>CAUJRU010000019.1:1296162-2592324 GCA_963277665.1 Viscum album | reverse complement strand
ACCGTCCAGTCCTCGCTCCCTCAACCTCGATCAAGTTGTACAATGTCTGTACAAGACACAACTAGGTGCTGGTGAAGCTCATGTAGGGATTATTATAATAATACTAAGTAGGGACCCTGAGACCCCAGAGGTCTACTAAAGATCCAAAAAAGAAAAAACCATAAAGCAAGACCTCAACTCTACACAGTTATATTCCCATACATATACATAAGTTATCAAGATATAATCATCCCATACAAGAGGGAATAAAACCACAATCTAACACCATGAAGGTAGAAGCACCACACAGGTAACCCCACAAAGATGGAAGTACCACATAGGTAAATGTACCACATAGGTATCACCACATAGATAGTACCACGAAGGTAAATGTACCACACATGTATCACTATGAAGATAGTACCACGAAGGTAAAAGTAACACACATGTATCACCATAAAGATAGAACCACAAAGGTAAACATACCACACAACAATCTGGAAGTATAGCACTACGAAAAAGTACACAACACAATTCATCTCACACCAGGTATATTCTAGGGTAGTAATAGTAGCATCGTCAGTCACAAACAATGAACTCCTTAGCTGATGGATAACTCCTCCTATATCGAGTACAATGGGCCTTCTAGGTCACACAGAACTACTTCCCACTAACCTTGAACTAATATAGTACTTATCCTTGATATGTACCATGGTTATGATGGGTCACACAGTGCCTCTACCCACCGTGGGCCTACCGTGTCACACAGAACTGCTTCCCACCTTGGCCAAACTGAGGTACTCCTCCTATTGAGTATTGTGGGTCTTCTGGGTCAGACAGAGCCACTCCCCACTATGGGCCTACTAGGTCACATAGTGCAGCTTCCCACTAGGCCATCATCATGTAGTCTTCAGGTCTTAGCCAATAGTAAGGTTCCATACGTAGTGCGCTTGGGACAATCGCTGCTCAAGCCATTGGTCGTATTTCAACCGACATGTAGATCCCCGAAGAAGTAACCTTATGATCCTTCACATCATAAGGGTTCCAACTCAAGAGACATCACATCAACCAGATGCTTGGTCAGTTAGTTATAAGCATTTTAGTGCTGAGGGCCCTGTTGGATTCGAGTACGATCTAACCCGGCCAAACTCTAACTTTCTCCTAAATTCTCATGGTGCATCTCAAAATAACGGCCTTATACTAAGGATCCCAACTCCTCATATGGTTCATCATATGGATGTCCGGTTCTCAGGATATGGACCTTTAAGTGTTTCTGGGCCCGGTTGGCCCCGGGTCCGGTTAGCCCTGAGTCCGGTTGGCCCTGGGTCCGGTCCGACCGATCCGACCCAATTTGGTCTAGGCTAGGCCGCAGCGGGCTCGTCCCACTGGGCCAACGCTCGGCCCGCAAAGGGGGGCCCTCAAGGGGAGGATAGCAAAAGGGGAAGGCAAGTCCATATGGAGCATGGCCCACGAGGGGGCGGCCAGGTAGGGCGGCGGCCCGGTATGGGTTCCATCCTAGCCGGTATTGATGTTTGTGACCCCTCAGTCTCCTGAAGTCCCGAACAGACTAGAGGCCATTTGGTTTGCAAAGTGGCGGCACCGCGTGGGTATCATTTGGTCACCGACGTACTTGCTAGAGGCATGAGATCCGCATCTACCACAGCTTCTTGTCCGCCGGTGGCACACTGGTCACACCGCCTCCTTCCCACCGGTGGCGCATTGGTCACGTAGCCACTCCTTCCAAGACCAGTCGAAGTGCTGGTCGCCTCCTCTATCCACCACGGATGATGATCCAAAATCCTCTACTCATCAGCGGTGCATGATGACGTGCCACCCCTCCTCTGTGGTCGGCTGGTGCCGGCTGCTCTGATGACCGTTGCGGCTTTGTGTCGAGGCCTCATTTTGCAGTGTATTTCGACACTATATTCCCAACATAGCCGGTCAGTGTCTCCGCAATGGCAGTCTTCAATAGAGGCGCACAGATATCAAGATATAGGAGGGTTCAGGTGGGGTTTGTTAGGCTCCCGCCCTCAACGTTTTCTCGTAAACATGAGGGGATTAAGGGTTTAATAATCAATTGAAATAACAAATATCAAAACCCAACAAAGATACCCCACCACAACATCCCGCAAAAATGAATGAATCATGGATCAACTCGTTAGTCGGTTGGTCCTTGTTCTTCATATTATTCATGAATGGGAAAGAGGAAATCATTTAAAATCCCTAAAAATGAATAAACCCCCTACCTCGTAAACCCATTGGAGAACATCCATGCTTGAAGCTGGTTCATGTTCTTCATTCCTAAAACAAGTTCCCAATGATGATGCTCGTATGATGCCCTTTGGTTCGTGGTTCGGTGTCATCCATCACCTCCCACTGGGATCGGCTCCATCCTCCAAGGGTCTGGAGTCACGGAACATTTTCAGCACTTTGTCACTTGGAGAAGTTGTTCCGGTACATCCCCCCAAGCTCCTTATATATAAGAGAGGGGGAGGGTAAGTAAAAACGTGGAGAATTAATAGGTTCTCATATATTCGGAAACTTACTAATTCCCCAATGACGTCAGTACTTAGGGTTGGAAGGTCAATAAATTTATTCGCTTGACACATCGCTGGCCCCACGCTCCTCTTTTTCATTAGAGGATATGAAAGAAAAATAAAATAAATAATTATTTTATTTCATTTATTTTAAAAAGTCATAAAAAGTATATTTTTATCCACACCTACTGCTGTCAATGTAATGTCTCCCTTAAGGGAATCCCGGTGCTGAAGATTCAACGGTGCCCTTAGATTTTTAATCCAAGCACTGATTCAAAAGTTAGAAAACATCGATCACGCGTTTACTAAAGGTACCGTAAAAAGGTTCAGCAAATTAATTGCGTTCACCCTCGACCTGTGCCGATCGAGGTTAGGCACTAACTATGGATAACATGCCCCAAAGAACTCAACGATACTCGGATTTTCAAACCCAATTATTGTTTAGAAGTTATTGGTTTTAAAATAAAATCATTGTCACTTAATTTTTTTATTTACAGCCAAAAACTAACATTCACTGGTGGCCAATGCCGGACAATGTCAATATCATCCTAAGGATATCATACCCTTACGAGTTTAGCGGTGGTCTCGGAATTTCAATCCGTGTTACGGTTCATGAGTTATAAAATTGAAATCGCATATCTATATATCATCCAATATTGATAAATATTTTAGTCCTTTTTGATGAGATTGTTTTTATATTAAACCAATATAATAATGCAGGTTCCAAATTTGATAAAATGGTGCACAAGAAATACATACGGTTCACTTATCCAAAATGATCATACAGACATATCATTGATTCAATCTAAAAGTGATCAAATATTCAAGGATATGTACATTAAAATTATAGCTTTGGTGATTTTATTTTATATTTCCCAGATTTTTTCTCATCCTTTAATCCTAGGGAATATAAAAAAGAAACAAAATAATTAGTTGGAGACATAAAAAAGGTAAAAGATAAAAATATTTGGAATAATTAATAATTAAAAATCATTAATGGTGGATCCGTGTTATTATTTTCATAATTATGTATATCATTGATTCTAGTTATATTAAAGGCACAATAAGAATTTGAACATAAGTCAATTTACTCTATTCATTAAAAAAGAATGAATCATTATAGAGATCTCCATGATCACTTTTTGGGATACTATGAGTAATGAAGATTCATAATATACAATTTGGTTCTTTGTATACCATTAAGTGTAGGATGAATCATATATTTTAAAATGGATGATGAAACCATTTATAATACCAATAACGAAATGCGAAATCACCAGTATGGATATTTTCATGAATCTTCAATGAATCTTTAATTTAGATAACACCATATGTTATCCAGTTGATTAAATTTTATTGTTATCTCACATATTTTATATTTAACTATATTTACCAATAAATTATTATGGTAAATATTTATCAAGGAAGTGATGATACTTCACAAGGAGCCACTATAAATTGTTTCTAATTTATATATATGGATAACATAAACATTATAATGGATTAATTATTGGGAATTCAATAATAAGATGATATTTAATATTTATTATCATGGTCAAATATATGGATGATATAAAAGGACAATACATACTCTAGAATACATTGTTATAATATATTTGATAAAATAACAATTATGTTGGGGTTAACATCATCCACTGCTAAATTTTAAATTAATATTTTTCACTATATCATATAAATGGTCCCATATATGAACCTAATTATCGGAACAAAAGAAAATCTTAGTATTGGTTCGAGACCTAAAATATAATAAGAAATTATAGATATAGTCCAAATCAATTAGAAACATTATAAATAATATTACTAACAATAATTGAGTAACATTTATAATTGGCGTTATCACATGAAAATCAATATTTGGGGTAAAACATTCCTTCAAATATATTCATAGAATAGAGGTATAATGTGTTGGATGAAGGGAATGATATGATCTAATTATATTTTACACTTTATGATTCCTAGTCACTTTAGATTTTTAGTTCATTGATTGAAATGTATACTAAAATATTCTTAACTATACTATTTTTACTATATATATATATTTCAATGAGGTTAATAAATTATTGTTCTCACCATGCATGTTTTGAAGAGGATTTTAATGCATGATGTTTGGTTTTTCTGAATATGTGTTAGATTATTTGTTATTATGTATGTATATTTTATTTCATGATACACTTTTTGGGATTGATGATGAACCTACCATTATATTGACATGATGGGATTGATAAATATAAGAATTTAAGTTATTCATTCGAAATATATAATATTAATGTTTAAGATAAATGAAATCATCATTAATTGAAAAGATAAAGTGTTTAGGTTATGTACCAAGGATTAACTAGCATCTTATATTAGGTAATTATGGATTTATATTCTATGTTATCTATACTGGTCAAAAATGTTATTGGATTTTATCGTGTGATTTAGTAGATCATATAAAAATATAACTTTTTGGAAAAATTAAATACGGAGTGTAAAAAACAGAATATTTTTTGGGTAATTTTTTTTCCATTGAACACACGATTTCATGGATACCTAGGGGTTGAAATGTTTCAGAAAAATTATCAAAACTGATGTTTAGTGGGTACACACCTATTAATAGAGTAATATAGGTAATCATAATATGAAGAGGAGTTCATGAAGCACTTATGATGATTTAATACATGTATATTTTTATCCATGTATTGAAAGTACTCTTGATAAAATATTCATATGTTTTGATATGAATCTTTTTGTATAAATTTTAGTAACCACTTCTATGAGTTTAAAAAAAATATTGTTTAATGGGATTTAATTAAGATAGAATATTTTTATAATTCAATTCCATAATGATAGATAATGGAACATCTTATTGATATAGGATAAAAAATATAATATTTCATATACTTTTACATTAGGAAAATTTAAGAGGATTAAAATTTAGATAAAATTATACCATGGTGGAATAAATGAAACATAAAAGTTCTTGTAAATAGGTAATTTCTAAATTATTCATATTAATGAAAAATATATCTCTTAAATATATGATATATAAATCAACTCTTATTCCACCCACACCATGATTTATTCATGATAAAAATATCATATGAAATAATTGGAGAAGACCCAAATATTTATAGATTGACCTCATTATCCATTATAAGGAGAAAAAAAGCAACGATTTGATCACCATTTAATAATTTTAATGAAATGGACATTATTTATAATTCTGGTTTGAGTACGTGGATATTTTTTTAATGTTCTTATTCATGATGAGGAGAGAAAAACAATATATATGATATTCAACTAATAAATGATATGAATCATAAAAGATTATTTTTATGTGGTTTTAGTTATTAATGATGTATGAGTATTTTTTTGACTCACTAGTTTCGATTCTAGGTAAAACAACACTGTGTTTTAGGGAACAATATCATGCAATGAAGTAAAAATGACAATATTTATTCTAATATGATAAGTGAGAGACCAAATCATGGTGTGACATAGACCATGTGAGTTTATTGTCATAGAACTAATATATAATAGGGGAATTCCCTACAAAATTTAAAGGAGTTCATGATCATGGATGTGAATATTAGATATATTTTGAATTTATAAACCCCTATAACTGTTATAGTAACCATTTATTGATATTTTATAAATCCATAATATATTTTAATTTAAATTTTCTTGAACCATCCTAGTTTAACCTACCACATCTCCCAGGTAATATTGTGATAAGACTTAAGTGTGTTCCCAGTCACTATGTTCCCACAACATGCACCGATGGTATAAAATGAAATAAAATCAGAATGATATCACCCGTAAATATCAATAAATATGATCTAAAATCTTTTAGATAATTTTTAATGACTCTTCCAAACATTGAAAATCTGGCATAAAAAATATCATGTTCTAAATATAAACAGAAACAAAAAAAGGAATTGAAAATAAAAACCACCAAACTGATATGTGATAATAAGAAAAAAAATTAAATAGATAATTGGTACACACATTGAAGTTACTAAATGTAAATAAAAATATGTTGAGTCCAATATATAAGCATTAAAAATTATGAAAATGAAAAGAATGAAAAGTCACCTTAATGAGATCCTTGGCCACCAACACATCTGATCGCATCCATCAATGAAACTATGAGAACAACATCCAAATCGGGGTCACAACTAGAAAACATGTTTGAAAACATGATGTCTATATATACATGTTGGTGTGTTTATGGGGAATGGTCTAATAGGACTAATTGTGCATCACTTAAGTGTCCAAGAAAATTATTTTTTAAGACATTCCATAAAATGTAGTTTGAAATATATTTCAAGAAAATAATGCTTATAATTTTTATGAAATATAATAAAAAACCATACATATAATCAATCATTTTAGAGAACCACATCCACACATTTAAAATAAGAGGATTAGTTCATGGTAATCTATTTTAGAACCTTTTATCCAATATTTAAAGGACTAACATTATATCATGGGAGAATAATAATTGAGTTCAAAATCCTGGTACTAAAATTTATTTGTCCATAATAATGTGAAAAGTTTTTTAATCCAATGAAATAATGAATGATAAACACAAAACCTTTAGTATATATTGTAACATCCCAGGTAAATAAAAAACATGAAATTTTCATATTTATTAATATTTGAATATTAATTATTATTTTTACTTTAAAGGGGATGATATGTCTGATAGCGTACTCAACTCATAACAACATTTTTCTTTGAAATCTTATGTTACTGACAACATTAAGTTATACCGAAAAATAATATAATAATATTATTATTTTAAATTGTAGTTAATTCCTTGTCGTTGTATTTGTGGGAATGAACAGAAATAACGAAAATATGATTATACATGTTTGATAAAGTACATTAAATTTATCCAATAAATTTTATAGGCTTAAAATAATAATGAATCTTATCTTAAGCATGAAATACTCAAATATTCTTTAAAAGGTCGTTTTACTGCCTTTTGATGGAGAACCCTTTTTAAATCTATTTTTTGACACCTTTATATGTTCTATTTGACAAAATAAAATTATTATTTAGAATCGGGACATCATAATTTACTTTGGATGAAATTTAGGTATTTTTCTGATAATGTTCTTCTTTTAATGATTATTGAAAAATATTGTATTTTAATTCAATGTAACATTTTAATCTAATTTATTTGTATAGTTATATTATATTTTCACTTGGTTTTAAAGATAAATTTAATTATGTTTTTACCATTTAATCCAATTTTGTTCATTTGATGTAATTTCACTTTGAAATTGGACATAAACCAGTGTTAATCTTTTGATAGTTATTATTTCTTAAAAACACATTTTTTGTTTTGACAACATGAATTAATTGTAAATTAATTTCTGCCACTTTTTTATATCAAATTTAGGAAAATGGAATCCATATTTGGAATCATTATGTCCAAATTGTGTAAATAGGTAACTTTCATTATTAGACATTATGAATATTTACTTAGGTATATATTTTATTTACCATGGTTAAAGGGTAAATTAGGTCAATAAGGGTAAACATTTAATATTATAATAATATTAAATTATCCTAAAATGTGTCCTAATCTGATTGGTTGATACATTTTCGAACATAGGAATCCTTGGGTCTATTGTGGGACCTCATGGAGCCACATAAGAGTGATAATGACACATTATATTAATAAATTTAAAATAAAGGAAAAAATGACATAAACAAATATCTTTTAGTAAATATATTTTTACATGTTGTTATATAAGTTATCTATTTGACTATAAATATTAATCAGAAAGCTAAAAATATTTCCTATGTCAGGGAATTTTTTTTATAATTTTGAGACACCATATAAACAAAATTATTTATGATACAATAATGATGCAATGTTTACGTCATTAATCGATGATTTAAATAAATAAGATTATAAATATTTATAAAATATCTAAAAACTATCCAATTATTATTGGATGATTTTATTTAGAACATGAGTCATCATATACTTTACTTTTTGGAGTTTTTTGTCTTTTTAAATCGAGGATATGTTTATAATAAATTAATATTTTCAAACATTCATAAAGAGCCCTTCCTCCCCATCTAAAAGGTCACCACTTATTACCCATTACTCACACCTCTCAAGCCCATTGGCTCATCCAACCTCTGCCCAATTAAGCTCTATACATCCCTATATTACATTTAGAATCCTTAATTTAGGAAGAATTCACATCAATTAATCCTTTTGGTTCAAACCAAAGAGAGTTACCCGATTTTAAGGTAACGTTTTCATTTAAGGTATTTTATTTTATTTTACTTATCCAACCCCCTAAACTATTTTTATTATTTTAGTTTATAAAAAACCATTAAAATAAATATAATAGGGTTTTTATGAGTTTTATTTTAACTAAACCTACACACACCTCCATGTAATGGGTAAAGAACATACTGTTTCTATGGACGGTGAACTACTGTCTCACAAAACGATGATTATTCAATTATCTCTGACCGCCTCTCATGGTGGCCATTATGAGGGAACTGTATTTATATATGATATATATTATATATATTATTTTATTTATTCTTATGTATTTTCCATTTATATCATATCATTATGGTTTCCATTATGGGTAAATGCGATAATTTCATTTGAGGAAGTGCAGACTAACACCCCCTCAAAGTAATGTGACTCGTTCATACCATATGTCAGATGTATAAAGGATGGAGTTAACAACATTATATATGATATTATACAGGATTTATAATATAAATATGTATCATTATGTTTTCATTCCATTAAAATACGAAATAGAAATGAAAATAGCGTTCATGCGTACGTAAGGCTTGCCGTCTCCAAGAACGGTGCATTTCATTTCTTATCTCCAATTTTTATGTACTATTAAAAATACATACATGTATATATATATACATGATATATATGATATATATGATATCTAAATCATGAATATAATTATGTATATAATGTACTTTTGACCACATGGTCAAATTGTAATTATAACAAGTTCATTTTTTTACTGTAGTTCTGAACATCAAAAAAATGACCAATATGAACTCAAATAATTAACTACGTGTTATAGAAAGGTAATAAGTGACATAGAATGAATATAAAACATGAAAAAGTTTCTTAATCATTTTTAAATTAAATGATTTTTATTATTCATGGAAGAAAAAGGACCAATGGGTGAATTTGGACGTGAGGTAAGGGGTTTCTTATCTCACTTTTAATTCAGTGAGATATCCATTGTTCACCACTTATTTCTTGCATGTGGTGTATTTTTTACTGCCATTTGTTATATATTATAATTCTTATCTGTATATTCTTGGTATTATGTAATTAATTTGGTGGTTATTAACTTATGGTCATACGACTCAATTGATTACAATGAGGTAAAGATTTTTCATCTCACTTTTTATTCCTATGAGGGTCCTGATATATTTGCCACTATTTCCTTTTAAGTGTTGTATTTACTACCCATAATTGTATTATTTGTATAATATAATTTAATTTATGGGTATTTAAGGCTTCATTGTATGACCCTTCTTTCATGGGGTGTATGTTTCGTTAGTTACCAAATCGTTAAGGGAACCTTTCACCCTCCTCTTTTTAAAAGAATTATTTTTATTATGTATTTTAATTTACATATTATTATGTTGGTATATGTTCTTATATATCTTGATTTCTCTAAATTATATTTCCATGTTTTGAGATACCCTTTTATCTCTCATCAAATCATTTTTTGAATTTTAATGTGACGCAGTTAGGCTGTCAAATATCTATAAGGGAGTTTCTTCACCCAATTTCCATTCTTTGGGTTGAACTTCAACATCTTGATTATTTAATGCTATAAATATGTGTGAATGAACTATGATTGTTTTAAACTTAATATCCACTTATATTGGGTGTATTTATATATTTCACAAAAATTTATGTAATTGATTTTTCCTGAATCTATGCATACCATCATTATAAGGGGTTCTGTCTCAATTTACATTCCATTGCGACTTCATTGTTTTTTATGCCAATTAACTCTTATATGGTGTATGTAATATCCATTAGAATATTATATCATGAATCCATTTATTCTCATTATATAATAAAGTTCTGCATAAATGTTATTCCTCAATTATTTGTATTCAAGCGTCTCTCATTATGTTAAAAACTCTTTAACTAAAATATCATTTTAAATGTTTTAAAGATTTATTCTTCTAAATATTTCTCATTAATGTCCATGTTTCCTAAATGGTTTTTTGGATTTATTTATATGGACATTAATTTTTTCAAATGATAATTCCTTCAAAATGTTTCAAAGTGGTATGGGACACTTTGATTCAAAAATCTCTTTATTAAATGTTTTAAATGGGTTTGAAAATGGTTTGATAAAGCCTTGATTATGTCAATATCTTGAAATGATATATTGTGATTGAAATGTGGAATTTTTTTCTTTCATTTATGATTGTTTTATTTGTTATGAATATTATATGGTTATTGGGAATTGATTACGTATAAGAGTGGTTCTGTGATAAACCTACGGTGGGTTAGCATGAGATAACTATCCAATGCTTTGGGTAACATGACAAAGGTAAATGTTAATGTTTCTCCTACGTGATTTTTGGAATATATTGGGTTGTGTATTAAAACTTTGACTCCCTTTGTAGCAGTGACGGCTACAATTTATGTTTGTTATGTATGCCATAAGTTATCTTTATGATTTATGATTTTCCTATATTATTCATAACTCTTATGAATTCATGATGTATTTTATGATTGAAATGTATTGTTTCATTGATTTGTATTTGTTGATGGGATAATTTTTTCTTTCCTAATTTCATAACCCTTACTGAGCTTTTTATGCTCACCAAATATTTTTGAATTATTTTCACATGACTTAAAGATGAATCGGTTCAAGGATGGGTCAAGGAAATGTCATGTTGTCTAAAACATAGAACTAGACATGATTTTTTTTCAAGAGTTTTTAATTTATGAAAAATTGGATACTGAGTAGAAGTGTCTACTTTGTTATATTTGAGGTGTAATGTAATAGATATGGCCCAACTCTCTAAAACTCTAAAACTTAAAACATCTTCTATGTGATTTATTCATTTAATTCATGATTATGTTATGTTATAAGGTCGGGTCATTATAGTTGGTATCATAGGTTGGTTTATATAACTTTTTCGGTTAGGGTGCTCTTTAAGCATAAGTGACATTACCATAATGGTTAGGATTTTAGAATGATTCATAGTTATTTTAGATAAAGTGAAGGATTTTAAGATAACATGAATAATAATATCTTAGTATTTAACTTCTTTATAAGATATTATGTAATTATTTTACTGATATACTCACATTGACCTATTTGGTTTTGGTAAATGGATGGATCTACCAGGAACCAATGTAAAAGTGGATGTGAAGAAAACTGTGACGATTTTCTAAATGAGAAATTGAATGAAATTGGAGATGCAATGAGAACTCTTGTGGTTATTCTCAACCAACTATCTAGAGACATGATTGACCACCTGAACATTGATGATTTTTATAAGGCATCGTATATGCGAGAAACAAATCCCCACGGAAGTTCATGTAATAATCATAAATATAAGTATATTAAAAAACCTATGTGTCAAGGATGTGGAACGAAACACATAGGAAAATATTTGAAATGGATGGGAAGATTCTATAGATATGGAAATTAATGTCATAAAGAAAGAACCTTCCATGGAAAAAGAAAACATCTTGTTGACTCTAGGAAAGGGAAATAAGTTCTTTTTGAGGGATCAATTGAATGTTTTAAATAGGTTGTGAAATGTTATTATACAAAAAAATGTACTACAAAAATGTTTCAGGAATGGGATCACTAGGATCATACAAATATATGTTTACTAATACCTAATGCCATTACAATTTAGGATGAGGAAACTAACAATGACCAATGAAAGGTATGTATTATTTATTAACTGATATTTTGACATTATTGAATCTTAATATATGATTCAGGATTTTGTTTATAGGAAATAATTATTTCAGAATAAGTTGTAAAATAAGGGTTAATGGATCATTAAGACTGTTGAATGAGTAATAAGTCATCATATAAGTGATTCAAGAGTTATGGTAGATTTTAGGTTGGTGAAATGCTTCAAAGTATTAAGGCTCTTTTGATGATGGGATTACAATAAAAGACTTTTTATAGTATGTGTAACCCTAATGATTTATATATGATAATTTTATTCAAGTAATAATCATATTTTATTTTGTGAATATAGTTATAAAGAACCATTTGGGTATATATGATCCTTGAATTTGAGGAAATTACATGTTAATACATTTTTGGATGCAAAATTAAATTTATTAGATATCATTTTTGGTTAAAATATATTATGGTTATTTCTCATTAATTTATAACATTTTTGGTAATTATATAAAATTATATATTTTTTGAAATAGGATGCGCAGACCGCGTGACAACCCATCGCATTGGACAAAGCTACGGGAATCGAACCCACAACCAATGTGCGACTGGGATTTATCTCTTACCAATGGACTACATGAAGTCCCTAGTTAGTATGAATAATTATTTTTAGTTTTATGATGTTATTAATCAAGAATAATCTTATTTTGGGTTATATATGAAAATGATTAACATATCATGGATAATATGTGATTAGGTTAATAAATTAAAAACATGAGACTGTAAGAGTAACTGATGTTATTTAGAGATAAATATTATAATTTATCTTGGAAAACTATGTTGTTAAATCCTTCTGAGATTTGGGTTTCAATCTTAGTTTGGATTACTTTAAATAATTTTATGGTCAATTATTTATTGAATGGTCTTTGTTGAACTTTGCGTATTGTTTCAAAAAATTTGGATATTAAGAGTAGTTTTTATTTTTGTAAAGACTCCTTTTTTAGGATTATCTAATCGTGTAGCAACCATTTTGGTTTTATTTAATGTCTAATGACATGGGAAATATATAGTTCTTCTTTTTGGATTATATGATTCTATAGAAGTTGATTATAGCGCTTTATATGTGAACAAGTCATCTTGAATACTCATCATTTGGAGAAAAGATGAGTTTGTGGTAGAAATCTTGTAAATGATGAAAGTCTACATGAAAAGTAAGTATGTTTCCTTATGTTTTTAACCAATCTCTTAAATAAATTACTCATCATTATGAAAAGGAACTAAAAACAAAAAAGTTTTCCGTTTACTTTTTTTACTGGGGAAATCAGCGACTGTTTAACCCATTACAAGTTGGTGATTTTCTAGTTGTTAACTTTCTCCTAATCATGTTTTCTATCACTCTCTATCAGAACATGATGGTTTGTTTTCTCCCCTATATCCATGTTTTCATGGAATCCTAGTATCTATTGTCTTGGGTGACGTTTTTTCGTTTCTTTTTTTCTTTTAACGTGATAGTTTTATTGACTCTATTTTTATGTAGGACTTTTAATGAAGTTTTTCCCAATTTTAAAATTGCGAGGATGAAATTATCAAAAGGGGGGATGTATGTAACATCTCAGGTAAGTAAAAAATATGAAATTTTCAAATTTATTAATATTTGTGAATTAAATATTAATTTTACATTAATGGGGATTCATTTTCTGATAGAGTACTCAACTCAAAACAACGGGTATCTTTGAAATCTTATGTTTCGCACGACGTTGAGTTATACCAAAAAATAATATATTATTATTATTATTTTAAATGGTAGTTAACTCCTAACCATTGTATTGGTGGTAATTAACAGAAATAACTAAAATATTATTATACACGTTTGATAAATGACGTTACATTTATCCAATAAATTTTAGAGGCTTAAAATAAGAATGAATCCTATCTTAAGCCTGAAATACTCTAATATTCTTTAAAAGGTTGTTTTACCTCCTTTTGTTGGAGAACCATTTTTAAATATAGTTTTTAATACTTTTATATGTTCTAATTTTAAAAAAAATATTATTCTTTAGAATTGTGACATCAAAATTGACTTTGAATGAATTTTTTTGACTGATAAAGTTAGTTTTTTATGAGTACTGAAAAATATTGTATTTTAATTCAAAGATACCTTTTAATATAATTTATTTATACGGTTAGATTATCTTTTTAATTTTTTTATAGTAGGAGTGAATTTAAAATTAATTCCTTCCACTTCTATGTTTTGAATTTGGAAAAATGGATTCCATATTTGGAATCATGAGGTATAAATTGTGTAAATAGGTAACTTTAATTTTTATACATTATGAATATTTACTTCGCTAAATATTTTTTTACCATGGTTAAAGGGTAAATATGGTAAATAAGGGTAGAAATATAATATTATAGTAATATTAAATTACCCTAACATGTGTTATAATCCTATTGGTTGATACATTTCCGACCATGGGAATATTTGGGTCGATTTTGGGACCCCAAGGAGCCACTTAAGAGTGATAATGACACTTTATATTAGTTAATTTAATGTAATGGAAAAAATGACATAAACAAATATCTTTTAGTAAATAACGTTTTACATGGGGTTATATAATTTATCTCTTTGACTATAAATATTCATTATAAACATAGAAATATTTCCTATAACATAGTATTTTATTTATAATTTTTTGACACCAAATAAATAAAATTATATATGACACAATAATGATGCAGTTTTTACCTCATAAATGGATGATTTAAATAAATAAGATTATAAATTTAAATAAAATATCCAAAACCTCTACAATTATTGTTGGATGTTTCTATTTCGAACGTGAGTCATATTATATTTGACATTAATGAGTTGTGGACCTTTTGAAACTAAAGATATGTTTATAATAAAATAATATTTTCAATAATTCTTAAAGAGCCCCTCCTCCCAGTTATAAAAGGCACCACTTCTAACCCATTCTTCACACCTCTAAAGCCCCTAGGATCATCCAAAATCTGCAAAATTAATCTTCCTAAATCCATTTCTTCCGCTTATAATCCTTACCTTAGGCATAAGGCACTTTAAGTAATAATTTTGGTTCAATCCAATGGGAGTTAGCGGATTTTAAGGTAACGTTTTCTCTTAAGTTCTTTTATATTATTTTACTTCTACATACCCTAAACAATTTTTATTAATTTATTTTATAAAAAACCAGTATCATAAATATAATAGGTTATTTTTATGAAAATTATTTGAAATACACTTACACACACCTCCATATAATGTGTAAAGAACATATTGTTTTTGTGGATAGCGAACTACTGCGTCACGAAATGATGATTGTTAAGATATCTCCAACCACCACTAATAGTGGAAATTATGAGGGAAATGAATTTATCTATGATATATATTATATTTATTTTATCTTTTTTCCTTATGTATTTTCCATTTATATAATACCTTTATGGTTTCCATTAAGGGTAGACATGATAATTTCATTTGAGGAAGTGCTCACTACCGCCCCCTCAAAGTGATATGACTCGTTCAAACCTTACATGGGATGTATAAAGGATAGATTTAATGAAATTATATATTATATTATACTTTAATTAAAATATAACTATGTATCACTATGTTTTCATTCCATTCAAATATTAAATATAAAATGAAAGTAGTGTACTTGCGTACGTACGGCTTACCGTTTCTATGAACAGTGCATTTCATTTATTATCTCCAAATGTTATGCACTATTATAAATACATATATATACATGATATGTATGATAAATATGGTATATAAATCATGAATATAATTTAGGATATAATGTACTTTTTACCACATGGACAAATTGTAATTATAACAAGTTCATTTTTGACTCAAGTTCCGAACATCGACAAAATGTCTAATATTAACTCAAATAATTAAATAATTGTAATAGAAAGGTAATAAGTGATATAAAAGGAATAATAAACTTGAAAAAGGTTCTTAATCAATTATAAATTTACTTAATTTTATTATTCATGTTGAAAAAGGAACAAACGAGTCAAGTCGGACGTGAGGTAAGGGGTTTCTTATCTCACTTTTAATTCTGCAAGATTTCCACGGTTCACCACAAATTTCTTGAATGTGGTGTATTTTTTAATGAAATGTGATACAAATTACCATTATTATCTTTAAATTAATGTTATTATGTAATTAATATTGTGGATATTATCTTTTTTTCATACAACTCGATTTATTATAATGAGGTAAGGAGTTTTCTTCTCACTTTTTATTCTCATGAGATTCATGATATATTTTCCACTATTTAATTTTTTGTGGTGTATTAACTAACCATGATTGTATTATTTGTATGATATAATCTAATTTATGGGTATTTACATCTTCATTGTATGATCCTTCTTTCATGTGGTGTATGTTTCGTAAGTTACCAAATCAGTAAGGGAACCTTTCACCCTCTTCTTTTTAAAAGGCTTCCTTTTATTATGTCTTTTAATCAACATATTCTTATATTATGATATGTTCTTCTAAATCCTTATTTCTGTAAATTTTATTTTATAGTGATTAGATACCCTTTTTTCTATCATAAAATAAATTTCTGAATTTTAAAGTGACACGGTGAGGATGTAGAATTACTATAAGGGAACTTCTTCACCCAATTTCTATTTATTGGGTTGAACTTATACATCATGATTATGTCATGATATAAATATGTGTGAATGACCTCAGATTGTTCCACTCTTAATATACACTTATATTGTGTGTATTTATATTTTTCACACATAATTATGAAATTTATTTATCCTTAAACTAAGGATACCCCATTTATAAGGGCTTCTGTCTCAATTTACATTCCATTGATACTTTATTGTCGTTATATGCCAATTCAATCTTATATGGTGTATATACTATCCTTTGGAATATTATATCATGAATACTTTTATTCTTATTATATTATAATTTTCTGATTAAATGTTACTCCTCAATTATTTGTATTCCAGCATCTCTCATTTTGTTAAAAACTCTTTAACTAATATATCTTTTTAAATGATTTATTTATTTATTCTTATAAATATTTCTCATTAATGCCCATGTTTTAAAAATGGTTTTTAGGATTTATTTATATAAAAATTAATGTTTTAAAATGATAATTCCTTTATATTTTTCAATGTGTTATGGGACACTTTGATTCAAAAATCACGTTATTAAATGTTTTAAATAGTATTGAAAATAGTTTGATAAAGCATTGATTATTTAAATATATTGAAATGGTATATTTGGATTTTAATATGGAAATGTTTTCTTTTGTTTATACTTGTTTTATGTGTTATGAATATGTTATGGTTATTGGGCATTGTTTACGTATACAGGTGGTTCTGTGATAAACCTAGGGTGGGTTTTCCCGAGATAACTCTCCAATGCATTGGGTAACATGACGGAGGTAAATGTTAATGTTTTTCCAAAGAGATTTAGAGAATATACGGTGATGGGTATTCCAAATGTTACTCCCTACATAGCTGTGAATGCTACAATGTATCTATGCCATGTATTTCATAAGTTACCTTTATGATTTATGATTTATCTATGTTATTCATAAATCTTATGATTTCATGAGGTATGTTATGATTGAAAATTATGGTTTCATTGATTTGTATTTAATGATGGGACAATGTTTTCGTTCCTTGTTTTATAACCTTTACTGAGCGTTTTATGATCATCTCACGTTTTTCAAATGTTTTTCATAGGAATTAAAGATGAATAGGGTCAAGGTTGGGATCGAGGAAAAGTCATTCTTTCTAAAACATGGAACTAGACATGTCTTTTGTTTTCTTGAGTTTGAATTTTATAAAAAAATGGATACTAAGTAGAAGTGTATACTTTGTAATATTTCAGATATAATGTAATGGTTATGGCCTAATTCTCTAAAACTCCATACCTGAGAAGACCCTCAACATGAATTACTCATTTAATTCAAGATAAGGTTATGTTATAAGGCCGAGTCCTTATATATATATTCCAATAAAATAATATAAATAAAAAATTTAAAAAACCTAATATCATATATATATATTCTAGTTTAATAGCATGGATATTAACAATTCACATCATATATTAAATGTTATAAAAAATTAAAATCATAAAATAATTTAATATTCGATTATAAGAAGTTGTCATATAGAAAAAATTAAAAAATACGATTTAGAACATATGGTACAATTTTGTCTTATTAATTGGTAAATCTAAGACATGTAAAATAAACATGAAAATCATAATCATTGGAGATTCCCTATGTTAGATAAGGTCATGGAACACTATGACAAATTTATTTTATATGTTTTAAAACAAACTTATCCAACCTCACACAAGGTGTTAGGGAGATCTAGGTCACATGCCTAGTAATATGGTTGTACCATCTAATGGAACCATTATTATATCATCCTAGTCATAATAGTTTTATAGTTAATTAGTGGCATGATCAAATGTTTATGAGTGAATATAAAATTCCTACAAATAGTTTTCCGAATTTCCCTACATAAGAATACATGGTTACCATAAATCTAGATAAGGTAGGTGAGGAAATTTATTAATACCCATTAATCAAATATTAATAATAAAACACAATAGAATTTATCATAATATATATCCACCATATCACCTCCATACACCCTTTACTAAGCAACCCTTTTTCTTCACATAAGAACTATATCATAATCAACTTCATCTCATAATGTAAATTAACTTATATAAATAAAAATTATATGGGGATCAAACTAAGGGTGCATCGCATGTTATGAAAACCTCTAATAAAATTTTCAAAACAAGAGTTTAGTTTAAATCCAACATTGAAAAGAATTTAGAAAATTATTTGAAAGAAACCTCAAATCCAATATGTGATTATAGATCACGTTAACTATAATAAGTACATGAACAATGAATTAATATGGCTAAAATGGCTTAATACGAAATAATTATAATTAGAACTATTTAAAATTGACATGAAAATACATCAACACCCTTTTAATCACAAGAACATGTCAATGAAATGTAATAAGATGAATAAAAAAATGTATATCCAAATAATCCATATACCGTTAAAGAATTAATCATATATAAATTTCTCAAGTACAAATAACAATAGTCTTCAGTGTCTCTAAATATGTTATTATGGATGGTGATGGTGACATGACATTTGATGTAATGCTTAATAAAGATTACATATAATTTTATAAGAGTTTATTTGTACTTAAATGTCTAATGAATATATTTTGAGTTTCATAGACTAAAAATCTAATTATGAGATGTATAAGACTACGTAGAGTGATAACTAATTAGTATTAAAGTAGTTTCTATTGTACCAAAAATTTTATTTGAGTACGATATTAGCGACATTTTTACATCACGGAAACATGAGAATAATATGAAATTTTTAATTACATGATGATATTTGAGAAGGTCATTAAGAATTATGTTTATTCCTGAAGTATAGTTTTGGTAAGGACTTGTCTATATGAATTTTTTTGAGCAACATGGTTGGAATTGGGGATAATGTGGATAACTATTTTTATATGTTTTTATAAAATCTAGGATAAGGTATGACCTTTATCCCAAGCCATAAAACAATATTTTAGGGGATGTTAGCCTACTTAAATTCCATTTCATGGCCAACTCCAAATATAGAGGTGAATAATGGATGTATAACACCTGAGAATAGTATGGAAAGGGTGTTTATGAAGAAAATGGGTGAACATAGGTTCTTTAACAAATGAGGGGAATTTTTTTTGAGATTTATATCCAAGAGATTATCCTCCATTCCATGTAAACTAGATGGGTTTGGATACTATGAGTATTATAAAAAATGGGCTGGGGGGTCACACATATGATGTGGTATTAACATGAAAAAATTTACTTCTAACAATCATTGAACAAATAATGTGAAATTTTGTGAGTGTCACATGGCTTAGAATGACATAATTACCCACATACCACAACACATTAAATCTCTATACATAGGGGTTTATTGCAGTAAATGTATCCAAGCTACCACAAGAACCATCATGGTCTCAAAATAAACTATAAGGTTTTATGATACTACACTAAAAAATGTTAATTATGGTATTAAATGGAATTAATGGTGAAATAATTGACCATAAGGGGTATATGATTCTACCATAAGCCTTAGAGGTCGAATAAATACAAGAATTCAACTACAATAGGATGAATTATTGCATGAATAAACACATGGAGCTACAATATATACTAATTAATGTGACCGCATGAGGATATACTAGTACTCATTATAGATTCACCTACTATTAGAAGATATTTAGATAAACAATAATTTATTGAGTGTATGTAATTTGACTATAGATTAGAGAGACCATGGAATGTGATGATTCATGGCTGATTCACTAGGAATATGAGGAAATACAAATTGACTACAAGCGAGCCTTCATGGTATATTGATCAACCAAGAGAGTAGTGTAACTGGACACATTCCATTATATGTGATGAATCTTCCACACAAAGAAATGAGTGAACATAGATTTTATGTTCATTAATGATTTGTATCTGTAAAAGGAACATTTGTTTGAGAAAAAATTTGAGTATGAGGGATGTTTTGCCTGAGACAGTCTGAGAATGAACATGTACATGCATGTATCTTCTTGTTCATGGATGTAAACGAAGGAATGTAGGAATGTTTTTATCTTAAACCGGGGGAGTGTTCTAAAAGGGAAGCTTCATGTGAAATACATGATGACATACGTGAATATGGGGAGGTATACAACATTCTATTTATATGGTATATAAATAAATATGTTTTATGGATTTACATGATGAAATAAGAAAAAAATTAATAATTTTTTATTTTTTATTTGGATATTAACACGAGGACTGTTATATTACATGATACATGCACACCATGCATGGAAATGGTTATTCATAAAACCCATAATGAAATAGGAAGATTGAATCCTTTCATGTATTAAATCTTATGATTCATTTGTATCAATAATTATGTAAAAAATTTCATGATAAATGAATGTTGATATATTTATCATTTAATTGAGGAATTATTCTTGTATATTAAATATCATTTTTATTAGAATAAATTTAGAGATAATTTGGTATTCCTTGACTAAATTAATATATAAAAAATTACATACTAGTAGAGATCCTGGATTTTACCCATTAGTTGAATAAAAAATCATATTATTATGATAATAATATTTACAATATTATTATTTTTATTAAAAATATATGGAATTTTATAGAGATATTAATCATGTATGATTCTGTACGTACATTAATATTATTTTGAGAGAAACTAATACTCAAAACCGTTGAAAAAAAAGTTATGATTATGAAGAAAATCTATGAAGGGGACACTCATGTGTAATCAATGATAAAGAAGATTCCAGATCATACTAGAATTGGAAAGAGTTTTAAGACAATCAGACCTATTTTGGATGTTGTTGGTGACCATGAAGGTGTAAAAGAGAAATTGTGATCTTATAGGCTTGAAAAGAATGATAATATTAATATAAAGATTATATTTTTGAATCATGATCAAAAAAGAAGAAGGAATATCATATAGTTGTGGTGTACAACTAGTTACTATAAATAATCAAGGAATGGGGTGTAAAACCAGATGAGGCAGTGAGGGAAGAGAAGGATGTTAGGGGTGTATAACTAATTAAGGCATAAGAGTAGGTTCCTAGGGTATAGAACAAGGATCAACTCAAGGATTATATACTTGGTTGTATAAATAGTTTCTTCATAATTCATTGCAACTCTGAACAAGATAATAATGTAGAATCCATTTCATGGTGTCCAGAAAATATATAAATGAGTAGTTGATTATATCCAAACTTGTAAATATTGTGTGATGATCTCTGATTAAATAAAAATTCACATGGGGAATCGTGGTAAGATTTTATTATGTCCATTGCTAACTCTATCATGTTCAAGAGGATTAATTTAAAAGAATTACAAGTCATAATAAATACCACTGATCCACCCATTTAATTTTTTAATAAAACATTTGTCTTACATTGGGGATCATATATATTGATTCCCTAATGATCCAAAAATTATTAATGATGAAAATAAGGATTTCAATGATCGGTATGATGGTATGAACTTCTAATGAAACTGATAAGGATTTCAAAGAGATTGTTTCCCTAATTTCAATAAATCTAAAAAATAGAAAAGTGAAATGAGAGGGAAAAAAATAAAAATATATATGAATTACAATGAAAATAAAATATTTACCCAGATCTTCCCATTAATTAAAACAATGAAAAGAAATGATAAAATTGATTCATTATTTCCTACCAATAAACAATGTTATAAAATTATTCTCCTTGAATTTGGAAAAAAGTAGAATGAAATAATGATTATAAATAGTCACCATAAATGATTCATAAAAATAAACATGATATCCCGCCATATTTCGTTATTATTATTCATTATTTGTGATAACTACCAATAATTTATGGAGAATATTTTAGTGTTGTCACCTCTGGAAGACAAAGATTATGAGTTTTAAGGGATCTATTTTCAATATAATACTCCACGATGAAGTTGGAAGATATTAAATTCCTTTAGGGGGAAAATATTATGACTAATATCTTATATAGTAAATCTAGAAATTCTAGGAAATAATAAAATAATAGATTAAATTATTTCCAAATTACATTATCATACCTTATATTACTTTATATCAAAAATATTAATGATGTGAGGGTACTTGTTGATGATTATTTGTGTAAAATGTGGATTTAGATTCTTTTCATTGGAAATTTATAATGTTTCCATTGTTTTCTATAGATGATACAACATATTTCCCAATAGAACTATATTATATGGACCCTAGTTGAGAAATATGTAATTTATGAACATGATAACACACACATGGTCATTTAAGAACAAAATAGGTAACCAATGTTGTTTATATTATTTATTAAACTAGCCATTACAATATAAACTTATGGAAGGAAAACCAATGTGCATCTCCTAATAAAACTATATGGTATCGTGATTCTCTCAGAAATTTGAGAAGAGCTTGAGTGCCCTAAATGTTATAAGATGATACAAGGAAACCCCTACATCAACAATTTGATTTATTTTCATTATGTGGGATAGGAAACAATATATAAGAAGAATAAATATTAGTATTTTGGATTAATTATATTTCCTTAAAATTTAAATTGGGTATTGAAGTGCCTGATCCAAAATTATAGTTGTTTTTTCAATGTTCCACAATATTTTTTTATGGATGGGGATAATTATTAGTCATTGGATTCTATTCTTGATAATGAATCCAAGTAATTCTATAAAATGTTTGATTTTCCATCATGATTAATGGAAATGTTTTTTTGATATTTATATCTTGAAAATAAATATTTGGATAGGTTCAAGAATATGTGGAATAATATCTGATGATTGTTGAATATGCTCTTCAGGTAAAATAATTTTGATAATGTGATTTTTTATAAGACAATTGTCACATCTTATAATATTGATAAGGCCATAAAATTTTTAATTGTATGAATATATTTAAGTAGGTTATTCATGAATAAACAATATTTTATAAAACTTTATATTAAGAATTCATAGTCTATATTTGAATAATTTTGGTTGACCTTCATTATAAGTAATGAGATTTTGAATAACTACTTTTATATGTTTTTATAAAAAAATTCCAAAAAAATGCCGTTAGACCAAGCTAGCTGGAAAAATGAAATTTCATTTCATGAACAATTCTTTCTAGCGAGTTTCAAAGGAGAGGAATCACTCAAGTAGGGAGATAGGAAATGGTGCACATGTGGAACATTAGTTCATGTATTTTGGACCTCATGGGTATGCAGTGATTTTAGAGGGGCGCTTGAGAGATAATCCACAACGCTATGAATTCAATAATACTTTGGATTGTAGCAACCCATACCATATTTTGGGTATATATTAATAATTGTATTTCGTTTCTGTTTTTGTTGGGTGTTGTTCTAGGATATTCATGATATTTTTCAAGATGATTATGGGTTTTTATATGTTATTGTTGTGTGGATGGGTGGCATCATCGTCGATTTGATAGTTGTGGTGTGGACTATCTCTATACGGTGAAGGAAATAATCATTACATCTTATAAATATATCATGGTTTTACCATAGGGATTATACTACAACATGGATCCCTATGATGTAGTATTTTATTCCTCTGCCATTTATTACACAAATGTGGCATCGAAAGATGACTTCCATATAGAGAGTATTTGGGCCTCTATCATTTTGAGCATAATATTCGTTTGGAGGGGAAATTTGGCATATGGGGTGACTCTTAATTTTGGATAGTAGATGAATTTTGGGAAGTTGGATGACCCATAGATTTTCCATTGTTAAATAGGATATGGATGGGACATTTCCATGAATCTACGAATTGGTCGTGCTGGTGGTGACTACGATGTGGTCTCTTATTCTGTGTCATGTTTTGATTTTTTTTCATGTTCTCCAAACTGTGGTTTGGTAGGCTATGGTGTAGTATTTTATCTTACTGTACTAAAAAAACCAAAACCCTCATTTTATATTCCATACTCATTCAACTATATTTTTTTCAAACCTTATAGTTTTAATGTGCTTCTAGGGAGTATTTTGTTCCAATCAATCACTTTCCTCTTGGATCGAAGTTTCAGTGGATGGGATTGGTCTCCTTCCATTATGTGTGCCCCTTATTATTGTGTAATCCTATGTTATCTTCTCTATCTATTTGATAGTAATGAATACACATGTTTTTGTTGTATTGGATCCCTATTTTGAGGGATTATGATTCTATGTATTTTTTCATAACCACCCTGACCTTTAACTCTCCATTAATGCATCCTGATATGGTTGTGTGTTTGATAGTGTGAAAAATGTAAGTGGTTCCACTAGGTTTTTCCATATAAATGAAAACATGATTCTCCATACAAATATGAAATTAAATTATAATTTTTTTTGTTTAAATACTTATTTAATAATAATGAATTATTTTAAAATAATGACATTTGGGAAATGAAATCTGTTTTTACATGGTCTTTTAAATTGGGTGAATTTTAAAAATGATGGCTCCAAATGAAAATTAATTTGATGAAATGGGTTGATATTTATTGTTTGTAAAATTGTTTGAATGAAAAGATGTTTGTGAAATTAATGAATTTTTAGAAAATAGTTGATTTTATTTTTAAATTGAAATGGAATGTTGAAGCCCCAATCTTGGAATTTGAAATTTGATCAAAGAAATGAATTTAAATTATTTTTTTCCCATCATTGATTGATTGCTTGAAATAAAATGTGAGAATGGGTAGTTAATGGGTGATTGGGACCAACTCAGTTTGATTCTGACTACATAGAAATGTATTGATAATCAAATCTCTAATTAACCATGTTTTTCATGATTTCCATGATGGGGTGTTAATTGGTTATCAAAATTAAATGTAACTTCTGAATGTGTGGAAACATATCAACCTGTAGTGTTTGACTATTTAAAGTGGGTATCCAATTTCTAAATACAATCCTATCATAGGGATTGTGCACTTGTTTTTTAATTTTCACATGATAATTACATTACATTTATTATAGAACTATTTTTCTTCAAGCTCTTGATATATGAAAATGTTCACTATATCATATTTTTTATATATATTCCATTTTCACCGATTTTAAAGAATTTTTATTGCTAAAAGTGAAAAAAATTTTACATGATATTTTATATAAAATTAAATTTGAAATGGATTTTTTTATTGAAATTCCTTAAAAAAAGTTTGTGTAATACTAATTGGATGTTGACATCACACCATACATATGACTTTGAGAATTTGTAGATTTTTATTTTTGTGGTTGTGGAAAAGTATAAGTGAAACATATAGGTTGTGGGTGTTCTGGATCCATATGATCCTAGAGTGATAGTGTTGACCAGAGGAGCTATGTTCCACTTACTATGTGTGTATTTTGATAATATGTCTTGATTTTTGTTGTGATGTTTACTTCTGGATGTTGTTTTACATTGGTATATTAATTTCTCTACTTGTGGTAATTTTCCCCATGAGGAGAATTTTGGATACCGATTTTGTATATATTTATACTACTATTTTATATCATAATGCTTTTTCTTATAGAAAACCATTCCATTTTTTTTAGTTTATCCCATGTGATAGTCAACAACTAATGTGGATTTGGAACACCCTTTGGGATATGTCAGTATTGTCTTGGGTATTGGTCTACTAGGGTATCCATATTGGTTTTTGATAAAATTGTATCAATGGAGGTTGAGTACGTTTCCATGATATTGGAATTCATTTTGGTATTTCCTTTTACATAGAAGGTTTAAGGGGTAGTTTAAAATCAGGTTCGTAGAAAAATTTCAATATAATGAGCCTTATGCCAGGATGGACATTTGAGAAAAGAATAATTGATGAATGAATTGATCTAACTACATTATTTTCCATGTTTTATCAAAGTAATTCTGGAATCCAAAAATGTTGAGTTCATTTATATTGAATTTATGTTCATGTATCTTTTTATTGATTTGATTTTATGAGTATCCTTTCTAATGTTTCAATGTTTTATATTGATATTATTATGTGACTTTCCCCCGTGCATATGTTTTAATATACCTAATGTTGAATATTATAATGAACCACAACAAGAGAACCCCCCGATTTATCATACAATCATTAAAATAGTGATATTTACAATCCAAAACCTATGATATGTTGTTACACCACTTTTTATTCAGTCATTGGTTGTGGATCATCTAATGGATGACACCAGAGATCTTTCTCAAGAATTTCTTTTATATTAGACACCATATTTCCATGTCTCTAATTATCTATTTGATATATAGTATTTTTTATAATAAAAAATTTATGCTTGAATTCTTGGAAATTCATAATTCGATAGGGGTTAAATGTGTTGCCTTCATGATTGATGAACCTAGTTAGAGATGGTGGGATTTGATAGATGATGTGAAGAGACACAACCTCATGGATTGAAATGATTGAAAACCCATTTTTTAAAATATAACAACCAATACTTGATGGTTTGGGATAATTTTATGGAGTTACAAAACCATCAAAAAAGTGACTAGGCCATGAATGAGTATACATATCACTTTTCTAAACTCATTTAGTTCACTACTAAGGTAGTGTATAGTGAAATGAAAAAGGATCTAAGATTTATTATAGTTGTTAAATTTGATATTTCATTTAATGATTACATGATGAATATCATTTTATATATAAACATGGTTTAAATAGAATTGATGGCTAGTGTTGACGTACTTGGCAATTCATTATTGATGGAAGTTTCATTTACTCTTAGTGAATGTTTTGTTGGTTCCTTTAAATAGAATAGGATACATGATGAGTATCACAGTGGATAATTATTGGATGATTTATATGTACCAACTTCATTGTATGTATGAGGACCATTCACTTGCATCCAATGTGGAATGGTCTTGAATTCGAAGTGATTTTGTACCAAGAATGTAATTATTTTTGATTCATGTGGACGTTTAGGAAACCTAAAGAAGTTCAATCATATATTCTCTTGACCACACAGTGGAATAGGATCATATTCACTTAAAGGTCCTATTTTTAAATTAGATAATTCAATAAATTAGAGGTTATAACCTCATGCATTCAGATTGATGCTTCTTCTCCAAGTGGATGAATCTTTAGACGAATACGATGTGCGTATATCAATTGCAAGTTGTTACATATTTGTATATTTTTCATTGGTGACAAATTTATTTGATACTAATGCATCAAATTTATTCATATAGACTCATATTGTTAATTTAAGGAATTATTTCTTTTATCTTTTGTATTATGTGAAAAATATTTCTATACCCCTTGAAATAATGAGATATCAGGGTCTCTAATTCCCTTCCTGTGTCTTTTATGTATCATAGATCTAGATCACTATAACATTATAGTTCTCAACATAAAAACATATAATACCCTTGTCAATATGAATTGGTTTATTTCTCATAATGCCTATATTTATTTCTACCATCAATGTGTCTCTTTTATAGTGCCCAATGGGATGTTCCATGATTTTCATAGATAATGGGTCCCAAGGTTGAGTAGAGATGGATAAATATTTAGGTTTTGAGTAGAGTGATATAAATATATACCATTGATCATGAGAGAGATTCTTTGATAAGTGATATTCTTCCATTAGTCGTTGAGTTTCCTCAAATGTTTCCTTCCGGGCATTATTTCTTTCTATGAGTGAGAAAGGTAAAATTCTCTACTGACTTTGTACCAGCTACCAAACATATCTCTATTACATATTATCACATGGAAGTAGATATGTTGAATGAGTTAAACACCATGTTCGATTATTATTTGGACAAATGTTGTATAAACTTGTGTGTGTTAGCTTGGGTGGTGCCTATGATTTTTCTAATGATACCTAATGGAATACATTTCCAATGTATTGATTACTATAAACTCAACAAATTTATGATAATGAAAAAATACAAGTCCGTAGGGATTGATGATCTATTTGATCAGTTGACTGGAGAAACATGGTTGTAAAATAATTATATTTATTCTAGTAAACAAGATTTGATAATCAAGGGATCAGAACATCCAAAAACCATTTTAGGAGTAACTATTTCCATTATGAGTACCTTTTTATTATTTTCAGTCTAATTAATTCTCATATAGTTTTTATGGAATTTATAATCAGGAATTTCCAGGAGTTACTATACACATTTTTGTTGTTTTTATTAATGAAATCATGGTTTACTCTAAAACCAAGGTTGACAAAGTATTCAATTTGATAGTAGTTATGGAAACACTAAGAGATCACTTAATTTCTATCAAGGTATATAAATGTAATTTTTTTTATCTAAGAATCAATTTTATTCAGAAACATTGTTTGAGAAAACTATATTTTAGTCGATACTAATAATTTTAAGGCATTTATGACAAGTTGAAGAATATATAATGTCTTCATGATTCAGAGCATATTGGCACAAGTTTTGCATTACAACCACTTTTTCAAATATTTCCCAAATTTATTTATCAAATGACAACCCTTATTAGAAATGGGGTAATGTTTCCTTGGGATTAAAAATTTATAAAATATATTATTTATTTGAAGTGTATTTTATCTTTTAAGCTAGTAGTTAATCTTAAAAATGATAGTTAAGGCTATGTTATCTTTTGTGAGGAATCCCGTTTGGGTTTGGGATATATTCTCTTGTAGGGT
The DNA here is from genome assembly GCA_963277665.1 of Viscum album. Taxonomy (NCBI): domain Eukaryota; kingdom Viridiplantae; phylum Streptophyta; class Magnoliopsida; order Santalales; family Viscaceae; genus Viscum; species Viscum album. Next base: position 2,562,629 of record CAUJRU010000019.1, on the reverse strand, counting down.
GATCACGTGGGGGCGTAAAATTCCCAAAATATTAGGTAATACAAGAATAGAAATTCTACTCATGAATTTCAATCCAATACAGTAATGAATTCTCTTAATATTTTTTGGCATTACATTTAAGAGAATGTATTTCTATTTTTTCAATCAAAAAAATCTATAGTTATATGTTCTGTATTTTTTATTAATATTAATTAGAGTTGATAGGTGTAGTGCTAGTGAACATTTGATTTCGAAAACACCAACACACTTGGAATGAAAAATATCATAGCCGATGATTTGAGTAGGAATATTTTAACCCTATCCATGAATTAATTATAAAAAATGAAAATTTATGGATATCTTTTTACATATGAATTTTATATTTTGTTTGGATCAGATCGAGATTGTTCTGGAATGTATTGAGTTGAACTGCTCTCTTCTCAAGATTATTCTTTTTGAGAAACAGATTATGATTAATTTTTTGGTATTAGGGACTCTCATTATGGTGGTGAAACCATCAACGAGTGGTTGTTGTGTCCAAGGGGTTTCTTATGAATTCAAAACTTGTATGACATACCCCATATAATGACAAAGTATCTTATTGTAGACTTCTATATTTACCAGTGTGCAGTGCAACATGTCACCATGAATTTTATTTATGAAATGTAGTGACGAATTCCTAGGAATGTTATGAAACATGAAATTGAGGAATTTATTTATTATCTCTATTCATATCAGTATTCCAAGGATGAGAACTAAATTCATTAGGTTTTCATTATCCCCTTCCCATAATGACATGGAAGTGGGATGAAATTTTTGCAGATTTCATGGTTGGGTTTCCTCTTCCACAGAGATGGAAGAATGTATTATGGATAGTGAAAACTCAGCTAACCAAGTTAGATAAGATTATACTAATTCATGATAGGAATGATGTTATGGACTTGTGATTATTTCTTGGGTAAGAGACCATCAGTTTAGACGTATTTCCATATGATATAGGTTATGAATGGGATCCCCATTTTATATCTTGTTTTTGTAGAGTCCTACTAGAGGCTATGGGAACATAAGTAATATTGGGCATGGAATATCACCCACAGATTTATTTCCAAACATAAAGAGTAATACAGATCAAGGGAGACATTATTTGTGCTCGTGTTCTCTTATTTGGTGGATTTTTGGATATCCTCTTGGGTCTAATTGAGTTTACCTATAAAAAAGTTCTAAATCATCCATTCATATGAAACTCCTTGAGGCCTAATATGGTTTCCAATGTAATTATATATTATGTCGGTAAATTATTAGGTAATATTTAACATTTAAACCTTGTATCATCCAATATATGATGAAATCGATTCAATTGATTCGTCAGTTATTGTTGATGGAGCATAGCCAATATAATTCTTATACGGATCATCACAAATTCCATTAGGAGTTTTTAGATGGTGATCAAGTGTCTTTGAGTGTTTCACCATTATTGGGTCACCAATTTCTGGTAAAATATGGAATTCATGCACTAATATATGTGGGTCTATAGGAGTCTATTGACCATATTCACAAGGTCACCTAAGTGGATGTCGATTCATGACCTTTTATATATGTCACAACATCATAACTATATATCTAACCCAACACGTGTTTTTATTTAGGAAGAACATGATGTTGAACATGATTCATCCATGACCAAGTATCCCATATAGAACATTGATTAGGAGAATAATATTCTTAATGGGAAGTATATGCATTTTAATCATGTTATATGGAAGAATTGTTTTGATTCATAAGAGACACATGAGAATGAGGCATTGGTGAGAGGGTAGTATCCTCATCTATTTGACATGAATTATTCTTGATATGATTTAGGGTGGAAAAAACTATTTATGGTAGGGAGATAATAACATCCCATTACCATAATTCAGGTACATTTTTAAACTTTTCCTCAACCACATTTATTATTGTGTATTGTCTTTGGTATTTCATGAGAGTTCTCAGAAGATTCCAGGTGTTTTACAAGGTGCATTATTGTGAAAAATGACTGTGGAGTGGAGATTCTAATTGTGTCATGGATTATCCAACTAAAACATAGATAGTTTTCATTACCTCATCACAATATTCCCTGGATAAAAAATTTATATTTGAAAAGGTCATGGAGCTTGAAAGGTAGTTTCTAATACATCTACCATTTCATCCATATTTTTAGTGAGTAATAATGGCTACAACATAGATAGTTTTTGAGCCTCTTACATTTTTGGTATGGCTACACAATGGAGGAGAGCTATGACATATGAGGCGTTTGAGGTGCCTTACCTTTTTTAGGGTAGCTGATGCATGGTGGGTGGGATGTTAAATAGACATACCGAAGGGAAATAGGATCTTTTCGAGGACTTCACAATGTATTTAGGTGTGAGTTTGGACAAGGGTGACTGAAATATAGTCTCATACACCGTTCCTCAGTATAGATATTATTATTTTATTCACTATTTTGTGTTTGGGTACTATGCGTTCTTTTATTTTTCAAGGCATGAAAACAATACACCCACATTTACATTAAAAACTCCTTCCACTCAACTTTATTCAACGCCATTGTCTTTTGGAGGTTATCTTGGAAGTATTTTGGTCCCTTCAATCCCCTTCCAAATTGATTAATGTGTTTATGGATGAAAATTATCTCCCTATGGTAAGTGTATCTATCCTTTTTGGATAATAAACAATTATTTCATGCACTCTATATTTGAGAGTAATGAATCCTTATGTTTTTGATGGATTGGATCCTTTTTTTATGGACTATGAATGTATGGATTTCTTCTTGATTAGCATCACCTTCGACTACCCATTGGAGGTTCCCAATATAGATGAATAACTAATTGTCTGATAAAATTTAGGTGGGTTTTAAGGATTTACCTATAATTTAATCATTTATTTTCATTCCTAATTTTACGTGAAATCAAAATTATTTTATTTAAATGTTTATTAAATTCCAATTTTTAATTTTAATTGAATGTGATTTTTTAAATAAAATCCCTTTTTTAAATGATTGCAAGATTGGATAAATTGAAATAAATATGGCGTGAAATTATAATTTAATTAATTAAATTATTTTATATGAATTATTATGAAAATTTATTTAACGGAGATACCATTTTAAGTGAATTTAATTAGTTGAAATCCTAATATATATATATATATATATATTTAAATTGAAATGACATTGAGAAACATGAATTTCGACATTTTAATAATGGCAGAAGAATTAAATGGAAATGAATGGATTTTTCATGATCAGTTGATTGATAGAAAGAACAAGTGACCTGTGTAGTTAGTGGGTGACTAGGATATGAATTCTAGGAATATGAAACCCTAGTAATGGATTAATGGGTAAAAAAATTTCTAAACCTTGTTTGACATGATTTAAATATTGATGTCTGATTGATTAACCTAGTGCCATTATCCATAATGATGTGTGCACACATCATGAATTTTGATGGTTAACTGAGTAGTGTGAGGATCATAATGGAAGAAAACCATCATACCTTAGTGATTATGAACATGTTTCTTGATATGACTTCATTACTACACGCAATTGATTATTTCATTAATTTTATTCATGTAGTTTATTTATGAAAATGTGCATTAATTACTTTTTTGATGTATTATTCATCAGATTCATTTTATATCTTATTTACACTAATAATTGTGAAAATTATTTATCATTGCATTTTTATTTAAAATTTAATCACAAATGGTCAATTTATATTGTAATTTCAAATATACCATTTAGTGAAATACTACTTGTATGTTGAGATGAAACCCTACATTTGACATTAGAGATTTGTAGATTATGATATTCTAGGTCAAGGAAAATAGAAAGAGCTACTTCTATGTGGGGGTGTGCATGATCCACAAGGCACTGGGGTGATAGTTGTGACTGGTGGATCCATTTTCTAATTATTAAAAGGGTATTGTGAGAAATTTTCTTGGTTGAGGTTATGACATTGAGTTTTGGATAATGTTTTACTTTGGGATGTATATTTTTCATATAATGGTTCTTTTATCCATTAAAAGAAATTTTTAATATTGAATCTGTAAATATTTGTATTCATTTTTATATATTGATGTTTTATTATTATGTAAAAACCATTCCAGTTTTTTTATTGATGTGCAATGTTGTTCATAAACCCATAGGGATTGGGAAAAAACTTTGAGATATATGTGGACCAACATGAGTATCTATATACTAGGGAATATGGGTTGGTTTGTGACATATATTCTATGTCTTATTAAGGAATTGGTGATTTTTTAAATCTCTAATATGGGAACAACATGGCTTATGTACTATTCACCATGTGTAGAAATAGATAGATAATTTTTTTGAATGTTTTATATCATTGAATAACATTGTTCCCCTATTACAACTACATCATCTACCTATCATCCTTATGGTTATGTAATATGAAAACTGTTTCTAATATTGTGATAACCTTCATTGACTACTGATCAACTATGAGTCTTTATGATACAACACAAAAAAATGTCACCAACCACAAGTGAAGGAATGAATGTTCAATGAATCAATCATAAGAGGAATTTGAAGCAACCAATGTCCTTCAACAATATGTTACCAAACTAATTCACATAAATAATGATGAAAACTCTATTGAATACCCACATGGAGCAACCACATATACTGTAGGATCAAAATAAGAATGTCGATGCTCTATATACAAGAGGGGGGGGGGGTGAATTGTATACTTTAAGAATTCCTTGGGAACCTTTAATGTTGGTATAAAACATTCTTAATGAATGTTAAACAAACATTCACAAAACCTCTCAAAGATACCGTTTCATGAACTTGTATCTTTAAGATAAAAACATAAGAATGATTTTCATAGGAGAAAGATTCTACCTTAAAGTGTATATATTATTTAATATAATCAAAGTAAAGAAATTAAAAATTATAAAAAAGATATACATTATAACATTAACAAAGTTAACATACAAAAGTGTAATTAAAACAACATGTAATAGTAAACAAGTAATAATAATATTCTTTTAACCCAAAGGGAAGGGTATCCAATAACATTGGATAAAAGTTCCATGATATATAATTTCACAAAAGTCTATCTTACCCAAACCCAGTTAATCATTCAATCCGAAAATAGGTATCTATCATCCTATCCCTGCAAGACCTCGATATAGAAGGAAATCAGAACCTCTGCCTTCCAAACCCCAAAGCCCACGATCGGCACAATCAGAGTCTGTATGAAACTAGTCTGAACAAGTTTCTCATGCCTGAAAAAGTTGTTCACGACATTCACATGAAGTACTGAGAGTTATAAGAAGCTCTATCTCAAGAAATAACTTCACATAATTTTCACATGCATCGAGTTCATCAGCTCTCTTCATTTCAGGTTGCTCATTCAAATGCACATGTATTTATAGGAAAAACTTCCCAACGGTCGGCTCCACTCCAACATTCATATTTTCCTTAAATTGCGGAGGGACCTAGACACATATCAAACATACAATTGTTATTTTGTAATATATTTTATAACTTTGTTTCAAGTAATAGAAACAATGTTAAGTTAAAGATAAAAGTTAAGTATATGAAGTCATAGAATCCAATAATAATGCAATAATACATTTGGCAACTCTAACATTATTAAGAAAATAGATTCTTAAGAAAAAATAAATTGGATTGTGAAAAAGGTATCACATATACACTGGAATCGAAAACAAAAAAGTGGTATCACTTATACACCTAAATCGGTATCATAATGACTGAACCACTTATTCACCAGAATAAGTATCATAAAAACTGAATTACTTATACATTGGAATCGGTATCATAAAACTGAATCACTTATATACCAGAATCGGTATCATAAAAACTGAATCACTTATACAACGGAATCATTATCCTAAAAACTAAATTAATTATACACTAGAATTGGTATCATAAAAACCAAATCACTTATACACTAGAATCGGTATCATAAAAACTGAATCACTTATACACCAAAATCAGTGTCATGAAAACTGAATCACTTACACACTGGAATCGGTGACATCAAAATTGAATGAAAAATCATAATTATAGATCTATAAGTAAAACAGAATGAAAAATCGCAATGACAGATCTATAAGTATAATAGAATGTAAAATTGTAATGAAAATTTTAGAATGAAAATTTCAGAACTTAAAAAAACAGAAGAAAAAGTGTTTGTGATTTTCACAACATAAGACCATAAGGAATGGAGAAATCAAAATATAACCATATTTACTTACAAATCTCCCTTTTTTTGGAAAGCACAATTAACTTTGCTAAGTATGAATATATTTACTTAGGTAATCAAGTATGAAAAAATTATCTCCCCTTTTTGAATAAGATTTTGGATGAATACGACTAACTCCTCCTTAGGTTATGTTTCCCAGGGATAGTATTATTGATCTTTGATGTTAGGTTTTCTTAAGGGAATATATCCCTCTTATATAGTCATCTCTTCATAATAGAAAACACCCCCTAACTTGGACATTTTCCTTTATTACCATACTCTCCATTAATAGATTCTCTTTCTTAGAGATCTTCATTAAATTATTCCTTTAAATAAATTCTCCCCCTTTTTGATTTTCAAAAAGTGGGAAAATGAATGGAGAAGTATAAGATGTACCTGTATGGTTATGCAAGAATACATTAAAAAATAATGAAATGAAAGAAATGTCTTAAAAAAATTTATAAGTAAGGTTTAGATTACAACAAAACATCGGAATGTAAAGAAAATCTTCCATCCTTGTTCTTCTCAGGCAACATTTTCTTTATCAAAGATTTATGTTTCTTGACTTCCTTATGATCTTCATGAAACTTCATCAACAAGTTATCCTGATCCCGATTCTTCTTTTATAAATTCATTATCATTTCTTCTTGAGAATCATCCTTTTTCTCTAATTCAGCTCTAACGTCCTTCCACTTCTAACAGATCGGGCAACAGAATTGAGTTGACTATCCTTCTCAAATATTGATGCCTTGACCTTATTGATATCTGTTTCACAAGTATTAAAAGCTCTGTTTGTTGAATCAATGAATTCAACGAACTGCCTTAGCTCTTTGTTGATGGTTTTGGTGGGGTTAAATTCATTCTTACAAGTTTCCTTCTGAGCATTGTAATCAATTCAATGATTGTTGAAGTATGATTCTTGCTTAACCACCATGTCCATAAGAAAATTGGTTGATTCCATCTTTTGATTCAAGGTCTCTTGCATCATTTGACTCTAATCATGTATATTTGCAAGAACCGGAATGGTGCTAACCAATTTCCTTAAATATTTCGTGATGAAGTCATGTTCAACAGATGAAGAAGAATCGAATCCTAAAACGTCTTTTCCTTTCTCAACTCCACTTAGAGTTAAGGAAGCGAGTTTCTCTATTCTCTTGGTAGACTTGTGTGGTGGTTACTTATCAGATGAGGTAAACAAAACACTTTTTCCTCTTTCAGGATTTTTAACTGGGGTTTGTTCATCTGAAACTTGGATAACATTAAAATATTCATGTTCATCTTCTTCCTCCTGAAATTCTTCTTCTCGAATTTCTTCTTATCCACCAACTTTTTGTTCAACCTTTTCTTTCTCTTCTTATTCTATTTCAACTTCAACATGTTCTTCATCTTCAAGTTCTACTTCTTCCTCAACTTCTACTTAAACTTGTTCTTCCACTTGTTCTTTTGAAATAGGTTAAGAGAATGAACTTGAAGGAGTTCCAATGTAATATTATACTTCCTTTAAAACATCATCATCATCATGAATAATCTAATATTATATTACTTGAATAGGTTCTGATAATGATATAACATTCGTAGCTTTATGGATTTCTAGAGTCACAACCATTTTCTTTATGAACAACATGAGGTTCTAGTACTTGTTGAGACTTCTTCTCTACATCTTTTAGTAAAGACCGGAACACTTGAGCCTCTAATGATTTCTTTTTCAAGATCTTATATTTCTTTTCTTTGTCATGATTTTTAGCTTGATTGAATTTTATAGCCTTAGCCACTGTAGGATTTAGTCCAAAGGAAGGATCTCCTTCCATTCTAGTAGCTGCAATTTCTCTCCACTTTGCAATTTTTTTATTAGAATATTCTTTCGTTTTCTTTGGAGGAAGAGCTGCTAAAAATGGAAAATCAAAAAAATGGTACGGGAACGCTTGGTTCTTCATGTTTCATTTTCTTGGGAACTGACTTTGAAGATTTTTTAACAACACCCTTGTTCTGGAAAACCATTTCTTCAAAACATTTGGATTCTTGTAAAAACACTACCTTCATCCTACTTAGTGAGTCATCACTGAGAAACAAAATCATGAAAGGATTTGAAATTGATCGGCATAGGACATTCGGCTCTTGAAGGCACATAATAATTATCATGGATATAGTTCATGGATACATAAGAATATGTGATCTGATAGTTCTACCTTTTATTGCCTGAATGGTGAGAAAGATGTACTTCACCATGTTGATCCTCTTTATGTTGACAAGAAAGTCTAAAAGAAAGATATCACATATCTTTAGAGATTCCTTATCTCCCTTTCTTGGAATAAGAAATCCATGTATCCAGATATCTACCATCTTGTGATTTGTTGTAAGATTCATTATCTTTGGATTCTTAACATACTTAAGACCAAAATAATCCAGAGCCTTGACCTTTTCAAAAGTACCTTCTTTGTGAGGATGTTTTTGAGAGCATAGAAGAGCTTCCCCTTCATATGGTATGTTGAGAACACGTGATTCCTTCTTGTAAGGAACAATATAAGTCTTATCATAAATTTTTTACTTTAACATATCCTTTCCATACTTCTGAAAGAATGTAACGGATTCATAGAATTTAATAAGCAGGTTGGGGAAAACCGATCCCGACTTTTCTCCTTAGCCACACAAACACTTTCCCATCAGTTAGTTATTATCATCTTTGAAATAAGGGAGTCATATTTTTCAAAGAACATAGGGAAAACTAACCGTTCTATAATGATGGACCAATCCTTTATTTCCTTGCTAATCAACATCTGATCTGATGAGGATTCTTGAGTCATTCGGGATAATGGAGGCAAAAGAATCGGAAAGAAGAATTTGACCGCAAGAGAGCTTCCGCACAGAGGTAAGTAAGGGTGGTGTGTTACATAAATGAGTCAGCCCTTATATAGACATAGGAATGACCTTTAAACTTCCATATGATAATCAAACATTTGAACATAATCTGGTCTGATCTGATGGTTGAGGATGGATGTAGAAAATTTGAATTCCGATATTTTTAAATAAGGTCAACTGGAATTTAAAATATTGAAATACCAACAACTAAAACATAAGATAAGAAAATATAGAGTGTAAAAGTTTACCTTTTAGAATACTCTAAAGAATTTATCAGTATTATAATAATTCTCTTGGGACTTTTAGATTCCAAAATTTTCAAATCCAAAATTTTCAAATCTTATTTTTTAAAAAAAACTTTATAGAAAACATTTTTATAAAAAAACCATAAGAAAAGATAAAAAACATAAGAATGATGATAAAAAAACATATGTACTCCCCCTAGAATAAGGAGTAGTTTAATGTTAAGATATTATTTAAACAATAAGTAGACATGAATAATTACCTCAAAAATATCATTCTTAGCTTCTGTTTAATGTATTCAAATCTATCGGAAGGAAATGGTTTTGTAAAAATATCAGCAACTTGCTCTAACTTTCCGATGAATTAAAGAATAATATATCCATTATGTGTTTGATCCCTAAGAAAGTAATGTCTAATATCTATGTTCTTCGTACGAGAGTGATGTGAAGGGTTTTTACATAGGGAAATGGCACTTGTGTTATCACACATAATTTGAGTTTTAGTAAAACTCATACCATAGTCTGTGAGTGTGTATTTCATCCACAATACTTGAGCACAACTACTTCCAGCTGCTAAATATTCTGCTTCAGTATTGGAATTTGCTACAGAATGTTGTTACTTTCATGACCGAGAAACTAAGGAATATCCTAAGATATGACATGTTCTGGATGTACTTTTTCTATCCATTTTACAACCCCCAAAGTTACATCTGAAAAACATTAATGTTTGTAACAGCCCAAGATTTTATAAAAAAATATTCTTTTTAATTTTATTAATGTCTTGTGTTGTACGCTACACCAAAAAGAGCTTGCACAACACGCAACCCTGACTTGGCTTGCATTACACGCAATCACGACCTTCCTCGATAGCGTGTGTTGTACGCAATACCGGGTTTTAATAAACAATGTTATATTATTATATTGTCATGAACTAGCCGTTATGAATAGTATTAACTAAATTTTGAATTTTATAACATTATTATTCATCTTACACATTTCTAGAACATGGTATAAGAACAAAATAAATTTTTCGGGTAAAATAAGTATTTTTCAAAAAATGCAGTTTTACCGCCTTTTGATGGCGCACCCACTTTAAATATAGTTTTTGACATGTTTATATGTTCAATTTGACAAAATAATATTCTTCTTTTGAATCATGATATGAAAATTTACATTAGATAAAGTTTTGATATTTTTCCGATAACTTTCATATTTTAATGAATAGTAAAAACACGCTATATTTTAATTAAAAACAACTTTTTTCATCCTAATATCTTATGTGGTTAAATTATAATATTGAATGGTTTTAAAGTATATTTAGAATATATTTTTACCACTTAATGTAATGTTGGTCATTGGACACAATTTTACAATTAAACCGAACATAAACAAGTGTCAATCTTTTGATAGTTATTATCTCTTAAAAACACGCTTTTTGTTTTGACAGCGAGAATTAATTTTAAATTAATTTCTGCAACTTCTGTGTTTTGAATTTAGGAAAATGGATTCCATATTTGGAATCAGGATTTTCAAATTGTGTAAATAGATAACTTTTATTTTTAGACATTTTGAATAATTACTGCGGTAAATATTTTATTTACCATGGTTAAGGGTAAATCCGGTAAATAAGGGTTAAAAAATAATATTATAATAATATTAAATTACCCTAAAACGTGTCTTAACCCCATTGGTTGATACATGGTCGACCATGGGCATCTTTGGGTCGATTTTGGGACCCCATTGATCCACTTGTAAGTGATAATGACACTTTATTTTAATTAAGTTAAAATGAATACAAAATTGACACAAGGATATATCTTTTAGCCAAACAATTGTTACATAGGGTTATATATGTTCGATTTTAGATTATAAATATTCATTAGAAAGCTAAAAAGATTTCCTACATGATGGTATTTTATTTGTAATTTTTAGACATAAGATAAGTTAATTTATTTATGACACAACGATGATGCAGTAATTATCTTATTAATGAAATATTGACATAATTGATGTTATAAACACCAAAATAAATGTACTTTGAGGTTTTTTATGAATTCAACTAATTTTCTAGGTTACTATGATATATTAATGTTGATTTAATCAACTTGGTTTGAACATTTAATTCTGTTATGACTTTCACAAAAATCATATATCAAATAGTGTCAAAATTGACACAAAATTGTTTTTAAATCAAATATTATATTATTAATTGTCATTTTATTCCTAAAAATCTAAGGTTCGGCCAAATGGCTTAGATAAGGATATATATATTAATAATAAACAATTTGGGGTTCGTTTGGAATGTTATAGTAAGTGTATTAACCATATAGTGAAAGAAAACAAAAAGACATGGTAAAAGTTAAATTATTTAACTTAGAGTTAAATCTAATTATAAGGTTACAATAATATCCTAAACTTGTCTAAATTCTATTGGTTGATAGGATTTCTACCCATCCCCACTTTAGCCGCGAAATAAGACCCTTTGGAACCATTATAGACCGATTTTGACTTTAATATAAAATAATATTTTGAGATATTCCTAAGGTGCCCCTCTCCTCCCCTATAAAAGGACACCTCCTCCCCCTCCTCCTCACACCAATTTGAGCACTCAAGCTCGGCCAAACCCTGCCAAAATCTCTTCTCCACTTCCCTAGCAACATCCTAGAGGTTTTGGTCTTCCTCAAAGACCAATTATAGTGCCCTAAGAGGAGGTCTCAAAGAGGCACTTCAAAGAAGAGGTAATTACCGTTACCAATTCTTTCATCTTTATTTCTTCTTCCACTTCTTCTTCTTAGGTTGTTTCATTATGAAGTAATAACATCAGTATCACTCATATACTGATATGTTATTATAAGTATGAAACAACCCTATTTCACCATCTATCCATCCTACGGAAAACGAAATCACCGCGCGTGCGTACGTACGGAATACCGTCTCCACGCCGTGGTGTAATCTATTTTCCACCACCACCTTACATGGATGGGTATAATGGTGTAAAGAATAACTATACATAGTTATTACAACATCATATTGATTCTGATATATTGTATAATCCACTCCAATTCAATTCAATATTTATAGAAATGATATCATCGCTCGTGCGTACGTACGGACTACCATCTCCACGACGCGATGAGATTCATTCTCCATGTTAACCATTTAAGAATGATTATAAAGTATATATAAGAAATAATAATGAAATATATGACATTATAAAGATACTGGATTTATGTATATATATACATATGTATGTCATCTACTTACTTCCATTTCAAGACAATAAGGAAAGAAAAACAGCGTTCATGTGTACGTACGGACTACCGTCTCCATGAACGGTGTTTTTCATTTTATTTGTCTATCTATTATATATATATACTGAATATATATGATATATAAATCATATTTTATATTCTGGAAGTAAGTAAATCATGATATAAGTAATAATGATTTCAAGAACAACAAGTCAAAACACCTACGATAAATGAAACGATTTTACCCAAAACGCTTCTTTAACATGGAATTTACAAAAGAACGGGTAATATAATGTCATAAGTGAACCATATATGATATCATAACAATGAATATGATTCTGTAATAAGTCAATGACATTATTTAAATCATTATACAGGAGGTTCGAACACATACGAAGCAAATTGGACCTAAGGTAAGGGAAATATCACAATCTCATTTTTATCCGAGATTGTTTATTCGTAAGTATTTACTGGGGTGTATTTTATCATCCACATCCATGTTTCATCAATATGTAATATTATTTCCATCCACCTACAATTGTTTAAATCCATTTTTACCCTTCGTTGAGTTTTTAGTAATATGTATGAAAGGAATCTTTTTTCGTTTTTCGTACGAGGTACTTTTTTGACTTTTCCGACAAAAGTACGAAGAATGTTTTTTTTAACTTATACAGCATGAATGGATTTTTAAAACATTATTTCCAAGAAGCTTCCTTTACAAGTTTTCAAGTTTATTTTTAATCAACTTCTTTTATTTTAAAGTTGTATGACATGTTATGAAAGGAAAAAAATTTTTGAAGAAGAAAGGATATTTTCCTCAAGAATGTAGTTCAAGGGTTTTATCAAAATTATTTTCCATCTAAGATAATAAAGGGTTCTGTTTTTATCCCTATTATTACATGGATTTGATTATGTTGTGATGGAAACATTTTTATGAATTCCTTTATCTTATATGAATTGTTTTATGATGTCATGTTGTTTAAGAATCCCATTTTTTTATTACATGGGTTATGCGATGATGTATGATTTATGATTATGTGGCACACATAAGAAAGGATTCATTATAAGATGGGTGGGACCTATATCTCCCTCCAATGCATTGGGTAAAGATTTTATATCTCATGAGATAGACAAGGCTGGAACGGAAGGTTATTTCGGTTCAGTGATACAGGACTGAACCGAGGAGTGAACTCGGTTCAGAAAGGGACTTTGTCCACTAAGATAGTCTTGGCAATGAGTCATGACTAACAAGAAATGATTTTCCATGATTATGTGTGCATGCCACAAAGTTTAAAGTCTTATGTTATGATTATGGGGATCTCATTTTCACTTCTATGATTTATTAAGATTTTATGATCTCTTTTGCAGGTTATGATTTTCAAAAAGATATGATATGATTTTTATTTCCTTTATTTCCCTTGCTGAGCATTTGAGCTCACCCTTTTATGTTTTCTTTTCCCCAGGATATAAAGAAATGTTTTAGGTAAAAAAAGGGATGACCTTTATGGGAGATATTGAAGAACTTTCACCACGATTAGAAGATTATGTTCCGAGTTTCCAAAGACACTAAACTATTACGATCCTTTAGTGTGTGTTTTTGTTATGTACTAAGTATTCCGCAAATGTAATGTAATGTCCATGTACGTCAAGCTTCGGGTCTCTACAGTTGGTATCAGAGGAAAGGTTTAGTCAACCTTTGGAAACTAGGATGTGAAAACGTTAGTGAGATCCCTAGAGATATTTCTAAGGTATGTCTAGGGATGTCCCTAAGGATACGTATACGTATAGGATAGTCCTAGAACTATGGTAATGATCTTAGAATTAAACCTAAGATGTTAGATATTGAAGGTACTCCCCCTTTATTATGTTGTTTTCCCTAGCATGATTTTTTCCTCTCACACTATTCTTTTTGGGTTTTAGAAAATGGCTGGAAATAAGATGATTCACAATAATGGAGGATATGATGGACAATGGAATGATATTGTTCATAATGAAATGGGATTTGGAAGTCCAAACATCATTATTATGCCGAATCAGCAATCTCATAATATGATCAATAAGGTAAAATTTGGTAAGTTTCCTGACTCGGCTAATAAGAGAAAGATGGAGTTTCATGATGATCATAGAGGAAAGAAAGTTCAATTTCCCCTATGTAAATCATGTGGGAAGAGGCATCAAGGTGAATGTTTCAAAGGAACTGGAATATGCTTTGGGTGTGGAAAAGAAGGACACAAAGCAAGTAAATGCAAAGGAAAAGGTTCAGTTAACACCATGGATGAGGATAATGGTATTGCTACGACATCAAAAATGGTTAAGTGTTTTAAATGTGGAATGTATGGGCATTATGCAAACAAATGCCCTAAGGGAAAGACTAATGAAGAGAATCAGTATGGTCATATGGGTAGTATTTATGTGGATGATGATGAAGAGACAACAAATGATATGTGAGATGAAAGACTTTTTGAAGCTCGGTCAATGGTTTAAGAATGTAGTGGAATGATTACATGTTTATCATGTGTAATGTTGTATAAGTAATCTCATGGTAATATGGAATAAAAAGACATCTAAGGATTGTTACACTGTTTTCTTTCCTTGAGTTTTAAAAGTGTATGATTAATGTTACCAGTATCCATGAAAGGTTATTCAGATATTTATGGAATGAAGATGATATGCGCATAATGAAGGGATAAGACGATAATGAGATGTTTGATTGTATTCATGAGCTCATGATTGATATAAGGACTAAGTGATATCATGGTTTGAGTATAAATAAATTTGAGGATTTTGGTATGTGTAAAGTGTTAACTTTTAACTGCATTCAAGTTTTCACTAAGGTTCAATGGGTATTCAAGAGTATACATGATTAAGGACTTTGAATGTTTGGAATGTGACCAACAAAACATATCTTATGATATATGGGGATCAACGGTGATATTAAATCTCTGGTAATTGTTTTCACTATGTTATGAGAGTGGACTGCAGTATTATGGATAAGCCTAAAGATTGGAATGGATTGTGTTGGACGTAAGTTAGTATTGTTTAAGGATAGAAATTTTTTTTTTCGATATTATTGATGGGATGTTATAGTAATATAGTTTTGGAAAACGGAAAACCTGCAGGACGGGCGACATCCCATCGCTTCGGACAAGGCTATGGGAATCGAACCCACAACCGAAGTGCGAATGGCCTTTATCGCCTACCACAGGCCTACAGGAAGTCCCTGTTTAGTAGAAACTAGTTTTATTATATTAAGCAGTATGATATATGAAGTATAAGTCCATTTTAGGAACCATATATGATTAATCTCACTATAGATCGATTTATGCATATAATTTTTGCTAACCTTTTGTTTAAGACAGATGGAATGACCCGTCATTCTATCACATGATCTGCTAACACTTCACGAATAACAAATTCAACTTCATTTATTTAAGAGATGAAGTGGAAATTGTTCAAGGCATGAAAAACAGTGAGATTGTACCAAAATAAAGTAAGTATTTATTCTAATTCAAATTTTAAACTTTAGGGGAAATGATCTTGAAAACCAAAAATGTTGTCCTAGTGATCTTATACCTGATGAATCAGATGGTACCTTATATCATCACAAATCTATGGATTTGTGATTAATGGCTTTTCCATAGCCATGTTCTCTACCACTCTCCATCAGAACATGATGGTTAGATTTCTCTTCCAAATCCATATTTTCACCTATGTGGAAACCCAATGATTAGTTTATTTGGGTAACCATTACGTTTCATACTTTTGTTTTTAAAGATTGGTTTTGATATTGCTTTTTACGATGTGGGTTTCTATTAAAGAAACTTTCGAATAGTAAACCATTTATAACCCCGACGAATTTCGAGGGAGAAATTCATTTTAAGGGGGGTAGAATGTAACAACCCAAGATTTTATAAAAAAATATTCTTTTTAATTTTATTAATGTCTTGTGTTGTACGCTACACCAAAAAGAGCTTGCACAACACGCAACCCTGACTTGGCTTGCATTACACGCAATCACGACCTTCCTCGATAGCGTGTGTTGTACGCAATACCGGGTTTTAATAAACAATGTTATATTATTATATTGTCATGAACTAGCCGTTATGAATAGTATTAACTAAATTTTGAATTTTATAACATTATTATTCATCTTACACATTTCTAGAACATGGTATAAGAACAAAATAAATTTTTCGGGTAAAATAAGTATTTTTCAAAAAATGCAGTTTTACCGCCTTTTGATGGCGCACCCACTTTAAATATAGTTTTTGACATGTTTATATGTTCAATTTGACAAAATAATATTCTTCTTTTGAATCAGGATATGAAAATTTACATTAGATAAAGTTTTGATATTTTTCCGATAACTTTCATATTTTAATGAATAGTAAAAACACGCTATATTTTAATTAAAAACAACTTTTTTCATCGTAATATCTTATGTTGTTAAATTATAATATTGAATGGTTTTAAAGTATATTTATAATATATTTTTACCACTTAATGTAATGTTGGTCATTGGACACAATTTTACAATTAAACCGAACATAAACAAGTGTCAATCTTTTGATAGTTATTATCTCTTAAAAACACGCTTTTTGTTTTGACAGCGGGGATTAATTTTAAATTAATTTCTGCCACTTCTGTGTTTTGAATTTAGAAAAATGGATTCCATATTTGGAATCAGGATGTTCATATTGTGTAAATAGATAACTTTTATTTTTAGACATTTTGAATAATTACTGCGGTAAATATTTTATTTACCATGGTTAAGGGTAAATCCGGTAAATAAGGGTTAAAAAATAATATTATAATAATATTAAATTACCCTAAAACGTGTCTTAACCCCATTGGTTGATACATGGTCGACCATTGGCATCTTTGGGTCGATTTTGGGACCCCATTGATCCACTTGTAAGTGATAATGACACTTTATTTTAATTAAGTTAAAATGAATACAAAATTGACACAAGCATATATCTTTTAGAAAAACAATTGTTACATAGGATTATATATGTTAGATTTTAGATTATAAATATTAATTAGAAAGATAAAAAGATTTCCTACATGATGGTAGTTTATTTGTAATTTTTAGACATAAAATAAGTTAATTTATTTATGACACAACGATGATGCAGTAATTATCTTATTAATGAAATATTGACATAATTGATGTTATAAACACCAAAACAAATGTAATTTGAGATTTTTTATGAATTCCACTAATTTTCTAGGATACTATGATATATTAATGTTGATTTAATCAACTTGGTTCGAACATTTAATTCTATTATGACTTTCACAAAAATCATATATCAAATAGTGTCAAAATTGACACAAAATAGTTTTTAAATCAAATATTATATTATTAATTGTTATTTTATTCCTAAAAATCTAAGGTTCGGCCAAATGGCTTAGATAAGGATATATATATTAATAATAAACAATTTGGGGTTCGTTTGGCATGTTATAGTAAGTGTATTAACCATATAGTGAAAGAAAACAAAAAGACATGGTAAAAGTTAAATTATTTAACTTAGAGTTAAATCTAATTGATAAGGTTAAAATAATATCCTAAACTTGTCTAAATTCTATTGGTTGATAGGATTTCGACCCATCCCCACTTTAGCCTCGAAATAAGACCCTTTGGAACCATTATAAACCGATTTTTACTTTAATATAAAATAATATTTTGAGATATTCCTAAGGTGCCCCTCTCCTCCCCTATAAAAGGACACCTCCTCCCCCTCCTCCTCACACCAATTTGAGCACTCAAGCTCGGCCAAAACCTGCCAAAATTTCTTCTCCACTTCCCTAGCAACATCCTAGAGGTTCTGGTCTTCCTCAAAGACCAATTCTAGTGCCCTAAGAGGAGGTCTCAAAGAGGCACTTCAAAGAAGAGGTAATTACCGTTACCAATTCTTTCATCTTTATTTCTTCTTCCACTTCTTCTTCTTAGGTTGTTTCATTATGAAGTAATAACATCAGTATCACTCATATACTGATATGTTATTATAAGTATGAAACAACCCTATTTCACCATCTATCCATCCTACGGAAAAAGAAATCACCGCGCGTGCGTACGTACGGAATACCGTCTCCACGCCGTGGTGTAATCTATTTTCCACCACCACCTTACATGGATGGGTATAATGGTGTAATGAATAACTATACATAGTTATTACAACATCATATTGATTATGATATATTGTATAATCCACTCCAATTCAATTCAATATTTATAGAAATGATATCATCGCTCGTGCGTACGTACGGACTACCGTCTCCACGACGCGATGAGATTCATTCTCCATGTTAACCATTTAAGAATGATTATAAAGTATATATAAGAAATAATAATGAAATATATGACATTATAAAGCTAATGGATTTATGTATATATATACATATGTATGTCATCTACTTACTTCCATTTCAAGACAATAAGGAAAGAAAAACAGCGTTCATGCGTACGTACGGACTACCGTCTCCATGAACGGTGTTTTTCATTTTATTTATCTATCTATTATATATATATATACTGAATATATATGATATATAAATCATATTTTATATTATGGAAGTAAGTAAATCATGATATAAGTAATAATGATTTCAAGAACAACAAGTCAAAACACCTACGATAAATGAAACGATTTTACCCAAAACGCTTCTTTAACAAGGAATTTACAAAAGAACGGGTAATATAATGTCATAAGTGAACCATATATGATATCATAACAATGAATATGATTCTGTAATAAGTCAATGACATTATTTAAATCATTATACAGGAGGTTCGGACACATACGAATCAAATTGGTCGTAAGGTAAGGGAAATATCACAATCTCATTTTTATCCGAGATTGTTTATTCGTAAGTATTTACTGGGGTGTATTTTATCATCCACATCCATGTTTCATCAATATGTAATATTATTTCCATCCACCTACAATTGTTTAAATCCATTTTTACCCTTCGTTGAGTTTTTAGTAATATGTATGAAAGGAATCTTTTGTCGTTTTTCGTACGAGGTACTTTTTTGACTTTTCGGACAAAAGTACGAAGAATGTTTTTTTTAACTTATACGGCATGAATGGATTTTTAAAACATTATTTTCAAGAAGATTCCTTTACAAGTTTTCAAGTTTATTTTTAATCAACTTCTTTTATTTTAAAGTTGTATGACATGTTATGAAAGGAAAAATGTTTTTGAAGAAGAAAAGATATTTTCCTCAAGAATGGAGTTCAAGTGTTTTATCAAAATTATTTTCCATCTAAGATAATAAAGGGTTCTGTTTTTATCCCTATTATTACATGGATTTGATTATGTTGTGATGGAAACATTTTTATGAATTCCTTTATCTTATATAAATTGTTTTATGATGTCATGTTGTTTAAGAATCCCATTTTTTTATTACATGGGTTATGCGATGATGTATGATTTATGATTATGTGGCACACATAAGAAAGGATTAATTATAAGATGGGTGGGACCTATATCTCCCTCCAATGCATTGGGTAAATATTTTATATCTCATGAGATAGACATGGCTGGAACGGAAGGTTATTTCGGTTCAGTGATAGAGGACTGAAACGAGGAGTGAACTCGGTTCAGAAAGGGACTTTGTCCACTAAGATAGTCTTGGCAATGAGTCATGACTAACAAGAAATGATTTTCCATGATTATGTGTGCATGCCACAAAGTTTCAAGTCTTATGTTATGATTATGGGGATCTCATTTTCACTTCTATGATTTATTAAGATTTTATGATCTCTTTTGCAGGTTATGATTTTCAAAAAGATATGATATGATTTTTATTTCCTTTATTGCCCTTGCTGAGCATTTGAGCTCACCCTTTTATGTTTTCTTTTCCCCAGGATATAAAGAAAGGTTTTAGGTAAAAAAAAAGGGATGACCTTTATGGGAGATATTGAAGAACTTTCACCACGATTAGAAGATTACGTTCTGAGTTTCCAAAGACACTAAACTATTACGATCCTTTAGTGTGTGTTTTTTTTATGTACTAAGTATTCCGCAAATGTAATGTAATGTCCATGTACGTCAAGCTTCGGGTCTCTACAATGTTCAAAATCATTTCCAGAGGATTAAAATAGTCGCAAATCTAATGTTCCCATTATATACCATAAAATTATTTCTAAACCCTTTAAATGGGATTATTTAGGATTTTCTTGAAAACATTCACATAAGAATATTGAGGACATTATGTCAGGTCGACTAGATATTATGTAAAGTAATATTCATATCATTACTCTATTAAATTTCTGATTGACAGGTTTCCCTGCTTCATCAATATTAAGAGTATTAGAGGTTCCAATATGAGTACTTGTACTCTTATTATTGTCATACCTGAACGTCTTAAGAAGATATTTGATATAATTATATTGAGATATGTATGTTCCCTCTAGTTTTTGACAAATTTGAAAACCAAGGGAAAATTTTAACTCACCCATCATATTAATCTCAAACTGGGATTTCATAAGATTCAAAAAAGAATTGGTTAGGGATTGCTGAGTTGATCCGATGATGATGTCATCAACATAAATTACCACAATCAATATGTATTTATTATTTTTATTAATAAAAATTGTTGGATTAGCATTCCCCTTAACATAGTTATTTTGAAGCAAAAATCCTGAAATCTATCATACCAAGCTCTGGGGGCTTGTTTAAGTCCATAAAAATCATTGGTAAGTTTATAAACTTGATTAGGATATTCTTTATCTTCCAAGCCAGGGGGTTAATCTACATATAATTCCACCTGTAAATTACTGTTAAGTAAAGAACACCTTACTTCCATTTGATAATGCTTAAAATTAAGGAATTCTATAATGGATAAAAGAATATGAATAGATTCAAGTATTGCTATAGGGGAATAAGTTTCTTCATAGTCTATGCCTTCTTGTTGGTTATATCCTTTAGTAACTAATCTTGCTTTATTTCTAACAATAACTCCATTTTCATCTCATTTTTTTCTAAAAATCCATTATACTCCAATAATAGTAGTTTCCTTAGGTTTTTTAACCAAGGTCTGAACTTGATGCCTTACGAATTCATCAAGTTCATCTTGCATAGCCTTAATTCAATCATCATCACCCCAAGCTTCTTCAGGAGTATTTGGTTCAAATTTGGATAAGAATGCATCATTTTCATTGTCATTCCATAAAGAACTTCTAGTTCAAACTTGTTGATTAAAATTTCCAATGATATTTTCACTGGGATGATTCCTAAGTAACAACTGGTTTGGATTTTGAAAAACACATTCATCAACATAGGGTAGAAAATATTCCGATGTAAATGTTTCAAAAAAAATTTCTTGAACATTTTCCTTGTTTGAAAAATCTACTATAAAAGTTTGGTGATCAGTTTTTAAAAATATATCAAGAAAAATATCAGGTTGTTTGGAAAGGAAATGATCATTTTTATGAAAATTAACATTTACTGTTTCTCTATAGTGCAAGATTTTTCATTAAAATCTCTATATCCCTTAGAGTTAGTAGAGTAACCTAAGAAAATTACTTAATTGGATTTGGGTGAAAATTTATGTAAAAAATCCTTGGAATTCAAGATAAATACTTTGCAACCAAAAACATTGAAGTAAGAAACTTTTGGTTTTCAGCTAGTCCATAACTCATAAGGTCTTTTATTAAGAAAAGGTCTTATTAGAAATCAATTTATATTATAACAAGCAGTACATACAGCTTCAGACCACAAATTTTAAGATATATAATATTCACTCCTCATGGTTCTAGTCATCTCTTTAAGAATACTATTCCTTATTTCGACAATACCATTTTTTTGAGGAGTTCTTGGAGCTGAAAACTTCTGAGTAATACCTTTTTTACTACAAAAATTTTCAAAATTAGAATTTCCAAACTCTCCACCATGATCACTATGAAAAGTTATCAATGGTAGGTTTTGATCATTTTTAACTTGAGCTCTAAATGTTTTGAAACAAGAAAAATATTCATATTTCTTTGCAAGGAAATAAACCCAAGTAAATCTAGTGTAGTCATCAACTAGGTCAAACACATAGTATTTTCCTCCAATACTTCCAGATTGTGTTGGACCAAATAAGTCCATGTGCACTAACTATAATTCATTAGAAGTTGTAACTTCACTTATAGATTTAAATCTAGATTTATGTTCCTTTCCATATTGAAATGGATCACAGACTTTTGAAGAATCATACTTAAGTTACGATAGATCTTAACAAGTTATTTCTTAGAAAGTTTACTAAGATTCCTTATGTTACAGTGTTCTAGTCTTCTATGCCAAAGCCATGATTGATGTTAAAATGCACTATGGCAAGGTAGATCATCGCTTCTACGGTCTTCTAGGTTTATGTTGTACACATTCTCATGATGTAGGGCAGAGAGAATAAAATCATCCTTGGAATTTTGAACTAAACATTTATCATTTCTAGAATTCACAAGGTAACCTTCATCACAAAATTTTATTATGATAATGAGGTGGTGCCTATAGTCTTTTACAAAAAAAAATTGAAATAACAGCTTTACCAAGAAGAATAATGTTACATATACCAACAATTTGTCCTCAAGAGTTATCACCAAAAGATTCTTTTCCACCTTTAGTTTTTATAATCTTTTTGAAATAGTCATTGTTACCAGTCATGTACTGGGAACATCCACTATCCATGTACCATAGGTTTTTGGTACTTCCTTCATTATCCCGAAAAAGAAAGAGTCAGGTTTTCGGAATCCAAACATGCATTGATCCAGAACTGTTAGATAATAAAATCTTGGGTAAGAATATTTTATTAGAAAAGCAAGATTTATGAAACCCAAGGGATTGAACATTATATAAATAAAAGTTTTTTTAATTCCCACCACTTTGAAATTTATTACAAAAAGGGGATCTTAAAGGAACAAAAACATTGTTTCTGAAAATAGTTTTTTCATGAAAATTACCTAATCCTTGATTATTACCATAAAGTCGGATCTAAGAATACATCTTGTCAAAATTTTCCTTACCAGAAGTAAAATTTTCAAGAAGTTTCTTCAATGAAAATATTTCATATTTTATTCTTAGGAATAAATTCTTATCCTCAAAAGTAATAGATTTGGAGTTATGTTTATCCTCTAAAACATCTTTTTATAATAATTTTTTTTAAGATCCTTAGAAATTTTATCCTTATCAGAATTAACATTCTCATTATTCTTAGAAATATTTTATAATACATCATTTTTTTCATCAATATCTTTGGCAAGATCTAAAATTTCTTTTGTTAAAATAGATTCCCTAGAATTTTACTTTTCACGTTTCTTAGAAACATTACAATTTATCTTTTCTAAAAAATTTGAAAATCTAGTTACTTCTTCATAGGAAGGAAAATAGTTATCATTATATGATGAAGAAGAGTCTTCATATGATGAAAAACCTCTATCTGGAATATTTTCACTTAAAGACATATTGGTAAGGGATTCAATAGTTCGTACCTTAGCACTAAGAAAATGATTTTGAAATGGATCTCTGGCTATTAGACCAATATTTTTTTTCTCATGAGATTCATATTCTGAAAAATCATCAGAAGAATCTCCACCACTGGAATTCCAAGTGTCATTGGATTTCAAGACTTTCTTATTCTTTGATCTATATAAATTCTTCTGTTTTCATTCAGAATTCTTGTATTTATTATCTCTTTTCTTAAGAAAAGGACAATAAAGACTAATATGACTAATTCTTCAACATTCATAGCATGTCACTTCTCCATATTTCTTATCTTTTCCATCATTATTCGTGTATTTATATTGAAAGTTCTTCATTCCAACAATCTTGTTCATCCACCGAGAAATATTTGCTAACTCATTTTCTGAAGCTTCACTTTCACTAGATTTAGATTGAATACCGACCTTCTCAGATTTAGATCATGTAATTCTCTCAGGAGTCTTGGTTTTCATATGATTTGAAGTAGTTGTAAAAGAAACACCTCCATTTCCATTATTCTTCTTAATATTATCATTATCTCACTTCATTATGGTTTCATGTTGAAGAAGGGTTCCAAAAAATTCCTCAAGAGAAATATGAGTGACTTTTCTATTCTCATGTATAGCAGTTCTCTTGGATTCCCATTCGTTAGGCATGATGTCAATAATATTATCAATAAGAATATCATCATCTAAACTTTTCTCACCCATGGATTGTAGGTTGTTGACGATAGTCAAAAATCATTGTTGTACCTTACATATAGGTTCTCCATAAGGGATGCTGAAACAATGATACTTAGCTCTGAGCATAGCTCTTATAGTTTCAATTACATTGGAAGTTAAAATGTGATTTACTTATAGATTTTTCTAAATAATATTTGCAACTTCATATGTTGGAATTTGACTGTATATATTTCTAGTCATGGAACAAAGAAAAGTATTGTGTACCTTAATGTTCAGCTGGTATTCCACCTTTTCTGGATTAGTAAAGGTTCTATGTTCCTTATCAAGAATCTTATAATCTCCGGTTATCATAATGTAGTTTTCTAAACTGGTGTTTATCAAAAAACTCTTCATTATGTCTCTCCAGTACTCATAGTCATTTCCATTGAAGATTGGTTGTCTGGTAGGATTAAGATTATCTAGAGAACCAACTTGAATGCCTACCATAATAAAAGAATATTTATTTCCACAAAACATGTTAGCAGTAAAAGTTTATAAAAAAATATTAATAGAAATGTGAAGAAGTTAAGAAAAAGATAACTTGAGAAATAAAACTTATATGTGGATATAATTATTTCCTAGACCTACCTCTGATACTAATTGTAGGATCAAAATAAGAATGTAGATGCTCAATATACAATAGGGGTGAATTGTATACTGTAAAAAATCCTTTGGAACCTTTACATTTGGTATAAAACTTTCCTAAGGAATGTTAAAGAAACATTCACAAAACCTATTAAAGAAACCTTTTCTTGAACTTACAA
The DNA here is from genome assembly GCA_963277665.1 of Viscum album. Classification (NCBI taxonomy): domain Eukaryota; kingdom Viridiplantae; phylum Streptophyta; class Magnoliopsida; order Santalales; family Viscaceae; genus Viscum; species Viscum album. Next base: position 2,537,077 of record CAUJRU010000019.1, on the reverse strand, counting down.
CCTTAAGATAAAAACATACGAATGATTTATTTAAGGGAACGATTCTACCTTAAAGCATATGGAATCATTAATATAATCCAAGCAACATAATTAAAAAGTATAATAAAGTTATATTTATAACTTTAACAAAGATAACATACAACAACAGAAATAAAACAACTTGTAATAGTAAACAAGTAATAATAAGATTTTTTTAACTCAATGAGAAGGGTATCCAACAAACCTTGGATAAATGTTCCTTGATTTATACTTTCATGAAATTCTGTCTTACCCAATCCCTGGTAAGCCCTCAATCCGAAGATCGGTATCTGTCTTGCTATCCCTGGAAGCTCTCGATTTAAAAGGAAATCAGAACCTCTATCTTCCAAACCCAAAAGCCCACAATCTGCAAATCCGAGTCTACACGAAGCAAATCTGAACAAGTTTTTCAAGCCTGAACAAGTTGTTCACGACATCCGCACGAAGCACTAAGAGTTTAAAGAGCCTCTATCTCTTGAAATCACTTCACAACTTTTTCACATGCATCATGTTAATCCACTCTCTACATTTCAGGTTACATGTTCAAATGGACTTGTATCTATAGGAAAAACTTCCCAACTGTCGGCTCCACTCCAACAGTTTTATTTTCCATAAATTTCAGAGGGACTTGGACACTTTTCAAACATACAATGGTTAGTTGGTAATAGATTGTATGATATCATTTAAAGTAACAGAAATGATGATATGTCAAATATAAAAGTTAAGTATAACAAGTCTTAGAATCTGATATTTTTGGAATGATTCATTTTGAAACTCTAACATTATCAGGAAAACATATTCATAAGAAAATATAAATTGGATTGTGAAAATGGTATCAAATATACACCGGAATCAGAATCACAAAAGTGGTATCACTTATACACTGGAATCGGTATCATAAAAACTGAACCACTTATACACCAGAATAGGTATCATAAAAACTGAATTATTTATACACCTGAATAAGTATCATAAAAACTAACTAAATTATACACCAAAATCGGTATCATAAAAACTGAATCACTTGTACATTGGAATCGGTATCATAAAAACTAAATTACATATACACTAGAATCGGTATCATAAAAACTGAATCACTTATACATCGGAATCAGTAACTTAAAAACTGAATCACTTAAACATCGGAATCGGTATCATAAAAACTGAATCACATGTACACCTGAATCGGTATCCTAAAAACTGAATGAAAAATAATAATGATAGATCTGTAATTATAACAGAATGACAAATCATAATGAATTTCTGTAAGTATAAAATAATGTAATATCGTAATGACAATTTTTGAATGAGAATTTTGTAACTTAAGAAAACTTAAGAAAAAGTGTTTGTGATTTTCAAAACATAAAATCATAAATAATGAAAAAGTCACAAGATAACCTTATTGACTCAACATATAAAAATAAGGGTGACCACATGAATTATTACAGGTCATTATGGTAGATTAACCCACCACTACAAGTCAGTCAGATCAACTCTAGGCCTCTGAGATGATCAACCAAAAGTATTGACGGATCAAATACATGATTTTTGTAGTCAAAATTAGTTCATCGAAAGTATGAGGAATGACTAATTGACAACAATTTATCCCTTATGGAAGCTTTATATTACATGGGAATAGTCGTATTGCCCAATGGAATACTATGTAAAGAATCATTCACATGTTGAAATGAGTGACCACATGATTTAAGTTACAATACAGTTGGTCACTATGAAAAAAATATATATTTTAGAAAATAGTGGAGTGAGGGAGATTTTATGAATTTGGGAGTTTGATAATGGATATGTATTTGAATTTCACTTCACATTCATGTGTTTAAACAGAAAATAATTGTTTTCTTATCTGGAACTATTAGAGTGTTCTAGAAGGTAACCTATATGTGAAATACATGATGTCATGGATGAATATAAGGATATATCCCATTTAATATTATTATGTTATATAAATGAATTATATAACTGAATTTAATTTATCCATGATTAAAAATAGAATATATAAATGTATTTTTATTTATATATTTAAATTTTAATGCTAAATTTCAGGATAAATACATACAATGAATTTCCTTGCTTATTTTGTAGCCCCATAGAGAATGACGATGACACAATAATTTTGGGAATTAAATGTGAAGATGAATTTATAATGATATTTTTGTGAAGAATACCGCAATAGATGAATCCTGATTCATAAAACATTTAATTAAGGTATTATTTATGGATATTAAAAAAATATCTTGATAAATGAGGATATTATTTGGGATCCCATGACCATATTAACTGAAAAGAAATTATATAATAGAACTGATCTTGGTGCTTCCAACAATATAGAGGAATTAGAAAGAAAATTATTAGAATTTGTTCATGATATTATTATTGTGAATATTAATATTATTTCTAGATGTGAATATTTTAAGAGTATTATCATACATTGAGATTATTCAAAGTGAAAAAGATAATACAATTTATCAAAGAAAGAAGTTTAGTTGTTGTCGAGATCCCCTGATAGAGGCACACCCAAGTATTTTATGAATGAGGAGATTCCATATTTCACTGGATCCAAAAGAAGTTTCAAGATTATCATATATGTTCTAGAAACTATTTAAGATATTTAAAGAGTACATAAGAAAGACAGATTCTATAGGCCAATAAAAATTGAACTAATGATTAAGATTAATATCTCTCAAATAATCGATCAACTACGAAGGTGTAGTATTTCAGTTGATGTTTATGAACAGTAGATGAATGTGCTCAAGGGATGGGTTGTATAACCAATCAATGATGTGTAGGTAGAGGAGGATGGATTCAGTGTATAAACAACTGAGGTTTAAAAGTTAATGGTTGGGGTGTAAAACTATGATTAATTGGAGGATCTATTACTGGTGTGCATTAGAAAATTTTTTGTAAGACATTACACCTCATAATAATATGATAGTGAATAATCCAGGTTAGGTTGTACAACCAACTGGGAAAGGAGTAGGTATTTATAATAAACCATTCCAATATTGTGTTTTATGCTCCTATTAATGATCATTAAGCATGATGTAAGGATGTGACATCTTATTGATTGGATTTAGAAATCATACTAGTTCAATATGTTGTATAAAAAATATATATAATTCATTAAAAGAGGACATAGATTCACCCCCACAGTCAATAATCTCGAGTCTCTAAAAATCCACAAAATATAATGTGGAAATAATTTTTAAATAATTTCAAACTCTAGAAACATAGTATAATTATAATTATCTTAAGAATAAACTCTTAGTAATTTTTAGAAACATACAGTCTTCCACCAATTTCATTATAGGTGTTTTTGAATTTGTAAGTAATTGAAAAATCATTTTATATCATTCTTTAAAAGCACAATATAATAAATCCAATATAACTTCATCAATATAATAATTTATAAGAATATTTTAAAATAAATAAATATTTTGAAAAATAACTCTATTATAATAAGAATAGTTTATATAATTTTGTATAAAAAAATTACTTAATAAACTAGTGACCACATAAATATCAACGAAACATTGTAGACTAGGACATAAGAGGAGATTCACATTCCCTCAACATGAAAATCCATATGTGTAAACCAAACATAGACATAAGGTGAAACAATATAACCACTATTGAAATTAATATGATGAAATAGAATTATGGAGAAGATAAAATGGTGAATACGGATTAAAATGAGGGTTTCCATGAGGAAGCTTTAATAAATAAAACTTTGAATGAAGAGGAAGGATAAAGAGAATCCCCATAATCCTCCTTGAGTATCCCATTCCAATAGAAAATACATGTGGTGTACAAACCTAATATAAAAACCTGATATTAAAGAATAATATTTTTCAAAAATTTATAATAGTTTATCCATATAATTTATCCAATTATGTGGAAAAATTATATTTATCACTAAATTTTAACCACTCAAGACCATTAGGCATTTCATGAATTATTTAAAAATCTTTTCAAATTACTTACAACTAGAAAAAAATTCCAAAAACTCCATATGTTGGGACACAATAAACTAAAAATAGATGGATCATATTATATAACAACTATATAAAAATATATGTGACTTTGGGTGTTATAATTATCCAAACCATTCCACTTTCTATCCCATGAAAGTAATTGGTGAATTAGAATAGGAGGAACTAAGTCCCAATAGTATCATCCATTAATTAGTCATATGTTTAGGGAAACATGTTTATTTCATAGGAAAATACAAACAGAAAATATATATAACATACCAAAATCATGATTTCATTAATAATTACTATAATAAAAAAAATCCTTAATCTTCTTCACAGTCACCAAAATATGAGGTCTTTAGGTTAGATTCTTGTCGGGGACCAAAAAAGGAACCATTCACCCCATTCATCATTATGGTTCAAGAAAGGGATGAATTAATGGAAAAATAAAATAGAAATTTATATTTTTGAAGATATACAATGGAAATTCCCATTGATAAAATCACACTCTTCCCACGCCACATGAGGTAGATCTTTTAATCAACATTTGTACTAGTGGAATAAAAGTGCAACATTTCATAGAGGGGAATCCTAAAATATTTAGAAAAACACCTAATAAGAAACTACCTTGTATTGGACTCACCACTATATTTGTTTTCAACTTAATGTGTTGAAACTGATAAAATTACACAATCATAGATATGAAACATAAATAATGAAAAACCATTACATTGGGTACCCTCATAGCCACCAAAAAGAGGGACATATGATTCCCAATAGATATGAAATACAAAAAATACATAGGGATATTATGGGATCAGTTAAATTAGAATTAAAATGTTTAGAAACATGAATTTTTAATTTATGTTATATAACATTTGATGATGTTATGAATTTCCACATAAATGAAAATTCTACAAAAACATTTGAACAAAAATACATCATGTTCCTTGGTTTACCGTTGTGTTATTAGTTTATAGGCTGATAATTAAATGTAAGAATGGTAAAAGATTGATCAAAATCACCAGACAATGTTTCCACAATATTCATTATCTCATCATCCACTATCCTTTCAAAAGATATAATACCCATGCTCTTATCATATCTAATAGAAGCGTCACCCATTGTTTTATTCCCTAATAGTATCGATTTCAACATCATGTCCAGAATAACTACTTATTGATAATATGTAATGTTATAATTTAAACAATTTTTAATTAGAAGATGATGTCCAAAAATAAGAAGAATTTCATTTATTTTCAGAGTATAGGTAGAGTCAATAATAATAATGACAAAACCCAGTTACAAAAATATTATTTTGAGACCTTTCTAGGAGTCATACCCATAAAAATGCAATGTATGAAACCCTATGAAGTCAAACAAAATGATTTATATCACCAAGAGTAACTATGAACTAATCATATAAAATCTAATTCAAGTAATCATTTGTACTATATACATATACAAACATAGTATAAGGAAACATATATTTATCACAAAAAATGTTGATAAAAAATCATGAGGTTCGTTTTATAAAAAGAATACTAATTTGAGAGAAATTTATATTAAATGAAATCCTGAGAAAATAAATTCTAATATTTAGTCAAATGATATTACCTATTTACTCTGATTCATTTTCATGATTTTCAAAATATTTTCACAGTGTCTCCTAGTTCAATACACTTATATCAGCTTCAAATTATATAACCCTTTCATGATCAATTAAATATCCAAACACTAATTTTAAGTCAATGATATCTCATCAAAAATTTAACTAGGTATTTATTATTTTTTATAATGTGAAATTGACTAACACGTCAATGAATAATATCAAAACATCATAAAAATTTCTTTAACTCATCCTTAATAAGGGATTAACATATTTAGAATAAATTTTACAATTAAATATAAATATAAAACAAATTAAATAGGTTTTATAACCACAAAAGGTTTTATAAACTATGCACCAACAACACAACAAACTCTAGGATTATTATATAACCATTCACATGATTTCTACCTTATTTTACAAACCATGAAACAAAAAATGTGATCCTCAAGATATTCAATCCTTTCAACCCTAAATCTAATGAAAAATTAAAATAACCTACATAAAAAATTTACATAAATAAACACAAAGAACATAAATCAATATATATATATATAATAATTGAAAACTAAAATCACATTCATGATTTAGATTCTAACCACCATTGAAATTTAAATCCATTTCTTGAATGGTTTTGACGAGGAACCTAGTTTTGATCTACCTATTCACTTGTTCCAATTCAATCATTATTAACTAGATAAACATAAACAATAAATTGGAATTGATATCATTTTCACATGAACAACCCTAGGTCAACCGACCACATCACCCGAGTCATTTGGTGAAAAGGGAAAAAGCGCATTCCCCATCGGCATAGGTTTGTGAAAACCACAAAGGATGTAACATATAATCATATAAGAATGATACCACTTTCAAAACATCAATAAAAAAGTAGTTTAATCATACTACTAATATTAATTTTTGAATCCATAAATTATATTAAAATGAATAATAAAGTATTTTGTTTCAAATGTATACAATGAAAAAAGCAAGGTATAACCAATATAAAAGATCAAAACCACAATTTGATAATAAACTAAAAATTAGTTACATGTGAGGTAAAATTATAGAATATAATGGATGAAAACAACTAATGTGGGTGGGACATTAATATCATAAAATAAAACATATACCCAAAAAAAATCAAAATTTCCTCATTTGACCCTCATTCACCACCATGTCTCAACATGTCCTTCAATAGACCCATGAGAATGACCTCAAACCTAGTATCAAATGTGGGAACATGAATGAATACATGATAGATACATAATCATTCACGTGTGTATATAAGGTTCTAGCTAGCATTCTCAATATTATTTTAAAAAATAATATATATATTTAATTTTACAATACCATTCGATAAATTATAGTATAAATTGACTTTAATGAAAATAATATTCTAAATAAATAATAAATACAAATAACAACCACACACCTCTTCAACCATTTTATTAAACCAAGACCAAATATATTGAAAAAAAATTGATTGGTAGATGGAATATTATTTTAAATCATTTCACAAAATAATTATTGATATACCCTTTTGTTATGATGGAATATTATTTTAAATCATTTCACAAAATAATTATTGATATACCCTTTTGTTATGATGGAATAATTATATATTTAAATATCATATCTCTACCCTATTATTTTCCAATATCATTTGACATATTTGGTTTTAATAATTTAAGTAAATAATGATAAAATAAAAACATTATGTAATAAATTGATTAGAATAACATATATTAGAAAAATAAAAAAAATAAAAATCTCATGGAAAAAATAATTTACAAACATGGATGTAAATAATGACATTATATATGTATGGTTACTGGAATAAAATAAGAAATCAAGATTAGAGGAAATAAATGGAAAATAATAAGTGACGGTATATTTATAATTAATGATAAGTAATTCTAAAAAAGAGAATGAAATATTGGTTTATTAATATGTAAAACATATTGGTGTAAATAAAAACATTAAAACTAGCATCATGAATGAAAAATAGAGGCAGATATGATCAAGTCACACTATGTGACTTGTACATTTTAATGTAAAAAAGCAATTTCAATATTACATGGGAAACTATGAATAATTATATCATATTCTTAGTGGCATGGTGTAACTCATTTTGTAGTACCATAACCATATCATCCGAGTTATAGAGGTGTTTTATTTTATTTTTGGAATGATCCAAATCATAGGAGAGTGTATCAAATTCCATGAGGTAAAAACACTAGTCTACTTACAAAAACACATATGGTTACCATAAATCTAAAAATATAATGCAAAATATAAATCCCTCACCTCACACCCATAAAACATTTAATAAGTAACATGTTTTATAAATATAATCATTAAATAAAATCATCTCATAATAGAAAACCTCATATAATTAATAATGAATTTTTTCACAAAGATGGTTTTTATTATGTTATGAGAAAGGTTATTATAATGTTCCAAACCTGAATTTAGTTTTATTACAATTTTGAAAATTTAATAAAACCATATTTTAAACCAATTTGAAACCAATAATAGCATATTAATTATATTAGACATAAATAAGAGCTTGAAATTTAATTAATATATCCAAAATATCATAACAGAAACTAAATATATATTAAATTATATATATATAATTAATAAAATCCAACACACATGTAATCACTAAAACATGTTAAATAAATGAGATATAAAAAAATAATCGTTAATATAAATGAACAATTAATCCATAAACTAATTCATTAAATGTATAAAATATCATAAGGAAAATCATTTTACGATAATTTAGAAGTTTGAAAACTCATGTATTTATCAATTTTTTTTAAATTACCCATATTTTAATTTTTGAAAATATAAATAGTTACCCAAAAATCATTTTTGGGTGTATATGAATTAAGAACCATTGAAATAATAATTTCGTTTCAAGCATGAAAACTCAATATTAATAAAACCAACAAAAAACCTCAAAAATTGTATTTATATTTATATTTTAACTGAAATATTAGTTTATAAAAATTAATCACCAATTACATAGAAAATAAATAAGATTTTATAGAAACACAAAATTTATCCATATATAGTCCATGTCTCATTTGATGAAAAATTCTAGAGTATGTATCTAGAAGATATTCACATATTGTTTGAATCAAAATCTGCTTGTTTTGGGAAACCCAAGACATAGGTATGGAAACCATGGAAATTATGGAAAGATAAAGAATCAATGGAAGGAGGAAAAAGAGAACATGATGAATTAGGTGAAAAAGAGACGGTTACCTTGATTAAACATCAATAAATACACAATAAAACCATGATATAAGAGGATATTTCCTAGAATCCTCCTAGAGCATCCCATTTTAATGGGGATGAGGAAGGAGAAAGGACTTACTAAAAACAAAAATGATAAAAATTCCATTTATCTTGATGGTATCATTTTTTACCCACATAATTTTCTAAACCAGGTGGAAACATTCCATCACGATATTCAAACCAAACTATACTGATAATCCATATCTGTACTGTTTAAAAATGCATGTATAAATCATATGCCCTGGAAAAAGTAAAAATAGTAAAAAAAATATAGACATAAACACAAAAAAATAAATGGAATAATTTATAGAATAATTATTTATACCTGAATGATTTTTTTGAAATTAATTTCATATATTTTTAAAATATATTGATGATTTTTTAGAGATATTTTTAAATCTTTTTGGATGGCTTTGACCAATGAATATTTTGAATTTGTTGATGGAGAATATAAAATTATATAGGATTATAGGATTAATAAAAATTATTTATTGAGTTATATGGATGTCAAATGAATCTATAAATAGAAAATTCTACTATTGTGTTATTCGATCTAGTTATGAGATCAATTACTAATGAAAACAAGAGAGAAAACCCATATAATATGGTAATGATTGAGGGATGAATAATGCAAAAATCATTCCTGTCTTAGAGGAACCTATATAACTTATATGATAATAATGTATAATTTTAAATGTTTACACCAATTTCATACAATATATATTTAGTTTTTTTATAATAAAATAACAAATTTTGATGTAAGATAACATCGATCAATCCACAAACATATAGACACTCGATAACATGATATGGTGAACCTTTTAATTATTTATATCGATGTCTATTTCACACTCAATGACATAATCTATTTGATTATATATTGGGATTGATTAATTATATAATATAATAAGTATTTATTGAATAATATAATTGATATAACTGAAATACTCATTCTCAAGGAAATAATATATTAGTTTTAAAGTGATTGATTCAAGTGGTTTTGAGAATGGAAAATAGATTTATCTATATTCTCATTATATTTTACATATATTTTAACAGTGTTTGTGGTTTAAAATATTATATATATTTATAAGAATATTCTATTTTATTACATCTAATCAGAATTATATTTTATTTATCTTACAATAAATTTTTCTGAGAGTGTATCTTAACAAAATATTGAAGTAATATATACATATAAACCTCATGGAAGATAATTGTTTATGTAGAAAATGCTATGGGTAGGTAGTTATAAATAATAGAAAAATCATGTACAATTTTATTAAAAAATTATATAAGATACCAATGGAATCGAAAAATATTCAAAATAAATTTTAAATTTTAATGTTTTAGCTGGATTAAAATGAAGTAATTTTTTATTAATTTCATATATATACATAAAAATTAATGAAGAAAAAAAATTAAATCAATTTTAATAAATCACGTACCAATTATTGAATGATTATGGGATAAACTTATTACCTACAATATTAGTACTTAATGATTTATCATATTTTTCAAATATATATATCTATAAATCCATTTAGCTGAATAATATGTATTCCCTTTTATAGGTTTTTCTACGTATGAAGATTTTATCTTTATATATCAAAAATAGTTTATTGAGAAGTGATAAGAAAAGGGGAATAATTTTTTATTAGTTTCTGTAAATAAAATCCAAATTATCTATAAAAGGTAGAAAAATAAATATAATTCCAAAGGGTATTATATTAATTAAAATTTTATGTCTCGTACTAGAGAATATGATATTGAGGAGAAAGGAGACTTAAGAAGAACTTAAACCTTATAGAATGGAGGAACATAATAATTTTTGTTAGATAGAATGGGGATTGTATCTGATTTAGTCAACTAAAAAATGGTAATCCTCGGTCTAAATGGGTTGTCAATGACACGATGAAAAAGGAAAAACCACTCAAGAAAACCCACTAATTTCTATAAGGGGAATTGGAATAATAAAAATGGTAATGAGAAAACTTCACCTATGAAAAATGATATGGAGACTATGTAGAGACTCACCTATAATGAGAATAGTTTTTTCCAAAATATATAATATCTAGAAGCATTATGAGGGTGGTTTAATTGAATTTATAAACTGAAAAAAATATTTTATCCCCTGATAATGTAAACTAATCCTAATATTTAATTTGTGATGAGATTAGTGTATCAATGTAAAATATGATGTAAAAAAATATTAAACTATCATAAGTTACCCAACATACTTGATAAAAGTAAAAAGTAATTAGTTAAACCAATAATGAGAAAAAAATCTCAACGTATTGGATAACAATCCAAAATTTTCATAAAAGGATATTATTACAAAATAGTTCCTATTTAGGGAACTCTTAAATTTTTTCCAAAGTGACAGGAGGTTTAATAACTTGAACCAAGGTATCCATGTCACATAATATAAGTTCTTTAATATATCACTAATCTAAAGACTAAAATAAATAGTAGGACCTAGATGAAAAGCTTGATGTAGTAGGAAGCTATATCCCTAAACTCCAATTCAATGAGTATGAAAGAAAAATGTTTGGTTACACTAGAAATTGTTGAATATCTATGTGTTTAAATAGTGGATCACAAACCCTAAATTTAATATATCATTTAAATAAAACGAAACAATAAATAAATTAATATATTTTATAAGGATTACTCACAAATGGGATCTCTTTGTAAAACGAACATAAAAACACTAAATTCATAAGAATTAAATATAGTGATAAGATTAAGAACATTATGATTGAAAATAGCCTATTTGTATCTTGCGTCTACTATTCCAAGAACCTCAATATGATTTATAAATAAAAATGAAAAAAAACATCAATGCAATATTTATGTTCAATTACAATATAATTATAAGAATATATTTATTTTGATGGATTAAACTCAACATGAATTCATGATTAAATTAAAATTAAATTGATTCTTCATTTGAATAGTAGATAATTTTAAAACCTATAAAATGAATAGAAAGAACATAAAAATAATATTATATACTAAAATCAATAGTAAATATTATTTTTATTTTGAAAACAAGGATATCGAAGATTCATTTGATAAAAAAATATCACCTTTTATCGCATAAAAAACATGACATAATGGTAAATTTAAATAAACTTTACTCAGAAAAACATCATATAACATATAATGAAACAACTCTTTTTAGTAACATAAAGAAATATATTCATTAAACTACACAATCACCCCAAGGATCAGTCCAAAATTGACTTGAAATATACATTAGAGTAGAAAATTATACCCCCTAATCAATGGTAGTCTTACTCAATGGAAAAAATATAATTTTTATAATTTAATGAAAAAATTACTCTTGTCATATAATAAGAAAAAATAACTCTTCACATATCACTCTAACTATTTATTTTCTTTATAGGAAACAAAAAATATTCAAAACAATGGAAATTGGTGATTTAAGATGAAAAATACAATATATAACTTCAGTTGAAGTAAACATAGAGATCACATATGTAAACATTACTCCACATTGAGATATGAAATATATACAGGAGGGTAAAATCACCTTCCATAAGTTAGTGTTTAAATCCATTTTGTTCAATTCTCCCCTTACAGAATCATCAAATAGAAATGTATATATCTCCCCGGTTTTTATTAATGAAAATTTCAAAATGGACTTAGCGATCATAATTAATCGATTATAATGATCAAATAAGTTAAAAACTCAAAAGAAATCTTATAATTTCTAGGGATGATTTTATTTTATAAATTATTATTTCATAAGATGTTCTAAATTATTTCCCTTGTCTTATTGGGAAGAAATTGTTAAAACATAAATTCACTTTTATAATAATAATTGGACCACCTCTCCCTTTCTTATGGTTTAATATTAATAGAGAACCAAAATATCATAATGGGAAAAATCAAGTATAAAAGTAAAAAAAATAACACTATTCAATTGTAAAATTAACATTAAAGATATTTAGAAATAATCTCAATGACATATAAATATAAATTTTACACAGTGAGCACACATAAATGTGAACTAAATGTAACGTTAGAGTGAATATGAACAGGGGGTCTTCACATAAGAGTAAAAAAAGATGCGAATGATATATTCAAGATTTTATATAACTTAGTATATCATCATGAATTTTTTTTATTTTATTATTATAGAATATTTTAAAATAATATTAGATAATTTCTTCTAAATGATCTCTTAGAATATATGAGGTACCTATATAAAATGTTAGCACAGTTAAAAAAATTCACCTCCCTTTTTCGATGTCTTTATAAATGTTAATAGATACTAAAACAGAAAATAGAACTTATTATCAACTAAAATTGATCATACACATATTCAGTTAAATATATTTAAATTTATAAAAATTAAACTGTTTGATAACATTGTATTCATGATGTTCTTTAGTTGCAATATAATCAATAATAACATATCCTTTGAGTGTGTGGTGCTGAAGGAAGTGTTTTATTATTTTTATGTGTTTGGAATGTAATAAAGTGATGGGTTTATATACACAGAAATATAACATATTCTTTCTCAAATAATCATTGTTCATGTAAAAGACAATATGGAGTTATTGTTCATGTGTTTCATCTATAAATATTTTTTAAAACACAATCTATATTAAATATATTCAATTTTTTCATTGGAATGTGGAAATGAATGTTGTTTTCTGCTAGACCATGAGATTAATGATTTACCCAAAAAGTGAAATATTTTAGAATTAATCCTCTGATACATTATTTAACCACCATAGTCTTCATCTAAGTAACACTTAAGTGTAAAATCAAGTCTTTATAAAAAGAAAAGGCCAATTAATAATGTCCAATTAAGATAACAATGGATCTATTTAACTGACTTAAGTTGGGATTATTTTGGATTAGCATATAACCTCACAAAAAAGAACATTGAATACATATTGTACAATTGAGTAGTCTTCTAGTATATTAGTCTTTCAATAATCCCTCTAAATAATACTGAATAAACCGGTTTCAAGATTAATTATGATAATGTTTACATGAGGTACCTATCAGTGTATTAATACTGGTGATTTGTCAAAACCATAATTCTTAAGAAAATATCTAATAAACATATACTATGTTATAATTATTTCTTTAATCCTATGATTTATTTGGAGGTAAAAAAATTATTTATTTTAAACCATCAAGAAAATCCCAAATTCACAATCTAATAGTATAAAAAACTATAAGAAAGTGTTTTTTGGGTTGAAACAAAAAAATGTCATCAATATGGATTTATATAATTATTGATCCATTAAAAAAACTGGATTATAGTTTTTGGAAGTTGAATTCATTTAAAAATTTACTTTTGAATTGAGAATACATAATTTCCTTCATAAAAGGATCATGGCCCTTGATTAACTCTTTATAGAAAAATAATTAATTTAAAAAATGTTTCAAAAAATAAATATCATCAAAACTAGTAGAATGATCAAGATAAAATCCTCCAAAAATCATAAATAATATATTATTCAAACTTTAAATCCATTTAAAATAGATTAATATTCATAGGAATTTTGATGGATAATTGAATTTTTATGGATTCAAGAATTTTTACAAGGGAAAACAATTCACCAAAACCTATGCCCTCTTCTTGGTTGTACACCATAATAACTCGTCTGAACTTATTATGAACAATTGTTATATTCTCCACAAAAATATTTTAGAATACCCATTTGAATCAAATAAATAAAATATCATTTGGGTTCTCAACTAAGGCCTAAACCTTTTATGTTGAAATTGATTAAAATATCCATACATTGATTCCATCTGACTCTCAACAAATAAAACATCATCTACAAATTATGTTTCACCACAAGATAGTATTTTAATATTATCATAGTAATTTATTAATTAATATTGGTTTCCTACTAGTTTATTTACATAATAAATGTTATTTTTAGAGGGATGAATATCTAAGATTAACTAGTTCTCATATAAAAAGGATTTTTATTACACATATATTAGTGTATTATCTTTTGTTAGTAAATATTTTATAATTTTATTTCTTAATGGATGTGTTTTGACATCCAAAAGTAAAATAGATTAGTTTCACAAAAACAACCTTAATTATTTTTATAATCAGTATGTTATTGACTTTCATTAGGAGCATACTCATCAAACATAGCATGAATTACTTCTTCAATTGTATTTTTATTTGTTGAAAAAATGACACACCAATGTAGTGGTGGACCAATGATGAAAAATACCTTTATCCAATATTCTATAAAATTTAAATAAATGATCATTATTATTACAGAGGAACACATTACATATGAAAAATTTTATGTAACATTGTTTTGGATTCATGATATTTCATAAATCAAAAGAATATTTAATTAAATCATAGTGATGTAAAAATAAAATTATACTATAACATGATGTTTTGGAAGAATTTCCCAAAAATGATCAGCTATGAAATATCTAGAAAAAAATCTTAGAAATTTCCTGATGGGATCTATTAATTATTTTAATTATAGAATTTATTTTTGGGGTCTTGGTGCTGAAAGGTTATGTTTAATTTAAAGTGAACAACAAAATGTTTCAATGTTAGAATTTTTAAATCCACCATAGTGATAAGTCTATATTGTGAATATACATAGGGCTTTGAACATCTAAATAAAATCATATGGCCTTTTAATAATCAAGACTAATTCCATATTACGATAAAAAATTATCCCATGTAAATAAGGTATAATAATAAACTATGATACACAAATGGTATTTTACATCATTATATATATTTTTTTAAATACAAATATCCTTGTGAACAAGAAAGAAATGTCAATCAGATGAGATTTATATTGATGTTTTGAAGCCAAACAATCAATTCATATTATATTGTAATGGATTATAGACTCTAGATGAATTAGAACTATGTTCTAGTAAATAATTCAATAGAATATTCCAAGAATGATTATCTATGTTTCGAATATTGTGGTGTAATAATAACTTATCCCAATGTGAATACATACCCTAAGGAACACTGAGGTAAGGTATGATCGAGCATCTAAGGACATATAGGTCAATAGTGCAAGAATACTCTTTCTTATAAAAATATAATATATGAACTATATTCCATCTTTTGATGGTATGTATTTCATTTCAAAATGTTAGAGAGTTACCTTTATCAAAAAAACACGATTATGTAGATGATAGTCTACTTATGTCCTAGAACACAAGTTACAATTGAAATAAGTATCTTATGTAGAAATGATATAACACTAATACTAATTTTTTTTTCATATGTGTAATATCCAAGTATAAATTTTCCATCTTCCACTTTTAATATGTTCTATATGTTGGACTTGGTACTCATTATATGCCAATAATATTGTTTTCCATATATCTGTTATTCCATCTATTCAAAATCATCCTATTCAATTAAAACTAATAAAATTAAATGATTGCTACCAAAAAATACATCGGTCTATTGTTATTATAAAATAATAATTTTCGAACCTAATTATATCTAAAACTTAAATTTTAAAAAACAAACTATTCTTTGGAAATATAATCCCTATGAATTATAAAGGATAGAATCATTTTCAATGAATAGTGTTTTCTCCATCGAACTACCCTATGGAATTTAGTAGAAAAAGTTTTATTTTTCAGAATAAAATAGTTAGATTATAAATGTAAACTTCTAGATGTAAAATCCATTGAGGAAGATTCAAAATTGGATTTCAATTTTATTTATGTGATTATCAAGTTTCTATATACCAGAATTAAATATAGATAAAATATTCTTTAGACATCTATGTTCATATATCAGTTTCACAAATTTATTCTGATCATTTCCAGATGAAATATAATAATAAGTTAAATCTATCTAAGAATTGTGTTTAATTTTTTTTATCATTATATTTGACAAGATCTTATTTAATCGAATCAATTTTATTCTTAAATTTATTATTTTTTTCTCTAAATAAGATAAATATCTATCCATTTCATCAAATGATAGGGAATCATCCTTATCATCTAATGGAAAATGGATTGTAGAATCTAATTATTGTGTTATAGGATCCTCATTTGTTATCATTCATAGGAATCATAATTGATTATATGGTTCCTTTTCATAAAATCAATTAATCTTATAGTTTTTATTTTTATGAACAGTTAATATCATTAGAATTTGGATGTTTATAGGAACTCCACATATAACCATTTATCTAAAATATTTCCGTTCATTTCCCATTGATGATATTTAATATTTATTCACTTTATTTAATCATCAGGTAGTCTGGTCTAATGTATCCATAATTATTACAATCATAGAATGTAAAATATAATTTATTCATCTCACAATTTTATTGTTAAGATCCATTGTTCTTTTAATAATTATTTAATTTCATAAATATTATTTTTTCACCTTTTATGTTGAGAAATTTTTTTTCCATTAACATCCAAAACAATACTTTCTGAATGGTGTGATGAATTTATATACATAGTAATTGAAATTGAAGTGTCGACATCAGAAGTTAAGGATCAAGAAGTAAAATAAAATTATAGTATAATTTTCCCTCTCCTTCTCAGTATTATTCTTGAGAATTTTTTAATTATTTATGATAGTCTATGTAAAATCATATACATTCAACATAGTTATATTAGTTTTATCAACAATAATTTTCTTTATTGAATCCCATTATTTAAGAAGTATTTCTATGATTTTATCTACTCATTTTCAATATGTGTTTTCCCACTCAACATTACGTTATAGTTGAATAAAATCCGTTATAATGAACTATTTCATCTTAGTAACTGATTTACTAATAAGAAATTCAAATTCTGGGCAGCCAGCTCTGAGCACATATTTTTCAATTTTATAGAATTCTAGATGTTAGGAAGTGTGTAGTTTCAAACATCAATTTTCATTATCTATTTCACAAGAATAAATTTAACAATACATCTTTCACATCACTAAACATCATAATGTGTTTCAAAAAAAATAATTATCTCAATAATCCAAATTTCCCACCCTAGTAATGTAAGATATTTATTTCAATTGAATGTATTTATTTCTATGGATCATTTTTTAATGATAAACTATAGTTATAATATAAAAATTCCTCATCCAATCCCTATAGTAATCATAGGTACAACCATCAAAATCATGAGAACGGATCTGATCCAAATTTCCTAATGTTTCTATTGGTGTCCCTATTACAGAAAAAATAGATATTTCCCATCCCTATATTATAGTGTAAAGAATCTCAATATTCAACATGATAAAAGATATAATGTAGATAGAAACACTTCTATATGATGTATATCAGATGAATAGATATATACATATGTTTTAAAACCATCTATTATCCATGATAAGATATGTATGAAATATTTCGAATGGGTTTGGATTTAAGGCATAAAATTAACATAAAAATTTATCCCTAAATAATGAAATCATATCCAAATATAGAATTTTTACTATATTGGAGAATCAATGTAAAATAAAATTAACATAGTAGAAATAAATCTATATGATGTTTAACTAATTTATATGTAAATTCAAAATAATAAAAATTTAAACAGTAATGTATGAAAATGCACGAAATTTTAGAAAAAATACAAATACCCCTAAACAAATAATATTACCATGCATTTCCAATCAAGGGAACTATGCTATTAGATCCCAAAGAAGTAATAGGATTTATTATTTGAAAAAATATATTTGCATCCCACATTGGAGGTTCATTGATCTATATAGGACTGTATGATGTAATTTTACACTAGGAATTTTTGAAAATGAATCAAGTAGAAGTAAGCTCTATATTATAGATCCCATTCATTAAAAAATATTGGCATTAAGTCCAGGTACCCTAAAATACATCAAGATCCACATTTGGAGGAAAAATATTCCCCACTTATATTATTATCTATCATATTACTTGTAAGATAAAATCACAATAAAAAAGTAATAAATTTTACAATATTTCAACACACATTTTTTATCTTAGTAAAAATCACTGAAATAATTCAAGCATTATCACTAAAAATCGGGACATAATGAACACTATCATGAATGAAAATGTTCCATTTTTAACTTATATCCACCATTCCAAAAATATTAGTCTATTTTATAACTAATGTTATAAAAAAAGCACTAATATCATTAGGATCAGATACATTGACATCATAAAAAGTTTTATCCTCTTATGGAAGCAGTACAACATAAAATTATGATTCAATGTGAATTAGAAGGATCATTTAGGTCATTGAATTATAATGTCATAATTAATAAAATGAAAAAATATATCCTAAAAAATTTCTATTAGTTAGTTAAAATTTAATTTAAAATTTATTATGGTTTTAAAAACAAGGACACCGAATTTTCATTTGAATCAATTAAAATGTTAATGAATTCATCATTATAAAATATGTAAGTTTAATTGATTATTAATAAAAATGATGGCTAACCATCCTTGTATTGTAATTGAAAACTATATTCCATGGCAGATTCCAAAAATCATGGTTTTGATAAGATGTAAGGTTTCATTTCTTAGAAACTAAGGAACAAGCATTAAAAGATATTATCTTTTAAAAATAAAAACTGGAGAAAATCACAATATTCCAAAGAGTAAGAGTATTGTCAAATGGTATTGATGAACTCTTAGATACCTATGAATAGTGTAAAATATATGAGAACACCTACAAGTGGAAGCCTCTATATAAAATTTAAAGGGGGTGGTGAATATACTAAATATATAGATTAAAATATAAATATAAAAAAGAAATTTATATAGATTAATGAAAAATGCTTTCAATTAGTATTTATATAGGCGTATCCCCACATGTATCAGATGATCCAAAAAACTAGGGTTAGATTATAAATGAATGAATAGATAAAAAGCATTGAAAAAATCCAAAAAAATAAAAATATATTAACATTATAAATATTAGGTTATTAAAAATGGAAAATAACATGACAATATTTGATTAATGAGCTTTTGAACCATTTTACATTAAATATACTTGAAATATCTGTTCACAAAATCATGTAATGATTTTTTCTTTTGTGGAATCTCTTGAGATCAATTTTATTATTCTCCTGAGCTAAAAATTTATTTATTTAGGTTCTATCACATGTGATACCATACTCTTATAGACCATGAGGTTTTATGTTTTATTATATAATATGTACAAAATATTATTGTCAATTTATTACACTTGTTTCATAAAACATGTTTTCTCTTATATTCCTAATGTTATTAATTGATAATTCTATTATTAGTATTTTGATTTCTATATTCAAAATGTTATTTTTATGTTCTTAAAAGGGGATGAAAAATGTTTATTGAATATAATGAGATGGATTAACCCTAAAATAGCATAGGTTAATATTATTACACTTATTACCTCTTCTAACACAAAAAAATTATGTCATTGTAGGGGTAAATATACATATAATATATATGATTTTCTACCCATGTGGTTGAATACTCTCCGATTCAAACAATGAATAAAATATGAAACCTATCATGGGCAAGATACAGAGGTAAATTCGTCATCCCATAATCTTAATTATTTCCATTTGACTACATTTTCTATATAAAACCATAATTTTCATGCATAGATTTCATAGATTATTAGATGAATATTCATTACATAACATAACGATCAACATTATAATTTTATGGGTCAGGTATCTTTGGAAACATGGATACATAAACAAAGGGTTCATAACTGAACAACAACATCTCATACTAAGCATTTCATGACTAGGACACTTCATCGAAATATCATGCTTAATATATTTCTTTATAAACCAAGGAATGGAAACATAAGAAAGTATAATATTTTATTCTCAGTAAAGGTAAACAAGGGAGATACTAATGACCACACGATCATAAACTAACCATAGGTGTATGAGAAAATGAATTTTACATTTTTTAAACCATTCCCAATATATCAAAGATCCTAATATAAAGTTATCACATAAATATTGGAAGTTCATATGACATAAATAGAAAAGGAATCAAAGAATATGACCTATGAGATCGTAACATTGGAAAATATATTTATTTTCCTGACAAAAAGGCATAAAAAATCCTTTACATTGTTGGAATGTACCATTTCAAATAATATCATAGTGGAATGGGTTCACTTCCCTAACCATTATAACATTTAAGTATTTCTACCAAGAATATCATAGTTTACATTTTCCCTTACTAAACATGTTTCCCTCTTGCATTCCATTCTATTTTATCTCATGAGATATCCATGTTTACCCAATACATTTCAAGGATATATAATTCTAGGCCCACCCATCATATAATGAAAATCATTTAGATGTGTTCCATAAGATTTTAAAACATTCATGATATTATTTCTGAGGAAAATGAAATGTGTTTCATATGAATCACCTCATGCAATAAACTAAAATTTGAAATGAGTTTAACAACAATTTCATCAATTCTTCATAGCATAATCCATGTAAAAGTAACAAGTTTCATAATAAAATTCTTTATCATTATCCTAAACCATTCAGGGAAAGTATATGGATGGTATCAATTGTTCATATCCCCTACAATGGTTAAGAAATGTCAAATTACTCTATATTAGAAGGAAAAAATCATATCAATGAAGTCTTGGAACATTTCGTGGGGAAAATAACATTTTTTAGCTTTAAATCAATTACTCAAATACTAAAAATTTCTACAATATTAAATAATTTTTTTATTTGAAAAAAAAAATTTAAATTAATCTTCAACTCATTGAGTGGTCATTATGGTGGGAAATTGTATTCATTCCATATATGTTAAGAAAATATACATTTCATATTCTTGAAAAAATTTCAAAAGTACCTCATTCAGAATACAAAAAGGGGATAAATGTTTATCTATTTTGTAAACAATATTTAATTTTTATGTATAATATCTAAAAAATAATTGGATAATTTTGAAAAATTTTATTAATACATTATTAGATTAAAAAGACATGGAAGGGAAATGATTTTTGATGGATAAGATAAATTAAGTGAGTTTTCTTTAAAAATAATAAAATAATATATTAATTACATAAAGAGTGGAATTTGAGAGGAGAATATTAAATTTTTTTGAAACAACTATAAGATAATAAAATTCATGGGATTCCTAAGAAATAGACCATAATATTTCATCATTATACCTTAACTACAACCAATCCCAACAAACTGTGAGATTTTTACATTAAAACATTATCTCTTTTGTAATAATCAAATAAAAACATCATGAATGGGAGAAACATATATGGATTAAAAAAATCCTCAAAATTTTCTATGGAAGCATCGTAAAATACATCTATGGGTAATATATTCACCAAATAAATGAAAGAAGTTGTCAATATTACATTTTTGTCACAAAAGATACAGATATATTGAAATTTCATACCTCAAGTCCGACTCCTCTTGTAAATTAATTATATTCCAAAATTTTAAAAATATGTTAGTTATTTACATTCTTCGTAACCTTATTAATGATTATCAATACTTTTAATTTATTTAATACATTTTAGTATTCAATTACACAATCATTTACATCCATGTTAGATGTTTTGATGATATTCAGATCGTAACTCTAAAATGAAACTAGATAGTTGAATATAGTAAATGAGGAAATTATTTCTTCATTTAAAAAATTATAAAAATGAAATTATTTTCATTTTTATACATCAATTTTTCTGTATATATTCATGAGTAATGCTTCAATTTTCAGTGATCATGATATAGATAAGATAAGAATTATTTGAAATTTAAATAATGATCATTATAATAAATATCACATAATTTCTTAAAATAAAAACATATATATCATCCACAAGACGTTGAAATGAAAAACTGAATCACATCGCTTTGTGGAGGTGGTGATCCACACAAACGCATGAATGAGGTTATTATTTTTGAATTAATGAAATGATAAGAAAATAAATGATATATATAATTTATATAAGTAAAAAAAATCATTAATATCATATATATACACTAAATACATCATCATAAATATTGATATGTGGAAATGATTGAAAATGAATTACATCTGTTCAGAACGTGATAGTTTGTCACACGCTTGAATGATGGTTTTGTTTCCCATTTATTGGAAGTGGAGTTGGATATAGATTATGAAAATAACATAATAACATCTTAGTATATGTCTTATAAATATTTCATTCTATCAGGATGGTTTAATAATATTTTCTGGAGGTAGAGGAAGAAATAAATACTCGATAAAGAACGAAACTCCCTCTTCAGACAACCTCCTTCAAATTGCACAAAAATCCTTCATAGGAGGGTTTTATATTTGTTAAAATGACTCCATATAATTTTAAGGGGTTTAATTATAGTATTTTAAGATAAAAACTCACATTGGAGTGTTAAGAATATAGTGGTTGATTTTCCCTTTTAGATGTGAGGGGAGGGTAAAATTAGAAATTTCATAAAGGTTTAAAAAATAATAATTTTTTTATATATCAAATTTTTTCCAAATAGAAATATATATGAATATATGGTTCGATTATATTTAAGTAAATTAATTTTTTTGATAGGATTATGTGGTGTTATAAACCTATTAATTAGTTTAACCTATAATTAACCAATTTTAGCATTAACTGTAGCAAGAACTATTTCAATCAAAAAAGGGAAAGAAAGTTTCCATAAATGGAGAAATATATCATTATGAAAACATGGTTTTTATTTTATACTATATTACATTCACTTGTCTTGATATAATATTTAAATTAATTTTAAATTATTTAATCACATATTATTTATTATATTATAACATTAATGTATGTTTGGATGTTTTCAATTAATTGGAATTTAAAGACATTATGAGATTTATGTAATTAAATTATATTGGTTCCTAACATCCGTAATATTTCATATATATTTATAAAATTTATGTAATACCATAACAAACTAAAATTATATTAATTTTAAAATTTTAAATAATACAAATTTTATTTTTCTACTAAATGTAAAAATATAATGACGGTCTTTCTTAGAAAATAAATTTTGTTATATAATTTCTATAAATTAGAAAATAATTACTATAATGAAATTAGTTTAATCATTCTCAAATAAAATATTACTATTTTAATGACCCCCAACACAGAAGAAATGATACAATGACTTACTTTATTACACTAGATTAGATGAAAGACTCGAATCCAAAAGGATTGATCAGATTAGCAGTCTTGGAAGCCATATTACATAAATAAACCTTAAATTAAATTTTAAAACAAAAAGTAAAACATAGATAATCCTTTTATAATTCCATTATATTCCTTTATTAACCCTTCATATCAATCATAATACACATATTGGCATCTTTGGAAATATAAATTATAAGAGATGGGTGATCTTAGATGCTCAGTAAGGCTACACGTACATCAGAAGGTATAATAAATAATCTTAAATATTAATTCACTATGAATAGCTAAAACACAATCCCTTTAAAGTAGTCTGTATCATAGTATGGGATGAAGAAATATTACCATATAATATAATCACGTGATCCATAAAACATAACAATGGATATTCTATTAGTAGAACAATCACATAGAATATCAATAACTAATCTCATAATGATGGAATGAAAAATACCAGACATCATAAACATACCATCAAGGAATCAGCCATGATACCATATATAAAGGGTAATATATCAGTTAATACACAAAATAATTTATCTTTGGAGACCTACCGATGCATCAAGCAGCAATAGAGGGCCCCTTCCATCACTTACTAAGACCAATTCATTCCTTGTATAAAAAGGGTGATGATTCCTAATCAACATTAACATTGCAATTAATAATAGAATACGAAATGAGAATACTTCAACCATGAATCATTAATGGTATCAAAATAGAACATCCAATATGAGACTAAAATCATTAAACATTCAATGATATATGATAAATGATATAATAATATATAATCCCCAATTGATCGTATGATTCAACAAAGGATGTTGACATATATGAAAATACTCTAATAAAAACATTGATTTTTTAAAGAAATACCCTTTTTTACTTTGGAATCATTTGATTGAAAATATATTAAATTATAAATGAAAAATTATATTTTAAAATAACCATGAAAATATCTAATGGTTTCTTCAAATCATTAATGAATCATTACTATGGAAAAATCTTCTCACACCATAAATGTTTAAAAAATTCATTTTCTCGAAAAATTCACAATGCACCTCGTTTGGAAAATGACAAAACGAATTTTTTAAAACAATTTATAAAATATATAACATGGATGAACAGGAAATAAAAATTATTAGAATAATAGTTAAAATATTTTTTATTTTTTTATAAAACATGGTTTTGTGAGAAAAAATTTCCTTAGTGGAGACTTAAACATAAACAATCCCAAATAATAATGAGATTTTGAAATAAAAGTGTACCTTGTATATTCTTTTAGTCAGATATTATTTATCTTAAAGTATAATTTTTTTAAACATGTAATTACATTATAACATATTCATATCCATAGATATGATATCATATATGATCCTTTTATGTTATCTTATCACCCTTTTATTAATAATAGTTTGTTATTAACCTTGTTTCAGGTGATGACTACATCATTTTCATATGCATGTTTTGTCATGTATGTCATATTTATTTTGAATTGGATGTTTTTATTTCATATCCTTAATGATATTATGGCACAAGATATTATATTTACTCATTATATACATATTTATGAATATTCATGAGTTTTTTCATAGAAAAGTAGTCATATCACATCGTGGTGACATAGGTCATACACATGTACATGCGATATTATTATTACATTAAGTGTAAAATTGTATGGAATTGGATGGTTTATTATTTTTATAGAATCAATATAAGGCCCCAACCTTAAACCTTACTTAATCTTGAGTTACATCAAGAATACACATTGAGGATATTTTTAGGTTTAGAGTTTTAGAGAATTAGATCATAAAACATGCATTACATCCCACATTTAATCAAAGTGGTTACAATAAAAGATAGTATTCATTTTTCTCATCAACAGAAACATATTTAAAATAAAACATGGATTCTATCTCGAAACATCCTTGACACTATAATCATATCATGTACCATTCCCTTGACCTGTGAAAAACATTTCAAAAAAAAAATAGGGGATGAGCATAAAAAGCATAGTAAGGGATATAAAAATATGGAAAGGAAACGAGAGTACATATATACATAAGAATGAAATCATACTTTACCCATAATACATACGCACTTTAACATTCCTCATCAAACCATGAATAAATCTTAGAAATCATAAGACATAAAGGTAACTTGAGGCATTCATAACATTCTTACGTTGGGAGTAACCCTCTTGGTTACGTTTGGAATACCTATCACAGTATATTCCCTAAATCTCTTCGGATAAAACTTAACGTTTAAATCCTTCGTGTTACCCAATGCATTGGAGAGCTATATCGGGCTCACCTTCCCTTAGTTTATCACGGAACCACTCATCTTCATACTAATTCCCAAGAACCATAACATAATCGTATAACATAAAACATACACAAAGGAAACATAACATTTCCACTTCTCAATCACATGATATCAATACAACACATTAATATAAAAACATTATGAAAACCATTTTCAATACCAAAATAAAATAAAAGTTAAACATGGTATTTATTTTTCATTTTAAAAAAAGGTATGGCTTGTAGAGGAAGCCGAAACTCAAATAATGGTCACTGCGGCGGAGAAGTCTTTGTCGCCGCATAAGTACGACAAAACCATTCCCTTTTGTCATTTAGTAAAATTATTTTTATAAAAAATATCCCTTTCAGATAAACGTAACATTCAAAGGGGTTTGTACACTGTATAAAAGAAAGTTGTGTATAAAACATAATATGCCTCATTGAAAGGAGATTGAGATGAAGTCCCATACCTCGGGTCTGACTTGACTCGATCATTATTTAATGTCCTCAATAATAAACATGAGTTAATTTCTACTATCTTAAGAACCTTTTTCAACTTCATTATTCATTTTATATCACTTATTACCATGTCATGAACACTATGTAATTATTTAAGTTAATAACGGGTATTTTAACGATCATTGGTACTTGAGTCAAAAATATGCTCTTTATAATTACAATTTTCTCATGTATCCATTAGATACAGAGTTATAATCAAGATGTATATATCATATATATCATATATATCCAGTATATACATGCATTTATAATATTACATAACATTTAGAGGTAAGAAATGAAATGCACTGTTCATGGAGACGATAAGCCGTACGTACGCATGAACGCTACATCCATTTCTATTTCATATTTAATGTAATTAATACATAATGAGACATAATATAATTATAATTCCAGTATTTTATCATATATAATATCATTCAATCTATCCTTTATACATACCACATATGGTATTAACGAATCAAATCACTTTGAGGGGGCAGTAGTCCGCACTTCTTAAAATTAAGATATCGCGTTTACCCATAATGGAAACCATAAAGGTATGTCATAAATGAAAAATAAAGAAGCTTAAGTAAAACATAAAAATATTATATATCATATATAAATGTAGTGACATCTTAATGGCCACCTTTGTAGGTGTTATATGAGTGTTGAACAATCATCGTTTCGTGAGGCAGAAATTCGCCATCCACAGAAACAGTATGTTCTTTAACCATTATATGTAGGTGTGTGTAAGTTTAGCTCGAATACATATTATAACAACATCCTAGTATATTGAAGATACTGGTTTTGTTACAATAGAAATGAATAAAAAGAGTTTAGAGGGTTGGAGAAGAAAAATAAAACATAAGAACACAAAAGAAATCACTACCTTTAAAACGGGTAACCCTTTAGGATTTGAGCTCAAAGGCTTCCTTGGAAAGACTTATGCCAAAATGGAGGATTCAAGGAGTAATATAGGTATGTGTAGAGACAAAATGGGCAGGTTTTGGCCGAGCCAAATCCTTGAGAGGTGTTGGTAAGGTGGTAGAGGTGGGGGCCTTTTATATGAGCAGAGGAGGGGCACTCTTGGAAAGTTATAAAAGGTTACTTTATTATAAAATGATTTTCTGATTTAAAAGGTCCCAAAATTATATATTTCAAGGATAATGTGTTAAGAGTTCTAAATACACCAATCCAATAGGTTTTTGACATGTGTAGGTATTATATTTTACATTATCTTTTCATTTTTTTAAATCGTTAAATAATGAGGTAATCGCTGCATCATCATGGTAACATAAATAATTTAATTTATTTAATGTCTAAAAATTATAAACAAAATATCATGATGTAGGAAATATTTCTATATTTATAATTAATATTTATAGTAAAAAATATGACTTGTATAACCACATTTAAAAATTGTTTTAGTAAAACAACTCATGTTTGTGACATTTTTATTTTAACATTAAATAAAAAGGTATTAATGACATTTTCCTACCAAAGTGGCTCAATGGGGTCCCAAAGTTGACCCTTGGATTTTCTAGGTCGGCCATGAAATATAAAATAAGGGTAGTATATGTGTCACGGTCATTCCATATTATTAAAACATTATTTTTACCTTAAATTATACTAATTACCTCTAATCGCGATTAAAAACATAAGAGGTATTATTCACCAAAAAAATATTTTAATCCCATTGAACCACATTTTACTTCTTAATGAAAACCATGTATGTCAGATTTTTGAAATTCAACACACATAGGTGGTAAAATTTCATTTAAACAAAAAATCAGTTTTTATAAGTACCACTTAGTGGTTTCACTATTCATCAAAAATTGAAGTTTTCAGAAAAATACCAAAACTTCACCCTAAGCTATATTTGATATTCCGAATTCAAAAATGATTTCTATTTTACAAAATTCAAAACATATAAGTTAAATTAAAGAATTTAATAATTAATTCCCGCTGTCAGAGCAAATAGCGTGTTTTTATAAAATAATAAGTATCAAAAGATTGACACTAGTTTAAGTCCAATTTCGAAGAGAAATTGACTCCAACGACCACTATTGGATTAAATGGTAAAAATATATTCTAATTTCACTTTAAAACCAATTCAAAATATAATATAATCATATAAATTAATTATATTAAACACAGGTTTTGAATTAAAATACAACATTTTTCATTATTCATTAAAAAAAATAACTTTATCGGAAAAATACCAAAAATTCACACAAAGAAAATTTTGATGTCCCTCTTCTAAAGAGGAATTTTATTTGGTCCAATAGAATGTATAAGAGTGACCAAAACTATATTTATAGATGGTTCGCCATCAAAAGGCGATAAGTCGACCTTTAGTGAATGTTAGAGTATATATGCCTAAAATTGAATTCTTTTCCTATTTTAATCCCTTATCCTTCATTGGATAAATGTAAAAATATTTAACCAACATATATAATCATATTTTAGTTATTTCCATTCATTCCCGCCAATACAATGGCTACATGTTAACTACCATTTAAAATAATATTATTTTATTACTAGTGTGCAACGTAAGATTTTCAAAAAAACTTTTTGTTGCGTATCGGTTACGCTACCGAACATAGCAACCCCTTCAAAGTAAAATTAATATTTAATTCAAAAATATTAATAAAAATGAAAATGCTTTATTCGTTATTTACCTGGGATGTTACATCCTTCCCCCCTTTTGGGAATTGTGCCCTCACCATTTTATTCATTTATCAAAATAAGTGGGGGTATTTATCCCTCATAGCATTTTCAGATTCCCATGTTGCCTCTTCAACCATATGGTTTTTTCATAAAACCTTTACCTGGTGAATTACCTTATTCTGCAACACTTTCTTTCTACAATCATGTATCTGGACTATTTCTTCTTCATAAAAGAGATTCTCCTCCAACTGAACTACCTCTGGGCTCAAAAAATGAAATGGATCTGGCATATACTTTCTCAACATCGAATCATGAAAAACTTTGTGTACCTGAGAGAAGCTCGGAGGTAAAGCCACTCGGTATGCAACTCATCCAACTCTCTCCAGAATTTCATATGGTCCAATGAACCTTGGACTTAGCTTTCCTTTCTTACCAAATCGCATCACACTTTTTCATGGTGAAACTTTGAGAAATACATGATCACCTACCTTGAAAGATAGATCCTTCCTCCGGTTATCTGCATAACTCTTCTACCTGATCTGAGCTGTTCTCATGTGTTTCTGAATCAACTGAACATTTTCTGCCCTCTCTTCTACAAATTTTGGTCCCATCACCTTCCTTTCACCAAATTCATCCCAAAACTTTGGAGTTCGACACCGCTTCCCATATAATGCCTCAAACGGTTCCATCTGTATACTAGAAGGAAAACTGTTATTATATGAAAATTCAACCAATGAAAGATGTTGGTCCCAACTTCCCTGATAATCCATCGAACAAGCATGTAGCATATCCTCCATGTAACCTGACTATCTCTTTAAGATACAAACGGGAAAGTTGATCTAGGGAAAAAGTATCTCGTATGGAAAGGAAATGAGAAAATTAATCAAGCGATCAACAATAACCCAGATTGCATTATTACCACGAGGTGTCTTTGGCAATCCCACAACGAAGTCCATGGATATATTCTCCCATTTCCACTCTGCCACTGGTAAAGGCTGAAGCATCCCTTTCGGTAACTACCGCTCTACTTTAACCTGTTGACAAGTCAAACACTTCATAGTAAAATCAGCAATATCCCTTTTCATTCTATCCCACCAGTAATACTCCCGAAGATCTCTATACATGTTAGTACTACCAGGATGAACTGAAAACGAAGAACTATGAGATTCACATAACATATCTCTCTTCAACTGTGAATCACACAGCACACACAATCTTTTCCCTAATCTCAAAACAAAATCATTATCAATATTGAATTCAGTAAATATACCCTTATGAACCAACTCTACGTTTTTCTACAACTCGCTGTCTTGCTTCTGTGCATTCTTAATTCTGTCTGATAGAGAATATTTCACTGATACATGAAACAAAACAAAAGTTCATCCTGCACCAACAACATCTATGATAAATTTCATCAAATCCTTAACCAAAGGATCTCGTTCTAAATGAAACATTGTTAATGAAGGATTACTTTTTCGACTCAAAGAATCAGCCACTTTATTTGCTTTTCCTGGATGGTAATGAATTGTACAATCATAATCCTTGATTAGTTCTAGCCATCTCCATTGTCTCATGTTCAATTCATTCTCAGTGAATATATACTTTAAACTTTTTTGATCGATATATATTTCACACATTACTCAATACAAATTATGCCTCCAAATTTTTAAACTGAAAACAACAACAGCTAATTCCAAATCATGTGTAGGGTAATTTACCTCATGACTTTTCAACTGTCATGAAGCATAAGCAATTACCTGATCATTCTTCATTATGATGCAACCAATTCCTTTCAATGAATCATCACTGTAGATAACAAACTCACCATTCCTAGAAGGTAGTGCCAAAACTGGAGCATTCACCAATCTTCTTTTCAGTTCCTAAAAACAACCATCACATTCTTTTTTCCAGATAAACTTAACACCCTCCCGAGTTAGCTTAGTCATTGGACTAGATAACCGTGAAAAATTTCTAACAAACCTTCGTTAATATCCTACCATACCAAGGAAGCTACGAATCTCAGTTACATTTGTGGGTCTTGGACATTCTTCGACAACATTTGTTTTTGGAGGATCAACAGTTATCCCATCTTTAGAAACAATATGACCAATGAATGAAATTTGTTGCAACACAAAATCACACTTGCTAAATTTACCATTAAATTTATTTTCTTTTATGGTTTGAAAAATAACCATTAAATGTCTTTCATGATCCTCTTTACTTTTAGAAAACACCAAAATATCATCAATGAAAACAACCAAAAACTTGTCCAAGAACTCATTGAAAATTCTATTCATTAAGTCCATGAATACAGCAGGTGCATTGGATAGCCCAAAAGGCATTACTACAAATTCATAATGGCCATATCTTGTATGAAACACGGTCTTCTGAATATCTGCTTCCTTTACCTTCAACTGATGGTACCCCGATCTCAGGTCAATCCTTGAAAAATACTGAACTCCCTGGAGCTGATCAAACAAATCACCGATATGAGGCAAAGGATAATTGTTCTTAATAGTGATGTTATTCATGGCTCTATAATCAATACAAAGTATCATAGAACCATCTTTATTTTTAACAAATAAAACAGGATCACCCCATGGTGGTGTGCTAGGTCAAATGAAACCTTTCTCTAATAAATTTTGCAATTGCTCCTTCAACTCTAAAAGTTAAATTTGAGCCATTCGATAAGGGGGTTTTGAAATTGGATTAGCATCAGGAACTAAGTTTACAGTAAAATCAACTTCCCGATCTGGTATTATTCCATGCAATTCATCAGGAAAAACATCAGGATACTCATTTACCACTGGCACATCATTAATCTGAACAGTTCCCTTGTTTTCAACAATATGTGAAAGGTAACATTCATTTCCATGTTTTACAAGTTTCTCAACCTCTTGATACATTATCAACAGTAAGGGTTCATTCTTGTACAAAAACTGAAATTATTTTTGTAAAGAAACTTCTCTAGCTCTACAGTCAATCTTAGGATGGAAAATAGAGAGCCAATCCATACCCAGGATAACATCAAAATCTACTAGAGGTAAAACAATAAGGTTTTCAAGTCGGTTCTTTCCACAGATAAGGATAGGAAGATTCCTATAAATTATTTTTTCCTCAACATTTCCCCCAGGTTTTTTACCAAAAGTTCAGGAGTCATTTCTTGAGATGGTATTCCCATTTTACTAGAAATGTTTTCACAGATGAAAGAATGTGTAGATCCCGAATCAAACAACACACTGGCATAATCTGAAAAAATAAACAAAGTACCTGATACAACTTCATCTGATGGCCCGACATCTACTGAACTAGTTGCAAAGGATTTCACCAGCCCTTTCTGCTTGTAGTCTAACTGCTTCCGATCACCCAAGCTCTTTTTCGGACACTCGTTTTCATAGTCACCCATCTTAATGCACTTAAAACATTTCACTAACTGTAAATCAAATTTGGTCTTACCATCACCCTGATCTTTTTCAGTGCAATCACGAGCCTTATGTCCCATCTTACCACATCGTTAGAACTTTCCAAAATTCATAAGACATTCCCCAACATGCCTTTTACAACATTTATCACAAACTGGAAACTTAGTTTTCTTACCATCAGCCCTTTTTAAAGGATTTTTTCCTTTCTCCTGCCACCTCGGTCTCTTCTTCTGCTGGTTGTTATAGAACAATTGATCATTGAAAAACTCCATTTCCACCTTCTCAGCACATCGAACAAGCTTTTCATAACTTTTGAACTCACAATAATCCATTTCCCTTCGATATTTTGTCTTTAATCCTCATTAATAATGATTTATTTTACTATCAAGGTCTCAGATAAAATTTGGAGCATACCTTGACAATCTAGTGAACCTCTCTTCACAGGCAGCCACTGAGTCTTCCTCTTGCCTCAATTCCAAGAATTTTTTTTCCATCCTAAGTCGAACAGCCTTAGGAAAATACTTCTCAAGAAACATACCTTTGAATTCATCCCATTCGAGAGCATCAATCTCATCAACGTCCCTGATATCTTTAACCATCGACCACCACTGATCTGCTTCACCCTCCAAACGGTAAATAGCAAGACTAACCTTTTGATTGTATAAACACCCCGTGACATCGAAAATCTTCCCCAGTGCTTTAATCCACTCTTTAGCTAGCACAAGGTCAGATGATCCTCTAAATTATGGGGGATGTTGCCTCATGAAATATTCCACCACTGAAATGTTCCTCTGCGGTTGATCTAGTTGATCTTGTGCATGGATACCACCACCATTTATCGCATGAGTCAACTGCGCCATTACTGCAAAAAACTGTTCAGTTCTAATTCCGATCATCTCAGGATGCTGTTTCGGAAGGTTATTTCCTTCTGTATGCCTTCCTAGAACTGCTTCTCTATTTCCTCTACGGAAAACCATTCTGAAAAAACATGTCTTAGATGAAGCAACATGGTAATCTTCAAATGCTATATCATTTCAATTTGACCATAAAAAAAATTGGACAATCATTTAATAGAATTATAACTCCTGAAGTTATCTAAACCTACCTCTGATACCAACTATAAGGCCCCACCCTTAAACCTTACTTAATCTTGAGTTACTTCAAAAATACATGTTGAGGATCTTTTCAGGTTTAGAGATTTAGATAATTAGATCGGAAATCATGCATTACATCCCACATTTAAGCAAAGTGGTTACAATAAAAGATAGTATTTATTTTTCCCATCAACAGAAACATATTTAAAATAAAACATGGATTCTATCTTGACACTTCCTTGACACTATCATCATATCATTTAACATTCCCCAGACCTGTGAAAAACATTTCAAAAAAAATTTGGGATGAGCATAAAAAGCTTAGTAAGGGATACAAAAATATGGAAAGGAAACATGAGTAGATATATACATAAGAATGAAATCTTACTTTACCCATAACACATAAGAACTTTAACATACCTCATCAAATCATGAATAAATCATAGAAATCATAAGAAATAAAGTTAAATTGAGGCATTCATAACATTCTTACGTAGGGAGTAACCCTCTTGGTTACATTTGGAGTACCCATCACAGTTTATTCCCTAAATCTCTTCGGAGAAAACATAACGTTTAACTCCTTCACATTACCCAATGCATTGGAGAGCTATATCGGGCTCACCCACCCATAGTTTATCACGGAACCAACCGTCTTCATAATAATTCCCAAGAACCCTAACATAATAGTTTCACATAAAACATGCACAAAGAAACATAACATTTCCACTTTTCAATCACATGATATCAATACAACACATTGATATAAAAACATTATGAAAACCATTTTCAATACCAAAATAAAATAAAAGTAAAACATGGTAGTAATTTTTCATTTAAAAAATGGTATGCCTTATAGAGAACTCTGAAACTCAAATAATGGTCATGGTAGTGGAGAAGTTGTTTTTGCTGCATACATACGACAAAAACATTCCCTTTTGTCATTTAGTAAAACGCTTTTTATAAAAAATATTCCTTTCGGATAAATGTAAAATTCAAAGGGGTTTATACACCGTATATATTAAAGTTGTGTATAAAACATAATATGTCTCAATGAAAGGAGATTTAGACGAAGTCCCATACCTCGGGTCCGACTTGACTTGATCATTCTTTAATGTCCTAAATAATAAACATGAGTTAATTTCTACTTGATTAAGAACCTTTACCAAGTTCATTATTACTTTTATATCACTTATTACCATTTCATTAACACTATGTAATTATTTAAGTTAATAATGGTCGTTTTAACGATCATTGGTACTTGAGTCAAAAATATGCTCTTTATAATTACAAGTTGTTCATGTATCCATTATATCCAGAGTTATACTCAAGATGAATATATCATATATATCATATATATCCAGTATATACAATCATTTTTAATATTACATAACATTTAGAGGTAAGAAATGAAATGCACCGTTCATGGAGACGGTAAGTCGTACGTACTCATGAACACTACTTCCATTTCTATTTCATATTTAATGGAATTAAAACATAATGATACATAATAGTATTATAATTCCAATATTGTATCATATATAATATCATTCAATCTATCCTTTATACGTACCACATATGGTATTAACGAATGAAATCACTTTGAGGGGGCAGTAGTCTGCACTTCCTAAAATGAAGATATCGCATTTACCCATAATGGAAACCACAATCGTATGCAATAAATGAAAAATACAGAAGGTTAAGTAAAACATAAACATATCATATATCATATATAAATGTAGTGACATCTTAATGGCCACCTTTGAAGGTGTTATTTGAGTGTTGAACAATCATCGTTTCATTAGGCAGAAATTCGCCATCCACAGAAATAGTATGTTCTTTAAACATTAGATGTAGGTGTGTGTACGTGTAGCTCAAATACTTATAATAAAAACATCCTAGTATATTGAATATACTGGTTTTGTTACAAATGAAATGAATAAAAAGAGTTTAGAGGGTTGGAGAAGCAAAATTAAACATAATAACAGAAGAGAAAACACTACCTTTAAAACAGGTAACTCTTTTTGATTTGAGCTCAAAAGCCTCCTTGGGAAGACTTCTGCCCAAATTGAGGCTTCAATGAGTAATATAGGGATGTGGAGAGACAAAATGGTTAGGGGTTGGCCGAGACAAAGGCTTGAGAGGTGTGGTTAAGGTGGTAGAGGTGGGGGCCCTTTATAAGAGGAGAGGAGGGGCACTCTTGGAATGATATAAAAGGTTACTTTATTATAAAATGATTTTCATATTTAAAAGGTCCCAAAAATATATCTTTATAGGATAAGGTGATAATAGTTAGAAATCCACCCATAAAATAGGTTTTTTACATGTGTAGGACTTAGAGTTTACATTGTCTTTTCATTTTTTTTAAATCGTTAAATATTGAGGTAATCGCTGCATCATCATAGTATCATAAATAATTTAATTTATTTAATGTCTAAAAATTATAAAAATATATCATGATGTAGGAAATCTTTTTAGATTTATAATTAATATTTATAGTCAAAAATATGACTTGTATAACCCAATTTAAAAACTGTTTTAGTATAACAACTCATGTTTGTGACATTTTTATTTTAACATTAAATAAAAAGGTATTAATGACATTTTCCTACCAATGTGGCTCCATTGGGTCCCAAAGTTGAACCATGGATTGTCTTTGTCGGTCATGACACATCCAATAAGGGTAGGAAATGTGTCAAGGTCATTCCATATTATTAAAACATTATTTTTACCTTAAATTATACTAATTACCTCTAATCGCGATTAAAAACATAAATGTTACTATTCATGAAAAAAATTATTTTAATCCCATTGAACAACATTTTACTTCTTAATGACAACCATTTATGTAGGATTTTTTAAATTCAAAACACAGAGGTGGTAAAATTTCATTTAAATGAAAAATCAGTTTTTATAAGTACCACTTAGTGGTTTCACTATTTATCAAAAATTGAAGTTTGTCAGAAAAAAGTCCAAAACATCACCCTAAGCTATATTTGATATTCCGAATTCAAAAATGATGACTATTTTACAAAATTCAAAACATATAATTTACATTAATTAATTTAATATTTAATTTCCACTGCCAGAGAAAATAGCATGTTTTTATGAAACAATAAGTATCAAAAGATTGACACTAGTTTAAGTCCAATTTCAAAGTGAAGTTGATTCCAACGAACACTATTGGATTAAATGGTAGAAATATATTCTAATTGAACTTTAAAACCAATTAAAAATATAATATAATCATTTAAATAAATTAGATTAAAAAGAGGTTTTGAATTAGAATACAACATTTTTCACTATTCATTGGAAAAAGAACTTTATCGGAAAAATATCAAAAATTCACACAAAGTAAATTTTGATGTCTCTATTCTAAAGAAGAATTTTATTTGGTCTAATATAATGTATAAGAGTGACCAAAACTATATTTATAGATGGTTCTCCATCAAATGGTGATAAGTCGACCTTTAGTGAATGTTAGAGTATATATGCCTAAAATTGAATTCTTTTCGTATTTTAAGACCTTATCCTTTATTGGATAAATGTAAAAACATTTAACAAAGGTATATAATAATATTTTAGTTATTTACATTCATTCCAGCCAATACAACGACTACGTGTTAACTACCATTTAAAATAATATTATTTTATTACTAGTGTGCAACATATGATTTTCAAAGAAACTCTTTGTTGCGTATCGGTTACGCTATCAAACATAGAAACCCCATCAAAGTAAAATTAATATTTAATTCAAAAATATTAATAAAAATGAAAATGCTTTATTCTTTATTTACCTGGGATATTACAATCAATATCTTTTAATATTTTTATTTATATCCATTATATCTATCATTATACCCATCTATATAATGTAGTTATGAAAAACATAATACACTATGGAGTGGATACACTAGGTCATACATACATACGCATGGTGAATTTATTTTTCAAAGGACGGATAAAAGGATGAATATGGTTGTCCCATATTCATAATAAAATATCATAATATAGAAGATACCTGAGTTATAACTTTATAATAGAATAAAAACCAAAATTTTCTATAGATGAAGAAATAATATTGAAGGAGTAAGTAAAGACGATTACCTCTTCTTTGGAGAACCTGATTTGGATCTCTTCTTAGGGACACTACAATTTCTCTTTTTATAAGAATAAAAACTATTGTATTTATCTAGGGAAGTTGATAACTGAAATGGTTAGGGATTTTTTGATGAAAAATTTTCAATGCGATGAAATGTGACGAGGGAGGAGGTGCATTTTTATAATTTATGTGAGGGGAGATGGGGAGGGTTAGTTCTAGTGGGTTGGGCCAAGGAGTCATGTATTGGGCATGGTATGCCTCTGGGCCTTCAGGTCAGGTATTGTGCGTCATGTTGAGCCTTGCGCCTTGGGACTATGGGTCATGTATGTGTTCCCCTTCATCCCTTAAAATGGGGTTGTCAATAATTAAATAAAAATAAAGGCCTTTGGGCCATTCGGGCTAAACCATATCATTATAAATAACTGTTTGTTTTAATTTTAACTAAGGTAACAACTATTTCAATATAAAATGGCAGTAATTTTTATATATATGATGTCAATTAGACCATGAATGACAAATTTACAACATTTTATACCATATAATAATAATAATGTTGTAAAATATCTTTTATTATTTTTATATAATATAGTAAATAATTAATTAGCCAAAATATAATTACTGTCAATTCTGAGGTTATTTGTTATTTATATCTTTTTAAAATATCATAAGAACATGATATCATAGAACCAAATTTATTTAATAAACCCTAAAAGGTCAAATCCATAAATAAAATTCATTTATCTCATTAATTATATCAAATTATATATATTTAAATATTTTTAATATAATTTATTTGATATTTCTGTTAATTAAACAATTACCGCATCATCATTGTGTAAGACATTGAGCTAATTATAAATTTACTAAAAATATAAGATAAACTACGAAGGTAATTAAAAAAATATATATTTAAAATGACTATTTTTGGTCTAATTTATCTTCATTATGTTATTATATTAAAAATTGTCTGGTTATTAAAATATGAGTATGACATCTTTAACTATTTTTTAAATAAAATATAATTAATTTCATATTCTCACAATATTGGCATTAAAATGTTATAATATCATCGCAATGAGAAATTTGGTACAAAATCACTCATCCAATTAAATTAGGCTATGTGTTATGTTAATTTTCCAATACTAATAATATTATTTTTTAAACTTAATTACCAAATTTACCTTTTTCTGTGTTAATAAAAAAATTATTAAAGTTAATATACATAATACCAAAAAAATAAGAGGAAGAAATTTTTATATTTTTGAACACATAATTAAAAATAGGGAATATTTTTTTCAAAATTTAAACACAATAGTTGTTGTAATACATTTTAAATTAATTCCATTGACGGGGTGAGAAGATAGGTTATTAAAATTTAAAACATGCAAGAGAAGGAACATTTTC
The DNA here is from genome assembly GCA_963277665.1 of Viscum album. Taxonomy (NCBI): domain Eukaryota; kingdom Viridiplantae; phylum Streptophyta; class Magnoliopsida; order Santalales; family Viscaceae; genus Viscum; species Viscum album. Next base: position 2,497,500 of record CAUJRU010000019.1, on the reverse strand, counting down.
ATATCTAAAGTCAATGTAAAATTGAATCAAGTGACCTAAATTGGATTAAATAATAATAAAATAGTCTATTTATATTTTAAAACCATTCAATAAAATAATTCAATTATATAAGTTATTTTGGTGAAAATAGTTGTTTTCAATTAAAATTTAGTATTTAAACAATTCATCAAAACCTGCAACTTATCAAAAAAATGGCGAAAAAATCCATAGTAAATATTTATATTCTAGTTTAAATAAGATCATTATTTTATCAGATATAAATTATAAAAGTGTCAAAAATTGTATTTGAATTACATTAATCATTAAAAGGTGGTAAAATTGACTTAAACAAATATAGGTTTTTAGGTATAAAATTTCAGTTTTTCTGATATTATGATTTTGAAAGATATTGGATGAATTTTAAAATAATTAATTGAATATATAACATATATATTTCATTAATATCATTTATTTATTTTCAATTAATTTAATTTATTAATAAAATTCTCTTTGGGGAGGATAAAAATAAAAATATTTCATTTATGTTAAATTTTTTTATATTCTCTTTCCTAATTAATTAGTTGTTAATTAATTAATATTATATTTTAGTAAAACTTTCATTTTCATATGTTGTTTAATACTATTAATAAATACTAATGTAAAGGCTAGGCTATAAAAATATCATTTTAATAAAAATATTCTGTTGTTTGTTTAATCTCGTTATTGTGTCTAACATAAGCTATCAAAGATAGTGAATTTAAAAAGAAAAAAAAACCATAAAAATAATTAGAGGTTACATTATACCCTCCTTTAATAAATTACATCCACAAAATTTTAGGAATTCTTATATGGTATCTATGTTCTATGTATTCATAATAATTTTATTGAAATCTATCATTGAAACAGGGGTTTATAAAACATTCACATAAAATAAAAATAAAGGATGAAAGAAGGTCACCAGAGATAACACATATTAGGGTTGCATGCATGAAAACATGGGAATGGAAGAGAAATAATACCATCATGTTTTGATAGTGTGGGATAGAGAACGGGGTCAGGAGAATCATAACAATCACAATGCTTACGAATCTATAATGATCTGAGAGACCATTTAATTCATCAGAAATGAAGGTACTATGATAACATTTTTGGTTTCATGATATTTTCCCAAGAGTTGATGAATTAATTTAGTTCATATAATAAAACATAATAGAAAATACTTATATGACAAGAATAGTTTTATCCTTTAATCATTTTCTCCCATGAACTCGTCTTTTCTCTGACTGATTATTATTTATGATGAATTTTACTTGTATGAAGATTTTTGAATCAACTACTACTAATCATAAAATTGACAAAAGTATAACTATACATTCCTCAGGTCATTATACATTAACCAAAAACAAAATGATTAGGATAAAATAATATAATTCCCTCGATATAATATCCAATATTCAATAGTAAATCCCAAAGTCTAACATAGAACATCTAGAAAATAACTATCATTTCTGAAAAATATTTTGGACTGAGATAGAAACCCAAAAATTAAAAGTATATGATAATTTAATCTTTCAAAAAACATCATTCACTCTTAATGTATTATAAAAAAATTTATTTCCCCAATCAAATAATCTCCATGATATGCTATCCATTTCATTAAATAACTTTAATATGTCCTCAATAAAATCATCTTTGAGTCCAAAATACAATCCAACTTTTATTCATTAAAATATTTTATTTACCTTAATCTTATTTGATTCCCAAAATAGAAAAGGTTTTATATAATATCACTAATCAATTAATCACAAAATCATTTCCCAATATCAATGATATATATTCGATAAAAAAATTCCCTCAAATCAAAATAACCATTATTTTTAAGATAGAAAACTTGTCGTGCTAACATGACATCATGAAGGCTAGTGGTAGGTGTTTCACCCTTGTGACCATTTGGTTGTGGTTTTAAACCTGATAGCCTTGGCAGACATGATGGGTTTTCACCCAACCAATGGTTTTTCATTTTATTCAAAAAATATACTAATATAAGGTAAAAATTGATATCATGGGATTTTTTGTAATAATTTAAATCATTATTTTTTTCAATACAACCCAAAAACATAAATTTTTCATACATTCATTTCCTTATAAGCCATACCTTGGTTTATATTTTATTCTATAGAAGAGTTCATTGACTCAGTTAATGACCATATTCCACAAATTTAATGAAATGATGTACAAATGGATTATTAGAATGGGTTTTATTTTCTTTCATTTTAATCTTCATTTTTACATGAGAATTGTTGTCTTTATGTCCTTCATGACCACACATAATGTGTTTCTGTATTCTACTGGAAAAAATTCCTAGGTTTATCCTTCCATATTTGATGCATAATGGAAATCGAATCGTATTTTATCTGTGGGATTCACCATTGAATCTCTTATCAAGATCTATTATTTTCTTCATCAGTATGTTCAGGAGTTGGTAAACATATAATTTTTTAATCATATTTTAGGAAAACTTATTAAATATGAAAATAAAATATTTCACCCCTAACTACATTAGATTTTGGTGTCTCATCACCACCACCTTTTCCATCATGTTCATTGTTAACAAAAATCTATAGGGTTACATACATTAACAAAAGTGAGAAAGAATAGTTGTAGTAACAATTGTAACAAAGTGAAAAATGTATAATAATTTATATAATATCATCAAACATTATTCTCAATCTAAAAAACCATTTCTTAACTGATGTTATTCATTTTCATCATATATTAGAATACATCATAGTAGTTTATAATGAAAATTTGAATTATCCTAAGGATGTCCTCCAAGAGTGTCACCCGAGGTGTGAAATAATTCCCATTGTCATGTATCATGTTCCACCGAATCATGCCCGATGAACCTTATATAAGTTGTTAACCCTAGGTACATCTATTCCATAACTATTTACACATGTTGTATATTGAAATAGATATACTTCTATGATGACCCACATAATCTATACTTTGCCAAAATTATAGGATGTTCATTTATTTTTATACTCAATTCCTATCATAGGGTTCTACTCCCCAATCAAGGTTTCCAAATATTGATTACAATATTTGTACTAAACATTAACTGATACCAAATGTAATGACCCACAGCTAGTAGCTCAGAGATAGTGACATATGTTATTAAAATTCTATAAATACATGACTCAAATACCAAAGGACCGATCAGTTTAGAATTCTTGGAATTCATATTACATACATGAACCATACATTGCATTTTAATGAATATAGTACAACATAAAATATCCATTGATAATTTCATTATTCTCCAAGATTAACCCTATATATCGATAATAATACACATCTCGGCATCCTATAAAAAATAAAACATAATAAAGGTTTGAGATGAGATGCTCAGTAAGGTTATGTGCAAAACAAAATCTATCATAAATAATAATAAAGAGTAAGGCAATGTGAATAACTAAAACACAATCCATTTAAACATATCCTTGATCATAACATGAAAAGATTAAATAATACCATATAAAATAATAATATTTCCTATAAAATATTACAACTAATATTCTACTAGTTGAATAATCACATGAAAAATCAATAACTAGTATTTTAATGATGGAATGTATAATTACGAACATCATAAATGTAATTTCAAATATTTGGACAAGATACCATACATTAGTAGGTAAAGAATCATCCAATACACAAACTTAATTGTCTCATGGGACATACGGATGAATCTAGGGGCTTTAGTGGGACTCAGACATCACTTACTATGTCCAATGGATTCCTCGTATGAATGGTGTAATGAAAAATAATCAATATATACATTAATAATAAAACTAGCACATGAAATATGTAAACATTAACCGTAAACCATGAATGGTATCAAAGTATAACATCCATAGTCAATCCAAAATCATAAACAGATCAATGATATATGTTAAATGAGATCATAGAATGTAATCTGTAATTAATAATCAGATTCAACAAAGGATGTTTACATAGATGAAAAATATCTAATAAAATCATTGAAATTTATTAAGAGAAATATATTTTTATATATGAAATAATTTATTTTAATATCCATAGATTTATAAATAAGAACACATTTTTTGAAAATAACCTTGAAAATTGTGAGGGAATCTTGAAAATCTTGATGCATCATGATGGTGGAAAAATATGCACACACAACATATTTTAACAAATATCCCTTTCATCAAAAAAGTCACATTTTACAAAATTTGGGAAATGATAAAAATCCATTAAAAGAGTTTTATAAAATATAAAACATGGGTAAAATTAATTTAAATGTTCGTTGGATAATAGTGAAAAAAAAATTTCCTATTTTTTTTAAAACAAGGATAAGGAAGGGAAATGTTCCCCAATGGATACTTAAACATAAACAATCCTATATAATAATGAGATTGTAAAATAAATGCTTTCCTTGTAATTTCATTTAGATAGACGTTATTTATCATCCTGTTTAGTGATTAATAACATGTTATAAATTTATAACATAACCCTATAAAAATTTATGATATCATATATTATCCTTTTATAATATCTTATCACCCATTGGTTAAAAATATTTTGTTATTCCCCTTATTTCAGGTGTTAACTTCTTTATTTTCTGGTTCATGTTTTTCATGTAAGTATTATTTATTATGCATAATATATGTTTATTTCATATCTATAATGATATTATGTTCATAGATATTATAGTAAATCATTATATACATCTTGAAAATCATTAAATAATGGTTATCATGAAAAACGAATATCATCTTATCTTAGAGACGGTAAGCCATTTGTATTCATGTACAACCTTATCATTCCCTTAATAGGTATATGATAATGAATTGGATGATTTATTAATTATAAAGAATAAATATCAAGTTATATTTATTATTTATATCCATCATATTGATCATTATACCAATACAAATAATGTAGTCGTGAAAAATTGATTACACCATGTCCTGGAGATGGTAGGTCGTACGTACGCACTGGAAGTGATCTCATTTTTGTAAGATGGATAAAAGGTGTAATATGAAATTACAAAATTTATAATAATATATGAAAATATATATGATACAGTAGTTATTACTTATTAATGGAAACAACACATAAAGTGGATGTAGAATAAAAATTATCATGAAGGAGTAGGTGAAGATGATTACTTATTTTTTACAGAACCTCTGTTAGATCTCATATTAGGGACATCAGAGTTTTTATTTTGAGAACAAAAGACTCTAGGATATGTCTAGGTATTTTTAAAATAGATATTTTTAGGGTTAGGTCATGATAGAAGGCTCAATGTGATGAAATATATGAGGTAGGAGGTTCCATTTTATAATTGAGGTGAACTGTATTTTGGAATTCCTAAAACAATTAATTTATAATAAATTTAATACTGATCCAAGTACCACGAAAAGTTCATGTATGTGAATATAAGATAATTTAAGGAAGTAATATAATAAAACAATAGATTTTATACATTTTTTTATTGTTTAATCCTTATAATTTTTATTAAACCTATTTCAATTAAAAATAAGGTAGTAAGTTTTTCAATATAAATTTTTTTTAATTATTACATATTTTATGTCAATTAAAACATAAATGAAATATTTATTACATTTTATACCATATAATTAAAGTTTTTATTTTAAAATATGTTTTATGTTTTTTATTTAATTTTGAAAAACATAAATTTCGTAAAATGTCATTATTATCAATTTTGAAACTATTCATTATTTTTCATTTTCAAAATATCATAACAACGTGATATCTTAGAACCAAATTTATTTACACATCCCTTACATATCAAGTTTTTCTATAATATTCATTACTGACATTAATTATATGAAATTTCATTTATTTTAATATTTTAAATATCTTTTTTTATATTTCTATTAATTAAAAAATTACTACATCATCATTGCATAAAAAATTAAAGTAATTATTTATTTACTAAAATTTAGAGATAAATTAATATGATTAAAAACATTATATCATTCAAATGAATATTTATAGTGGAATTTATCTGTAGTAAAAGTCTATATTAATTATGGTATAGTTATTAAAATATGAAAATACGACTGTTAACTATTTTTTAAATAATTTATAACAAATGTTATATTATCATAAAACTAGCATAACATTTTTATAATCTCATTCCATGGATATATTTTAATGAAACCCACTGATCTAATTAAATTATAAAAAGTGTTAGTGTAATTTTATAATATTTATAATAATCTTTTTTACAATTAATTGCCTGATTTATCTTTTACCTTGTTAATAAAAATTACTAAATTTAATATTCATAATGGAAAAAAATAAATCGAAACTATATAATTAATTGTGATCACGTGATTCCAAATATAGAATCCACTTTTCCAAATTCATACATAGAAGTTTCAATAATAAATTTAAAATTAATTCTATTTGCGAGCTGAGAAAACTAGTTAGTCTAGTTTAAAACATGCAATAGATTGAAATGTTTTTATATATAATTCATTGCAAAATTGGTTTCAATTAAAATTTAGTAATTTTTTACTATTCATGAAACCAGGAAACTTATCAGAAAAAATAAAAATTTCATCCAATGTAAATTTTAATATTCCTAAATAAAATAAGAAGTTTATTTTTCCAAAAATAAATTATTAAATTTTCCGAAATTGGATTAAAAATAGAGTTTCCATTAAATGGCGGTAAAAAAAACTTTTAAAAAATTTTATGTTTTTAAACATAAAATGTGGATTGTTCTTATCCTGTGGATATAAAATAAATTTTATGAATAAAAAAATATTTTTATTGAATATATAACATAATTAATTCATTAATATCATTTACTAATGTAATTTGTTTAATTTATCAATACAGAATGCCTTTAAGAGCATAAAAATAAAATTACCCCCATTATATTCAATTAGCTTATATTTTTTTTATAATTATTTGGTAACAAATTAGTAAATATTATATATTTATATATACCATATCTTTTAATATTTTATTTAATACTATTCAATAATGATTATTTAATGGCTATGTTATTAAGGTAACATTTAAATAATAATAATATCTAGTTATTTGTTTATGCTCACTATTACATGCAACATAATCTCTCCATGAAATTGAATTTAAAAAGAGACTTTCCATAAAAATCTTGGGCTGTTACAATTATTCATTCAAAACATTGTTTTTTTCCATATGTGAAAACATTATAAATTTTTAAAACTCACTGAGTGAAATTTTATTTGTTATGTAAAATTTTATACAGGCCACATTCGTAGAAAAGATTCCAATACATATATAAATTTCAATACAATGTTGATAATGGTAAATATACATTAATAAATATAGAATGAAGAAGATATATGGTGGCCTTATAAGTTATTTTAAACCCATGTTAAAATAATTTACACTTTAACTATGGTGATGAATTGTTTCAATTTTTACTAATCTTTATGACCAAAAAACTTTGCTGACCTTATTAAAAAATGAATTATGATTATTGAATATATTTCATACAATTTTCAAAATTAATCCTCTATAAGTTATATAAATTCATTTTATTTATATCCCAAAAGGCATGATGAAAATTAGTTTTAAAAAAATTCATTTTTAAGTCTAAATTTGTTTTACACCAAGATCACATATAATGTTTATTAATATTTAATTAATTATATTATTTCTATAAATGTATTATTATATTATTTTTTTATAAAATTCAATATATTATGGGGATATTTCAGTAAATAAAATGATATTTTTAAAAAACATTCATTATCATTATTCATTATAATGTAAATATTTTTTAAAAAGATCTCTAAATTTCCCCCTAAGTAATTTGTTAAATTAATATTTCAAAAATTATGTCCATTTTTTTAAAATGTAAATTATTAATTTCCCAAGAATTATTTATATGTTTAACACATAAAATTCTACAGAAATTGATTTTATTGAAAAATAATTTCTCAAACCGAAAATAACTATACTAAAAATTAATTACTTATTTCCTAAGTATTGCTAAAAAAATAAGTTTTAATTAAATATATATATATATATATATATATATATAATTTTTATATTCCAATTCTTATTATAGAGCTAGGATAGATCTTCTCGGGACACTAAGTGGGGGCTGAATATGTGTGATCACATTCTTACCTGATTTTACATTCCATCAATTAAACCATCTAATATTGAACCTATTCCCCATATAAGAGTAATTGATCTATTTTTTTTGAAAATAAAAATAAAATAATCATGCAATGAATATAATAAAGTAAAAAAGAAACATAAATATTTTTATATTTTTTGGTACAAGTACCTACTCTTTATAGATATAAACCTATGGTTAATTCAGGGAATATCTTATCATTATAATTTTCATTGACTAGAATCATCTAGATTTTTTGTACAATATTTATGAAGGAAGTAATTTTTTTCTTGAATCAGTGGTTTTATTTATACGAGTACCACTAGTCATCATTGGTGTTGTTTATATGAGAACCTCAAGTTCTTTAATGATATTCAATAAATATTATGACCAGGATATCTCTACTACACTACATGAATTTTCATCAATAGTGAATTCTTATTCCATTGTTGAATGTATTTCACTGCTACTTTATAAACATTATAATGTGATTATCGGCCTTGTAATATTTAATAAGTGGAAGGTGATAAATCAGATTAACTCATTGTTCATTAATAATAATATTTTAACATATCTAAAAATAAACTTCAAGTTGTCTTCTTCCAGGATAAATCAATTCCTCGTATAGATACACTTTAATTAAATGATGTTTCTGACCTCAATCTAAAATACTATTTTATTCACGAAATATCATTGAAAATTTTTACTTGAAATTTATTATTTAATTCTAAATGTTTATGAATTTATGATACAATGCCTGGAATCTGAACCCCTAACAAAAATTTATTATTTCCCAATTAATTAATGTTATATTATTAACTATTTTATTTCAAAATCCACACTTCCTCTACTTAATAATGGTTAAGGTATTCTATGTATTCATGTAACTGAATGCTCAATCCACTATCTTATTAATTCTTCGCACACACCTTGTATATGAAAACAATGATTTTTTATTTAGTTTATGTTCACTATACGTGTGTCATTAATATGTTTCGTGCATGTACACAAGCACATTATCCATTGTATACACACATGTATTTGCAATAAATTATAAATTATGAGAAAATATTTCTGTCATTGTAGGTTCTATTAATTTAAGAAAAATATTATACAATTCTTCTCTGTCATGAAAGTCTAAGTGCAGTACTCCTCCACCTCCAAAGAGAAAATTGTGGCATGTGGGTGGTTCCTTGAACAAGAAAAAGGATTTTCAAAAACCAGTTTCTTCATGAGGCACCTCTATGCTAAGATTCACATGTGAAAGTATTGTGGGATCCTATTTAGTAATTTGAAATCCAAGGATTCACGGAACATCTTATTCATGAAGAACGATGAGTTTGTTTTATAACCCGTCATGTGTTTTTGGATTTGCTTCATACAGGATGTTCATGGTACAACCATTTGGATCTAGGGAGGTTCGTAGAATCCTCTCACCGCAAAATATGTTTTTTGGTGATGTATTGTTTTAGAATAGATATATATCTCTCTCTCTCAATCAGCAAAACACTATTCATCTCTAGTTTGTCTCATTTTATAGGTCAGCATCACCGCCTATGATCTTATTCGTTTCACCCTTCTATGACTCATTAAAATCCCCATAAATACATCCAGTGAATGGTCTATTAAACTTCATAATATCTATTGTATTTTAAATATTCTTTCAATAACAAAAAAAAGATGGTGCTCGTCCTTTGTGATTTATCAATTCTCATTTTCAGTGTTATCCTCTAATTCATGTGATGTCTATCGCTTGATATTAATTATTGGAAGAATTATCTCTTTAAAATTAATCATGTATCACTCGAAACTAATGTTTGAATCTATATTATGATATTTCTTCAGTTTATATTTATGCATTAAGGATTTTATTTAATGAACAATTTCAACTCAATTAGATGTTTGTTATTCCATATGGTATATCTTCAATTGTAGATAAAGATTGATCATGGAAGTATCCCGTAGTTATTTGGAATATTGTATCTCTTAATGAAGGTTGTAGGTGAAAGATTATCTAAGAGAGAAAACAAATGGTTTAGATCCACTTAATCAAATAAAAAACATTATTTTCAACTCATTAATGTATTTGGAATACTTCACACTCATCACATGTCTCAAATTTTATTGGTGATGTGTCTGGGGTGTGGTATATCAAAACCCACAATTTTTATTGGTTAGAAATCCAAAACCCTCTACAATTATGCTTCCCAAATAGTTGTTCCACCACTAATCCCTTACGCCTTGCACCTTAAACACGATACTATTCAGGCACGCCCCTACACCAACCAATTCCACCTATGGGATATCTTTGTTATCTCCCATATGCATGTTTCAACCTTGGGTATCATGGTGCCCTTGGTTGAGTGTCTATGCTTGGCTTGTTTGTTGGAACTAATTTTTTATTTAAGGACCAACTTTATACATATAAATATTCAATTTAACAAAATGAAATAGAAAACCTTCTTAAAATTTAATTCTATGAAAAACTATAACTATTAAAAACCCAACCATTCCTTAAATAATTTTCATGAAAAAATAAACTTCATGGAGTCAAAAGAAGTAATCATGTATAATGAAATATCATTTTTCATTGAAATATTTTGTAGTAATAATGTTAACCCTCTTTATCACATGTATTATGCATTTTTGGTCACTTAAACCAATCACTAGAGATCACAAGAAGAATGGTCGATGTGTGACATTAAATTCCATTACATGTGCCCATAAAAATTCTTCAGGAATTATCATATTATGGATAATAGTCTTACCATATAATAACCAATGGGTCCATAAAATTTTTCCTTACATTATGTCATCAATCATGGAGATTTTTCATGGTAAATGAGATCTATGGAAGCCATAATAATCCTCAAAACATCATCACACACCTTCTTGAATAATTATAAATTTTATTTCATCATTATCTTTCCATGATTAATCACTAATAACTAAGTATATCAGTGTTCATTGAATTTTGATTCCTTTTTATATATTTAAAACCAAAAAAAAATACTCATCAACCATCTACAATGGATTTCAAATCTTCTCCATTATCTTTATTGATAATAAAATTTCTTTAATGTCAATGCCCTTTCACACCCTTAATGGTAATAAATTCAAAGAATTAATTTAGAGGATTCCATATTCTCTTTTAGGATTTTGTAAATAAGTTCTTCTTTATATGAAATAAGTATTGTACCACATGGTTCACATAGATAATATCCATTAGTTGGTCTACTATATTTATAAATTATCTTAAGTAGTGTAGAAAACAAGTGAGATACAACCATTTTTTTCTATTCTCCCCTTTAACAACAATATGTATGTGAGGAGGAACTGTAGCAGCTGTGGAACTACAGCAGTTGTGGTTTCTATAGATGTAGTGTTCACTGATGGGCTCTTTGGCCCAAATAACGGGCTTTCAATCCTTATAATCTGGCTACATGGACTTGGGCTTCGGTCTAGGTAATGGGTCTCCCTCTACCTAGTCAAAAAGAGGAATTTTCTTTAAATTATAATGAGGCTTTGTCCCTAACAATTAAAAAACCCATGTGAATGTGATATCATTCTCATAGCATACTTATTTCTCAAAGAGGGAAATGCGTAAGGAATAATTTTCATGTAATATATTCTCAAAACCTATAAAAAACACAATTGAAATTTCATGTGAATGAATACATAACTCCCTCATTATATCACCATACTCATCAATCAATACATCCCATTTATTCATATATTTGATAAAGTCAACATAAGGTAATGAAGTGTAATTATATTACCACTATTTTCAAAATCAATAAAGGTGAAATAATTTTTTTGATATTTTTGAAATATTCCTCAATATCATCTCTTTAATTTTCACTCCCACTCAAGGGGTCCAATACCCTCATTTTTGACCTATATGATAATTCCCCTAGATATTTTTCAATAGGCTGAAATTGATTATCCAGCATTGTGGAACGATTCATGTTTCAATAAAATATTTAATTATTTTTAAAAATGGATTATTCCACTTTTTTCATTCACTATTCATGATGAGAATGATAATCAAATTCAATTCCATGAAATGTGTTGATAAGTAATTCAAAATAATAAGGGAATAAAATGGAACACTTTTGATCTTCTTAATAGGTGTAACATGGATGAGAAATTACTGTCAATCCAAATAATAACTTCCTTTCAGATTTAAACTGTATCAAAATCTTCATTATTTTATCTCTTTTCTATTAACATTTATTGATTTATTTGATTATATGGTATGTTTACTTCCATTCACCTTCTTGTTATGTGTATTGTTCTTCCTCACTTCTTCATGTAGTGTTGTACCATCACCTAGTGATTGTTTTTCTATCGTCAACATATCCCTTTGAGTTGGTAGAATAATTATAAAATTATTTTCATTATATCTAGTATTATTTCACCTTATACTCAATTAATATGATGAATCTTAGTTGTTAAATGTTGAAAAAATCTTTTTAAATCCAAGATATTAGTGCGAAACAACATTTTTCCATTTCCCTTTTCTCAAGCTAGCGCTTGATCCTTATCTTTCTACATTATTCTAGAAACATTCAATTGACCAAGAAAGATCATTAATAAATCCTTCTTAACATATTTCGTCTTGGGGATTCCATGTGGGTTCTTAAATTATTTATAGTTACCTTTATTAGGTAAATTATCAAAATAATCATTAGGGATTTAATCAATCAATCAAATCTTTATCTTTCATTCAAAGATTGTTTCTATTATTAATTATTTCATTCTTCCATTGATTTATATGGATTTTTTTATAGTTATACCTTTTTTGAACACTCTTTCTATAGTATGATAATATTTTATTGGTTGAAATGAAATTATTTGGTTTCAACTTATCATTATTCTTGGGAGCATCTTGCTTCATAAATTTTCTGATTAATTTATTTTTCATATTCAACAATAAAAACCTTTCTACATTTTTCTTTTCATCTGATCTTTTTGAGATATTATATTCACACTAAAATAGGAATGGGTTTTTGTGAGAATATACTAGTACTCATCATAACTTTTACCATTTATGTTTCAATAATCAATATAGTATTCAAGATAACTATACGTGTTCTTGATATAAAGTTTATTATTAATCTATGTATATCACATCTATTTTGTAGATTTAAACATTTTTCCACAACTACTCTACTTGAATTTAGGACTTCTGTAAACTCTATATGTTGATAAATTTTTCCGAAAATCAATGGCCTAATACAAAAATTTCAAACAACACAAACAATATCCAACAAAGCTGATTCTTTATCTTATAGTACAAGTCTAACTAGATATAATACTACGCTATTTATGGATTTCCCTTTAATTGTTTAGATAATTGTTTTGGTTTTTATTTTTATTCATCATACTAGAATCCACACATTATTTTTTAGTGATTTTTTAGTATTTTTATCAAACAAAAATTTCCAAAATTTTGGATTTAAACCTGCATTATAAGATGATACTGTATTAGTAGAAATAGAATTAACATGTTTATGGGTTACCTTCATCCATGATTATTTATATGTTTTAAGAAGATATGATATTGAGTTAATAATTCCATAAATATTAGTCACTTTAGAGACATGATTATCATTAATAGTTTTTGTTTTAACATCTATTCATGGAGGTTAACTCTATTTATTTTTTTGGGTTGAAGAATTCTTATTCTCATCTATGCTAGAATTCCAAGAATGTTCCACCTTATAATATATAAATTGATGATCATGTTAAATAAAATTCATGTTGAGTTGAAACTTTTAATTTTCAACAATTTTTATGTAACGCCCCGACCCCAGTTACCCAGAGTTGATGCATTATTACATAACATTGGCATGATCATAAGAAAGATCAAATCTCGAAAGACCGATTGGTTTAGTAGCCTTGGAAACACTAGATATATTCATAAGTTTTACATTACATCATAAAATGAAAAACTACTACAACAACATAATGTTTCCACAGTCCACACTATAATCCCCTCATAATATCCCTGCAGGTCATTCATAACTTACATCTTCACATCCTGGAAAAAATAAAACATAGAAAAGGGGTGAGCTCAAATGCCCAGTAAGGATAACAATATAGCGGAACATTCAAAAATAAGAATAAACATTTAAGGAAATGAATTACTAAAACAAAAGCCTTTTAAACTTGAACTTCAACATAGTATGGCAAATGTAAAGTGAAATAATGCCATTTACTTGTTCACATGGATATTCTACTAATCTAATAATCACATGCAATATCAATAACCACTTTCATAATGTTGGAATGCATAATGCCAGACTATCATAAGCACATAGCCAAGGCCTCGTGCCAAGACTACAAATAAGATTTTGTCAAGGCCTTGTGCCAAGACACTAGTTTGTCTCATGAGACCTACCGATGCATCGAGGAGCTATAGCGGGCTCCACCCGTCACATATTAAGTCCAATGCATTCCCATATGAAAAGGTTTAAACATAACATAAACATTCGTATAAAAACTAGCATACGAAATGTCAATAATTTCACCATAAACTATGAATGGTATAAAAATAGAACATCCACAGTCAAACATATCACAAAACCTTCAATACAATATAGAAGTTTTGTATCATAATAAATCAACTTCAAATAAGCGTAAAATCCGTCAAAGGATGTTAACATAGATGAAATCAAAACACTTTTTAGAGAAATATCTCTTTATATTTTTGAAATCATTTAAGAGCCATATAAAATAAAACATTTTCTTGAAAATATTCTTATAATCTTGTAAGGGAAGCTTTGACGATTTTATAATGGCGGAAAATAACCGCACCCACCGTATAAGTTAAAAAAACATTCTTATCTTAATTCTGTCGAAAAGGTTAAAAAGCACCTTTTTTGGAAAATGATGGAAAGATTCCCTTATAAACCTCTTATAAAAATTCAAACAAGGGTATAAATGACTTTAACCCATATTCTTTTAAATATTAAAAATGTTTTGAAATACATTTTGAAGAAACATGGGCGTGGATGATAATGAGGTCCCAATAGATAATTATGTATAAACAACCTCGGATAATGAAGAGATTGCGAAATAAACCCTTACCTTGTACTTTTCCTTGGTTGGGGTAGGTTAACCTCCTGTATAATGGAGAAATAATTGTTATTAAATTATACAAGAATCATATATATTAATATGATATCATATATGATCTTTTAACATTGATTTGTTTATAATATCTTAGAATTATCGTCGTTTCGGGTGTTAACTTACTCATTTTCTTTTATATGTTTTGTTACATAAGACATGTTTATTGTATCTTATTCATATCCATAATGATATCAAGTCCTTAAACATCATTTATAAATCATCAAATGATAATAATATTTTAATGGATACGATGGAGAATGAATCTCATCGCGTTCGCGGAGACGGTAGTCCGTACGTACGCACGAGTGACAATATCATTCTTTTGATATTAAAATAATATATAAATGGATGGTATATCATATATACAGAATCATTAACATGTTATATTTATTATTTAAATGAGTTACACATCATTATTATACCCATCCAAATATTAATATATTGAATAACAATTACACCACGACGTGGAGACGGTAAGCCTTACGTACGCACGTCTGGTGACATGTTATTCAAAAGGTGGATAGAATACTGAATATGGTTGTACCATATTTATAATAACATCACAGTATATGTGAGATACTGGAGTTATTATTTTAGAATGGTAACAACAAATGAAGAAGAAGTGGAAGAAGAAAGGAACTTGAAAAGGGGTGGTGAAAACATTACCTCTTCTTCGGGTTCTTCCTTTTGATTTGATCAAAAGGGCTCCATAGGTTGGCTTTCTGATCAAACTAAGGCCTCTAAGTTGTAGTGAGGGATGTTGGGAGAGTATGTGGGCAGAGTTTGGCCGAACCAAAAGGCTTTTATGGTGTGAAGAAATGAGAAAGAGGAGTGCCCTTTTATAAGAGGGGTGAGGGGCACCTTTGGAAAAGCTAGAAATATTAATTTATAATAAATTCATATTCGGTTTCTAATGGCTCCAAAGTTGATTATTTAAATGTTAAGGTGGGGATGGGTCGAAAAAAACTCAACCAATAGAATTTAGACAGGATTGGGTACTTATATTAACCTTATCTTTAAGTATTAACTCTAAGTTAATTAGTTTCACTTTTACAATGTCTCTTTGTATTTTTATATAATATGGTTAATAAACATACTACATACATCCAAGCGACCCCCAAGTGGTCCATTAATGATTAAACTATCATGATATAAGTCTCTTGGCCGACCCTTAGATTTTTTGGAATTTAATATCAATTAATAATATAATATTTGTTTTAAGAACTCTTTTATGTCAATTTTGACACTATTCAATATTTGATTTTTTTGAAACTCATAACAGATTGATTACTTCTAAAAAAGACAATTAAATCAATCCTAATATATCATATTATCCTATAAAATTATTTTAATTCATTAAAAGTTTCATATTATATTTATTTGGGTATTTATAATATCAATTAGTTTAATTCTTTACTATTATAGTAATTACTACATCATCATTGTGTCATAAATAAAATAAATTATTTAACGTCTAAAAATTATAAATAAAATATAATTATGTAGGAAATAATTTTATATTTCTAATGAATATTTATAATCTAAAATCTAACAAATATAACCCTATGTAACAATTGTTTTTCTAAAAGATATATGCTTGTGTCATTTTTGTATTCATTTTAACTTAATTAAAATAAAGTGTCATTATCACTTACAAGTGGATCCATGGGGTCCCAAAATCGACCCAAATATGCCCATGGTCTACCATGTATCAACCAATAGGGTTAAGACACGTTTTAGGGTAAGTTATTATTATTATAATATTATTTTTATAACCCTTATTTACCGGATTTACCCTTAACCATGGTAAATAAAATATTTACCGCAGTAATTATTCAAAATGTCTAAAAATAAAAGTTACCTATTTACACAGTTTGAACATCCTGATTCCAAATATGGAATCCATTTTCTTAAATTCAAAACACAGAAGTGGCATAAATTAATTTAAAATTAATTCCCGCTGTCAAAACAAAAAGCGTGGTTTTAAGAGATAATAACTATCAAAAGATTGACACTTGTTTATGTTCGGTTTAATTGTAAAATTATGTACAATGACCAACAATATATTAAATGGTAAAAATATATTCTAAATATACTTTAAAACCACTAAAATTTATAATTTATCACTATTAATTATTTTGATTAAAAAAGTTGTTTTTAATTAAAATTTAGTAATTTTCACTATTCATCAAAATATTAAAGTTATCGGAAAAGTACCAAAATTTCATCTTAGGCTAAATTAGATATTCCGAATCAAAAAATGAAGTCCATTTTGAAATATAAAATATATATAATTTCAAAAATTAGGTATTACTATTCATAACGGCTAGTTTGATTGGTTGTTAGAACTCGGTGTTGCGTACAACACACGCTATCGCATTATTCAAAGAGAAGCGTACCGTAGAAGCTTGGGGTGTTACATTCTCCCCTCCTTCAAATAATTGCGTCCTCGCAATTTCTAGGGTATTACTGCATAAAAAGACTCAGGTGGTTCTTCATCATAAGTTCCTCGGGTTCCCATGTTGCCTCTTCTATCTTATGATTTCTCCACAAAACTTTTACCAGATGCGTCGTCCGGTTTCTCAGTACTTGTTCTCTCATATCAAGAATACTGACGGGCTCTTCACAATAGGAAAGATAGGGTTCCAGTTCTAATTCCTCATAGGTGAGTACATGAGTTGGGTCAGGCATGTATTTCCTCAACAGAGATACGTGGAACACATCGTGAACTTTGGAGAGACTTGGCGGCATTGCCAATCGGTAAGCTACAGCCCCAATTCGTTCTAGAATTTCGAAAGGTCCGATGTACCTGGGACTCAATTTACCTTTCTTACCAAAACGTATGACTCCCTTCAATGGAGATACCTTTAGGAAAACATGATCACCGACTTGAAATTCCAAGTCCTTCCTTCGATTATCGGCATAGCTCTTCTGCCTACTTTGAGCTGCTTTGATGTGATTTTGGATTACTTTCACCTTTTCCACTGTTTCCTCCACCAGTTCTGGGCCTACAAGTTTTCTTTCACCAACGTCATCCCAACAGGTTGGTGTACGACATCTCTTTCCGTATAACGCTTCATATGGTGCCATCTGAATACTCGAATAGAAGCTATTATTATAGGAAAATTCTACCAGTGGTAAATATTGATCCCACATACCCTGAAAGTGAAGTGAGCAAGATCTCAACATGTCTTCTAAGGTCTGAATAGTCTGTTCTGATTGTCCAACTATCTGAGGGTGGTAAGCAGTTCTCAAATAAAGTTCAGTATCCAGGGATTTCTGAAGTTTTTTCCAAAATCTTGAAGTAAAACTGGGATCACGATCAGAAACAATCGATAAGGGTACTCCATGAAGTCTCACAACTTCATTAATGTATAGTCTTGCTAGACATTCCAGGGGTAGATCTTATCTTATAGAAAGAAAATGTGCTGACTTGGTAAGACGATCAACAATAACCCATATTGCATCGTTCCTTCTAGGAGTCTTTGGTAGCCCCATGACAAAGTCCATCGTAATATTGTCCCATTTCCACTCCGGTATGGGAAGAGGTTGCATGACTCCTCCAGGATGTTGCCTTCCAGCTTTCACTTGATGAAAAACCATACATCTTGACACAAAATCAGCAATCTCCCTCTTCATGTTGTCCCACCAAAAATTTTCCTTCAAATCTCTATACATTTTGGTGCTCCCAGGGTGTATAGAGAAATTGGAACTATGAGCATCATCCAGCAATTCCCTTTTTAGATCAGGTAAATCGGGAACACAAAGTCTCTTCCCAAATTTCAAAATTCCATCTTCATACACAAAGTCTCTCAATCTCCCATCATTCACTGCTTTAATCTTCTTCTGAAATTCTTCATCATCGGTCTGAGAACTCTTAATCCTTTCTAGTAAATATGGTTTGGCAACCATTTGAAAATGCATTGATGTTTCACCTTCCTTGGTTATTCCCATGTCCTTCTTCACTAGATCCATGAAAATTGGATCCCTTTAAATTCTCATCATGTTCAAAACACCATGGTCTTTTCTGCTCAAAGCATCTGCCACCTTGTTTGCTTTCCCCGGGTGGTAGTGTATCGTGCAATCATAATCCTTGAGTAATTCAAGCCATCTCCTTTGCCTCATGTTGAGTTCTTTTTGTGAGAAAATATACTTCAAACTCTTGTGATCAGTATAAATCTCACATTTTTCACCATAGAGGTAGTGCCTCCATATCTTCAAAGCAAAGATCACAGCTACTAACTCAAGATCATGAGTAGGATAGTTTTTTTCATGAATTTTCAACTGTCGTGATGCATAGGCAATAACTCTATCATTCTGCATAAGGACACAACCAAGTCCTTTCTTTGATGCATCACTATAAATAACGAACACATCATTCCCCGATGGTAGAGTCAATATAGGAGCATTGACTAATCTTCTCTTCAGTTC
Organism: Viscum album; assembly: GCA_963277665.1. Taxonomy (NCBI): domain Eukaryota; kingdom Viridiplantae; phylum Streptophyta; class Magnoliopsida; order Santalales; family Viscaceae; genus Viscum; species Viscum album. The sequence goes on along the minus strand of CAUJRU010000019.1, from coordinate 2,477,771 downwards.
TTCGAAACATTCTTCACACTCTTTTGTCCAAACAAATTTAACCCCTTTACGTGTGAGCTTCGTTAATGGGTTAGCCAATCGGGCAAAATTCTGGACGAAACGTCGATAATAACCTGCCAAACCAATAAAACTGCATACCTCAGTTATACTCGTAGGTTCTGGCCATTCTTGGATTGCCTTGTTCTTAGAAGGATCAACATAGATTCCATCTTTAGAGACAATATGGCCAAGAAAAGAAATCTCCTGAAGCCAGAATTCACACTTGCTAAACTTTCCATATAATTCATGCCTTCTCAGAGTCTTCAAGATAATGCACAAGTGATTTTCATGATCTTCGTAGGTTTTGGAGTATACCAAGATATCATCAATAAATACCACACAAATTCATCGAGATACTCCTTGAAAACTCTATTCATCAGATCCATGAATACAGATGGTGCATTAGTCAATCCAAACGGCATTACAGTAAACTTGTAATGCCCGTACCTGGTTCGAAATGCTATCTTCGGAATGTCTTCCTTCTTCACACACAACTGATGGTATCCAGATCGAAGTTCAATCTTTGAAAAGTATTGATCTCCATGCAGTTGGTCAAATAAATCATCAATACGAGGTAGGGGATACTTGTTCTTTATTGTTATAGCATTGATCTCCCTGTAGTCGATACATAACCTCATAGATCCATCTTTCTTTTTAACAAAAAGAACAGGGGCTCCCTATGGAGAAACACTAGGGCGAATAAATCCCTTATTACTCAATTCCTCTAGTTGTTTCTTTAGTTCGACTAATTCTACAGTGGTCATTCTATAAGTGGTCTTTGATATAGGCCTTGATCCAGGAATCAAATCAATGGAAAACTCAACTTCTCGTTCTGGAGGATGTCCAGGTAAATCTTCCAGAAATACATCTACAAATTCTTTCACAACATGTACATCCTCTATTTGAACATTCCTTTCCTCACCGACAGTTATTTCATTCTCTTCCTCCCCAATAATTGAATTAAGTTGAGCTACTGGGGGTGGATCTAAATAAGAATTAGGTGGTGACGATTCTGCTCTAAAAATAAGGTGTTCCTTATCATTATCATCAAGAATCATAACCTCTTTCTTCTTACAATAAATCTTCGCATCATAGTCCAAAAGCCAGTCCATACCGAGGATTATATCAAACTCAATCATAGGTATGACGATGAGATCAGCAGATAAAGAAAATTTATGTGCTCTAATGGGGACTGATTCACAAAACTTTGTTGCAATGATACTTCCCTTAGGAGTTTTAACTGACAACTCCCTTATTAAATCAAATTGGAAATATCTAATTTTCTTAGGAAACTGGGAAGATATGAAACAATGCGATGATCCAGAGTCAAATAATGCATTTGCTAAACTTGAGGAATCCATTAAATTACCTGCCACCACGTCTTTCGGAGCTTCTACCTCAGCAGTAGTGATAGCATAAACATGGCCTTGATCCCTTGGCCTTTTCTGAGGTAAGATCTCCTGACGCTTAGGACATGCATTTTCATAATGCCCCATCTCCTTGCAATTGTAGCACTGAACGTTGGTAGCTTCCCTCTTCCCCTTGCAATCACGAGCTTGGTGGCCTTTTTTACCACACTTGTAACAGACTCTCATTCCCTTCAAGCAAGTACCAGGGTTTTTCTTCCCGCATTTACCACACGATGGATATTCATCCATTCCCTTCTTCCCCTTATTTCCATTCCCAGATTGATCAGAAGGTCTCTTCTTCTCTTACTTTGCATTAAAGTCATAGGACTTAGAGAATTCCTTTTCGGTCTTGACAGCACATGAGACAATGTCTTCGTACGATGAAAAGGATTGTGAGACTAATGCTCGACGGAGAAATGGTTTTAACCCATAAAAGAAACGATCAATCTTACTTCTTGGGTTGTATATATAATCACCAGCGTACCTTGCTAACTTTGTAAAGTTAGCCTCATACTTTGCGGCATTCTCATCCTCCTTCTGTCTCAGACTTAGAAATTGCCTTTCCATATCTGCTCGATGGTCACGAGGAAAGTATTTTTCTAAAAACAGATCTTTGAACTCCCTCCATTCCATATTTGATACTTCATCATCTTCCTTCATGTTTTGAATCAATGACCACCATTGATCAGCATCTCCAGTGAGGCGGTAAACTGCCATGATAACCTTTTCCCTTTCACTACTCCCCAAAGCCTGAAATATTTTCTCTAGGGAATATATCCATTGCTCAGCTACTAAGGGATTTGTACTCCCATTGAACGTTGGTGGTTGTTGCCTCATGAATCGATCTAACATTGATCCTCCACGCTGCGGATCAGGGTGCTCCATACGGGTAAGGTTATTATTCATAACCTGAATAAGTTGTCCCAGTATGGTGATTAGCTGACCAGCACCAGTTGCATCACCAGCCCCACTATAATTATCTTGAGCAGGAGGGAAATCCCTACATGGAGTGCGTGCATTGATACGACTTCCATTTCTTCCACTAGGCGCCATTTCTAAACAATGGCATAAACTAGATCAGTTTATGAATCAAAATTCATAATCTCATACTTATAAAACACTTAACATAAATTGAACTATTTATGGATATAATCCATAATCATAAAAATGTTTTCTTTGAGGAATTATATACTCATAAACCCTTCATAATGATTTGTAAAGAAAATGAGAGTTATCCTAATCATATCCCCCGAGAGTGTCGTAACCAAGAGTGCAGCAAGGCCCGTTGTCGTGCACCAGTTCCCGTTCGAGTCTAGCTTAAAGCGGTGTTTTCGGGTTTTACCCCTAGGTACATCTGTTCCAGAGCCGCCTCTACCTGCTCGTATCCAGACAGGGATGTATTGCTCGGAAAACTCACAAAATCTCTACAATACCAAAATTCTAGGAAGTTCTTCTATACTAATCCTCAAAGTTCATCTTAGGTCTACGTGCTCTAATCAGAGTTTATCTAAATCTAGATTCCAAGGTTTGTACTAAACTTCCTCTGATACCAACTGTAACGCCCTAACCCCAGTTACCCAGAGTCAGTGCATTATTACATAACATTGGCATGATCACAAGAAAGATCAAATCTCGAAAGACCGATTGGTTTAGTAGCCTTGGAAACACTAGATATATTCATAAGTTTTACATTACATCATAAAATGAAAAACTACTACAAAAACATAATGTTTCCACAGTCCACACTATAATCCCATCATAATATCCCTACAGGTCATTCATAACTTACATCTTCACATCCTGGGAAAAATAAAACATAGAAAAAGGGTGAGCTCAAATGCCCAGTAAGGATAACAATATAGCGGAACATTCAAAAATAAGCATAAACATTTAAGGCAATGAGTTACTAAAACAAAAGCCTTTTAAACTTGAACATCAACATAGTATGGCAATCATAAAATGAAATAATTCCATTTACTTGTTCACATGGATATTCTACTAATCTAATAATCACATGCAATATCAATAACCACTTTCATAATGTTGGAATGCATAATGCCAGACTATCATAACCACATAGCCAAGGCCTCGTGCCAAGACTACAAATAAGATTTTGTCAAGGCCTTGTTCCAAGAAACTAGTTTGTCTCATGATACCTACCGATGCATCGAGGAGCTATAGCGGGCTCCACCCGTCACATATTAAGTCCAATGCATTCCCATATGAAAAGGTTTAAACATAACATAAACATTCGTATTAAAACTAGCATACGAAATGTCAATAATTTCACCATAAACTATGAATGGTATAAAAATAGCACATCCACAATCAAACATATCACAAAACCTTCAATACAATATAGAAGTTTTGTATCATAATAAATCAACTTCAAATAAGCGTAAAATTCGTCAAAGGATGTTGACATAGATGAAATCAAAACACTTTTTAGAGAAATATCTCTTTCTATTTTTGAAATCATTTAAGAGCCATATAAAATAAAACATTTTCTTGAAAATATTCTTATAAGATTGTAAGGGAAGCTTTGACGATTTTATAACGGCGGAAAATAACCGCACCCGCCGTATAAGTTAAAAAAACATTCTTATCTTAATTCTGTCGAAAACGTTAAAAAGCACCTTGTTTGGAAAACGACGGAAATATTCCCTTATAAACCTCTTATAAAAAGTCAAACAAGGGTATAAATGACTTTAACCCATTTTCATTTAAATATTAAAAATGTTTTGAAATACATTTTGAAGAAACATGTAGTGGATGATAACGAGGTCCCAGTAGATAATTATGTATAAACAACCTCGGATAATGAAGTGATTGAGAAATAAACCCTTACCTTGTACTTTTCCTTGGTTGGGGTAGGTTAACCTCCTGTATAATGGTGAAATAATTGTTATTAAATTATACAAGAATCATATATATTAATATGATATCATATATGATCTTGTAACATTGATTTGTTAATAATATCTTAGAATTATCGTCGTTTCGGGTGTTAACTTACTCATTTTATTTTATATGTTTTGTTACATAAGCCATGTTTGTTGTATCTTATTCATATCCAGAATGATATCAAGTCCTTAAACTTCATTTCTAAATCATCAAATGATAATTATACTTTAATGGATACGATGGAGAATGAATCTCATCGCGTTCGTGGAGACGGTAGTACGTACGTACGCACGAGCGACAATATCATTCTTTTGATATTAAAATAATATATAAATGGATGGTATATCATATATACAGAATCATTAAAATGATATATTTATTATTTACATGAGTTACACATCATTATTATACCCATCCAAATAATAATATATTGAATAACAATTACACCACGACGTGGAGACGGTAAGCCGTACGTACGCACGTATGGTGACATGTTATTCAAAGGGTGGATAGAATACTGAATATGGTTGTACCATATTTATAATAACATCACAGTATATGTGAGATACTGGAGTTATTATTTTATAATGGTAACAACAAAGGAAGAAGATGTGGAAGAAGAAAGGAACTTGAAAAGGGGTGGTGAAAACATTACCTCTTCTTCGGGTTCTTCCTTTTGATTTGATCAAAAGGGATCCTTAGGTTGTCTTTCTGATCAAACTAAGGCCTCTAGGTTGTAGTGAGGGATGTTGGGAGAGTATTTGGGCAGAGTTTGGCCGAACCAAAAGGCTATGAAGGTGTGAAGAAATGAGAAGGAGGAGTGCCCTTTTATAAGAGGGGTGAGGGGCACCTTTGGAAAAGCTAGAAATATTAATTTATAATAAATTCATATTCGGTTTCTAATGGCTACAAAGTTGATTATTTAATTTTTATGGTGGGGATGGGTCGAAAACAACTCAACCAATAGAATTTAGACAGGTTTGGGTACTTATATTAACCTTATCTTTAAGTATTAACTCTAAGTTAATTAGTTTCACTTTTACAATGTCTCTTTGTATTTTTATATAATATGGTTAATAAACTTACTAAATACATCCAAGAGACCCCCACGTGTTCCATTAATGATTAAACTATCATGATATAAGTCTCTTGTCCGAACCTTATATTTCTAGGAATTTAATATCAATTAATAATATAATATTTGTTTTAAGAACTCTTTTATTTCAATTTTGACACTATTCAATAGTTGATTTTTGTGAAACTCATAACAGATTTATTACTTCTAAAAAAGTAAATTAAATCAATCCTAATATATCATATTATCCTAGAAAATTAGTTTAATTCATTAAAAGTTTCATATTATATTTATTTGGGTATTTATAATATCAATTAGTTTATTTTTTTACTATTATAGTAATTACTACATCATCATTGTGTCACAAATACAACAAATTATTTAATGTCTAAAAATTATAAATAAAATATCATTATGTAGTAAATCTTTTTATCTTTCTAATTAATATTTATTATCTAAAATCCAAAATATATAACCCTATTTAACAATTGTTTTTCTAAAATATATATGCTTGTGTCATTTTTGTATTCATTTTAACTTAATTAAAATAAAGTGTCATTATCACATACAAGTGGATCCATGGGGTCCCAAAATAGACCCAAAGATGCCCATGGTCGACCATGTATCAACCAATAGGGTTAAGACACGTTTTAGGGTAATTTAGTATTATTGTAATATTATTTCTTTAACCCTTACTTAGCGGATTTACCCTTAACCATGATAAATAAAATATTTACCGCAGTAATTATTCAAAATGTCTAAAAATAAAAGTTAACTATTTACACAATTTGAACATCCTGATTCCAAATATGGAATCCATTTTCCTAAATTCAAAACAAAGAAGTGGCAGAAATTAATTTAAAATTAATTCCCGCTGTCAAAACAAAAAGCGTGTTTTTAAGAGATAATAACTATCAAAAGATTGACACTTGTTTATGTTCGGTTTAATTGTAAAATTATGTCCAATGACCAACATTATATTAAATGGTAAAAATATATTCTAAATATACTTTAAAACCACTAAAATTCATAATTTATCACTATTAATTATTTTGATTAAAAAAGTTGTTTTTTATTAAAATTTATTAATATTCACTATTCATCAAAATATTAAAGTTATCGGAAAAGTACCAAAATTTCATCTTAGGCTAAATCAGATATTCCGAATCCAAAAATGAAGTCCATTTTGAAATATAAAATATATATAATTTCAAAAAGTAGGTATTACTATTCATAACGGCTAGTTTGATTGGTTGTTAGAACTCGGTGTTGCGTACAACACACGCTATCGCATTATTCAAAGAGAAGCGTACCGTAGAAGCTTGGGGTGTTACATTTTAGTTCACCTTCCCATTTAATTTTGAGTTTAATAATATGATCACCATGATACACTTACCCTCAATCACAGTGTTGTCAGGGTTTTTGAATCATATGGATTTTACACAGAATTTGGACTCCTTGACATTAATATAATATTTAAGTTATTATTTTAGATGAAGGATATTCTACGTGTACCCTCCTTGAAACTTGTTATTTTCATCTACTAACATGGAATTCATTTGTCCTTACATGCTTTTTCTTCAAGTTGAACATATCTGAAATTCATGTAATCAGTGAAAATGTTTCATGTCAATATAAGTAATTCACTAAAAACCTGTTTACATAACTTTATCTCATAACTATTTAATTTTAATTCTTCAAAAATTATTGAAATTACTGACATATTCATTCATTGATTTGACAATGTCTTTGATAGCATTTCACCTTTTTAATTTATTTGAAATTCTATCCTCATGTTTATTGATTTTTTATTCGTCTTATTATCATTAATTAAAAATATACATGAATTAAAAATGTATATATGAAAACATATATTTATAAATTTTCTCCATATACCATTCAAATTGAGAGTTGAAGACTTCAACAATATTGATATATTCAACTTCCTCATACTCTCCAAAGTTTGAACTAGACTCTTTATAAGAATTATTTTCATAAAATTTGAGAAGATATAAATGATAATTTTATTTTTTTTATTTTAGGTTTTTTTAATCTATTTACGTCCCTCATAATCAATTTTTTCATTGTCTTCATAGATTCCTTGTATATTTTCTTTGACTAGATTAGTGATTTATTTTTCCACTCGAGGTGCATCAAAATATAATTAAAATAAGCACTTTATATAAAACATGTAAATAGATCGTTGGATAGAACTCTAATCCAATCAGAGGAATATATACTCTATAATACCACTTGTAGATCCTATATAGATTGTCGAGGGACACCTGGGGTAAATCTATAAAGACCCAACCTTAAAACATTACATAATTTTTAGTTTTAGTAAAAAAAATTACATTATTTCACAATGAAAATATTATCAAGTTTAGATCTTTAGATAATTAGGATATAATACATACATAAAATACCATGTTTATATAGAGTTGATACTAATAAAATAGTATCCGTTTCTTCTAAAATATAAATCCTTCTAAAAAATAAAATACGAATTCTATGAAAAAACTTGATAAGATACATCATACCATCCTTATTTCTCTTACCCATCCTTATAACCAATGAAAACATTATTAAATCTTTGGAGGAGCCCAAATATCTTAGTAAGGGATATAAAATATGAATTATTTTTTCACGTGATAACATAAAAACCATTGAAACACTTTTCATAAATACACATTATAATGTATAAAAACATCATGTAGTTACCTCGGGAAATTTTTACTATATTACTCTAACATTAACTTTTACACATGGAATAAATATTCGTTCTACTTCCATATCTAGAGTACAAAATGCATTGTGGAGCAATAATGGGGCTCACACATTATATCTTGACCGATAATTGGCTCAACCCAAAATCTATTCAGCTTTAATGGGGCTAAACCCATCATATATTGAACTATAATGGGCTTAAACAAACATAAAAAATGCTAAATGATCATATCCTGAATAAAAAACATGATGACATATTTAAACCAATCCGCAAAACACATTCAGATTTTAAAAATTCTTTTTTTTTTCGATAAAAAATCACCTTTAGAAAATAAAAATAGTTCACATAATAATAATTTAATATTATTAAAAAATGAATATAAAAAATATTTTTTATATTTATAGTAATAAAATATCATAAAATCAAGAGAAACCACACATTCTGTGTATAAGAACAACAATCATTTTTAATTTTCATGAAGAGACATTTTAAAATGACTTCATGTTGAAAGCCCCTTACCTCGGGTTCGACTTCCATAAAATGTGTTAGAACCCCATAAATAATGGTTTGAATATTTTCATTAAAATATTTTAAGACTAAAATCAGGTTTATTATATATTAAATGATCTTCTTATAACATTTTCTTCAAATTTATTAACAATATTTTGTTATATCCATTATTTCTGGTGTATTTTATTCAACATTTTCGAGGTCGATTTATTATGGTATTCCTTGTCAAAATGAATTAACAATCCAATCATAATAACATATATATAAAGTTAATTTTTTATAATGTCATGTGAATTTATACATTCCATGGTTTTGGTAAATTGGTAATAAAAAATCATCATCCACGAAGGTTGTAAATTGACACACCACGAACGGTGATTTCATTATGTAAAAATAAAAGGAGAATATGTATTATTTTATAATGAATTTACCATAATAAAAAAATATAGTATGTATGTTACAATATAGTTGTCATAAAACATTGGATAATAGGTGGGGATAAGGTATATGTGAGATAGAATTAAAAAGTGAAAAAAGAATTTACCTCTTGAAAAATTCTCCATTTGGACCTCTTTAAAGCTCTTGGACGTGGTATTTATATGAGAATAGAAGCTTGATAATATGATATGGGATTAGGAGAATAAATTTTTTTAGATTACTGATAGAAAAAAAGGATTAAAGTTATATAATTTGTGAAGGAGCCTGTTTTTATAGTTGAGGTGAGGGGTAACATTGGAATTACACAATTTATTATAACATATTAAATTTTTTATAATGTTTAATAATTATAAAAGGAATAAAAATAAATCGATATCATAATTTTTAAGGAGTATTATTATATTTTTCCTTTTTACTTTTCTTAATTAATTTAATGAAACATTTTATTCATGCAAAAAAAACTGTCAAATTAAACACGATTCAAAATCTTGAATTTAATCAAATCAAAAAAAGTATCAAATTCAAATTATTTTTTTCATTATATCTTATAAATATGATAAGTAACTTTAGAAATATTTAATTGAATTAAAAATTTCAAATTATATATATTTTACTATTTTTGAAATCAATAATTCGATTTAATCATTAATTAAATGTTTACTGCATCAAAATTGTTCAATTCATTAATAGAAATATTTTTTACCTAAATCTAATATTAAAAATTTATGAGAAATTTAGTTTTATTATAATTATAAAAACTATTATTTTATTATAAAAAAAACTTCTGGAAACCCTCATATTAATATATTATATTTATTGAGCATTATAGTTCAATCAAGATTTCATTTATTTTAGTAGAATAAATAAAGGGAATAATATAATCCATGTGGGTCCAAAATATACAAAATTCAAATCTAAACATTATTTTGGTAAAAAATTTCTTACATAAAATGGTTTCCACAATTCAAGCCATGTAATAATTCTTATAATTTTAATAAAAAACATTATTTATTTTTCATACGCATGGACAAGCACTGCATTAGTGTTTCACAAGAATGAATGTTAATTATTCAATAAAAAAATTAAAAATATTATAATATAATAAAAAAAGTTAACTAAGTTCAAAATAAAATTCTACATTCATTTTTTATTTGTATTCACTCACATACATGTCCAGAAAACATCTTAAATTTTTTATTTTTTATTTTCATACCCTATGAAAGCATTAGACAATCATTTGAATATGATTAATGATATATAACTATAAAATTATAAATTAATAGAAAAAAATTCATTAATAAATAACAATTTATAATAGAGTCTTCAAGATAATTTTTTCAATCAATTATTATTTATAAATAACAAGATTTGGCATTGTTAATGATTCGCAAGCCTTGTGTCTAAACTGACAGTAATTATTATACTTATCATGAATAGAATATAATTTTCATAATCTAAATTATTTCTATATAATATTCCTATTATAATTTTATTATTTAATTATAATCTAAATTTAATATGTTATACGCCAAAATTATTTCTTCATGGATCACAAAAAGTACCATATTTTATAAAAAGCCTGAATTTCATACTATTCAATAAAAATTAATACTTTCCAGAAAATTCCAAAACATTCATAAAAAGATTATTTCCACATTATAAATTCAAAAATGAAATAAATTTTTTAAAATTAAAATTCTATCATTGGAAAAAATATTAATTTTTAAAATAAATAACCAAAAAATAAATTATTTATTTTTCGAATTAGAATTTAAATATAGAATACAATTAAATATGAATAAAATTATTCTATAAATACCTAGGTTGTTACATTATCTCTCCACCTTATAAAATTTTATCCTTCTTGTTTTATTCACTTTTTAATCAAATAGGGGTAATTTTCCCTCAATGAAATTTTAGATTCCCATGTTGCTTCTTCTACTATGGGATTTCTCCACAAAACATTAACATGCTGAATTACCTTCTTCCACAAAATGTGGAATCTTCAATCAAGAATCTGAACTGGTTACTATTCATATGAAAGGTTCTATTCCACCTGAAATACTTCTATTCTCATAACATGAATTGAATCTGGAATGTTAATTATTAAAATCAAAACATGAAAAACAATGTGTACTCTCGTTAGGCAAATAGTCTAAAATTATCCAATATTTCGAATGACCCAATGAACCATGGTCATAACATTACATTCTTAAAAAAATTTATAACACATTTTCATGGAGGAAATTTGATAAAATCATGATCACATTCCTTAAAATAATGTTATCCCCTCCAATTATTTGTAATTTTTTTTTGCTTTCTCTAATCTATCCTCATGTGTTTTTGAAACAACTATTCTTTATCTTCCACTTCCTCTTCCAATTCTGGTCCTATAATATTTGTTTCCCCATATTCATCCCAAAATGCTAGAGTTTTGAACATCTTCCAATATGATACTTTGAAAGGATCTATCTATATTATAGAATGAAAAATATTATTATAATAAAACTCTATAAAAGAATGATGTTGATTCCAAAATTCCTAGTAATCCATTGAAAAATATCATAGAATATCCTGCAAATTCTGAATTGTTCACTCTGATTATCCATGATATTGGGGATAAAAGGGTATGCTGAAATTTAATTTAATACACAATGACTTCTGAAGGCCCTTCTAAAAGTTAGAAGTGAACAAGGGACCACAATCAGTTGCGATAGAGAGATGCCCCCATGTAACCGGACTATCTCTTTTAAATACAATCGATAATGTTTATCTAGAGAGAGTGTGTCTTTAATTTAGAATAAAATAATATTATTTATTCAAACACTCAATAATAAACAAGATTGAATTATTACCTAGGGAATTATTTGGTAGTACCTCCATGAAATTAATTGATTTATTCTCTCATTTCAACTCTAGAATTGGAAAAGTTTAAAGCATCCCCCTTGGTAACATCAATTATTCAATAATGTGTTGTCATGTCAAACATTTCTTGGAAAATCATCAATGTAATTTTTTATTCCATCCCACCAGTAATACTCTCTAAGGACATTACACATCATAGTACTTCTAGGATGAACTGAAAGTGGAGAACTATGAGCTTAATTTAAAAACACTTTCTTTAATTTTAAGTCAGAGGGAACACATAATATCGTCCCAAATGTGGAAAAAAATATCTATCAATGTTAAATTCAGTTATCTTTTCCTTTTTAACAAGGTCTACCTGTATCTATTACTCATGGTCTTCCTTCTGCGCCTATTAAATTCTAACTGAGAGAGATAAATTCCCTGGCATATGAAACAAAATAGGGGAATTTCCTGCACCAACAACATTAGATAAAAAAATCATCAAATAATAAAGAATGGGATTATCTTCCAAATGTGAAATGGTTAATTTTAAGTTTATTATTGAGTCAATGAATCAAACACTTTGTTTAAGTTTTATGATGGTAATAAATCATGAAATAATAATCCTTTATTAGTTCAATCCATATTCTCTGTCACATGTTCAGTTCTTTCTAAGTTAATATATACATCAATCATTTATAATCCATATATATTTCACATTTTACTCCATACAAATGATGTCTCAAATTTTTTAACGAAAAACAATAGAAGCTAATTCTAAATCATGTGTAGAGTAATTTAACTGATGAGGTTTCAACTATAGTAAAGCATAAACAATTACCTGTTCATTCTTCATTAGGAAACAACCATGTACTTACAACAAAGAATCTTGGTAGAAGAGAACTTCACCATTTTTGGAAGGTAGGGTCAAAACTACAACATTCACTAATCTTCTTTTCAATTTCTGATAATAGTCATCACATTCTTTTTTCCAAATGAACATCACTCCTTTTCGATTAAACATAGTCTATGTACTATATTAATTTGCAATGTTTTCAAAAAACCTCTAGTAATAGCCTACAAATCCATGAAAACTATGAATCTCCATTAAATTTGTGTCTCTCGGATATTCATTAACAACTTTTTTTAGTAGGATGAATAGTTATTCCATATTTAGAAGAAACAATAAAATGGAATTAAATTGTTTTTAAAGAAGATTCAACCTTTCCATATATTCCATATAGTTTATTTTCTTTTATGTTTTACAAAAAAACCTTAATTGTCTTCAATATTCCCCTTTTATTTTAGAATTAAAATCATTTTCGTCAATAAACATAATAAAAACATATCAAAAAACTCATGGAATATTCTATTTATAAGATACATGAATACAGTAGGTGCAATTGTTATCCTCAATAGCATATTTAGAAATTCATAATGCCCATATCTAGATATAAAAACAGTCTTCAAAATGAATTCTTTTACTTTCAACCAATAGTACCCCGACCATAGGTACACCTTCAAAAAATAAGGTTCCCCCTGATACTGATAAAAAAAATCATCCATATGAGGAGAATGATACTTGTTCTTAATAGTGATGTTATTCAAGGCTCTATAATCAATGAAAAGTCTTATTGAAGCATCATTATTTTTTTAAAAATAAGACATGATAACCCCATGGTAATGTAAAAGTTCAAGTAAAGACTAATCTAAAAATTCCTGCAACTTTGTTCTTCAATTATGGATGTTCTAATTGAGCCATTCGATAATTGGGTTTTGAAATTTGTTTACAATCAGGAACTTATTCAATAATAAACTCAATGTCATGGCCAGAAACAATACTACAAAAATCATTAAGAAAAATATAAAGATTTTCATTTACCACTAGAACATCATTCATATAAACAGTTCCCCTATTTTTAAAAAAAATGTGCAATATTACATTCATTTCCCTATTTTAACAGTTTCTCAACTTATTGATATGTTATCATAGATATGGGTTCATTATTGTACTCAAACTGAAAATATTTCTAAAAATAATTTTCTTTATATCTATAATAAATCATACCATTTTAAAGAGATATAGAATCCATACCCAGGATAACATCAAAATATTCTAAAATAAAAACATTTTTTGTAGGTAAAATCCATCCACATACAGCGAATGAATGATTCTTATAATTTGTTTTTTACACAATATTTTCCCTACTGTTTTTACAATGATATCTGGATTAATTTTATGATATGGAATATGAAATTTAGTAGAAAATATTTCACAAATAAAGGAATGGGTAGATCCCAAATCAAACAAAAAATTGTGAAAAGTTGTAAAGACAATAAATGTACCTGATAAAACATATTTTGATGGTTTAACGTCTATTTAAGTAGTGGAAATTTATTTTTCAAGACCCTTCTTCTTCCAATATTGTTCACATATCCCTTGAGTGACTAACCTTTGACACACATTATCAAAATAACCTAATTCTTTTTAATTAATGAATCTCACCATAGTGTTTTCGTTAATTTTCAAACCATTTTCCATGAATTAGTGAGACATGATCCCAATCATTCCACATTAGCAAAACTTACTAGAAATTACAAAACAATATGTGGGATTCATTTTACCACACCTTAGACATGCAGGAAAATTGATTTCCATACCTCTTAATTTCCTTGCTAAATTCTTCAACAATTCTTCCCAACCCGACCACTTTCTATTCTTGTCATCACGAGGAAAATACATGTCAAAAAACTCCATTTATACTTTTTAGCATAATGAACAAGTTTCTCATAGCTTTTAAACACTCATGAATCTAAATCTCTTCATAAAAATGGATTTAAAGTAGAGTAAAATCCATTTATTTCACTAAATATTTCCTTTGTAAAATCTGGTATGTATCATACTAGTCTCATAAAATTGGATTCATACACAACCACAAAATCATCAATTTCATTCTGGAGTTCAATGAATTTTTCCTCCATTGTATTTTTCAATTTTGTAGGAAATTTTTTTCTATAAAAATACTGTTAAAATAATCCCATTCTAAACCATAAAGATCATTTTTATATCTTATTATAAAATAGAGACCACCATTATTTAGCATAACCTTCAAAATGATAAAGTAATAGTATTACCTTTTGGAATTATGAACATCCCATGACATCAAATATCTTTTCGAGAGCATTGATCCATCCTTCAACTATGTATAGATTTGTGGTTCCACTAAATGCTAGAGGATGTTGCATCATAAAATTCACCCACAAAAGACATGTTTCTTTATTGTTGATCAAGTTCATATCTAGCATATATATGACCAGAATTTATTTCCTAAGTCAATTGAACCATTAGTAAAACAAACTCCTCGGTTCTGATTCCCACCATTTCAGGCTATAGATTTAGAAGGATATCAATATATCAATGATTTTCTACTTCATCTTCCCTACTTCTTCTGTAGAAAATAATTTGGAATAGACATATCATAGTAGAATAAATATGGTAATATTTAAACACTATACCATTTTAAATAATCCATAATATGAAAATCATGTGTGGTATTATATGAAAAACATCCTAACCCCTAATGTTATCTAAACTATCCTTTAATACAAATAATAAGGACAAAACCTTAAAAAATTACACAATATTGAGTTTTAGTAAAAAAATTACATTTTTTCCCATCGAGGATCTTTTTATGTTTAGATATTTTGTAATTATGAAATAGTACATACAAAACTTCCCTTATTTATACATATTGGATACTACTAAAACTGTGTCCAGTTATTCTGAAATAAAAAAATTTTAAAAATAATAATAAATGATTTCTTTGAAAAAAAATAGATAACATTCATCATGACTTCCTTCTGTATCTTAACCATACTTATAACCTATAAAAAAATTTAAAAATATTGGAATGAGCATAAAATTATTATTAAGGGATATAAGGAAAGAAATATTTAGTTAAGTGACAACTTAAAAACCATTGAAACACATTTCATAAAAACTCATTAGCATACATAGAAACATCATATAGTTTCCATGGGAAATTTTTATAATTTCAATCTTATATTCAACCTTACACATGTATTACCCCTTTAGTCGACTTCAATCTCCTGAGAACCCAATTAATTAGAGAGCTATAATAGGGCTCACCCGACATATGTTGAGCTACAATGGGATCATCCCATCATATCTTGAACTATAATGAGGATCAACAAATCATATCATGAGATATAAGGGGTGTAAAATGAATATAAACCATATCTAAGAAAAATATCATTAAAAAATTGAATAATATTTTAAAACCTATAGAAAAACACATTTAGATTTTTAGAATACCATTTGTCTATAAAAATTAACTTTTAAAATATAAAAAACGTGTACATAATAATGAAATAATATTATAAAAATAACTACAAAAATACATGATTTAATAATTATAGTAACAAAGAATCATTAAATAAGGGGATACTTCTCATTCCATATATAAAAATAATAATCTCATTGAATTTTCTTAAAAGAGACATTTAAAAGGATTTTAAAAGGAAGGTTCCTTACATTGGGTTCGACATCCTTTAAATGTGTTAAAAAATCTGGTATAATGGTTTGAATAGTTTTATGAATATATTAAAAAAGAAATCCCATGTTTATAATACAATACAAGATCTTTTTATAACATTTTATACCCATTTATTGAGAATATTTATTTATTTTCATTGTTTAATGTGTATTCATTTCAACGTTTCCAAGGTCAGTTTATTTTGGTCTTCCTTGTGAAAATGAAACATAAATCTCAAATTGGTAATGTATATATGTTGGCAATTTTAAACAATTTCACATTAATTTAACCTTTACATGATTTTAGTAAAAGGGAAATGAAAAATAATTGTCCACGAAGGTGGTGAATTGACGCTCCACAAACAATGATAACATTATTTAGGAATAAAAGGATAATAAGAGAGATTTTAGGATGCATACACCATAAAAAAACACACCATTGTATTTTTGATTCATGAGTGGAAATGAAGGATTGGATAATAGGTGGGGATAAGTTATAAGTGATAAAGAATTTAAAAGGGAAAAAATGAATTTTCCTCTTGAAAAATTCTCCATTAGAACCTCTTTAAGGCTATTGAACGTGGGATTTTTTGAGACCAAATGCACAAAATGTCATAAGGAATGTGGTGGAGGAAATTTGGCAGAGTTTTTTCGAACAATAAGGATTATGTTTATGATATTTGTGAAGTAAGGATCCCCCTTTTTATAATTTTGGTGACGGGTAACATAGGAATTACTCAAATTAATAAAATATAATAAATTTATTATAGTTATTAAGAATTAAAAAAGGCCTAAAAATCCTAGGATATCCCATTATAGAAGAAATATTATCATTTTTGGAATTGTTCATTATTATTATTTAATTAATTTAATAAAATATTTTATTCATGGAAAAATAATTGTGTCACATTAAAAACAATTCACAATCATTCCTTTAAGCATGTCAAACAATGTTTCCAATTTGAATTAAATTTTTTATTATATCTTATACATATTATTAGTACCTATAAAAATAATTAAAGGACTTAAATACATAAAATTATATCTATTTTACTAATGTTAATATCATTAATTTTATTTATTCATTAATTAAATATTTACTACATCATAATTGTTCAATCCATTAATGTAAATATATATTACCGAAAAATTAAAAATTAAATCTATGAGAAACATTATTTTTTATCTTTATAAGTAACAATATTGTCTGAAAAATCGTTTGGAAAACCTCATATTAAAATATAATACTTATTGGATAGTATAGTGTGAATAATTTAGCATTCTATTTAATAAAATTATATAAAAGGACTAATGTGATCCATGTTGGTCCAAAATGTCTCATATTTGAATCTAATTTTTTAATTGGTATAAAAATTCTTAAATAAAATATTTGTAGACAAAATTTAGGTTTTTTAATAATTTTTAGAATTTTAATAAAAACATTTTATTTATTATTCTTATGCTTGCAAAATCATTTCATCAACACTGGAGGTGCATTAATGTTAATTATTTCCTATATAAAAATTAAAATTAAATTAATATCATAAAAAAATTTAATTAAGTTCAAAATAATATTTCATATTCTTTTATTTTTAATATTCACTCATATACAAACCAAGACAACATCTTAGATTTTTTATTCTTTATTTTTCCACGTGCAAGCATTGCATATGAATTTGGATGAGTTTAATGTCATATAACAATAAAAATAGAACAAAAAATCCAAGAATATAATTAATATATTATAATTAATAAAAACATCTTGAATATTATTTTTTTCACTCAATTATAATTTATAAAGAACCAAATTTGACATTTCCAATGTTGCGCAGGCACTGCGTTGACACTGACGATAATTTTTATACTTATCATGAATATAATAAAATATTCATGTTCTAAATTATTTATATACAATATTCCTCTTATAATATAATTATTTAATTACTAATTAAATTTTATAAGTATTATATAACAATTATTTCATCATGATGTCACAAAAAAACTATATTTTATAAAAACATTTTATTTTTTCCTATTCATCAGACAATAATGTTTTCCAGAAAATTCTCAAAAGTCTTACAAAGATAATTTTCACATTATGAATTAAAAAATGAAATTATTTTTTTCAAATTAAAATTCTCAAACTGAAAAAAATATTCTTTAAAATAAATAACCATATAATATATTACTTATTTTATGAATAACGTTTCAAATATAGAATAATATTAAATATAAAAACAAATTTTTAAATAAAAACGTGGGTTTTTATAGAATCAGTTTTCCAAAACTTTTACCATATTTTAATTTCTTTTAATTATCCTCTATGTAACGCCCCGACCCCAGCTACCCAGAGTCGGTGCATTAATTACATAACATTGGCATGATCACAAGAAAGATCAAATCTCGAAAGACCGATTGGTTTAGTAGCCTTGGAAACACTAGATATAATCATAAAGTTTTACATTACATTTCAAAGTGAAAAACTACTACAACAACAAAGTCTTCATATCCACACTATTAACCCCTCATAATATCCCTGCAAGTCATTCATAATTTACTTCTTCACTACCTGGGAAAAATAAAACATAGAAAAGGGGTGAGCTCAAATGCCCAGTAAGGATAACAATAAAGTGGAAACTTTCATAAATAAGAATAAACATTTAAGGCAATGTATAACTAAAACAAAATCCTTTTAAATACGAACTTTCAACATGGTATGGCATAAATAAAATGAAATATTGCCATTTACTTATTCACATGGATATTATACTAAATGAATAATCACATGCAAAAATCAATAACCACTTTCATAATGTTGGAATGCATAATGCTAAACGTTAATTTCTTTGTCTAGGCCTCATCCCAAGACCTAGGGGTTACTTCTAACCGGAACCCAACCCGGAGTGCCTCTAATAACCGGACACCAACCCGGAGTGCCTCTAATAACCGGACACCAACCCGGAGTGCCTCTAATAACCGGACACCAAACCGGAGGGCTTAATTTTACCAGTCCCTAACCTGGAGGGCTTACTTTAACCAGTCCCCAACCTGGAGGGCTTACTTTTACCGGTCCCCAACCCGGAACATACTTGTTTAGCACATTCATCTGAAGAAAAGTTTGAAATATAACATAAACATTCGGGTTAAAACTAGCATACGAAATGTCAATAGTTCCACCATAAACTATGAATGGTATAAAATAGCACATCCACATTCAAACATATCACAAAACCTTCAATACAATATAGAAGTTTTGTATTATAATAAATCAACTTCAAATAATCTTAAAATCCATCAATGGATGTTGACATAGATGAAATCAAAATTCTTTTAAAAGAAGTATCTCCTTTTATTTTGAAATCATTTAAGATCCATATAAAATAAAACATTTTCTTTGAAAATATTCTTATAAGCTTGTAAGGAAAGCTTTGAAGATTTTATAACGGCGTAAAATAACCGCACCCGCCGTATAAGTTAAAAAAAACATTCTTACCTCAATTCTGTCGAAAAGGTTAAAAAGGACCTTGTTTTGAAAACGACGGAAAGATTCCTTTATAAACCTCTTATAAAAAGTCAAACAAGGGTATAAATGACTTTAACCCATATTCTTGTAAATAGTAAAAATGTTTTGAAATACATTTTGAAGAAACATGGATGTGGATGATAACGAGATCCCAGTAGATTATTACGTATAAACAACCTCGGATAAAGAAGAGATTGTGAAATAACCCTTACCTTGTACTTTTCCTTGGTTGGGGTAGGTTAACCTCCTGTATAATGGTGAAATATTTGTTATTAAATTATACAAGAATCATATATATTAATATGATATCATATATGATCTTTTAACATTGATTTGTTAATAATATCTTAGAATTATCGTTGTTTCGGGAGTTAACTTACTCATTTTCTTTTATATGTTTTGTTACATAAGCCATGGTTGTTGTATCTTATTCATATCCAGAATGATATCCAGTCCTTAAACATCATTTTTAAATCATCAAATGATAATTATACTTGAATGGATACGATGGAGAATGAATCTCATCGCGTTCGTGGAGACGGTAGTCCGTACGTACACACGAGCGACAATATCATTCTTTTGATATTAAAATAATATATAAATGGATGGTATATCATATATAGAGAATAATTAACATGTTATATTTATTATTTAAATGAGTTACACATCATTATTATACCTATCCAAATAATATTATATTGAATAACAATTACACCACGACGTGGAGACGGTAAGCCGTACGTACGCACGTATGGTGACATGTTATTCAAAGGGTGGATAGAATACTGAATATGATTGTACCATATTTATAATAACATCACAGTATATGTGAGATACTGGAGTTATTATTTTAGAATGGTAAGAACAAAGGAAGAAGAAGTGGAAGAAGAAATGAACTTGGAGAAGGGTGGTGAAATCATTACCTCTTCTTCGGGTTCTTCCTTTTGATTTGATCAAAAGGGCTCCTTAGGTTGGCTTTCTGATCAAACTAAGGCCTCTAGGTTGTAGAGAGGGATGTTGGGAGAGTATTTGGGCAGAGTTTGGCCGAACCAAAAGGCTTTGAAGGTGTGAAGAAATGAGAAGGAGGAGTGCCCTTTTATAAGAGGGGTGAGGGGCACCTTTGGAAAAGTTAGAAATATTAATTTATAATAAATTCATATTCGGTTTCTAATGGCTCCAAAATTGACTATTCAAAGGTTAAGGTGGGGATAGGTCAAAAACAACTCAACCAATAGAATTTAGACAGGTTTGGGTACTTATATTAACCTTATCTTTAAGTATTAACTCTAAGTTAATTAGTTTCACTTTTACAATGTCTCTTTGTATTTTTATATTATATGGTTAATAAACTTACTATATACATCCAATCGACCCCCAAGTGGTCCATTAATGATTAACCTATCATAATATAAGTCTCTTGGCCGAACCTTAGATTTTTAGGAATTTAATATCAATTAATAATATAATATTTGTTTTAAGAACTCTTTTATGTCAATTTTGACACTATTCAATAGTTGATTTTTGTGAAACTCATAACAGATTTATTACTTCGAAAAAAGTCAATTAAATCAATCCTAATATATCATATTATCCTAGAAAATTAGTTTAATTCATTAAAAGTTTCATATTATATTTGTTTGGGTATTTATAATATCAATTATTTTAATTTTTCACTATTATAGTAATTACTGCATCATCATTGTGTCATAAATAAAATAAATTATTTAATGTCTAAAAATTATAAATAAAATATCATTATGTAGGAAATCTTTTTATCTTTCTAATGAATATTTATAATCTAAAATCCAACTTATATAACCCTATGTAACAATTGTTTTTCTAAAAGATATATGCTTGTGTCATTTTTGTATTCCTTTTGACTTAATTAAAATAAAGTGTCATTATCACTTACAAGTGGATCCATGGGGTCCCAAAATTGACACAAGGATGCCCATGGTCGACCATGTATCAACCAATAGGGTTAAGACACGTTTTAGGATAATTTAGTATTATTATAATATTATTTTTTTAACCCTTATTTACCGGATTTACCCTTTAACCATGGTAAATAAAATATTTACCGCAGTAATTATTCAAAATGTGTAAAAATAAAAGTTACCTATTTACACAATTTGAACATCCTGATTCCAAATATGGAATCCATTTTCCTAAATTCAAAACACAGAAGTGGCAGAAATTAATTTAAAATTAATTCCCGCTGTCAAAACAAAAAGCGTGTTTTTAAGAGATAATAACTATCAAAAGATTGACACTTGTTTATGTTCGGTTTAATTGTAAAATTATGTCCAATGACCAACATTATATTAAATAGTAAAAATATATTCTAAATATACTTTAAAACCACTCAAATTAATAATTTATCACTATTAATTATTTTGATTAAAAAAGTTGTTTTTAATTAAAATTTAGTAATTTTCACTATTCATCAAAATATGAAAGTTATCCGAAAAGTACCAAAATTTCACCTTAGGCTAAATTTGATATTCCGAATCCAAAAATGAAGTCCATTTTAAAATATAAAATATATATAATTTCAAAAAGTAGGTATTACTATTCATAACAGCTAGTTTGATTGGTTACGGTGTGTTAGAACTCGAAGTTGCGTACAACACACGCTACTGTTTTATTCAAAGGAAAGCGTACTGTGGAAGCTTGGGATGTTTCATTTTAAATTTTTTGATGTCTCCATTTAGTCAAAAAGTTTAAAATATTGTATTTAAAAAGGTTTCACTATCAAAAGTTGATAAAAGTGCAATACTGAAAATGAATCTGTTCTTGCATTATGACTAAGAAACTCATAATATGGATTCTAAAATTATAAAGATTATATAAAGTTAAAAATGTAGTTAATGCTATTCATGACCTCTTTTAATGGATTTTTGTTTTGGGTAAGTCATGGTGCAATTGAACTCGGTGTTGCGTGTAGTGCAAGTTATTGAATTATTTTGAAGAAATAACACACTATGAAATCTTGGGGTGTTACATTCTCCCCTCCTTCAATAAATTGCGTCCTCGCAATTTGAAATTGTTCTTCAAAAATAAAAGGTTGAAAATAGAAAATATATTTTTGGGAAAACCCACATCGGAAATTGGGTTACTAAAATTTAGTCTTAATATGAGGAAAAGAGAAATGAAAGGGTCACCACCAAATTATGATCTCGATTCGGAGAACATTGGTGGCAATTTAGAGACATATAATTGGAGGAAAAACGTAAATATTTATAGGTAGTGATTGAGGTCATCAATCACAAACAAGTATAAAATTGAAGTCCTTAAACTCATCAATCTATGATGATTTGAAGTACCATCGGTTCAACAAAATATAGGGTATTGGGATAACACATTTTTGACATTTCAAAATATCTTAGTTGAAATCCCACATCGAAAAATGAATTAATGAGGCCTCTATTTAAAATAAAGAGTGGAAAGTATGAAGATTACCGAAAATAACACATACTAGGGTTCCATGTAGGAAAATATGGATATGGAGGAGAAATCTAACAATGTATTATCTGATGGAGAGTGGTAGAGAACATGGCTATGAAAAGGCCAAAAATCCCAAAGCCATAAATTAGTGATGATTTAAGGTACCATCTAGGACAACATTTTTGTTCTAAGTTCATTTTATTAATGTTGAGGAATTTATTTATGAGATCTGATAAGATCATAAGGAGATATACTTACTTTATAATTAGAGTTTTATCCATTAATAAATTTCTACCACAAACTCATCTTTCACTCTAAAAGATAATAGAACGTAATTTTTTATTTATTTATACTATTCGTATAGGGTTCCAAAATAAATGAATTTATAATTCATCTACCAGATCTTTTAAAAAAAACTACATTATTTAATCTAGGACATCTCGTGGGCCAGTGGTAGGTGATACACCCTTGTCGCCCTTCGGTTGCGGGTTCAAGTCTTGTGGCCTTGCTGGACGCGACGGGTTGCCGCCCGACCTCCGGGTTGTCCTTTTATGGCCATCCAAAATTAATCTCAAACTAGAATTTATCCAAAATATTTCTGACCAAACTCATAGTCCAACATTTATAAGGAAGTTAAAAATAATGTAGATCCTTTTTACCACGTAATAACATATGAATAACTTCATCATGTATTCTTTTAATACACTGAAACATCCTGAATTACCATATTCCTTATTGATTACATTCATGCTCCCTTATTCCATATAGAATGCTGGATATACCTCATCAATCCAAAAATGTTTTAAACCCCAAAAAATGATGGAATATACAAATCATTAATCAGTTTCAAGGTAGTCAAGAATATCCAACATAATTTATCCAAATCAATCATGTATTATTCTAAAATCACTAACTCGGTATCAGAACCATATTATGGTTTATCTTTCTCTCAACCATATATTTTCCAAAAATTTATCCTGCTATTGAGTCACTTTTCTTTGTTACACACAATCTCAAGTCCTTAATGAAATAGTACTGCAGTACAATCCTTATATACTCCATAATTATTATAACAAGTACATTGTTGATACAACACTCAATTGACATAATCAACATAAGAACTCTAATCATTCCTCTTCATCTGTGGTAGTATCATAACTTGATTATTATCCAATAGCATCATTTGCGGCATAGTCTGATGACTGGGGCATAGGTTCGCGTAGTGTCCAAACTCCTTGCAAATGAAGCATTGTACATTTGAAACCATTTTCTCACCCTTGCATTCACGTACTTTGTGCCCTTTTCCTCCACACTTATAACAAACTCCCATTCCTTTCAGGCAAGTTCCAGGGTGTTTCTTCCCACAGTTGTCACATATGGGAAAATTCATCTTTTTCCTCTTCCCTTTATCCATCTTTCTCTCTTCCATTCTTTTCTTCTCTTGCTTCCCTTCAAATCCATAGGACTCAGTAAACTCTTTACTTATCTTATCAACACATGATATTATTTCTTCATATGATGATAATACATGGGAGACTATTTCTCTTATAAATTCTAGCTTAAGACCATGAAAGATATGATCCTTCCTTCTCTTTGGATCATGTGCATTTCTGGAGTTCTCATTCCTTCTACTGGGCGCCATTTCTAAACAATGGCATACAGTAGATCAGTTTATGAATCAAAATATATAATCCCATACTTATAAAACACTTAACATAAATTGAACTATTTATGGATATAATCCATAATCATAAAAATGTTTTCTTTGAGGAAGTATATACTCATAAACCCTTCATAATGATTTGTAAAGAAAATGAGAGTTATCCTAAGCATATCCCCCGGGAGTGTCGTAACCAAGAGTGCAGCAAGGCCCGTTGTCGTGCACCAGTTCCCGTTCGAGTCTAGCTCAAAGCGGTGTTTTCGGGTTTTACCCCTAGGTACATCTGTGCCAGAGCCGCCTCTACCTGCTCGTATCCAGACAGGGATGTATTGCTCGGAAAACTCACAAAATCTCTACAATACCAAAATTCTAGGAAGTTCTTCTATACTAATCCTCAAAGTTCATCTTAGGTCTACGTGCTCTAATCAGAGTTTATCTAAATCTAGGTTCCAAGGTTTGTACTAAACTTCCTCTGATACCAACTGTAACGCCCCGACCCCAGCTATCCAGAGTCGGTGCATTAATTACATAACATTGGCATGATCACAAGAAAGATCAAATCTCGAAAGACCGATTGGTTTAGTAGCCTTGGAAACACTAGATATAATCATAAAGTTTTACATTACATTTCAAAGTGAAAAACTACTACAACAACAAAGTCTTCATATCCACACTATTAACCCCTCATAATATCCCTGCAAGTCATTCATAATTTACTTCTTCACTACCTGGGAAAAATAAAACATAGAAAAGGGGTGAGCTCAAATGCCCAGTAAGGATAACAATAAAGTGGAAACTTTCATAAATAAGAATAAACATTTAAGTCAATGTATAACTAAAACAAAAGCCTTTTAAATACGAACTTTCAACATGGTATGGCATAAATAAAATGAAATATTGCCATTTACTTATTCACATGGATATTCTACTAAATGAATAATCACATGCAAAAATCAATAACCACTTTCATAATGTTGGAATGCATAATGCTAAACGTTAATTTCTTTGTCTAGGCCTCATCCCAAGACCTAGGGGTTACTTCTAACCGGAACCCAACCCGGAGTGCCTCTAATAACCGGACACCAACCCGCAGTGCCTCTAATAACCGGACACCAACCCGGAGTGCCTCTAATAACCGGACACCAAACCGGAGGGCTTAATTTTACCAGTCCCTAACCTGGAGGGCTTACTTTAACCAGTCCCCAACCTGGAGGGCTTACTTTTACCGGTCCCCAACCCGGAACATACTTGTTTAGCACATTCATCTGAAGAAAAGTTTGAAATATAACATAAACATTCGGGTTAAAACTAGCATACGAAATGTCAATAGTTCCACCATAAACTATGAATGGTATAAAATAGCACATCCACATTCAAACATATCACAAAACCTTCAATACAATATAGAAGTTTTGTATTATAATAAATCAACTTCAAATAATCTTAAAATCCATCAAAGGATGTTGACATAGATGAAATCAAAATTCTTTTAAAAGAAGTATCTCCTTTTATTTTGAAATCATTTAAGATCCATATAAAATAAAACATTTTCTTTGAAAATATTCTTATAAGCTTGTAAGGAAAGCTTTGAAGATTTTATAACGGCGTAAAATAACCGCACCCGCCGTATAAGTTAAAAAAAACATTCTTACCTCAATTCTGTCGAAAAGGTTAAAAAGGACCTTGTTTTGAAAACGACGGAAAGATTCCTTTATAAACCTCTTATAAAAAGTCAAACAAGGGTATAAATGACTTTAACCCATATTCTTGTAAATAGTAAAAATGTTTTGAAATACATTTTGAAGAAACATGGATGTGGATGATAACGAGATCCCAGTAGATTATTACGTATAAACAACCTCGGATAAAGAAGAGATTGTGAAATAACCCTTACCTTGTACTTTTCCTTGGTTGGGGTAGGTTTACCTCCTGTATAATGGTGAAATATTTGTTATTAAATTATACAAGAATCATATATATTAATATGATATCATATATGATCTTTTAACATTGATTTGTTAATAATATCTTAGAATTATCGTTGTTTCGGGAGTTAACTTACTCATTTTCTTTTATATGTTTTGTTACATAAGCCATGGTTGTTGTATCTTATTCATATCCAGAATGATATCCAGTCCTTAAACATCATTTTTAAATCATCAAATGATAATTATACTTGAATGGATACGATGGAGAATGAATCTCATCGCGATCGTGGAGACGGTAGTCCGTACGTACGCACGAGCGACAATATCATTCTTTTGATATTAAAATAATATATAAATGGATGGTATATCATATATACAGAATAATTAACATGTTATATTTATTATTTACATGAGTTACACATCATTATTATACCTATCCAAATAATATTATATTGAATAACAATTACACCACGACGTGGAGACGGTAAGCCGTACGTACGCACGTATGGTGACATGTTATTCAAAGGGTGGATAGAATACTGAATATGATTGTACCATATTTATAATAACATCACAGTATATGTGAGATACTGGAGTTATTATTTTAGAATGGTAAGAACAAAGGAAGAAGAAGTGGAAGAAGAAATGAACTTGGAGAAGGGTGGTGAAATCATTACCTCTTCTTCGGGTTCTTCCTTTTGATTTGATCAAAAGGGCTCCTTAGGTTGGCTTTCTGATCAAACTAAGGCCTCTAGGTTGTAGAGAGGGATGTTGGGAGAGTATTTGGGCAGAGTTTGGCCGAACCAAAAGGCTTTGAAGGTGTGAAGAAATGAGAAGGAGGAGTGCCCTTTTATAAGAGGGGTGAGGGGCACCTTTGGAAAAGTTAGAAATATTAATTTATAATAAATTCATATTCGGTTTCTAATGGCTCCAAAATTGACTATTCAAAGGTTAAGGTGGGGATAGGTCAAAAACAACTCAACCAATAGAATTTAGACAGGTTTGGGTACTTATATTAACCTTATCTTTAAGTATTAACTCTAAGTTAATTAGTTTCACTTTTACAATGTCTCTTTGTATTTTTATATTATATGGTTAATAAACTTACTATATACATCCAATCGACCCCCAAGTGGTCCATTAATGATTAACCTATCATAATATAAGTCTCTTGGCCGAACCTTAGATTTTTAGGAATTTAATATCAATTAATAATATAATATTTGTTTTAAGAACTCTTTTATGTCAATTTTGACACTATTCAATAGTTGATTTTTGTGAAACTCATAACAGATTTATTACTTCGAAAAAAGTCAATTAAATCAATCCTAATATATCATATTATCCTAGAAAATTAGTTTAATTCATTAAAAGTTTCATATTATATTTGTTTGGGTATTTATAATATCAATTATTTTAATTTTTCACTATTATAGTAATTACTGCATCATCATTGTGTCATAAATAAAATAAATTATTTAATGTCTAAAAATTATAAATAAAATATCATTATGTAGGAAATCATTTTATCTTTCTAATGAATATTTATAATCTAAAATCCAACTTATATAACCCTATGTAACAATTGTTTTGCTAAAAGATATATGCTTGTGTCATTTTTGTATTCCTTTTGACTTAATTAAAATAAAGTGTCATTATCACTTACAAGTGGATCCATGGGGTCCCAAAATTGACACAAGGATGCCCATGGTCGACCATGTATCAACCAATAGGGTTAAGACACGTTTTAGGATAATTTAGTATTATTATAATATTATTTTTTTAACCCTTATTTACCGGATTTACCCTTTAACCATGGTAAATAAAATATTTACCGCAGTAATTATTCAAAATGTGTAAAAATAAAAGTTACCTATTTACACAATTTGAACATCCTGATTCCAAATATGGAATCCATTTTCCTAAATTCAAAACACATAAGTGGCAGAAATTAATTTAAAATTAATTTCCGCTGTCAAAACAAAAAGCGTGTTTTTAAGAGATAATAACTATCAAAAGATTGACACTTGTTTATGTTCGGTTTAATTGTAAAATTATGTCCAATGACCAACATTATATTAAATAGTAAAAATATATTCTAAATATACTTTAAAACCACTCAAATTAATAATTTATCACTATTAATTATTTTGATTAAAAAAGTTGTTTTTAATTAAAATTTAGTAATTTTCACTATTCATCAAAATATGAAAGTTATCCGAAAAGTACCAAAATTTCACCTTAGGCTAAATTTGATATTCCGAATCCAAAAATGAAGTCCATTTTAAAATATAAAATATATATAATTTCAAAAAGTAGGTATTACTATTCATAACAGCTAGTTTGATTGGTTACGGTGTGTTAGAACTCGAAGTTGCGTACAACACACGCTACTGTTTTATTCAAAGGAAAGCGTACTGTGGAAGCTTGGGATGTTTCATTTTAAATTTTTTGATGTCTCCATTTAGTCAAAAAGTTTAAAATATTGTATTTAAAAAGGTTTCACTATCAAAAGTTGATAAAAGTGCAATACTGAAAATGAATCTGTTCTTGCATTATGACTAAGAAACTCATAATATGGATTCTAAAATTATAAAGATTATATAAAGTTAAAAATGTAGTTAATGCTATTCATGACCTCTTTTAATGGATTTTTTTTTGGGTAAGTCATGGTGCAATTGAACTCGGTGTTGCGTGTAGTGCAAGTTATTGAATTATTTTGAAGAAATAACACACTATGAAATCTTGGGGTGTTACACTCTATACACTGGATCATCTACCCTGGTTAAGAGGAATGGATATGTTTTCTGCTATTAACAATCACATACACATAGAATGAAGATAACAAAGGAATAATGGGAAAATCAATATTTTCACAAGGGTTAGTAAAAGCCATAATCCCTGTCATGATCAACATGTTGTTGAATATAATATACTATTATAAATATGTTTTTTAGTGATTAGAAACACTAATAATATTTTTATAATATTTAGGAAGGAAGTAAACAATCTTCTTTAGTTGGTGGTGCTATTTTTACAGGCCCCACAAGTCTTCATTGGGCTTGTTTATACTAGCCCCACCAGGTTTTTTAACATATTAAATAAAAATTCTCAAAAAGATATGTCCACTATAATTTCTGGCATTTCATTAACTAAAAAATATTTTTCCTCTACTAAAGGTATTTGTCTCCTACAATATAGAAATGATTATTTGCACATCGACCTTGTACACTTCTCTATGTGGAAGCTAATACTTCCACTTTAACTCTCTATTATTTCATAATTATAATTCGAAAAATATGCAAATATGCTCTATGGTACCTTCATTGAAGATAAATCAAAATTTCAAAAAGATTGTATTTCAGTTATTAATGTTCCAAGCCCCATTATCAATTATTATTTTATGCATGAATTTTCATACCCAATTTTAACACGAATTTCCTTCTTCAATTATGAATCCCCATGAATGTATGATACGCTTTATGGAACCCAAAACACCAAAACACATTATTTTATCTATATAAATTTATTTGGCATTTTTCACTATTTAATTTCATACCCCATGCTTCCTTTATTGAATAATGGTTCAGGTATCTCTATCAATTCAAGCAACTACATATATTGTCTACTATCCATTTAAATCTTCTTGTACACCTTGTACATATATTAAATGATTATTTATTCAGTGTAGCTTCAGTATACATGTGTCATTTGTATGTTTTG
The DNA here is from genome assembly GCA_963277665.1 of Viscum album. Lineage (NCBI taxonomy): Eukaryota > Viridiplantae > Streptophyta > Magnoliopsida > Santalales > Viscaceae > Viscum > Viscum album. The sequence continues at coordinate 2,446,985 of CAUJRU010000019.1, read as the reverse complement.
TGCATGTACACATGAACTATATCCTTTGTAGGCACCCAAGAATTTCATATCGCATATCCCAGATGAAATAATATTATATGTATGGGTAGTTCTCTTCATGGAATAAGAATGGTGGTTGATTATTATCCATCCTAAATGTTTGTGCATGGAAGTCCTCTTCCCCCACATAGAAAATTGTAGATTTTGGGAGGTTGCTCACCAAATAATAAGTCTTCATGGAATCTAGCTTCTTATGAAGAACATTGAGAGTGTTATGCGCATAAGACGAAATCTCACAGAATCCTTTCTACCTTGAAAAGGCGATGGCTTTGAGGAAGAGGATTTTCACGAAGAATGGTGTATGTGTTTTAACACCCTATATATGTCTTCAAAATTCATTCCAATAGGATGTCTATGGTTATTCATCACATAACTAGGTATGTTTTTAGAAACCTATCATCACGAAATATATTCCTTGGTGCTCTTTTTTTAGAAAAAATGCTCTCTCTCAATCATCAGCGCACTTTATAGATCCAGTTCGTCTCCTATTATAGGTGAGCATCATATCCTTAGATAAAAATTTTATAACACATCAATGAATGATTTAAAACCCAAAAATTAAAGCTAATTCATGGTCTTAAATTTATGAAGATCTCATAATATTTATATCATCATATGACACCGAAAAAATGATGTTCATCCTTCACAATTTCTCATTTCTACTTTGGTGTGTTATCTTCTCATGTATGTGATGGATATATCTTGATCATAATTTTCAAAATCATGAAATCATTCAGATTAATATAATTACTAATTTATATCACTATACTTCCAATATATGAGAGTTATTTAGTTTATCCTCATGAATTCATGATGTAGTTGCATGTGTGATTTTAACCCGATCAGACAGGCCTTATTCAACCACATTGAACGACAATCATTATTTCAGACCCATTTAAGGTGAATAATAAATTCAAACATAGATTGCATCCCAATTCAAACTGGTAATGTGTCTAGGGTGTTTTATATCAAAGAACCACCACTAAAAGGGGCCATAAATCTAAAATCCTTTGCAGCTGAGATGTCTCCCAAGATGGATCCACATCAACTCCCTTACATTTTTGGAGTTAATCATAGGACTCTGTGGGTATAGTCTTGTTCCCACCCATGACACCTGCGAGCTAGATTGGGCTTCTCACAGAGTCATGGTTAACCCTAGGGTCTCACAGTGCCCTTGGTTGAGTGGAAAAGGATGTGTCATTGGATGGAACCAACTTTTTCAATAAGGACCACTTCTCTACATAGAGAACTTATCATAAATAAAAATTCATAAAAAGCCTCCCTAAAATGTATTTTCAAGACATAATCAACTACTCAAATACCCAACCATTATTTAAATATTCCTCATGAAAAAAAAAATTCAAATTAATATGAAATCCTCATGCATAAACAAAATACTTTTATATTGTTCATATTTTGTTATAATAATGTGAAACGTCCTTTTCACTTGTATTCTCCATCTAAGATAACTTGAAATAGACATTAGTGTTCTGATGAATAATTTTCCAAGCATGAAAGCCAATTCTAATACCTGTATCTATAATAATTCTCTAAACATCAGAAAAATACTTCTTGGATAGTTATCAAATTCATTCCACCTTTCTCATTCTGTGATTGATGAGTAATCATAAAGGACATCATCGTACATTAGATTTTAATTCCTTTATATAGATTAACAAAAAATACAACCAGAGTCAACAAACATCTATATGACCATTCCACATATCACTAATGCTAAGTTCTAAGTTATATTGTTCATGTTTTAAAAATAATTTTTTATTTTTATATTGAGATTTTTTTAAAAAACAATTTTCATATAACACAAGATATCAATGACTTAAAATTTACAGGAAAAAATATAATTAATAAAATCATGGGGTGATACATTTTCAAGGGATGTGGAAAGTTATGTAAATCTCAAATTATTTTCCATAAAATTGATATAACATTTTTGATAAAAAAATTAATTGAATTTTTTTGTTTCTAATATAATTTTAATTGTTTTGATTATATTTAAAAAAGTTTTTTGGATTTATAATGATCATCGATTGTATTAATATTTTAAAAATCCATATTAAGATCTCTATGTTCCAATTCTTGTTTTGAATAGGAAGTACTTGCATGATATTTGGTTTTTTTGATGGTGTGATAGATTTCTTTTTCAATACACATGAATGCTAGAATTGATGATACCATGTGTATATTTTTAATAACCTTACCATAATGATGATATGGTGGATTTATTGACAATAAAATTATTGTTAAAAAATTTATATATGGAATATTTCAAAAATGATTGTGAGTTAATAAGATGAAAATATATAGATACATAGAAAGATAGATCTATTATCAAATATGAGATGACTATGGAAAGAGTTTCTAGGTTCTCTATGGAGGTAAAAATATATATTTGAGACAATCATATACCATAATAGTTTATAGGTAAGAACAAATTGGTTAGAATTTCACTTGGATTATAAATATTAAAAATCATTTTTTGCTTCCTTGTGATGCTAAAATATGTTTCCATTGGCCACATGTGTTCTTTCATACCAAAGGATTGATATTTCATATAAAAAATTGTCATACTAGATTGTATGGGGACATAAACCTATGAATAGAGTTATCTATAGAATATTTATATGATGAAGAGTTTATAGAAAAGTAATATTCTTTCTATATAAATATGATTATATTATTGTTATGTCTTGTAGTCACTCTTGAAGATGCATTCTAATGGGATTCATGAAGCCTGTTGTATAACATGTAAGTACAAATAATTGGTTTTAAATAAGATAAAAATGGACAAGGATGAATTTCATGAGGATCATTAGGTGTTTAAATGGAATCATAATCTATATTATAACACATTATAAAAGTTTGAGAAGGAAGAAGAGAGTATGTAGAATTACATATGTGGAAAATATGTAAAATACAGATTTTGCGGAAACTCTATAGTACTAGAACAATACCAAATTATGGTTATTTTATGAAGATAATGTAAAAATTCTTCATAAAGAAGGGAAGGTGATTTATTATATATATTATAACCAGTTCACTGATCATTCCAACCACATAATGGTTTTCTTATAAGAAAAAATCCTACAAATAAATTAATGTAAAATGACCATTAAGGGAAGTTGATATTCATTTTACACCATGAATATACAAAATATATCAGGCTTTTGATTACCTCATCATAATTACATAGAAATAGTCTTTATTAGTTATCATGTTCTGATGTGTGAAGGATATATGACATAAATTAATAAAAATTACAATAAGTAAATATCATAATGATATTATATATCGTTTTTATGATTCTTTTTTGATCAATCATATCTTTCGATATGGGGATGATTGTAGTATTATATTATCTTAGTATTCCGATTTATATTGTAGATGAATGTTATGAGTTAATGTTCGAATGATATTCCATTTAGATTATAATCTACAATAAGTTATTTATTAAGAATAAATGCATGTGAGAATTATCAAAACTGATGGTTTACAATCATTATGATCATAATACATTAACTCATATGTTTTGAGTTAATTAATTAAATCTTATTATTTTTTCATGGACTTAAAATGATGGTTTTTAATGGAAATTAATTATAATGTAGTTTTATTGAATTCCTGGTCTATAGTGTCCCGCACCATAAATCATTATATTCCAAAAACATTTCAATCATGCAATATTACAATATCATAAGTATAAGAGACACCCACTCATAAAATGAGTGGTATGGTGTATCATATCAATACACCATGGAGGAAGAACATCATTGGACTACATCATAGGTGATATTCATTAATATCATATGATGAAGAAAATAATATAAATAATTTGATGAATGGTACACATTATTTTTTATAGTATTGAATGTTATTCTTATTCAATCATGGATTTTCCATGTTTTGGGTTTCATAATCACTTATACTACATCAATTAAGTGTTAATATACCATACTAATACCAATAGTTGTATTAGATAAATTATACACATTTTTTCCCATGAAATAATTCATTACAATTATTTATATAAAATGATTGTAAAAAAGAATGAAATAAAACATTTATATATAGGTTATATTATAATGGATGATGGATTTAAGGATACATAAACGTAGTCCTAAAACCCATGTAAATTAACCATATAAATTTGTCATTTGTTGAAGTTAAATCTATTTCAAGAATCATATAAAACATAAATCAAACATTCTATATCATGTTTTATCAAATTCAGTCTAATAGAGAGTCAATCCTATGTGAGTTAATAGTACCCCAAAAAGTTCGTCACATAAATAATTGTACAATACCCTATGAGTTAATACCACAAAATAAATACTTTAATTTCATATTGACACTAAATTATTCAAAAACATTTCATGTATTATAACTACGTAGGATACAAATCATGATAATTAATTCCTATATAGTTCTTATACCATAAGCGAGGCTCCTTACATAAGTATAATGGAGTAAGCTTAGTGACAAACAACTTCCAATTTAATCCCATGCAAGACAATGATATATGAGTGAATCATAGGAAAGTTTCCATTTATTCCAACAAGTGGTGCATATTCACTATTATTCCATACTAGTATTTTTTCATATTCGTGTAAGAGAAGTCACTAAATATGAATTTGAAGATAAAAAATGAAAATATGGTTCTTCTAAAAATTTAATTGTGAATTGAATAAGAAAATTCATAATATATTTATTAATTAATAAAAATGTTAAAATGGGATATTTATTTATTTATGAATTTTTCAAAAAATAAATGAATTATAATTTTTTATAAATAATTACATAAATGTTTTGTAAACATCAATTAAATATAAAATAATGAAAATTATTAAAATGGAAATAAAATTTTCAGATTATATGTAATTATATATAATTTCGATATAAAATGTTTTTGTTGAAAATATAAGGGTAATTAATAATTTGTTTATAAAATAAAAATAAAGAAAAAAATAATAATAGGATTAATATTCTAAATTACGAATTGTTTATAACTATTAATTTGTAATATTCATGTTAAGATTCCTTATTTAAGAAATTATTTTAACCACAAGGAAAAGCTTTTTGATGATTTATTTGATGAAGGTTTAATAAATATAAGATTTATAATATCTTTATTATCTAAATTGTTAACATAATATACATTTTAATATAAAAATTTTAAATTTCATAAAATATCATATATTTATATGAAATACTAGAATTTGAAAAATACAATGGAGTTCATAATATGAAAATAACATAAAAAGTTTATATTAATAATTACGGAGTGTTCCTTGGAATTTTTAAATTATTAAGAGTTTATAATATAATTTTTTTTATGAATTGTTCATAAATGATTATACTATATTTAAATAACTATATTCATTATCTATTTGCTATTCCATTATTCAATATTCATAGTTATAAATAGTTTTGAATAAGTATATTTATATATGTATATATATGGTAATATTTCTAATGTTATTTCCAGAGATTATTTTACACTCATCTAAGGAGTTACATGCTAGGTATGGTGATGAATCAAGTTTTATACATCCTTGATTCTGTCTTGTATTGAGTTATGGCCATAAAATATTTAACTAAGTAGTATTTATACATATAAGAAATTATTTTTATGATGGAATAAAAATTTCTAATTTGTAGTGTGTCCATAGGTTTAGAGACTTCCATATATAGTTCTCACTAGCCTAGAGGATAATCCCCTCTCTAGAAAAGTTATGGTCGACTATCTGTGGATACTAGATAATTCATGTAAACATCATTGATACATTTTAATTTGATACATTTATATGAAATGGTTTCGTATACCATATATTTATGAGGAATTTGTGTATAATAATCTAGTTGGATTTAAATTTGGGCTAGTAACATAAGTCATGAGTTTTGTAACGAAATACGAATCACTAGATACTGAACATATTTATTTTGAGGATGGAATTAGATTCCAAAATAAATCATTATAATCATACATAAATATAATGGGAATACTTGAGATATGAGTATGAGATTAAAACCCTTTAGAATTCTATGTTTTAGACTCATTCCAAATAAAATAGAAAACAAGTTCAAAAATCAATTTATAATATGGGTTCTCCCCATGTTGGGAAAATATTTATTATCTTATGCAATTATTGGTGGAAATTGATAAGAAAAATAGTTAGGTAACCAAAAAACTATATTGTCTTTTTTCTAAAATTATCTAGAAAACACTTAGAGATATGATACTATAGCAATGCAGTTTAAAATATATATATTATGGACTGATAATAGTGTTGTACGATCAACTATAAAAGATTTATATATGATATAATTGGGATGTTTCCCTGACTAATTTCTTAATGGTGATATGAGTGCAAAATAAGACTCACTACTTAGTGAAATATGAATCCTTGTAAACTAATGGATATGAAGAATTATAAATGTTTCATCATTTATTTTTTATCCCATTTAATAAAATACATTATTAAGGGAATGAAAAAAATCATTATAGTGGTAACTTATATAAAGTTATTAAGTAAGAGAAATTTTTTTGTTTTAGTGAATCAAATTCATGCATACTATTAACTCAAATTGAAGAAGAACTTGTAGAAAAAAAGAATATTTTGATATTGAAGATATATTTTTAAACTATTCATAATGGATTTGACATACATTGATTAGATCAATAATCACAGTCTTAAAGATTGTAAATTTTAAAATATCCTCAAAGTCATCAAAGAAAAACTCGTAGAAAACAATGAATAATTGTTTGAGACTAAAGCCATATTTTTTACACTGTTCATAATTAGTTGAACAAGGCCTTATAATAAATCTCTACATCCACTAAGGGAAATGGTAATCCTATTATACTAAAGAGATGAGGAGTTCACCTGAAAAAGGGAAATAATCACTTATTATTTTTTACGATAGACCACTTTTATATAAAAACATTGATTTTAAAAAACCTAGTATAAGGTGTGTTGGAAAAAGGTGACTGAGGATAAATATTCCACTTAAATTTTGTGAAATATTTTACCATGAATTACACAGATTCATATAAATAATGTGGCATAATTTGGATATGTAAAATAACAACACAAGCCATGATGGATCTTGAACTAATTTAGAAGAAAAAAAGGTTAATGGGTTATTCTCATATTGTGGTAATCATGAAAAAAATACTTATTATTGTTAGATTCATATGACTTTTCCAAGACATATGTAATAGGGGTGTTAATGAGTAACATAGGGATAAATAATAGTGGAAACAACCTATAAATAGATGTTAATCCAAATAATATATAAAAAATAAATTCTATATTGTGGAAGATGTTTCTAGAAGATGTGGTTTGTGTGGTTATACGGATGAAGTATGGATGACACATTTGGAAGGAGTGATTAAATATTATTTGGAAGAGAATAAGTATAAAAATATAAATAGTGTAAAGTCATATGATTATTCAAAGGAGACTGAAAATGTTACGAAAGAGTACCTGGATTATTTCCTAAGTAAATTCCTATTAGATAAACAATTGGATGAATCTAAAAAATGTTAAGGCTAAAGAAATTAATGTGGCTTAAAATGTTGATGAGAAAATGGCTAAGATGTAATCTAGGACTAGAAACATGATGATTTATAATCCTACCATAGAAACAGATATTCCACATACAAAATAAGTTAATGAGAAGAGTCTAATGAAAACTTCTCATGTAGATATTGGGAGAAAAATTTGGAATAGTTTGAGTGGAAGCTCTCTATTTTAATGTTTCTTATCGAAAAAAGAGGTCTATATTTATACAATAGTCCATTTATTGTGACATGACATATAGGAAAAAGAATGAATGTTTCAAGAATTCTTCATACTATAAAATAAAGAAAATATTTTTGATTTCACTATGAGTAAGAAAGAACATAATTACTTTCACAGATATTACTGAATACCATAAAACATATCAATATGGTCACATCCCTTATGTTGGAGAATATTTGAGAAGGTAGTGTCAAATATTTTTTTCCAATAAATTTAAAATTTAGAGATATCTATAAAACATTAATTCATGTTATGACAATCACACATCGAACACTTTGTTTTTTGTATCTAATAATATTAATAATAGGGGGTTTTAATTATCAATAAAAGAGAAAACATGTGAATTAAATGAGTCTTACATGAACAATTTTAATAGTTTATTTAGTTTTGAAGATGTTTCTTTTTCTATTAAAATAATATGTTGTTATACATCCCTTATTTGATAAATTAAAATCTTTCGAGAAGGATATCACATACAAGGTAGTGTATATACCACTTAGAATTTTTTTTGATCCTCCATTGTCTTCCACATCAGGTAATCCCATTTGTACTAATAGTATACTAACTAAATTTTATTTTTTAACTCTATTATGTGGTATCATCCTTCTCTCAGGAAAAGGGGGAAGATCATTAGAGGACATTGATATGAATATGAAGATATGAGAAGACTCTAACATTGAACGTTTTATTTGATTGTTTATAGTGTGGTGAATTGTAGAATATATATAAAAAATATTGATATTGAGGATTAGTATTTCCAACAAATTAAAAGTGGGATATTATTTAGCAAATAAGGATTTATTTCATTTTTTCAATGGTTCATTATATTTTTATTTTATTTAATGATGGTTCTTATAGTATTATCTTGGATTCATGAAAAGGAATTGGATTTCATGATTGATAAATAATAAATGTAATTACATTATATGACGTACCTACTTTAATTTTCTATAGAAAATGATAAATAATGGCACGTCTTAATGAAATCATTTGGAGAAGTTCAAGACAATGTGGAATAGTTATTTTTTATAAATGATGAGATGATCATCAATAGAATTAGTTTATTGAGTTATTCGATGAAATATAATTTTCTACAACATATTTGATAAATTTTTAACTGATTAATATGTTCTTTATGTTTTATAATGAGTAGATGATTCCATTTTAGTAAAAACTATAATTATAAAAATTCATGTAGGTTAATTCTAGAATGTATACAAAATCACATAGCTGGTTTTATGATATATATATTTCTATTTATCCAAATGATCCATGTAGATGATATTTAGTGACATATGAGAATCATCATAAGTAAATGAATCATTATATTTGATGTAAAAACTATGGAAAAATACTATTTCATGGTTGAAGGGATTAATGTTGGAAATTACATACAACATAAAATATTATATCATTATGTATTGGGAAACAATTTGGGATTCATAAATTCAAAAAAAATGATATTCCACATGGTAGAGACTCATGAGGCCATTCACATTGAGATCTAAAATGATTTTTTGATGTTTTAATGGAGGAGTAAATTTTTTTAAAATCTATATAATATGTGGATAACAACACTAGATTAATCAAGTCCTTCAGGTTTTTAAATGAATTAATATTTTTTTATTTTTTATGATGAAGGATATTTAAATATCACATTGAATAATGAATCCCGATTCTTTAAGAGGATTAAATGATGATTTTAAAATAAAACCAAATGTTTTTAAAATTAGAGATAACTCTATAATTTTTCAATTGATTTGATTGAGAGTATCCTTCTATCAAAATGGGGTCTCTATTTTTAAAATATGTACATATTGACTACTATATTATTTAAAAAAAATATTCAGGATGGTTTTGTGAGAAAAATATATGGATTACGTATCAAAGAATAAATATTTAATATAAATGGAATAACTATTGTATTTACTCTAAGATAAAGATATATAAAATATTGAAGTGAATAAAAGTTGAGCCAAATATCAGATTCCATTAATAAGACATACCATTGCTTTTGAATATGTCATGGAGAATCTAGATCATATTCAATTTTGATGATTTATCAATACCTACACTACTAATAACGATTTTAATAATGTACTTCAGAAATATCGATACTAAATTATCATGAAAAAAATTCACTTCTAATATTCGGGACATTCTATTACTAGATCCACAAAAAGAGAAAAGTATCTTCTAACTTGGGGGGTTAACAATTTCTTGAAGAGGATTATGATATGGGGGATAAACAGTTGAGTATGAGTAGGTGATTTTTGGGTATAACCAATCATGCCTCTACGGACTGAGGAGACTATTGTAATTGATAATAAAATTGTATTAGAGAATTTATTCTTGAGGTAATAACCAATATGTCAAGGAGTAAATTTTTATAATGAACCACGAAAATATGGTGTGATGATTTCCTTTGGTTTATTTCTACCCTAGAGTTGAGGATATGAGAAAAATTAAGGAGTGTATAGAGAACATTAACCTCTTTAAGAATATTTATTTAATAAGAGAATAATTTTTAAAAGAAGGCCACAGATCCACCCCTATATCTGTAGTCCATCTAGCCTGTAACATTACATTATGATATTTAACATCTCAATGTATAACATTATTTATCAATAATATATTTACTTTATATATTATTATAGGTTATGTAGAAATATTATGTTTAACATAAATAGTATTATTATATTGAGATATGGTATACTCTCCTGAGATGAAAAAAAAATTTATGCATTGATTGACCTACTAAGAATACCCAAAGTATTTTCATACACAATGTCACTATTATTCCCGAGATTTATGGTACATATTTTGGGTCACATAAACATAATATTTTTTTTGAGATATATAGAATGAGAACTTTGATACTTTTATAAATTTATTAGGAAATCCATTAGGCTTAGCTAATCAAGGGTGGTTGGTTATGTTACTTATAATGTTACTTATTTGAGAAAAAACAAGAAGTGATTTTCTTATCGTTTGAGAGGAAGGAAATATGTAGCCACAATTGAGATAGAATATTGTTACTTATAACGATACATAGATAGTATATATGATGTGAATATCATTTTTTGATAGGGGTATGTTATGTGGTCATCTATAAGGGTTAATGGAATTTGATGGACTCATAAACCTCGTTATTCCACACTAAGAGAATCAGGATTATTTTTTAGGATAAATGGTATTGAAATACATTGTATACCCTATCCACATAATTCCATGGATAAATGAATCATATTAAAATTAATTATTGCATATGATGGAACTAGTGGAAATAGTATTAGAGATACACGTGTCTGATCTAGATCATGAAAAATAAATTCATATCTTTAATAGCACGGATAAATTTCTATAGAAATCAATTTTTAAAAGTTATGAATTTATTGATTTATATTAATTATCAACACTAAAAAGGTCTATGTAGAATTTTTTTGGAAGAATTAATTAGGAAGGATTTTGAATAAATTATGCTCTTTAATGGTGCTTTATATATTATCCATTTTTTATAAGTATCCATAATATGTTATATATAATTTGATACATGGTGATATTGATGATAACCTTCCAAATGAGTTTTAGAATGTACCCCAAATTATATTTTGGTGTGATTTCATGAATTATTATATATGATATAATATTAGGTGAAATAGAACTAATTTATTGAGGTTTTAGTTCAAGTGGTGGATAAAAGGAGATATGACCCAAATCATGACACAATACTATACGGGAAAATCATAAACAATTTATATATTTATTACAAGATTCTAACTTGTAAAATTGTATTATATGATATGGAGTTATTCATATAATATTCTTAACATGGTATTATGATTGATATAACAATAAAAAAATATTATTGAACATTCAATCAAAATTCAATGTGGGATATAATATATTAAAAGAATTTAGTTAATATAAAATAGAAGGTAAAAGTATCATTGGTAATTGGTTATATGAATTGTGATTAGAAAGAATTAACTCAAATATTATTAATGTGTGAGTTAATGTATGTAGGAATGAAATTGATTTAAAAGGAAATTTGATGCATGGAAATGAGTTTTATGGATGTTCAAGTGTATTATTGGAAAATACTCCACCATCCCATATCCCATTCTCCCCTTCATTATCTATCCAAAAATTCTATAATATAGTGGTTGGGAGAGACACCCTTTCATATTTTGATTTATTCGGTGCATCATGTGGAATCAAAAGGGAGGAGGGATGTAATTTGGATATCTTTATGTGATATTCATCAAGATAAAATAATTAATAAAACTAAAAATTAAATTTGGTGAATTTTATATGATGTTTATTCATTTTAATATATTATACAACTTTGTTATTCATAAATTATTTTCCATTATTTTTTGATTTCATAATCGCTTATGATGACATGATTATGTGTTAACATAATATTACAATTCCAATAATGAATTTTATGGGGAAAAAATTATTTTTCTTTTTCACCATATAAATATAAAATCAAGTCATTATTTTTTAAACTGCACCATGGAACTAATAAAAATACTCTTTTTGATTTCTTCACGCAAATTTATGATGAATTAATATTTTTTAGACACATTTATTAACTTTTTTAAAAAAAGTGTTTATATGGAATTATGGCATAGAATGAAGGAAAAATTATCATTGTTATATTTATCATTGTTTTAGAAAAATGATAAATGATTGACCATGTAACTTTTCATTATAGACCACATCATGGATCTTATGAAATCCTTATTGTTGATGAAACTGTTGTACATTTATATTTAAGAGACTTTGTGATTGTGGTTATGGTTTTTAAAACAAATTTTGAATGATAAATTAACATTCCGGTAATGTTCAAATGTTGTAGATAATATTATATATACAATATATCTATATTTTAATTTTATATAATTTATTAATGGAATTTGGATTTTTCAAGAGATATTTTTATAGTATTATAGACATGTTTAATCATAGAATAAGTGTAGTTTCTATATAATGACTCATTAGGATATATGTGATATAAGGATTAATCATAAGTACTGTTAAATAAAAGGAATCCTGAAATAAATATATAAATGAATGATCCTAATAATGTGTAATTTGTGATCATTTTGTGTTCCATGAGTAATGGAAACACGAGAGCTTGTCTACTAAGAAAGATAACCATGACAAAAGAATAATGAAGATATCATCCCTGGATTGAAGGAACCCGAGGAAAGACGAATATTACTTTTTTTAATGGATCACATAGATGATCATATCTTCCATTGTATTGAATATTTTATACTTTTAGGAGTCCAAGAGAATCTACATATTTAATTCTCTTATTCTTCATTAATAAAAAATGTAAGATGTGACAAGTGATAATAAAAAAGGAACACCATGGACATAGAAACCCGATAATTAAATTCATTAAACATTCTCATCCCTTTGTTTATGTGTACCTTTATATACTATTATGTCTATCTATATATCATTATCATTATTACTTGTTTCTTTTATCATTATAAAATAAATGATTTAAACTCAAGAATAATGTGTTTAGGAAAGAAAAAAAATGGTTTCTGAAAAATAACCATAGCTTCAAGACAAATCTCATGGATGGTTTTTCATTAGAGTAGGACCTTTAGAAATAAATTACATTTGTTGGACTATAATATAGTGTAAATCTATAATGAGATCTCATATGAGATATAATAAATGAATATTTTAAAACATTTATTTTAATTTGAACAATATAAGGTAACTCGAAATTTTCAAATCAATATAAAAATGGAATGTTTTATGAGGTGAAATGAGAACAATGGAATGTAATGAAACAAAATTTTATAACCTTTTCTTATATAAGGGATTGAATTAATTCATTAAAATGTAAAAATATCTTAAGTGGGGATAATACACAAACATATCCTTTATATATATGAAGATTTCTCCCTAAAAATACATGCATTTAACAATTTTTTAAAAAGTGGTAAAACAACAAACAATGAATTTACAAAACATCATATAAATCATAATATGAATATATATAAATATATAAAAGATAGAAAATGTGTTGGATACAAGAAAATATTGAAAATAAACAATAAGAATGAATAACCATGGAATCACATCCATTTCACATATTGTCACCACCAAATCCCAACATCCCAAAAAATGAATTATAATTAGCACCAAATTGATGGGGTCAAAACTAGCGAACTAGATAAAAAAATGAGATCTACAAAGAAAAAATTGTTATTGTGTATGTAGAGTGTGAGATAAATATTCCTTGTAGGATACCAGAAAAAAAATTTCACCATTCATTAAAATAAATTTCATTAATTATAGTGTAGAAAATAATTATAAAATTGTATTAATTATAAAATCATGATGAAAAATAATAATTCCACAATCTGTATTATAAAAACCCACACCTTTCAATGAGAAGGGTGCATCCAACCACAACGACAAATCCATTTTGGAATACCTGAAACATGAAATTTTAAATATATGTAAAATGACATTGATCCAAATTCATTATTTTAAATAAAATTATTAAGAATCCTTCTCTCAAAACAGGAATTTAATTTCTTTTCTAAATTTCATATCAAATCCTCATCAAGATGTCAACCTACACACTTACTGTGTCAAAACCAAGTGGTACTATATCACAGAACACTGTGTCTCTATTGGACCATATCAAGGTTTGACCTCAAGCTCCCACATTTTGATTTATTTTATGTATTTCCTTTATTCATATTTTTGGGAAGTATTTTTGGGGAGATACTTGAGGTTTGTGAGATGTATGAGGTTTTCAGTTATGTGGGCATGATTAGTGGTGGGTGGTGGAGAGGGTCTTTTATAGTATCAAAATTACATCTTTCAAATTGGTGATACGTGAAGGAAGAGGTTCCCATTAGTGATTTTAGGGATGAACATGGATGTAGTTGATGACTACAAGATATGCCACATTCAACACCCTTTCAAATTTCATGAATATGGAATGGGATAAGAGGTAGGCACGTTAGGTTGGTCGATCTAACATGGTATATGGCTCGGTCCCCCAATCTAATAAAAAAATATAGGAATAATATGGGGTGGGATTTGTTCATGGGTGGTGTAGAAAAACACAAACCAATAAATGAGGGATTTGGACCTATATTAGAAAGGATTATCTGATCCATGAAAATGGATATAAAAACATAAACATTCACTATAATATCAGTGAAACATAAATAAAATGGATGAATTTCCATATACCTAGTTCCACCTAATCAAGTGAGAGAATGGGATACCATAATGTTGAAATATGAATCTCCCATGTAAATTATCAATGACAACTATGTGGCATATGAAACTGACTATATCATAATCTGGGATAGTTTAATATATTACTAATCCTTGAAAAAACTTTTGACCTAGGTTTCATTCCTAAATAAAAAACCACACAGCATACTCTCACTATCCTTATATTGGGTTTTCCCTAATCAAGAGAATAACATAAAAATGGAAATATGTTAGGGTATAATCTGAACTAGTGTGGCTTAAATCTAGGCCTCTCACTTACTCAATGAATCCAGTGAAATAAATATATTTATGTGATAAAAAATATAAAATTCCATCATCACATAAGTCAATAATAATCATTAAATAATATAAATATAATTTCACCCCTATCACCCTCATAAGAAACAACCACTAATTACACATCATTGAAAACATAATGTAATAATATATCACTTCCCTTA
Organism: Viscum album; assembly: GCA_963277665.1. Classification (NCBI taxonomy): domain Eukaryota; kingdom Viridiplantae; phylum Streptophyta; class Magnoliopsida; order Santalales; family Viscaceae; genus Viscum; species Viscum album. The sequence continues at coordinate 2,431,390 of CAUJRU010000019.1, read as the reverse complement.
TGGGATCAAAATATATATTAATGAAACTAAAGAGGATCAATGGTGGGTCTCAAAATAATCACACAAAAATATTCAATAGAGTTCCAAATATGCCTTTTTTAAAAATGATAATGGATTATATTTAATTTAATATAATTTAAATTATCACATTGAATCATTTTTAGAATCTAACACATTAAAAAAATGAACTTTTTAGTTAACAATACATAACCTTAAATAACATAAAAATTTCAATAAAACTTATTTAAATACAAATTAACACTCAAAAACACACGTTTCTCCTTTAACAGACCCACACACAGTCAAAAAAAATTTATTAGATAAAACCATTAGAAATATCCCACATTATAATATAATGAGTATATGGAAGACATAATTACATTCAATAAAACTCAAGAATATGATAACAATGAAAATTCATATACAAATATATTTAAGGAAATGAAATCAATTTTGAAACCCCATATAGTAATTATATATTTTTATATCAAGATAAACAGTAATTTTAGAAAATTGAATAAGCTAATAACATGTGAAAAAAAATTTTCAAAAAAATTCCTACCTCATTTACTAGAAAAATGTTTCCTTCGATGGAGATATAAATATAATAAATTAAACAACCACAAATGGAAATAGACATATAAGGATAAAAATTAAAAATAACATAAACCCTAGATTAAACAAACACATAAAATATATTTTATGAGAGGAATATAAATGTAGGGTGAGGAAAGATGAAGAAAAGTAAAAATAAAAAGTGTAGACCTACCATTCAATCCACATTAAATCCAATTATGAGGGTCTTAGAATAAATGGTACAGGGTGAGGAAACTCCTTTGATCTCATATTTGACCGGTGAGACTGAGGATGGTCAAGGCCATGAAAGGATTAAACTAAAGACAATAAGATTATGAAATTCACTAAATAAAATAAAGGAAGAACATACCATGAAGTTACTGTCTACATACTGGCATGGTTATCTTTCATGAATCCAAAAAATACCATTCATGAAAAATGTCCTACCCCTAATCCATGTTTCTTGTAGTAATTGTTACCACATTTTTTGTAAATCAGCATGGAATGGAGCTCCACTTGGGTGGGTAAATTAGAGAAACAAAAAAGTACCACAACACACTGGGTCTTGGAGATTCTCTCTATCGAAAATACCATAATGGCCACCATGATTTCCATGAAACCTAGATAGCCCTCCCTCATTTCACAAAGGGAAACCCACAGAAAAAAATTCCCTTTAAAACACCCATTATATAGGTTCTCTTTGTACTTCAAACCGGACTAGAACCATGCATGTTATTCACATGCATGATTACATGGGTAGGAAAAAAATATTTCAGTAACCACTAATAAATCTACAAACTGATTTATATCATGAAAAAAACATAATAAAAACATAAAACATCACAACTTAATATAATATATATCAATCATGAAACGAGGGTGTTATAATTCTCACAAACATGATAATTTCTACCACTAGATTTTCAATTGTGAATGTAGAAGGAAATGGAAAACCAATACCAATGCACCTATAAAAACATGGTGGGAGTACCCAAAAAATTTCAGGAATGTACTATGATAGGGAAACACCACACATGATAAAATTACACACAATAAATGGATAAATTACTCATTAATAATAAAGAAAACTCAAACAGAACAAAATCTAATAGCATCGAATATAAATATCAATGATTGAGGAGGCCTAGTATAGGTCTTCCCACTATTTAAAAGTCACCATAATGGTGACACATGGATAAAAATGACTATGTTAAAGAATCACTAAAATAAGTATATCTCCAAAAATACCAATGGAAAATAATCCCCCAAAATATTCCTGAAACCAGTCAAGAATCAAATTCATGATTCCATTAAAGAACAATAATCCACATAAACTCCCAATCGACCATGTTCAAGTACCAAAATCTTACCAACACATCCAAAACTTATAAATGAAAAGATAAATCATTAAAATTGTGCCTCAATAAGGAATAACACAAGCTCTAAACATGATCCACCAATATAAGTTTGAGTAACCATGGTGCTCACCCATATATTATTGACCAACATTAAACCTGAAAAAAATATATTAGTCACCAAACATTTCATTATATAAATAGTTAAAATTGTTTTCCAAGATTCCCAAAATCATACCATGGTTTCCCGGGGTCAAATATCAATAAAAAACTCATGACTTGTGTAAGGATTAAAGAAGAACCTTATGATTCTTAAAAAAAATTATTTAAGTGTAACATATTATAAACAACACACAAGGAGAGAAACTATGTGGAATCCAAATAATACACACGATAATGTCACCTTGAACCATCAAAATCTCTATATTAATAAATTATAAACCCCAAAAAAACTATCCATTAAATCCATGAAATGCCAAATACATCATATTTCATTTATTATTATTATATAATTCATGATTATGACATGAATGAAATCATTGAAGATAGTTTCTAAGAGAATTTTGAGAAATATGACTTAGAATGAATAGGAGTTTCCTCACTAGAAACAAGGAATACTTATTCAGGGACTAGATTGATGGAACTGATTATGGATCTACTATTATATTCATAGTTTGTGGGAGGCCAATAAAGAGAATATTTTTTTTCAAAATAAAATGATAAATCATCATAGGAATCATTCATAGATAATGAATTTTGAAATTATATCAATGAATTTAATGGGGAAATAATTCAAAAAACATGAAATATGACTCAATAAAATTAATTATTCACAATGAAATGAAATTTTCACACTATAAATCATGTAATACAATACAATTCATCTCAAAATTTATCCTTTAAAATAATAAGACCATAAAAATGGTCCTAAATCACATTTTAAAATCTAAAATACATTAATAAAATATAAAAAACCTTCAAAAAAAATCTCATTAAAAAAAGATATACTAAATAAATTTAAAAAATATCCACAGAGTTGAAACCCCATATTCCATTTTAAATCGATTATGTAAGAAAAAAATTTTATTTCAAAAAAAATAAACCCATTTATAAATACGAATGGATTTTTTTTACAATTATATCACGAGGTTAATCCTATCTAAGAAAATGTGGATTTTGAAAAAATTATAAAAAATTACCACAATTTCAAAAATTTATCTAAGATTTCAAAACTAAACCAACCAATTCTAGAATCCTCTAATGATAAAAAATTCATTTTATTGAAAATCACATAATTTTTTTATAAATATATAAAATTTATTAAATCCTCCATATCACATAAAACTAGTTTTATAATGACCAAATAAATATGGACATAACAAAAACATCAACCAAAGGCCAACTGAACAAGGTCAATACATCATACAAAATTCATTGAAATTACCCAAATTGATCAAAACCACCATTATGATCAATTTTAGATTTCGTGAGAAAAAATAAATCCAAATTATATGTAATATAATTCTTGTATTGGCTATATAGGTTGAGAGACCGTTCACCAGTCATGAAATAGCCTCAGAAACATTTCTAGAACCAAATTCACAGTCCATCCATGGTATTTCATTCCATGTGAGTAAATGTGGGTTAGTGAATATTATTCAATTTTATTACAAAAGAATGCAAAATACCCCATAGTATTCATTTAACTTAATGGGGACCAATCATCCTTATTATAGATAAAAAAATATCAACAGTATTCAAAATAAAACATAAATTCAGGATTCAAATCACAACTAACCATGGTAACCCAAAGCATAGCATGTGAATGAGCTTCCTGGACACACCATACACCTACCTTCATAGTGATTACATTCTTATCTATATACTATATTATTTCGTAAAAATCAAGAAGTATATTGAGGTTTCTAGAAAATAAAAAAATACTATACATTTTTAAAAAACTAGGATCTCATACCATTTTTTTTGAAATAGTCGGTGTTGAGCTCACACATCACCTGAGCCACCCCAAAATGGGGTCTAAAGGTCATTCTAGATTGCCAAGGGCTGGGAAATATTTCACGGGAACAAGTAATTGATTCTTTTGAATGATTTCACTATTATATAAAAGATAAAACCATGAAGAAAAAGCTAACTGAGAATCTGACATGGTGAATTGATACATTACACATCCATGAAAATGGAACATACAATATTAGTTAATGACAAAAACATACAAAGAGGAATCAAAATCATAATCCAAATGATGAACATTTTATATAAATTGGAATTCCTATTATGAAATATAAACTATTTAAATTAAAAAAACTTATCTAAAAAGCATAATTATGCGTAGTAAGGTTATATGGTATGTGAAAATACTAAATATGGAACAAAAATGGTGTCATGGAAAATTTCCTAGGTCCATGGTTATACTTTCAATAAAAATAATAATAATGGAACCATGTTATAACCTATGTGGCAATCCTAAAAAATCACCCAAGTTATTATCTTCATCCTCGTTAAGGTAAATCCACTAGTAGTGGTGTTTCACACAACTAGGGGGCCACAAGTTGTTTATAATCTAAAATGGTGTAAAAAAATATATACATATCTCATAGCCAAGGTTTCCCATGAGAGAAATAACTATAGGAGAGAAAAAAATGAAAAATATGATCATCAAATGAATCAACAATATTACTCAAATAAAAAATATCATCTCAACCATAATAGTCTTTTAAAAAAATACTCCCCATTTAACATAATTCACCATATTTTTCAATAATACATTGGATCCCTTATAGTTCCACGATACATATAACAAAAACAATTTTGGATTACTAAAGTTTCGCACAATTACAATGAAACCCACTTTTGTAATGTCCCAAATGATCCTTTATGAAAACAATATCAGGATGCTAAGTCACATCCTATTATTTTAAATCTCATATTTAAACATCATTTGAGGCTAACCCATTAAAAAATTACACTTCTGAAATCAATAATCCATCACCATTAAAACAATTTCAGTTTCTAAAAAACATATTTAAATTGAATCAACCTATGGAAAAAAAGAACTGTCCTATTTTTATGGACCCAAATGGGGCCAACTAATGTTTTATTAGAGATAATTATTTTTAATATTCATGATATGAATTATAAAATGTATAAACCTTATAAAGTTAATGAATGTATAAATCAAGAATAGATAAAAATTAAATTGACTCGATTCCATGTTTTGAAATAATTAAAATCCCATTTAAAACATCACATATGTTTCATATATAAATATATAAATATATATATCTATGTGTGTATTGATATATTTTTTTTATAAAACTCATGTAACTGATGACATGCCAAATATTGTATGTGCATAAGAAATCCCAATTTTTCACTGGAAACATGTTTCCTTTAATTAAAAATTGAAAAAAAATGATATTCCCTCAAGAAGACCTATATATCAAAAACCTTAAATTATTACCAAATAAAACCCTATAGTTTTTCAACATAGCCTCTTTATTTTATGGGAGGAAGAAGAACTGAGGGGAATGATGAAGAACATAAAATGAGGAGATAAAAATACCTTCCAATCAACTTGAAAACCAAATAAGATGTTATTAGAATCAATGGAGGGGGATGAGGAGACTCCATTGTTCTTCCCTAAGAATTTTATGATGTAATTCATAATATACAAGACTGAAATAATTTAAATGATAAAGTGATATAATATTAAAATAACCATTTAAAATTTAGGTGACATAATACAAAATGTGGCCACCTAAACCATGTTCTGGCACACTCACAAGAATACCCATGACCATGTTATCATCACGCTTCATGTTGATTATATATTTAAGATGTTTTTAAAATCTAGGGAAACCCCTAGTTCATCTCTCAAGAAGCATTGAGTGGTATATATTTTTAATTCCTAATAAAAAGAATGAAATAGTTGGGTTCTTTTTAAAATAGTGTTTAGAAACAACAAATTAAAGAGTTTAAGAGTTTAAAAATGGAAGTTGGTTTTTAATTTAAATAAATTTTGTATATCTTCATAATTTTACTATACAAAATTGATTATTCATACTTTTAATAATTTAATTCAGTTTACAGTTGTTCTTTGTTTGAGATAAATGAGAAACATCCTTTCCCTATAATCCTTTATATCAATCCTTATAGAACCAAACCGTGAGATAACAATTATATAGATATGGTCATGAAAGATTTAATATCATATAAATCATATGAAAAAATCAATATTATGCGAATGAAAAGGATTATTGTATTTCTTACTCAAAATAACACAAGTCTGGCACTCAAAAACTCACATTGACCTGTTCAAAATAATTATCATACCATTCACATGGATCAAAATTGGAATTCAAATATGAAATAATGAATGATTAACATAATTAAATGTTTTTTATCCCAAAACAAAACAAAATATTATTTATTATATGTTTTAAAACTCCACTAAAATGTGTGTAGATCCTTCACAATGAGAACCCACCATTTTTCATTCCATTGAGAGGAAGAGAAGGATTGTATGTAACTCAAACTTCATCCTTGATAAACCTATGATGATAATCATATCTAGATCATATTGAATTTATATATTTTTCCCTCTAAAACTAATTTTTTTTGAATCCTTACATCTAGTATAAAATTCAAATTTTTTTCCCAAGGTGTCCTTTTACATGAAATGTGGAAGGTGGGTTTGGACACCCTATTTTTTATATTAAGTTGTGGTTCTGATCTGGATAGGTTAGCTGACTGATGAATATTTTTAATAAAAGATGTGAATTTTTTCCTAGATTATTTAGTATCACCATATAAAATTTTGTGGCCATTTTAACTTTTATATTTGGATATATTTATAAAAGATTTCTTTTTTACTCTTGACTCTAGGATGATTTATTTTTCATGAATTATCAATTAAGTTGGGCCACATGATGGATGAATTTGAATTCGATGTCATTATAAGAGTTATATCACATTTATTTTTTTATCTTCCAAAATAATTTCACCCAAATTATTTTGAAATATTAACTTAAATTTATGAAATAATGGATATATATTCTTTATATTTAATATAGTTAGGACCATTTCTCTTCAACATCTCCTCTATCTCTACAAATTCATATTCACTATTCGAATAAAATTAGTTGTGAAATTTGTTAATATATTAAAATATAACATTTTAATATTAATAATAACCATTTTAAAAATAATTAATAATAACTATTTTAGTCAAATATGATGTGAAATTACTAAATATATTTGTAATTAAAAAACAAAATTACTTTAACATATTGGTATACGTATGGAAGTGAATAGTGAATTACTGCACATCAAATCTCCACACCTAAATATTTTCCCAAAAAATGTTCACATTTATGATATTAGGAATGATAGTGTTCCCTAGATCATGGATATTTAACATTCATATTAAATTCAATTCATCATAGTATTGAATTAAAATTAAGAACCACATCAAAGAGATAATATTAGTAATCTAGGAAATGTGTGTCTCATAAAGTATATAAAAAAAATTAAAGATTATATATGAAATAACTACTGAAGACATAAATAGATATTATTTAATAAATGTAATTTAAATTTTTAATAAATACAATTTATGGGTCTAGAGATCTAATTTTTTTAAAGACTAGATACCTAATTATATTATTTCAAATTTTGAAAAAATAACGTTTATTTTAAACTCAAAAATTTTCTCATAACTCTAATTGATCATCTAAAAATACATTGGACGTAGTAGAGAAAATTTATAATCTATAATGTTTATCTAAAAGTAAGAAAATGGATTAAGAATATAAATAAATCATAATGTAGGAGTTATGAGGCAGGACATGATATCATAAAGAAGATGACAATAAGAATAGAAACATGGATTATATCAATTGAATCCTGTGATCATGGAATCCTGAAATAGTTGGAGAAAAATAATGAATGTAACCATAATCATAATTAAAGTGTTAATCCAAATAACACCATCTTAACGTGGACAAATTCCCACGATGGATTGGCTTCACACTCTATTCCCACAAACACGGTGGAAAATGTTCTATTATGTGTTAATTTCAAAACATAATCCCTTTGATATAGTCTCATGATAATCAATGATTTAAAAGTGACTTTCAGGGATATATAATTCCAGGGCCACATTTTACATAATTAAAAACATATATATGCATGTCAATGGAGAAATAGAAGCTATACATAAATCTTAATCATGATGAAACACGTGAGAAGGAAGTGGGTTTAATAATTATGATATAGGGAATAATTTAAGGATAAATCATAAGGATTCCTAATAGTATAAGGCATTAAATTATTTTTGAAATTAATAATTTAAAAAGGGATATTTTTTTGAACATGGAGTTTCAGTATAGAAAATTCTACAGAAATATCAAGAGAAAAAAATAATAAAAATAAACCACTTTGGTGAAACCTTATAAAATAACCATAGGATATTTTTAATGAAACAAAGGAAATATTATATTCCATAAAACATAATTCAACTAATAGTGTTATAGATAAAATAATGTGGGTTACACATTATATTAATTGGATAAAAATGTTATGGGGTTGATTCATGACATGACACATGAAATAGGAAAGTTCTCTAAAATAATGTTTACATAAAAGTATGGAATTCAAGGAAATTATAATCATATATAACCCCTAAAATGTATAGGGTATTTTACTTGTTATAGATTTAAGTTGAATATATTAAAAATAGAATAAATATAAGTGAATATGATTGTATTAAAGTGAAAGAAAGAGAATGTATAACTGATAATTAATGAGGGTAATATGGAAAATCCCTCACCTCGTGTCTTAATGTGTTCTCAAATTTCACTCAAATTCATTAATAACCATATTATATGTATCAAATATGTACATAGTAACCTTATTCAATTATATTTAGAATTCTAACTTTAACCACCATATGTTATTTATTTCTAATATAGTTTACTTTCTTATGTCGATTAGTTGAGGATTTTAGGATTTTTTTTTCTAAAATTCCTTATATATGTTTACCATGGTCAAAATCATTGTAAAATAGTTTCATAATATCTTGATTTTTAATTATTATACGGATTTTTTATATATATTAAATATATTTTCAAATACAACCATTGTGGTTGGTGGTGAAAAATGAAATTCATTATCTGTGGAGCTTATAGTACACTAATAAGCACAATTAAGGGATAAATTTCTCAATGAATCTGATCAAACGATGGTAAATGATATTTTGTAAATTTAATTATCGTATTTATAGTATTGATATCATATTTAATCATTAATTAAATCTTTTTTCATTTATGAATGGTGGTGATGGAAAATAAGAGATGTCGCATCGAGGAAGAAGTAGTCTATAAGTCACACCTCGACCATTGGTACTTCAATATATTATTATTATCTTTATATTAGATCCTTGGTTTGAGATTTTGTATGGGTTCCTAACATAAATTTTTCATTCTTTGTGTTTCAGTATATTTTTTTCCTATGCACGGGAAACACTCGGTTAGTGGGAACCGTGTGTCCCAGCCCATGTAATAATGTGGACGGTCTGGGTGTTAGATAGAAGCTACCCTATATTCTGTGCATCATAATTCAATTAGTGATGGTTTTTCATGTGGTCTATCTCATCTTGGGAAGTATCTACTGCCTGGTTATTGTACGATTTGGTAAACCATCCAGCAAAACCATGAAATCTACCTAGAAATTTTAGTTATTAAAATACATTATCATCTCTCTCTCATTTTTAACCAAATATCAATACCATCATATTGGATCTATTTTAACATTTTATGGGAGAACATATCCCCCTATCCTTGGATATCCTCCCTCCTTGGTACTTCTCATTCAATTATGACGTGGGTTTTTTGTGTTTTTGGAAACTTTTTCCCATATTTTTCCTCTCCTACCTCTATGTTTTTCTTCTTCTTTGTATTCACACGCCATTAAGAATTATTTGAATATAGATTGTGTATATTTTTTATATATATTGGATTTGATATATTTGAAGTCCTATTTGGAACCTTATTTCATTTTGGAAATGAAATGGGACATATAATGTGTAAATGTCCGGTTGGAATCATTGAATGTTTTGAATAATGTTTTATAAGACCATGTGATGTGATAGTCTTGTTGTCACTTTTAATGGGTTATTGAATGATGGATAAACCAATATGGGAATTTATCTATATGTTTTATCTTCTAGGTAGTGTCAATGTTTGTGTATGGCATGTGCGGTGATGACAGGTAAGGTGAGTCACACATGTGACGGCCTCATACACACACAGTGTAGGTTTACCATCTATTTCCTAGGAATCTATTAGAGGGTTGAGTGACAGTTTCTAATCAATAATGATTAGATGGTTTTGTACCCCCATTTATTAGATAATATACTAGGTTGTATGACCCACTAGATTGGTCAGTGAAGGGCATCTAATTGGTTACTGACTAGGGAGATTCACCATATACCAGTAGGTTGTTCTGAACTAAGTACATCCAGGGTTCTTTCTATGTATGTTTAAGAAATTCAAATGGTTATTACATTCAAATGCATGTGTATTCCGATGACCTTCATTTTTAATCTTCTAATGATTATTTATTTACAACCACTAGGTATTGTTCTATTTGGGTTCTAGATTTCAAAATGGAAACCTTCTTTCAAAAATAAAAATGTGGTGTGTAAAGTTATGAAAAAGGGGGAAATGTTTTTATTTATTTTAATGTGAAAACCCTGTGATTTATAATTATACATAAAACTATTTTTTATGGACTATTTTCAGGAAAGGAAATGTGTGGATTATTTGGTGGTTTCCTAACGTTCTATTTTTCTCATAAACTGCTTTTATCATTCAGTGACGGTAGGCCTGAGATGTTCTGTTGGTTCGAAATTTCTTGCTCGAGTGCTCATCATTGGAGTAGGTTGACCATGTGACTGATCATTTAGTCGATAGTGGTGAACATTATTTCACATGGAGATCATGTTATTGGATGTTTTTTGGATTTTTTATTTAGATTCTAGTTTGTGTAGTTGTATCTTGTATTCAGAACAGTTTACATATTTTTATCGAGACTCAATTTGTTGGTTATTGTCGCATGATCAGTTTTATTAGTGTAATTATTTGATCCTGGTTATTATTTGAGCTGAATTCACTCCTACTTATAAGTCATTTCACAAAAAGAACTAGTTTCCTACCCATAGGGATTGGGAACACCGTTCATGCCATGTCTTGGACTAGGTCGGATGGTAACCAGGTCTGGTTCGTCCCACAAAAAAACTCCCTAAAGAAACTTTTTTTGATAGTAGATGGAGAGGAATAAATAATGGTTATTTCATTAATATAAAAATATATAAATATAATACTTATAAAATTTTAATAATATTTTTATCGCTATATGATATTAGTAAGAGGACTAGTAAGGAGAAAATATTACAAAAAATGTAATAATTAGGTTCATGACATTATCTTCACTTAGAGAACATGGAAAAGAATCGTGTAAGATAACTTTTAGAGACCATATACTTATATAAGAGTAATGGAACTTTAGTAGTGGTAATTTTGATATATGTTCTGAGGAAACTAAAATGGGATGTGTAACCATGGAGTGGTGGAGGTGATCCCATTTTATAAGGGAAGAAAGAGCACTTTTGGGAATACCCATTAATCATCCATGATATAATTGCAGTATTACTTGGTGAATGACACCAAAATTTCACAAATAAAGGATTTTGGGATTTTAATGGGTCTTGAATGAAATATCCATAACTTTCTACAAATTCTGTAAACACCAATCATGTCTTTTACCATGGTTTTTTATATTTTAGCATTTTCATTTTTACCTTGGAATTTTTTTTACATAGTAATTAATATTATATTTAAAAATATATGGTAAACAGGATTAATTTTTTTTATATTTTAAAACAAAATGTAATCTTCATTTATTCTAATTCAATATATAAATATGAAAATATATAATTTTTAATTAATATAATATATATATATATAATATTTTTTTCATAAAAAATGCATTTTATCCATTATATGGTCTTAATGATATTTAGTATTGATTAAAAATTTAACTAGATTTAATATAAATATATATAAGCTTAAGTATCATAAAATATTCAGAATTTATTCAATATAAATTATTTAATATTAATAAACAAATTTACTTTAATTAAACTATTTCAGTATTACAGCAATAATTAAATTTAATCTTGGTAATATTATATTTATTCCTAAAACAAAAATTTCAAATTTAAAATAAAATTTTAACATTTAACTATAATAGGAAATACATTTTTTATATTTAATTTGTAAAATTTATAAATTCTATTTTTAAATATAAGTGTATAAAAACATTTTTAATATGAAATATTACCTAAGTATAAATGAATATTAAACATGGGTTTCATAAATTCAACATATTATTTTTCAATGATTTATTTTACTTATTAAGTTTTTTTTTATAAAAAAAGTTTTCTTATACATTTAAATCATTCTTTTATTTAAAAGTGATAGTTTTTAGTAAAATCACAATATGAACTATTCCATGAATAGTTGATTATTTTATAAAAATCAAAAAAATATCATATTATGATAATTTTAATTTAATGGATTAAAAATTTAAGTGTATTTTATTAAATTAAAATTCAAAAAAATTATCCACTAAATCAAAATTATAAATTATTAATAAATCTGATTTTATTGAAAAAACATTTTAATCGTTATGGGGTCTTAATATTATTTCATATCAATATAACATTTAAGTAATGTCAATATATTAATTCATATATAATAATATTTTATATTTTAGTGTAATTTATTATTAAATTAATATAATACGTAATAGATTTTTTTATTGAAAATAAATTATACTCTTATGCTAAATACATATTAAAACATACCGATAATTAGTTATTAATATTCATAATTTTAGTTTTTACTCATCCATTGACTTTTAAATATTTATTTTAATTATATATATACATCATATAATATTTTTATAATAATTATAATACTTATACGTAAAGTGTAAAAATATGTGTATATAATATTTTAATATAATATTTTTATTTTATTCTGATTTTTTAACAATACACGAATTTAGATTGCCTTTGGATTTATATCCAATTATCATATTTGAAAGGAACATATTTTCAATGATCATATTTACAAAAAACATTTTTACAATGACTATATTTTGTTCAAATATATATATTATTTCTAAAATTATTTCAAAAAAACATCTCTTTTCCATAGATTTCATTTGAGATGTGAGAATATTTTTTCTCCATTAATGATGTTACAACTCATTATATGTTTTGATTTACCATTTTTATTGTAAAAGGTTAGTATGATATAATAGATCACATTTTATTGATGATTTAATTCTTTTCACTTTAATTTAGTGAAATAATTTTTGAACTTTTAATGGATGTACTATAATGAACCATATATTTATAGAATAATACTTTTCCATATCTATAAATAGTTATTAATATGATATTAATTTTATGTTAAATATGACACTTCTTTCGATAGGTTACTCAACATGCAACAATGGGTTCCTTTGAAATCTTATGTTACCCAGAACTCTGAGTTATACTGAAAAATATTATAATAATATTATTATTTTAAATGGTAGTTAACGCATAGTAGTGGTATTACTGGAAATGAAAATAAATATCTACATTATGATTACAAATTTTTGTTAAATGAATTTACATTTATCCAAAAATTATAGAGGCTGAAAATAAGAATGAATACATTTTTAAAGATGAAATACTATAATATTCATTAAAAGGTCGAATTACCATCTTTTAATGGAAACCCCTTTTTAATTATAGTTTTTCACACCATTATATGTTATATTTTACAAAATAAACTTCTTCTTTATAATAAATACAACAAAATTTACTTTGGATGAAATTTTGGTATTTTTCTGATAAAGATCAATTTTTAATGAATAGTGAAAAATTCTGGATTTTTATTCCAAACTACAGTTTACCTAATTTATTTACATAGTTGTATTTTCCTTTTAATTGGTTTTAAAGTATAATTGGATTATATTTTTTTCATTTAATCCAAATATGGTCATTGTAATTAATTTCATATTTTAATTAGACATAAACACATGTCAATCTTTTTGTTGTTTTTACTTTTTTAAAGAACTCTTTTTTGTTTTGACAACGAGAAATAATTTTAAATTAATTTCTGAAAATTCAATGTTTTTAATTTTGAAAATGGATTCAATATTTTCAACCAGGAGGTCCAAACTGTTTAAATTGGTAGGTTTTATTTTTAGACATTATGAATAGTACCTTTAGTAAGTATTTTATTTACCATGGTTAAAATGTAAATATAGTAAATAAGGGTAAAAAATAATGTTATAATAATATTAAATTTCCTTAACTCACATCCTATCCATATTGGACGAGATATTTCTGAAAATGGACATCCATGGGTTGATTTTAGGACCCCACAAAGCAACTTTTGTGTGAAAATGACATTTAATTACATTTAATTTGAAGTTAAGGAAAATATAACCTAAACATGTATCGTCTACAAAAACAATTATATGAGGCTATATAATTTATTTTTTGACTATAAATATTCATTAACAAAGAATAAATATTTCCTGTATCGTGGTATTTTATTTATAATTTTTGAACACCATATAAATAAATTTATTTTTGACATAATGGTGATGTAGTGATTACCTTATTAATGAAAGAATTAAATAAATGATATTATAAATATTAAAATAAATTTATTTTGAAACTTTTTATGACATACACGAATTTTATGGTTGATTTTTACTTAATACCTTTTCATTAATGAATTTGTTTCGAATTAATCAAGTTTTAATGGATTTTTAAAAAGTAAATGATATGAATAGTATTAAAATTGACAAGAATGAGTTTTTAAATCAATTATATTTTTATTAAATGATATAATAGTCCTAAAAATATAATATTAGGCCTACTGACATATATGATTATACTAATGTCATTAATGATCCATTTTGGGTCTCTTGGAATATTATTGTAACTATAGTAACCATATATTATGAAAATAGAAGAAGACATGGAAAGAGTTAATTTATTTACCTAAGGGTTAAAGAAAAAAGATAAGGCTTATTTTATGACCTAAAATAATGTAAAACCCCTTTTATGAGATTATTTATACCCATACTCGTCTTACATATGAAATATATCACTATTTTGTTATTATAATTCAAAAATCAATTGATAATAAAACAATATTTCAAAACATTCCTCAAGTCCCCCTCACCCCTCATATAAATGGACATCACCTCTAAATCAATAATCACACCACTCAAGAACCTTTTATCATCCAAAATCTTCCAAAATTATCTCCCAAAATCCATCTCTTCTTCCTATAATCCTTACATAGGTAGAAGGTAATTAAACAAGGCCTTTTATTTTAAATCAATAGGAGTTACCCTATTTGAGGTAATGTCTTCTCTCAAGATTCATTAATTTATTTTCCTTATCCAACCCCCATAAAAACTATTTGTTCAATTATATTATAACAACACGTATTTCTTAAATATTCTATGTTTTTATGAGATTTATTTGAAATAAACATATACACACCTCCATCTAATGGGTATAAAACATAGTGTTTCTGTGGAAGGCAAACTACTACCTCACAAAACGATGATTGTTTAATCTTCTCCTACCACCTCTCATGGTGGCCATTATGATGGAACTGTAATTATATATGATATTTATGATATTTATTTTATCTCTATGCTTCTGTAATTCTCTTAGAGAACATTCTTTTATTCTTTTCATGTATTATAAATACGATAATTTCATTTGAGGAAGTGCGGGCTACCGCCCCCTAAAAGTGATATGAATCATTCAAGATATACATGGATCATATAAAGGATGAAATTAATGAACTTATGTAACATATATAATATATATATTATTATATATTTATAATATACCTATGTATCATTTAGTTTTTATTCCATTAAATTTGAAAATGAAATGAAAGTAGTGTTTATGCGTACCTACGGCTTACCGTCTCCATGAACGGTGCATTTCATTTTTTATATACAAATAATATAGACTATTTTAAATACATATACACTTGATTTATATTATATATATATGACATCTGTATCATTAATATCATTCTGTCTACAATGTAATTTTTACCACATGGACAATTAGTATTTATAACAAGTTTAATTTTTACTCAAGTACTGAGCCTCGACAAAACGATCTATATGAACTTGAATAATTATATGATTGTTATAGAAATGTAATAAGTGATATAAAAGGAATAATTAACTTTAAAAAGGTTTTTATCAATGTATAAATTAACTTAAATTTATTATTCAGGAAGAAAAAGTAACATACATGACAATTCAGACTCATGGTAAGGGACTTCATCTCAATCCCCTTTTATTGAGGCATATTTTAGTTTATACACAACCTTATTTTATACAGTGAAATATAAAACCCCTTTTACATTTACATTCATTTAATGGGAAAATTTTATCTACAAATCATTTTAGTAAATGACAAAAGTAATTCTTTTAATGTTTGTTGTGACAATGACCTTTCTACCACTGTAATCGTTATTTAGATTTATCTATAAGCCATAATGTTTATAAAAAGAAAATAAATACCTTATTCCACTTTTGGGTGTTTTGGTATTTAAAATGGTTTGTAAAATGGATTTATTATTTCAATATCTAGAAATAATTTCTTGTGATCACAAATAAAATGTTATTAGTGAAATATTGATATTTTTAATATTTTATGATTTATGATTATATAATGGTACATAGACATTTGACGGGTGGTTATGTGGTAAACCAAATGACAGGTGGTTCCATGATAAACCAAGGATGGGTAGTTATGTTATAACCTCCACTTCATTGGTAATGAAAGTCGATCATATGGATATTCCATTTGTGATAATGATTTGTGAAAGTCGACTGCATGGTTATTTCATTTAAGTATTATTATGTATCATGTTTACCTTTTATATGTTATTTGTGATTTCTATATATTTTATGGGTATATTTTGTTTACAAAAGGGTAATAAATGATCTTTTATTTAGGTAAGAGTATTTACTACTTCATAAAGGTGAAAATTATTACTTACACTAATGTATTTATGGTTTACATGTTGTTTTAAAAAACGAGCAGTTTTCCTTCTTTGTGTACCACTTACTGAACTTTTTATGGTCATCCCAAGATTTGAAATGTTTTTCACAAGATTAAATGTTTAATATAGTTATGGATGGGATCATGGAAAATTTGTGATGTTTAATCATGAAGCGAAACCACATTCTTTTTTAAATGTTTTTGTTTTATTAGTGAAAATGGATAGTGAGAAGAAGTGTCTACTTTGTAATAATAAAGATGTTATATATATGTTATGGACTAATTCACTAATGCTCTAAACCTGAAAATATCATCAATTTGAATAATTAACTTAATTCTATATTGTGATATGTTTATGGATGGGTCCTTATAGTTGGTATCAGAGGTCGGTTTAGATACATTTATAGGTAAGGGTGTTATTTAATAATAAGTTACATAACCATAATGGTTATCATATTAGAAAGAGTCATAGTTATTTTAGATAAAGATAATGAGTTTAATATAATATGAATAAGTATATCTTAGAGATTACCCTCCTTATAAGATAGTATATTATTATTTTACAGATATAATCACAGTAGCCTTTTTTATTTTATTAAAGGACTGGATATAGCATGAACCAAAGTAAATAATGGATGTGAAGGAAACTGTGGTGGTTTTCTGAATAAGAAACCGTATGAAATGGGAGCTGAAATGATAACTCTTGTGGTTATTCTTAACCAAATATCTAGAGTCATGATTGACCACTTGAACCTCGATGATTTTTATAAGGAATAATATATGTGAGAAACAAATCCCAATGGAAGTTTTTGTAACAATCATAAAGGTAAGTATATATAAAAACCAGTGTTTCATGGATGGGGAAAGAAACACTTAGAAAAATTATTCAAAGTGATGGGAAGATGTTCAAGATGTGGTAATGAAGGTCATAAAGCAATAACCTGCCATGGAAAAAGGAAGTGTCTAGTTGACTCCAGGAAAGGGAAAGAAGATCTTTTTGAAGGATCAATTGAATGTTTTAAATGTGTGTACATAGTCATTATACAAATAGATGTCCTAGGAATAAGGTTCAAGAATGGGATCAGTATGATCATACAAATATATATTTATTGATTCCAAATTCCATTGGAATTGATGATGAAGAAACTAAAAATTCCCTATGAATGTATAGATTATTTCTTAGGTCATGTTTTGACATTACTAAAATATTAGGACATTATGCATGATTTTGTTTTATGGACAGATGTATATAAGAATTAGATGTAAAAACATGGATAAAGGATCATTAAGAATTTTTTATGATTAAGATGTCTAGTAATTTAAGAGATATGTTGGATCTATGGATGATGATTTGTTTAAATGTATTAATGATCAGATTAATTTTGAATAATTTTTCTAGTATGTATAACCCTGAAGTTTTATATGTGAGAATTTT
This sequence comes from Viscum album, assembly GCA_963277665.1. Classification (NCBI taxonomy): domain Eukaryota; kingdom Viridiplantae; phylum Streptophyta; class Magnoliopsida; order Santalales; family Viscaceae; genus Viscum; species Viscum album. The sequence continues at coordinate 2,412,828 of CAUJRU010000019.1, read as the reverse complement.
ATTCATTGAAAAATTATATTTTCGTATGTGGACATAATGGATAACCTTAGGGGTTTATGTGGTCTTTTTTTTCGGTGAAAATTGTGGGTTATTAGTTTCTGGGATGAATAATTTGAGGTATGGAATATCCTTTGATGTTAAAACATGTTATGTATATTTTAAATGATTTTATCTCATTTTGTTAATGTTATGAGAATTATAAATTATTTTTTTAAAAAGGACAACACACAAGCCATGCGACAACCTGTCGTGATAGAAAAAGCTATGGGAATCGAACCAACAACCAATGTGAAACTAGGATTTATCACCTACCACTGGCATACATAATTTCCCTGGTTAGTATGACTAATTCATTTTAGTTAAATCATTTTATAGATCAATAATAAGTTGATTATAGGAACTTATGTTTTATCAAATGGATATCCTTAGTATAGGAAATTGATTTGGTAATTATTTGATAAAGGTTATTTTAGAAGACATTCTCTCTTAGGGGGAACAATATATGCCTATGGAAAATAGAATACTACATGATTTCATTTTTGGAGTCATGGTTGAAATTGTTTTGTGGGCATATGGTGATTTGGGTTATTTATGTAAATGAATAACCAACTGGAGAGAATGTGTGATTAGGTTAATTAGACTGTTGTATGAGACATTAAGAGTAGTAGATGTTATTTGGAGAGAAATGTTAATATTTATTATGGATGTCTATTTGATTAAATTCTTCGGTGTTTTGGGATTCAATTATGGTTTGTATTATATTGATAAATTTTGAGGACAGTTGTGTATTGTATTACAACCATTCTCTTTAATACAGAGTTAAACATGATTTATTACATAAAATCATCACTTAATACAACATATATGATCTAGAGGTCTGCAATCTTTTATTCATGTAAACATTACATAAAAACCTAAAACATGAAATAAATATCTTTATTGAAAACTTCTTTTACATGAGAACACATATTCCTTCATACTTAGCGTTGCTTTGGATAACCAAAGTAAATTAATAAGAAAAGGATGATATATAAAGCCCATTAAGGGAGTAAAAAAGACATAACATGAATAATATAGTACACGTTATTAAATAGGAATATCAATGGAGCACAAGTGAAACATTAAAATAAAGTCATGATATAGAATGATTATCATAACATGGAAATATGGAAACAAAATATAACATGATATTACCATGAGCAGAGACTCATTTCACATGGATCATGAGTAAACCGTCACTTCACATGAATTAGAATGAGTAAGCCAGATTTCACATGATGTATCATGATACTAGTATTTACCCAATGCATTGGAGCTCTATTAGGGTGAACCCTTCTTAACCATTTCATTTAATGTATAAGTGCGCCACATGAATCATATAACATTGACTCATTAAACATCATCATTTATTACACGATTAAGGAATGTGAAATTAATACATTAAACTATATAATAAATATATAAATGTCTATAATGGTTAATACCCTTGATAGAGAAATGGCCTTGGTATTAACTACATGATAAATCAATCTTGGAAAATTTTGGAGCAATTTCAGAAACACAAAAGTGTGACAAAATAATTCTTAAAAATGGTTCATTAGAGATAAAGGGGTGCCTAATAATATGTACATGAAATGGAAAGTAAGGGGTTTTATATGGATACATGTCCCTACATGTGTAATGGAATTTATATTCAAGATACAAAAGAATTTCTTAAATGTTAATGCGAAGAGAGAAATTCCATACGGAATTTTGGCATAGTAACGGGTGTACATGGGAGAAATTAATGAGACAGAAAGAGGTAAATAATCATTCAAACATAAGGAGGAAAGTTTGGGGGAGGTGATAAATCATACCCAAAAATTTTAATTGAAATTCAAATGGTACAACAACATAATGAAATTTGTATAAAAATGAGAAAGGGAGAAATACCATAATTGGAGGTCGGATCCCAATGGCTAGGGAGGGGACTATTGGGAGATTGGGGTTCCATGGGAGGATTTTAGAGATATTTTGAATTGTAGTGACGTGATACAATGGTTTTTAGTGAATGGAAGTCGAATCCTGGGTGGGTTAATATAGGAAAGGAGAGGGAATTGTTTACTATTTAGGTTTTGGACACCACACGGTAAACTAATAAAAACCACACACAAAACCCCTGTTTTTCAAATGGTTTTTTCCAAAGGTCAATGGAAAAAATTTATTTTATAAGGCCAATGTACTAACTTCTAAAAATATTAGTCTTGATTATGAAGAGGTGTTTCACACTGAAAAGGAAATCATTTTAAAAGGTAAAATTTTTTATAAGTCTTGAAGGGTCCACTAAGGCCCAAAAATAATAATCAAGCCAATATAAATCATATTATTAATAATGTAAAACATATATTGGATGAAAATCCAATTTATATAATTTTATTACACAGCTATTCGGTCATTATGATGTCATAAAACAAATTATATTATTAAACAATATATAATTTTTACCGAAATATTTAACTACCTCAGAAAATTATGAAAAATTCACCATTAGATAATTTTGAAGTCTTGAATCCAAAAATGATATTCATTTTATCCAAATAAATTTATAAATATATGAGTTTTTACATCTATAATTAAATCCTACATTTATAAAAAATTCATGGGTTTCGACAAAAACAACTTTCAAACCATAATACAAATTATAATTTTATTCATTAAAATTCTGCAGTCATTTTTATTTAATAAAAAGTAATTTATTAATACTATTTTATTAAAATATTCATTAATTTAAAATTACATTAATTAATCAAAATGGATATCTTAATTTAATATCAACAAAAAATAATATTTTTTCTTTAAAAACTATTTACAAAGTAACATTAATAAAATGAATGTATAATATCTATACAAAAATAACGTAAATAATCATAGTGATAGAGTCTTGTTACATAAACCCTTATAACATCCACATAAGACCGAAGGGTAAGGTGTGCTATGTTGACAGACACTTTGGGAGGCTACGATAACATCACTCAGGTGGTAACCTCTATTAACTACCACTTCCACCATAGTTGGTTCCGTTCAAGCTTAACATGTGGAAGCTCGGTGTGGGCTTGGTCAAAGGGGAAGACTAATGACGCCACCTATTTTACGAGCTCCAAAAAATGGGCTTCGTAAAGGAGAAATTATACTAGATGAGGAAATCGCTTCCTTTATCTGAGTAAATTGGATTTATTAAATCCCAATATTTATACTAATCATGTGATCACTATTCAATGACAATATTTGAAATAGCCACAATTCGTAACATTATTTTAAATGAAAAAATAAAACCATGGAAGTGCATATGTCTTTTATAACCATTTTACATAATAACAAAATTAGTTAGATGAAGATTAATTTCATTAATAAATGTTTGGGTCGTTACAATCTTCCCCACTTTGGAAATTTCTCCCTCAAAATTTCTTCTACCACACTTCAAAAGTTGAGGGTATCTCTGCTTCATCACATCTGCTGATTCTCATGTTAAATCATCGAACATGTGGTTTTACACAATAGATTGAGGGGGGAATTAACTTATTTTGTAGTAATTTTTCCCAAAAATCTAAGATATTCACTGGATTCTCTACGTAGGAGAGGTCATTCTCCATTGGTACCACCTCTAGATTGAGTATATGCGATGGGTTAGGTATATAATTCTTCAAGAGTGATACATGGAATACATCATGTACTTGAGACGGGTTTGGTGGGAGTGGTAGTCGATAGGCCATTGCTTCAATGGGATCAAGGATTTCCAAAGGGACGATGTACCTTGGACTAAGATTTCATTTCTTCCAAAATATAAAAACTCTATTCCATGGTGATATGCAGAGGAATACCATGTCTCCAATATCAAACACTATGTCTCGTCGACGATTATCAACACAACTCTTTTGTCGACTCTGATCAGGTTTAATGTGATGATGGATGGTGTTAACCTTCTCCACCTTTTCTTCGATCATTTTTGGTCCTAGGAGTTTTCTCTACCCAACATAATCCCAACATACGAGTGTTCTACACCTCTTACCATAAAGGTCTTTAAATGGTGACATTTGGATGCTTGAGTGGGAACTATTTTTGTAATAAAACATAACCAAAGGAATATGTTGATCCCATTCTCATTTGATGTCCATTGAGAAAGATCTAAAGATGTTCTTAAGTGTTTGGATAGTCCCATTAGATTGGACATCTGTTTGAGGATGATAAGCCGCACTAAAGTTTAACTCAGTATTCAGAGCATGTTAAAGAATCTTCCAGATAATAGAGGTGAATCTTGGATCTCGATCAGATATAATAGATAGTGGTACTCCAAGAAGCCTTACCACATCATTGATATATATATTTGTGCCAGTTGATCCAATGAAAATACTCTTTAATTGAAAAGAATTCTGCAGTCTTTGTAAGATGATTATTTCGTAGGTCCTTGAAATGTGATATTCTAGATTTAAAAATACTTGTTTCCGGGCTATTTCCATTGGATTTATTCATGATGCAGGAAACATCAGATAGTTATTTATCCATAGAGGACCTACTTTCCAAATGTAGGGGTTCATTTAAGTTTTAAACGTTACGATACTTAAGAACATGCATTGGTCGAGAGGAGTGGAGGTCAGACTCATCACCCCCTTTTGGGGGGAATTATTGTCTACTCCGTGACTCTCAATAAAATTAAAATATTTTCATGAATCCTTATTAATTCACAGTGTATATCATAAGTATCCTGTATAATTTAAAATAACTTATTTAACATGTATAAAATTTTCATAATTATCACTATTTATTCGAGGTTTTCCATCAATGGCATCCTCTAATATACGGATTAGAGAATCTTTTAATCATTATTTATGATGATACTGGTTTTTAAGCCACTCGTGGGGCACTCTAGAGTTTATTATCATCTAGGGAGATGAAAGTTTGTTTTTCTCTTGGGATTTTGCTCTTAAAAAGAGATACATATGTATCCCTGTGAAAGGAATCAGAACCCTCGTAGTTCGGTTCCACATAATGGGACACATCATACCTTTTAAGGTCATGTGATAAGGACCCCTAACCAGAAGGTGCTCAGTTACACCTTAGTGTGGGACTTATGTTAAAATATCCCAAGGAACTTTGGAAAGGATATAGGTTTCCAAATAGGATCAAACCCTATTCATTGTATGGCCCAAAGAGAACAGGGTTGATTTGAAGTGTTGGTTTTGAAAATCAAGGAGGCTTCCTACGTATCCCATATGGATGGGAATCGAAGACCACGTAGTTCGATGAATTTCATAGAAGAGTATTGTCCTCTGAGAAAGATAAGTTAGGGCTTACTTCCTGAAAAATGATGCATAAATTGGGGGAATTAGGGTTGGATTCCTGAGGAGGATATCCAATGAGCTCGGGCCTTGAAAAGGCTTCCTACATATCCTGGTTTGAACAGGAATCAGAGTTCCCATAATTATATCCAGTGCGAGTTTCTGCACATGTTGCAACCATCACATATCTCTAAGCTGACATGAGTCATGCTCGGTGTGTGAAACAAGAGGATGTGAAAGATTCAACAATGACATTCACACTTCCTAATTTTTCCTCCATGTTGATGGAAGAGGGCACGTCGACCATAGATGAGGGTGAGCCGACGAACCTTCCCTCTGTTCTATTTACATTGGAAAAGGGTCTAATGTAAGGAAGAATGGTGAAAGTGAGGGGCTTATACCAGGATGGCTACCCTTAAATTGGTTCTGGTAGGGGAGGGAGACTTCTCCTATACTAGCGTAGAATGGAAAGTGTGAAGTGTACCTCACCTACCGGAGAACGGAGGACTTGGGTCACCTCTTTGAAAAGGGAGAGGCCCGAAGCCCACCATCTTCCAAACTGGGAACTTCCCAACATTGTTTTTGGGAGAAAATTCCATGAGACTGTAGATATACAAACCCATAAGCATCCCATGAATCTTAACCCCAATGCGAAAAAAATGTGGGAAACCTCTGTCTGTGGAAATACAAACCCAAATTGGAGACACACTGATGTGCCTTACCCAAAGGTTTGAAAAGTCAGGAGGTTTTGGGTGAGGATTCAACTTATCCCCTTTTGAATAAGGGATCTAAAGAAAGAGATACCCTGCCATGAAAGGCTTCAAAGGGTATTTGAGTTTGTCGCGTAGGTACCTCGCGCAGGTATGTTACCTAGGTACCCTGAACTACTCAGTCGCGCATGTATGGTCTGCAAATGTACCGCGCAGTTGTACTGCGCAGGTATGGTGCACATGTACACCACGTAGGTAAGAATGGTGACTGAAGAATTTTAAGAACAATAAAAAGATGCCTATTCCCTTTAATTATCCCTTCTCTCAGAGTTTATAGAACTACCTGGGAATGTTTGAGAAATCATGGAAAAAGAGCTACGTAATGGGAGATTCAGAGAGTCTTTCAAAACATTTCAGTCCGGAAATGGGGAACCCAAGGGTCCTATTTAAAGGCAAGGATGGGCCTGGTGGAAAAAAACATGGGTCACATAGATATGACGCTTAGCTCCACCGCACAGGTGCTCCGCGCAAAGGCATCCCAAATCCTCTAATACGTAGTTCGGATGCCTAGCTATATCGCGCAGCTCAGCCGTGCAGCTCGGCCACGTAGCCCTGTCACACAGCACGGCCACGGAGCTCCTTCAGGCAGCTGGTCCGAGTATATCTTTCACGAAGCTTCTAGATATTGGCTGATGTTTCCTTTGAAATTTTTTAATCTCTTTATGGGGTGTCGACGAAAGACCCCCCCCCCCTCAGGATTGGATCTGAAAATATAAAAAACGAGGGTCAAGTACTGAGGTAATTTCACGCAGTTATATCGCATAGATATGTCATTCAGATATGGCATGAAACTATGCCATGTAGGTATTCTATTTCCTATAAATAGGTTTCAACCTTTCACATTTGTTTTCGTCACCTGCGCTTTCCAATGTTTGGAGCTCTCGTTGCGTAGCTCATTCATTCAGCTGCATTGCGTTGTGATCTCGCGTAATTATCATGAAATTTCATCAAGGTAATATTATTTAAACGATAGAGCTACGCCAAAAGGATTTCACCGAAGGATTTATGCTGAGATCTTTGTCGAAGGACATACGCGACGAAATTTTTTGGAAGGACCTCGTTGAAGGAGCTTGTTGAAGGACCTTGTCGAAGGACCTACTTGACAAGTGTCCTTTTCCAATTTTCTTACTTTCTTCTTTAGAAATAATGTTTTTAATTTTGGTCATTCTGTTGCAGGAAGGAATGACTCATTTGATGACCCATACTAAGGAAGCTAAGGCTCGTCAAAGTGAAATAATGAGGATTGTCGGGCAAGATTATTATGACACTATTGAGAGTACTCTTCCTTGACTATAGAAGGGTCTAATTCTATACCAGTGTGACTATCCAAAAAGTCCATACTTACCTCTGTATGTGCATGGACTTTTTCAAGACTCCCATTTTCCATCTATTAGGAAATACATTCCAAATAATTGTTTTCTTCAGTATTCCAACTGTAACTGCTTGAATATTAGTGCAAGGGGGGTTCCAATACAAGAAGGAACAGTCTCTATTAGTTGTATCCTTCATCATTGTAGTTGTGCTCCAGATATTAAGGATCATGTTGTAGAACCAAGACCACATTGTTATGATTATACTTTTTGATCTTCTCAGACAGATCAATCAAATGGTTAGAAAGGAGATTTGGACCTTCGTTCGGGAGGGGGTGTGAAACCCGAGTGAATGTGGGAATTCTCGGTATGTCAGACTTCTGTAGAATTCTGAAAAGAATTTCCAGACGTTCAAATTTATGATGTTTTCTGGATGTGGCAAACTTATGTTTACAAAAATGAACTCATTTCTAAATTACTGAGCTGATGGAGCCAACAAATAAACTCATTTCATCTAACACATGGCGAAGTTGGTATTAGTCTCTGGTACATTTATCAAATAGTTGGAATTCCTATTCATGGTGAAATGTATGATGAATTCATCCCACCTACCTCAACATGGGGTGATGTTACCAGAACAACACTGCTGGCCCATTAATTATTTAAGATATCCAAGAATTTAGCTAAGGATAAGAAAGATATTCATGCTAGAGTGTGGATGGGAGCTTTCTTAGAACCAACTATAGAGAAAGGTCCAATCTGGGGACGTCCTACTGTTTTTCATTCTGCCAATAACCGAGGTAGTTCAGGAAAATATTTTCCTACACTGGAAAGAGATTATTACAAGCGTTGGGGTTATAAAGTAAAACCTGATATAGATGCAAAAGTAAGCTTAGCTTCCTTCCTTGCTATGTGGCTAAGTGTTTATTTGCTTCTAGTTCATGAATCTGGTGGTGGTGTAAGATCAGGAACTTTTGTGATTGCCAATAAATTGGTAAAGCAGATGTATATTGGGCTAGAAATCCCTGTTTTGGAAAGAATTTACCATCTCTTGATGCATTTATACAATGGGAAGGCTCCATTTAGAATTTCAGGGCCATTTCAAGTTTTGTGGGGATGGATTGCGGCACATTTTTTATCATACTCAGTATTGAACTCAGTCATAGTTCCTAATGGTTGATTCACTCCATTTTTACAGAAAGTTTCTGGTATTAAGCCTCTAAGATTGAGACCTGACAAGGTACTAAAGGTATTGAATGTCTTAGGAGAATTCAACTTATTTCCTTTTTGTAATCCACCAACTAGAACATTTATTGATGATGGTAAAGGAGAGTATTAGATGGGATCTTATATAATGGGATTTAGGGATGGTGTACAATCAACCAGGATTGATGGTGAAATTATCTACAGGGCTTATGTGCCCTACAAGATTCCTTGTCAATTCAGGTGTCTTCAACAGTCAAGCACCCTTCCACCCACACATGTCGGACATGAGAATCACCCCTTGGTCACACAACAATTATGGATTCTCATAGCTTTAGAGGTATCCAAACTATCAATTACATTACCTCCACTAGATGCATCAACCGGATTGGATGTTGGGTATGCCAATGGATGGGTATCTTCATATCTTCAAGGGGATCTGACAAAAGGAGTATATCATGTGGCGACTACAACGGCTGTTGCATGTGAAAATCGTGGCAAGTAGTCCAAGGCCAAAGGTGATATTGGAATTTCAGAGGTTTCAGAGCCCTCAAAATGTCTTTGCAGAAAGTACACCAGGAAGACCAAGGCTAAAGAAGCAATACCTCCAACAACCAAGCGATCTAGTTGCCGCCATCAAACAAAGATTCCTATTCCACCTGTAAAATTTTCTAAGGAAGAATGTTCAGAAGAAGATCATCAATCAGAAGGAGTTGAACCTCTTCCGTACTCAACCAGGCAAAAATAAAATTATGTGTGACCTTCGACCATTTATTACTAAGATAATATAACCCATGATCTCAAGGATGCCTGGGAATTTCTTCAAAATGGCACTTGAATACCAGATGTTGGTGATATCAAAGAACCTTCTGATTTCAATCCGGAAAATAACTTCTCTGAAGTGAAAAAGTATATTGCGGAGTTAGAGACCTTTATATATTCAACAGATGAACAAATCTTAGCTTCTAAATGAGTATCTCATATACTAGACTTAGGAGTTTGTGAAGGGGTAATTATCGACTCTGAGCAGGAGTGGGATATTTATGTTAATACTGAGAATGTATTTCTCCTTTTTCTTTCCTCTCAACTATCCTTTATCATTTGACATCATTAATCATGATGAAAATTTATATCTGCAGCTTGAATGTAGAGAAGGAAGATCTGGAATGATTCTTGAATCACCTTAGTGTTGTCCTGTAGGTTCTACCATTGGCGCAACGAATAATCCTACTAAGTCGCCAGAAATTTCTCCAGGAGCAAGAATCATGACTGGGGTAATAGCGACAGATAATCCTCAACCACTACCTCAAGTTTCCCCTATTAAGAGAATTTTTTCAATCTCCCCACAATATTTTGAATAGACATGCAAAAGAGCAATGATATTTCTTCAAAGCGTTCGCCGAAAGAGTAAGTATTTATACAATCTTCAGATAATACAATTTTCTCAAGATGTTCTGGTAACCATGTTTCATCCACTTATAGGATCTATTTCTCTGTCCTTTCTAAAGGGATTAAGATCCGCTGATCCACAACCAGAAAAAGAAATCCCAGGGGAAACCCAGGTTCATGTTGACGTATCTGTAATGTCAAAAGATTCAGCAATACCTACTCTTGGCTCTATTGAGAGAGAGGAAGGCCATTGTAAGAATAAATACATTTCCTGATTATTTTTTTGTCAAAGGATCCTGAAAATAATCAATACTGATATTCCTATTGCTTCAGATGAAATGACTGAAGATCGAGGGAAATCTGAAACCAATGCTGAAATTAACCCATCTGATGCTGGAACACCAATTGATGATTCAGTAGAACAGAATGTCAGTGGATCCAATTTGGGCATCAACCAACATTTTTTGGATACCTTAAATGGTGATGATGTTGTAACATTTCAGGCCGTATATACTAAAATGATGGACACCCTTAATCGGAATATTAATATTCTAGGATCCATTAAGGAGTTTATAGATTTCCATGATGAATTTCAAGGAAGTAAGTTCCTATTCCTCCATTTTCCATACATAATTTTTTCTTCAACTTGATTCTATACATCAAAATTCACCTTATGTAGCATTATTTCCAAAAAATGTCGCAAAGGATCTTCAAGAATAGGGTGTTCCACTTTATCATTCTGCTGGGGCTGAAGAAACACTTACAAAGGATCCTTTATCAAGAGTCGTTCTGGAGCCTTCAAATGTCATATCTGAACAAATTCAACCCCCTCCTCAAGAAACACCTGCTCAAAACACTGAAGCTGAAAATACAGAAGATGAATCCAATAAAGTAGTTGAATTATTTTTGGGTAAATATAGTCATCTGTCTGAGTCATATTTGTTTCCTCCATTGAAACTAATAATGAACTTGATTTATTATTTAGGGTTATCAGTTCCCAGATCAGAGGGTGAAGATTCTACCATTCCAAGAGAAGCAGAACGAAACAATTCATTAAGAAACATGTTTCCAGAGTACATTTTACCTCCTTGTAGTGACTCAGATTCCGATTTAGAGATGTAATATGCTCTCGGAGTGGCACGTAAGAAGACATGGCAGCAGTTCTAAAACATAATTGCTAAAAAACCTTTAGATTAATTATCATCCCATTTTCCAAAACTCCCAGCATTATTTTATTTGTTGGGATTTGGTAGATTCAATTTCTGGCTGGTCTACGATGCCACGAAGGAGACTATCCACCGATGGGAGGAGGATCATAAACTACGAAAAGATTTTGAAGAGGCTAAAAGACTCGTCAATATTAAGGGATTTCAAGCTACAGTGGTTGAGGGGGAGGCAAATCATAACAATAAATCACTCGAGATCAGCCAACAAATCAAATAATACATGAAGGAGTTATTATCTCTTCAACATCAACTAGATACTGTTCATAACATGCTTGAGCAATTGAATCATACATTAAGAGAAACCCAATTGGAGGAGACAACTTCCATTTCAACTACTAAGGAAGTACTCCGTCAGGCAGAGGAGGTTATAGTTGCTCAATTATCTCAACTTTAGAAGGCAGCTGATGGAGCATATGAAGTAGTTCATCAAATGAAAAGTCATGTTGAAAATTTATTTTCAAACATGATAAAGAGGCTTCGATTTGTGGATGACCCTCCATTTTCAAATAAATGAACAAAATTTTGTTTCTAAACATATACATGCCTTCATTCAAGTTTTTTTTCATTATTACAATATGAAATGTAAATGATGATAAGGATTCCTTTATGTTAAACAATCATCATTATAATAACAAGAATGAAGCACTTAAAATTTTCTTATTAAGCCAAGTGATTGAAGGATCATAATCTGATTATTGCTATAGTTACATGGATAACCCCACAAATTTTTTATCTTTTGACTTTTAATTTCTAAATATTAGCTAAATCATACTAAAAAATGTATTTTTAGTGAGTTGAGACTCGAATTTTGTTCAGAGAGCCCTTTGCGGGTTCTTAGTCTAATGAGTATCAAGTCTTTTGTTACTGGCAGTTTAAAGTCATGCATATTGATCTATAAAGTGCTAATATTTAGGTTTTAATAGCTTTGACCATATATTTTGAATTAGATCCCAAAAAAACTTCATGGATAAAAAATTCATTATCTTAAATCCTGCATCACCATAATGCATGACTTTTCCAAGAAGTTACCATTACATGAAAAACACGTTGTGGGGGCTACTTTATGCAGGGACAACTAGAGCATATGTTGCATAATAAAATAGTGGAATATATTGACTGACAAGCCTTTTATGTAGGAAACTTATGCTAGGCCGCCTAAGGGCACATGCTGCATAGTCAGGAAAAAGATCTCTCAAATGTTTGATGTTCTATTGTTAAAAGTCAAAGAAAATTTATGGAGATTCAGATTTTCCAAATCATAGAGTTGGCTTTATGGAGAAAGGTACCTGAATATGGAAAGGGTATCTCTAATCAAGATATCCAAAAAATCATAGGAATAAGACATTTATAATGGCCTGACCCAAATATAAAAATATGGTGTCTGTAGTTTTAGGTCATACAACTAGGACCAAAAATGGAAACAATATATAAATGTAGTCAAGTAATTTCAAGATTATTTCATAGTGTACCGACCACATGATGATCGAAATGTTTAAACCAAGGTATTGAAGACTGTCAGATTATGAGATAGATAACGGGACAAGAATACTTGAATGACTATTTTAAAATACAGATTCTTGTATATTGTCCTCAACAATTAAAGGGGAAAAAGATACTATAACCAAGAACGAAGTAACCATTACATGAAAAAACCTACATGGGGGCTACATTATGAAAGACCAACTAGGGCATATGCTGCATAGTGAAATAATGGCATCTTTTGAGAGACAAGCATGTCATATAGGCAACTTATGCAAGGTTGCCTAAGGGCACATGGTGCATAGTCTAGAAAAAGAGCTCTCAAATATTGAAAACCTTGCTACTAGAAATGGTAAGAAAGATTATGAAAATATGAAAGAAATATTCATGATTAAGAGTGTAAAATATAGAATGGGGTTATGCCCAATTTATATAAGAAATATTTGAATCAATATTCACCATAAATTTGATTTCATTTACATAGATCTAACTCATATGTAAATTGGATGCTTTATTTGTTACCTTTGAATGAATATGGTAATGTGAAGTTTTAAGTATTGCAGTGAGTTCATTATACAATGTTGTTTTAAGTCATGTAGTGAGGACATTATACTATTTAGTTTTGATTCATGCAGTGAGTAAATTCATAAACCCCTAAGAAATTGAAAACACCCTATTTTTATAAAGAATCCCATTACCCAATTCCAAAGCCCTTGTGAGCTATGTTCGTTGGGAGAAACAAGGAGCAGTAATGGTTCCTTTTATAATATAAAGGAGATCTAAGTGAGAAATAAGGGTGTTAAATTTCCATCCAGTTTAACATCATGTTGTAAGGATGATAATGAACCAATATGAAAGAAATGACACATTGTAACTAGATTAAGTGATAAAATCTAAATGTCATTATGTGTCTTGTTGGATAAAGAATCAATTGATGCATATTTCTTATAACATTTCCTATGTAAATTTTATTCTTATACCAGAAATAAATGGGGTTTTGATGTTGTTGTTTTTATCATGATTGGGCCCAAAATTAGAGATTTAGGCGCCTCTATGTATCTCATTGGAAAGAAAAAATAAATGAGAATCAAGCCATACGTAGTTCTTGAAACAATAATTCCTCATGTTAATCAGATTTGGCATGAATAATGGGGGATTTTAACACATTCTAATAGAATGGTAAATCTTAAGACATAAAATTGTATATGGACCAAATCATAAATCTTAATGAAACACTCTGTATAGATCTGATTCATATACAGGAGGAGAAAAGAAATAATAAAATTTTGTGATTGTGGCTGGGCCCCGAATTGGAGATTCAAGTGTCTCTATATATCTCATTAGAAAAAATGAGAATCAAGCCATATGTAGTTCCTGAAACATGGTCTTTATGCAGATCTGACTACGACATAGGAAAGAGAGGGACTCGTGTAATACTAAGGAGTAGTGATGATGTCAATAATATTTACTTATGGAAACTTCTAACGTTTTATAGAGAAAATGTTAGTTTTAAAAATGATGTCATGCAGTTTAACGTCAAGCGACAAGGACGAAAATTCTATGCACTTTAACATCATGTAGCATGGATGATTATGGTTTTTCTGCAGTTTAATGTCTTGCAACTAGGACATGGGGGCTGTGCAGTTTTGTTTCTTGTAGTAAGGACGTGGTATCGTGTTGCTTAATGTCTTTTAGTGAGGACTAATTATGCAAAACTATACAATCTATTTCTTCAAAAATCTTGCATTGCTTGGGGTTGTGATGAGCTCTCCATCCGTTGAGATTAAAGCATATGCTCCATTTGAATAATCCTAATGTATGGAATTAGGTCCTTCCCACATTGGCTCAAGTTTGTGAGGTTTCTTTCCTAGTATCATTGGATTTTTAAGGACCAATACCAATTATCCTTTAATAAATGAACGAAGACGAACTTTCTTATTAAAAGCTCATGAAATTATGTTTTTATAGGCTTCTAGATGATCAAAAGTATGAAATATTTTCTTATATAATCATTCCAACTCATTGAACCATTTCTGGGACAATTCATCTGTTGATAATTGATCACAAATTTCAACTCTTAGTGAAGGAAATTTCATTTCAAATGGTAAAATCGCTTCAGTTCCATATACCAATGAATAAGGAGTTGCTCGTGTGGTAGTACGGATTGTTGTCCGATAATCCCATAAGGCATTCAAAAGTTTATCACGCCATGATTTCTTATCTTTATCCACCATATTTTGGTGTATATTTGATAGGGTTTTATTAAAATCCTCTATCTATCCATTGACCGCCACATGATAGTGAGATGAATGGTTGGATTTGATATTATATTCCAGAAATAAATTTTTTACTTAAGAAGGAAAATAATTGGTACCATTTTCTGTCAAAATAGTATAAGGGGTGCCAAATCTAGTGATGATATTAGTTTTGACAAAAATAATGATATTTTTAGCTCCAACATCCTTCATAGGTATTGTCTTAGCCCACTTAGAGAATAAATCAGTAGAAGTGAGAATATACTTGAACTGGTTAGCCGTGGCTGGAGGATAAGGCCCTACTACATCCATTCCCCATATGGAAAATGGCCAAGAGTATTTAGCTGTATGTAGTAAGTCTGGTGGTTGATGAATGAAGTTTTCATTAACTTGATAGGGATGGAATGTTTTTTTGATGTCTGTACAATCCTATATCATTGAAGGCCAAAAATATCCAATCCTTCGAATCTAATCAGAGATTCTGTGCCCATATTGGTGTGCACCACAAGCTCCTGAATAAACTTCTTTCATGACAGTCGCAATTTATTCTCCATCAATACATCTGAAGAGAATCCCATAAAAGGCCTGCCTATAAGGGAACATTCGGTTATTTGGACCATCATAAAGAGTAAAATTAGCCGCTCGTCGCCAGATCTCCTCCTTCTCAGTCCTATATGGTGGAAGTATCCAATTTTGAAGATATTCCATGATGGATGTTCCACATCCCGTGGTATGACCATTCGGTTAAAAAATAGGGAAAATTTCATTGATTTCCTCCCTCATGGTTTGAAAAAAACGTGAAACCAAGAAGCGATGGGCTATGCTGATATCTGTCACAACCTGATTTGGATCTGCCAAGGCTGTAGCTGCATTAGCTAGTGCATCTGCTTGGGAATTTCGTGAACATGGTACATATGAAAATGTTGGATCTGAAGTAAATTCAGCCATTAATTCTCCGACGTAATCACACAAAGGCATTAACTCTTCTTTTCTAATAGAGTATTCCCCATTGATTTGTTTGATTACCAATTCTGAATCACCTATTATCTTTAAATGATCAATTCACACCTAAAGGGCCAATTCCAAACCTGCGATGAGATCTTGATATTCTGCCTCATTATTGGTACAACCTTCTGATAATAGAAAAGAATAAGACAATACTGCCTTTTCTGGGGAAATAATGACTATTCCAAATCCAAACTTGTTGAGTTTAGGATTTTCCGGTTTCATTCCTGTTGGACTTCAAGAAGCACTATAAAAATACATTTCTCATTTCTGGGAATTAACTTGAATAGAGAATACCTCTTCATTTGGAAGTTCAATATTAAATGATGTATCTTCGGCGGATGGATGCTCAGAAAGGAAATCATCCAGGGATTGACCCGTTATTGCCTTTTTAGATACAAACTGGATATCAAACTGATGCAAAATAACTTCCCACTGTGCTAGACGTCCTGTAAGCACAAGAAGACTGAGGATAAATTTGAGTGGGTTATTACAAGATACCAATTGTACCTCATGATGTTATAGATAATGCCTCAATTTCTGAACTGCAAAGATTAATTCCAGGAATCACTTTTCAATATTTCAATATCAAGTTTCTACATCAATCATATTTCAAATGAGATAGTAAAGGTTGTTTTCACTCCCAGCATAATTCCTTTGGGAGAGGAAGGCACCTAGTTATCACTCTAAAGCTGTCACATAGAGAATAAATGGCCTTCCTTCAACAGGCATCATTAATACTGGTGGATCGAGAGATATTTCATAAGGGTATCAAATGCCTCTTGGGAATCTTTGGTCCATTGGTAGGTAACTCTATTCGTCATTAATATGGTGAAGGGTAAAAATTTGCCTTCAAAATTGGCGATAAAGTGCCGAATATAAGACAATTGTCCTTGAAGTCCTCTTAATTATTTCAAATTTCAAGGAGGTGACATACCAAGGATTGATTTTGTTTTCTCATGATCAACTTCAATACTGTTATGGAATAAAACAAAGCTATGAAATTTCCCTGAGGTTATCTGGAAGGCACATTTTATGTGGTTAATCTTCAAAATGTGTTGTCGAAGTTTGTTGAATATGATTTCCAGACCGGCCAAGTGATCAGAACATTGTCTGGATTTTACCCCAATATCATCCACATAACATTCAACAAATTTCACTAAAAAGGGATTGAATATATGGTTCATGGAACCTTGAAATGATGCACATGCATTCTTCAGGCCAAAGGGCATTACACGATAGCAAAACACACCTTGAGGGGATCTGAATGCTATAGATTCTTCATCTTCTGGCGCCATTCGGATTTGATTATACCCAGAATATCTATCCATGAAACAAATTGCTTCATAGCAAGCTGTTGCATCAATTATGAGTTCTGTGATCAGAACTAGAAAATCAACCTTGGGACAATTTCGATTAAGATCTCTGATGTTTATGCAAACTCTAAATTGTCCATTATTCTTTTTCACAGAGACAATATTAGCCATCCATTTGGGATTTTGAACTTCTCTGACAAAGTTACCCTTGACAAGCTTATCAACTTCAGCTTCAATTTTAGAGGCATATGTTTGGTGTGTTCTTCTTGCTGCTTGCTTGAATCCTCGATGTTCTTCTGGAAAACCCAAATGATGAGTGGTAACATCGGGATCAAGATCCGGAATTTCTATATAATTCCAAGCAAATACTGTAACACCCCGAGATTTTATGACAAATATTCTTTTTAATTTTATAGATATCTTGTGTTGTACACTACACCAATAGAATCATGCACTACAAGCGTCCCTGACTTGGCTTGCATTACCCGCAATTGCGACCTTCCACGATAGCATGTGTTGTACGCAATACCGAGTTTCACTAAACAATGATATGTAATATAAAATAGCCGTTATGAATAGTAATAAATTTTTTTAAAAAATTTATAAATTTTTTCTTTTGAAATGGACTTCATTTTTTGACTCCGAATATCAAAATTACCCTAGGGTGAATTTTTGGTATTTTTCTGAATACTCTCAATTTTTGAGGAATAGTTAAAACACTCGGTTACTATTTAAAAACCGACTTTTTATTTAAATAATTATTTATTTTATTTAAATTAATTTTTTGTAAAAATTGATACATAATACCTATATGAGTTCAATGTAATTCATTGGAGTCATTTTATAATAATTTTAGATATATAAAAAATTTTATTTAACATTTCACCGTCTTTTACCCACCTCCTAGGAGAATTTAAAAATTCACATAAAACATAATTTTACCACTTCTGTGAGTGGAATTTCGAAAATTCAAGAGACACGATTAATATCAAGTACCAAAATGTGGTTTAATGAGATGAAAATAATTTTTTTTGAATAGTAACTTTTCACTTTTATTTACCACTGTTGAATGTAAATAGGGTAATTAAGGGTAAAAATAATTTTATTATTACCCTAACACATGTCCTAATAATATTGGATAAGTTTAATTCGACCAAAAAAACCTTAGGAATAAAATATGACCATTTAGGTCCACTTGGATTAGATTAGGACATTTATTATTAATTTATTTAAAGAAGGGTTAAAATAGTTAAAATCAAAGTTTAATAACTAAATAATTTCTAATATAGGGTTATGCATAAGATAAATTCAACTATAAATATTCATTAGAAAGATAAAACGATTTCCTACCTAATGGTATTTTATTTATAAATTTTAGACATTAAATAATTTATGTTATTTATGACACAATGGTGATGCAGGAATTACCTAAATAATGAAATGTTAAAATAATTGATGTTATAAATACCCAAATAAATTTATTTTGAGAATTTTTATAAATTCCAATAATTTTATAGGTTAATATGACATGTTAGAATAGAATTAATTAACTTTTTTAGAACTAATCATGATGTTATGATTTTCACAAAAATCCATTACCAAATAGTGTCAAAATTGACATAAAATAGTTTTTAAAACAAATATTATAATATTTATTGTTATTAGATTCCTAAAAATCTAAGGATCGGCCAATATACTTATATAATTATACATGTATCATTAATGTATCACTAGGGGGTTTCTTGGATGTATATGGTATGTTTATTAACTATATAATATAAAAATACAAGGTGACATGGTAAATGTCATTCTAATTAGCTAAGAGTTAAAACTAAAGGATAAGGTTAATATAAATACCCAAACCTGTCTAAAATCTATTGGTTTAGAGTATTTAAACCCATACCCACCTTATATTTGAAATTAATCAATTTTGAGCTATTAAAAATCGAATATGGCTTTAATATAAAATTATATTTTACATTTTCCTAAGGTGCCCCTCTCCTCCCGTATAAAAGGGGCACCACTTCCCTCTTCTATTAACACCCTTTTGGGAATTGAATCTCAGACAACCCCTGCCTATTAATCTTATTAACCTCTCTATTTCAATAATAGAGGTTCTGGTATTCTAAAAATACCAACTCTAGTGCCCTAAGAATAAGTTTAAAGGAGGTGTGTTGGAGAATAGGTAATCTCTTCTAACGATTCTTTCAAGTTTATTTCTTCTTCAACATCTTCTTCTTTAGTTGTTTCATTATAAAGTAATAACATATGTATTAATTATATACTTATATGTTGTTATAAATATTAAAAAACCTCATTTCACTTTCTATCCATCCTACGGAAAATGAAATCACCGCGCATGCGTACGTACGGAATACAGTATCCACGCCGTGGTGTAATCTGTTTTTCCACCACCACCTTACTTGGATAGGTAAAATGGTGTAAAGAAAAACTATAAATGATTATTATAACATAATAATTATTATATGATATTATATCTTCCACTCCAATTACATTCAATAAATATGGTAAGGATATCATCGCTCGTGCGTACGTACGGATTACCGTCTCCACGATGCGATGAGATTCATTTTCCATGTTGAAAATTCAAGAATGATTATAAAGTATATATAATAAGTAATCATGAAATATATGACATAATACTGCTAATGGATTTATTTATAGATATATATATATATATGTATTTCATCTACTTAATTCCATTCAAGTCAATAAGGAAAGGAAAACATCGTTCATGCGTGCGTAGGACCTACCGTCTCCATAAACAGTGTATTTCATTTCATTCATCTATCTATTATATATATATATATATACTGAATACATATGATATATAAATCATTATTTAAATTCTGTAATTATGTAAATCAGTATATAAGTAATAATATCAAGAACAACAAGTCGAAACACGTAGGATAAATGAAACGATTTTACCCAAAATGTTGCTTTAACATGGAATTTACAAAAGAACGTGTAATATAAAGTCATAAGTGAACCATATATGATATAATAACAATTAATATGTTTCTGTAATAAGTCAATGACATTATTTAAATAATTATATAGGAGGTTCAGATACATATGAAGCATATCAGACGTAAGGTAAGAGATAATTATTCCAATCTCATTCTTATCCGAGATTGTTTATTCGTAAGTATTTACTGGGGTTATATTTATCATCCATGTCCATGTATTCTAATAATGTTTTAATAAAATGATTAGTATTATTCCATGTATGTTTAAAGTTATTTTTACCCTTTTATGACATTTACCACAAGGTTTGGAAGGAAACTTTCTTTTGTTTACCATACGAGGCACTTTTTGACTTTTCCGACAAAAGTACGAGGAGAATGTTTTTCTTAACTTATACAACATGAACGGATTTTTAGGGTTTCAAAACGCCTTATTTTCAAGATTCATACTCTACAATATTTCATTACTATTTTCAACAAAATCATTTTCTTTTAAAATTTCATGTTATTTTGAGAAAATAAAATGATTTTGAATAAGAAAGGTTATTTTCCTCAAGAATTCATTTCAAGTGTTTTATCAAAAATATTTTCCATCAAAAATGACATTATTTAATATATTTATGTTTCAAGTATAATTTATCCATTATTTAAATGGTTTTATTCGTCTTATGATGAAATGATATCCATTTTTTATGGATTCTGTTATGATGGCATGATATTTAAGAATCCCATTCTATTACATGGGTTATGCTATGTTGTATGATTTATGATTTTGTGGCGCATGAAAGAATGATTTCATTATGAGATGGGTGGAAACTCTATCTCCCTCCAATGCATTAGGTAAAGATTTATATCTCATGAGATAGACATGGCCAGAACGGTAAGTTAATCTGGTTCAGTGTTACTGGACTAGAAAGAGGAGTGAACTCGATTCAGAAAGGGACTTTGTCCACTAAGATGGTCTTGACAGCAATGCCTTGGCTACTATGGAAATCATATCATGTGCTTAATGGTTTCCAAAATCACATGTTTTATTCCCATGATATTTTATCATGATTAATGTATCTTTATGATATATGCCTTATGCACTGCCATTAATTATGTCTTTGCCCAAGATTTTGATGTTTAAACATTATGTTCATGTTTTTAAGTTCAAATGTATAAGATTTGATTTATTTTATCCATGATTACCCTTACTGAGCATTTGATCTCACCTTTTATATGTTTTCTTTTCCATAGGATTTCAAGAAAGTTTTTATGTAAGAAAGCCAAAAGGGGAAGATCTTTATGAAAGATGTTGAAGATCTTTCACCATGATTAGAAGATTACGTTCTGAGTTTCCAAAGACACTAAACTATTACGGTCCTTGTGTGTCTGTTTTTATTATGTATTAAGTATTCCACAAAAGTAATGTAATGTCCATGTATGTCATGATTCGGGTCTCAACAGTTGGTATCAGAGGAAAAGGAGTTAGGAATGAATCCGATCCTTGGTAACTCTCATATGTGAGCGTTGGATGAAGCATGGTGTTTCCCTCGGAATCCGGGGATGACCGCCTTTGATGGGAGGTTCAAACGTTCCGATTGGTTTCTAACGGGTTTGTTCATAGAACTGGAAACATCCACTGATTCCATATCCATTTGGACCTAATTTCCAATGGTAGGTGCTCATTAGTTTGTGGACTGATGAGGCTTAGGAATTTCCATTGGTCAAGAGGACGGGAGGTCGGACTCATCACACCTTTTTTAGGGGAATTATTGTCTACTCTGGGACTCTCTTTATAGATTTAAGTTAGGTTCATGAATCCTTATTACATTACCAAGTATAAAATGATCTTTCCTCCAGATGTGACAATCAATGATTAAATATGTTGGAAATTTAGAGAATCTTTTGTATGTATTTGAGGTTCTTCATCAATAGAGAATCATCTATATTTATTAGAGATTTTTGGTCAATGGTACCCTTAGACACATCTATATAGAAGTCTCTTGATCATTATGATGATCATGCTGGTTTTAAAGCCACTAAGTGGGGCACTTGATGTTTATTGTCATTCAGAAGGACATGGATTATTTTATAGTTGGGATCGAACCCGTAGACGGGCTACCTACGTATCCTTTGTTTAGAAAAGGAATCAGAACCCACATAGTTCGAGTAAGGGAGTATGATGTTTATGATTGATGGATCAAAGAAGAATTTCATAGTCAATTTTACACTCTAAGCTCACGTGAGTCATGCTCGGTGTTAGAAACAAGAGGTATTGGTAAAAATTAGACAGTTGGGCCATGAAAGATGCAATCATAAGAAATGATGTGGGGCTTATGTATGTATGACTGCCCAGATAAATGAAGGTTAGGATTTACTTTAGGGAAGAAATCCAGGAACAGGGTCTATAAAGGTATATGTGCTTCATGGAGATTTTGAATACTCTAACTTGGGACATGCTTCTGAAAAGGAGACCGAAATTAGAAGAGGAATTATTATTGGGTTTTTACTCATGAGAAGGAATCCCAGATCAAAGGTAAATTAGGACTGGTTAAGAGGAATTAATACTGGGGCTTACTCCTGAAAAGGAGGCCCAGGTTAAGAGACTTAAAAAAATTAAGGGATTTGGGGCTTACTCCTGAAGAGGATGCCCAAATTAGGGGACTGGGGCTTATTCCTGAAAAGGAGGCCCATGTTAATGAGGACTTGGGGCTTACTCTTAAGGAGGATGCCCAGATTTGAAAATTAAGACGGGGGCTTATTCCTGAAAAGGATGCCCATATTTGAGACTGGGGCTTACTCCTGAAAAGGAAGCCCAGGTTTGGGGATCTGGGGCTTACTCCTAAAAAGGAAGCCCAGGTTAGGGGATCTGGGGCTTACTCCTAAAGAGGATGCCCAAAGTAGAGGATTTATGACTGGGGATTATTCCTGAAAAGGAGGCCCAGGTTAAGGATTATAACTGGGGCTTATTCCTGAAAAGGAGTACCAGGTAAAGGATAATGACTGGGGCTTATTCCTAAAAAGGAGGCCCAGGTTAAGGATTCTCTCATCATAAAGGATGAGGTTGAACGAATGAAATCTCAATCTTTAGTGACCTAGAGATGTGTAAATCACTAGTTTTTGGGAGATATTTCACAGAATTCCTTTCAGATAAGTGAGTAAAATCAAAAAATCATTCCATAAATGGCTTTGAAGAGTGTCGTGAAGACTGACTCTTGAATAGGAAAGGTGTAATGGCTTAAGAGGGGTAAAATGGGCAAGAAAGTCACCCAAAAAGGAAGGGGGGTGCATGTCCTGGAAGGCGCGCAGGTACTGCGTGGGTGTGTAGGTATACCAGTGCGACACGTTTGGTACATGTGCGGTGTTCAACCAGCAGGGTAATACTTGTGCGACCTTTGTTTATGGCCTTTAGAACCCTCTTTAGGTTATTCCAGCAGAGGGGCGCAGAGGTTCTATTGAAGGAGTAAGGCGGCACACAAGTGTGGCCATTTCCCTTAGGGGCTGGCCACATAGGCACGCAAGTGTTGATGAGTTTCAACACTTAGGCCTTCCTCCCCCTCTTTAGATCTTCTGTTATAGGTAATAAATTACCTTAGAAGTGTTCCAGAAGCTTTGAGAAGAGACTAGGGCGCCGAGAGCTCAAATCTATGTTTCTAGAAAAAAATCCTCCCCGAATGGGGGGCCCACAGGGTCTATTTATAGGCTAGAGAAGACCCCGGTCGGTTATCATTTAGGGCGCGCAAGTCACTTGCATGACCAACATCGGCGCGCAAGTCACTTTCACGACCAACATCGGCATGCAAGTTTACTTGCGCGACCATTGAGGAGCGCAAGTAGACTTGCGCGACCATTGTAGAACTTGCGCGACCTTTGCACAATGTTCTTCCTCTTCCTTTTTCAATTATTGATATTTGTTCAAAGGATGAATCTTCATTGTTCAAGGTATTTCCCTTTTCATTCATTTAGACTCTGTGATGGAAAAGAGCGTCAAGAAAATTCCCCCCTCAGAGTTGGATCCAGAGAGAAAAGAGGATTTGAATCTGAGGTGAGAAGAAATAAGAAATCTGGTAGATTAATTTCATGTATGTCGGACATAAAGAGGCTAGTTTTTAAGGTCTAAATAGCTTTGACCAAATGAATTAGAATTGACTCAATTCCTTGAAAATTCATCTGAAAACCTATTACCATACTCAAGTATGAGGGAAAATATGTAAGCTATGACTTAAGAATATTTGAATCTGAGGAATGATATGAAAAAGAGCTAAAAGGAATTAGAAGTAGTAGTTTCCAAGAGTGAAGTTATTATTATATAACAAACCCATTAGGGGGTTGAATTATGCAGGGCCGCCTAAGGGAATTGGCTGCATAGTTAAATAAAATAGTATCTTTTGGCTAACAAGTCTATTATGTAGACTGTTTATGCAAGGCCACCTATGGGCACGTGCTGCATAGTCCGGCAAAAGAAATCTCAGAAAATTACTTTCCTAGTGCTAAAAGCCAGTGAAAGTTTATGGAGATTCAAATCTTCCAAAGTATAGAGTTTGATTTATGGAAAGAGGTACTTGAATATGGAGAAGATATTTCCAAAAAAGATTATCAAAGAACTAGATGAATATCACTCTTATGAAGGTCTGACCCAAACGTAGGGAAGGAGAATATAAGCCATATACTTAAATACTTTTAGATCATGAAAAAGGATATGGGACAAAAATGTTAAGGATGGCTATTTTTGCGGATCCCTACATACTATCTTTTAAGACAAATAATGACAAAAGAGGCATTCTTCACAAGAATGAAGTTACCACTATCCGACAAACCCATTAGGGGGTTGAATTATGTAGGGCCACCTAAGGGAATTAACTGCATAGTCAAATAATAGTATCTTTTTGCTAACAAGTCTATTATGTAGACTGTTTATGCAAGGCCTCCTATGGGCACGTGCTGCTTAGTCAGACAAAAGAACTCTCAGAAGTTTGACATTATTGTCACTAGAAGTCATGAAAAAGGGTTATGAGGATCTAAAAATATTTAAGGTTAGGATTATGACACATAAAGATGGGTATTGTTCAATGTATACAGAGATACCTAGAACAATGCTAACCATAATCATGTTGTCGATGGGTCCTGAATTGAAATGTTGTACTTCACTACGTATCCCATAAGGATGAGAATCAAGCCATACGTAGTTCTTAAACTATAGTTTAACGTCGTGTGGGACAAAAGGATTAGAGATCTTAGTTTAGGGTCATAGAGCTTGGACCATTGTAAGAAATACACAGTGTGTGTTTTCATGGGAAATTTTCAGCCAAGGGACTAAAAATGGAATTTTGGGTTAGGCTCACAGACTTGGGGCTGGATTCGAGGGACACTCGAACATTCCTACGTATCCCATAAGGAGGGAATCAAGCCCACATAGTTCTAGAAATACCCTCTGTACAAATTTAGTTCTTACATGTGAAGGGTGAAAGGGGACATTAGTGCAATTATGGTTTAACCTAAGATAAAAGATTCAGGCATTGCCATGTATGCACGTAGTCTTTGAAATGAAACATGATTGAAAAATTAATGAAAATAATGGTTCCCTCTCAGGTGAGGGTATCAAAGAATATTGTAGTTTATTGTCATAATGGATAGAGGTGTTGTATAGTTTAACGTCGTATAACAAGGACGAAAGTGAACCAATGTAAAGATATTGATTCTAGGGGTGGTTTCACGAATCAACATCATATGAGATGTAGGTGAACCGATGTGAGGAGATTGGTTTTGGGCTTAAACCTTGGGAGGTTGCCTACATACCCAGCCTAGAAGGCAAGGATCAAAGTCCATGTAGTTCAATTAAAGAATGAATTAATGATCAAGTTGTTCTTGGGGACAACGACCTAAAAAATGATGTTGGGAATTACACATGGTTAGTAGCCCAGAGAGAGTGTTATGGTTAAGGTTTGCTCTAATCTCAAGTGAGTCATACTCGGCGTGAGAAACAAGAGGTAGCAACAACTTTACAATACATATTTTAACGTCATGTAGGACATATGAAGGGACTATGCAGTTTAAAGTCTTACAGTTAGGAATATTGGTGCTGCACAGTTTAGTGTCATGTAGCAGGGACAAAAGTACAGTTTAATGTCTTGTAGGTGGTATCACAGAATTTCTGTACAATTTAGCGTCATGTAGTTAGGACGATGGGGAAAATAGAGTTTAACGTCATGTTGGATGAAAGGGAGACTATGCATTTTAATGTCATGCAGTGAGGACAGAAGAGTACACCATTTAACGTCATGATGGACGCATTGGGGATTTTTCCACAGTTTAGCGTCATGTTGGACGAAAGTGCGAATAGTTTAAGATCATATGCATGGACCGTGGATGATTATGTAGTTTAACATCTTTCTGGATGTAAGGTACTTCTATACAGTTTAGTGTCATGTAGTTAGGACATTACAGTTTAACGTTGTGCTGGACGTAAGGGACTTGCAAATAGTTTAGGGTCATATGCATGGATCGTTGATGATGTAGTTTAAGGTCAAACAAGACCTAGAAAGATTTTAAGGTCATAATGAACCATTTAGGGAACTTTTTAACAGTTTAACGTCGTGTGGGACGAATATTTAGTTTAATGCCATTCTGGACCATTGCTGTATATTTTAACGTCATATAGCAAGGACGAACTGGTGTTGCACAGTTTAGTGTCATGTTGCAGGGATATCATATGAGATGGAGGTGAAGCGATGTGAGGAGATTGGTTTTGGGCTTGAACATTGGGAGGTTGCCTACACACCCAGCCTAGAAGGCAAGGATCAGAGTCTGTGTAGTTCAATTAAAGAATGAATTAATGATCAAGTTGCTCTTGGGGACAACGACCTAAAAAATGATGTTGGGACTTACACATGGTTAGTATCCCAGAGAGAGTGTTATGGTTGAGGTTTTCTCTAAGCTCACGTGAGTCAAACTCGCTACGAGAAACAAGAGGTAGCAACAACCTTAAAAATACATAGTTTAAAGTCATGTAGGACGTATGAAGGGACTATGCAGTTTAAAGTCTTGCAATTAGGACTATTGGTGCTGCAAAGTTTAGTGTCATGTAGTAGGGACAAAAGTATAGTTTAATGTCATGTAGGACGTATCACAGATTTTCTGTACAGTTTAGCGTCATGTAGTTAGGACGATGGGGACAATAGAGTTTAACGTCATGTTGGACGAAAGGGGGACTGTGCATTTTAATGTCATGCAGTGAGGACAAAAGAGTACACCATTTAACGTGATGTTGGACGCATTGGGGGTTTTTTCCATAGTTTAGCATCATGTTGGACGAAAGTGCGAATAGTTTAAGGTCATATGCATGGACCGTGTATGCTTATGCAGTTTAACGTCTTTCCAGACGTAAGGGAATTCTATACAGTTTAGTGTCATGTAGTTAGGACATTACAGTTTAACGTCATGTTGGATGTAAGGGACTTTCAAACAGTTTAGGGTCATATGCATGGACCGTTGGTGATGCAGTTTAAGGTCATACAGGACCTAGTTGCAGTTTAAGGTCATACTAGACCATTTAGGGAACCTTTTCACAGTTTAATGTCGTGTGGGACGAAGTTGCAGTTTAAAGTCATATTGGACCATTGCTATATAGTTTAAAGTCATATAGCAAGGACGAACTGGTGCTGCACAGTTTAGTGTCATGTTGCAGGGACATAAGTACTTTATAGTTTATACAAAATACATCTTCAAAAATCTAGCATATGGATCTGTTAATTGAATAATATTAACAGAACCAAAGATTAACTCTTTGTATGATGAAGACTCTGCCTGATTAGCCTATTTAGGTTGTGCCATTTGGTGGGGCGGTGCCCGTGGATTTGAAGTAGATGGCGTGAACTCTGCCAAAGTCAAAGACAACTTAGCCTTTGACACATACTCATCTTCTTTTGTTTCTTTTTCGTTCATTGAATCATGTCGTTTCTTTAAGGACTTTCCCTCTGACGAAGAGGGTTTTGCCGCAACATTCATGGCAGAAGACACAATTGGATTCATTACTTTTGTTCGCAAAATATCATGAGTTCGATTGATTGTCTTTCTGCCCATACAATCGTCATACTTCTATGCATTTTTGCTTTTGACTTCCTACCATTCATTTTCCTCCTCTGGAACTATAGCAGTGACACATGCTACCTGGGCTGAGGAGTTTTTGAATGTGACCTGTCCCGAGTCGACCATCTTTTGCAGGAGGTCTTTGTAGACAAAACACTCCTGGATGGGATGCCCCAAAATTTGATGAAAAGGGCAATAATTAGGATGGCCTTCATCTCATTTCTTGTTTGGCCTCTTGGGTATTAGAAATTGAACTAAATTGTTTTCCAGAGATGAAATGAAATTACCAGGAACTTGTTCATTTTTGAAAGAGTATGTTTTGCTCTTCAGATCCTCAAATTGATTTCATAATTGATCTCTTTGATCATCTGGACGAAACGACCTTTGTTGTTGGTGCTCAAGAGGTGGAGCCCTTATAAAAGATGATGTTTTTGATGTAGAAATAGGTACAGGTTCTTGTTTAAGCATAACTATAGTAGTTTCTACTTTACACATTCTCCTTCCTGGAGCTGATGGAATTACACGAGATTTATCCTTAGCCTGTATAAAGGAGTCTTCAATCTTCTGAGCGATTGAAGTAAGGTCTCGAAACCCACCTATGTATTTCACATGGATTAATGGCATGCGTAATTCTTCACGTAGATTTTCCACACAAATTGGCAATAATTCTTCTTGAGGGAGTGCTAAACTCAAGGAATATGTTAATCCCTTCCAGCGAGCAATGAAATCAGAGACTATTTCGTTCTCCCTTTGCTTACAGTTTGTAAGATCGAAAACTGTTGTCTTTGGCAAAGTTGAGCTGAACTGAAGGAGGAATTTTTGGTGAAGATCCACCCATCAGGTAATTGACCGGGATTGCAAGCTTGTATACCAAAAAAAAGAAGGTCCTTGCAAGGTTCGCATGAAGCATCTAAGTTTCACTACTTCTGGATGCTCCGATGTTCCCATCAATGGATCACAACAAGACACGAAATGCGTCAAATGTTTCTTAGGATCGCGTGATCCATTGAAAATAGGGAATAAAGGATTCCCAAAACTGGATGGAGGAGAAATTGAATCTATCCATTTAGGGTAAACATTCCTTTCTGGTTGAACTTGTGCACGTTTCCCTCCCATAGTTTCTAACCGAGATGTTAATGACTCAATAGTAGTTATTAACTTTTGAGAAACATCTGGTTGAACTTGGAATTGGGTAGGTGCAATGAATGGAGCTTGGACAGATGTGGAGATTGGTGCTGCAACTGATGGTAGCACTGCCAACTGTTGTTGCACTTGACCCGTAGGATTAGACCTGTGAGGGTGTACTGAAACAGGAGGATATTCTTGATCCCTCTCAGTAGCTGCAACAAATTCCTTTGGATGATTGACTCCAGCATTCTTAAGAAGAAGACTACTCTGAAATAGTTCTGCATTCAACCTTCTTAATTCATTCATTTCTTCCTCCTGTTGTGCAAACCTTTTCTCTAGTGAGAGCGATTGGCCTTCTACAGAGGAAGGATATGTAACCTGATTCTTTACCCTCCCTTTGTTGGACCCTTTTCGGAGAGGGGGAAGTGGGTTACTCAAAGGATTACCTAGTTTCTGAGTAATCCTTTGATTTCATGTACGCACACATTCTTCATTTGTATCGGTGCATACATCTTCTTGAGCAAGAACCCCTTCATCTGTGTCCCCTGAGTGAGCCTCATCTAGTGGATCAGCAGCAACAGCGTTGATGACATTGATTGACGCATAACGCATCACATCCCATCTATCAGCATTTCGGTGATATTGTCTTCTTCAATGTCTTTGATGAGACATTTCCCTTTGTTGATTCAATCCCTCAGGAATTTCTTGACGAAAAATAATTTGGAGAGATTCTCCTGATAATTTGGCTCTTCGTTCCTCTTGAGGTTTCTTCCCCAATAGAGAAAAGACCGACTTTCTCTGTGGAGGGGATTGATGATTTGAAAAAGTCCCCAGTCCGGTGGACTGGGTCTGTTCCTGCTATTCCCTCTCAACTCCTCAGAACCTATTTATTGATTCCGAGGGTTGGGATAAAAGAGTCCCCAGTCTGGTGAGCAGGGGTGGTTCTTGACATGCTATGTCTGAGACTTTCTTGAAAGTCCTCATGATCATGCGATCCTTAGTCCGGAAATTAGCTGGATGCATTAATCTTTATCTGCTTTTATCACCCAGTTCAAAATACCGTTGGATGATTTCTGACACTTCTGTTACATGGTGACGTGCTTTCTCCAAACGAGAGGCATGTTCAGTATTCTCGTTTGATTGATGCAAGAGTAATTCAACAACGTGTTCTCTATATTCTTGATTTTGAGAGGAACTAGTTGAAGCCTGTTCATGGGCAAGCTTTTGATTACAAACAAAGCCCATTGACTTTGGTCGGCCATGGGAAATAACATTTCATGATAACATTTTCGGTGGGCTTTGCTGATTAGAGAGTACCGTGAAATGCAGTGCTCCATGATCACCCCATCCTCTGACACGAATGCCAGATGGGGCATTGGAAATTAACTGACACAATCTTCTAAATGTGACAAAGCATGAACTTTGAAGGGCTCTCTACTGATTTTCAGCCTTCGGATATCGAGAGACTGGTAGAGATTCCAAATCAATCTGATGTTATAACCCTTCTATTATCTTAAGATTATTTTCATATTCATCATATGATAATACTTTATTTTTTAACTGGAAAAGATTTTTCCATATGTTGAGATGAATATCATGAATTTCATCTTTCATCAACATTTCTTGTATAATATACTGAGAGTCAGCTAGAGGCCAAAACATGACTGGCACTTCACCTTTTTCCAGTTTTTTTCTCATATTCAGCATTTCATCTTTATCATTTGATGAAGATTCTTCTACCTGATTTGACCAGAGTTGGTGTTTCCTGGTTGTTTCATTGTATTCAACAGGATTGGTAGAGAAATCACTGATCAAAATAGATGATGCATGACTTAGGGGTGGTTCAGTGAATGACCTACACCCTAGGATATCTTCTGATTGAGAAAGTATTTCACCTGCTAGGGATGGAGCTTCAGACATGACTGGTTTCGCATTTGTAAGTTACACAATATAAGAGGGCTTTCTCGGCACTACATTGTCCACTGGAGTATTTTCCGGGCAATGTGCATCACTACTTCGGGGAGGACTTTTTCACCGAAAATCATCATCATGGGGAGGACCACCATAATGGGTAATAGAAAAAGATGAGATATCTTGCTCCCTGGTCTCCTGACCACACAGAGGGTTCCTGTGGCTCTCATCTGAAGATAAAACTTCGAGATCGACCGAATTGACATAAAGAAAGCCTTCATGAGGGAGTGTCTATTGAAGACCTTCGGAATTAATGTTACCACTATTGGGAACTGAGGGTGTAGAATCTTGAATTCCAACATATAATTGTCTGAGGGCTTCAAGAACTCCAGCATCGAGCAAGGCCTTGTTACCGATTGGATCTTGATCTCCAAACTGTGCTGGGTGGGTCTTTTTATTAGACACCTTCTTACTCGCCTTGGATACCACTTGTTGACGAAAGTGGCTGCTATGAGAAGGTGTATGTGCCAGATCAGGAAAGATGGCCAGGTTAGGCTGACGATCTCCTCTCAAATCAGGTGTATGTTCCTGACTTGGTTGTCCGTATGATATGGGGGAGTATGCCCCCACAACCCTCTTGGATTGGAACAGATGTGTGTGTCTGTTCTGGAGTAAATTCTTGATGTATCACTCCACTGGTAGGGAAAAATTTATGTGTCTTTCTCTGAGATGCTGCTGAAGTTGTTATAATATCCTGGCAGGCATCCAGAATATGAGCAGGGATTTGCTTCTGCTCTTTCACCATTGATATAATTTGCTTGGTGACTTCAGCTGCCGGAACGGGAATATACGTCCATTACGGGCTTGGAGCAGGTGTATGTGCCGGCTCCTATCCTCCTTTTCCTATCAGTGAATCCTGGCAGTACTGAAGTGTGGGGGCAGATAGTTGAGTTTGCCTCCTATTTTTTGTTAGGGCTTTCCGACTAACTTCTTCTGAATGCTACCAAGCGAGACTATTGGTAGGCTTGATTAATACCAGCAGGTGTATGTGCCTGCTGATTGCACTTCGCCAAATGTGGTTGATGAGATCCATCATATGTAGTCAGATGAGCCTGCTAACTAGCTTATGATGTATAAACAGGTGTATGTTCCTACCTATTGTACTCTGCCGGAATTGTCGGGCGGGATTGGCGTGATTCTGCCAGACGAGTCTGCTGGACAACAGGTTTAAAAGGGGCATGTTTATGTGCCTGCTCTTTGCTTGCCACCAAGTTAGGTTGGTGGAATTCTACAGAGATGGCATAGATGAGAACCTGCTCACTGTTGATTGGATTCCGCCTCTGGTGGTTTGTCTTGCTTGCTCGGGTTCAAGGAACATGAGCCGAACGCCTGGAGTCGGTTCCCTCATCATGTTGAGGGTGCACTGCCGCACGAGTCTGGCGGCGATTGTTGGTGGGATCCCTTAGGAAGGAATCTTGTCTATTTGAATTAAGGCCACGAGGTACCTTTTCATTCATCTCCCCAGAAAAAGGGAGCGAATTGTGATTGCGTCCCGGGGATAATGACCCAAAAAAGTTGGAGACGGTAGTCAGCACCGCCTGCTTCTTGACCACTGGTCGTCGTTGTCCGGATGATCGATGTGAGTTGTTTACTTGGACGGCTTGTCGGGAAGCCTCCAGAGTTGGGATGGTATCGTGTTGACGGTATTCCTTAACCAGTGTGTTTGATACCTAGTGTTGAAGACGCTGAGTAGGTGATATCATCCTAAGAGCGGACGATGATCCAGCAGAAGTAGCAGTAGTGGCATTTACAGCAGCAGTATTCACAAGTGTGAACTTGAGAGCAGCCATTCTAGAAATGTAGAAGTCCTTAGGAAAAGAGTGCCTGTTTGATATAATAGACGTAATCAAGATAAATTCAGCCACTACATCTTTTTGATGATCACATATGTCAATGATTTTTTTGTTGGCCCTCTCATTGAGTTTTATATAGGGGCCTAACAAATAGGTAAAACATCATTTTAACTTGGTTAAGGATTCACGTCGGGTTAACCATTTTTTGTTTCCCTCAGAATCTGGGGAAGACCGCCTTTGATGGGAGGTTCAAACGTTCTGATCGGTTTCTAACAGGTTTGTTCGTAGAACAAGAAACATCCAATGATTCCACATCCATCCAGACCTACTTTCCAAAGGTAGGTACTCATTAGTTTGTGGACTGATGAGGCCTAGTAATTTGCATTGGTCGAGAGGATGGTAGGTCGGACTCATCACACCTTTTTGAGGGGAATTATTGTCTAATCTGGGACTCCCTTTTTGGATTTATGTTATCTTCATGTATCATTATTACATTACCAAGTATAAAATGAGCTTTCCTTCAGATCTGATAATCAATGATTAAATATGTAAAAAAATTAGAGAATCTTTTGTATGTATTTGAGGTTCTTCATCGATAAAGAATCATCTATATTTATTAGATATTATTGGTCAATGGTACCCTTCGACACATTTATATAGAAGTCTCTTGATCATTATGATGACCATGCTGGTTTTAAAGCCACTCAGTGGGGCACTTGATGTTTATTTTCATTCATAAGGACATGGATTATTTTAGAGTTGGGATCGACCTCGTAGATGGGCTACCTACGTATCCTTTGTTTAGAAAAGGAATCAGAACCCACGTAGATCGAGTAAGGGAGTATGATGTTTATGATTGATGGCTCAAAGAAGAATGGCATAGTCACTTTTACAGCCTAATCTCGAGTGAGTCATGCTCAGTGTGGGAAAAAAGAGGTATTGGTAAAAATTAGACAATTGGGCCATGAAAGATGAAAACATAAGAAATGATGTGGGGATTATGTATGTATGACTGCCCAGATAAATTAAGGTTAGGATTTACATTAGGGAAGAAATCCAAGAACAGGGTCCATCAAGGTATATGTGCTTCATGGAGATTTTGAATACTCTAACTTGGGACTTACTTATGAAAAGGAGGCCCAAATTAGGAGAGGATCTATGATTGGGTTTTTACACTTGAGATGGAATCCCAGATCAAAGGTAAATTGGGACTGGTTAAGAGGAATTAAGACTGGGGCTTACTCCTAAAAAGGAGGCCCAGGTTAAGAGACTTGAAAAAATTAAGGGATTTGGGGCTTACTACTGAAGAGGATTCCAAAATTAGGGGACTGGGGCTTATTCTTGAAAAGGAGGCCCAGGTTAATGAGGACATGGGGCTTACTCCTAAGGAGGATGCCCAGATTTGAGAATTACGACTGTGGGTTATTCCTGAAAAGGATGCCCATATTTGAGACTGGGGCTTACTCCTGAAAAGGAAGCCCAGGTTAGGGGATCTGGGGCTTACTCTTAAAAAGGATGCCCAGGTTAGGGGATATGGGGATTAGTCCTAAAGATGATTCCCAAATTAGAGGATTTATGATTGGGGATTATTTCTGAAAAGGAGGCCCAGGTTAAGGATTATGACTGGGGATTATTCCTGAAAAGGAGGCCGAAGTTAAGGATTATGAATGGGGATTATTCCTGAAAAGGAGGCCCAGGTTAATGATTCACTCATCTTAAAGGATGACGTTGAATGAATGCGATCTCAATCTTTAGTGACATAGAGATGTGTAAATCACTAGGTTTTGAGAGATATTTCACAGAATTCCTTTCAGATAAGGAAGTCAAATCAAGAAATCATGCCGTAAATGGCTTTGAAGAGTGTCTTGAAGACTGAATCTTGAATAGGTCAGGTGTAATGGCTTCAGAGGGGTAAAATGTGCAAGAAAGGCACCCAAAAAGGCAGGGGCGCGCAAGTCCTAGCAGGCGCGTAGGTACTGCGTGGGCGCGCAAGTCTTGGTCGTGCAGGTATATGTGCGCGACACTTTTGGTACTTGCACGGCATTCAACCAGCAGGGTAATACTTAAGAGACCTTTGTTTAAGGCCTTAAAACCCTCTTGGGGTTATTCCAGCAGAGGGGTGCGTAGGTTCTACTGAAGGAGTAAGTCGATGCCCAAGTGTGGCCATTTCCCTTAAGGGCTGGCCACCTAGGCGCGCAAGTGTTGATGAGTTTCAATAATTAGGCCTTCCTCCCCCTCTTTAGATCTTCCTCTCTAGGTAAGAAATTATCTTAGAAGTGTTCTGGAAGCTTTGAGAAGAGACTAGGGCGCCGGGAGCTCAAATATGAGTTTGTGGAAAAAATCCTCCCTGAATTGGGGGCCCACAGGGTCTATTTATCAGCTAGTGAAGACCCTGGGCGGTTATCATTTAGGGCGCGCAAGTCACTTTCCCGACCAACATCGGCGCACAAGTCACCTGCACGACCCACATCGACGCGCAAGTGTACTTGCACAACCATTGTGGCGTAAAAGAATACTTGCGCGACCATTGTAGAGCTTGCGCGACCTTTGCGCAATGTTCTTCATCTTCCTTACTTTGTCAATTATTGATATTTGTTCAAAGGATGAATCTTCTTTGTTCAAGGTATTTCCCTTTTCATTCATTTAGACTCTGTGACGGAAAGGAGCGTCAACACATAGCTCTCCGGCCAAGGGCTTCATGAGGAAATGGCTGCCACTGGGGATGGTGGTGTGTCCCGCCTAGGGGGTGTAGCCACCCATGGAGTGCCCTGATAGGTATCAATTATAGTCCACTGAATGTAATTCCAGACCGCTACAATTGGTATCAGAGGAAAGGTTTAGTCAACCTTTGGAAACTAGTATGCGAAAACTTTAGTGAGATCCCTAGAGATATTTCTAAGGTATGTATAGGGATGTCCCTATGGTTAAGTATAAGTATAGGTTATAGTCCTATAATTACGGTAATGATATTAGAATTAAACCTAAGATGTTAGATGTCGAAGGTACTCCCCCTTGATTATGTTATTTTCCTTGTATGATTTTTTCCTCTCATAGAATTCTTTTTGTGTTTTAGTCAATGGAGAGAACCAGATGGAATTCGGTTAACATTGAATCAAATGGACAAATTGGTGACTGTGATTAACATAATTGTGTAATTCCTAGAGAGAAAGATATTGTGATTATGTCGAATCAGTCATCACGATATATGGTTAACAAGGTGATCTTTGGTGGTATTCCTAAGACATCAAATAAGCGGAAGATAGAATTTTATGCATGTTCTAATGGTGAGGAGCATAGAGAAAGAAAGATAGAGATTTTTAATGAAGGGAAGAAGAACCTTGAGGAATACCTCAAATCGAGGGGAAGATGTTATCTGTGTGGAGAAAAGGGTCATAGAGTGACAGACTATTATGGAGTTCAATGTCTTATTTGTGGAGAACATGGGCATTACCCAACTCAAGGACCTGACCTAAGAGGTTACTTATAAATCAAGGATGGACTTATTCCATGACAATCATTGAATAGGATCGATTTAAGTGTTTATGTATTGGTATTAAAGAATAATTTTGTTGAGGTACTTTTATGGAATATTAGAATATATATGTATTTGTCAATTGTGGTTTTCAATAAGAATATGGTACTGGTAACCATGAAAAGTGATGGGAATATTTTTTGAAAGCAGATGATATGCACATAATGAATGGATAAGGAGAAAATAATATGTTTGATAGTATTCATGAGTTCATGACTGATATAAGGACAAAGTGATACCATGGTTTGAGTATATCGAAATTTTGGGATTTGGGTATGTGGAAAGATTTAACATTTGATAGCATTAATGTTTTCAGTAAGGATCAATGAGTATTCATTTTTCCCTAGAATACAAGATTATGGTATTCAGATGTTTGTAATGTGATCAAAAGATATATCTTATGATATATGAGGGATACATGACGGTATTCATGTGCGTGATATACGACCTTTTTAGTAATCATTCCATTTATACTATAAGATTAGACATAAGTATTTTAGAAAAGCCTAAATGTTGTAATGGATTATGTTGGTCATCAGATAGTATTGTTTAAGGATAGAACTTTTTGATATTATGATAGGATAGTTTTAGAAAAAAATGACAACCTGCAGGATGGGCGACAACCCGTTACGTCGAACAAGGTCGTGGGAATCGAACCCACAACCAAAGTGCGACAGGCCTTTATCGCCTACCACTGGCCTACATGAAGTCCCTAGTTAGTAGAAACTGGTTTTATTTTATTAAGCGGTATGATAGATGAAGTATAAGTCTATTTTTAGAATCATATACGATTAACCTCACCATAGATGCACTTATGTATGTTTGATAACTTTTTCCAACCTTTTGTTTGAGACAGATGGAATGACTTGTCAATCTATCGCAGGATCTGCTAACACTTCAAGGAAGACAAATTCAACTTCATTTCTTTAAGAGATAAAGTGGAAATTTTCAAAGGAATGACCAACGGTAAGACTGTACCAAAATCACGAAAGTATTTCGTCTAACTCGAATTTCATCAACTTTAGGGAATGATCTTGAAAACCAAAAATGTTGTCCTGGTGCCCTTATAACCGATGAATCAGATGGTACCTTCGATCATCACAAATCCATGGCTTTGTTATTGTTGGCTTTTTCATATCCATGTTCTCTACAACTCTCCATCAGAACATGATGGTTAGATTTCTCTTCCATATCCATATTTTCACCAATGTTCTCTTATGTAGAAACCCAGTGATTAGTTAATTTTGGTAACCGTTATGTTCCATAGATTAGTTTTTAATGATTGGTTTTGGTATTCTTTTTTACGATGTGGGTTTCTATTAAAGAAACTGTCCAGTAGTAAACCATTTATAACCCCGACGAATTTCGAGGGCGAAATTCATTTTAAGGGGGGTAGAAAGTAACACCCCGAGATTTTATGAAAAATATTCTTTTTAATTTTATTAATGTCTTGTGTTTTACGCTACACCAAAAGGATCTTGCACTACACGCATACCTGACTTGGCTTGCTTTACACGCAATCACAACCTTCCATGATAGCGTGTGTTGTACGCAATACCGTGTTTCACTAAACAACGATATGTTATATAAACTAGCCGTTATGAATAGTAATACCCATTTTTTAAAATTTCATAAATTTTATCTTTCGAAATTGATGTCATTTTTTGATTTGAAATATCTAAATTAGCCTCAGGTGAATTGTTTGTATTTTTCTGAAAACTTTTAAATTTTTGATGAATAGTGAAAACACTGGGTAACTATTTAAAAACCGACTTTTTATTTAAATAATTATTTATTTTATTTAAATTTATTTTACGTAAAAATTGATACATAATAACTATATATGTTCAATGTAATTCATTGGAGTCATTTTATAATAAATTTAGATATATAAAAATTTTTATTGATCTTTTCACCATTTTTTACCCACCTCCTAGGAGAATTTTGAAATTCACATAAAACATAATTTTACCACTTCCATGAGTGGAATTTAGAAAATCCTAGAGACACAGTTAATATTGAGGACTAAAATGTGGTTCAATGAGATGAATTTTTCTTTTGATGAATATTAACTTTTTACTTTTCTTTATCAACGTTAAAAAAATAGGGTAATTAAGGGTAAAAATGATATTATTATTACCCTAACACAAGTCCTAATTCCTTTGGATAAGTGTAATTCGACCAAAAAAAATTTTAGGAATAAAATATGACCATTTAGATCCACTTGTATTAGATTAGGACATTTATTATTAATTTATTTAAAGAAGGGTTAAAATAGTAAAAATCAATGTTTAATAACTAAATAATTTTTATTATAGGGTGATACGTAAGATAAATTTGACTATAAATATTCATTAGAAATCTAAAAATATTTCCTACCTAATTGTATTTTATTTATAAATTTTAGACATTAAATAATTTATGTTATTTATGACACAATGGTGATTCAGTAATTACATAAATAATAAAATATTAAAATAATTGATGTTATAAATACCCAAATAAATGTAATTTGAGACTTTTTATGAATTACACTAATTTAATAGGTTAATATTACATGTTATTATTGAATTAATTAATGTTTTTCGAACTAATCATTCTGTTATGAATTTCACAAAAATCCATTACAAAATAGTGTCAAAATTGACATAAAATAGTTTTTAAAACAAATATTATATTATTAATTGTTATTATATTCCTAAAAATTGAAGTTTCGGCCAAGATACTTATATCATGGTAGTTTTATCATTAATGGACCACTTTGGGGTCTCTTAGATGTATATGGTATGTTTATTAACTATATAATATAAAAATACAAGGTGACATGGTAAATGTCAATCTAATTAACTAAGAGTTAAAACTAAAAGATAAGGTTAATATAATGACCCAAACCTATATAAAATATATTGGTTGAGAGTATTTTGACCCATACCGACCTTATATTGGAAATAAATAAATTTGGAGAAAATAAAAATCGAATATGACTTTAATATAAAATAATATTTTACGTTTTCCTAAGGTGCCCCTCTACTCCCTT
The DNA here is from genome assembly GCA_963277665.1 of Viscum album. Classification (NCBI taxonomy): domain Eukaryota; kingdom Viridiplantae; phylum Streptophyta; class Magnoliopsida; order Santalales; family Viscaceae; genus Viscum; species Viscum album. The sequence continues at coordinate 2,373,042 of CAUJRU010000019.1, read as the reverse complement.
ATAAAAAGGGAACCCCTTCCCTCTTCTCTTCACACCCTTTTGAGCCTTGATGCTTGGAAAACCCCTAAAAATTCCTCTTATAAACCTCTATAGTTATATCATAGAGTTTATGTTCTTCTCGAAAGACCAATTCTAGTGCCCTAAGAAGAAGTTTAAAGGAGGTGCGTTGAAGAAGAGGTAATCTCTTCTAACGATTCTTTCAAGTTTATTTCTTCTTCAACTTCTTCTTCTTTAGTTGTTTCATTATAAAGTAATAACATCAGTATTAATTATATACTGATATGTTTTTATAAATATTAAACAACCCCATTTCACCTTCTATCCGTCCTACAGAAAACGAAACCACCACGCGTGCGTACGTATGGAATACCATATCCACGTCGTGGTGTAATATGTTTTTCCACCACCACCGTACATGGATGGGTAAAATGGTGTAAATAATAACTATATATGATTATTATAACATCATACTGATTATATAATATTATATCATCCACTCCAATTCCATTCAATAAATATGGGAACAAATCATCGCTCGTGCGTACGTACGGTTTACCGTCTCCACGACGCGATGAGATTCATTTTCCATGTTAAAATTTAAAGAATGATTATCAAGTATATATAATAAGTAAACATGAAATATATTACATAATCATGCTACATGATTTATGTATATATATATATATATTTATTTCATCTACTTAATTCCATTCAAGTCAATAAGGAAAGGAAAACATCGTTCATGCGTACGTACGTCCTACCGTCTCCATGAAAGGTGTATTTCATTTCATTCATCTATCTATTATATATATATATATACTGAATAAATATGATATATAAATCATGATTTAAATTATTTAATTATGTAAATCAGTATATAAGTAATAATATCAAGATCAACAAGTCGAAACACGTACGACAAATGAAACACTTTTACCCAAAATTCTGCTTTAACATGGAATTTACAAAAGAACGGGTAATATAAAGTCATAAGTGAACCATATATGATATCATAACAATGAATATGATTCTATAATAAGTCAATGACATTATTTAAATAATTATACAGGAGGTTCGGATATATACGAAGCATATCGGACGTAAGGTAAGGGATAATTATTCCAATGTCATTCTTATCTAAGATTGTTTATTCCTAAGTATTTACTGGGGTTATGTTTATCATCCATGTCCGTGTTTCCTAAAAATGTTTTCATAAGATGTTTAGTATTATTCCATGTATGTTTAAAGTCATTTTTACCCTTTTATGACTTTTACCACAAGGTTTGGAATGAATCTTTCTTTTGTTTACCATACGAGGTACTTTTTGACTTTTCCGACAAAAGTACGAGGATAAGGTTTTTTTAACTTAAACGGAATGAACCGATTTTTACGGTTTCATAACAACCTATTTTAAAGAATCATACTCTACAATATTTCATGACTATTTTCAAAAAAATCCGTTTCTTTTAAAATTTCATGGCATTTTGTGAAAATAAAATGATTTTGAATAAGAAAGTATATTTTCCCCAAGAATTCATTTCAGGAGTTTTATCAAAAATATTTTCCATCTAAAATGAAATTATTTAATATGTTTATGTTTCAAGTATTATGTCTGCATTATTTATATGGTTTGATTCATCTTATAATGAAATGATATCCATTTTTTATGGATTATTTTATGATGGAATGATGTTTAAGAATCAAATTCTATTACATGGGTTACGCTATAATGTTTGATTTATGATTTTGTGGCACACGAAAGAATGATTTCATTATGAGATGGGTGGGACCTATATCTCCCTCCAATTCATTGGGTAAAGATTTATATCTCATGAGACAGACATGGCTGGAATGGTAAGTAAATCTGGTTCAGTGTTATAGGACTGGAACGAGGATTGAAATCAATTCAGAAAGGTACTTTGTCCACTAAGATGGTCCTTGAAGAAATGCCTTGGATACTATGGAAATCATATCAGGTGCTTAATGGTTGCCACAATCATGTGTTTTATTCCCATGCTATTTTATCATGATTAATGTTTCTTTACGATCTATGCCTTATGTACTGCCATGTTTTATGTATTTGCCCATGATATTGATGATTAAAAATTTTGTTCATGTTTTTATGTACAAATGTATATGATTTGCTTTATTTTATCCATGCTTACCCTTACTGAGAAATTGAGCTCACCCGTTATATGTTTTCTTTTTCCCCAGGATTTAAGGAAAGTTTTTATGTAAGAAAACCAAAAGGGGAAGATCTTTATGGGAGATGTTGAAGATCCTTCACCACGATTAGAAGATTACGTTTCGAGTTTCCAAAGACACTAAACTATTACGATCCTTGTGTGTCTGTTTTTGTTATGTATTATGTATTCCGAAAAAGTAATGTAATGTCCATGTACGTCAAGCTTTTGGTCTCTACAAATACATCTCAATTTTTCTTTAGAAATGAATCATACATTTCTTGCTCTTCAAGAGTCATGGCTGCACTAATTAAATTGGGGCGTGGATCTTCTATTGTACACAAATTTATTTCTCTGAGTTCATCCATAGTTGTAGAGATACCCTCTTCAAATGCTGGAGGTGCATCCTTGAGATCTTCCTCTTCTTCATCAATATGTGTTACTTCTTCTATTTCTACTTGCATAGTATATGATGAAGCATAATTTACATGGTTATGGGAGAAGTTAAAATTTGAACATCTTGAAGAGGAGGTTTCCATTTCTAACCCTATAGCTAATAAAGGGTCTTCCTGGGGTGATAGAGAGGAGATGATTGATTGATAATTGTCATCATTATTTTCCTCTGGTATTTCTATAACTTCTTCTGTTTTGGTTGATGAAGTATTGAATTGTCATATTTTAGTGGGTGAAATGAAGACATCTCCACTTAAGCTTTCATCACTTCTTGGTAAATCAATAATTTTTCTCATTCTCTCTGGCTTGGTTGTCGTAATTGACATTATGGATGTTTCCATAAGAGTGTTTGGATTTATGTTTATCCTATCAATTGGACTAATATGAAACACATAGTCTGTACTCACATGTATGAATGGTTTTACTGGAATATTTTCCAAACCATTTGGAGAATTAATTTTGGTAACCTCCTTTTTCGTGGATTTTTCCTTTCCCACTGATTAGCCACTAACTGAGGCTAATATTCATTGGTAATTTATATAATATTCATGTTCTTTATTATTCATAAACACCATTTTAGTGCATTTTACACTTTGAACATCATTTCACATTATGATTGTAATACCTTCTTAAAATGCACTATTATGTGGTACATTTTTAAACATCATTTAAAGTACCAAATTATTCATCTGATTTTACATATTTTAATTTGATAATTTATCTAAACTCCAATATTAACATGTTTCATTCAGGGATCAGTGGAGAATTCATGGAGGATGATGGAGATATTTGACAATGAAAGGAAGCAATTCTGGAGAAGGCAGATTGGACATCATCCCACTGATGAGACTGTGGGGCCCAACATACGGGCCCAATTAATCCCTAATTACATGGGATGCTAGAAGACATGTATAGGAACAAATCACGCTTCAGGAGTTAATGCTAATTCGGCTTCCATGTTGGTCATTTAGTCGGCCCAATTTAGAGATAAAATTCTGAGCCAGATTCTGCGGCCCAGAAAAACAGTCCACTACATTGATCATATCTCGGAATCCACAACTCCAAATGGGCCCAAATTTTACAGGAGGTTATAATACAGCCGGAGCTCCATTTTCTTCTTCTATGGAGCACCCTGATTCGGCCGTCTAGAAGGACTTCCAGACGCGTCTGGTCGGTGACGGAAATCTGGCTGCCACCTCGGGTCAAACGTGGAAAAGTCCAAATTCCACAAGCTTTCCACCACCTATAGCCTAGACAAATTAATTAAGATGCTTTTTACTATTGGTGGTTCGAACAAAGGCTCCCAAAATGCCTATTTAAGGCAGTGGTGGTGAAGGAGTTGAGGATCTTGGATGCTTTGTTCAATTGTAATGTTATGCTGCATTTTTGTTGCCTCAATTTTGTCTTTCACATGTAAGTTGTTCAATTCACATTAGTTTCTTAATAAAATTTCTTCTTCTACTCTTATTCTGTTGTTCTTAATATCAATTTGATACCGTTGGATCAAGGTGTGAATTTATTCACACCAACCCTTGTGAAATTATTCACACAACCGTGGAGTGATCATTTTATTTTTGTTGTTTTCTTTACTTCTCCATTTCCTCCCTTATGAGTCTACATTCCGCTTCCATTGAAACCATGGGATCAATGGAGGGCTAACCCACTTATGGGTTGATCCAAGGGAGTAGCAAGGGGCTGGATTGGATGTTATTTATCACCTAATTAATGTTTAATCACTTCTTTAATTGGGATTTTTATTTGATGATTTTTAAACTCCATCGTCCTTGTTGAATTTAAGGCCACACACTTCAAGTACTAATACGATCCTTTACCTTGAAGTGCTCAAAACTTTGATCCTTCAAGTGTATAGGTGATTAGTATTAGAGGGTGTAGGAATTAAACCAGTAAGTGATGATGTTGTTTTATCTCCTTAAATGAACCCATCTCAAATTTAAGAAATTGAAATCATTAAAAAGAAAATACGTCCAATCCACCCCGAGTGATAACCTAGGATCAACACATTCTTTTAAATTGAATCCACTTAAATCTTTTAGATATCTTTAAAACCCATCCAAAATCAATCCAAGTTGGCCACTTCATAGCCAAAAATCCATCCCTTAGGTTGTGTATCTTAGGTATCTTCTTAGGTCTCTGTGGAATCGACAACCCAAGCTACACTACAAGGACCGTTCTACCCTTCTTCTCTTGGGTAAATTTGGGCGTGAACCAAATTTTGGCGCCGTTTCCGGGGACCAAGTAAGTACCTTAGATCCAAAAAAACCGCCTTTCCTCACCTCCATTCTTCTACTCTCACCCAAGATCTCTTATCTTGTCCCTTTCTCTCTTTTTTTTTGGCGCATGTCCGCCTACACCCGCGATTTCTCAAACAGACTAGTTTGGGTGGAAAGTCCTAGGATAGGGGAGTCAAGTGTACCTAAGGGATTGTTTAAATCAGATTCAAATATTCTTGAAACCCCAAAGTCAGAACTTGAAACAAGTCCAATGGAGGGTCATCCACAAAATCAAATTGTAAACCCTGGGGGGAATCAAATGGGAATCCAAAACCAAGAAGCTCCAAACATAGGGAATGTAGTTGATCAAACCATGAACGACCACCTCACTCCAGCTTGGAACAATGCCCCCTCATGCATTAGACACAATTCCATAGGAGACACCAACTACATATTCAAACCCCATGTCCTAAACCACCTTCCAACCTTTCATGGGATGGAGTCAGAAATGCCATACCTTCATGTCAAAGAGTTCAACGACATTGTTGAAACCATGTGTCCCCCACATCAACTAGAATCTGCTAAGATGAGGCTATTTCCTTTTTCATTAAAGGATCGAGCTAAAAATTGGCTAAAAAACTTGAGACCTGCATCAATCCACTCTTGGGACAAACTACAAAGAGAATTCTACAAAAAATACTTCCCTCATCACAAAACAATTGCACTTAAAAAGAGCATCCAAAACTTTTTTGAAAAAGAGGGAGAGTCATTCTATGAAACATGGGAGAGGTTCAAAGACACCCTAAACATGGTTCCACACCATGGGTTTTCTATACCTGAACAAGTGAGAATTTTCTATGAAGGGTTGGGTCCGAGTAATAAACAATTCATTGACATGATGTGTAATGGAACTTTTAAAAACAAGGCCCCAAATGATGCTTATGAGTATCTCGAAAGTCTGGCTGAACAAAACCAAACTTGGGGAACTTCACCTTATTCTGAAAAGCCACAAAGAACCACTGGAATTCATACACTTAGAGAAGAGGAAAGCCTTAGGGCTAAACTCGCAGCACTCTCTAGGAAGGTTGAAGAGATAGACCTTAGGAAAGTCCATGAAATCCAAAATGTAGACCTTGTTTGCACAATTTGTGACAAACATGACCATAAAACAGACAACTGCCCAACCATTCCATCCATCAAGGATGTTCTTCTAGGAGGACCCCCAGCGGAAGTCAATGCCCTAAACTTTCAAAAGCCCCAATACCAAAACACCTTCAATCCAAGGTACAATGACCACCCAGGCTTCCGCTGGAAAGATAACCAACAATCTAGCCAACCACAGGGACAAAATCCTTACCCCCATCAGAACTACCAAAACCATAACCAGTTCCAAACCCAACCTATCCAATACCAACAACCACCAGTCCATTTTCAACAAACCATCCCACCTCCAAAATATCCCCCTGGGATAAACCAACCTACTCAAGCACCAACCCAAACTGTTCCACAAAGACTACTAGAAAAACTGTGCAAACAAATGGAGAGGATGAACTCGGAGGTATCTTCCCTAAAACAAGAACTTCAAACCATCAAAACAGGAAAGGCACCCATGCCTACTCAGGCGGTGCCGTCCTCAACTTCAAGGGGAGAGTCAAGTTGTGCTCAAACAACTCATGAACAACTAAAGGCTGTGACTGTTTTAAGAAGTGGGAAATCAATTGAGAAACCTGAACAACTAATTCAGAACCCACCTGAAGATTCAAAATTGGATGAAAATTTAAATGAACCACAAGATCAAACTGAAGAAACTGATAACAATGTGAAAGAAACAACTCTTCAACAAACAACCCCACAACCTGCACCATTTCTTCAACGCATGAGGGGGAAAACCAAACCTGAATTGAGTGAAATGTTGAGGGAAATATTTTCACAAGTCAAGTTGAACATACCCCTTCTCGATGCAATCCAAACCATACCTGCCAACTCAAAGTACCTTAAGGACTTGTGCACTTTTAAAAGAAATTTTTCACATAAAAACCAAGTCCTTTTGGCTGCTAATGTGAGTACCACCATTCAAGGTACAATTCCTCCTAAGTTGAAAGACCCAGGTTGCCCTTACATCAATGTTGAACTAGGAGAAAGAAAAGTTGTCAAAGCCTTGTGTGACCTAGGTGCTAGTGTCAATCTCATCCCATATGCTGTGTACTGCCAGTTAGGCCTAGAAGAACTCCAACCCACATCTGTCACACTTCAACTTTCTGATCGTAGCATTAGGGTTCCAAAGGGGATTTTAAAGGATGTTCTGGTAAAGGTTGAAAACTTCATCTACCCTACTGATTTCATTGTCCTTGACAACCATCCAAACTTAGGAAATAAGGAACAAACCCCAATCATCCTTGGTCGTCCTTTCCTTGCAACAATCAGGTCTGTTATTCGAGTCCGAAATGGGAACATGACCATCACCTTTGGGAACATGAGTCTAGACCTGAACATCTATAATGCAAGCTCACAAATAGGGGATGACGAGGATATTCATGAAGTAAACATGATAGGAAGCATTGATAATTAATCCATGGAACATCAAGGAATATTTGATGAATGTTTAAGTCATAATGAGATTGATTTCCTTTTTTCATATGAAGGAAGTTTATCTCCTTGTCTTGAATCATTTTCAAATTGCTCTTATGATGAAGTCTTAGGTCCAACAATCAGTGAAACCTTTAAAGAAACCAATTTCATAGAGACCCCTCTAAATTCCTTCCCTAAATCTGATCAAACCAATCTAGTAGATGAAACATCTACATGTGAGGAATCAATCCTATCTGAACCTCTAAAAAAGAAATTGATCTTGATCCAATGTCCCAATCTTCTGCTGAAATTGTGAACCAACCTGATCTTGAATTGAAGGAACATCCTGCTGCACTAAAGTATTCCTTCCTAGGGGAAAATCAAACACATCCTATTGTCATTTCTTCTTCTCTTGAATCCAATCATGAGAGGATGCTTCTAGATATACTTAGGAAGCACAAGAAAGCCATTGGTTGGACCCTTTCTGATATTCCTGGGATTATCCCACTTATTGGGACTCATAGGATTGTTCTGGAATCTGATTCAAAGCCATGTCGTCAACCTCAACGGCGACTCAATCCTAATCTCATGGAGGTAGTAAGGAAGGAACTTCTGAAATTGTTGAAAGCTGGAATCATATATCCCATAGCTGAGAGTGAATGGGTGAGCCCAATCCAAGTGGTTCCAAAAAAGGCTGGAATCACAGTGATAACCAATGAGGATGGAGAGATTTTTCCAACAAGGGTGAGTAGTGGATGGAGGGTCTGCATTGACTATAGGAAACTAAAATCATTCACCAAGAAGGACCATTTCCCCTTACCATTCATTGACCAAGTCCTTGAGAGAGTGGCAGGTCATGCCTTGTACTGTTTCTTAGATGGGTACTCGGGGTACAATCAAATTGAGGTCTCCCTAGAGGATCAAGGGAAGACTACATTCACATGTCCTTTTGGTACCTTTGCCTTCAAACGCATGCCCTTCGGGTTATGCAATGCCCCTGGAACCTTCCAGCGGTGCATGATGGGAATCTTCTCAGACATGGTAGGGGATTTTCTTGAGGTCTTCATGGATGACTTCTCTGTGTTTGGGGATACTTTTGAGGGATGTCTGCAGAATGTGGAGAGAGTCTTGTCAAGATGTGAAGAAAAAAATCTGGTCCTAAACTGGGAAAAATGCCATTTCATGGTTAAAGAGGGACATGTTCTAGGCCATCTGGTCTCGAGTAGGGGGATTGAAGTTGATAAAGCAAAGGATGACATCATTCATCACCTTCCATCACCCAAAACTGTCAAGGAAGTGAGGTCTTTCTTAGGACATGCTGGTTTCTATAGAAGATTCATCAAGGACTTTAGTTCAATATCCCATCCCCTTTGTGCTCTCTTAGTAAAGGATGCTCCATTTGTTTGGACAGAAAGCTGTGAGGGTTCATTCTCAACCCTCAAATCCTCTCTCACCTCTCCTCCCATTATGAAATCTCCAAATTGGAACCTTCCTTTTGAACTTATGTGTGATGCCAGTTACTTTGCTGTTGGAGCTGTGTTAGGACAACGTTGTGATAAAACTCCTTCTGTCATTGCTTATGCAAGAAAATCCTTAAATGATGCCCAAATCAACTACACCACCACTGAAAAGGAGTTACTTGCTATTGTGTTTGCCTTAGAGAAGTTTAGGTCCTACCTCTTAGGATCACCCATCACTGTGTTCACTGACCATTCTGCACTAAAATACCTATTCCAATAAAAAGATGCTAAGGCTAGACTGATTAGGTGGGTCCTTCTCTTACAAGAATTTGACCTCACAATCAAGGATAAAAATGGAGTTGAAAATGTTGTAGCTAATCACCTCTCTAGGATGGAATTCAAAGACAACTCAAATCACCTCTCTGTGTCTGATTCGTTTCCTGATGAACACCTATACTCTGTGAGTGACTGCCCTTGGTATGCTGACATAGCAAATTTCTTAGTGACAGGAGTCATTCCAAAATTCTTAGGGACTCAAGCTCGAAGGAAATTTCTTTCTGATGTTAGACACTATGTGTTTGATGATCCTTACCTCTATAAGTTCTGCCCTGACCAAGTCATTAGGAGGTGTGTTCCAGAATCTGAACAAGAGTCCATCCTTAAATTCTGTCACAGTGAGGCATGTGGAGGTCACTTTTCCTCTAAGAAAACATCTTCTAAGATTCTTCAATGTGGTCTTTTCTGGCCCACCCTTTCAAAGGACTCCTACACATTTTGTCAAAGCTGTCTTAGGTGTCAACAATAGGGTCCATCACAAAAAGGAATCAAATGCCACTCACTCCTATCTTAGTGGTTGAAATCTTTAACTGTTGGGGAATTGATTTCATGGGTCCCTTCCCAAACTCTCGGGGATACCTCTACATACTCTTAGCTGTTGATTATGCCTCAAAATGGGTTGAGGCCATTCCCACAAAATCCAATGATCATCAAACTTTGATTATATTTCTAAAAGAAAACATATTCTCTATATTTGGAATTCCTAGGGCTATCATAAGTGATCGTGGAACTCATTTTTGCAATCGTCCATTCTCATCACTCATGAGAAAATATGGAATTTCTCACAAAGATTCCACTGATTACCACCCACAGACCAATGGTCAAGCTGAGTTAGCCAATCGTGAAATTAAGCAAATTCTTGAAAAAACTGTCAACCCCTCTAGGAAAGATTGGTCTGAGAAACTCTTAGATGCTCTTTGGGCATATCGAACAGCATTTAAAACTATCCTAGGAATGTCCCCATATAGGTTGGTTTATGGTAAATCATGCCATTTTCCAGTGGAGATTGAGCATAAGGCCTTTTGGGCAATCAAAAATGAACTTTGACATTTCTTTGGCCGGAATAAAGAGGAAATTAGATCTCAATGAACTGGAGGAACTAAGGATGGAGGCTTATGAAAATTCAAGGATCAATAAAGCTAGAGTTCAAGACTACCAATCTAGGAATATCAAGGTCAAACATTTTGAACCGGGAAAACATGTGCTCTTGTATAGTTCAAAACTTCATTTACATCCGGGAAAGTTAAGGTCTAGATGGTCAGGACCTTTCATAGTGCATCATGTATTCCCCCATGGGGTAGTAGAGATTCAAGATCCCACAAGTGGTCACATTTTCAAGGTCAATGGTCAAAGGTTAAAAACATTCGTTGAATCATTCAATAAATAGGAAATAGATGTTGAGTTAATTGATACAATCTATGAACCAGAAAAAAATTGATAAATTTGGGATCTATGTCGGGCTAACGACGTTAAACAAAGCGCTGCACGGGAGGCAACCTGTGGTTTTTATGTTTCTAATATTTCTGAATCATCTTTATTTTTCAAATAATATTACTTAATCATTTTTATATTTAAAAATAAAAAAAATAGACTTTTGACCTGTTCTTCTATTATTAGTATGGATGGGTACGAAAGAGGAGCACCGTATTCATCCGTGTCACGTGGTGTGATCCTTGAGTAATACCTTACCCAGAAATTTAAAAAGAAGACAATGTATCATCAGTTTATTTTGTTTTTATTATTAAATGGGTTAAGAAAAAAATATAATAATACAAAAAAAAGTCCACGCCATAGGCCGTGGGGCAAACCCCATCACAACCGGCGAAGCCGCGGAGACTCGAACCCGGGACCGAAGGGAGACAGGGGCGCGCGCTTACCACTAACCTACGGCTTCTTGTGCTACCTTATTCTATAATATTTATATATATTCTTATATTTTACTTCCTTTATTATATAAATATATATATATTTTTTTTTGTTTTGTTTGTTTTGTTTTTCCCTTTTTCCACTAGGGAACTTTGCAAGCGACATGGATATCAAAGGAATAAATTCGAGCGGCAAGAACTTAAAACTTCAACCACCAGGTGACTTCATTCCATAATCCTCATTTTCAATTTCCTTTTTAAATTTTTATTCCCTGCCTCTACTCCTTCTAATTTTTCATTTCTTCAAACACTGGGGACAATGTTGTTTTAAGTTGGGGGGGAGATAAAATATAAAAAAATGCTTTTGTGTCAAAAAAAATGAATGATTTGAAAAAATATTTAAATGGAAGGAAAAATTCCTTTAACTTTGAACATGGTAATATGCATTGCACACTTTGAAACTGAATATCAAATAATTTATCATACCCTAATTCTGATTTTAATCCTTGTATAATTTCATGAGCATAGATTTTGGAAAGTGTGGCTGTCCAATGTGATATTTCATCGTTTATATTTTCATCCAAATAAAAAAAATGCCACAATGCACGTCCTCTAGACTGTGGGGTACTAATTTGAATTTTTGGGGTCCCATAATAAATAGCATAGGATGGTTTTATTTTTATGAATAATATGAGTATTCAAAAAAATTATAAAAAAAATTATTAAAAAATTAAAAAATTAAAAAATAAAAATAAAAATTTGCGTGTAGAGCAATGGATTGATAAAATGCGAGGCTTTAGGAACTTGGGGATCGTGACTCCAGAGTTGTCTAGCCCTGAGTTTTTCAATCTATCTCTATTTATGGTAATATGACTTTGTTTTTGATTAAGTTAACTCGAGACGATGCCCGAGTATGTGGGCTTCACTTGGTGCCCTAAGGCCTTTGAGTCTGGGAGTCATCAGCAAAGTCTTGCTACATGGGTTAATTTGATTAATTGCAATCTCAATTACTATAGCAATATTGCAAAAAAAAATCAAAAAAAATAGGGATGAAGAATGCTCATATTAGGATTAAATGTGATTCCACCTAGCGCTTCCATGATTTCCCCCTTGAATGAAAATGAACCCCCATATCTATTGTGATTCACAACACATCATTACACCTAATTGAGTTGGATGAAGTATGATGATGGATTTGATCAAAGAAATGGGCTTGGGATTGGGATATGCTTATGAAACTATCTCTTATTAAAATATTTTGATGGGTTTCATGATTGTTTGGTATAAGGTTTTTTGGTGATCATTGTGTATTAAAATGTTTTTGGAAAAGGGAATTTGAATTTCATTTTTGATGAGATATATTTTGCTCGGGACTAGAAAAACTCAAGTTGGGGGGTGTGATTAGCCACTAAATGAGGCTAATATTCATTGTTAATTTATATAATATTCATGTTCTTTATTATTCATAAACACCATTTTAGTGCATTTTACACTTTGAACATCATTTCACATTATGATTGTAATACCTTCTTAAAATGCACTATTATGTGGTACATTTTTGAACATCATTTAAAGTACCAAATTATTAATCTGATATTACATATTTTAAATTGATAATTTATCTAAACTCCAATATGAACATGTTTCATTCAGGGATCAGTGGAGAATTCATGGAGGATGATGGAGATATTTGACAATGAAAGAAAGCAATTCTGGAGAAGGCAGATTAGACACCAGCCCACTGATGAGACTGTGGGGCCCAACATACAGGCCGAATTAATCCCAAATTACTTTGGATGCTATAAGACATGTATAGGAACAAATAACTCTTCATGAGTTAATGCTAATTAGGCCTCCATGTTGGTCATTTAGTCGGCCCAAGTTAGAGATAAAATTCTGGGCTAGATTCTGCGGCCCAGAAAAACAGTCCACTACTTTGATCATATCTCGAAATCCACAACTACAAATGGGCCCAAATTTTACAGGAGGTTATAAGACATCCGGAGCTCCATGTTCTTCTTCTATGTCCCACCATGATTCGGCCGTCTAGAAGGACCTCCAGACGCGTCTGGGCGGTGAAGGAAAGCTGGCTGCCACCTCGGGTCAAACGTGGAAAAGTCCAAATTCCACAAGCATTCCACCACCTATAGCCTAGAAAAATTAATTAAGATGCTTTGTACTATTGGTGGTTCGAACAAAGGCTCCCAAAATGCCTATTTAAGGAAGTGGTGGTGAAGGAGTTGAGGATCTTGGAAGCTTTGTTCAATTGTAATGTTATGCTACATTTTTGTTGCCTCAATTTTGTCTTTCACATGTAAGTTGTTCAATTCACTTTAGTTTCTTAATAAAAGTTCTTCTTATACTCTTATTCGGTTGTTCTTAATATCACTTTGATACCGTTGGATCAAGGTGTTATTTTATTCACACCAACCCTTGTGAAATTATTCACACAACGGTGGAGTGATCATTTTATTTTTGTTGTTTTCTTTACTTCTCCATTTCCTCCATTATGAGTCTACTTTCCGCTTCCATTGAAACCATGGGATCAATGGAGGGCGAACCCACTTATGGGTTGATCAAAGGGAGTAGCAAGGGGCTGGATTGGATGTTATTTATCACCTAATTAATGTTTAATCACTTCTTTAATTGGGATTTTTATTTGATGATTTTTAAACTCCATCGTCCTTGTTGAATTTAAGGCCACACACTTCAAGTACTAATACGATCCTTTACCTTGAAGTGCTCAAAACTTTTATCCTTCAAGTGTATAGGTGATTAGTATTAGAGGGTGTAGGCATTAAACCAGTAAGTGATGATGTTGTTTTATCTCCTTAAATGAACCCATCTCAAATTTAAGAAATTGAAATCATTAAAAAGAAAATACGTCCAATCCACCCCGAGTGATAACCTAGGATCAACTCATTCTTTTAAATTGAATCCACTTAAATCTTTTAGATATCTTTAAATCCCATCCAAAATCAATCCAAGTTGACCACTTCATAGCCAAAAATCCATCCCTTAGGTTGTGTATCTTAGGTATCTTCTTAGGTCTCTGTGGAATCGACAACCCAAGCTACACTACAAGGACCGTTCTACCCTTCTTCTCTTGGGTAAATTTGGGCGTGAACCACCCACCATGTTATAGAATTATGCCTCAATGTATTCAGATTAACATGTTTTGAGTGGGTATTTATCACCATTCAATGTCCCAATTTTGCAATTGAAACAATATTTGAGACATTGATGACATGATTAAGGTATGGCCACCTGTTTATGTAGCCATGGTCTTCCAAGAAAATTGTTAGAGGTTGTGTCGTGATGAACAACCTTGAAATCTGAATTAGACACAAGGTCTCCAAACTGATTTCTGAGTGTAATCTCTCCCATAGGTTATTGTTAATTTTTATCAAATCCTTTCAAAATCAAAATAGAAGGAGATAAATCAGATTCGGTGTGGCCCAATCGACGAAGTGTACGAATATGGATGAGGTTGAATTATGAACCATTATCAATGAAAGCTCGTCGGATGTCTATTTCATTGACTTTATAGATAGATACAAAGGTCTGATATGTCCACGTACAAAATCATCTTCATCTTGATTTATAAAAGTTATCACTACATGGAACTCTATAGGATCACTCTCTATATGGTAGACCTCAATTTCAACAATATTAGTTTTGAATTCTTGAGGAATTTAATAAGCCTCAATAAGCACCTCCCGAAGATGTTTTGATAGATTCAAGGCAACCAGAATTGGTAACTTGGCCGGTACATGGTAAAAATGTTTCAGGACATCATACCTTTGGTCCAAAGGTCTGCGTTTCCCATCAAAAAAATGTGGTTTTGCTGGTGCCTTGGAAGTTTATGCTTTAGTAGTAGATGTATCCCGTATCAATGAAGGAATTTGAAACACTCCTAGCTTTTGTAGATTAGACCGACTAGGTCTATCTATTTGATGAGATGAAAAAGGTGTAACCTTTAAACAGTCTTCCAAAATAACTATGTCAGGACCGAATCTGCCATGTGTGGTAGAAAGTTCTTATTCTTGTAGATCCTACTGAAGGGCTTTGCCACGAGTTTCTACTGCATATATAGTTCGGGCTATGGTAGGATTGAAATAATGGCTTCTAGAATATCCATGTATTCCCCTATATCCTAGACCTATTTCTCTTCCACTAACTCCTCTATTAGATATAGGTAATTTAGACTCATCATGATTGATATTTTAATTCGCATAGAGATCCATTAAATTAGTCATGTTAACAGAACCAAAGATCAATTCTTCATCTAAGGAAAACACTTCCTGATGAACCAGTTCAGCCTGTACCATTTTGTGGGACGGTGCCCGTTATTTTGAAGAAAATGGTATAAAATCTACCAGAGTCAAAGACAAATTAGGCTTTGACACGAGATCTCCATCTTATGACTACTCTTCTTTCATCAAATTACGCTGCTTCTTTGAGGATTTTCCTTATGATGAAGGGGTTTTTGCTGTGGTAGAAATATCAGAATACACAATTGGTTGATTCAATTATGTTTGTAAAATGACATGAGTTCGGTTGATCATTTTATTGACCATCCAATCATTATATTTCTGTGAATTTTTACTTCTGACTTCATTCCATTCGCCTTCTTCCCCTGGGTCAGTAGCAGTAACACATGCTACCTGGGCTGAAGAACCTTTCAGTTTTACCTATCCAGAGTCCACCATCTTTTGCATGAGGTCATTGAAGACAAACCACTCCTGAATGGGATGCCCCAACATCTGATGAAACATGCAATAGTTGGGGAGGTCTTCATCTCCTTCTTTGTTCAGCCTTTTGGGCTTTGGCAACTGAACCAGATTGTTTTCCAAAGTCGAGATGATGTAGCTAGGAAATTGTTCATTCTGCAAAGAATAAATTTTTTTCTTTTAACAATTAAACTGTTTTTGCCTTTTATATTTTTGATCATCTTGACGAGGCGGCAGTTGTTGTTGACGCTCAGAAGGTGGATCCCTTGGATACGATGAAGGTTTTGAAGTGGAAGCTTGTACAGGTGCTTGTTTAACTGTAACTATAGTGGTATCTACTCTCCCTATTCTCCTTCCTAGAATTGATGAAATTACATTATTTATAGCCTTAGTCATTGTAAGAGATTCTTCTATCTGCAGAGTGATGGAAGTAAGGTCTCGAAACCCTATTATGTATTTCACAGGGATCAACAGTGTGCGTAATTCATCAATCAGATTTTCCACACAAATTGGCAACAATTCTTCATGATGGAGTGCTAAACATAAGGAATTTTTTAATCCCTTCCAGCAAGAAATGAAATCCAAAACTCTTTTATTCTCCCTTTGTTTACAATTTGTATGTTCAAAAAACTGTCATCTTGGGTAATGTTGAGCTAAATTGACGAACGAAACATTGACAGAGATTGTCCCACCCAGTAATTGACTGAGATTGCAAACTTGTATACCAGATAAAAGGAGGTCCTTGTAATGATTGCACAAAACACCCGAGCTTAACTGCTTCTTGTTGTTGAGTAGTTCCAATCATAGGATCACAATGAGAAAAAAATGTGTTAATTGTTGTTTGGGATCTCCGGAACCATTAAAAATTAGGAATTTGGTATTCACAAAATTTGATGGGGGAGGAATTGCATCCACCCATTCATGCTAAGCTCTCATTTCTGGTTGAACTTGTGCATGTTTTCCTTCCGTAGCTTCTAACTGATCTGTTAATGTCTCAATGGTAGTCATTAATTTTTAAGAAACATATGGTTGACCTTGGACCTGAGCAGGTTCAATAAGTGGAGTTTGGATGGGTGTGACGATTGGTACTACCAAAGATGGTAGTATTGGTGATTTTTGTCGCATATGACCCATTGGATTGGACCTGTGAGGGTGTACATGTAAAATGGGATATTCTTGATCCATCCCATTTACTGTATCAAATTCCATAGATTGATTAACTCCAGCATGCTTAGGAGGAGGACTACCTTGAAGTAGTTCTGCATTTAACCTCCATAACTCCTTTATTTATTCTTCTTGTTGTGCAATCCTTTCCACTAATGAGAGTGATAGGCCTTTTCCATGGGTGGGATGGGATGTAACTAGACTTTTACCTTTTTCCTTGGCATGTTCCTTTCTGGAGTATGGAAGGGCATTACCTGAAAGAATGTCTTTCCACTGGGAAACCCTCTGCCTTCTAGTATGCACACCTCCTTCATTTGTTTCCACATGTACAGCCTCTTGAACAAGAACATCATCATCTGATCCCTATGAGTGAGCCTCATGTTCTGGGGGATTAGTGACAATGCATTGATGGCATTTATCACTGCAAAGTGCATTGACGAAATACTGTCAGTTATTCTAGTAGATTGTCACCCTTTGTGTCTTCTATGAGATTCCATTCTCCTATATAAGGAATTATTAGGAACTATTTGGCAGACAGTAATCTGAATAGAATCATTGGATAATTACATTATATGATTTCCTTTTGGCTTCTTCCCTAATCGGGAGAAAACTAAATTCCGCTGAGGAGGGGATTGCAAATGTGAAAAAGCCCCCACCCTTGTAGGCTGGGGTTGTTTTTTGTTTTTCTTCTTCAAATATTTGAACATTTTTTAATGAATTAAAAGATTGATTTAGATGAGACCCCAGCCTCAGAAGCTGGGGTGATTCTTGAACTGCTATAGATGAAATCCGTGCAACTGCTCTTTTGATTTTGTGGATTTTGGTTTAGAAATTATCTAGGTGCATTATCCAACCATCATTTACACCACCTGTTTCAGAAGATCGCTGTTCTATTTCAGAAATTTTCATCCTCTGACTCTTGACATCCTCTAAACGTGATGCCTGCTCAAGATTCTCATAAACTTGATGTAAAAGTAGCTCAATGACTTCTTTTCCTTGAGCCCGATTCCGATGAGAACTAGATGAGGCTTGTTCTTGAGCATACATTTGATTACATAAAAAACCTATTGATTGAGGCCGGTTGTGGGAAATAAAAATGAATGAAACCACTTTTTGCGGACATTGCTGATTTTGGAGTGTAGTGAAATGAAATGCCCCATATGCACCATAACCTCTGGTACGAACATTAGATGGGGAATCAGAAATTAATTGGTGTAGCCTTTCCAGAGTATTGAGACATGCATGCTGAAGGGTTCTCTGTTTTCTTAAACCTTAGTTGTTGGGAAAATGGAAGAGATGCCAAGTCAATTTGGTGCTGCAACCCTTCTATTACCTTTATAAGTTTTTGTTATTCATCATATGGTAAGACTTTGGTTTTCAAATGACGATGATTTTTCCATAAGTTGAAACAAATGTCATGAATACAATCTTATGCCATCAATTATGAAATATCAAACTGAGAAATTGCTGAAGTCCAGAACATGAATGGTATTTCTCCTTTAGCTAATTGTTTCCTCATGTTCAACACATCTTCAACATCTTCTACTTGAGGTTTCTCCACTTGGTCTGACAAAAGTGGATGCTTTGCATTTGAAGATAAATGACCCAAGGGAGGTTCGGAGAATGGTTGTTCCCTTAAGATTTCTTTTGACTAAGAAAGTGTTTCACCTGTAAATGACAAGGCATCAGACATGACTGGCCTTGTGTTTTCAAGTTCCTTGAGATAGGAGGGCTTTCTTGTTACTAAATTGTCAATTATAGAATTTTTTTACAATGTGAAATACTACTGCGGAGAGGACTTTCGCAGTAAAATCCATCATGGGGAGGATCACCATGGTAAATTATAGCAAGGGATAAATTTTCTTTCTCCTTAGTCTTCTGGCCACATGGAGGGTTTTTGTGGATCTCATCCAGAGATAGGAACTTTGGATTGACCGAATTTTCATGAGGCTTGTTTTCATGATGAAGTGTCTGATGAGAAGCTTCTGAATTACAATTGCCACTCCCAAAATTTTGTAATGGGAGGGTAGGATCTTGAGCAGCAACAGATAAATGTACGAGGGATTCAAGAACTCCAGCATTAATATGAGCTAAATTACAGCTTGACTCTTGATTTTCCAATGGTATTTGGTGATATTTCTTCTTGGATGTTCTCTTATACATAGTTGGGCCCCTTGTTGGGAAAATTGGTAATCATGGGAAGGTATATGTGCCTGTCTTGGATTAGTTACCGAAACAGACCAGTCACCTCCAATTGGAAAGGGTGTATGTTCCTGATCTTATTGTCCGTATGATATGGGGAGTATGCCCCATGACCCTCCTGGATTGGAACAGAGGTGTGTATCTGCTCTGGGATGACATTTCGTTGTGTCATCCCATGTGTGGGGATAGATTTATGTGTCAGTTCCCCTGATACTGCTGAATTATTTGTTAAAATATCCTGACATGTTTCCAGAATATGGGCAGGGATATGAGTCTGCACGTTCACCATTGACAAGATGTGTTTAGTGACTTCAGTGGCAGGAACATGAATTTATTTCCATTTAGTATGTGGAGTAGGTTTATGTGCCTGAACCTGTCCTCCTTTTCCTGTCAACAGATATTGACTGTACTTATGCATAGGGGCAGACAATTGAGTCTTCTCTAGATTTGTCGTCGGAGCATTCCAACTGACTTCTCTGGGTGCTACCAAACGAGACAGTTGGTAGGCTTGATGAACATTTTCAGGTGTATGTGCCTGCTAGATATTCTTTGTCAATTATGGTTTATGGGTTTCATTAAATACTAGCAGACGAGACTGCTGACAGAATTGGTGATTGTAAATAGGTGTATGTTCCTGCTTACCAGTTTCCACCATATTAGATTGGCGAGCTTCTTTGGTTGTAGTCAGATGAATCTGATGACTGGATGATAATTATAAATAGGTTTATGTGTCTGCCTATAGTACTCTTCCAAAATTTCCTGGAGGGATTGGTGTGTTACTTGCATATGAGTATGCTGAGCAGTGAAATCAGGACGAACGGTTGTATATGTGCGCTCGTTGATTGCCATAAAGTTATATTGATGGACTTCTCTGGGGGAGGTAGAGATGATAACCTACTAACTTTTAACCGGAATTCATCCTTGGCAGTTTTTCTTCCGTGGCCGAGTCTGAGAGACCTGGGCCAAATGTCGAGAGGCAACATCCCCATCATGTCAGGTATATACTACCGCATGATTCTGGGGATTATTTCTGGTGGTATTCTTCAAGAAGGAATCCTATATTCTTTATGTGAGTCCTTCAGTGACCTCTTGATCTACCTCCCTATAGTATGGGAAACATTTATTGTTGCATTCCGAGGATAAAGACCCAAAATGGTTGGAAATGGTGGTTGGCACCATTTGCTTCTTGATCATTGGACGTTGTTGGCCTGATGATCGAGGATTATTGTTAACCTGGAGGGCCTGTCGAGCAGCCTCCAAAGTTAGAATTGTACCATGTTTGGGATATTCCTTTATAATCACATTGGATACCCAATGTTGAAGACACTAGGTTGGTGATAACTTCATTCCCATTGATGGAGATCCAACTTGGGCAGCAGTCGGGAAGTTCACAGATGTTCTCCTTGAGAAATCCATTCGATGGATTGAGGGGAATTCTGTAGAAAACTGGGAACAAAAACAAATTATATTAAAGTGACATCATTTCAGATAGATACATTCATGATTAATTCCTTTTTCTGGCATTATTTTATCAATTTATAGGGGCCTAACATGTGGGTAACATTATTATCGTGGTTAAGGATTCACATCAAGTTCACCATTTTTTGTTTCGTAGGTCCTTGAAACGTGATATACTCGATTTAAGAATACTTGTTTCCAAGAGGTTCCCATTGGATTTATTCATGGAACCAAAAACTTCCAATAGTTCTTTATCCAAAGAGGACCTTCTTTAAAAAGAAAGTCATTCGTTTATGTTTTAAACATTACGATACTTAAGAACATGCCTTGGTCGAGAGGATGGGAGGTCGGACTCATCATGACATTTGGGGGGGGGAATTATTTTCTACTCTTGGTCTCTCTTTAAAATTTAAATTTTTTCATCAATCCTTATTAATTAACCGTGTATATCATAAGTATCCCTTGGAATTTAAAATCACTTATTTAACATGTATGAAATTTTAAGAATTATCAATATGTATTCGAGGTTTTCCATCAATGGTATCCTCTAATATACTGATTAGAGATTATTTTAATCATTATTTATGATGATACTGGTTTTTAAGCCACTCAGTGGGGCACTCTAGAGTTTATTGTCATCCAGGGAGACTATGGTTTGTTTTGATCTTGGGATCATGCTCATAAAATGAGATACCTATGTATCCTTGTGAAATGAATCAGAACCCTCATAGTTCGGTGCCACATAATGGGACACGTCATAACTTTTAAGGTAATGTGATTAGGACCTCTAAGCGGAAGGTTCTTAGTTACATCTTTGTGTGGGACTTATGTTAAAACAGCCCAATGAACTTTGTAAAGGATATGGGTTTCCAAATAGGTTCTAACCCTAATTGGAGTATGGACCAAAGAGAACATGGTTGATTTTGAAGTGTGTGGTTTGAACCTCAAGGAGGCTTCCTACATTTCCCATATGGATGGGAATCAAAGCCCACGTAGTTCGATGAATCTCATAGGAGAGTATAGTCCTCTGAGAAAGATTATTTTGGGCCTACTTCCGGAAAAAAGGATGCCAAAATTGGTGGAATTAGGGTTGGATTTCTGAGGAGGACATCCAATGAACTCGGGCCTTGAAAGGGCTTCCTATGTATCCTGGATTGAACAGGAATCAAGGTTCTCATAGTTTCTTCAAGTGAGTGATTGTGCACATGTTGCAACCATCACATATCTCTAAGCCCATGTGAGTCACGCTCGGTGTGAGAAACAATAGGATGTGAAATATTCAACAATGACATTCACACATCCAAATTTTTCCTCCATTTTGATGGAAGAGGGCACATCGACCATGGAAGAGGGAGAGGCAATGAACCTTCCCTCGATTCTATTTATATTGTACAAGGGTCCAATGTAAGGAAGAAGGGGTGAAGTTGAGGGTCTTATACCAGGATGGCTTCCATGAAATTGGTTTTGGTAGGGGAGGGAGACTTCTCTTATACTTGCGCAGAATGTAAAGTGTGAAGTTTAAATTCCATACCAGAGAACTGAGGTCCCGTGTCACCTATTTGAAAAGGGAGAGGCTAAAATCCCACCATTTTCCAAACTAGGGACTTCCCAACATTTTTTCTGGGAGAAAATTCCATGCGACTATGGATATACAAACCTACAAGCATCCCATGAATCTTAACATCATTGTGAATCAAATGTTGGAAACCTCTGATTGTGGAAATACAAACCCAAATTAGAGACACACTGATGTGCCTTAGCCAAACGTCTGAGAATTCATGAGGTTTTGGGGGAGGTTTCAACTTATCCCCTTTTGAATAAAAGAACCGAAGAAAAAGATAGCCCGCC
Source organism: Viscum album (assembly GCA_963277665.1). Classification (NCBI taxonomy): domain Eukaryota; kingdom Viridiplantae; phylum Streptophyta; class Magnoliopsida; order Santalales; family Viscaceae; genus Viscum; species Viscum album. Next base: position 2,350,541 of record CAUJRU010000019.1, on the reverse strand, counting down.
ATGAAAAGAATCAAAAGGTATTTGTGTTTTTCAGATAGGTACCTCGTGTAGGTATGCCGCGTAGGTACTCCGCACTTCTCATTCTCATAGGTATGGCGCACAAATGTACCGCGCAGTTGTACAGCGCACGTACGGTGTGAATGTACACCGCATAGGTATGAATTGTGATTGAAGAATTTGAAGAACATAAAAAACATGCATATTCCCTTTAATTATCCCTTCTCTCAGAGTTTAGATAACTACCTAGGACAATTTGAGAGATCTAGGTGAAAGTGCTACCTAATGGGAGCTTCAGGGAGACTTAAAAAAAATAGTCCTAGAATGGGGAGCCCAAGGATCCTGTTTATAGGCACGAATGGGCCCGACAGAAAAAAAAACATGGGTCGCGCAGATATGCCACGTAGCTCCACCTCACAGGTGATCTGTGCAGAGGCATCCTGAATCCTCTCGCGCGTTGTTAGGAAGTGTAGCTATATTGTGCAACTTGGCTGCATATCCCTATCACGCAGCTCGGCCGCAGAGCTCTTTCTTGCAGTTGGTCCGAGTAGCTCTTTCGTGAAGCATTTGGATATTGGTTGATGTTTCCTTTGAATGTTTTGAATCTCTTTAAGGGGTGTCAACAACGATCCACAACAACCCAGATAGCATTGTTTCCTTTTTCTTCATTGGATGTATGGTGGCCAAGACCATGGTGATGTTATCTAATTTCCTTGCTAGTATGGGTAATGGTTGCATCGTCCACTTAGACTTCCGTATCTCAGCATTCACTTACTAACATACCAGGCTCATTGATGTGTACTCAGTGATGTTATCCCACCAATAATGATCTCAGAGATCTCGATACCTCTTTTTGTTTCTGGGGTTAATGGATAAATTTTAACTATGTAGATAATCAAAATGTTCATTCTTTAATAATGGATTTGATGGAACTCATAGTCTTGTCAAAAATATCACAATTCCTTCTTCATTAACATTGAACTCTGAGGATTTTCCCTTTTCTGATAGTTTCCACTTTCTTCTGAATTCCCACATCATCCTTTTTAGAATCCTTTAACCTTTCTAAATGATACGGTTGAGAAATAATTTGTGAAAGGATTGATGATGTTCCCTTAATTATGATTCCCATTTCCATCTTCATCTTATCTAAGAAGATTCGATCCTTTTCAATTCTCATCAATGATGGAATCGTTGGGTTATTTCTACTTAGATTATCTTCCACCTAGTTCACATTCCTAGGGTGGTAATGGATTGAGCAGTCATAGTCTTTGATCAACTGTATCCATCATTGTTGTATCATGTTCAACTCTTTCTGTGTGAATATATACTTTTGTATTTTTGGTCCGTATATATTTCACACTTCTCCCCAAAGAGATAATGTTACAAAATTTTCAATGCAAAGATTACTGAATCAAACTCCAGATCATGTTTTGGATAATTTTTCTCATTAATGTTCAATTTCCTTGAGTCATAGGTAATGAATTTGTCATTTTTCATCGACACACTACCCATGGACCTCTTTAAAGCACCACTGAGTACCACAAAAAATTCTCAACCTGTGGGTAGTGTGAGGACATGCACAGTGACAAGCCAAATTTTCAACTTCTTTAAGCTTTCTTTCATTCATCACACCAAGAAAACTATACTCTATTTTGAGTTAGATTATTATGAAGGATTTAAAATCATGAAAAATTTCTCACCAATCAGCGATAATATCCATCTATCCACAGGAATTTAGGGATCTCCATTACCGATGTTGTCCTCGACCATCCCTCAGTTGCATCTGTCTTGTAGGGATCCACAAATATCACATTTCTTGTGATGATATGACCTAACAATGAGACCTCCTTCAACCTGACCTCACACTTGCTATAATTTTCCTAGATCTTCTCATTTCACAAGGTCTCTAATACACTGCTTAGATGATCCTCATGCTCCTCCATGGTTTTGGAGTATATTATAATATTGTCTATATAGAGTACCACATGTTTTTCATGGTAATATCTAAATACACTATTCATAAAGCCCATGAAGATATCTAGATCATTAGTTAGTCCGGAAGTCATTACTATGAATTCATAGTGCCCGTATCTTGTACAGAAATCAATTTTGGGGATATCCCCCTTCTTCACCCTTGGTAAAATCCCGACCATAGATCATCCTTGGAGAAGTATTGTTCTACATGTAACTAATCAAACAAGTCATCAATTCCTGGTTGAGGATACTTGATCATTGTCATGATATTTTGAGCTCATGATGATCAATGAAAAGGTGCATTGACCCATCCTTCTTCTTGACGAAGAGGATTGGTGCACCACATGGTGAAGCACTTGGGAATATAACACCTTTATCCATATTCTCTTATAGTTTTATCTTTAGATCCACAGGCTCCAAAATATACATTCTATAAAGAGTCTTGGATATTTTCAATACCCGAGGAATAAGATAAATTTATAATTGAACATCTCTTCTAGTAGGAAGACTAGGAAATTCCTCGGGAAACACTTCAACAGATTCCCTCAAAATAAGCGTTTCTTCAATGATGGTTGCTTCCTTGGACTCAATTATTTATGAAAGATATGCATGCTCATAGGGAAGTATTATCCATGCTTGATATGATGGTTCTAAATAATATTCATCCTTCCCTTTGAAATTATACAGAATTTGAGGTCGATTCTCCTTATGGAGAGTGATTTCACTCTCATGGAAATTTTTTTGTCTCTATATAAGGAAAACCAATCCATGCCATGAATTTCATCAAATTCCACCATAGGAAGTATGAAGAGGATATCTGGGAAGTTCAATCCACAAATTTTGATGAGGGAGGAGTTATATTCATTGGTTTCAATGATTTCCCCATTTGATATTCTCACGTAAATATTTACTCCCATGATTTGTTGTGGTGTTGGGATTGTTCAACTAATCATTTGGGAAATAAAAGAATGTTTAGAAATATAACCAAAAACTACATTCACTATTCTTGAGTGAATAACTAGTGTACATTTCACCACTTTATTGTTTGGGTTCACTTTGGCGATAGTGAGGGAAACAGATCTCCCTTGTCACCTTGGAGGTTTTTGCTTGCATCAGAAAACCCTTGGCTTAGGGAACTATTTTGAAAAGTTCCCCAGTTCTTTGTAGTTGACATAATTAACAACGTGTTAAGTGTCGAACAGAGTGTTCCTCTCCTCTATTGCAGCCATGGGTTTTTCTTTTCTACAGTTAATGGCCAGGTTCCCTTATCTTCCATTCCTAAAGCATTTTCTCTTCCCTTTATAGCAATTTCTAGGGTGCTTTTTTCTGTACCTTTGGAAAGTGGGGTGATGTATTTTATTAGAACCATTGAATTTATCAATCTGACCTCCATAATTAAAGTCCACCTAATGCTTTTTATCCCCATGATACCCCTGAGATTCTTCGATCTCCATTTCAACCTTGAGGTAAAAACAGACAATTTTATCATAGCTCTCAAAGTCATAGATCGCTTGGGCATTCCGTATGCTATGTTTTATACCACCAGATAATTGGTCAACCATTCATTCAGGGGTAATGACAATGCCAGAGGACTATCATGCAAGACTTGTGATGTTTTCTTTGTACGCTCCATTGGATTCTTTGTCTTTTTTCTTGGGGGAAAATAAGTTCATTTCCATCTAATGTTGGAGGGTGCAAGGAAAATATTTTTTGAAAAACATTTTCTAGAAATCCGTCCATTCCAACACCTCGATATCCTCCTCAGGATTTGTATTTTTTATCATTTTACGCCTTTGATCAGATTCTCCCTCTATATGATAAGAAGCCATAAGAACTTCTCTTGTCATAACATTGAAGGATGGAGAAGATATTTTCAATGGAGTTGATCCATTGTTCAGAAATTGAGGGATCATATGATCCATTAAAAGTTGGAGGCCTTTGTCTCATTAAGCACTCGATTGCAACTTTTTCTTTATTAGAGGGGGTTGAACATTCCTCTTGACCCATGTTTCTATTCAAAACATGAGTTAAATAAGAGAGTATCATGACAAAGTTTTTGATTCCCGGTCCCATCGGATTAGGAATCTCATTAGAATGGTAGTCACATTAATCTTCACATCATTTATTAGCCCGAGTCCCCATATTAATGTCCATTGGCCAGAATAAAAGTAACGTTATGGGTAGCACATAAAGAGTAATCCAATGAAAAAAGGGATAACTTATAAATTACATTTATTTCATTAACATATAAATTTCTAAGCTTCAATCTATGTTATCCATGATCTACTTCCCAACATGTATTCATAGGGGGACTTTATTTCCATTAATAATGGTTCATACATAGCTCATGAATTTACCATGTATCCCTCGGGAGTGTGGTAACCAAGAGTGCAGCAAGGCTAGTTTTCGTGCACTAGTTCTCGTTCAAGTCTATCTCAAAGAGGTATTTTTAGGGTTTACCCCTAGATACATCTATGTCTGAGCCGCCTCTACCTGCTTGTATCTCGTCATGCTTGTTTTTACTAGATAAACCACTTACTCAATACTCACTAAAATTTAGGGATGTTTTTATTATACATATTCTTATCCCTAAGGATTTAACTAGGTTTTTATTGTCATAATCCCCAAAATAACTAAACCTATCCTCTGATACCACTATAACAACCCTACTATTTAATACACAGTTAAACATGATTTATTACATAAAATAATCACTTTATACAACATAGAAGATCTCGATTTATATTGTATTTGGTGAATAGTAACATTACATAACAACTTAAAACATGGAATACACATCCTTATTGAAAACATCTTTTACGTGACCACACACATTCCTTTGTACTTAGAATTGAATGGGATAACCAGATAAAATTCATAAGAAAAGGGTGATATTTAAATCCTAGTACGAGAGTAAAAAACACAGAACATGAAGAATACATTACATGTTAGGAAATATTAAAATCAATGGAATGCAAGAGAAAAAAGAAATTAAAGGCATGATATAGCATTCTTATCATAAAATGGAAAAGTCGCAATAACATTTAACATGATAATAGCATGATGTGATACTAATTTATCATGGAGCATGAGGAAACCCCCATTACTCATGAATTATAATTATTAAACCCTCATTTCACTTGATGTATCATGATATCAATCTTTACCCAATGCATTGTAGTGCTATCAGGGTGCAGCCTTCTTAATCATTTCATTTAATGCATTTGTGTTCCACATGGATCACATAACATGGATTCATTAATCATCATAATTTATTCCATGATAATAGAATGTTGAATTCATACATGAAACTCTATAATAAATAAGTAAATGTGCATAATGTCGAATACCCCTGATTGATAAATGGGCATCATATTCAATACAAAATGACTTTGGGTTGGAAAATTGCGACACAATTTCAAGAGCATAACTATGTGAAATAAGAATTCATAAAAATGATTGATGAGAGAGATATGGTTGTCTCATCATATTTAGATGAAATTTAATTTAAGGGGTTCATATAGATACATGTCCCAACATGTGTAATGGAATTTAGATTCATGATAGAAAATAATTTCTTGAATGTGTATTCAAAGAGAGAAATTCCTTACAGAATTTCGACATAGTAATTGGTTTACATGGGAGGAATTAGTGATAGAAAAATATGTCTCTAATCATTCAAACATAAGGAGGACATTATGGTGGAGGTGTTAAATCATACCCCAACATTAATATTTGAAAAATATGGTATAACAACAAAATGAAATTTCCACAAAAATGAGAAAGGATGAAATCCCTTTTTTGGAAGTGTGATCCAAAAGGCTTGGGAGGGGCTTGAGAGAGAGATAATGGGAGATTGGGGAGCCTTGTAAGAAATCTAGAGATAGAAGGGTAGGGTAGGGACGTGCTCCATGGGTTTTTAGCAAAGATAAGTGGGAGAATTGGTACATTTATATAGAAAAAGAGAGGAAATTCATTATTATTTAGGTCTTGGATACCACACATTAATCTAATCAAAACCACAAACCAACCCACGCTTTTTTCCCAAAATTTTCTCTAAAGAGGAGTGGAAAACATTATTTTATAAGGCCAATTACCGAAATTATTAAAATATTAAGCTTTCTTATCTAGAGGTGACTCACACTTTCAAGGAAATCATTTTAATATATTAAACGTTTTATATGTCTTGGAGGGTCCACTAAGGCACCATAAAATTAATAATGGAAAATTTCTAAAGTCACATTATTTTAAAGGTAAAAAATATATTGGCCGAATATACCATTTATATTATTTTATAGAATCACTATTGAGTCATTATGATGTCGTAAAACGCATTAAATAATTAAACTATATTATTTTTTACCCAAAAAATTTGACTTTCTCAAAAAATTATGAAAAATTCACCATTAGATAATTTCGATATCCTGAATAAAAAATTGATATTCATTTTATCTGAATATTTTTCTGAATAAGTGAAATTTTACTTTAAAAAAACTAACATTTATCGAAAATGAAGGGGTTTTGACAAAAACTGTTTTCAAAACATTTTAAAATTAAAATTGTATTCATAAAAATTATACGATCATTTATATTTTATAAAAATTAATAAATAAATAATATATCATTAAAATAATATTTAATTCATAAAATGGTTAATTCATAAAAATATATATCTTAATTGAAAATTAACTAATAATACTATTTTTTCATTAAATATTATTTACAAAGTAGTAATAATAAAATGAATGTGTATTCTCTATAAAAAATAATATACATAATTATAGTGCAATGGACTTGTTACATAACCCCTTATAAAACCTGCATAAGACCAAAGGGTAAGGTGTGCGATGGTGAAAGAATCTTGGGGAGGCTCAGATAACATCACTCGGATGGTAATCTCAATTAACTTCCACTTCTCCCGTAGGCTGTTCCGTTCAAACGTAACGTGTTGAATTTCTGATTGGTCTTGGTAAAAAGTGATGCCCAATAATGCCATATCCAATACAAGCTCCAAAAAATTTACTTTGTACAGATAAATTCTACTAGATGATGCCATAACATCCTTTTTCTATGTAAATTGGATATGTTAAAGCCCTATATTTATACTATTCATGTGATCACTGTTCAATAACTATATTATCAACGATCAAAATTCATAATGGTATTTTAAAATTTGAAAACATAAAACCAAGGATGTGCATATGTATTATATAACCATTTTACATAATAATAAGTTTTATCATATCAAGTGGAATTTTCACCAATAAATGTTTTGGTCATTACATATTGAATGGTATTTGTTCAACTTTGGGTACTGTTTGTTGAATATTAGAGATTAAGAGCGGTATTTTTTTATAATGGTTTATCTGATCCTCTACTAACCATTTTGGTTTTGGTTAACATATAGTTCATATTTTTTAGATTATGTGATTCTCTAGATGTTTATTCTAGCAATTTTGATGTGACCAAGTCTGCTTGAATACTCATCTTTTGGAGAGAAGATGAGTTTGTGGTAGAAATTTAGTAAAGGATGAAAGTCTACATGAAATGTAAGTAGGTTTCCTTATGTTCTAAGACAATCTCATAAATAAATTCCACAACATCATTAAAAGGAAATTAAAACAAAAATGATTTTTGATTACATATCCTACTGGGGAATCAAAGACCGTTTAACCCATCACAATTTTGTGATTTTCTGGTGGATAAAAATCTCCTAATCATGTTTCTTATCACTCTCCATTAGAACTTTATTTCTAGTTTATCTTCCATATCCATGTTTTCTTACATGGAATCCCAGTTTGCATTATCTCAGGTGACATTTTTACTAATATTTATTTCATTTAATGTTATAGTTTTATAGACACTTTTTCCTATGAAGGACTTTCAATGAAGTTTCCCAACCCAATTTTAAAATTACGAGGATGCAATATCCAAATCGGGGGAAGGGTGTATATACCTATGTATTTATAAAATAATAATTTTTCATATCTATAAATATTTATGAATAATATATTAATTTTATGTTAAATAGGACACTTTTTTAGATAGCGTACTCAACACACAACAACGAGTTTCTTAGAAATTTTATGTTGCACACAACATTGAGTTATACTGAAAAATAATATAATAATATTATTATTTTAAATGGTAGTTAACACATAGTAATTTTATTGCTGGGAATGAACATACATAACTAAGTTATGGTTACACATGTTTTTTAAATATCTATAAATTTATCAAATAAATTTTAGAGGCTTAAAATAAGAATGAATCTAATTTTAAGCATGAAATACTCTAATATTCTTTAAAAGGTTGATTTTCAGCCTTTTGGTGGTGAATGCTTTTTAAATATAGTTTTTGACACTGTTATATGTTTTATTTTACGAAATAAACTTCTTATGTAGAAGAAGAACATCAAAATTTTCTTTGGATCAAATTTTTTTATTTTTCTAATTGAGTTCATTTTTAACGAATAGTGAAAAATACTGCATTTTAACTCAAAACCGCATTTTCATCAAATTTATTTATATAGTTATATATTCATTTTATTTTTTTTCAGTATAATTGGAATATATTTTTATTATTTTTTCTAATTATGGTAATTTTATGTAATTTAATATTTTAATTGGACATAAACACATGTCAACCTTTGTGTAAGTTTTACTTCTTAAAAACACGTTTTTTGGTTTTGACAACGGGAATTAATTTTTAATTAATTTCTAAAACTTATGAGTTTTTAATTTTAAAAAAGGGATTACATATTTCCAATAAGTATTTCCATGTTTTGAAAAATGGTACCATTTATTTTTTGACATTATGAATTATAACTTTAGAATATATTTTATTTACATTGTTAAATGGTAAATCTGGTAAATTAGGGTAAAAAATAATATTATAATAATATTAAATTACCCTAACACAAGACCTAAATATATTGTATGAGATATTTACGACCATGGGATCCTTGGGTAGATTTTAGGATTCCATGGAGCCACTTGTTTGTTAAAATGAAATTTAATTACTTTTAATTTAATGATAAAGAAAATATAATCAAAACATGTATCTTTTACTAAAACAATTATTATATGGAGTTATATAAGTGATATATTTGAAAATAAATATTAATTATAAATCTAAAAATATTTTCTATGTCATGGTATTTTATTTATAATTTTTGGACATTAAATAAATACATTTATTTATGACACAATTATGATATAGTGATTACCTTATTAATGATGGATTTAAATATATGAGATTATAAATATTATCAGAAATTCGTTTTGATACTTTTTATTCCATAAATGAATTTTATGGATTATTACGAGTTTTTATATTTGAATTAATGATTTTTTTTCAAATTAATCAAGTTTTTATGGATTTTTAAAAAGTCATGATATGAAGAGTATAATAATTGACATAAATGATTTTTTAAATTAATTCCTATTTTATTAAATGATATAACAGTCCTATAAATATGATATTTGGAAAAGTAACCAATATGATGTTAAAAATGGAATCATTAGTCCATTTTTTCTTTAGTAGTTTTATTGTAACTATAGACCCATTTATTATGAAAATACTTGACGACATGGTAAGAGTTAATTTATTTAACTAGGTGTTAAAGCTAAAACATAAGGGTAATTATATGACCTCAACTTGTCTAAAACCCATTAGATGAGACAATTTCGACCCATCCTCATCTGATATTAGAAATCTATCACATTTTTGTCATAATAATTTTAAAATCAATTAATAATAAAATAATATTTCAAAACATTCCTAAAGTGCCCCTCCCCCCCTTATAAAAGGACACCACCTCTAACCCATTACTCACACCTCTAAAGCACCTTTTATCTTCCAACCTCTACCCAAATAAGCTCCCAATATCCCTGTCTTCCTCTTAGAAGGCTTAAATTTGGTATAAGGCAATTAAATAAGGGCTTTTAGCTGAAATCAAAAGGAGTTACCTGATTTGAGGTAATGTTTTCTCTCAAGATTCTTTCAATTATTTTCCTTCTCCAACCCCCCTAAAATCTATTTATTCGATTATTTTATAAAAACACAAGTATATTAAATATATGATGTTGTTTTTATGAGAAGGATTATAACTACACATATACACACATCCTTATAATGGGTATAGAACATTTTGTTTATGTGGACGGTGAACTTCTGCCTAACGAAACGATGATTGTTCAATCTTCTCCTACCAGCTCTCATGGTGGCCACTATGATGGAACTATAATTATATATGATATGTATGATATTTATTTTATCTATATTATTCTTTGATAATCATTTAGAAATTATTATTATTCCTTTCATGTTGTATAAATATGAAAATTTCATTTGAGAAAGTGCAGACTACCGCCCCCTCAAAGTGATATGACTCATTCAAGATATACAGAGAATGTATAATTGCTGGAATTAATGAACTTATGTAACATATATAACATATATATTATACTGTATTTATAATATTCCTATGTTTCATTTAGTTTTCCTTTCTTTAAATATGAAAAATAAATGGAAGTAGATTTCATACGTACGTACGACTTACCATCTCCATAAACGATGCATTTCATTTCATATATCCAAATTCTATAGACCATTCTAAATACATATATACTTGATATATATGATATATTTGATATCAAAATCATGAATATCATTTTGGTGATAATTTAATTTTGACCACATGAAAAATTGTAATTATAACAAGTTCATTTTTGACTGAAGTAACGAGCATTTACAAAACAACCAATATGAAGATGAATAAATATATGATTGTTATAGAAAGGTAATAAGTGATATAAAAGGAATGATAAAATTGACAAAGTTTATAACAATTTATAAATTAACTTATTTTATTATTCGGTACGAAGAGAGAATATATGTGACAATTCGGACCCAAGGTAAGGGACTTCGTCTCAATCTCCATTCATTTAGGCCTAATTTGGTTTATACACGACCTTCTTTTATACATTGAAAAATAAAACCCCTTTTACTTTTACATTCATACAATGAGAATATTTTATCTATGATGTTTTTATTAAACGATTAAAGGAATGTTTGTAATGTTTGGGGCGTTAATGACCACTCTGCTACTGCAATCTTTATTTGGCTTCCTCTATTAGACTTAATGTTTTTAAAAGGAAAAGAAATACCTTGTTTCCTTTTTAGGTGTTTTGGTGTTAAAAATGGTTTTTGAAATGGATTGATTATTTCAATATCTTGAAATTATTTCTTGTTATTTCAAATGAAATGTTATTCGTGGAATATTGATATTTTCAGTATTTTATGTTTTATAATTTTATAATGGTACTTGGAAATTTGATGGGTGGTTACATGATAAACCAAATGACGGGTGGTTCCATCATAAACCCTTTATGGGTCGTTTCATTTTAACCTCTAATTAATTGAGTATAGAAGTTGGACTTATGGCAATTCCATGTGTAAGAATTATTTGTGGAAGTTGATTGTATGGTTAATCCTTTTAATTATAATTATGTCCCTCGATTTCCTTTTATATGTTATATGTACTTTCTATGGGTTTTATTGTAATATTTTGGATAAAAAAAGGTAATCAATGAGATTTTATTTAGTGAAGAGTATTTACTACTTCATAAATGTGAAAAGTATTACATCTGATAAAGTATTCATGGTTTACATGTTGTTTTTAATAACTAATAATTTTCCATCTTTGTGCATCCCTTACTGATCTTTTTTATGCACATCCCACGCTTTGAAATGTTTTTCAAAGGATATAAAGGTGTATATAGTTGAGGATGGGGTCAAGGAAATGTTGTGATGTTTAAACATGAAATGAAACCATGTTTTTTTACGTTTTTGTTTTATTAGTGAAAATGGATAGTGAGTAGAAGTTTCTGCATTGTAATAATAAAGATGTTCTGTATAAGTTACAACCTAATTCTCTAAATCTATAAACCTGAAAAGATCCTCAATGTGAATTATTACCTTAGTTAAAGATTATGAAATGTTTAAGGTTGAGACCTTATAATTGGTATCAGAGGTAGATTTTGATTCCTTTAGAGGTTCATGTGTTATTTAAGCATATGTGAACCATAATGGTTAGAATATTAGAAAGATTCATAGTTATTTTCTATAAATCTATTAATATTAAGATAACATGAATAAGTATATCTTAGTTTTTACCCTCCTCATAAGATAGTATATGATGATATTACTAATATACTCAAACTGACTTTTTGGTTTTAATAAATGGATTGATCTAGTAGGCACTAAAGTAACAATGGATGTGATAGAAACTATGATGGTTTTCTGAATGAGTAAATAAATGAAATGGGAGATGTAATGAGAACTCTTGTGGTAATTTATAACCATCTATCTGGAGTCATGATTGACAATTTGAACCTTGGTGATCTTTCTATAGCATCATATATGTGAGAAATGTATCCCAATGTAAGTTCAGGTAATAATAATAAAGGTATGTATATACAATAACCAATGTGTCCAATATGTGGAAAGAAACACTTTGGAAAATTATTCAAATGAGTTAGAAGATGTTTCAGATGTGGTAATGAATGTCATAAATAAATAACCTACCATTGAAAAAGAAATTTTCTAGTTGACTCTAGGAAAGGGAAATAAGTTCTTTCTGAAGGGTCAACTGAATGTTTTAAATGAGGTGGTCATGATAATTATACAGATAGATTTGCTACGAATAATTTTTGGAATGGGATTAGCATGATCATAAAAATATATGTTTACAATTCCTAATTCCATTAAAATTAAAGACGAGGAAACTAAAATGGTGTATGAAAGGTATGGATCAATTCTTAGCCCATATTTTGAAATTACTAAAATCTTTGGAAATTATGCATGATTTTTTTGTAGGAATGAAGTATAAAATAATAAGATGTAAAAACGTGGATAAAGGATCATGAGGAATGTTCGATGATTAGGACGTCTTAGTATTGAATAGTTATATTAGATATATTGAAGATGATATGTATAAATGTATTAATGATAGGATTATGTGGGAATAATTTTCTAGTATGTGTAACCCCGATGTTTGATATGTGAGAATTTTATTCAAGGAAGAATTATCTTTTCTTGTGTGTACATAATGTATAACCTTAGGGGTTCATGTGATCTACGGTTTTTTTGGGAAATATATGTTATTCGTTTTTGGGATTCAAAATGTGTGGTATGAAATAACCTTTGAGGTGAAAACATGTTATGGATATTTTTAATGATTTTATCTCTTTTTTTAATGTTATTAGAATTAAATGTTTTTTGAAAAAGGAAAACACAAATACCTTGTGATAACCCATCGCAATGGACATAGACGCGGGAATCGAACCCACAAATAAAGTGCGACTAAGATTTATCACCTACCACTAGTCTACGTGAAGTCCCTAGTTGGTATGACAAATTCTTTTTAGGTAAATGATTTTATAAATCGAGAATAAATTGATTTTGGGAACGTATGATTGATCAAATGGATGTCCTTAGTATAGGAAAATGATTTGGTTGTTAAGTGATAATGGTTCTTTTGTATGATTTTGTCTCTTTTTGGGAATAGTATATGTATAAGGAAAATAGTATACTATGGGATATAATTTGTGGAGTAATGGTTGAATTTTTTTTTGCACATATGAGTTTGTGGTAGAAATTTAGTAAACGACGAAAGTCTACATGACAAGTATTGAAGTTTCCTTATGTTCCTAGACAAGCTCATAAATAAATTCCTTAGCATTAGGAAATGGAACTTTTAAAAAATTAAGTTCATTTCTTTTTCCTATTGGGAAATAAAATACCATTTATCCTGTCACATGTTTTCTATTTTCTGGTGGTTAACTTTTTCCTAATCATGTTTTTTATCACACTCCGTCATAAATTTATGATTAATTTCTCTTCCATATCCATGATTTCCTACATGGAATCCTAGTATGGGTTATCTCGGGTGACCTTTTTACTTCTCCTTATTCCTTTTAAACTGATAGTTTTATTGACACTTTTTCTGATGTGGGACATTCAATGAAGTTTCCAAGCCCAATTTTAAAATTGTGAGGACACACTATCCAAAAGGGGGGAAGGATATAACGACCCATGTATCTATAAAATCATACATTTTCATATATATAAATATATATAAATAAGATATTAATTTTATTTTAAAGATGAAACACTGTTTTATAGCATACTCAACATGCAATAACATGTTTCTTTGAAATCTTATGTTGCACATAACTTTGAGTTCTAACAAAAAATAATATTATAATATTGTTATTTTAAATGGTAGTTATTGCATAGTCGTTGTATTTCTGGGAATGTAAATAATTAACTACATTATTATTACACATGTTTTTTAAATTTATTTACATTTATCCAATATATTTATGAGGGTTAAAATTAGAATTAATCCGATTTAAGCATGAAATAATCTAATATTCCTTAAAAGGTCGATTTACCGCCTCTTAATGGAGAACCCTTTATAAATCTAGTCATTGAAACCATTATATGTTATATTTGAAAAAATAAACTTCTTATTTAGAATAGGAACATAGAAATTTACTTTGGGTAAAATTTTGGTATTTTAATATAAAGATCTTTTTTTAATGAATAGTGTAAAATACTACATTTTAATTCAAAATAGCATTCTCATCTAATTTATATATAGTTATATTATCTATTTAATTTTGTTTAATGTATAATTAGATTATATTTATATATTTTTATTCAGTTATGTTAACTGTAAGTAATTTCATTTGTTAATTGGACATAAACACGTGTCAATCTTTTGGTAGTTTTTATTTTTTCAAAACACCTTTTTTGGTTTTGGCTATAGGAATTAATTTTAAATTAATTTATGTAAATTAATTGTTTTGAATTTGGGAAAATATATTCCATATTTGGAATCCGAAGGTCCAAATTATGTAAATGGGTACCTTTTATTTTTATACATTATGAATAGTAACTTCAATAAATATTTTATTTACCGTGATTAAAGGGTAAATCTAGTGCAGGTAAAAAATTATATTTTAATAATATTAAATTACCCTAACACAAATCCTTACACTATTTGATGAGATATTTCTTACCTTGGGAATAGTTGGGTATATTTTAGGACCTCGTGGAGCCACTTGTGTGCGAAAATAACATTTAATAACATTTAATTTAATGTTAAGGAAAATATAACCTAAATATGTATCTTTTTCTAAAAAATTATATTTGTTAATATAAGTGATATCTCTGACTATATAAAGTAATTAGAAAGCTAAAAATATTTCCTACATCATGCTATTTTTTTTATTTTTATAAATCAAATAAATACATTTATTTATGACAAAATGGGGATGTAGTAATTACCTTATTAATGAATGATTTAAATAAATTAGATTGTAAATAATAAAATTAATTAATTTTGAATATTTTTATAGAATAAAAGAATATTATACATGATTATGACTTGTATTATTTAAAATAATGATGTTATTTCAAATTAGTCTTGTTTTTATGGATTTTTAAAATGTTATGATATGAATTGTATAAAAATTGGCATAAAGAAGTTTATAAATCAATTGTTATTTTATTAAATGATATAATAGTCTTGAAAATATAGTATTCAAAAAACTGACATATATGATGTCACAAATTTCATTAATGACTCATTTTGGGTCTCTTGTCATTTTATAGTAACTATAGTAACCATATATTATGATAATACAAGAAGACGTGGTAGGAGTTAATTTATTTAAGTAAGGGTTAATGCTAAATGATAAGGTTAATTTTATAAACTAAAAGTTTCTAAATCCCATTGGATGAGAAGATTTAGACCCATCCTCATATGATCTTATAAATATATCACATTGTTGTTATTATAAATCTAAATACGATTAATAATAAAATAATGCTTCCTAACATTCCCAAAGTTCCCCTCCTCCCTCTTTTAAAAGAAACCCACCTCTAACCCATTACTCACACCTCTCAAGTCCCTTGCCTCATCTATAATCTACCCAAATAATCTCCCAACATCCCTATATTCCTCCAAGAATCTTTATATTTTGATAAAGAAATTAAATAAGGCCTTTTATCTTAAATCAAAAGGAGTTACCCGATTTGAGGTAATGTCTTCTCTCAAGATTCGTTCATTTATTTTCCTTCACCAACACCCCTAAAAACACAATATTCAATTTTTTAATAAAACAGCTATCGTCAATTTACTAGTTTGTTGTTATGATAAGGATTCCAATTAAACATACACAGACCTCCTTCTAATGGTTATATAACATATTGTGTGTGTGGACGGCGAACTACTGCCTCATGAAGCGATGATTGTTCAATCTTTCATACCACCTCTAATGGTGGACATTATGATGGAAATGTAATTATATATGATATTTATGATATTTATTTTATATCTATGCTTCTTTAATTCTCATTTAGAACATACCTTTATGCTTTTCATGTTGTATAAATACGATAATTTTGCTTTGAGGAAGTGTGAACTCCCGCCCTCTTAAAGTTATATGACTCATTAATGCTGTACATGGAACGTCAAAAATGAAGGAATCAATGAAATTATATAACATATATAACATATATATTATATTTTAGTTATAATATACCTATGTATCATTTATTTTTAAAATCCTCTAAATATGAAAAATAAAAAAAGTTGCATTCATGCATACGTGTGGCTTACCATCTCCATGAACCGTGCATTTCAATTATTATATCCAAATAATATGGAATATTATAAATACATATATACTAGATAAATATGTTATATATAATATCTAAACAATTAATATAATTCTAGAGATAATTTACTTTTGACGACATGGAAAATTTCTAATTATAACAAGTTCATTTTTGACTCAAGTACCGAGCATCGACAAAATGATAGATATGAACTTGAATAATTATATTATTGTTATAGAATAGTGATAAATGATATAAAAGGAATAATAAATTTTAAAAAGGTTATGAAGAAATTATAAATTAACTTACGTTTATTATTCATGAAGAACAGGGAACATATGTGATGAGTCAGACTCAATGTAAGGGACTTTATCTCAATCTCCTTTCATTGAGGCATATTTTGATTTATACACGACCTTCTTTTATATATTTACAAATAAAAACCCTTTTACTTTTACAAAAATTCAATGGGAATATTTTATCTATGATGCTTTTTACTAAATGACAAAATGAATGTTTTTAATGTTTCTAGCGATAATGACCTCTCTACAGCCGTAATTTTTATTTGGATTCCTCTATAGCCTTAATGTTTTTAAAAGGAAATGGAATCCCTTATTCCCCTTTTGGGTGTTTTGGTGTTGAAAATGGTTTTTTAAATGGATGGATTATTTAAATATCTTGAAATTATTTCCTGTGATTGAAAATGAAATGTTATTAGTTAAGTATTTAGATTTTTAATTTTTTGTGTTTTATAATTATATAATGATACGTAGACATTTGATGGGTGGTTACGTGATAAACCAAATGATAGGTGGTTTCATGATAAACCAAGGATGAGTGGTTACCTTATAACCTCCAATGCATTGGGTATAGAATTCAGTCGTATGGCTATTCTGTTTGTAAGAATGATTTGTGGAAGTCGACCACATGGTTATTCTATTTATGTATTATTATATCCCATGTTTACCTTTTATATGTTATGTATTGTTTCTATGTGTTTTATGGTAATATTTTATTTACAAAATTTTAATACATGATATTTTAATTAGTGAAGGGGTTTTACTACATCATAAAGGTTAAAATTATTACTTATGAGAAATTATTAATTGTGTATATGTTGTTTGGAAAAACTAAGAGTTTTCCTTATTTGTGTATCCCATACTAAGATTTTTATGATCATACAATGTTTTTAAATGTTTCTCACATGATTTAAAGATGAATAGATTCAATAATGGGATCAAGGAAAAGATGTGATTTTTATGAATGAAACGAATCCCTGTTCTTTTGTAAACGTTTTATTATAAGTGAAAATTGATAGTGAGTATATGTGTCTAAATTTTAATAACAAAGTTGTTATATATTTCTTGTGGCTTATTTATCTAAATATCTAAACCTGAAAAGATCCTCAATGTGAATTTTTAACTTAATTCAAGATTATGAAATGTTTAAGGTTAGGTCCTTATATGTTCTAGAAGAAAGTGATTAATAATCCATAGAGTGTAACAGTTAGTTTCATGTTCTATTTTGGAATTTCTTATTATGAAGTACTATAATGGTTTTCTTTCAATTTATATATTTTATAATATATATATTAATGTATTTCAATTCCTCTAATATTTAGGAAAAAATTAGAATTATAAACATTCATATTATGGAATGAATATGCAGTTTAAAAAAACTAGGGTGCTATAATCTCCCCATAAATAATTTTCATACTCACTATCATAATTATTACCTATTTATAAAAATATATAAGGGGTCTGTAACTCCCTAACCCTAGATTCCCAATTCCTGTACATTAATTTATTACATTGTCCTCATTATAGGGAATCAAATCATGAAGGACCGATCAGTATAGCATTTTTGGAAAGGCAGATTACATAAATGATACCCATATTAAATTGGGAAATAGAAAATACAAACACGATACATAATAAATTGAAATAAAATTCATCCTTAAATTCTTATTCACATACTTATTCTTCATAAACTAGGGAATGGAAAAAAATAAGTGGGAGATCAAATTCTTAGTAAGTGTAATTACAATGGAAGAAATTATTATTGATCAATATGGAAAGGTATATAACTGAACATTAATTCCATTTAATCATCTTGATAAGTCATAATTAATATTTCAATGTAATAAACTGATACACATTTCATTCAGTCAATAAATTGAGAAAGAAAATGAATCCATCGATAAGTTGATGTAAAATATAATTGATAATAAAAATAATAACTAAATTATCTATGATATAATGCTTAGTTATTGGACATTTTTTCTAAGGCACATGAATACCTATACAGTCAAAACCTTTTAAAATATGGTCTAAAAGTACATATAGAAGCCCATTTAATTTTTCCAAATTATTCACCTCATAAGAACTTATTAATTCATCAAGGGGCTATAAATATTTGTTCTCTACCCAAAATTTTCATTCCAAAAAATTACTCATATATATTAATAGATTTAAATAATATTCCATATCAAATATATGTTTTGAATAAAGATTGCGGTATTATCCATAATTCCTAGTAAATCAGATAATAGTCAAAGTCAACACCATATGTAAAAATGATATATGGTTTAGGTAATAGTAATATCCATTATTTAAGAATATGGATAATAATATAAATTTTAAAGAAAATAATAATAATAAATTTATTGTTACAATATAATGTTTAAAATCACAAATAGAACTGATATTGCACATATAATAATCAAAATCATTCTTGAGGGGAATAATCTTTAAACACTCCAATGTGTCTCTCACAACTTTGATACATTTAAATAATAAAACAGATAAAGGATTGAAATTAAATGATAATTATAATATCATGGGATTAATTAGGTTCATGATATTACATGTAAAATTTTAGTATATGAACTATATAAATGTAAATTGGTTCATAACAATAAATAAGACTCAAAGAAATGAAAAATGAGATGAAGTCACTTACCTTAACCTTCCATTTTTTGTGGTATTCATCCTACTTTATAGTGGTTTAAATTTTTTAATAACATATAACACAACCATAATCATGTATATAATATCATATATCATCTTATTATAATATCGTATTACACTTTTGTTAATAATCATTCATGAATTTCACTATTTTGGGTGCTTATTTCCAAGTTTTATCAAGCGTGTTTTAAATATTTAATTACAGTTACTATTAAATTGAAAATGATTGAATCATATATATATTTTAAACCCCTCTATAATTATCATATATATATATTCATTTCATATGTGTTTATAATAATCCATAATATATTGGAGATATGATATTAAGTTCACCTTTCACGGTGATGGTAGGTCGTACGTTCCAATGAACGTTAAATCCATTTCTTTTCCATGTGTAATGAATGAAAAGTAAATGAGACTTATGTATATTAAAATTAATGTATAATATATTGGTAATATGTGTTACAAATGTTTAGGAAAACCAACCTTACTATTTTCTATGTATATCTTGAATGAATCACACCGCTTTATGGAGGTCGTAGTCCACACTTCCACAAATGATGTTTTCATATTTACACAAAATGAAATATGTAAATGTATGTGTTATAAAAGAATTAGAGAATAATAATGACATAATAAATTAAAAATATATCATATATAAACAAATATTTTATCATATTTCCCTCTTTTATGGGTAGTAACGTAAAAACATACAATCATTGTTTTGTGAGGTGATTGTTCATCGTACACATTAGTTGTATGTTCTTTAACCATTAGATGGATGTGTGTGTATATTTAGGTAAAAAACACTACATAAAAACCTATAAATATATTTATTATACTTTTTTTAAATAATAATTTTATTTGATGAATATTAATTGGGTATAATTAATATAAAAAAATGAACATGAATACGAATGTTACCACTTATTTGGGTGACTCCATTTGGTTTGCACTAAAGGGATTCCCTGGATTACATTAATCCGAAGGGGAGTATTATAATATGAGTGGTTGGATGTTGAAGATATATTTTGGATGATATTTATCAACCCAATGTGTCCTGATAGGTGTGAGGATGTGGGAGGAGATGAGTCATTTTTACAGTGGAGGAGGAGTGACACTCTTGTAAATATTGGGAATGAGAATTTCACCCACATCATCACATAGAATGTTACTCTAATAATGTACCATTTTATATTTCAGGTATTATTGGGTTTAAATAGGGCCATAAAATGGATATTGTATAGATTTATAGGTCATTTGGGCCATTAGGATTAAGGATTTGTCAATTATTAACCTTAATTTTACCTTAATCGCTGTAATTAATTTTAATTTATTTCACGAATAATTTTGTTAAAAACAATGTTAACCTCATTTGAAATTTAAATTTACATTGATACCAAAAATGGAATCCATTTTCCAACATTATAATCATATAATTGGACAAAAATAATCTAAATATAATCCACAGATGGGACAACAATGCATGTATTTAAAGTAAAAACCTCTAAAAGTTTTCTATGTTTTTATACCCAATTTCATTGAGAAATTGATTAAACATAACTAAATTTGATTAATTTATCAAAATATTATCTAATTATACTTTAAAAAAATTATAATATAATTTATTATTATAAATAATGTACATGAAAAATTTGTTTCTAATTAAAATTTTATATATTTTACTATTCATTAAAAAATGAATCTCTATAGAAAAATACCCACAAATCAACCTAAGATAATTTTTATGATTATATATAAAATATGATGTTTATTTTGACATATTAAATTTATTAAATGGTCAAAAATTTTATTTAAAAAAGGTTCTTTATTAAAATGCTGCAAAACTACCATTATAAAAATATAGTATTTTTTGTGTAATATTGAGTTTGTTGTTATCTTATACCTATAAAATATAAAAGTTGAGTGTACAAATATTTTTTTGGATATATAATATATATAATTAATAAATAAACTCTTTAAAACTATAATAATTTAATTGACTAAGAAAAACATGACTAACTATTGTATTATGTAAATTGGGTGTTGTGTGTGTTGCAAAGTTATCAACAAACTTTAATAGGAAATATGGTAAAGTCATGGGTTGATACATTCTTACCTCAAAAAAAAATTCATCCTATAAATTTTGAGGATATTGAATTCATAATTATGTGGGTATTCATCCTTCAAAGAATCATCGGGTTCCCATGTTTCTTCTTCTATTTTGTGATTTCACCAAGGAACCATTACCCAACATGTCATATGATTCCTCAATACTTTATGATATCAATAATATGGATGGGTTATTCACAATATGAAAGGTTGGGTTCCAAATAAATTTAATTAGAGGTGAGAATATGCATTGTTCTAGGTATGTACTTCCTTATCAGAGACATATGGAACACATTGTGTAACATTGACAGATTTAGAGGCATTTCCAAATGATAAGCAACAACTCCAACACTTTGAAGCATTTTGAAGGGATTGATGCACCAGGGACTAGGTTTCCATTTTATACCCATCATTATAACACTGTTCCATATAGATACCATTAGTAGAATGTGATATCAATCTTTGAGTTCCAAATGATTCTTTTGGTTTTAAGAATAATTATTTTTTTTCATACTTTGAGCCGCATTAATACAATCTTGAATAGCCATTACTATTATTGTAATTTCTTAAACTATTTCTGGTCCTATGAGTTTCCTTTCACCAACCTCATACTGATAAGTTTTATAATGAAAAATTTCCCCATATTAAGCTTCATACATCGCCATTTGAATAATTGAATGGAAACTATTATTATAGGAAAACTTTAAAAAAGGTATGTACTGATACCACATACCTTGAATCTTGAGTGAGAATGGCATAAACATGTCTTCCATTGTTTGAATTATTAATTCATATTGTCGATCAATTTTAGAATGATAGTATGTTCTCAAATGAATCCTATTATCGAGATACTTATGAAGACTCCCAGAATTTGATGTAATGTGGGGATCTCAATTAGAATATATTTATAGATGTGTTCCATGAAGTATTAGATCATCCTTAGTGTAGAGTCATTCAAGGAAATATAGTGGAAAATCTTCTATTATAGTAAAGCCATGTGAAAATTTGGTTAGTAAAAAAATGATAACTAATATTGCATCATTCGTTTTAGAATTCATTTATTGTCATATGACAAATATTGAAGTTATTTCAACCCATTTCCACATACCTATAAGAATAGGATTCGTTACTCCTTCAGGATGCTGCCTCACATCATGAAGATGTTTGTAAATCAAGCATCAGGACACATATTTAGTAATTTCCCACCCCATGTTATCCCAATAAAATGTTCCTTCAACTCACTATACATCATTGAGCACCCAAGTTGTATAGATAAATTTTATCTATGAGCATCATCCAACAGGTACCTTTTTAGCTTAGGTGTAGATAGAACACATAGCCTCTTCCTATAGTTTGGAACACCAACTTCAAAAAAAGAATTCTAATCTTCAATAATTCATGCCTTTAGTTTTCATCTAAATTTCCTCATCATCAAATTTAAAGTTATTTATCCTCTAATGTAAATATAGTTTTGAAATTATTTCAAAAACTACTAAAGTATCCCCTTCCTTCAAAATTCCCAAATTCATATTTTTTATATCCTTGAACATATGATCTTCCTCCATCCTCATTTGGGTTATAACTCTATGATACTTCCTACACAAATAATATTCTACCTTTCTCTCTTTCCCTGGGTCATTATAAATTAAATAATCATAGTCTTTCGTTATCATTATCTATTGAATTTGTCTCATGTTGAGTTATTTCCATGAGAAGATTAATTTAAACATATTATGGTTCATGTATATCTTAAATAATTCGACATAGAGATATTGTCTTGATATTTTAAATGATAATACTATATATTTTAACTGACAATCATGGGTTAGATTTTTATTTTCGTGATTCTTCAATTGCCTTGATTCATAAGCAATAACTTGGTCATTTTTTATTATGACACACTGAATTCCCTTCTTCAATGCATCACTATATTTGATAATAACATCACTCATAGATTATAGAGTATAAATATAATCATTGGCTAATATTCCCTTTATTTCACCAAATTATTCATCAAATTCCTTTTTCCAAAAAAAGCATAACCTCGTTACGTGTAATCTTTGTTACCATGTTTTCTAATCAAGAAAAATTCTGAACGAATCATCGATATTAGCCTACAAAACCAATGAAACTATATACCTATGCTATTTTTTTCGTGTGGGTAATTCTATTACTACCGTTTTCTTTTTAGGATCAAATAAATTTTGATCCTTGGAGAATATATGACCAAGAAAAAAAACCTTTTGAAGAAGAAAAAAATTACTTTCTAAATTTCCCATTTAGCTCTTCCCTTTTTAGTGTCTGAAGAATTATACTCAACGGACTCTCGTGTTGATCATAAATTTTTCAATACAATATAATATTATCATTTAATTCCAAAATATAATCAACAAGATATTATTTGAACAATCTATTCATTATATACATAAAAACAAAGTGTGTATTAGGGAATCCAAATGTAATTACAGTAAACTAATAATGTCTATACATCATTCAAAAAGAACTCTTTGGAATGTCTTCCTTCTTTGAACACAATAGGTAATACCCATAACGAAGTTCAATATATATGAATATTTGGACTGTGAAGTTGTTCAAACAATTCATTAATTTGAGGTAGATTATACTTTTTATTTATTTTAATATCATTATTTTACCTATAATAAACACACAACCTCATAGATCCATATTTATTTTTAACAAAAAGAATTGGGCCTCCACATAGTGTAACACTAGGGGGAATAAATCCCTTATTACCAAATAATCTAGTTATTTCTTCAATTACAAAAATTTAATATGGGCCATTCTATAGTTTGTATTTGATATTTGCCTTATATCAGGGATAAATAAATGGAAATTCAACTTCCAAATCTAAGGAAAATATAGGTAATTAAAACAGAAATAAATCAATGTATTATTTCACTACAAGTACTTCCCCAATTTGTATATTACATTATTCCTTACTAGATGTTGTTTCCACTATTCCCTGAAAATTTCATTTAGTAGAGATACTGAGGGTGGATCTAGATAAGATTCACTTGAGGAATCATGCACTCTAATGAAGTGGAATTCAACATCTTCCTCAGAAATTGCAATTTCCTTCCTCTTGTATTAAATATTGTCATATTATTTTATGATTCATTCGATACTATGGATTATATCAATGTAATCAATAGTTATGAATATAAGTTCATCACATAAATAACATTTACGTGTCATAATGGTGACTTCCCATCATATCTTTAATGCAATGAAACTTCC
Organism: Viscum album; assembly: GCA_963277665.1. Classification (NCBI taxonomy): domain Eukaryota; kingdom Viridiplantae; phylum Streptophyta; class Magnoliopsida; order Santalales; family Viscaceae; genus Viscum; species Viscum album. Next base: position 2,325,534 of record CAUJRU010000019.1, on the reverse strand, counting down.
CTTAGGTGTTTTTACAGAAAACAATCTTATTAATTCATTATGTAAATGCATAATTTTCCTAAAAAAATGGTTAGATATAAAAAATATTGAAGGTCGAAAATCAAATAAGAAAATATATAAATTTTATGATAGTATTAATGTACCTTGAAACTTATCATATTTTACTTCTACCTCTGTTGTAGTTAGATCATAAGCTTATCCATCTCTCCTTAGCCTCTTCTATGGAATACTTGATCACACATAGTGAATTCTCATTCATAGTGCCCCGTCTCAATAAAATTGTTGACCTAGATATCATTGATAGTATTGTTCCACTTGAATTCATGACTTGGTGACCCCTATATCATTATTTATTGCAAACTCCCAGACCCTTCAAAGATTTTTAAGGTTGATTTTTTATATAATTTCTATAAGATTGAAATCACTAAATCTTATTCTTATTCATTAATGAATTTATATTTACATGTGGATAAGAGGACCTATTATTTTCATGGTTTCACATGAATATATTTATTCTAAAAAATTCATTATCCATTTTGGTGGAACATAAAACTATTTCTTCATGAGATGAAACATTTTGGGATACCTGCTCCCTTTGGAGAATTGTCTTAAGACATTTCAAGAAGTGGTCTATCTTGAACATATTGTGGAATCATTAATATATAACATACTTTGATAAACATGTAAATTTAGATTAATAATTAGAGACACTGTCTTCTTTATTTTTCTTTAATCTAATGAAATTTCTCATCATCTCAATTTTTTGATCACGAGGGATGTAGTCATCGAATAATGTCTTCTTAAATGTTCTTATTCAATGAGATCAATTTATTCTTACTCCCTTATATTCTGGATCTAAGACTACCACTGATCAATTTTGCCTTGGATATAATAGAAAAATAGTGTATCATTTTCCTTTTTTACTGAATTCCATGGCCGTAAATATCATCTCTAGAGACATAATCAGTTTATCACCTACAATTAGATTAGTTATCCCATTAAAATATGGGGGATTCAGGCACATCAAACAATCCAGTATAAGAGATTCTCATTGTTGAATAGTTTTCTATGTTCATGAAATGTTATTTTTCATAACCTAATTAATATTACTTAATATATCCAAGATTTTCATTATTCCAATACCAGCTATATTTGTTTCCCCAACATTAAAATATCATAATTTTTCATTATTATTGTCACTATTGATCCCCCAAATTCACTTTATAATCAATTAAATATAGTGGGATATCTCATAAAATCATAATGTATATTTCCAAATATGGTATAGGAAATAACACAAATTTAGGCATTGAAATTCCTAGAACCAAAATTATTGGTTACTTTGGGGAAATATTTATATTTAAATCGTTTATAATGATAGGTAAATAAAATGTGAACTATCCTAATAATATCCCCTTGTAGTGTCAACCAATGTGCATAGTAAGGCCCGTTGTCGTGTAGTTGGTTACAACAAATTAGGCCCATCACACTTTTTTAATGTTTCTACTCCTCGAAATTTTTTTGTCAGTACCACATCCACATATAGTATCAATATAGGGATATATTTCTAGGAATACCTGCATACTTTATTCCTTACCAAAAATCATGGGTATTCTTCTATACTTGTCCTCAATATATTTATTAGGTTTATTTTCATTAATCTATGTCATATAAATCTTGTTTCCAATGTTGTTTCTAAATATACTTTCATACCAACTATAATGCCCTTATCCCAAAAGTATGGAGCCAGTGAAATATTTAACTACATTAGTCTGATTATAAGGCATCAATTCCGGAAATACTGATCGGTTAAACAGTCTTGGAAATATAGATTACATACAATATACCCATAATACGTTGGGAAACATAAAATAAATACATGATACATAATAAAATGAAATAAACTACATCCTTGAACAATTATTCAATGATTTATTCTTTATAACTTTTGGAATATAAACAAAATACATGTGAGATAAATTAATTAGTGATGCTAATTACAATTGAATAAATAATGAATAAATCAATATAGAAAGGGAAATAAATTAACACAATTTCCATTTAATAAAATATATAAGGAATAATTAATATGGAAATGTATGAAACTAAAACACATTAAATTTAATCAATAAATTGAAAATGATAATGCATCCATTGATATGTCGATGAAAAATATCATGGATAATGAAAATAATAACTGAAATATATATGAATAAAATTATATTTATCGTATATCATGTCCAAGGAATAAGAAATCTTATACCATCAAGACCATTCACAATTTAGATTAATACTACAGACATATACCGGTTTAATTTTGATAATTTATTCCTCTCATGAGAACCATTCTAGGCATTGAGGGGATATGTAAAGTCTTTACCCCACCCTTATTTTTCTAACCAAACAATTCCTCATATCAAATAATTTATATAAATAATATACCTTTTCAAATATCTTTATTGAATAATTAATATAGTTTTATCAATAATTCGACAATTAATTAGATAACATTCAAATTCAACACCATATGTAAAAATAATATATAGTTTAGGAAATACTAATATCCATCGTATTGTAATATGGATATTCATGTAAATTTTCAGCATAAAATGATTACAATAATGTGATTGTTTCATGATAATGTCCTCAATCATGGAAGTTATATTGAAAATATAATCATTAAGAACCTTCTTGAGTAGAATAACATTTAAAAATTGCAAAGTGTCCCATACAACATTGAAACATTTAAATCATTATCCCCATGAAGGTATGAATAAAAATATAGTGACCAAACCCCTTGTAATAAATATAATAAATGGAAGTGCATAAACAATATAAAAATTTAATAACTAGAAACATTTCCCATTATAAATACTATATAAGGAAAGATACATATTCGAAGATAAGAAACTAAAACACATTCCATATAAATAACTTAAAATGAAATGTATCCATGGATACATCGATAAAAAATCTCATTAATTAATAATATCTGAATCTAGATGAGGGAAATTCATTCTTAATTGATTTTTGGTATGAGAAAAATGAAATCCTATAATTTCAAGAACATTAAGAAGATGGTTTAAATTTTTTTTATTTTCGCAACTAATAGACTTATGATATCCAGTCGATACATTGATGAGATATATAAATTTCAGTCTCTGCCCATCATTTCTTGTACAAAGAATTCCCCATATCATATAATCAAAATAATTAATATTTATTATCAAATATCGATATTGAATTATGATTATAGAATTATCAATATTTCTCCAAATAATATAATAAATGTCTAAGAAAACACTATATGTAAACATTTATATGGGTTTTTCAAAATTACTACCCATGATAAATGTTGTGGATAATTTAGGTAAAATTTAATATTCAATGATCATAGGAGACTGCATATTTGAAGGGGACTAACAAATAAATCAAGTAAGTGAATGTGAATAAAATCATTATCCAAAAAAATCATAAACCATCCAATGGAATATTATGGATGGTATCAATATAATATATCCCAAGTAGAGTAAAAAAAAGGGCTGTTGGTTCTTATGAATGGAAATAATATAATAATATATTTTAAAAACATTATTGAGGAAAATATACTTTTGTTTTGAAAAAAACTTCAAGAATAATTTTCTTTGAAAAAAAATTTTATAAACATTTTATTTAGAAAATTATTCTTTTTTAACATTAAATGGTCACTTTGATGGAATGTTGGTGGGTAAATATGTATATTCCGTTCAATGTAAAAAGAATATTCAATTTGTACGGTAAAAAGGTTAAAAAAATACCTTATTTGGAATACAACAATATGATTCCTATCAAACATTGGTAAAATAAAAAAATGGTAAAAAATAATTACCAAATCATTTTGAAATCTGTTTTGAATTTTTTTTTAAACATGGTTTTTAGAAGAAAATATGTTCTCTGACTAAAGAGATAAAAATTATCATGTTTTCTGGAAAAAATTTTCTATTATAATTTTTCTACCAAAGTGTTGGAAAATGGTACTAACACATGAAAAAGGTCTTGAATAACCCTATTAGTGAAAGATAAATGGTTTCATTTAAAAATGGTATTATAACTTCCTCAAATGGAAATACCATTAATACATTACTAAATTTATTGTTTGAAGAAAAAAATCATAAATCATTCCAATTTGTCCCATACCACTTTGAATAATTTTAATTAATAATACTCATGAAGGGAAAAAGGTTAAAATAACATGAAGAAAAATGGATTAATGATTATATATAATAAAAGGGAAAATTATAGACACCACATAAAATAAGTATGTGGTGAAATGACATTTATCTCACCGATGTAATAAGTGTGATGATAATCCCTGACCTTGAATCCGGTTTGTCCCGTTTGCCTTAATAATTCTTAATAACAAGCTTATGTTGTTTATTTTTTTCCTTGATAAAAGTTTTCATTTTTATAATTACTTTTATTTAGCTTTTTACGTTTTTTTATACAACTATATAAACAACTTTTTTTACGTGTTTTTTTTATGAAATCTGGATTGTGTATCAAAAACAAATTTGGTAATCAACTAATGTCAAATGGGTCATTATATGAAATATCTGTAAAAATAATAGTGAAATAATTATCAAATTTATTCATTAATTATACTTTTAAAACGAATCTTTTAATATGTTTATGAAAAATGAACCAATGTTGCATTCAGGAAGATAGCATGCCATAAGTATGCATGAGGAACAATCTAATTTTTCAATTATGATTATGATAATAATATAAGTAACAATAATAATTACATAAATTTTATTATATAATAACTAAAACATTATTTAATCATATATACTTATATATATAATTATTTTTATATAAAGGAATCACATTTTGTTGAGGATTTGGTAGTCCAAAAGTCTATGAATAACCTTATAAATTTTTAAGTATGTGAAAGGGTAATAAATTAATTGATATAAATTATATTTTAAAAAGGTAAATTGTGTCATTAATATCATATAGAGTTTTTTATTTTCATATTTTTTTAATTAATACCATCTGTTATATGATCCATGTATAGTTTGGATGAATCACATCGCTTTGTGGGGGCGATAGTCCACACTTCCACAAACGATCTTATGATATTTACAAAAAATGGAATGTATATGGGTGCATGTTATAAAATAATTAGATAATCATAATGAAATATTAAATATAATATATAAAATATATAAATAGAGATTCATTTATAATGGAAACCATGTGTTGTTGTGAAGGAAAAAAGAACAATCATTGTTTCGCGAGGAAGTAGTTTTTCATACAAAGAAACAGTATATTTCTTACCCATTATATTGATGAGTGTGTAAGTTTAGGTCAAACAATTAATATTAAAACAAATAAGTATATTTAGGATACTATTTTTATTCTATTAACATTTAATAATAATATTTTAAGTGGTGTATATGTAAATGAAAGAAAATTGATCGTTGGAAAGTGTTACCTTAAAAATTAGGTAACTCCTTTTGATTTATAACAATGTGCTTACATGGAAGGATTTTTTATAAAATGGAGGCCTCATGATCAAGTTAATATATTTTGGGAATCTATTATGTCATATATTTTCAAGACCTATGTGGTTTTAGAGGTGTGAGTAATGAGGAGAAGTGGTATCCTTTTATAGTGGAGGAGGAGTCCCACTCTTGTAACATTTTATCAAAGGAATTCCTTCAACAGTTTTAATGTTGCACGTGGATCAAGTAATTTTCCAATATGAATAAAAGAGAGTATATGGTCGAACTATGGACATACAATATCTCTTGGACAAGTATATAGGTCATTTTGGGCCTTAAGGTTATGGTGTAGTCCAATAGTAATCAAAATTTTACCTTAGTCATTGTAATTAATTTTGATTAATTCCACTAATATTTTTGGTCAGTAAAATTTTGGTACAATTATATATTCTAAATTTTTATTATTCACTTTATGAAATCCAGTTTTCCAAATTACAATCATATAAGTGACAGAATTTGATTTAAATTTAATCGTGCGGGCTGGACGACAATTCTTGCTTTTAAAGTAAAAACGTACAAAAGATTGCAATGTTTTTATTGTAAATTTCAACGTAAAATAGATTCCAATTGAATAAATTGGTTTTTTTTATAAAAATAAGATATAATTAAAATTTAAAACCAATATATAATAATATTTTACCATATAAATAAATTATATGAAAAATGATTTTTTTAAATAAAATTCATTATTTTAACTATTCATTAAAAATGATACATTTTCAAAAAAATATAAAAAATTCACATTAACATGACTTTTATGTTTCCATTTAATATATAAAGTTTAATTTAACATATTAAATCAATTAATGTGTTATAATTAATATTTAAAATGGATTCTCTTATAAAAGGCAATAAAATTGTCTATAAAAACATTGGTTTTATGTTTGAAATTGTGGTTTTCTCATCTTTTGCCTATAAAAGATAGTTTACGAATATAAATTATAATTTATTTTATATATAAAATATATATTTAATTAAAATCATTAAAAAAATTAAATAATTATTTTTATTAAGACAAAACGAATTTGAAATCATAAAAATAAAAATATTTCTATTTAGATCAAACTAGTTCTTATTTTTGATTCTCATTAATTGGTAACAAAATTAATTCATTTAATATTTGTATAAACCATATATTTTCCTTATTTAGTTAATACTATTAAAAATCTCTAACATAATTTCTTGGTTTTATCATATTATATTAAATAAAAAATTTAATAATACATTGTTATTTGGTGAAACTCGGTCTAGTGTGTAATGAAATCTATCGAGGATTGTAACTATTGCATAAAACGAAAGATAAATTTGTGTTTCATGCATTAATTTATATAGAATATATTATAGTTATATTATATTTTAATGTATCAGGTTAATATATTCCCTTTTTACAATTGGTATTTCTTATCATAAACAGTATTGAATATAAAGTTGTAATTTAGAATTGTGGGCTGTTACATTCACCCCACCGAAATTAAATGACATCATATCAATTTAAAAAATAATAATTCCAATAGATTTTTTTATATTTACCTACATTTAAATCCCAAATCGTGATAAGGGTTCATAATAAATACTCTAGAAAATTGAGAATGGTAAGTACAAATGTCACATGGACTACGATTTAACTAGGTCTCTGTGTAGGAGAATATTAGTGGAAAGTAAAAATATGTACATATAAGAAAATAAAAAGTATTTATAGGGATTAAATGAGTTAATAAATAATAAATGTGTGAATGATCAATAAAAATTTTAGGACCTCATATCCATTAATTTTTAATGATTTAAGAGTCCATCTGTTCATCACAAATTAAGGTATTAGGAAAACAGTTTATTTAGAATTCGTTTTCTTAATGTTGGGTAATTCAATTATTAACAAAGAATAAAATCAAATTTTTGGACTTGATAGGTTTCAATTTCATATGAACAATCCTAAATCTTTGTTTTTCTTTGATAAAATCATAATTCATCCCTTTAATATGAGAAATTAATTACCAATAATGATTTTTTATTCCAAAAGAAATAAAATATATATTTTAAGGATCATAAGGCCAATAAAAGAGTGATAAGTCTAATTGTTTGTGTCTAAATGTCCTCCAAAACTAATAAAGTTAATATATAAATCATTGAACCCAAAAATTCATATTACTGGTTCATCATTAACATTTATTCTTCAAATTTTTTTATTAAATACAATTAAAAATAAAGTAGGACAATAAGTGGGTTAGTGGTTGGCATGAAACCCTTATCCTCCTTCAGACCTAGGTTCACGAACCATGCTATTTCTAGAGCTAATAGGTTGTCACTAATCATACAATTTTTCTAATTCTAAAACTATATTAATGTAAATTTAAAATAAATCTAATGAACATCCATGAAATAAGGTTAATTAGGACATAACCTTTTAAACATGGGTTTCAATACATCCTCAACACATAAATATATCATTTTTTTTATTTTAACATAGGTCATTTCATGGACTATTTTTTATCCATATTATAATCTCTAGGATTTCTAAACCATGACTCCTTATTTTAAATATAAAACACCTTATCATTTTCCAAGAATATTAATTTTCATTATCTATTAAAATTATTTATAATGGTTTGTAATGAAAACATCGATTATACTAATTATATCCCCCGAGAGTGTCAAATCGTGTGCACATTAAGGCCCATTTTCAGGTTCCATGTTACCCTAAGTTAGTCTCAGAACACATTATCAGAGCTATTTCGCCTAGGTATATATAAGTAAGAACCATATCCAATTTTTGTATGTAGATAGGGATATGTTTCTAGGAAAACTACTAAATAACAATTTATCCAAATCATTAGGATGTTCTTCAATACTTATCCTCAAATTCTACTTTAGGGATATTTTCTCAAATCTATGATTTCTTAAATCTAGTTCCCATTATTTATAGTAAACTTCCTTTGAAACCAACTGTAGTGACTAGACCCTGGATATCCTAGAGTCTGTTATTTCATTTACTACATTGGAATGATTATAAGAAATAAAATAGCAAATGATCGAAGAGTTTTATAGTCTTCGTACACTAAATACATACCAGAGACATTTATTAAAAAATAATACACTAATCAAGACATAATTTTTCGTTCTTTCTAAATTAATAACATTGAGGATAAATAGAACTTTTCTAGTAAATATTTTTGTATATTTCATAGTATGCATCATAGATTCTTGTGGAATGAAACACAATAAGGATGAGCTGAAAATAATTTTAAGGGAAAAATATAGTGGAAGAAATAATGAATCAATGAGAATATTCCATATGGCGAGGTAAATAACTGAACACACATACAATGTAATCCATAAACTAAATAGAAGTGCATTAACAGTATGGATAAGTAATAAATGGAAACAAATGACATTCCTATAACCAGATAAGGAAAAATCAATATGGAAAGGTAAGAAACTAAAACACATTCTATATAAATAACTAAAATGAAATTTATCCATAGATATATCAATGAAAATCTCATTTATTAATAATAACATCTAGTAAATGAGGGAAATGATTTTATAATTGACGTCATGTATGATACACATGAAAACAAATAATGTTATAAACTTAAAAAAGACTATTTAAACTATTTTGATTTTCACAACTAATATGTCTAATGAAAACCTATAGATGCATCAAGGTGGTATATAATGTTTGGGCTCCACCTATCATTACTTGTCCAAATAATTCCTCCCATAAAATAATCTAAGTAATTAATATAGATTATCAAATATCCATATTGAATAATGAATAAAAATTTATCAATGTTTCCCCAATTAAACAAATAATTGTCAATATAGATGCCGTCTGAAAAATGGAATACAATTTATGTAGTAGAAGTATCCATGATAAATGAAATGTATAATTTAGTGAAAATTTAATTTTCAATGATCATAAGAGATTTAATATTTCAAGGGGACTAACAAAACAAATCAAGTGAATTTGAATACTATCATGGTCCAAAACAATCATAAAACACAAAGAGGAATAATAAGGATAATATCATTACAACATATTCCATGTAAAGTAAATAAAAGTTCATGTTGTATTTAATGAATGGAAATATTATAAAAAAGTTATTTTATAAAAATTATTGAGGGAAATATACTTTTGTTTTAGAAAAATTGTTTTAAAACCATTTTATTTGAAAATCATTTTCAAAATCAATTTCACTAAAAATTAACCTTCTATATAAGAAATGAAAACATCAATTTGATTACATTAAGTAAATCCATATCTTCCGTATAATGTAAAAAGAACATTCTTTTACATAATAAAAATGTTAATTTTTTTTTTCTGAATGCGATAAAAATATTCCTTTGACAAAATTAGAAAAGAAAAAAAATAATAAAAATATCTTTATCAAATAATTTTAAAATCATTTTTGAATATATTTTAATAAAATATGGTAATTATAAGAAAACATATTTTCCTACTATTGAGTGAAATAAAGTCAGGTTTTCTGAAAAATATATTCTATCATATTTTGAGTACTAAACATTATGAAAATTATAATAATACCTGAAAAAGGCAACGAATAAAAAAAATTAGAGAATGATTACATGATTTATTGTACAATGGTCATATAATTTTCACTAATGGAAATACCATTGAATGATCATTAAAGTTATTCATTATGGAAAATAATCTTTATACATTCCAAAGTGTCCCACACCACATTGAAACATTCGAAATCTTAATCCTCAATTAGGAGTAACATTAAACGGTAGTTTAAGATACCATAATGATTAAATAAATAATGATATAATATACCAAAAAGGGCAGTAGATTCCCCATAGAAAAAACGTATGTGGTGAATATGACATTTATCTCATGGATGTAAAATGTGTGATGAGAATCTCATACATTACATCCAATTTGTCTAGTTTTTATTTATATTCATGAATAAAAAATAGATTTTACTTATTAAATTTAATGTGAAACATTTTAATTGTTATCATTACTTTTATTTCACCTTTTACTATGTTATATACAACTAATTAAATAATTATGTTTACGTCGGTTTTTCTGACCTAATTCGGAATATGTTTCAAAAAAAATTTAATGCACCATAATAGTTAAATTGGTCATTGTATAAAATGTCCATAATAATAATCATGAAATAATTATAATATATTTACAATAATTATACTTTAATAAATAATTATTAAATATAGTTAACAATAATTTCCCAACATTAAAATCCTGGAGATGTTAGTCCGTATGCACACATAAGTAATATTCCCAATTTTGAATGATCGTTATGGAAAGAAGGTAACTAACGTAAATATATATATAATGATAATTATATAATTAATAACATATTATTTAAGCATATATACTTATATATAATTCATGTGATGTAAAAATAATCACATCATGTCAATGACATGGTAGTCCAAACATCCATGAATGACATTATAATCATTGTCAGTGTGTGAAAGGGTAATAAAGAAAATGATATATATTATAAATTGTCACGACCCGTCCCCCAGGGCCAATGTCGTGACTAACCCAAGCCCACATTCTATATCCCAGGGCCTGGCGACTAGCAGAAAATACGTAAATACCTAAAACTTGGAGGTCATTGCCTTTATAAACTATGAACACACACAACAGACTAAGCTGGCAGAAAAACACTAAGTAAAACTATATACGAAAAGAAGTGCTAAAATGTAAATGGGCCAGAAATTAAAGCCCAAATGTAATGTAGAAGTACAACTGGAAATAAATTTCAACTGAAGAAAAGTAAAATAGCTAATTGGTCGTCCACCAGGGGTTCCTACCTAAAGGGTAGGTATAAATAGACTCCTCAGCACTCCACAGCCTTCAGTCTCCTCCGTGTAATGACTCGTCGTAAGGTCCACCATCGGGTATTGTCCAGTCCTACTACTCTGATCCTCAGTCAGCACTGTCTATCGTCTACAACCAACACAATGAGGATCAGGCATAGACATTGTAGGGGTGACTATAAAAATACTCAGAAGGGACCACGATACCCTCAAGGTCTCACAAAATCCAACAATGATAAACCAATAAGTATGAAATCCACAGATATACAAACATAGCTATATTCTCATACATATAACTAAGTTATCAAGTAATCCATCCCAATAACAAGGGAACAAAAGAGTTACTAACTCATCTCACATAGGTATACAGCTTATGTAGAGAGATAGGGATGATCAGATATAACCACTAAATCATCAGAGTTGTCGGACCAACACTTGATCTAGAACCAGTTATTCTGTCGGACCAACACATTATCCAGGAACATAAGTCAGAACTGTCAGACCAACACATGATCCAGGAACAGTTGTTAGAGCTGTCGGACCAACACATGATCCAAGACCAGCTATTCTTTTGGACCAACACATGATCCAGGAATAGAAGTCAGAACTGCCCGACCAACACATGATCCAAGAACAGTCGTTTGTGCACAGCCAGCCTCAGGGTTTCCACTCGTATGCTTGATTCTGGGAGGGTCTGCTCCTCATTTCAAGAGTTGATACATCAATTACCACATCTTCCCATGTTGATGTATCCCGAAGTTCTGTATCATCAAAAGGAACAAAACGTGACAGAAGGTGCGTCAATCGTACGCTCGGTCTGAGAGTTATTGGAATTTCCGTTCCAAGGGCCCGGTTTGATTTAGGTTCAGTCCAACCTGACCATACCCCAACTATGTCCAAGCATCAAGTGGATTATTCCAAAAGAACCACATTTCTCCATGCTTTCTGTCGCTGCAAACGGTTCATCAATCGGACACCCGTAGCCAATGTTATGGGTGAAAAGGTGAAACATGCCAAAATGGGTAGGGGTCTGGTCCGGGCCAGTTGGACCGACCCGACCCGACCTGAGTCAGGACTAGGGTCCTCCCTAGTCCACGGGTCCAACCCGGTCCGCGAGTCCGACTCGGTTCATGGGGGCGGCCCGGCCCGAGCTGGGTCCGGCCGGGCGGCCCGCGCTGGCGGCCCACGCTGTCGGCGGCCCGACGGCCCATGGGGTCCACCGTAGCTACATATATGGGGGAGGCCGCACACCCCCCTGGTATCCCAAACAGCATAGCCATTCAGGTGGATGGAAAACATGTCCCAGGTGGAGCCGGTTTGCGTCATGCGGGACCTGCGGTGGGTCCCTCTCCTCCCCACTAGCCGAGCGGCCACCGACACCCGCGTGGTGCCGGATGCGATGCACCTCCTCTGGAGACCCGGAAGCTCAGGCCGCTGAACCTCTTCACAGCCGGGCTTAAGCCGGCTGCTGCTCCACCACTGCGTCGAGGGTCCGCAACCCTCCTTTGGTCCACCGCGCGGTGCCGGTTTCTTCGCGCCTTCTCTGGCATCCCGGCGGCTTGGGCCTCCTGCTTCCTTTGCGTTATGTCGGCCGCCGCTACACCACCATGTTCCATCGTCCGTGGCTTTATCCTCCAGTGGCACATTTGTGCCGCCGCTGTCCATGCGGTGACTATAGTCAAACTAACCATCGGCGAACTTTCTGCAGGTTACCGGACGTGTTCTGGTGGCCCAATTCTCGGTCTGGAAGAAGTCATGCATTCCTTAGGTAATCTTCTTCTATCTGTAACCATTGATGATTGGTAACGCTAAACCCGGACTCATGCCATGTTGAGCGTCAAAATCAAAAAATAATGGGAAGGGGTCGGGTGATGTTTGTTTGGCCCACACCCTCCGCGTTAGGGTGATATCATGTGGATTCAAATTCTAAACCATGATGGAAGATAAAGAATACGAAAAAATTAGCAAGCTTGAACCCCTATATTGAGTTCATTGTACGTTGACGATGTCGCGGAAAGGTGGACATCGATTCGTTGACGTTGGGAAAGAAGATGAAGAAGTCGAGGACGACGTCGTCAGCATTCTTCAAGGACGGAGCATCCTCCCTTGTTCTAGTTGGAGATTGAAGGAAAAGTTGTTCATCATTGGTGGAAAAAGTCCTTCATTGGGAGGAGCATTCTTCGTTGGAGAGAATAAGTTTCTCACAAATTCTCCACTCTTCCCAAGCTCCACCAAAAAAGAAAAGGGGTCCTTCAACAAAATAATAGATTTATCATATTATTTAGTTATTTCCACACATTTCAAAAAGATTCAAATTAAAGAATTAATTAGGCTAGCCCCACTTAATAAATGTGGAGGATGGTGGCACCATTAAGTGTGGAGATCAAGATATTTCTCTCCCCTTAATGGGAAGTTCAAGAGTTTATGTGGTCTCGGGTGGTCCCCACCACATTAACCCCACATGAAGAGGGGTTATAGAACCCGGGTGGTCGCCACCACCATAACCGCTCATGGGAGGTTAAGGTGTGGTGGTCCCCACCTCCGACCTCCTCCTAGAGGTTTTAACAAACTAAAAATAAATTAAGACTGGTACGTAATTTATTTTATTATTCCCATGTAAAACCCAAAAATTAACATTTATTCCTGACCATTTGTCGTCAAGGTGAACGCCTTATTAAGCGAATATCGGAGTTGTGAGTTCATCGGTGCCCTCAGATTCCAATTCCGAGTACCAGTCCAAAAGTTATAAAATCGCACTTATACATTTACTAAACATACCTGAAAAAAGCATCAGAATGTAATTCCGGGCACACTGAGCCTCAGAATCATGCACCATCAGTTTTCACGGTCTCTTAAAATTCCCATGTATTTAAGAATTTTTTTCCCACAGAATTTCCAAGTATTTACATTCTCCCCACCTCAGGGCTTTACGTACCCGTAAGCTACAACTAAAACTATGAGAAAATGGGGGTACTAAGCACGTATCTAAACCACCTGCTCTCATGTGCTTCAAGAGGTTCCTGTGCTTCCAGCGAACGCGCACCAGAGGTATCGACCATCCACGTAGGACCCACTCCTGTCGATCCTCAATCTCCACTAGAACCTCCATGAAAGTCTCCCCATCATCAACGTCTCGCTCTCCATGGTCGATGATGTGGGAAGGGTCATGCACATATATCCTCAACTGAGATACGTGGAAGACGTCGTGCACCCGGTGCAACTGAGGTGGAAGAGCTAAATGGTAAGCCACCTCGCCTACTCTACTAATGACCTAGAAAAATCTGATGAACCTCGGAGGTAACTTTCTACCTTGGCCAAATCTCCATAGGCCTCATCAAGGTGAGACCCATAGAAATACGTGGTCGCCATCCTCAAACTCCAAAGGTCTCAGTCTTATATCAGCATACGACTTCTGACTACTCTGTGCAGTCTTCATCTTCTCTTGTATGATCTGCACCTTCTCTGTGGTAGCCCAAACCATCTCTGGTCCCACATGTGTTGACTCCCCAGGGTCTGTTCAGCATAGTGGCGATCTTCAAGGTCGACCATACAAGTCCTCAAAAGGTGCCATACCGATGGTTGACTGAAAACTGTTGTTTTAAGCAAACTGCACCAAAGGCAAGGGATCCTCCCAGCTGCAACCGAAGATGAGGACACGGGCACATAGCATGTCCTCAAGGGTTGGAATGGTCCACTCAGTCTAACCATCCATCTAAGTATGGAAGGCATTCTTCCTCGATCAAACCTCTGCCTCTGCCTGGGTGGTCCCTCAACTATCTGATGATTATTAGTACAGTGGGTCGGACAGTCACAAGCCATGTCACCCTGCCCACCGCCAGAGTAAAATTGTCCACTCATGGCATGACTAGCTCTGTCTCATGTGCCCCGCACATCTGAACCTGTATCCTGAGGTCTTCCACCGGATGATCTGGTCTACATGGACCTCTATGACATCTGTCTACTACAAGATGTAGAAGACTCCGCTAAATGTCGACTAGTTATGGGTCTAGCTATTGGTGAATGCTCAGAAAGGAAACCCTCAACTATGAGGGATCTCTCTAACACCCCCTCCTACGTCAGGATGCTTAGAGAGATCATCGAAGCTCTGATCTCTCACCTGAGCCCCTGCATGAAAGTATAGTCCCTGAAGAATGGGTCCCGCACCATACTTGTGAAGTAATGAAAGAGGTCGGTGACCCTCTCTGAGTAATGTGCCAATGTCATGCTACGCTGTTGTAGATGCAATAGCTCCTATATCCGCACCGCAAGTAGGGTGGCTGGGACAAACTCCACCCGAAATAGGCTCTCGAAGTCAGCCCAGAGTAGTGTTATCTCATCAAGCAGTTGGATCATCAGGCTCAACAATCAGCTTGTTGCTTCCTGAAGAAGACTCGTGATAAGGATCCCCATAAGGTCTACTGGTGTCCCTACTATTCTGAAGACTCTCACCACAGCCTCCATCCAATTCTCAGCTGCCTGCGAGTCCGTCTCTCCCCTGAACCTGGGCGGCCTCTGGAGCTGGAACTCGTGTAACGCGCTCTAGCAGTATGCACTCTCTGCTTCTGGGGCTAGTGGTATCGGTGTTCCAACAGGTAGTGGTACTGTTGGTGCCTCCGCTATAATAGGGCCCCGCACCGAGGCATCATCGTTCGGTGGGTTATCATCTCGTACAACTCTCGGAACCCTAGCTTGCTGATTTCGTGGATGCATCCTAAAAAGAAACAGGTGTTCCACGGTCAATAAGTTATACCTGGTGAGGTGACTCAAGATATCACAAAGAAAACTCTTGAAAAAACACACATAATCAGTGTTTTTGTACGCTGAGTTTGAAATCAGAAGTCAGGGTCCTTGTGTATGGATACGTCAGACGCCTCACAAACACTGGACTCCCTGAACTGAAAACCACACTTAGTACCCCTAAAACTATTGATTCCAAAAAAAGAAGGATCAGAGTCCAGAGTTCTATGGTAGAACTGACTACTTTGATACCAAGTTGTCACGACCCGTCCCCCGGGGCTTGTGTCGTGACTAACCCAAGCCCGCCTTCCATAGGCTAGGGGCTGGATACTAGCACCAACAGCGTAATTCCCTAAAAATGGGAAGGAATTTCCTTTATAAAATATAAACACACATAACAGAGTATGATGGAAGCAAAACACTATGTAAAACTGTATACAAAAAGGAGTGCGGAAAAGTAAAGGGGCCGGAAATACCAGACCAACTGTAAAGTACAAGTACAACTGGAAAGATAGTAAAATAGAAGAAAATTAAAATAGCTAATGGGTCATAAATCAGTGGTTCATACCTATAGGGTAGGTACAGATAGCCTCCTCAGCACTCCACGTCCGTCAGTCTCCTCTGTGTACCGACTCGTAGTAAGTTCCACCTCCGAGTACCATCCAGTCCTTCTACTTTGATCCTCAGTCAGCGGTGTTCGTCGTATACAACCAACCCAATGAGGTGTAGGCATATCCCGTGAAGGGGTGAGTATAACGATACTCAGTAGGGACCCCGAGACCCTCATGGTCTCACAAAATCAAACAAGTATAATCCAAAAAGTATGAAATGAACAAATATCCACACTTAGGTATATGCCCATACATATACCTAAGTTATCAAGTAATCCATCCTAATCACGAGGGAACACAAGAGTTTCTGAATCAAATCACATAGGTATAAAATTTATGTAGAGAGATAGAGATGATCAGACACATCCACTGAATCATAAGAGCTTTCGAACCAACACATGATCCAGGACCAACTATTCTATCAGACCAACACATGATCCAGGACTAGAAGTCAGAACTGTCGGACCAACACATGATCCAGGAACAGTCGTCATAGTTTTCATACCAACACATGATCCAGGACCAGCTATTTTGTCAGACCAACACATGATCCAGGAACATAAGTCATAACTGTCGGACCAACACATGATCTAGGAATAGTCGTTGGTGCACAGCCAGCATCTGGGTTTCCACTAGTATGCTTGATTCTGGGGGGGTTTGCTCCTCATGCCAAGAGCTGATACATAAACTTCCAAATATTCCCATGTTGATGTATCCCAATGTTCTGTCTCGTCAAAAGGAACATAACGCGATAGACGGTGCGTCAATCGGACGCACGGTCTGAGAATTATTGGAATTTCCGTTCCAGGGGTCCGATTGGATTTTGGTTCAGTCCAACCTGGCTATACACCAACTGCGTCCAAACCTCAAGTGGGGTATTCCAAAAGAACTGTATTTCTCCAGGATTTCTTTCTCAGCAAGCTGTTCGTCAATCGGACACTCATAGCCCATGTTATGGGCGAATCGGTGAAACATACCAAAACGGGTCTGGGTCCAGTCCGGCCCAGTTGGACCGACCTGAACAGACCATGGTCTAGACTAGGGACCGACCTAGTCCATGGGAGAGGCCCGGCCCATGGGGAGGCCCAGCCTGCGCTTGGTCCCGCCCGGCGGCCCCCGCTGGAGGCCCACACAGCTAGCGGCCCGACATTTTGTGGGGTCCGCCCTAGCCGCATCCAGGGGGAGGATGTGCACCCCTTGGTAACCCGAACGGCATATCCATTTGGGTGGAAGGAAAACCGGTGCCAGGTGGTGTCTGTCCATGTCACGTGGGACCCGTGGTGGGTCCCGCTCCTCCCATATGATCAAGCAGCCAGCCAACTCTTACACAGTGCCGGATGCGTCGCGCCTCCTCCGGCGACCCGACGGCTCAGGCTGCTAGACCACTTTGTGGCCGGGTTCAAGCCGACCGCTGCTGCACCGCCGTGACCAGGGGCCACGTCAATCCTTTTGTCCACTGCACGACACCATTTGCGCCGCGCCTTATTCGTCATCCCGGCAGCTCGGGCCGCCTTCTTCCTTCGCCATCGGCCTTGCGCCGACCGACGCTGCACCTCCGCGGTCCATCGGCCACGGATTTCTCCTCCGGTAGAGCGGTTGCACCACCGCCATCCATGCGGTGAAAATCGTCGCACCAACTGTCAGTGAACATTCCACGGGTCACTGGACGAGTTCTGGTGTCCCGATTATCACTACGGTAGAAGTCGAACATTCCTCGAGTCGTCTCCTTCGATCTGCAACCATTTTTGATGGGTAACGCTCAACCCTGACTCATGACGCGTTGAGCGTCAAAATCCACAAAGAATGCGTAGGGGTCATGCAGTATTTGTTCAGCCCTCACCCTCCGCGTTAGGGTGATATCAAGTGGCTTTGACTTCTAAACCTCTATGGAAGATTAAGAACACAACACAATTTGCAATCTTGAACCCCTACCTCAGGTTCATTGTTCGTTGAAGACGTCGCGGAAAGGTGGACGTCGATTCATTGATGTAGGAAAAGAAGATGAACAAGTTGACGACGACGTCGTCGGCGTTCTTCAAGGACGGTGCATCCTCCATTGTTCCGGTTGGAGAATAAAGGAGAAGTTTTTCATCGTTGGCTTAAGAAGTTGTAACAGCCCGAGATTTTATGAAAAATATTCTTTTTATTTCACTAATGTCTTGTGTTGTACGCTACACCAAAAGGAGCTTGCACAACACGCATCCTTGACTTGCCTTTCATTACACGCAATCACAACCTTCCTCGATAGTGTGTATAGTACGCAATACTGAGTTTCACTAAACAACGATATTCTATTAAAATATTATTAAAACTAGTCGTTATGAATAGTAATAACCACTTTTTGAAATCCTGTAAATCTTATTTTTCAAAATGAACTTCATTTTTGGATTCGGAGTATCGAATTTAGCCTAAGGTAAAATTTTGGTACTTTTCAGATAACTTTCATATTCTGATGAATAGTGAAAATTACTACATTATAATTAAAAACAACTTTTTTTAATCGAAATAATTAATAGTGATAAAACATTAATTTGAGTGGTTTTAAAATATATTTAGAATATATTTTTACAATTTAATACAATGTTGGTCATTGGATGTAATTTCACATTTAAACCAGACATAAACAAGTGTCAATCTTTTGATAGATATTGTTTCTTAAAAACACGCTATTTGTTTTAACAGCGGGATTTAATTATAAAATTAATTAATGCAACATCTATGTTATGAATATGGTAAAATAGACTTCATTTTTGAATTCGGAATATGAAATATAGCTTAGGATGAAATTTTGGCATTGTTCTGAAAAACATCAATTTTTGATGAATAGTGAAACTACTAAGTGGTAGGTTAAAAACTGAATTTTGCATAAAACATAATTTTACCACTTCTGTGAATGGAATTTCGAAAATCCGACAGACACGGTTAATATCAAGGACTAAAATGTGGTTCAATGAGATGAAAATAATTTTTGGTGAATAGTAACTTTTTACTTTTTTTACCACGGTTAATAGTAAATAGGGTAACTATGGGTAAATATGATATTACTATTACCCTAAAACATGTCCTAATTCTATTGGATAAGTGAAATTCGGCCAAAAACAACCTTATGAATATAATATGACCATTTAGGCCCACTTGGATTAGATTAGGACATTTATTATTATTTAATTCAAAGAAGAGTTAAAAGAGTTAAAATCAAAGTTTATTTACTAAAACATTTTTAATATGGGGTTATACATAAGATAAATTCGACTATAAATATTCATTAGAAATATAAAAAGATTTCCTACATAATGATATTTTATTTATAATTTTTAGACTTTATATAAATTAATTTATTTTTGACACAACGATGATGCAGTAATTACCCTTTTAAGGAAATATTAACATAATTAATGTTATAAATGCTCAAATGAATGTAATTTAAGACTTTTTATGAATTAAACTAATTTTCTAGGTTACTATGTTGTATTAGTGTTGATTTAATCAACTTGGTTCGAACATATAATTCTGTTATGACTTTCAAAAAAATCATATATCAAATGGTGTCAAAATTGACACAAAATAGTTTTTAAATCAAATATTATATTATTAATTGTTATTTTATTCCTAAAAATCTAAGGTTCGGCCAAATGACTTAGATAAGGATAAATTTATTAATAATATACAATTTGGGGTTCTTTTGGCGTGTTATAGTAAGTGTATTAACCATATAGTGAAAGAAAACAAAAAGACACGGTAAAAGTTAAATTATTTAACTTAGAGTTAAATCTAATTGATAAGGTTAAAATAATAACCTAAACTTGTCTAAATCCTACTGGTTTATAGGATTTCGACCCATCCCCACTTTAGCTTCGAAATAAGACCATTTGGAACCATTATAAACCAATTTTGACATTAATATAAAATAATATTTTGAGGTATTCCTAAGGTGCCCCTCTCCTCCCTTATAAAAGGACACCTCATCCCCCTCCTCCTCACACCAATTTGAGCACTCAAGCTCAGCAAACCCCTGCCAAAATCTCTTCTCCACTTCCCTAGAAACATCCTAGAGGTTCTGGTCTTCCTCAAAGACCAATTTTAGTGCCCTAAGAGGAGGTCTCAAAGAGGCGCTTCAAAGAAGAGGAGGTTCGGACACTAACAAAGCAAGTCGGACATAAGGTAAGGGAAATATCACAATCTCATTTTTATCCGAGATTGTTTATTCGTAAGTATTTACTGGGGTGTATTTTATCATCCACATCCATGTTTCATCAATATGTAATATTATTTCCATCCACCTACAATTGTTTAAATCCATTTTTACCCTTCGGTGAGTTTTTAGTAATATCTATGAAAGGAATCTTTTGTCGTACGAGGTACTTTTTGACTTTTCCGACAAAAGTACGAAGAATGTTTTTTTTAACTTATACGGCATGAATGGATTTTTAAAACATTAAATCCAAGAAGCTTCCTTTACAAGTTTTCAAGTTTATTTTTAATCAACTTCTTTTATTTTAAAGTCGTATGACATGTTATGAAAGGAAAAATGTTTTTGAAGAAGAAAGGATATTTTCCTCAAGAATGAAGTTCAAGTGTTTTATCAAAATTATTTTCCATCTAAGATCATAAAAGGGTTCTGTTTTTATCCCTATTATTACATGGATTTGATTATGTTTTGATGGAAACATTTTTATGAATTCCTTTATCTTATATGAATTGTTTTATGATGTCATGTTGTTTAAGAATCCCATTTTTATTACATGGGTTATGTGATGATGTATGATTTATGATTATGTGGCACACATAAGAAAGGATTCATTATAATATGGGTGGGACCTATATCTCCCTCCAATGAATTTGGTAAAGATTTTATATCTCATGAGATAGACATGGCTGAAATGGTAGGTTATACCGGTTCAGTGAAACAGGACTGAAACGAGGGTTACTCGATTCAGAAAGGGACTTTGTCCACTAAGATAGTCTTGGCATTGAGTCTTGACTAACAAGAAATGATTCTCTATGATTATGTGTGTATGCCACAAAGTTTCATGTTTTAAGTTATGATTATTGGGATTACATTTCACTACTATGATTTATCCCATGTTATGAAATTATGCACTCTTTTGCAGGTTAAGATTTCAAAAAGTTATGTTCTTATGAATATGATGTGATTGATTTTCTTTTGATTACCCTTAATGAGCATTTGAGCTCACCCTTTTATGTTTTCTTTTCCCCAGGATATAAAGAAAGGTTTTAGGTAAAAAAAGGGGAAGATCTTTATGGGAGATATTGAAGATCTTTCACCACGATTAGAAGATTACGTTCCGAGTTTCCAAAGACACTAAACTATTACGATCATTGTGTGTGTGTTTTTGTTATGTACTAAGTATTCCGCAAAAGTAATGTAATGTCCATGTATGATAAGCTTCGGGTCTCTACAGTTGGTATCAGAGGAAAGGTTTAGTCCACCTTTGGAAACTAGGATGCGAAAACGTTAGAGAGATCCCTAGAGATATTAATAAGGTATGTCTAGGGATGCCCCTAAGGATAAGTATACGTATAGGATATAGTCCTAGAACTATGGTAACGATATTAGATTAAACCAAAGATGTTAGATATTGAAGTTACTCCCCCTTTAATATGATTTTTTCCTCTCACACTATTCTTTTTGGGTTTTAGAAAATGGCTGGAAACAAGATGATTCACGATAATGGAGGATATGATGGACAATGGAATGATATTCTTCATGAGCAACCAAATGAAATGGGATTTGGATGTCCAAACATCATTATTATGCCGAATCAGCAATCTCACAATATGATCAATAAAGTAAAATTTGGTAAGTTTCCTGACTCGACTAATAAGAGAAAGATGGGGTTCCATGATGATCATAGAGGAAAGAAAGTTCAATTTCCCCTATGTAAATCATGTGGGAAGAGGCATCAAGGAGAATGTTTCAAGGGAACTGGAAGATGCTTTGGGTGTGGAAAAGGACACAAAGCAAGTAAGTGCAAAGGAAAAGGGTCGGTTAACACCATGGATGAGGATAATGGTATTGCTACGACATCAAAAATGGTTAAGTGTTTTAAATGTGGAATGTATGGGCATTATGCAAACAAATGCCCTAAGGGAAAGACTCATGAAGAGAATCAGTATGGTCATATGGGTAGTATTTATGTGGATGATGATGAAGAGACTACAAATGATATGTGAGATGAAATAATTTTTGAAGCTCGGTCAATGGTTCAAGAATGTAGTGGAATGATTACATGTTTATCATGTGTAATTTTGTATAAGTAATCTCATGCTACTATGGAATAAAGAGACATCTATGGATTGTTACACTGTTGTCTTTCCTTGTGTTTTGAAAGTGTATGATTAATGTTACCAGTATCCATGAAAGGTTATTCAGATATTTTTGGAATGTAGATGATATGCGCATAATGAAGGGATAAGGAGAAAATTAAATGTTTGATAGTATTCATGAGCTCATGATTGATATAAGGACTAAGTGATATCATGGTTTGAGTATATAGAATTTTGAGGATTTCGGTATGTGAAAAGTGTTAACTTTTAACTGCATTCAAGTTTTCACTAAGGTTCAATGGGTATTCAAGAGAGTACAAGATTAAGGCCTTTGAATATTTGGAATGTGACCAACAAGATATATCTTATGATATATGGGGATCAACGATGGTATTAAATCTCTGGTAATAGTTTTCACTATGTTATGAGAATGGACTGCAGTATTATGGATAAGCCTAAAGATTGGAATGGATTATGTTGGACATAAGTTAGTATTGTTTAAGGATAGAAGTTTTTTCAATATTATTGATGGGATGTTATAGTAATATAGTTTTATAAAAAGGAAAACCTGCAGGAAGGGCGACAGCCCATCGCGTCGGACAAGGATGTGGGAATCGAACCCACAACCGAAGTGCGACTGGCCTTTATCGCCTACCACTGGCCTACAGGAAGTCCCTGTTTAGTAGAAACTAGTTTTATTATATTAAGCAGTATGATATATGAAGTATAAGTCCATTTTAGGAACCATATATGATTAATCTCAGTATAGATCGACTTATGCATATAATTTTTGCTAACCTTTTGTTTGAGACAGATGGAATGACCCGTCGTTCTATCACATAATCTGCTAACACTTCACGAATAACAAATTCAACTTAATTTATTTAAGAGATGAAGTGGAAATTGTTCAAGACACGAACAACAGTGAGATTGTACCAAAATAAATTAAGTATTTATTCTAATTCAAATTTTCAACTTTAGGGAAATGATCTTGAAAACCAAAAATGTTGTCCTAGTGATCTTATACCTGATGAATCAGATGGTACCTTATATCATCACAAATCTATGGATTTGTGATTACTGGATTTTCCATAGCCATGTTCTCTACCACTCTCCATCAGAACATGATGGTTAGATTTCTCTTCCATATCAATATTTTTACCTATGTGGAAACCCAGCGATTAGTTTATTTGGGTAATCGTTACATTTCATACTTTAGTTTTTAAAGCCAAGTTTTGGTATTCCTTTTTACGATGTGGGATTATATTAAAGAAACTTTAGAATAGTAAACCATTTATAACCCCGACGTATTTCGAGGGCGAAATTCATTTTAAGGGGGGTAGAATGTAACAGCCAGAGATTTTATGAAAAATATTATTTTTATTTCACTAATGTCTTGTGTTGTACGCTACACCAAAAGGAGCTTGCACAACACGCATCCTTGACTTGCCTTGCATTACACGCAATCACAACCTTCCTCGATAGTGTGTATAGTACGCAATACTGAGTTTCACTAAACAACGATATTCTATTAAAATATTATTCAAACTAGTCGTTATGAATAGTAATAACCACTTTTTAAAATCCTGTAAATCTTATTTTTCAAAATGAACTTCATTTTTGGATTCGGAGTATCGAATTTAGCCTAAGGTGAAATTTTGGTACTTTTCAGATAACTTTCATATTCTGATGAATAGTGAAAATTACTACATTATAATTAAAAACAACTTTTTTTAATCGAAATAATTAATAGTGATAAAACATTAATTTGAATGGTTTTAAAATATATTTAGTATATATTTTTACAATTTAATACAATGTTGGTCATTGGATGTAATTTCACATTTAAACCAGACATAAACAAGTGTCAATCTTTTGATAGATATTGTTTCTTAAAAACACGCTATTTGTTTTAACAGCGGGATTTAATTATAAAATTAATTAATTCAACATCTATGTTATGAATATGGTAAAATAGACTTCATTTTTGAATTCGGAATATGAAATATAGCTTAGGATGAAATTTTGGCATTGTTCTGAAAAACATCAATTTTTGATGAATAATGAAACTACTAAGTGGTTGGTTAAAAACTGAATTTTGCATAAAACTTAATTTTACCACTTCTGTGAATGAAATTTCGAAAATCCAACAGACATGGTTAATATCAAGGACTAAAATGTGGTTCAATGAGATGAAAATAATTTTTGGTGAATAGTAACTTTTTACTTTTTTTACCACGATTAATAGTAAATAGGGTAACTAAGGGTAAATATGATATTACTATTACCCTAACACATGTCCTAATTCTATTGGATAAGTGTAATTCGGCCAAAAACAACCTTATGAATATAATATGACCATTTAGGCCCACTTGGATTAGATTAGGACATTTATTATTATTTAATTCAAAGAAGAGTTAAAAGAGTTAATATCAAAGTTTATTTACTAAAACATTTTTAATATGGGGTTATGCATAAGATAAATTCGACTATAAATATTCATTAGAAAGATAAAAAGATTTTCTACATAATGATATTTTATTTATAATTTTTAGACTTTAAATAAATTAATTTATTTTTGACACAACGATGATGCAGTAATTACCCTTTTAAGGAAATATTAACATAATTGATGTTATAAATGCTCAAATGAATGTAATTTAAGACTATTTATGAATTAAAATAATTTTCTAGGTTACTATGATGTATTAGTGTTGATTTAATCAACTTGGTTCGAACATATAATTCTGTTATGACTTTCAAAAAAATCATATATCAAATGGTGTCAAAATTGACACAAAATAGTTTTTAAATCAAATATTATATTATTAATTGTTATTTTATTCCTAAAAATCTAAGGTTCGGCCAAATGACTTAGATAAGGATACATTTATTAATAATATACAATTTGGGGTTCTTTTGGCATGTTATAGTAAGTGTATTAACCATATAGTGAAAGAAAACAAAAAGACACGGTAAAAGTTAAATTATTTAACTTAGAGTTAAATCTAATTGATAAGGTTAAAATAATAACCTAAACTTGTCTAAATCCTATTGGTTGATAGGATTTCGACCCATCCCCACTTTAGCTTCGAAATAAGACCATTTGGAACCATTATAAACCGATTTTGACATTAATATAAAATAATATTTTGAGGTATTCCTAAGGTGCCCCTCTCCTCCCTTATAAAAGGACACCTCCTCCCCCTCCTCCTCACACCAATTTAAGCACTCAAGCTCGGACAACCCCTGCCAAAATCTCTTCTCCAATTCCCTAGAAACATCCTAGAGGTTATGGTCTTCCTCAAAGACCAATTTTAGTGCCCTAAGAGGAGGTCTCAAAGAGGCTCTTCAAAGAAGAGGAGGTTCAGACACTTACAAAGCAAGTCGGACATAAGTTAAGGGAAATATCACAATCTCATTTTTATCTGAGATTGTTTATTCGTAAGTATTTACTGGGGTGTATTTTATCATCCACATCCATGTTTCATCAATATGTAATATTATTTCCATCCACCTACAATTGTTTAAATCCATTTTTACCCTTCGGTGAGTTTTTAGTAATATCTATGAAATTAATCTTTTGTCTTACGAGGTACTTTTTGACTTTTCCGACAAAAGTACGAAGAATGTTTTTTTTAACTTATACGGCATGAATGGATTTTTAAAACATTAAATCCAAGAATCTTCCTTTACAAGTTTTCAAGTTTATTTTTAATCAACTTCTTTTATTTTAAAGTCGTATGACATGTTATGAAAGGAAAAATGTTTTTGAAGAAGAAAGGATATTTTTCTCAAGAATGAAGTTCAAGTGTTTTATCAAAATTATTTTCCATCTAAGATCATAAAAGGGTTCTGTTTTTATCCGTATTATTACATGGATTTGATTATGTTTTGATGGAAACATTTTTATGAATTCCTTTATCTTATATGAATTGTTTTATGATGTCATGTTGTTTAAGAATCCCATTTTTATTACATGGGTTATGCGATGATGTATGATTTATGATTATGTGGCACACATAAGAAAGGATTCATTATAATATGGGTGTGACCTATATCTCCCTCCAATGCATTGGGTAAATATTTTATATCTCATGAGATAGACATGGCTGAAATGGTAGGTTATACCGGTTCAGTGAAACAGGACTGAAACGAGGGTTACTCGATTCAGAAAGGGACTTTGTCCACTAAGATAGTCTTGGCATTGAGTCTTCACTAACAAGAAATGATTCTCTATGATTATGTGTGTATGCCACAAAGTTTCATGTTTTAAGTTATGATTATTGGGATTACATTTCACTACTATGATTTATCCCATGTTATGAAATTATGCTCTCTTTTGCAGGTTAAGATATCCAAAAGTTATGTTCTTATGAATATGATGTGATTGATT
The DNA here is from genome assembly GCA_963277665.1 of Viscum album. Lineage (NCBI taxonomy): Eukaryota > Viridiplantae > Streptophyta > Magnoliopsida > Santalales > Viscaceae > Viscum > Viscum album. The sequence continues at coordinate 2,298,142 of CAUJRU010000019.1, read as the reverse complement.
TTCTTTTGTTTACCCTTACTGAGCATTTGAGCTCACCCTTTTATGTTTTCTTTTCCCCAGGATATAAAGAAAGGTTTTAGGTAAAAAAAAGGGGAAGATCTTTATGGGAGATATTGAAGATCTTTCACCACGATTAGAAGATTACGTTCCGAGTTTCCAAAGACACTAAACTATTACGATCCTTGTGTGTGTGTTTTTGTTATGTACTAAGTATTCCGCAAAAGTAATGTAATGTCCATGTATGATAAGCTTCGGGTCTCTACAGAAGTCCTTCGTTTGGCGGAGCATTCTTCATTGGAGAGAAGATGTTTCTCCCAAATTCTCCCCTCTTCCCAAGATCCACCTAAAAATAAAAAGATTCCCTCAACAAAATAATAGATTTATCTTATTATTTAGTTATTGGAACACGTTTAAAAAATATTCAAATTAAATAATTAATTAGGCTAGCCCGACTTAATAAATGTGGAGGATGGTGGGACCATTATGTGGGTATCTCAAGAGGTTTCTCCCCACTTAATGGGAAGTTCAAGATTTTATGTTGTCTTGGGTGGTCCCCACCACATTAACCCCACATAAAGAGGGATTTTAGACCTCGGGTGGGCCCCACCACCATAACCTCTCATGGGAGGTTAAGGTGTGGTGGCCCCCACCTCCAACCTTCTCTTGGAGGTTTTAACCAACTAAAAATAAATCAAGAAAAACACTTAATTTATTTTATTATTCCCAAGTAAAACCCAAAAACTAGCTTTCATTCCTGACCATCTGTCGTCGAGGTGCAATCCTTTTTAAGCGAATATCGGCGCTGCGAGCTCAACGGTGCCCTTGGATTTCAATTTCGAGCACCGGTGAAAAATTTATAAAATCTCGCTCATACGTTTACTGAACGTACCCGATCAAAACTTCATAAATTGATTTCGGGCACACCGAGCCTCGGAATCATGTGCCGTCAGTTTTTGCGATCTCGTAAAATTCCCATGTATTTAAGAATTTTTTTTCTATGAAATTTCTGGGGCTTTACATTTATATAGAAGTTTAAATATTTCATGAAAAACATTTATAGTTTTTTTAATTTTCATATTTTTAATTAAAACACTCCTTTATACAATCAATGTATTGTGTGGACAAATCAAATCCCATTATGGGGTGGTAGTCCACACTTCAACAAATGATGTTATCGTATTTACACAAAATGGAAAGTATGAGGGTGTGTTTTGAAAATTAATTATGGAAGAATAAACAAATAATAATGATATTATATAACATATATAAAAATATTTTCCATCATAATGGCCCTCGTGATAGGTGGTAAAGGATAGATGAACAATCATCATTTCTTGAGGCAGTATTTCTCCGTACAGAGAAATCGTACCTTCGTCATCCATTACTTGGAAATGTGTTTAATTAAATGTCCAAAAAATAATGTAACAAAATATTAGTATATTTGGGAAACTGTTTTTATTATACTATCATGTATGAAGTATATTTGAGGTGGTGGATATGTAAATTGAATAAAAGAGACCATTGGAAATTGTTGTAATAATAATCAGGTAACTTTTTTTTGTTTTACCAAAAAGCATACTTTGAAGGATTTCTGATCCCAGGGAGGCTTCATGGATTAGGGGAGGTATCTTCGGAATCTATTTTGGAATATAATGGCTGAAACTATGTTGTTTGAGAGGTGTGAGTAATAGAGAATGTGGTGGCCTATTATAGTGGAGGAGGAGTGGCACTCTTGTAATATTTTTCAAAGGATTTCCTAAAACATTTTTCCTATTTAAATTGAATCCAATAATGGTTCCATTTTAGGCCATGATAGCACAGAGTTTAAATATGGCCATTTAATATAACATGGACATGTGTATAGGTCATTTTTTCCTTAATGTTATGGTTTAGTCCCTTATTACTCATAATTCAACGATAATCGTTGTAATTGATTTTAATCACATTCCACATTATTTTTGTAAAAATTAATTTTTTTCTCATTATAAATTATAATTTCTTATAATTAAAAATATATAATCTATTTTTAAAATTACAATCCTATACGTTTCATCAATTTAATTATATTTAATCCCACACACAGGATGACAATGCATGTTTTTAAAGTAAAAACATCTGAATGTTTGGTTTGTTTTTATAGTCAATTTCAAAGTGAAATAGATTAAAAAGAACTAAATTTTATTAGTTGATAACAATATGGTATAATGAAATGTTAATCGTAATTTAAAATATTATTTATCCTTATAAATAAATTATAATAAAAATGCTACTTTTAACTAAAATTTCGTATTTTTAACTTTTCCTTAAAAAAATGTCATGTTTTCAAAAAATATAAAAAAAATTACCCTAACCAAAATTTTTAAATAGTTCAAATATTAAATTTAATTTGAAATATTAAATAAATTAAAGTTTCATAATTATTATTTAAAATGGGTTCTCCATTATAAGGTGTTAAAATTTACTTTATAAAAATATAGGTTTTTATATTTGAAATTGTGGGTTTTCTTATGTTATTTCTATAAAACCTAATGGATAAAGATAAAAAATAATTTTTTCAAAATATATAATATATATTTCATTAAGATATTTAATTAATAGTAATTAACTAGGTTTATTAAGACAAACTCCCATGGAATCATAAAAATAATAATATTTCTTTTTATATCCCATTGGTTCTTTTTTCCCTCTTAAATTTGTAACCATTGAATTAATTTTATATTTATATAAACCATAAAGTTTTATAATATATATAATACTATTCATAACCACAAAAATAACAGATTGGTTGTATCATAGTATATTAAATAATAATATTTTAATAATATAATTTTATTTAGTGAAACTATGTCTTACATGTAATTCATGCTATGAAGGATGGTATCCCTTGCATGTAACACAAGATAACTCATTTTTAAGTAAATTAAAAGCTAAAAAATATATAATATTTATTTATTATTTTAATATAACTATTAAATATAGTTCCTTTTTTATACTTGGTGTTGTGTGTCATATAAAATATTGAATACAAAGTGGCACTTTATAATTTCATGCTGTTATAAAAAATGAAATGTATAATATCATGAGAAAAATAATTTTCAAGATATAATATTTCAAATTTTAGTATATACCCCATATAATATTGAATATTAAAATAACAAATAATAAGTCACTATGGAATGTAAATTGAGATAAAATGATATACCTTGACCTTAATTTTTATGTGCTATTTATCCTCATGTGTAGTGGTTTAAAATATGTCACTACCTTATACCAAAATAAATGTATATATAATATTATTATAATATATTATTACTCATTATTTATCAATATTTCATTATTTTACTATTTCTATTTTAATTACCTAGTTTTCTCAAGTTTGTTTTGACTATTTATTTGTTGCCCAGATTAAATAGATCATGATTAAATCATCTCCAGAATGTAATAAATGATATAATAATAATATATTTATATATTCAGTACATATTTATTTTTATGAATCCAGAATATTTTGAGATAATAAATGAAGTGCACTATTCATAGAGATAGTAGGTTGTACGTACATATAAATGGTACATATATTTATTTTTCATTTTAAAAGAATCAAATGTGGATGAAAAATATTTTAATTATAATTATAGTATCATATTTATCTCATATACATTCCAATGTTTTTTAAATTCATCCTTAATTTTTTGCATGTATAACATGAATGAATCACACCACTTTAATGAGGCAGTAGTCTACACTTCCAAAATCAATGCTGTCATATTTACAAAAATTTGAATGTATGAAGCAATCTGTTATAAAATAATTCTGAAAGAATAATTAATTAATAAATACCATAAATATTTTATATTTAAGAATATTTTAAAACATAATTTCCACCGTGATAGGTTATCTAGGAAGGGCAAACAATAATCGTTTTGTGAGGTGGTAGTTCTCCCTACATATTAATAGTGATCTCATTACCCATTAGACGGAAGTGTGTCGAATTTCATGTTGATCACTTAGAATACCAACATCAATTTATATTTATGATACTGTTAAATTTTCATAATAATGATATATATAAGAACTTAAGGAGTGGATAATGAAAATAAAATAATTGATATTGAGGAAGAATGTTACCTATTATTTGGGTAACTCATTGTAGTTTCCATCATAGGGATTCATTGGATTGATTTATATCTGATGGAAGGATTCTATGTAGTGGGTTGGGAATTTGGGGAGCTATTTTGGATGATCTTGGGTGAGAAAAGTGGCTTGAGAGGTGTGAGGAAGTGGGAGTAGAGGTGCTCTTTCTATAATGGATGAGGAGTGACACTCTTGTGAATTCTGGTAAAGGTAATTCCACAGACATATTTCCAATGGAATGTGGTGCCGATAATAGAAATAGTTCTATGTAAGGGAGAAAAACATAGAAATATGTCTATTAAATAGCTCTTGGAAAATTTTCATGACCATTTTGGCAGTTAAGATTATGGTTTAGTCACTTAATAATCAAAATTTTACCTTAATCAATATAATAAATTTTGATTAATTTCAGTAATAATTTTTTTCGAAACTAATATTAAATTATTATAAATTATAAATTATTATTCTTCAAAAAATTTAAAACACGATTAAAAAATAAAATATCAATGGTTTTGGAATTTAATCTTAATTTAATCACACAAATGGGATGACAATGTAGGTTTTTAATGTTAAAACATTATAAGGTTTGCTAAGTTATTATATCCAATTTCCTAGTGAAATTGATTCCATTGACCTAATTGTGATTATTTGATAAAAATTTATCTATTTAATCATTAAATGTAATTTAAAATATAATTTATCCTTATAAATAAATTAGATGAAAATTCAGTCTTGAATTATATTTCTTTTTTTCACTATTCATTAAAAATGAAGCTTCACAGAAAAATACCAAAAATACACCCTAATAAAATTTTTATATTTCCCTTAAGAATATTATGATTATTTGTACATACACAATTTATAAAATGGTAAAAATGTGATTTAAAATAGTTTCTCCATTTAGAGAAAAAAATGACTTTTATAAAAATTTAGTACTCTATGTGTAATATTGAGTTTGTTCTTATCTTATTCCTATAAAATTGATTATATGAATGTAAAAATATTTGGTTGGATATATAATATACAAATTTATTTCATAAACTATCTAAATGTGTTCAAATTTAATTTATTATGCCTAAAGTGACTAAATATTGTATTTTATAAATCAGATGTTGTGTGTATTGCAATGTTACCAACAAAATTTGAAGGTATATATGGTAATGTATTGGTTTTATACAACTTTCATGTTTATAGTTGTGTCTTGAGGTATGATTTCTAGAGTTATATCAAAAATACAAAAAATAGGAACGATAAATTTTTAACTAAAATAGGATTAACCCTAATATTGAGTTTTTCTCAATATGTTTGAGTGAATAGTTTATCGTTAATCTGTAGAAAAACCCACATTTTATATTTTCCTTTAAAATTGCTTTCATAATCATCCTTTCATAGAATATCATTTTTTATAGAAACTGTTATCTCTTAATTCCAAATATTTTTTTCATTTAAGAGGAGTTAACTAATCCATTTCCAAAATCATATTAAATTTATCAATGAGAGATAGGTAGAGTTTCATAGGACACTTTACCTTAAATATATCATTGGAACACAATAATCATAGAACTAGAAAAATATATTAATTATATGATAGTAATCATAAATGATAGGATTTCATGTTCTTAGAAAAAATGTATATGAATTAATGGCTTTAACATCATAGAAATATAATACTTATAGTTGTTAATTGGATGATCGGTTTACCTCACCCCATGTCATTTTTAGAAATTACTTTAGTTGATATGATTTCATAACCATTATATTATTCCCATATACATAGATTTTATTGATGTATAAAATCATTTTTAGAAATTAAATTAGGTCATTGACTCTAATAATTACCATGATTCTCATACTTAATGCATTTTGGGGTTACTGGTTCTGTTTTATTAGTTTTTTCACTCCCATCGTGATAAATAACAACATAATTTTTCATATAGAGAAATAAAGCATGATGACCCCTTACTCTACAATTAAAGAATCATTTAATCCCCTCGATGCAATTCTCATGATGCTTTTCCCACATCTGTTAAATGAGGGAAATTCAGTCTCCTATCCTAAATCAGCTTCATTTTTAAAACATAAATGAGATTCCTTCATTATCTTATTATGAGTATATTATATTCCTTTTATTGATACATTTTTAATCCTAATTCATGGTATTTAATTTCCGAAAATCACCATATTTCTTAGTTATTCTGCCATTCTAATTGGTTGGTCACTGAGGTAATCATTGCATTGACCCTCACAGATAGGGTTAACTTGTTTCATTTTAGATCCATCTATCACTAAAACCAAAATGGTAAACATGAGTGATGATCATGTAAAATCATCAGGAGATTAGAATAATTAATAACATAAAATAGATTCATACATAATATAATTTATCCTTAAAATCATTACGTTATCCTATATTTCTTTTAGTTAAACTTATAAAAATCTTTGTTCAACCAAGGTCAATTTATGTTGGGTTAACAGCTAGTTTTAAATCTAATACCTCTATGTTATTAGAAATATAACCCTTTATAGAGGTTCATACATTTTATATGATCAAGCAAAGCATTCCCCCCATAGGTTAACTATCCTGGTGTTTAGTCCTAGGCCCACACATTGTGAATCACTGCGATGATTTATTCAATGGTCAAAAAATCCTTTTTAGGGTGATTACACCTAGGGGAATCTATTCCATTGTGGTATCAAAATTCCAATATAAATATAGGGATAAAATTTCTAATAAAACCACATACTAATAAATTTTATAATGTTTTATGATCATATCATATACTAAGACCTATCACAATGGTTTTAGAAATGATATATCCTCCAAAAATCCAAAAACAAAGTATAGACCTAAAAATGATACAAACTATAGTAACCCAATCCTGAAAAAATTATTTTTTCATAAATTTTCACTATGATTTATAAAAATACATATGGAGGATCGTGTGGAATGGGGAATTTCGATGATTAGAGAAATAATTAATTAATTTCAAAATCCCAAACATCATGTTTATTTGAAACATCCAATAGTGCACCAAACTCCCATTGTTCTTATAAAACATTATATAAAATCCTTGGGAATAAAAAAATTGAAAAGGGTGAGAAAAATACCATTAAGGGAATAAAATGGAAATAATGCATAAATGGGAGTTAAGAGGCATATCATGGTATCATAAATAAGATGATAATATACATGGAAACATGGAATATTTAAATAGATTCATAAGATCATGGAATCCTGAAATACATGGAAAATCATAACACATGATATTATAAAAATTTCTATAGGGTCATTCTAAATATCATCATTATATTGTGGAAAATATCCCATGGTGGATTGGGTTAAATCCCTATTCTAATAAATATTGTGGACAATGTCCTTTAGTGTATTAGGTTCTGTCCCTAAACCCATTCATAACAAATCATCAGATATAAATAACTACCTAATGCATTGTAAGTATATATAACTATATACCAACCAATCAAATAATTAAAAAGTTCGTATGCATGACCCATGAGGAAAACAATCCTTACACAAATCCTAATCATTATAAAACCCAATACTAAAAAGATGGTTTCATAATTCTAATTCAAACAAAAATAAAAGGATAAATGATAGGGATTCCCAATATAAATACTAATTATATTTTTTTGGACTTTCCTACTTGAAAATTTATTTTTGATTTTGAATTTTGTGTTATAATTAATAAAATGCATGAGAAATATCTTGAGGGGAAGGAATAAAAACAAACCACCTGGGTGAAACATTAGGTAATCACAAAGAGATATTTTTAAAGAATTAATGATCATATTATTTTCCATAAAACTATAATTGAACCAAGAGTTTTAGACAAAAAATAATAAGTGTTTTTAAAATCAAGTCATGATTGGAAAAACACTTTATGGAGTTGTTTCTTAACACGATATAAAAAATATTAATTTCCCCTAAAATAAGATTCATTTAAAAGTGGGAATTTTGATGGGAACTAAAAAAATGAATAACATATGAAATGAAAATTATACTGAAATATTAATTTATTAAGTGAAATATATACAAAATATAAGAACTTTATTGGGATTATATTGTATAAACTCGAGAAAAATGAAGATAATGTGTAACCGACTTGTTATAAAGGTGGAATTGAAGTTCCCATAACTCATATATGAGCTTCGTTTGGACATTAAGGTCCCAAATATATATTCTAATAATATTGATTTAATTTTTTTATTATGGACATAATATATTTGGAGGATGATGATTAAAGAGAAAAAAATACGAATAATGTAATACTTATTTGGTGCTCCAGTTCTTTTCATAGATATATTAATGGAAAAAGGCCTTAATTAAACTTATAGAGACCATGGATTTATTAATTCATTAAGTAATTATATTTTTTTTAATTTTGGAATATTTTAAATGGACATTTAAAGGTAATTGTAAACATTGAGGTGTGTAAGTGATCCCATTATATAAGTGAATACAAATGATCTTTTGGTAATAACTTTTACACTTCCAAGATAAATGTACCATATTCTGTGGGCAATAAAACTGAAATTTCATAATAAATGAGTGTGGGGTGTGATTGGGTTAATAAAAGATCCAAAAAATACTTTCCACACATCTTTTAAATCTTCTGGCATGTGTTTTTACAGTAAGAAATATTGAGTTTTTCCTTGGTAACTAGTTTATGAATTTGTGATTTATATTTCAATTATACTTTTATGGTAACCCATATTACCAAATATTATATTTTGACCATAATTTTAATCCCATTTTAGTATAATTTAGTTTCTAAATTGTATAAAATCAATATTTAAAAAAAATATATAATATAAAAAACTATTTTTTATAACAAATGTAAATTTAACCATTATGTGTACTTAATAATATTTAGTATTGTTTACTAATTGAATGTGTGTCAAGATAAATATATATAGATTTAAAAATAATATTATATTCATCATTTAAATTAGTTAAATATATAGTATTAGATAAAAATTAATAAATATTAATTAAATGAAATCATTTAAAATATGGTTTCACAGTTATCGCATTAATAAACTTTTATATAACCTGATATTATCCTTATGCCAAAAAAATTAAAACTAAACTGATAAATAATATTTAAAATTTTAACACAAATAGGATACAAATTTGGTAACTTATAATTTCATAAATTGATGAAGTCTATATTTAATATAAGCATGTAAAAATAAATTTTAGTGAGGGATATATTTGTGAGTTTCTAAAAATGTTAATTATTTTTACTATATATTAAATATGAATTTTTATAAAAGACATAAATTAATTATAATATATATATATATTGCATATAATATGGTTTATTAATCATATAATGCATTATTGTATTATAAAATAACTAATTTTTAGTATAATTGGAATTTTAAATAATCACCTAAAAATTGATTATTTTAGAAAAATATAAAAAATTCATATTCGGATAATTTTAACATAATGAATTAAAAAACGAATTTTATTTTAAAATTTTAAAATTAAAAAATTTGCATTAGAAGATTTTAAACGAAATAAATTATTTATTAAAAAATTATTTTTAGTAACCAATTTCATTTTTAAACATTATATGTTTTTAATATTATTTCAGAGCAATTTATTATTTATGTGGTGTTAATATATTATTTCATATATAATAATATTCCAAAAGTTATTATTTTATTAATTAGGAATATATATAAACTATTTCATAAAAAAGTATGTTGAAAATATATTTTACTTAAATAAAGATAAATATTCAACAATTGTAATTAGTTAATTACTCATGATCTAAAATTTAACATTTACTACCCCATTTATCTTGAAACATTTATTTTTATTTTATATACACTTAATATTATATTTTAAAAATAACAATAATATTTATACATAGAGAATATATATATATATATATATATCATATGTTAATATTATATTTTTTTCATGTTATTATTTCTATTTTTTATCAATATATGACATTATTATACTTATTGGAAGTATATTCAATGAAAATATATTCAATGGCCATATTTTTAATTACCATATTCAAAATGAACATATTTTCAAGGACTACATTTTATCCCTATATATAGTCTAACTAAATATATTCTAATGACATTTCTAATTTCCATTGTTTTCATTTTAGGTCAGACAATATGGTTTCTCCTTTCAAGATGTCCTTCCGCATTATGAGTTTTCTTAAACTTTTGGTGATCCTCAATGGTGAAGATAATCCATGCGGTCTCTTAGTGTTGGATATTTTATTCTTTTATATCTATTACCCATTTCAAATTATTGACTTTTATTGGATGTACTATTCCATGGGGATTAATAATCGATGATGTTCAATATATAGTATATTTTTCATTTATTGTAATTTCATATTATGAATGGGTAATTTTTTTTGTTTAAATACAATAATTTAATACTTATTCCTAATCCATTTCAATTCCTTGATCATATAGAAAAAAGTTTATAATTATAAAAATATTTATACTATGCAATTACTATTTTTAAATACATGAGGAATTTTATATGATACAAGTCTTAGAAATAAATTCATAGGTCAACCATATGACACAAACTATCTACATTTTTTATTGAAAATCATTTCATGTTATTATTTCCAGTTTTTATCCTGTAAATATAAGTTATGTTTTGTAAATAATGAAATACCTGATTATCTCCACAAATTCATCCCTATATCTGTTTGAATAAAATTTCGAGACCCACCCCCTTAAACTTTTCTAGACGGAAATCATATGATCCTATCCTAGATATCCCCATATATTATAGACTTCAACAATACACTCAATATTTATTTATGTTGTTTTTACTATTTTTTTTTTGTTTTCAATGTGAGGGAGTAAAGTTATTCAGTAATAGGTACACGCAATGTTTAATCTGATATAATAAAAACTTAGACGGTAAAATGAAAAAACATATTGAAAAATCTTTTTGAAAATATGTGAAACATTAACTAAACATATATATAATTTTAATTATGTAAAAAATATTCACAAATCATGTTTTATTATAATGATGTTTGGATATGTTAAATGATATAATTAAACCATAAAGACTCACACATTTGGTAACTATATCTCACATTTTTTTAAAAGATATACTTATTTATATAATTAATAAATATTAAAATTATATAAAATATCCCTCACAATTCTAGTTTTATGCTCAAACTCACATGACTGACTGAATAGCTCGAAGGCCCCAATTTTTATTTATTTTTGGATAAAACCACTTTTAAACAGTAATTTAAATTTAAAATAATATGAAAAAGAAAATTTTAATATGAATTTTAAATAAATTTCATGATTAAAATTCCTTTTAATTTGAGTCTTCCTCCACAAAATGTGAAAAATATATAACTAAACATTCAAAACGAAAATAGGGAAAAAAGAAATACGAGAAAAACCTAAGAATCGTCGAAAAGTATCTAACACTTAAACCTAAAATATTTTGTTTATTGGAATTTATTATAGATAATATGGGATTTATGGACATGATATTTATTTATATATTAATTATTACTTATAAAAACTAGGAAACAACTACAAAAATAAAATATATATAACCTTTTTCACATTTATTTTTATTTATATGTTTTTTGAGAAATAAATTAATAGGATAAAGTAAATATTAATAATAAATGACATAATTTGTGTTTAATCTATACATACATTATGTGTACTAATTTGAATAAAATAGAGATAAACAATCCTTTTATCGATTCTTGTGGTGGGTTTCAAACCATTGACCAATCAAATCCTATAAAACCTAAAAACCATATGGGAAGAATTTATGCCGATTAAATTTATTATGATTTAGTGTTTCATTTCTATATGAAACACTGATGCTAATTTAATTACAATATTATATATGAAAATTAACTGTTTAGAAGGAATATGTAGTTGAGTTCGTTATAAAGTCTAGAACTCTATTACTTTGGACCATGGGTTTTGAACAAATTACACAAGATAATCTCATCATGAGTTTTCTATTTATTTTTCTACTAATTAATTGGTAGTTAGAATATCACATTATATTAAAAATTAATTACCCAAAAATATTCACACAGTACATAAGGTGTAAAATATTAAATCAGAAGATGTGGAATATATATGGCTCACATGGTAGAGGTTAGATTCAAACCGGTGGCTTATTTGATTCCATGAAATTCCCACAACCAAATGATCACCATTTACCCACCAAATGTTATTTTATTTCTTTTTTATTTACATTTTTAGAATTATTATAAATGAACAGTATTTCATCAATTAACATGTATTAAAAAAATTAAAAAATAAATGAGTGAATATAGTACTGATGGATGGAGTGGGGAATCAAACCGTGGAAAAATCGATTCCCATAAAAATATATATCCAATGGAATAAGATTTATTTCTAGTTTTATTTATTATATATATATATATACATATCTATATGTGTGTGTGTTTATTTACATAATTCAGTTTTTATATTTATTGATTTTAAATAAAATAGTAATATTTAAAATATATGTTCAAATTTTATTTATTATTATATGAAGTAAAAATATTTAAGTTATTAAATTATTATTGAACAATTTCTTCCAGTCATGATACATGAAGTGTAGTTATTTATTTAATTTTTTTATAAAATAGATACTAATATGTAGAATGGAATTATCTCTAGGGGTTATCACCTCTCTGTTTTAGTCATGAATATAAATAATTATACAATATGATCATTTGGGATTATACCAAGAATGGGAAAAAGTTCTCATATTAGTTCTTATTCACACTCCAATACATGTTCATGTAGTCTAGAGTATTTTTCAAATGGGGTTGAAGTTAATAAAATGTATAAAATTGATTTTTCATCCTACAGAGAGGTGTTCTATATTAAAATTAGAGGAAAAGAAAATATGAGGTAACTAAACTCACATATCTGCACATGAGAATAATCCATCGATGATCATTTGACATTTACAAGATGGTGTGAATCATTTATGTTCATTTTTACCAAATTAATAAGAATTCATCAATTAATAAACATTAATAACATTTTCCTTGAATATTACAACATTCATTACATGAAAGAATTCCTAGTATTTTAATCGACGAGGAAAAATATGAAATATGATATGGGGAATTAATAGAATTATCATTAGGGAATGAAAGTACATTAGAAAAATTAACTAAAGAAGAGGAATTCACTTCTGAGGGATTATTGATGCAATCAAATATGTTTAAATGGAAAATTTTACAACCAAAATACATATATTTTATTAAAATTCAGTATTTGTTTTCATGATAATCCCCGATTTACCATGATTGAGAGGTAACAATTTGATGGCGCAATGGCCCATTTTGTTCATGACTAGAAGGACTAGAGGAAAATAGTCCAATACATTTTTTAGGTCCCAAGAAAAATAGTCCACCCCAAAATTTCACTATCCCATCTTCTAGCATCCATTATTCCTATATTTCATGTCTATAATATTGTGTATGTGTATTTTCATCACTACCTCCCTAATTTGGGACTTTAACATGGGAGTCTCTACCTATCAATTAATAACCCTAAATTTCCATATGATCAAAAGATACTAACATTAAATATTCATGTTCATTACTATTTTGTATTATCCACAATAAAAACCCCCAAGGCCCACCATTGACTTCATGAAGGCCCTGTGTCCCATAGAATATTTTTACCTACATGTCCCGATGGCCTAGTGGTCTGAAGTCCAATACTGTGTCGAAGTCCCTATGGCATGAAGGCCCAATTTTGTGGACTGAAATCCGATTTTGTTTTAGTGGCGAAATAACTACAATGATTAAAACAATACCTACTATATTACTACAACAATATTTCTAAAATGACTTAGATATAAACCCATCCCAGATTTGATCTTGGGTCAAATGTATGTAAGATCACAGGGCTTATCAGTTAATCATATCATCTTCCAATTTAAGAACATAAAAAACACAATTGAAAAGTATATGTTTATCTATCATAAGAGCCTCTAATATCACCCCAGTGTGGTGTGTGGTGTTTTAGTTTTCTTTTATAATTACTACTATAGATGTATTTATCTCCCGAAACCATAATAATAAAAAATATAGTGATGCATGATATTTATAGAGGAACAAAAATCAATCAATGAATCTGAATATTCCACAATGGTATATTTAATCAAGGTTATTCTGAGATCCTATCCATTAGTGTGGTGTGATAGTATAATTAGTGTAGATATGATCAAATCTAACATCACATATTTTCCTGGTTGACTTCACATTCGGTTATAAATGTGGAATATATTTTAATTTTTACCAGAACATCAATCATAGTATTGTTAACCTACATTTTTTAAATATATCCCCAATTTATTTATCATGTTTAGTTTTAATTTTTCCCTCTATTGGGATTCCATTTAGGGTATTCGAATATAATTATTTCACCCAAGGATTTCATCACTTTACATAATATTTCCTTAAGTGAGACTCCTCTCAATATAATTATTTTCAATGTTTTCTTCATTTTTAATGGTTGGAATCATTTTTTATGGTAGTGGATAACAATAATGTATGCTCTATTTGGTTTTTATGTTTTATCTTCTCTAAAGGGTGATGGAATGATCATTTACTTTATCCCTAGAGCTTACCCATGGTTGTGATGGTACTTGACCTGAATTTTACATAAAATTTCGCACTCCATGTTTATGAGTTAGAATAATTATGTTTTTTGGTATTATATGATTTATTTTATATTTAATATAAATTGATATTACTTTTGAACATTTGATTCAATATATTCTCAATGATACTGTAGATTTTGGGGAGGATCTATTGGAATAACCTTTATAGTGATTTTGTGTTTTTGGTGGCAGTGGCTGATGAATACGATGCCCCTCAGGGTTCTTTGATTTTTGAGGTAGGATGGGATACCCCTACGCTATAAAACATGGTATCTATCTATCTTGTGTTGGATGGATTTATTTTTTATACCTATTGGGTGGTTAATATGGATAACCGGGTAATATTTCCTCACAAATCATATAAGGTTATCTTAATGAAGGGAATTGATCAAAATTTTGGTTGATTTATCCACATATACATCATGTAACATGAGAATGTGGTTGTTATTTCCCTTCGGAAATAGAATGATATCAATGAGGGGAACCAATATCCCAAAACCTCGAAACCACTTCTTTCTCAAATTCACAAATTTTCACCTCATTGACTCCTCTGATGGGAACGTTGGATGTCAAATCAAATTTTCTCATGTTTTGTGATATGATTATAGGAAGTGTCCTTGATGTAATCAGTTTAATAACCACTGTAGTTCTAGAAATCTTTTCAAAAATCATATTTTGATAAATAATAATTAAAACGCTATAAAAAATATTTTATTAAATGTTTCTCACTTATTTTTTATGTGTAAGAAACATGAAAAAGGGCTCATAAAGTGTTCCCAGCATTGATGAAGTGCTTCCACATTTTATTATCTTATTCCAAAAATTTATTTTCATATAGATTCAATTCAAGATTCTAGGAAATATATTTCAATACAAAGTCATTTCATTTAAACCAAGACCATAATTAGGTTGTTAATAAAGTATAATCATTCATTTATAGTGTATTATAATGAAAATGAAAAATGACTATGTATTAAAAGTTTATCAAAAATAAATTTAGTTTTTAATATTGATTATAAAATTTTAAATTCCATAAAATGGTTATGTGGTTCTTCTCTAAAAGTACCATGTTATTTTGGTGTCATCTTAACTATACAATATTTTAGTTCAATGTTAGGTACTTCACCTTGAAATTGAATATGTACATCTTCAATTTCATATGATGATATTTAATTTAATGTATTTATATTTCAATACATACAAGTCATGTTTATTCCCATCATTATGTTTTTTATAAAAAATATAAGTATTGAGAATAGTTTCAATGTCTTTTTATTCTACATCAATTGGTCGTTTGATTCTTCTTAGTGTTGATGATGCACGATCCTTTTTGGTTATTGATCAAAACGAATTAGTTCACCTAATGAGGAACACAATTACTAAATAGTTCAGAAAAAAATTGTTTAGAATGTATCACTATAGAAAATATAGGTGGATAAAAATCAATACATTAATATTTAATAAATAAACTACATTATTATAAAAATTTAATAAAAAAAACGAAACTCTCATTGGAAATAACTTTTCATTGTAAACATATTTTCGAGAAAATTAATATTTATTATCTTTGTAAGTTTATTTTATTGTCTAGGAAAAATCCTCAGTGTTCCCTATGAGAGTATTGAATAGTATAGAGTGTGAAAAGTTGTAAGAAGAACTAAAAAGTGGTGGTGGAATTGAAAAATGTTTTACAAAAATATGTTAATTAAATAGTTTAATAGTTCTCAAATTGAAGTTATTTTTTAAAGGGAATTTATGTAAGAGATAATTATAGGATTACATAAAAATATTCTATGATGATAGTTCTAAAATATTAAATTGGTTTATAGTAAATATTTGTATGAAATGATTCAGAATCTCAATTACTCTACATTTTATTATATCAATAGAAATAGTTCAAAATGTTGACATAAAAATGGTATACACAAGGTCCATACCTGAGGTTTTGTAGAAGAGCTTCTAATGGATATTAAAATCTCATTAATTTTTGATTGAGATGATTTTTTTTCAATAAAAAAACACAAGTTATTTTATCAAACCCTCACATTGATAGGATATAAATAAAGAGAATTTCAATCACATGCATCAAAACATGAATTTAACTAAAAAATAATTGAAGATAAATAAAATAAATTTTTTTACAAAAGAAAAGAAACCAAAAAAATTTCCTAATATTTTTGATGAAATATACTTTACATGTTTGTTTCTCCATCATAACAATCACAAAAAAATTAAGCTCACCATCGATAGGATGTGAATGATCATATGGAACTCTACCTTCATTCTGGATATATATATAATGAGAGGAGCCTCAAAAAATATCTCATTAATATATTACTTATTTATAACTAAAAAAGTATATATCCTTTTACCCGAGACAAACATTCAATAATGTACCCAAGGATCTCATTTATAAGAAATGTGGAAGGTTTTTTTGGGAACTATATTTTCAAGAAACATTTTATGGTTCAAATTTGAATTGGTAACCAACTTAATCACAACTATAAAAAAAGGGATGAGTTGTTTATATTAACCCTTCATACCTCCCTAAGATTTTTTTTGAAAATTAATCATTTATATTTGTAGAATTTTTAAAATATGGATTTTTTCTCTTAACATCAAGCACATTATGTTTTCTATAAATATCATATAAGTTGGGTGAACAGATAGATGACTGGGACTAAGGATTCTCCAGAAGAGTTGTATCCCCCAAAATAATGAATCATGATTTTTCTTTTCATCCCTATTGAATTTAAATATTTCTTATATGGTGTGAAATAGTTGATATGTGTTCCTTATCTTCTATACAGTTTTGAAAATGTTTCATCAAATAAATCTCACACACTCGAAATCACCTCCATTTACAATAGGAATACCTAAACAGATAAAACATCTCATTTGAAAATTAATTCATATTAACTAAATAAATATAAAATGAGATGTAAAAATTGTAAATATATGTTGAATTTATAATATAAAAAATAGAATAACACCATGGTATAAGGTTTTGAGTGAATAGTGAAATGTTATTTGATCACCCCACATGCCTAATCACCATGGCATATCATACCCTTACTCAAAATTTTAGGAAATTATTTTTATCACCCTCTATATAATACACCACAACATAGAGATCCCTAATGTCCAATCAAATTTATTATAATAAACATACCTCATCATATCATTTCTTAGCATTTCAATACCCAATAAATGCTACCCAGGCTACCAATATTCCCAAAATGGCCATTCCTCCTTCCCCAATTTTTTATATGGAATCCTAAAAACCAAAATGCCATATAAAATACCAATTTCATAGGTTATCTCTCAAAATTTCACTAATAAAACGAGAACCACACCTATTTTCCACATGTACAATGACATTGTGAGGTCACTCATCCTTCAAAAACTACTCCTCATTCTTAAAACACCTATAAAATAGGGAAAACGTCTAGAAAATCAATAAATACCACAATATCATCTAATATATGAATTAATATATACATGGATGGTGTATCATGTGAAAATCATTATACTAATAAAACAAAATACCATCACTGAGATAGAAATTTTTTTGTTGAAACAGTATACATTGATATAAATTATAAAGGAAATAATGGTGTTGGACTTTAGAGTTATTTAGTAGAATGTAAGAAGAAATACTACCATTGAACATTAGAATTCTTTACACTGAAAAGTTTATTTCTATATTAATATTTTGACCATTTTAAATAATAAATTAATTTTTATGGTGGATTGTTATAAGTTATTGATGACATGAACTTATAAGTAATGTTGTAACATAAATATACTAGAAAAATATAAGCATTAAAATAATATAAATTAATATTTCAAATAATTGATACAATTTATGATTCTTGTTACTCAATTAAATAAAAATGATATAATTTTTTATACTTTGTTATAACCTAATATATGAATCCCTAGTATTGTATTAAAATTAAATATTGAATTTATTGAATTTATAATATTATTTTACAAAAATGGATTAATCATTTCTAATCTATATGTCAAGATTATGTAATGGGAAAAGAATAGATTTTTTGAAAATAGTAACTTTAGCTATTGAATAGTAAAATGTTGTATAAATATGGTATACATAATTTAATAATGGGTTTTTTGGGTTCAAAAAAATAAATATTGTCATTATAATGACCCATATTACATTTAAATAAAAAATGAGTTTTTAATTTAATCATGAATATAACTCCTATAGAATATCTTTAATATAAATAATTTATTTATTTAATTATTTATTCAATAACACTATCTTCATTCTCTAATATGTATTCCCATCCACCCCCATTATTTATTACTCCCTAAATTACATTTATTTCCTAAAATTTCCCAAAACACTTCTATATTTTATATTCTATTAACTGTAAAGATCCTTTTATCTCCCAAACTCAATCACTTAAGTCACACATCGCACAACAAATGAATGATCTCAAGGATTAAGTAAGAACATATATTTAATATTCTTCATTTTCTATTCAATTTTTTACTTTTCATAAATTTATTTAATTAATATAATTACATTATATAAATTTTATTTATTTATTTTACACTACAATATGCATGAAAAAATCATTCCACTTTTATAATTTAATTAGTTTTTGACATCGTTCTTTCAATATCCTATTTAAACCACATGCACAGATGATGTTCTTTCACATCTATCACCATATTTCAAGGATATGTCTAATCATTATTTTTATGGTTAAATATAAAAATAATGAAGAAAGTTTTATTTTATTTAGATTATAGATTGTAGAAAATTATTATGAAATTAATTAAATTTTTTAAAAAAATATAATAATAGCTTAAACATACATATTGTGTTATTATTTCATTGTAAACATGAAACAAAACTATTATGTTAAGACCAAAAATCAAATAGATACCCTAATGGGGCGTGAATAATGTTGTGTATTTTTTATAAAATGAATTCTACCCTAATATATCTTTGCCACTTTATTATAAGGGTCACTTTATTTTCTCTTAAGGTTTTATACTGATCTTATCTGTTCCTTATTTATCTGATGATTATGCATTGAAATTAAAGATGGAGAGAATGAATAAGGACACAAAATAATTTTCATTAGTTAATCCTCAATGGGATATATAAAATGAGAATGCAGCTGAAATGTGTCGATGTACCAAATCCAAGAAGGATCTCTTCTAAAATGTGGTTGGGGAAGGATCAATTATATTCCCATGATCACTTCTTTTAAAAATTTTATGGATAGATCACTTCTTCAATTGGTTCACTCCCTTAATCTTTCCTTTGATGGCTCACTGCCGGTGGAAGGAATCCCCTACATCCTCTTCCTTTTCTCACTACTCTGGATAGTATTCACACACAGTTTATAGACATGTAGGTCCCTTGATTAGAAATAATGAATACAAGCCCAATTATAGATAGATTCTCTGTTAATGTTCTAATTTCTTTGACTTGATGAATATCACTTTACCATATCTTTATAGGGAAATACCCTTTTAATATATTCACAATTCTCACTAACTTTTTAAATCTCACAAAACCATCAGGAACGACCGAATTATTCACAAGGATATACTACCTTCACGAACAACCCAAATTTCTCAAGTATCACTTCTTTTAAGAAGCTCAACCAACCTTCACAAAGAATCCAATATTCATGGGGCTAAAAAAATGGAATCTCACACAGCCATCAGGAATCTCACAATATTCGGTGTCATTTTTTTATCCTTTGAAAAAAGTAATACATTCATGATGCTAACAAATGTTGGTCATATTTAATAGCCTTTGAAAACATCCCTTATTAATGAGATTTTTTCAATAACTACCTTCACGAATAACCTTCACGGATTTAGATCCAATATATTTTTGTTAAGTATTTCTATCATCCCTTAGGGGTTAAGTCCTATTAATAAGTATTTCATCACATTCACAAAACATCTATCATATTTTTCTGATTTTTGTGAAGCTCTATAGTTTCATTCATAAAGCACATATTTTTTATTAACTATCATGGATATTTCCTATTCCAAAATCTACCCATAATCATGGATATATACCATCAACCCTTTGTGCATTTGTGACGCTCATTTGAGATGGTCAAAAAATTCACAATTCCCCCATCAGAAACCCCATTCTTCTCAAAATTCATGTTCATTAACATATTTTTATGAGGCCTTCACTGAAATAAAACTTCCATTAGGATTAAGTAATCCTCCAATTTTTTGAATCCAAATATTAATAAAACACTATGAAGTAATGCAACATTTTATATGAAATTTTCAGTAATACTTATATGGTATACATTCAACTATCAAGGATCTTTGTAAAAATACATAGTCAACAATCACATAGTAACTCCAAAAATATCTATGTCCACATTTTTATTAAGAAACATGATCAATACAAACACGCTATAATGATTCCATGAGTTATTTTTCCCAAAAATATCCACTTTATTTTTGTTGATATCTATTCACACGATGATACATCAATGAATATACTTCCATCTTCTTCCACAATTCTCTTAAATCAATTTAGATAGATTTTAATGATTTAATCATCACAAACTCTAAGATAACTTGACCCCTGATCGTTATGAGAAACAATAGTAGCACGAAAATATCATTAATGAATCACTTTATTACAAAAACAATAATCTTCTTTCATCATGAATCCCTTCAATCATGATATATAACCTCTTATCGATAATATTTAGAATTGTGAAATTTAAAACATAATGTTCATTGCTACTCCCCCTATCAGCTTATCCTCTATCATTGTAAAGTCATTCCCCCCCCCCCTTTATATCCACAAACTCTCCCCCTATTTCAAGAACATGAAGGTACCTCCATTTTTTCAACCATAGGTTAAAGACCAAAAATCATAAAATTTAGGTAAAAACACATCACACCTTGAGTATAGGGGGTCTCCCAAACTCAATTTGTCATGTTTGGGTATCCATCATTAATCTAGAATCTAGTAGATTATGGTCAAATTCTTGAATGGGTAAATCCTTTATCATAATTTCTGAAACCTATAGTTATGTAGGAATATACTCCAACATAAAAATACCTTGAGAAATTTTCTCCATGATAAATTGATACTTGATTTAAAACCTATTTTTCATTGTCTGATGGGAAATATTTTTTCAAAGATTTATTGAACATTAATTTTCACAATAGATTATAATCTGAGACTTCAATAGAACTCCCATAACATCAAAATGCTGCTTCATCCATAATAACATTATGCCATCTTGAGTGGCCACTATATATTCTGATTTTTATATACTGACTAAAATTTAATATTGTTTATTTAGTATCCAAAAAATGCACTATTCAACAAGATATAATGAACCACCTAATATTTCTTTTCAATCATCTATTTAACCATCCTAATATGCGTATGTATATAGAAATAAATATTGCTGAGATTTTTCATTATAAAATAAACCAAAAATACAATGTCCCCTTGATAAACCGATGTATTCTTTTTGAAGAATTTAATTGGATTTATTTGGGATATCGTTGATATATTTCCTCTTGTAATGCTATAAAAAAATATAGTCTTGTCTCTATCATGTGAAATATACTACCAATAATTATTTTATATTTTGTGACATTAACTACATTTCCTTCAATACCCTGTGTCATTTTTATTTGAGTAACCACTTTCTTTTATATTTTGTGACATTAACTACATTTCCTTCAATACCCTGTGTCATTTTTATTTGAGTGACCACTGAAGTAATAATTTCCATGGAATATTCCATTCCAAATCTTCTAAAACCATCCATGGAATATCTATATTGATAATTGAATGTCCCATCATTCCCTTGTGCTGGATGTAAACCATAGAAATACATGATTTAACCAATCATTGACATTTCGAATTCACTTTAAACAAATTATGTGATATGTTTTCAATGTGCATCATCTGATCCACTTAATATTATGTTATCATAAAACACCATCACCATAATCTTTTGATTTATATAATTATTGATATATATTGTGATCAACTCCACCATGAGGAAAACCATGATTCTTCAAAATATGATGAATTTTTGAATACCATGCTCTTTGTTATTTTTGTAACCCATATAGTGCCTTTTTGAGCCAACAAACTATGTTATAATCTTTATGAATGTTAAATCTATGTGGATACTCTCTATAAAATCATTCATCTAGATTATCAATCAAAAATTCTAACTTGAAATCCATCTAGAAAGCTTGGATCTTTTCTTCCAATATAATACCAATGAATAATCAGATTGTCTCTAGCATCAAAATAGGTGAAAATGTTTCATCAACATCGAAACCCTCACTCATATAGAAGCATTTCCACACTGTTCATTATTTATTTCGAATATTTATATGATATTAACTCAAATTTTTTTTGAATACACATTTTTCCTAGATGAAATTATAATATATTAGTCTCAAAACAATCTATAATAAAACATTGGTCATTTCACTACTATAAATCATTAATATCAATTTTTTACTAAATTCAGATGTTTAATTACTATTTATAATGGTGGGAAATCATTTTGGAAACACTTTTTGTATTTAATCATATCTTTTTTGTATCCTAAAAATAAGAAGATGATACAATATTGTTAGAAAAAAATATACATTCATGAAATAAATTAATTTTTGTGCTTCTACCACAATCAGACATCCTGATGTTAGAAAACATAAACTTTTATCCTTTCTATTCCATTGAGGCCTTTCATTTGGAGAGTAAACTCTATCTCCTTCATCAATTATGTACATGGGGGGTCTCTCGGTCTCCTCTCATTGGTTCACATGGTCCTTGCATCTGAAAAAAAAAGAATGACCCACCTATGATATAAAACACTTATATTGTCAGGACAACTATTTAGTCCTACAAAAACTAATATTATCCTCCATAATTTATTCACATGTGACTGAATGTTTGTGAAACTCCTTCATCACACGAAAACATTCTAGTTATAGCTATCTTAAATAAGATTTTTTGGGTGAACATACCACATAGCAATGAGACATCAATAAAAATTATAATTCTACTGAGTTATAAATAAGTGTATGAAAAAATATAAAATGTGAATGACATTGTCACTATCCATTTCACTCAATTACATAAATACATCTCATGTAATAGTAGACTATTTACTTCTTTAAAGGAATTATAGTAGATATCTTTTTTGACTCCGATAATTGATATGAATCAGTTGAAATTATGGATCACATCACATCACCACTTTTCATATTTTGATTCAACATCCCCTTGGATTATTTCTCCCCTAAAACCTAAAAAACTTGAGCATAACATAATAAAATTTAAAAACATCAGTAGGGGGAACCTATGGAATCATTAAAAATAGTATTTTGTTCGACCCTGATAGATCAACCCTTTGATACATTCTGGAAAATTATTTTGCTTGTTTTCTTTGTTTCAATTGACATGCCAACATAAATTTCTCTAACCATACAACTAGTCATTCATTACCAACTTAATCTGTATTATTTAATTATGAATATTTTTTAGGCTTTGTCTCTTTCCAAAATATGAGGTTTGAAACTATTATTACAAATTAAATTCTTTTATTCTCAAAAAAAATTCAATAATTCATGATTATTTCATAGAGAAAGAATATCTCTAATTTTCTTCTTCTCCTGCCTCTTACTCCATTGGAGGGATATTTCACATTACATCACTTCTCACCATGTGGAATGAAATTTGAGTTTTTCAATAATTTCATTTTTCATTTTTCTTTTATCATTTTTCGGATTCACAACAATGTATCTAAATGGGGGTGGGTCCTCCACTAAACATGCATTTTTCATAATCACAACAGTAGAAGCTCCTTTATTTTTCTCCCATGTTCGTTCACATTATTTTTAAGAGAGTTATTGTGAGTATAATAGAGTATGTGGTTGATACACATTTCATTTAGCTCCCTGTGTTTAACATTTAAAATTAAAAACAATGTCTTATCATTTTTTTCTTATGGTATATTATTTCTTGTTATTTACCATGGGAGTTAAGGATTAACTTTCTATTTCCATTTCCTTCTATTCATTCTTCCAGATACAATATCACGACTAATTCACAATATTATAACATATAAAACATATCCTATTAAAAAAACCCCTCATGTCTTTATTTCACGACATAAATGTTGATAAGGATGGAGATCTACTTATGACATTGAGCCCAAAGGGTCTTTGAACAAACATATTATATGTTCTAGTCTTCCACAATATTATAAATTGATGAGTACTTTATTCTTAGGGAGTTTTATTTTAGATTTCATAGTAAATTTTTTCTTATTATCATATTTAGAAATATTATTATTTCTTCACTCCAAGAAATATATTGCGGAGCTTCAAAATAAAATCATGATATACGACCATGCATCCGATAGAAATTGAATGTGTTTTAGACATTTATTGTAGAGGTAATTTTAGGTTTGTTTCCATCTCGTAATAAATTTCTCTTGCTTATGGAACTATTCTGGGATCTTTTCCACTCATGTGTGAGAGAGTTTTTATCATATCTAATACTAGATTTTAGCAACATAAATAGACTTTGGGATGAGACAATCCTTCCATGTTTCTCCTCAAAAATAGCATATTTTCCTTTAATTTCATTAGTTCCTTCAGAGCGTTAGTTTAATATTAATTTAAAATCATTATTCAACTTGGGATTTCCATTGAAGTTGAATATACAAACTTGTTTCTTGTCTGATTCTATTTTTTATCCAAATTTTTTAAACATATTGTCCCTAGATTGAATTTTAGAAATTTTTATGAGATTCTCCCCACTAATTATCTCATCTTCCAATTCTATAGATGTCATCATTTTAATATAAACATTATGCTTTATTTTTTATTTTTTATGAGAAAAAGAATAATTACATCATGAATTATCTTATTATAGAATTTAGTTCCCTCAAACCAATTCAGATAGTTGTATAACAAGATTGTAAATTCTAGCTTAAGGATTCTAAATTTCTTATGATTTTAGATTCTTTCCTTTGTCATCATATTTGAATTTTTATATATTTTTGTACATGTTTTATAGTTTATCAGCTTTAGAATTATTATTCTCCATAATATTAGTAGATATACCAATTAGGATTTTATTTAACATTATTATCTTGTTTAACTCAATTTCAAATAGTTGTATCTGATTATCTTGAGGCTTATTATCCACTTTTAATTTATGATCTATTTTTTTCATGTCAACAATGTCTACAACTGGCCTTCTTTGAATTTTTTCATCATCTATAGTCACAAAATCACCCATCATGTCAGGTCCTTCATTTATTTTAACAGTATCATGGAATATTGAAATATTATCATAATCTGATACTTTATCGGAATCATTCAATAGAATAACACACCTTCCATAAACACATCCACAATGATAAATTCTCCTAGACTTCCACATATTCTTTGAAGATATTTCTTTCTTTTGTGGAACAAAAGGATAAGAGGAGACTAAAACATTTATTTCAAAATTCAAATGATCCATGTTCGATAAAAGAGATCTTATTAATGAAATTTTGAATTTGATACAAATTGTGAGTCCTAAAAGGTTCTTAGATACCTTGAAGAGGGGTGGGGGTGGATCATGGTATGGATATTCATTTCAAAAAAAACATACCCACTGGATCTTGAAATCATTATTATAAGGGTAAACATTATTTCCATTAAGTGTTTATGTTGATCTAATTATTTCTTTATTTATCTATTGATGATGCATTGAAAGTATAGAAGGAGAGAAAGAACAAGGAAACACATATTTTTTCTTATTTCTCCCTCACTGGGATCCATCAAAATAGCATACAATGACAATTTATCATCGTACCAAATCCAATGATTCTCACTTCAAAAAAAAATTTCAGTCTAGATCTTGTTTATGCATAGGAATGCTTCTTTTAAATTGTATCGTTATAGCTCACTACCTCACAAGGGTCACTAAGCAAGTCTTTCCTTCAATGAATTATTGGAGGTGGAGAGAATAACCTTATTCCCCTTCCATATCTCACTATTATGGAAGGGATTCACACATAGTTTATAGACATGTAGGTCCCTTAATTAGAAAAATGAATACATCCTCAGTTGTAGGAAGATTCTCTATGGATGTTCTACTTTCATCAACATGATGAATATCACTTTACCACAGTTTTACTATGAAATATATTTTTAAAACATTCATGATAATCACTACCTTTTCAAATATCTCATAGAATTTTTAGAACTACCAAATTATATAAAAAAATATACTGCCTAGGTGATACCCACAACATTCATGGATCACTCATCTTTCATAAAGATCAACTTGGCTTTTAAATGTAACCTCTTTTTATGAATCTCGGGCACTCTTATGAAGTTCACTTAGACTACGAAAAGCTCATAAATTTTCAGATGATTTTTATAGCCATCATGAAAATCAATACATTCATTATACTAGAAAATTTTAATCAACTTTTATAGTCTTCATGATCTTCCGTTATTTATGAAAATTTTCAAAAAAACAACCATCAAAAATAATATTCATGATTTCATAGCCTACGGATTTTTGCTATAGATTTCCCAGTTTTTATGTTCAGATTGGTCATATTTATTGGTGTTTCCACCCATTATAATAGTATCCATCCTTGTAATTCCCTTTTCACAAATCTCTCCAATCTCATTCATAAAGCTTGTAGTTTTTATAAAGAACCGGGGAAATTTCTCAATCACAAAACTTCTCATAGTTTGGGAGATGTAATATTAATTATTTATGCAATCAAAATGATCCTTAATGATAATACACACCTTTGAGAAACCACCTTCATGAAACTAATTCATTAAGAAACTCATGCATTTACCATAATTTTATGAGGCCTTCCAGAAAATACAACTTTTTCAATTATTAAAACATCACTAAAAAATTCGATCCAATTTTTTTTTAAACGCAATAAAATGATACCAAATTTTATATGGGATTTATTATACAACATCAATGGAATCCAATAATATTTCCTGGAACTTATTAAAATTACATTGTCAAAAACCATGTAGAAACCCCACAACAATTTGTTTCCACATTCTTTGGCAACAAAAAATCAACCCAAAAAAACATCAATGATACTGTGAAGGATTTTTTCCTAATATATTATAAAAATCATATCAAACTATTATATTAAAATATTTTATTAAAACAATATGTTACCTTCTTTCATGTATTTATTGTCTCTATTTTTTTCAATTTTTTTTGTGTTTTAGGAATTTAGAGGATGGATTTATATTTTCTCTTATAAAGACAAAGAATTTGGGGATTTATGTTAGTTAGAGTTGATGTAGTCCATGTGTAAATGTTTTAGAAGGGAGGTTCACTATTGTGTAGGTGCAATAGTGTGGAGACTAACAACTATTTTGTCGATAATCAGGATGTAGCATATTGGAGTTTTTGGTAACACAAGAGCATGATGTGTGCGGTTGAATGCACTATGGATCCATAGATGCCAGTTTGAATAGAAAATTCACATTTTAATTTAGCTATGCCATGGAGGGAGGGCTACATCATGAAGGTTTTTTTAATTAATTTCATTTCTAATACTTATTTAAACATTACTAAAATGTGGTTCTTGTGCTCTTCCATAGACCTACCCAAAGTGAATTAGATCTGGGTGATATCATCCAAGTGTTTTCATGGGGCTACATGACTAGGGGTGGTTGCAGCACCAACTAAGGTGGCTTCACTATGGTCTGGCTATTTGTAGTCTTATTGACATATCGACATGGGGACTGCATCATGCTCTATTATTGACACTCATAAAATTCCTAAGCTCAATTTTTTATTCTCTATATAATTATTGAAACACTTTCAAATTTATATCCCTTGAAGGCTCCCAATATGATTTTTTAATCATATGATATCCATTTTTCTCATATCAAACAACCACTGATCTTGTCATATCCCATTTCAGGGATTAAATATACCTTCTTGAAATATATTCTGATCTGAAATTATCATATCCTAATAGATTGATATATCATCATGTTTTTAATGGATTTAAACTTATTTTTATGAAACATTATTCAAAATTACAATCCTCGATCTCTTTCACCATCATTAATCATTGGAAGATCATATTAAATGTGTTTAGATGATCTGATTTCATGAAAATGGTTGGTGGTTCCAAAAGATTTTTATATAAAATTTATGCCTTTAATTTAATGATTTATTCGAAATTAAATTTTAAATGATATTAAAACATGGAATTTAGATAATTTATTTATTATTTTGAAAAGGGAATTGACATTGTGGAAAAACCCAATTTCATTGGGATCATAATTGTTGGGTGGATTTGATAATATTTATGGGTTTTTTGTAAAATTTATTTAATATAATGAATATATAAATTTCATAAATTTTAGTGGGATTTTAAAATTCAATAACTGATAAAAAAATATGATTGTTTTTAAATAATAAATACATGTTGAATACTGAATGTTAGAAATTTTATTTTTGACCTTTTTTTAATAGATATATTTTTTGAGGATTGATTGATTAATTAGTTGACGTAAAAGTGATCCAAGGTTGTTAGAGGGAAATTAAGAGAATAAAACTATGTTATAACCACCCTATATTTGTATTGATGGAAGAAACACTATTTGACACACACTATGACATGAATTTATCCCTGATGAGGAGTTGAGTCCTAATGGTCTATGTTATGGAAAAGTGCAAACATTGATCCGAGATAACTAATGAGTAGTGTGAGGATAATATTTTATGAAAAAAACATACCATTTTTCCTGATAAATGGTGTTATTGTATACTTTATTTTATGATTACATTCCATTTATTATTGGAAATTTTTTAACAATAAAAAAAATTATATATGTGTTTTATATTAATTTTTCATTCATGAAATTGTTGACATATATTATATCACGTTTCTTTGTAATGGATGGCCTATTTGAACATATTTTAATTCTGTTACTTTCCATTTTTAGTTAAATTGGAATCAAATTAGATTAAATTGTCATGGAATTGATTATTGAACTCATGGGGAGACCCTACTGGGTTTTATAACTCAAACACTACATTTTATATAAGGAATGTGTTGATTATCAATTTCTAGGTACAAAAAAATGAAAAACACCACATTGAGGTGATGTATGTTCTTGACATATGGGACCTGATGTGTTGGAGATGATTGGTGGATATGTGATCCACATGATGCACAGTTTTTTCTTTCAAATTTATCATGGAAGATGATGTTTCTTTTTTTGATGAATTACATTAGCATTGATTTATCCATTTCTATTTGGTACTTCTCCCTTGGAGTGTTGATCAAATTTATTTGTATCTTTCCCAATAGGATGTTTTGTTTAAATATCCTTCCTTAAAATTTCATGTGGTATACCATGTGATATTCCAGAACCCTCAGAGATCGGGAACACCCATCGAGAATGTTATTTCTAGATCAGGTATTTGGGTATTAGGGTAGTCGGGCTTGTTCATGATAGCTATAAGGAAAAAATAAATAAAGGTATTGAATCTACTATATCATGAAACAGAAAAAAATTCCATGCCTATACCTCCCAAGCCATGTTCAATCCTCAAAACTCATAAGGAAAATTCTAAGCTAAATATAAGTTTCATCATCCAATGGTTTGAATCCAGATGAAGATATAGTTGATTCTCGAGTATATTAGAAGATATTATATGATGATTATTGGATTTTAGTGTCCATTTATTGAACATGATGAGAATAAATAGTCCTCCATGGGGTTCCCCTTTTCCATTGAGTTAATTTTGAATAAATACTTTTTTGTGTGGAGTTTATAATTTTAGACTTTTTGGATGTGTAATGATGTGTTCATATGAATACTATGTTGAATAATGAAGGGTTATTATCATATAAAATAGAGTAAAGGCCAACATAGAGTCTAGCTAATGTAGAGTTCTTCTTTATATAATATTTAATCTTGATATAGAGTTGTTTATAGACATTATAATTTTTTTAGTGAACATTAATTTGTTAAATAAAAGGAATGTTGAATCCATTTGATTTTAGATAAAATAATATTATATAGAAAAAAATATGACGAGCAATTTTATAATTATTTTATAAAAAATTGAATACTAACGAAGAATAATGGATCATAGATTTCGATGTGTTGTGAGATTTCGGGTCATGAATTCAACTATAAATACCATCCTTGAATAAATTTAGTGGTATAAATAATAAGTTCATACTTGGTTGAAGGAACTAGATACTGATAATAGATAATTTTTCAAATAATGAATACTATGTAGTTTTAACTTCTCTATATATAGTTATTTATATTAATGAGAAGTAGTTTTTATGGGTATCTTTAGAGTTGGGTTTTCATTATTTATAATAAATGATGGAGATTCCGTAGTATCAAATTATGAAAATTCATGGTCATTGAAACCAATGTATTCACATATTTTAGTGAATATATATAAAAATAATTTAATATATCGAGAATAAAACCAACACTAAAATTATTGATTCATATAAATCAATAAATTTTTTTAAAATTAGATTAATTTTTTGAATGAGATAAAATAATTGAAAACATTTTGAATCTCTTTTTTATTGATCGAAAGGATTGGAAGACCTCACATATCATTAAAACCTGAAGAGAATCAATTTTTTGTTTTTGAATATATTATATGGATAATGAGGTGATCCAAGAAAACATCCGTACAATATAAACCATTTTCATAATTTATACATTCAATATCCCATAAAATATCCAAAAATAAGGGCCTAATGATCCAGTGTCTTTTGTTATTAGGTATACAAACAACGTATTTTTCAACGAATTCATGATTTTACATAAATAAACATCACATGAGACACCCTATATAGATTTATCATACAAAATATTTTTTTATAACCTATGGAATATAAAAATAAAATGGTGAACTTAGATACCTATTATTGGTAAACCTGAGAGATATAAATCAAAGATCATTAGTGAGAATGTGAGGATCATTTGTGTAGTGGAAAATAATTATAGTACAATATGATAAAATGGAATAATCATACATAATAGAACATGAATCATAAATAATAAATACATTTCATAACTATTTTGTATAAAATAGGAGTTATTAGTCAATAATATTAAACGATGAGAGAATAACATATTCATCGTGTTGTGGTTTAAGAACATGGAATATCATATGCATAAAAATAATATCATATTTCAAGGATATCCACCATGACATTCATTACATAATGGGTTAAGATGAAAATCTTACCAGTATGTAATAGGATTTTACAAACCACTTATGTACTTTTGGAATTGGGATAACCAACCGTATACCCCATTGATCACACATGTGAACATAGATACCCAAAATCATCTCAATGAAAAACATCAATATCTAATGAGGTAACAAAATTAAAAAAAATGCATTTTAAGGATAAAACTGAATCACCAATCACATAAAGATAACCATAAATATGTATTCCATAATAATTAAAGTGCATTCATCATTACATAACTACTTAATTAACCCTTGTATAAGAGTCATGTTTGAATAAAATTTCCATAAAACAGTTTATAATCCAGCCAAAGTGAGAATGTGAATGTAATTACTATATTATATCCCCATTGAAGCACAATAATCATTAATGTATGTTTAAATATATGGAAATTATTTTATAAAATCACTATAAATATTATTTTAGAAGAAAAAAATATATAATTTCCCCTTGTTCATTTTTATAAAATAAAAAATACATAGAATATTGGGAATATTTTTATCATTGAAAACCCATTGAAATAATAAATTAATGTTTAATAATTAATAAATACATAATGCTTGGAAATGGTGATCAATTTTTAAGTGACAAAAAAATTATTTTCATAGTTTTTTAATGAATGTAAAAAATAGCTTGTAATTAAATATTTGAAAATATTCCATTCAAAACAATTATAATGAAACTAAAAGGACGTTTAAAATTTCATATGGAAATAATTTAAATATTTATAAGAATATTATTGAGAAAATATAATTATTATGGACATAGAGAATGAAATTGTTGGGTAAAGGTCATTAAAACTGTCGGAGTAATGAATTTAAAAAACCCATAGTATTTTTTTATCCATTGAATAAAAACCTAAGGAAAGACAGAACCATAAATTGATTTTTAAATCCCTATAATTTTCATAATAAATATCATAATATAATTTCATAGTCAATATATACACCACACAAAATAAATAATGTGATGAATATAGAACAAATCTAAATGAAGGGAAATTCAGATAATAATAACCCATACCACGTACTTATTCTTAGTAGGGAATTATATAAATTCAGTACATATTGAATTTATATTAATTATTCATATAATTAAGAAATTTATTAATATTTTAATTAATTTATAAATTCTATTTTTAATTTATCATTACCCTTATGTCAATTTTTAAATGTTAAAAATAATATTTGATTGTTAATCTTTTTATATCCCTTTCAAGCATATATTTGGTGGTTCCGATCAAGGTGTAATTTTCTTGGGTTGATCACCTTTACTATTCTAATTATATGTTAATTAATTTTTTTATATATATTTAGAGTCACCAATACATTTATTAAAGATTCTGTTTATAGTTCCCATGGAAGGCTTAAAAATTCACATTTTTTGTGATTATTATTTAATAATTGAATTGAATTTAATGATAATGATACCTTTAAATAGTAACACTCTAGAGTTATTTTTTTCAAATTCATCATTATTATATATTATTACTATCACTTATTTATATTATTCATTCATGAGATATACATTATAATAATTTTCATGTATGTGGAAAAACAAACTAAAATGAGAACATGTTATAAAAGTTGATGGTGTAAAAACATTTTATTTTTTATTGATAATATAAATTTTATAAAAGAATTTTTGGTTAATTTTTTAGTGATAAATTTAATTTAGTAATTGGAAGATTAATAATACTTTGATAAACAATCAAGAAAAATATATCATATTCATTGATATATTGAATATTTTCCTGAACAACCTTTTCAAAATGAGAGGTCTATGAATTATTCTTAGAACCAAAGGTTCCAAAAAAATTTAGTGGGTTTGTATATAGAACATTATCATTGAGACCCAATAGAATTTCTATGTAAATGTGTGGGTTAACATATGATGAGGAGGGATCCTAGTAATGATGAGATGGGTGAAATAATTTTAATACTTATTTCATAATATAAAAAGGAATTTCACTCTCAAGGAAAGCATCACAAAATTAGAAAAAATAAAAATAAAAGATATGTTATATTAATAATAATCATATTAAATAAAATTTGTTTTTTTTTAATTTTTTGGCCCCGCCCCATTATTTAACCCCATTTCAACAATTTTAATATTTTCTGAGGTGACTAAATTTTAATATGTGGAAATATTTTTATGAAAAAAATAAAATGGAACTTTTTATCCTAAAAACAATATTCTAGATAAAAATATTAATAACCTTTTAATAGGTTCAATTTTTTAGGTTTTAAAAATTACTTTTTAAAAATGTGTGTATAGAACAACACATGTTGTCTCTAAAAAAACAAATATTAAGAACAAAAATGAATTTATAGACATTTTGTACCACATAATAATCATTAAAATATATTTATTTTTTTTAATATTAATATAATTATTTCTTTCTTTAAAATTATACGTTCAATATGAGTGATTGAAATTTTAAGTAAAAACACATAATAGAAAATAATATAATGTTTTTAAACAAACTCCTTTTGTTAATACATGATTAATGATTTTAGTAAAAATTATAATTACTTAATTATATCAATTATGATAATAATTTATTTTTTGAATCATTCCATGAATTTCATCAATTCAATTTATGGATAAAATTATTTTGAAGATATATATTTTTCATAGATGTCTAATTTATTAAAAATCACCTATTAAACAAATGGTATTTTCTATTTGAATTTGAGCACATTTATATTAAAAAATAATTTATATCACTTATTTTATTTCATTTAAATTTCTCATTAGATATTTTATTTCACAATATTTATTTTTTTCATATATCATAATCATTCAAACACATTGAATTTAATTATATAGAACCTTTTAATAAAATCATGGGATGTTATAGAGATCAATTATGGTATTATAATGCAAAGAAGTGGCTGAAGATGGGAATAAGGGGAAATTTAAAGGATATATTTTTCACTACAATTTTTTATAGAAAAAATAAAAAATCATTAATAAGTAAAAGAGAATAAATATTGAATGTAAAAACATAGGGTTCACTACGGTGAAGAAAAATAAGTGGGGATCTACACTACTATTCCTTATAAAGAGTAAGATGGTTTATTTTTAACGATGTTGTGAATATAAGAGAAGATAAATAAGAAGACCATGATACACATTAATAACTTGATAGAAGTATAAATTTGAGAATTAATCCTTTGATGTTATCCCTATTATATCATTATATATTTTGGAATTCACCTGAGTGTGGGATGTACCAAGACATGTTGTGTGTAAAGAAAAGTAATAAAATTTTAGGAAGATGTAGTGTAAATCACATAGGTTCATATTGGTGGGTAAATGGGTAACAATGTAATTTGAATCACATGAAATATTAACCCTTATTTTTGAAATGTGAACCTCCTAAATCACAGGTTCTATTTATGTGTCTGTGTTTTGGATATGTTTTGTGAAATGATGAAGGTGAGAAGAGAGGATAAAATAACCATACACCTTATCAAATTTTATGGGTTAAAATAATAAATGTATATAATTATGAAGTTTTTTAAGAGCCACCAAAATTAATTCACCCCTCTCATTGTTGAATATATCCCAAACCATTCCCCTTAATTGGCATCAGATCCATATTCACCTCTGATTGGAATCTCTGTTTTTTATGTTTCTATATTCTAAATAATTGTGTATTTTATTTCTAATTTATAATGAAATTTAATTTTTGTTAAGATATTTTTATTTCAATTACTAATTCTTTCTCTACAAATACTATGATGTACATGAGAATGAAATACAAGAAGATGTTTTAGAACTCATCTATTGTTATAATAAAAAGAATATATTTCTGGACCTACATGCATTGACAAAGAGAAATATTATTTCAAAGGAAAATAAACGGTGATTCGGTCTGCCAATAAAAAATTGGAAAACTCTTCTACAAAAAATTATGTAAGAAAATAGGATGATTATGAAGTATGGGAATCTTTTTGTGAATTCTATTCTAAATATGATCTATGAACTAGTGCGTGTGAACATGTGTTAATAGATTTTTATGTTTCGTCCTTAAAAGAGATGATGTACTGATTTTATAATTAATTTTTTTCTCTTACCTATGGGATTTTCAAAATTTTATAGGATCATACCACTCGGATTATAGAATATTCAAAAAGATAAGAAATTGAATAGAATTCAATTTTAAAATTAAAGCCTATTTTATTAAAATAAAATTCTAAAATTTATAAATTTAACATTTAAGTATACTCATTGATATATTCTCTTTAGAGTGCGCATTGCATGATATGTGGAGATATGGGGTTCACCTACTATCGTAGTGTCTCACGTATTACATCCCCCATAAAATAATTTCATCTAGAAAATTGGTGGGTATTTAAGCTAACAAAAAATTATTATATTAGTTACAAATATGTTTTTAGTGATCCTAGGTTTCCTCTTACTTTTTATGATTTCTCTCATGGACTTTAATTAATCCAGTTGTTCGATTCAAAAACATTTGATATCTAGTGTCATAAATTTTTATAGGCTCTTCATTATAAGACTAGTAAATCTACAACTATATCCCAATACATGTGAGAAGATGTGTTGGATCAAGCATTATATTTCAAATCTAATGAATCATGAAATATTTCATGTAAATTATAAGGGTTGTTTAATATATCCAATTGATAATCTATGCCCTTAATTCTTATTATTTTTACAAAAGTAGCAATATACATTGGGATTAAGATCCACCTTTTACCAAATCATACAACTACATTACAAATGAAAAACATAAAAAATAAGTGATCCCTCACATTAAATTCTACTTCATTCCATTTATTTTAACATCTTAAAATTTTATTTTAAATTAAAAATAATCTTTATGGCATTCATTACATGAAACCATGGGCATTAAGAGAATAGAGAAATATGATAAAAATATTGTTATTTCAATGTGAACATTATAACATAAAACATTAATTAATATATATTAATTTGAGAAACAATCATATGAATGTATTTATTTATGTCCCAATAAATATAAATTTCATGATTATTTTTTAAGAAGTAAACACTTTTTTTAGAAATAACATTTTATGATACAAAAAGAAAATTTATTAAAAAAGGATTTTTATTGTATTTTTACATGAAATTTATAATTAATTTATATAATTTTTTAAAATTTTATTTACATTTATTTAAATAATTATTTAATTAAACATATTAAAAATATCATAGGGTTAAATTTATGGATTTTCCTGAAATGATTGATTTTCCCGAGAATATGGAAAAATACAAAATTTTCTTAAAATTTATTTCTTAAAATTTAAAACACTCATTATTATTTCAATATAATATTATATTAAGAAAATAATAACTTAATTACATATATTTAAATTAATTACATAGGAATCAAAGTTATTCATGATAATTTTTTATGTTTATTTTGGGCTTAAACACATTATCTTGAAAAAATGTCCTAATTTCATTTTACCCATATATAATAAACATTATTTAATCCACTTATAGAAATTTAATATTAAATAGTTTTTTCCATATTTGGAAGATCTACATTCAGATTTTGTAAATACATCCTTTTTTGGTCATTATCAACAGTAAAATTAGTATATATTTCCACCTCATTAAGGGAAAATCGGATAATTATGGTTAAAAATAATGTGAAAAAACTAAAAACAAACCTATAGCCTATCATTAAAATATAAAAGTAATGATTTTTAAACACCATCATTAAATATTATAATTTATGTCATTTTTTCATTTTTCATTATAAATGACTTTAAAATTAGTATAAGTAAATATATATTAAACAATTTCATTTTCATACTTTTAATATAAATAAAATTTTTTGATAGGTATTATAAAATTATAATATGTCATAAATGGTAATTTTAATGATATATTATTGATTGTTATCTAATAAATTTAATTTAAATATTTAGGGATGAAATAATTACATTAACATCTTACGAAACACTAACTCATTAATTGTGAATGATGCAGAAAATCAAGTAAATAATTTTTAAAACACTAAAATTACTATCGTGTCGGTGTATTAAATTGACTATATGAATTTTTATTATTAATATACCATAATATACATAAGAAAAAAAATTTATATTCAAATTATCTTTATCAAATGTTTTTATTGTGAAATTATATGTACTATTTTAAAAAATTTATTAAGATTATTTCAGGTTAAATAGTATTTTATTAAATTATTTGAAAATCATTAGAAGATTAAATTTGTAAAATTAGGATGAGGAATGATCTAAAATTTCACCCCTCTGAAATTTAATATCCAATTTTCAACTTTTAAGTAAAACTATAACAATTTAATGTTGAAAATTTTATTATAATAGATATGGTTAAAATTATATATCCAATTGGTTAATATAAAAGATAAGGTATAATCAGAGATAAGAGCCTATAAAAATTCTATTTGATAATTATATAATACTATTATACTCATTATATTTTAATACATGTAATTTTTTTACCATTTTATATGAGTTATATATATATTATATTATAATTTTTCATGTATTTCCAAAAATGAAATTAACAATATTTTATAACCCAAAAACAATTTTATGATTTAAAATTCATAAATATACTATATTAATCCATGTGAATTGTATATAGTTGAATATATCAAAAATTTTAAACGTATGGGTCACATGTATTTTTTTTTGAAAACATTCATGATCTTATATGATTAAAAAAATTTGATATCATGATAATTTTCAAAAAATGTTAATAGGGAATTATAAAAATGAGATAAGGGTAAAAAAATCACCTAAACTTATCCATATGTTTTTTTATTAAATTAGTTAGAAAAATACTCATAATATATAAAAATTATTTTTAATTTTGATACATTTTTTCCCGAAATATAATTTATATTAATTTAATATTTTATGTACTTCCAAGAGTTCCCCTCCCCTCACTTTTAGAAGGAAACTCCTTCACTATTTTCAATGCATATTCATGAGAAACATAGAATGAGAAACCCAAAAATTACACTTCTATACTTCTCTATACAATAATTAGAGGTTCTTGAATCTTAAATGATCATTCAATTGTTTCATATGTAGGGATCTAAAGGAAGTATTTCAAATAAGAGGTAATATTTAATACTTAATATTTGACATTTATTTATCACTAGTGGGAAATTGGGTTTCTAGGTCGGTTTTCATTGATTTTTTTCTTTGGTTATTATGGGACACTATTGTAGTGGGCATTTTAAGTTAATTTTTTGCATCATTTAAATTAAAATGTTGTTTTAGTTGAATTATTATATTGGGTTTTCACATCTTTTATCATATAATAGACATGAGAAAATGATTTTTTACATCATTTATTGTATAACCAACATGAAAAAAGAAGTTTCTATTTAGGGTATGGGATAACCAGTATGAAATACCCTTTAAGAATGTTTTTTAAATAGGTTATAAGATAATATATGTGAAAAAACATTCCAAAGGATTTTTTCATGTTGTTTATAAAATAAATGAAGTGAAACCTAATTTTTGAAAAAATATTTCAATTTTCAACCTTCATATCCATAGATAAGAAGAAGAGAAACAATAAAAAATTCCATCAGAATCCCTGATGTATAAGTAGAAAAATATAACCAACAAAACCTATTTAAAATAACATCTTTAAAAAATACAATATATATTTTAAAAATACTAAAATCCAAGAACAACTGAAAAATTACTTTACCATTCAAACACATTTAAAATTTGAACTTTCAAAATTATACTATAAATTAAAAACAAACTATGATCCAACCAAACCTATAAAATTATTTCTCCGTTCAACTTTTATGTGTCTTATTTCTTCTTATCTAAAATTACAAGGGTTATTAAAATGATAAAAATTAAAAGGAAACCATTTAACATGTATTATGAATAAATTTATTGAAATATTAAAGAAATTAATATAAATAAATCGAACCTACTAAAACATTATAACTATCCTAGATGGAATTATTTCATATATAAATCTTAACACATAATATTCAAATTATTTTTTTCTTTGTTTATGAAAATGTATTTTTTGAAGAGTTTTTTAATTAAAAATAATTTTGTTAATTAGTATATCCAAGATTTAGTAATTATAAATGAAAATTCACTATTTCTTTTAAATATTTGATTTGGGCACCCTATTTCATTTTTGCCTATTGAAATATATTTCGTCACCTATTATAAAAATATATGAATGAAATAAATTTTTAATTCATTATAATATAAACATGTTATAATAAATTAAATATTACATTTCCAATACATTCTTAAAATATTGTCATTCTCCACCATAGATAGAGAATAACTAGTGAAGTGCCATATCCCATAGAGAAAAATTGCTAACATCTATTGGCCATTAATATAAAAGAACGTTTTATTTTAATTTATTTTATGATAAAATATATACAAAACATTTTGGGATAAATGTTTCATACTTTTGGAGGTAAGGAATCATCCATACATGAAAAATTTTATTATTTTGAAATCATTTAGAAATATAAAATGGTATATCTGCTTCAATCATTTTCATTGCTATATGTGAAATAAACTATGGGTCCAAAAATCCATATATATCTATCTTTTCATGCTATTTACACATTATATAAAGATACCTAATATAAAACAAATATAAGTATAAATTAAAAATAAATTTACGTACAAAACAATTTATGTTAAGACATATATTGATGAAACATGCATCATTTTGATACCCATATAATCTCCAGTCACATGTTTCATGATATCCTTTCTCAAAATACCGACAATCAATTCACACACAAATACTCCTTCTTTATGTAAAATCTCATAAACATCCAACAAAAACTTTGAAAATTATGACAATTTAGCAATATTACTAGAATATATATCTCATGCCATAACACTTTCTATTTATTATTTTCTATGTTGTATTTCATTATCCATAATTTTCTATTATAGAAACATGATTAATATATATACTGTAAAGTGTTAAAAAAATCAATACAAAATGAAATAAAATAAAAAATACACCAATAACTATTTGGAAATATGTCATAGAAGTCTAGAAGAAAAAAAATAAAAAGTGGATGATACATTTTCCATGTGTACTCACATCATCTGTAGGCAATGATACTCTAGCTATATATCTAAAATACCATGTAAATTATACCTATGATTCTCTATCATTATCTATTGATGATGAAATTTATCTCTAATATAAAATATCATCCCATATTCAATAATATTATGTAGTGGATGATCAAAATATAACTCATAATAATGGGGAAGATATAGGGGAGGGGTATAGTAGTGGGATAATGAGTGGGGTATCTAAGAAGAGGTGGAGGAGTGGGAGCTGGAAACTGAAACTATCTTTTCATGTATATAAAAATGACTGTACCCAAGCTATGATCCTATCCTCCTTAATTACAATAATATCTTGAACATGAGCATCCGATGATACAATATCTATAATGAAAACCCTCAATTGATGAAGTTTATGATTGTGGAAATTCTTTTTTCATTGTTAAACTCATCGTGAACCCTCATACAAGAATTGGGAATTGTTCATTTTCTAATGTTTTAGCAAAAATATCACACATACCCTCGGTGAAAAATACCCCCTATATGCTTTTATCCTCAAAAGAATCTTGTATGAATAATTATAAATATTCATTAATGAATCAAAAATGAAAATTATTTAATTAACATATATTAATTAAACATTTTAAAATCCTCTCAAATATAACCCTAAAATATTCTATAAGTAATTTAACATTTTTCGCATCTGATCCATCTTCCAGTTTTTTTGTCTAGCTGGGGGGGTTGAGGGGATACCTCTGCTAATCTTGAAAAAACCTCTCTATATTTTATAATATTTTCATCAATCTTTTTTTCTTCTAATAGCATATTCCCTCAATATGATATAGTATGAGGCAATACATTTCTAAATTGGGCCTCCTTATAAGATCTCCAAAATGGCTATAAATTAGGTATAATGAAATTATTAATAAACCATTAATTTGATCATTAATATAGAAAACATTTAATAGGTACCATTTCACATAACCAAAAATATTATTATCTTATAAATTCAAAAAATTTCATGCATGTATCTTTATATATAAAGGGATATATAACACATGGATTATGATTTTTCTTATGCCAAAAAATGAAATCTGATGTGAGGGT
Organism: Viscum album; assembly: GCA_963277665.1. Lineage (NCBI taxonomy): Eukaryota > Viridiplantae > Streptophyta > Magnoliopsida > Santalales > Viscaceae > Viscum > Viscum album. The sequence goes on along the minus strand of CAUJRU010000019.1, from coordinate 2,255,792 downwards.
TATTTTTAATAATATTCATATCCTAGCATCCAATGAAAATCATTTCCTCCTAACACCTATAGTGTAAGTTATATCATATGTCATCTGATATGAAGGAGGAAAACAAATATTACTGTAAAAATTTCAAGATAAGTAATATAATAAAAAAATCATATTACAAAAAATAGTCACCCACAGGTGAGATAGTTTCAATTTTTCAACACTTATCCAATCATCTATCAAATACTGATTTTTTTGGAACAAATATAAATATCATGAATTTTTTTTAATTATGTCCTCTTCGAATATCATTAAAATCAATTTCTAACAGTATCCTCAAGTCCTAGCTATGGGAATATTTTTTGGGAAACGTTTTTTGCCACATTTACCAACCCTAGAATTATTCTTTGGAACTCTGGGAGTAGATTTCTCTTGTAAAGAATGATTGGGCTCACCAAGAGGATCACGTGCATGTTCCTCCCCCTATGTACGAGTACGATCATCTCTAGAAGTATGGAGTAGATTAGTTGATTGATCTGTCATTATATTATACATCAAATAAATAAATAATTAGTACATGAATATAAAAATTCATCTATTACAATAATAATTTAAATAAAAAATAAAAAATTATAAAACCAAATATAACTAAATTAAAATTAATTCTTTTTTATTAATATTTCTTATTATTAAAAGTTATAACAACAACAATAACATATGAAATGTGAAATAAATGAATGAAAACAACTCCAAAAGTTGTGTATGAATTGTTAAAATTATCTAACCTAACATTTTATGGAATCTTAAAAAGTAATTCAGAAGTAATGATATGTTACTTGTAATATTAGAAATTTAATAAATTATTTTTTCCAAAATTTCATCATCATGATAGTTATTTATTGTAAAAACCATGTTTATTACATTTTAATAAATATTATCTATTAATCATTCCATGTAGGTAGGGATATCATGTAAATTAGAATCTTCAGCCTTTTTATCATCCCCAACATATTTTATCATTCCATTTAAAACAACCAACCAATGCATATAATATTTATCAAGAACATAGAAATTTGGTTTCTCTTGTGTTTCCATTATAAAAGGATCAACTGTGTATTCTAATCTATTCAGATTAATAAGTTCCACTCCAAAATAATCATGTCTTAAACTATTGTTACAATTAAATCCTTTATACATAATCATCGAAACTTTAAATTTATTGTAATCAAACTCCTATATTTCTTCAATTACTCCATTATAGTAACATAATGCGTAGATATAGTTTTTTCTCTAGAACACAAAAAATGGATTTCTTTTGATAAAAACAATATATTATTTTTCTAAAAATAAATTCTATTGTCATGATCATTGAAATGAAATATGTATACATTAATTTCATACCTCAACAATGTTATCAATTTTAAACTTCGACTACCCACTAACAATCTCATTGATTTTGATGCATCTATTCAACCAAGAACGGTCTCTTTAATCCATGGAAAAAAATTGGTCATGCTCATTTAAAATCTTTATATATTTCTTCTATGAATAAAATCATTTCAAAACATTAAAATGAAATGTTATATATGGTTGAGAATGACCTATATAATAAATGATGTATAAATTTAACTTCTTTATATGTTCACCTATCGATGATTTCACATTCAAGCAACATATCACCTTTCCCCCATTAATAACTTCTTCATAGAGTGGTAGAGGCGAACCATTGTGCTCTTTTTTAGAAATGTGTTGTGTAAAAATATCTGTAACTTCCTCATAAATATACTTCTCTACAATGGATTATTTAAGTCGATATAGATTCATAACATACCCACTCAATATATTCATATACCATTCAAAAGGATACATCCAAAATAGATATATAGATCGACAGTAATTTCATTCTCACACCAAATATACAATTAAATGAACCATGATAACAAAAAATATGGAGGGAAATATGCTTCAAAATTATATTTAATAGAAATGATTTTTTTTCCAAAATCATCAAAGCATTCAGATCAATCACCTTATTCAAAATTTATTTGAAAAAATAACACACCTTCATGACTGTTATTATGACTTGAATGGGAAATATTCCAAGAAATGAAACCAGATGTAGTTTTATCATCATGATGTGAAAATCATTATATTTCAAACCTGTCAACTTTAAACAGTTTAATGATACAAAATTTATGACATTTGAATTATAACCCTGTGATAATTTGATATCATGATGAAACATAAAAAAGATAATTTTATCCCTCTTTTCTAATGTATGATAATCTAGTGGAAGGAATCTTCTCCATCTATCAAGAGTGGTAGTTAACTCCAACTCTATTCTAATTCAGAGTATGTATGAGATTTCATTCAACCCATATTTAGTCATTCCTTTAATATCTGACAATGTTCTAATAAATATATCAAGGATATTCTTATCCACGTTCATGATGTTAATGTCATGTTAGAAATTATTTTATCTCCAATATGATACCTCAATAAAATATTTACTATTTCATCCACATATTTCTATCGTTAGAAAATTTATGTTCCTTTGTGAATATCACATCATGGTTTTGATCCCACTCAAAATACTGATCAATTGATATTTTTTTGTGGGAAAATAGAAAATTCATATAATACATTGAATTGGTTTTTTATCTTCTAAAAGAGTGATCCATATGAAAAATATTTTTCTTACACATGTATACAATTTTTCTCCCATGATGCAGTTGATAATATGAAGCCTATTTTTCACAAATTGGACACCTTTTTTCATTAACACAATATCAAGAATAATTTCAATATGTTGGGAATTCATTTATAGTGAACATAATCATTTCATTTAGTTGAAAATGTTGTATTTTATAATAATTATACACCCAAATATCATACTCTCATAAGATATTCATATCATCAATTAATGGTGATAATAAAACATCAATATCATTTTCAGGTTGTTATGGTCTAGAGATCAGTATACTCATCATGATATATTTACGCTGCATCCAAAATTCAAAAGATAAGTTTTAAATAACCAATAAAATAGTAAATGAATAATGTGTTCTACTAAGGATTCAATATAGATTAATTCCATCATATCGTATTCCAATTCATCGATTTCTAACATTATTTTCTGATTATAGGAAACTACTGATCAATTTTCTTCCACTAGTGAAACTTTTCAAGATTCCATAATATTCCATCACATATTTGATAATATTCATGCCATATTAACTTTTTTTAGCATGTGGATTTTCAAATAAATTTTTACAATGTGGAATTATCGGAATATTAATAAATTCCTTGGTTGGGGTTTATCTAATTTCTTAATAAATATGTAATTTTTCTTTTGACTTATATTGTAACGTATCACATATAGGTCACTTTGACAGAAATTTATATTCTTTCCTATATAAAAATAGTCATTCAGGTAGGGATGTGTTTTTTTGGACTCTAATCCCACCGAGAATAGAACATTCTTCAAATTATAATGTGAATGACGAAGATCATTGCCTTTAGGAATAATATCTTTCATCAATTGTAGAAAATCGACAAAAATATTGTCAGTGCAACCATGTTTCAGTTTTAATTTAATCAATCATAACACCAACAATAAAACTAAAATATCCATATAACCTGGATATAGTTATTTTTTCATCATCACCATATAGATTCTGAATTTTTGATTCATTCTCAGTTTCCTCTTCTTCAATATCTTGAATCATTTATTCAATTTCGTTATATTAATCATAATGCAAAGCATCATTATCATCAATAAATTTGAAATTCTTCCCAATCTAACCATGAAATACCCAATTGCTATTAATTGGATTAAAACCATGAAAAATTAAATTATATTTGATATTTATATTTATCAAATTATTCATATTTAAAAATTTCATGAATGTAATGAAAAACAAGTCATTATTTGGAACAATTCATTTTGAAAATTCCAAAAAATAATTAGCATCTTCCTCATGATCATCACTTATTCCTTGTTCCCTAATCTAACTTAGACTCATTATTATCTATAAAAAATTAAAAATGAGCATCTTATGAATATAATATAGTGGTGATAAAAGTGAGAATAAATTATTCAAGTCAAACTAGGTTTAAATTTATATCAATGATTTCAAAACCTGAAATTAGCAAAACATTTACATTTTAAAAAATATATATGTGTATTTGAAAAGTGTAATTATAAATTCTATAAAATAATTTAATATAAGTTTAAATATAATTGATAAATAAAAATTCATTACCCTCGATGTTTCTAATCCCAAAGACCACTGTATATTATTTATATTTAGAAAACATCATATTCATGAAATTACTTGTAAACAAATAAGCATAAATAGATTTTCAAAAAAAAATTATTTTACAATATAAAATCATTTCCCAATATAATTTAATTATAAATATTTATAGTGTTTTACTTTAGAAATATCAAACTAATTAGAAATATCAATTACATTTAAAATAGGAAACACATGTAAATGAATGTTTTACAATATTATTTCATTAAACTTAATAAAAATATTTTTTCCCTTAACAGAAAATTTTCAACGACATAAACATCATATCATAATGACAATAAAATGTGATTACCCATTCATGTGAGTAATTTTTAAAATTGAGATACACATTTATGAATGTGACAAACCATAATATTACATACTATTAAATAATTAAAAAAGAACATGTAGGGAACTATATTATAAGAAGATGAATAGATGGAGGGTAACATGCTCAAGAATTAAAAGTATATGAATATTTTAGAATATAATAATAAATAGTATGTAATCCACTAATCATATCATAAAAAAATTATATGAGTGAATCTAAGTAATTATATAACATATATTGAGGGTTTTTGGAGAATTATTATTACATTATGAGTTGTTATTTAATATATCAAAGACATTATATATATTATTAATTGTCAGAAATGAATGTAGATAACCTAATGTTACACTAAATATATGTTTTAGGAATAGTCACTAACATTTTATCCCATGTGTGTATATGTTTTGTATTATTATACAAGTTATACGATTAATGGTACACGACTATCATTATGTAATTAATCATCAAGACTTATATTTAGATTGTACTATATTGAAGAAAATCATTAAGTCTATATGTAATGGAAAAATGAAAATAAATAAAACAATACATCTATAACCATGTAAGAAATGATTATACGAAGAATCCTATAAAATGGATCTATAATATTTCTTAACAATACATATTCAAGGTGAAAATTGATAAAATTATCTAAGGTAATGAAAATAATTTACATTAAAATAAACCAAAAACACAATTTTCTTTATGTAAGTGTTATTTAATACTATATCATCGTTCAATAAATAAATTTTTTGAATGATCAGATTAATTAATTTAATGTAGCATTGAAATTCCATCCATTCATACGTTCAAAATTTATTTTCATCATTATTACTATTTTAGAAAAACAATTTTTATGAATTTGAAATGAATAACACAAAATTTCACCATAATGGTTCATTCCACCTTCTATTAGCATAATATATCATTAAAAATATAGAATATCTTATTAGAGGTCATAAAATACAAAAACAATTGAATAAAAGGTTACACAATAAACCTTTTATCATATGCAAATAATAATAATACAAATGAAACCCTAGGTAGATAACAAAAAAATGATTCCAATTCCATAATATGATTTACAACCAACATGTTCAATCATAGAATAGTTAATTTACATCAAAATGATTGTAATGAGAGATTTTAATATAGAGAATCGAAAAAACACCTAGGGAATCTGTAAATGAGAAAAGATGTGTGAGAATTACTTGAGATTTAAGAGACGAGAAGATCAAATTTGAAATAATGAGTTGGATGAATGTTTATGATGTATGAATGTGGAAGACTACGATTGGAGGAAACTAGAACAAAGAAATGTGGTTATGGAGTCCACATTAGAAAAATGATAATTCTTTTCGGATATCAAATAACACTAAAATGAATCGAAACTGAAATTAAAAAAAAATTATATCATGTTAGTTATATTATAACAGACGTGATAACGATATTTTTATTGTTTTATCTCATTAGTTATAGGATAATGACAATATAAATAAATGAAAATATCATTATCAAGTCAGTTAAAATATAATGGATGTCAAAAAAATTTATCACACATTTTATTGAATATAAAATATGATAATGTAGTACATTGTATTTTTTGATGCTGGTTTTCATAAAAATGACACGATAAAGAAATATATGTGGATTTTTCTCATCACTTACGGATAAACAATGTGACAAATGAAATGAACTGAATAAATATTTTACTATTTTATTCTTATACATACTATAGAATCTATATTATAAATCATAAAATATAAATCAAGAATCAAATATATTTAGAGATACAATTATGTTAATGGAAAAACCATTTTACAATTATTTTACAACCTATGGAATGAGAAAACAATTCCCATGAAAACAAATAAATTACCTACTCCACATGGAGGTGTAATTAATTTTTCATTTATTCTTCAAAAGGATTATAATTATGATATATTTATAGAATATATATATATTATATAGTAATTATTTACCTTTCATCCATTCCATCCATCAAAAAGTGAAATCACTATTCATGTGTATGTACTACCTAGGGTATCCATGAATGAAGAAATTAATTTTTTCTATCTCTACCTTTAAAAACTATTTAATAAAATGTATCTAATGAAAAAATATTATATTCATAAATAAAAATATGGATCTGATGATACAATATCATATTCATATGAACATGAAAATTAGTGATGAACACACACATAAGAAAACTAAGCATTTGACAATAGAAACGATGATAATAATTAATGATTTCTGTATAATCTGTGAAAATATGCTATAATTAGATCATATATGACATTTTGAATATGGTCATTGTAAAAATTTATAAGAATTCTCAAAACACAATACATGAGGTTAAAAAATTATCAATAATGTGGATTCATGAGGTAAGGGTTTCTTAATTCAAACAACTTTCATTTGGTTATATCACTAATTAATTTATTAGATTTTTCTAAGATTATTAGTGAAATTAATTTTGTTTTATTTATGTTATATATCTTAAATTTATTGTGTGGATTGAATTATTTACACATAATCACTTAATTATTAATTCTTACATCAATGATATGATCATTTTGTGGGATTTAATCTAAGTTTCGATTCATTGAGGCAAGTTATGCTTCTATAAACCTATTTTATTTAATATGGAGTATATAATACTCATTTTAATGTTATATCATGAATCATAAATACTTCATGATATTTAAGGATACAATTGAAATTAATTCATCTAATGGGGGTTTGACTTTAATGTAACAAGTGATGAAGTGTTTCTTTAGATAATTTCAATTACTTGAGTTAAAATTTTACTTCATTGACTATGTTATTCCATGAATATGTTTCAAATTTATTATAATTGTATTAGGTTGAATTTACACTTATTTTTTTTGAATTTAAAACTATTACACATACTCGCATCATTGATTTATTCTCTATTCAATGATAAGTTCTCTTTAATGGTTTATTTCAAAATCCCAAAATTATTCTATATTTTTTATTGTTAAGACTATGTTAAGGATTATATTATATTTTTATCTTAAACAACGTCTATTTTATTATACTATGGTCATTTCATCCAATTATATATTCTTATTTCATTTTCCACTTTCATATACTCAATAATACTTTAATGGAAAACCAATAATTTTTCTTATTGACAGGGAATGTTTTTCTTCAATGTGAATATTTTAAATACTTTTTTATTACTATAATATGATTTTTAATGTATTTTTTTTTTACAAATGAGTGAATTTAAATAAAAATGATAAAAATGATTCTTCCTTTATATTTTCCTAATGAGTAACTTTTTGAATTTTTCACTTATAATGTGAAAGGAATATTTGTTTTAACCTAATTTTCAGGAATATAATTTCACACCACCAAGACCATTCAATGTATCGAAGACTCCTAAACATGTTTCCATTTTATTTAAAACAAATTTCTTTTATTTTGGGAATTTGTAATTAATAAATTTAGTTTTTGATGAGAAACGGGTATTTTCCTCGTGAATTTTGTAATGAAATTTTTATGGTATTTATATTTATCAAATATTGTAACCTTTTATTTTATTTGTTCTACACAAGGGATATATTATAATTATACCATCTTTATTTGTTCTTTGGAATGATTATGATTATTTTTACTATGGAATGTATTGTCATAACGTATTATAGTTCTCCCTATATGGAAATTTAGTAATTATTAAGGAATGTTAATTAAGATGCATTGTATATTCATATTACAAAATAATTTTCAGATAAAAGAGATGGTTGGTGGATATTATATGTATTACATGAATTAGTATGTATCACGGGTAAAACTAGATTGGGTATTAGGATAAGGAATTACCCCTTAATGTAAGATTTCTTATCAAGAGAGATTTACAGTCTCTTTATGATTTTTCAGAATGATGATTCAATAGTATGTTTAAGATATCTGACATTATGCATTCTATATTCATGAAATCATTTAGTGATGTCAATATTAATATTTGAAGTTACCACTAACTCTGGGAAACTCGATTTGGAGTCATTAATGTTGGTAAAATATAATGTTTAGCCGAATACTAGGGAACAAGATTTTGGGAAAAATCATATGGAACATATCACTATGACATACTTGGAGGATATTCATAATAATAGAATAACATTATATATATTTATTACGTTAGAGATTTTTTGGTTTACCGAGAAACACATCCCTATCCAGATACTATATGTTAACATGGTTTTGTAACAGATTAATCATGGGGTAATAACCCCAAAAGGATTGGATGAATATATCTCAACCATCATTATGGTTCATGGTGAGGGTACCCTTAATATGCCCCTGTATTGAAACAGCTGAGGGATATACATGGGTTAATTCAAATATTCATTGTGAACCATTATGATGAATGATATAAAAGAACCTAATCAAATTTATTATTTGATATAATGATATGTGATAAAACTAAAGATTCATGGACTAAAAAGTAAAACAATAATAACAAATTTATTGGAAAATATACTTTTTTTATGAGATTTTATGTTTTGGTACATTAAAATGATTATGGGTATTTGAGAGACATTTATGGGAATACAACCCATTGTTTTAGTATATATTTTTGTGAAATATTTATTTTATGAATAATGATTTTATATTTTATAGATATAAGATTAATGATATTGAAAACCTTTAGCGTTCATATAATCAATAAGGTTGAGTAAATAATGGTTTATTAGAATAAAATATTTAATAGATTTATGCAATATAATTTTATCGTATAGATCACCATGAGTTTGAAAAGTGATTTTGTGAATACGTGAATATTATTTTATTTGAAGAAGTGATCTATATTGGAAATATTATATGAATAGGGAAAACTTATTTTGAGGGGAAAATATTAATAAAACATGTATAATAATATATATTTTACTTTTAATTTCTTTTTCAGGTCATTTTTTGAAATAATTTTATATTATAGAGATTACATTATCAAGGTATTAAAATGTTTGGTATTTGAAATTATGATTTAATTTATATTATATGGGGATGAATAAATATTTGATCAAATACATTGGATTTTTTGGTATTGAATTTGGTTAAACATATTTGTTTGGAGACATAGGGTTACTAATTTTTGGAATGGATTATATTTATATTTGGGTTTAATTGTCGATATTTTAGATATTAATGTATTATATAAGATAACTACTTCTAATCATTTTGGTTTTGTGAAAAATCAGGGAAATAAGGAATGAGTTGTTATCTTTTTAAGGATAATGTGATCTGTTAAAAGTTAATTATAGTCCTTCATCAATGTAAAATATAAAATTTATGTTTCATTTCATGGAGTAAGTAATAAAGTAGAAATTGATTGAATCACAACCGAATGATGAAATCGTTCTCATGAAATGGTTATAAATTATGAATGATTATTGTTAAAATTTCTCTATATTATTAATAAAAAAATCCCCAGACAATAGTAAAATTATCTTAAAATAAAAACATTATCCTTTTATCTTCACTTATAATGAATTGATTGTTTCTTAACTAATGACTAATTTATCATTTTTTATTCGATAACTTTCTCAGGACCATTTTCTCTGTCAATATCTAATATTCCTTAGACATTATAATTCTCCTCCATGTATATATTTTATCTTTCCACTGATGTTATCCTTATATTGTAAATCGTTTAGTTTTTAACCATTATCTTTCCCACTTCCCCATTTTCAAAGATGTTTTATTATCCTTCCGTATGATCTAGTTTTTCAATAATAGTATTTTAAAATATTTAACCTTTGATGATGAATAAAAAATTCAAAGGGAAGAATTTATTTAAATGGTGAGGGATGTAACACCCCAAAATCATTTTTAAAATAATAATATGATTTATGTATTCATTAACATTAAACAACGACCTTTAAGAAAATTTAGATATAATATAACAATATTATTATTTACGAATGACCATTATAACATGCTAGGTGAAATATTGGGTCTGAATATTAGTACACACATTGGGAATTGTATTTACAATGCTCCCACTGAATAATAATTTACTGATTTATTCATAGAAAATAGGCACCCAATTTTTAATAAAGTCATTTTATGATTAAAATGCAATTATATAAAAAAATTATTTTTATTGTATTTTTTGGGTTATAATTATAGATAATATCATATTAAAAAAAAAAATTAAAGTAATCATAGAAATCATCATATAAAAATTATCACAGGGTAAAATTCATTTGTTTTTATAATTTTTTTAATTTTTAGTCAGTAGAGTAAAATATTGTTTTTCATAAACAACAATTTCTTCTTAATTTAAAAGGAACATTATAATTTTAATTTTCCATAAATTAATTTAGTTAATATATAATTAGATATAATATAATTAATTACCTATGTATCAGAATTATTCTTGATTTTGTTATATGTTCATTTTTAGGCATAAAAAGCATATTTTTATAAAAAAAAATATTTTTATTTTTGAATTTGTATTGATATTAATTTATTACACTTATAGAATTTTTTTAATGATGAATGGGTTTTATATTTGAAATTTATAGCTACAAAGACGGTAAATAAGTCTCTTTTATTTTATGTCATTTTGAATAGTAACATTTGTTTACGTTGTCACCTCAGACATGGTAATTAGTTAATTAATATTAGAAATATTATTATAAAGAATATAATTTTACATAAAAGTTATATTTAGTAATTTATATGGGTGGGGATAGACAATAATTATCCAGTATTATATTTTATGGATATCTTTTTGACATTTTTCTTTGAATATTATTTATATAATATTTTATGAAAATATAATGTCAAAATATCACTCTCTTCATTTTAATATCATTAAAAAAATTCAGGGAAAATAACATCTAATTTTTTATTATGATATTCTATTTTATTTAAGAAAAATATTTTTTTATTCAAAGTACGTGCTTTTAAATTTTTAGATATAAATAATCACCTTAAATGCATTCACAACACTAACTCACTTCTTGTGCAAGTTGTAGAAAATAATGTAAATAATATTGAATTCTATAAAATTAATATTATTGGTGTTAGTAAATGTTTCTCACTAATTTTTAATATAAATATAACATATTATAATGGTTTTCCAGGTTTATACATTAATTATATATTCTTCATTTTATTTCCAAATTCATGATATTTTAATTTATCTGAAATGACATTAATAATATTTTATAAACTAATTTATAAATATTAAAAATATTAATAGAAGAAAATTATGATGATAAATAATCTAATAAATAATCCTTTTTCCATTTATTATCCAATTTTCAATTTATAAGTAAAACTATTTCTATTAAATATTGAAAATTTCATTACTGTAGTTAAGGTTAAAATTTTTATCTAATGAGTCAATCAATACAATATGGTCTAAAATAACATCAAAACATATAAAAATTTTATTATGTAATTATATTAAGAATATATCCTCCTTATCTTAAAATACATTTCATTTTTGAACCTTTTTACATGATTTAGATACATAATTTATTATAATAATTCATGTATTTCCAAAAAATGAAATTAATGAAATTTTATAATAAACAACATTTAAATAATTGATTATGAATTCAAAAAAACTATCATGGGAAACATTAATGGTATGTTGTTTATAATATCATCCTTGAACATCTTATGTTCACTTATCTTTGTATGGTAGCATTTATGACCCTTTATTAGAAAGAACATTGATATCGTGGTTATTGTCAAAAGGGTTTATATTGACAGAAAAAAGATATATAGGACAAAATATCACTAAAACGTGTCCATATTATATAGGATGAAATTTATTTTATACATTCTCATATTAAATTTTAATTTTATCCATTTGGATACAATTTTCTATGAAATTGAATTAATACTAATTTAATACATAATGTAGTACCAAGAGTTCCCTTACCCTCATACATAAAAGGACACACCATATATACATTATTTACATCTTCATGAGAAACCTAGATAGACCAAATACTACCCAATTATATTTTTATCAATCCTAGAAACTAATTATATGGTGTTTTATTCTTAAAATACCATTATAAGGTTCCTTAGAAATGGATCTACTGGAAGTCCACCGAAGAAGAGGTCATCATCTTTACAAACTCTTTCATGTTTATTTCTTATTCTACATCATCTAAAATAAATTTTACCCATCCTTAAATAGTAAATATACTATCATAAATATAATTATATGTTTTTATGATCATGGGATAACCATTTTATGCCTATTTTTTGTTCTATGGAAGGAAAAAACATCACACATGCATATATATGGCTTATAGTCTTCACGTAGTAGTGTAATTCATGTTTAACCACAATTTTACATGGTTGTTTATAAATATTTAAATAATGAGTATATAGTTTATCTATAAAATAGTTATGGTTCTGGAAATATAATATATCATTTACCTTCTTACCATTCCATCTGTTGGAAAATTATTATGTCGCTCGTGCGTTTGTGTGGACTACCACCTCCACGAAGCGATGTGATTATTTTTTTCATTTGATTTACATGGATGGTAATAAAGGTATATTTATCATATATATATATATATGATATAAATGAAATACTAATGATTCCATAATTAGTTAATAATTATTTATATTTCTTAGGTTCCATCCATTAGAAATTTCAAACAACATTCATGCATATGTACAACCTACCGTCTCCATGAGTACCGTAATAATTTTTCTATATCCACATTTTGAAGAGTCATTATAAAAATTTATATAAAGAAAAAATGATATTTATATCATTAATTACATTATTGATATTTTTACACTATTAAATATGCATAAGAATCAGAACATTCGTGATGAAACAAACAGGAGAAAATGAGGCAGTTATCACTGAAAATAATGATTGTAATGAATGATTATTGAATAATGAGTGATAAGATGTTAATAGTATACAATGTATGATATTAATAATATGGTTCTCCTATAAATTAATATCAATTTTAATAACATTAAATAGGATTTCAATGAACATTCAAAAAAGTGAATGTGTGAGGTACAGTTTTTTAACTCTTGATTCTTTCATTTGGTTATATCACTTCTTGATTGATTATATTATGACATTATTTTTTTTTGAAATATTATTTTTTGGATCAATGTTATATCTTCACGTGTTTTCTTATAGATTGAAAATTGTAGACACAATCTCTTCATTTATATACTCTCTCATCATTGATATGATCTTTGTAGTGGATTTCATCTAAATTTTACCTAAGTCATTTTTTAAGGTTATACACCTAATTTTTTTTATATAGACTACAAATTTCACTTTTACATTTTTTATCATGAATAATTCATAATTTACGGTTTTATAAGATTCAAACCGAATTACATCATCCATGGGGATTTTACATAAAATGTACCATGTGGGAAGGGGATTTTTAACATAATTTTAAATCATTAGGTTATACCTATACATCCATATTATGTTATTCCACAATTATATGTGAAATGGATTAGTATTTTTTACATTTTATTTCCAATTTTGTTCTTCATTTTTCACAAATAATAAGATCATTGATTAATTATCACTTCAATGATATGATCTTTGTAAAAAAATTTATAGTTTCTTCATTATCTAGGATTTTCTTGTTTATGTATCCATTGGGGAAATTATATGATAAATATATCATAAAACCAATATAGTTTTTTCTCCTCAATTTATTTCTAAAATTTTATATTTTTTCTTTCATCTTCCTATTTTAATTACTCAAAAAAATTAAGTAAAATCAATTCTCTTTATTATTCATTCAAGAATATTTCTGTTTGATGTCCAAATTATAATTAAAAAAATCAAGAGAATTCTTAATATTTAAGATGATTTTTTAAATTCAATTTTAGCCATGTTTTAAATTTTTAGAAATTTCTTAAATGGAATGTTCTTTTTTAATTTTTTGAATGATATAATTTTTCAATTTTCACTAAATATGTTGAAGGAATATTTGTCTTAACATTTTTTCACTGAATGAAATTTCCAACATTCAAGTCCACTCAATTATTTAATGAATCAAAAAATAGGTTCTATAGTTTTTTTATAATTTTTTTCCCTAATATTATATCAACTTTTTGTTTTAGTTATTAAATTATAAATTGAATGTTATATTTTGACAAATAATATTTTTAATGATCTTATAATGATATTTAGAAAAATAAAAAAACAACAATTTATTTTACTTTCTCCACACCCGTGATATATTTTAATGAAGCCATCCTTATTCTTTCCCTAGATGGTTAATAATTAGTTTGGTTATAGATGTACTTACATTACATATTCTAGTTCATCAAATAATGAATATTTATTATTATTAATGAAAATTGATTACATTATAGTGTTTACTCATAAGATGAATGTATTAGACCTTGTAAGTGATAGGATGGGACCCTTATAGCCACTTTATGCATCTATAGGTCTCATGAGAGAAAATATTTTTAGTATTTGGACATGTCTTTCCAATTAATATAAGATTCCTTAACATGAGTCTGTGATGGTGTGTTTGTGATTTAGGGAATGAGGAATCCACAATATGTTTATGAAGTTAAACATTATGCATTGCTTTATTATAAAACCATTTATTAACTTAGAATTTTTTATCTGAATAATTATGATATACAGAGATATCTTTCTCGATCATGGTATTATTTAAATGAAATTAAATGATCATCATTTCTTCATTCCTTGTTATTCATCTTTTTTAAGTTAATGACCTAAAAGAATGTGCAATCAGTTATTTATAATTCCTTATTTATTATAACATATATAAATAAATTTATTTCTACTATATATTACCCTTACTAAAATTTTGAGCACACCCATATTTTGTTTTCTATTTTAAAGATTATGAAGAAGGATTCAATTAAACATTTCAAGGATGAAGATTATTTACATCAACTTTGTTTTATATTTTATTTCTAATGGAAAACAGGATGAATTATATATATAGTATACTAAGACTACAAAACTATTATGTCCACTATAATGAAATAAATTGTATCTATTGCTAATTTAATAATGTAACTCCTGGATTAGGGCTAGTAGAGTTTGTGAATTTAAATTTATTATCATCATATATCATTTTTATACTATAGGATGATTTAATAAGATCCCAAATAGTCTATAATTCAGTAGTAACGTCTACTACAAGCTCTGGGAATACACTACTTTATTCACAATATATTCCCAATGGGTTGGAGTATACCACCTATTCCCATATAATTGTTTTAATAGTTCCATTTATATTCTCTGATGGATACTATTATTATACGAATATTCCCCATATGTATAAAATATTAATACATAATTTGTATGTTAAATGAAAATCATCTCATGATGCATTTCAATGTCTGTACATTTCATTCCAACTACCCATATTTTTGGGGTTGATGGGTGGTGACTAAATATATCTCACTATTGAGTGCCCGTTGAACACTCTACTAGAAAATAGATGTGAATTGGTGGGTTAATAGATAGAAACCATTGGTATAGGTTCCCCATGATGCCTTTAATCATTATTGATATAGATCTAGGAAAGGAAATCAAGGGGTTGATCTTATAATGTTGTTATGAAATGATCATATTTATTATGATGTTAAATTATGACCCATATAACATTGTTCTTCCTTGTATACTTTGGGAGTCCATTGAGATGGACCACTTAAACATGGTACCACTTCCAGATAAGTAGAATAGTATGTTTCATTATTTCCATAGTATGATTCATTTTAGAATTTTCCTACTAGAACACTAATCATATAAACACATACTCTACAATTTCACAGATCATATAATCCCACAAGAAATATTCACTTAAATCCTTATAAATATTTGTGTTACTAGGTCATATAGAAAAATTTAATTTGTGTGATTCATCGAGAAGTTCTCTCTGTAACTCTAGTATTAATGGAACACATAACCTCTTTCCATACATTAATACTACTATTCTATAGAATATTTTTATCAATTTCCCATTATATACTCCATTTATATTCTATTGTTTTTCCTCCCCATCGTGTTGGGACATCGCAATCTTTTCTAATAATGATGGATTAATATTTTCATTGAAAATGAATGTTAAATCCCCTTAGATAAAATTTACCAAATCCATCATTAATAGATCACTTTGTATTGGATACTTGTTAATACTCATCATCGTTATCACTCCACGGTCCCTCTTAAAGAATGCATCAATCACCTTGTTTTCCTTCATATGGTGGTTGTGTGTTGATCAATCGTAGTTATTGAGTAAATAAAAAATATTATTTACCTCATGTTGATCACATTTTGGGGGAAAATATATTTAAAACTATTATATATATATATATATATTTCATGATTCACCATAGAGGTAGTGTATCCATATATTTTAAAAAAATATTTTTTCTTGCAGCTCAAGGTCATGATTTTTATATATCTTATCATGGATTTTCAATTTCTACGATTCATATTCTATCACCTTATTAGTCTATGTAAGGAGATTATCAATTAAATTTTTTTATGCATCACTATATATTACAAATTCATATTTACCTGATAATAATTTTAATTCTACTTTATTTATCTATCTAATATTTTACTCTTTAAGAAATGTGTATTTACTTTCAATAGAAGTCCAGATTTCAAATCCCATTCTTTATAGATGTATTTTTATTTTAAGCATCCACTAAGCATTGTTTGTGCCATTAAAGAATGGTGGTCTATTATTAGTCTCTCTTTCTAGTCTATTATCCATAAAAAATACATTTAATGAGATAGAAATTTAGAATTAAAAAAAATTACTGATCTTTAATGTAAAACTAATATCACAGTTAAATGAATTAAAAATAGAGTCTTAACAGGAACGAACTCCTATGATACCAAATTTTGGTTAGATTAGATTACCAAGAAGGGGGTGAATTGAGTATCTTTAAAAATTTCTTTTACAAATTGGTTCATTAAAATTTCCCGCAATTATAATATAATCAAAGTTTGTTTTTACTGAAATTATAAATGTCTTTAATGATTAATTATCTTCTTAGAAGATTGATGAGTTATCATCTATCCTAATATAGATATTAATATAACTTTTGAAACTAACCTACTGGTTCAAAATAGATATAAACAATTTCTAAACTAACTATCAAAGAAATATCATGTTTTTTGAAATATAAAGTAAAACAAAGAAAAACTAAATCAAAAGACACAGAGGATAAAACAAGTGTTTCTGTCTCAAGATGATACTTATTCCAGTCCACTTTGTGATCACATTCCACCATGTAGTTTTTTTTAATAAACATGTTCCACTCCCTGGATCGAGGTAAACAACAATGCATTGGATTTCCCCAGTCACACGACCTCTTGCACTATTCTTCATGGGTATAAACTACCAGGTCACACAAAAACCTCTTCCACACTTATAAGTGGGTGTAAACAGATGTAGGAATATTAGTGAGTATGGACATCTTCTATCCTTCAGTTTAATATAGGAGACAGTGTGTGTTTTTATTATACACACACACACACACACACAAACTAGTCGAAATCTAAAAGTAGTGTAGAATAGAGAAAAGATGATGAGAACGTGTTAGAAGTGATCTAACTATTTTTCTTTCCAGATCTGGTCTTGTAGGATAAAGCATATTCAAGTATTGAGTCCTCTTGTGAAAAAAAAACAGAGTATCACATGTCTTGTGCTCTAGATTCTAGTTTTAATATCTAGCTCGTGTTCTTCTTATAGTTGGTATTGTGAAGATGTTTTTAGCTCTAATATATGGTAGTCCAACTTTTCGGAATCGAGTGTTATTCATGTGTTCTTTAGTGGTATGTAGTTTCATGTATCTATTTGTTTTTCTAAATGCTCACCCCTCTACTTGTCTGTTTTTGATGCCAGGTTTATCTTCCTTTTTAATTGTGGATGTACACGTTTGAACCAACATGATTCATGTATTCTACACATCGTACTATCAGGTAACATGCATACAAATAAACATTAATTATGTTACTGCCTTTAAATGACTCAAATATGACAGTTGGAAATTAAATATAAAATGACAAAACAGATTAATGTAATATGACACACTTTGTTTTGAAACTATATCTCTTGGAAAAGGTATATTCTTCCTTGCCTTTATACGGTGAGAATGTCATGAGGGAACATTTTCGATGAGATCAGGAACTGGTAGCACATATGTGGTGTTAGGATCATGGTATCTGGTCCTTTTCCAAACATTGAACGATGTCTTGGTTGTGGTAGAAAGGAACTGTTGTCACATAATTCAAGATATCTGAAACTTTTTATGGTGTCTGAGTCACAGTGTATGGGGCACAGTGTCTAGTTCATGGTGTCTTGTTCACGGTGTTTGGGTCACATTGTCTAGTACTTTGCCAAAAATCAGAACTGGTGGCAGACTTATGATTTCACAGACTTATCCAAATAACTATAAATAATCTTATGTAATAATATTCACATAATGAATTACAATTAATCATTAATATAATAAAACATTATAGAACAAAATGAACTGTATTTTACAATAATCAAACATGATTTAGGAATCTTGAGAAAGTTTATTTAAAGCATAGAGAAACCAGCCATCTCTTCACATGATTTGAGATAGATTAAACAAGGTTAACTTGATTTTTGATCATTAAAACATGATTAAAACATAAGGAGTCCAACATGTTCCTTGCTTGTTTAATGTTTTGTGTAATTGTTCAGTTTCTTTTCTAAACAAATTACAGAGCATTTTCTAGTACTGAGTCTGGAAAAGTGGTCTTAGGGAATTATATTTTCATCTAATATTTAGCTACTAAACCAACAATATATTATTCATCATAATTTTCATCATTGGAATATTTTATATCCCTATATAATACAACAATAATTTTCACATTAGTATCACGTTCATCTTAATGAACATTATTTTACTTCATTGAAATCTAATCCCATGTTTATATATTATTCTCTTTAACAATTATGATTACATATTTTATTTAAATTATTTTCCCAATAATCCTATTATAAAAAATATATTTCTTGATTTTTATGAATATTGAAAGAATTTACCCTCTCCCCACAAGCCTAATAATTTTGTTTTATCTATTTGTGCATGATAAAATAATTAATTTTGAAAATTCAAAAATAATTAATTGTCATCTTTTGTCCATGCCATATCTCATATGTGTGATTAACATTATTTTGACATAAAAATTGATTTTAGTGTTTTATAAAGATATATGAACTACTTATTTCCAATAATAATGTTTTATTTTATTGTTGATGAGCATTTTTTGAACCATTTTATATATAATACAACTCTTCATTTTAAAAACTTTATTTTATTGAGGAGTTTATACCGTTGAAACATTATTTTAATAACCATGTATTTTGATATTTTATTTGAAATGATTATGATTAAATTACAAACCATTATCGATATATAACTAATGAATTTTTACTCAAAGAGTCATTTCTACAAGCTTGAAATAATGATTTGTATATTTTAAGACAATAGTTTTTTGGGTGATGGACATTAGGAATTCTATATTACTGTAGTCATAAATAAACAAAGAATAATACCTTCAATATCTACATCCATGGATTTCATAGGATCTCTGTATAACACCTACATTTTTTGAATTATTCTTTTTCTAATTAACATAAACTTTTTGATATTTTTCATTTTTGACAACACTGAAAAGATTCTATTTCAGATTAACGCACTATGTTTGGCTTGAGATATACACAACACTAAGTAAATATTTCACCATTATAAAAATAGAATTTATATTTATTTCTATGTAACACTACAGTTATCTAGTGTTAAATGCAACAATGACTTCCATCGACGTCTTGTATAACACGTAAGACCAATTTTTATAGAAAAATAATATATCATTAAAATGATATTATTTTATATAATAAGATGTAACATAGAGAATAAAATTTTAGAATATGAGTATTGATAACTATATGATGAAAATATATGTAATACATAAATATAATATTAATACATAGATTAGAAATTAATATGAAGTTAATATGAAAACTGATTGAATATAAAGGAAAATATTATAATTTTTATTGTCACAAAGATGTCTTACCCAAATGAAATAAAAAATTATAATTATTGGGAGATATTAATGAAATATATATGTTATATATTCAATAAAAAAATTTATACATTCATACCATATATTTTATAGACATATGATAAGAACAAAACCAATTTTATGTTAAAACCCAATATTTTTAGTTTTTCATTTCAATCACCTTTTAATGGAGAACCCAATTTAAATCCCTTGTATTGAAAATTTAATTATATAATATGAAAATATAAAATTCATATTTGACTGCGGAATATAATAATTAGTTTAGGTTAAAATTTTGTAATTTTATTCAATGATGTTTTATTTTTTAATGAATGGTGAAAATACTAAATTTTCGCTGAAAACATCTTTTTCAACCTATTTATATATAAGGGATAATTACTTTTTAAATTTGTTCCAATGTATAAATAGAAAATATTATTATTGATTAATACAATTTAGGTCATTGAGATCAATTTCAATTTTAAATTGGGTAACAAAAGAACTATTGAATATTTTTACATTAAAACCTCGTATTGTCGACCAGAATGTAGGATTAATTTTAAATTAATTTCTTCAACTTCTATCATTATAATTTGGAAAATTTTAGTCCACATTTTAAATCCGAGTAAATTATAATGTCGAAAAATGTCAACTTTTTTTTACCGAAAATCATTTTGAATGTAAATATAATTAATTACATCGTTTAATGTAAAATTATACTTAACTAAGGACTATGTTTTAATGTTAATACTGATAATTACTTAGATCATTTTCCAACACCCATAGGATGGACATATTTAGACCCTATCATCGCTTTTCACTACATTTTCCTATTATAGGATCCACATTCCATGGGAAAATGTTGGTGGAATTCCTTTTACAATTATTTACAAGAGTGGAACTCCTCCTATAGTATAAAAAGGTCTCATCTCATCCACTTATTTACAAATATCAAATAAATTATGTTTTCCCAATATCTATCACAAATTATCCCATGTACCTTGGTAACTCGATTATTGAGCCACCCATGACATGGAGTTAAGGGCTTTCCCGATCCCCACAGGTTGGTGACTAGAAGATGGAATTATCAACATGAAAGTGGGAACAAATTTTCAACAAACCATATAGGAAGTGAACGATATAAGATAGTATGGATAACAAAAGTAAGATCCACTGGGTGAAAGTACCAAAACACAACAAGGAATAAAAATCCCAAAGTACTAAAACCAATATACTAAATGGGGAAAAAATCCCAAGGTCCCTAAGGAAACAACTCACCATGACCAAGGTTCAAAAGATATATCATCCTCCAAGAGATGATTTCCCCTTTCTCGAACCTGGAAGCAGAAAATATATAAACATCCTATGGAGAAAACTAATATGTGAGGATAATCCTTGTAGGATACCACCAATGATTCCATAACAGATTCCAAATACATATTATCCAATTAAAAACCAAAAAAATTCAAAATAAAGATGTTTGGAAATTCAAGAGAATATTTAATAAAAACAAGTTATATAGTTTCAAGATGATTGAAAATATTTATAAAGAACATGTTATAAATTAAGAGATGGAATATTTAATTAACAATTTATTATAGAAAATAATCAGGTAAAACATTTTTTTAAAATCTAGCAATGACATGTAAAGAAGTTTAATAACATTGGGATACATTTATATCTCAAATATAAATAAACAAGCGAGAAACATTGTCATCTTCAAAAAGGTACAATAATATTAACTAGATATAAGATTCCACAATCTCTATGTGATCTCAGAAAAATGATTATACTCACACCCCCTTAAACTGGCTAGAGGAGACTCGTCACCCTCTAATCAGGGATGTGCCCCCACATGTATGTTTTAGAACGTTGTAATATCATAGTGTGTATCCAAATAACTCACCAAATACCTATGGATTTCATGTGATCTTATATACTGGGAAATTTATTTCTAATACTAATTAGAAAATAATAAATACAATTCATTCATTTCATATATTCAAATTTCATTCCCTTTAAAACAAAAATGGGTTTTAATAAAAAAACATTATATTTACAAAAGATAAAACCATTGGGTTTCTATCAAATCATTTTTAAGTCCTATTCACATGTTTTAAATCTATTCAAAACCCAATTCCACCCATTTTACTATTCATTTTCACAAATAAATTCATCAAATAATTGAAATAAATTCCATAAAAAAAATAATTACAATTCAACAATTTAAATCATCCAATTTCCATAAACAAACCATTATTTACTAAAATTGGTAGCATTCCTAATTTTTATTCAAAAAACATTTCAAATCCCCATATTCATTATAATTGGGATTTTTCAAATTAATTGAATGAATTTTTGATAAATTTAATTTAAATTATAATTAAAAAAAATTCAAGCAGTTTAGGAATAATCATTTAGGAAATTAAATACGGAACCAATAACCTCTTTCCTGAAACATGAAAATCTCTACGGTACCCATCAATGAGAAAGAAGGTGTAGATGATCCTGAAAATAAAAATAGAATTGAGATCCAATATCACTGGGGGTAGATCCATCATTTTTTGGATGATTCATTGAAATCCAAAGAGAGGAGAAACAAAAAAAACATGAATAACAAAGAAATACAATTACCAAGATATCACCGACCAAAGAAATGATTATTTAAGGCCAAAGTAATGGATCTAGAAGTGTTTCAATGCTCCAAGAATCATTGGGAGTGGATTTTGGTTGAGGGGAGATAAATTGGAGAGGGCTGAGTGATGAGATTTGAAGAACACTTCTGCTTTTATAGGCTAATGTTGGGGAGTTACATGGAATGCACTCTATTTTCATATCATAACCTATTTAATTTCAATAATGATTAAATGTGGAAAAAATTGAAATGCCCTTATAATGTTGAGTTATTACATGATGTGTAATACCAATACACAATGTTTATTTCATATGTTTGATAACTATCAACATGAGTACCATTTTTCATTAAAACCCAGTGCTCCAAGTTAAAAATAGTTGATTAACTTAATCCTGATGTGTAGTGACCACTCATGACGTATGCCTATCACAATGTGAAGTAGTTCATGAATTTTATGCAGAACCATTAGACGATCTATAATGCTGTCACATGATCTGTAATGCATTGGAAGTCCGGAGAAAATCCTTGTTAAGAATGAAAACCCAACAAACCTGTGACTTCACCATTAAACGTATCCTCCTAATTCAAAATAAATCCTTTCCTAAAATATAGAAAAACCATGGAAATATTTAAGGCTTATATGTTAGGAAAATAAGGGGATGTTACAACCTCAACACCATATGAACTTGTTGTCCCCTGAAATCCAAAGAAGAAGCTTCCATTCCAATGATATGAGATCACTACTCTATCATCAATGCCTCACATTCCCACATCTTGTGACTATCAAAACCATTCTTCTATAACACATGAACCAATGGTATCATCCTCCCACAATGTACCTTGGTGTCAGAATCAACCACTATGACTGGACATTCAGTCAAAGTTAAATCAAGCTCAATCTCATGATCAATCCAGTGCAATATGTGAGATGGATTAAAATGATATTTTCTCAGTCCTGATATATGGTACATTTTATGTATCAACATCAGATGTGGTGGGAGTTCTAGATGGTAAGAAACATTCCCCGCCTACTCAACAAACTAGAACGGTCCCACAAAATAAGGAGTGAGATTACCTTTCCTCCCAGGCCGTTGATGATCCAACTAGGGTGAAAGTATTAAGAAAACCAAATCCCCAACTGAATACTCCAATTTTATACAATGTTGATCAAAATTATATATATATATATATATATATATATTGTCTATGTGTTTTCAATAATCACTAATGAATCAGCTAAATTTTAGATCTCGTCTCCTGTACCAATCCTGGACCAACCATGGAATTCTCACCAACCTCTAACCATCACATCATAAATTTACAAGGTTGGCCTTACAAAGACTTGATATGAGCCATCCTTATTACAGAATTGTAGCTATTGTAAGAAGAGAACTCAACCAGTCCCAAGTGATCATCCCAAGACCCTCTAAAGTCAAGAACACAAGCACAAAGTATATCTTCAAAAATCTATATAGGTCTATAATTCCCTCCATCTAGCTGAAGATGGGGGGTCAACCTCTAATGAACATGAGATCCCAGTTCCTCGTTAAGGCCTCTCAATAAATAATATGTAAACTAAGGATCTCTGTCAGAGACTATAGAAAACGAAACTCCATGTGAATGAAGCATATCATTCACATAAATATTCCCCCTCTCCCCAACATTGGTTTTATCTCGAACAGGTATACAGTGAGCATACTTGGTCAGCCTGTCGATCACAACCCATATCAAATTATTCCTTATCTAGGTACATGGAATCCCAACCACACAATACATAGATATATCATCCAACTTCCATGTAGGGAATGTAAGTGGATGAGGTAAACCCAAAGGTTTTTGGTGCTCGACTTTCACCTGTTCGAATGTATAAAAATGATAGGAAAAATCCGCAATGTATCTCCTCATCCATGGCCACTAGGACTGAAACCCCATATAATAGAACATTTTTGTGGTTCCTTGGTACACTTCCCACAGGAAATTATGACAATCCCGCATCAAATTATTCCTTACTGCTAAAGGCACAATGAAGAGATTATGATAGCATAAAACATTTTCTTTGGAGAAAAAACAATGGGCCATGATCTACAAAATATAAATACAGTATCTAATGCCACAGAATTCATCATTAGGATCTTGGTCCTAAGGAATATACTCAAGAAGAGTGGATTTCATCTGGACAGTAGATAAAAAACGTCACCCCCTTTTTTGCTGAACTCTAATATGCAGCTGTACAAAGAGAGATATCAAATTTCACTCCTATGACGATTCCCTCACTCCCTATGTTGGATGTTTCCTGATCAATTCATCTGCAAGGAAATTCCCTTTACCTAGGGTATAGGTGATTTCAATGTTTAAGGACTGTAGATACTCCACCCTACATATTTGGTGAAGATTAAAATATTTTTTAGATAAGATATATCTTAGACTTTTGTGGTATGAATACACAGTAAACCATTCTCCATAATGCCAGTGCCCCCAACATTTAGGTGTGTGCATCACAGTTGTGAGTTCAAGTTAATGGGAAGGTTAGTTCTTCTCGTGTTTCCAAATCTAAAGGGATACATAGACAACAACCTGATTACCATGCATAAGAACACTACCCAAACACAAACTCAATGCATCAAAAAACACAACATAGCCATTCCCAGCCTCTATAAAATTCAACACTAGCATAGTGGTCATTATATGTTTCATCTAAACAAATAAACATTGACATTTATAATCCCAAACAAACCTCACCCACTTCGGAGATAGATCAATCATCATAGAATCCAAATTTGAGAAGCCCTTCACAAACCTGTTGTAGTATCCATCTATTCAAAAGAAGATTAAAATTTTGATGAGATTTCATGGTTTCTCCCAATTCATAAAAACCATTACATTATTATTATCAGTAGATATAATTTGTTCAGACACCACATGTCCTAAGAGTTTCACCTCCCAAATCAAGGAAATCACACATAAAAAGCATGTCATAAAGGTAGTGATTTTTCAACACACTCAAAACAGGTCTCATTTGTTTCACATGGCCCTACTAGGATTTAGAGTAAACAAGTATTTTGCATATAAAGACTACCACAAAAGTATCTAGATAACCATGGAAAATCATGTTCATTAAATCCCTAAGAACTATAGGAGACTTTTTCAAACAAAATATCATAACTAGGTACTGATAGTGATTGTACCTGCTCTGTAAGGAAATTTTCTGGATGTCAGATTCCATCATCCTTAACTAATGGTCACTAGACCAAAGGTCAATCTTTGAAAAAAACGTTACACATCTCAACTCCTCAGACAGATCATCAATCCATGGAAATAGATACATGTTCTTTATCATAACTCGATTTAGATTTTGATATTCAACACATATAGGCGATGAAAACTAGTACCCTTCTTGTTAACGAGAACTGAAGTCTCCTAAGGAGACACACTAGGGAGTATAAATCTTTTATCAAGAAGATCATTAGTCTAGAACTTCATCTCTTTTAGTTCAGCTAGAGCCATTCCATAAGAGGGAATTGAAGCTGGATGAGTACTAGGTATTACGTTAATAGAGAACACAACATCCCTTTCCATGGACAAACTAGAGAAATAAAAAGGACACAGATTGGGAAACTCACTGAAATCTGGGGGAGAATCCCCACTCACTAAATCCTTCTCTATATGAATAGAAATCCTTGATATAACATTCCCCAACTCTAGATAAAATGGTCAGGATATGGTCAACCTTGGGTCCCAATCTCCATAAAAGAGAAATGTGGCACCATTAGGTTTAGTAGATTAAACAAATTGAAGATAACAATAAATCCATGCCATATTAGTAATGATCCAATACATCCAAAATATTAAGTATAGATAATTAATGTTGAGAACTAGAAGACACCAAGAAAGATCGATATATAAATGAGAGAAGACACAAGAGGGAATATGGGGACCCTACTCTCTCTTCGTTCCAAGGGGTGTAGTAATATTCATTTGACATGATAGTTTCTCAATAGGAAGATTAAATGGATTAACAATACGATTCCAAATAAATGTATGAGATTCATCTGTATCGAAGAGAGTAGTCACTATGGATGATGAATTAGTAATGGTACCTATCACAGTTGTTTGACCCAATTCTACTTTATCTAGAGAATCTTCCATTATGTGACGATGCTTCCTTCTAGATTCCTGTGGGTGGATACCCTTTGTAAGTGAATAGTTTTATTTCCCCATTGTTTTTCCAGGATATGATGATCTCATTCAACTACGTGGATTAGTGATGTGATGGAATAATCTATAGCGATTCTCATAACATATATAGGAGTTACAGTTATTGGGTATCTCAGTTCAAACCCCCATAGAATGTTCTAGTTTTCCACACGGATTCAAAGTCGAAGATATTCCTTAAAGTTTTGTAGGTGGTTGTGAATGACTCTTCCATAGAGATAAACCATGAGATTCTTCAAACATCTGTTTTACTTTTAAAGAATTCATTATTCTTCTAGGAGAAAAAGAACTCATGATAACCTTGACTTTCCAGCTAGGTCCATCTCAAAAATCATCGCCATATCTACCAAATCATCATAAGAGGAATGTTTCGTCAAGAAAACATGAGAATATATATCTTATTATATCCCTAACTCATATCTTCAAACCTTCATCCTTTTCATAGATACTACATCATGTGAAAATTGGAACCACTCAGCAGATAAATTTTAATACTCCGTCATTGATTCTTTGTCTTTTTAAAGCATGAAAATATCCAAATCCTTGGGCAACCCCATTGATTCTTGATTTAACTGGTTGATGAAAATACTCTTAAATTCATTCTACTCTATTCCCCCATACTTCTCTGCCATCCCCATCATGTCCCACCATCTCCTACACTGCCCCTCCATCACGAAGGTGGAACACTTCACCTCGATCATGTACAATGTCTCCATGAACTCTAACATACATTATATCTTGATCAACCTTTCCTCAACATGTTAAGGATAATTATAATCCTTGATAACTAGTGTTTTTTATTGAAGGAACATTGAAGAGTGATTCTAAATAACATCCCCTGGGGGGACAATAGCTGGAGCCTAAATAGGGACTTGAGGTGGTGTATGTCCCAGAGCGTGGATAGTGTGCGTGATTACCTCAACTATATTTGGGTCCACTGAAGGATTATCTTATTGTGTTTCAGTAACAGATTCTTCTTGAATATGATTTACATGTCATCTCTGAGGCATAATGCTACACAAAATCTGCAAATAACTATTAGAGAATTCTCGAATAGAGACATGAGGGAAACAAAAATCCCAATTGATAGGACAAAATGATTTTTATTTCACTCCATCAAAAGCAAAAATACAAAAAAGAATAAAACTAGTCCATAAGGTGACTTTACCTAACTAACCATGGAGAATTATTGTTTATTGCGGTGAGATATAGCTAGGAACTCAATTTCAACTACCTATGGTGTACTAAAATGATTTCGAAAATGCATACTAACTTCAAGAACAATGATAAACAACATTTTTTGATACAAAATTTTCAGGAACTAGCCCATGTACCCTAGAAGCCTGATAAAAGAGCCAACCCTGACATGGATCGAAGGGAATTCCCATTCCCCATGGGTTGGTGACTTTCACATGGAATCATTCAACATGCAATTGAAGATGGAATTTTCCACAAAAGATAAAGGATGTAAAAGAGATAAGACAGTATGCATAACCAAAAGGAATATCCTCTATAGGGTAAATTAACATAAAACAATAACACATTGTAATCTAAAAGTTATAAAAACAAATTAAAAAATGGGTAAATAGAGCCCATGCTCCCTAAGGAGACAACTCACCGTGACCAAGTTTCAACAGATAATTCCTCCTCAGGATATCCTTTTCTCTTGCTCGAACCAGGAAGAAGAAAATACTACCAATACCTGAACGATAGAATATGGTGTGAGCCTAAGCCCAGTATGATACAAAAAAATAATCTATAATTGATTCCAAATACATATTTTATAATGAAAAACATTCAATTTTCAAAATAAATATATTTTTAAATTAAAGTTCATATATAAATAAAATATTTTATACTGTTTCAAAATGGTGGAAATTGATTTTAAAGAACATAATTTACATTAAGAGATGAAATATTTATAAAATAATGGCTTAAATAAAATAGTTAGATAAAAGTGTGTATTTAAATCTAGAAAAGGCATGTAAAGAAGTTGTAAAAAATTGGTATACATTTATATTTCAAATATAAATAAACACACGAGCGACATGGTCATATTAAAAAAGGTACAATAGTATTAACTAGCTATAGGATTCCTCACTCACTAAATGATCTCAAAAAAATGAGTACACTCATGTCCTCCTAACACTGGATAAGGGATACTTTTCACCCTTCCATTGGGGATGTGGCCCGTTATAGGTATGTCTTATAACATCATAATATCGTTGATTTTATCCAAATAACTCACCAACCACCTAAGGCTTTCAAAGGCTCTTAAATGATGCGAAATTTATTTCCTAGACAATATAAAATAAAATAAATCTCATTTTTCCATTTTAAAAAATCCACATTCACTCCCTCTAAAATGATAACGGGTTTTATGAAAAGGCATTCCATTTCCAGAAGATAAAACAACGCTGTTTCTATCAAATTATTTTTACCCCATTTTCAGAAGTTTGAAATCCATTCAAAAACAAATTAAATACTTTTCAAACTTATTTTTCACAATTAAATTCAAAAATGTAATGTAAAAATTTTCCATCAAATCCACAATTAAAATTACAAAATTTAAATCAAAAAATTTCAATAATGATACACCAATTCAATGGAATTGGGGATTTCCAAATTTCTATTCCAATTCCATTTCAAATCTCTTGATTCACTAGAATTGGGGTTTTATCAATTTTTTGGAAGAAATATTGATAAGTTAAATTTAAATAATCAATTTAAATAAATCAATAAATTTATGAGTAAATAATTTGTAAATTTGGGACGGAACCACCTACCTCATTCCTAAAACCCGACACTTGATATGACTCCCATCAATGAGAACGATGGCATAAAAGATCACGAAGCTCATCCTAGAAGTGATATCCAACATATTGTAGGGTAGATCCATCAATTTTAGTATGATCCATTGAAATACTAAGAGAGGAGAAAGATAAAAACACCATGAATAATGAAAAATGCTTACCTGGATATCACCCACCAAAGAAATGATTATCAAACACCAAAGGAATAGATCCAGAAGGGCTGGAAGTCCCAAATACTAAATGGGAAAGGAATTGGGATGAGGTAAGATGAATTGGAGAGGAGTAGACAATGAAATTATAAGTGAACTTCTGGTTATATAGGCTATTGTCGGGGTGTTTCACAGCGTGTAATCTCATTACACGCCATGAGATATTTAATTTTCGTAATGGTGAAATGA
Source organism: Viscum album (assembly GCA_963277665.1). NCBI lineage: Eukaryota > Viridiplantae > Streptophyta > Magnoliopsida > Santalales > Viscaceae > Viscum > Viscum album. Next base: position 2,225,012 of record CAUJRU010000019.1, on the reverse strand, counting down.
GTCAAAAATTAAAACGCCTCTCTAATGCGAGGGCATTACACAACGTTTAATAAAAATACACAACATGTAATTCATATGTTTTCAACCATTGAAACACATACAAATTTTCATGAAAATCTTGCACTCTGAGTTAAAACGCGTTCATTAACATCATCACAACATGTGGGGACTAATCACGATGTGTACCCATCACATAGTTGAAAATGTTCCTGACATGCATGCAGAACCATTACATGATGTGTAATTCTGTTATATAACATTTAATTCTCTGGTAGTATACGTGAAATGTTTTTTAATGCTAAAAACCCAACAAACCATTTACTTCACCATTATAGGTGTCCTCTTAATTCAAACTCAACCCTTTCCCAAAACAAAAAAATGGAAACCATTATAATATTCTAGTCATACCTATTAGGAAGATAACAAGATACTACAATATCTACACAATCAGCTTTACAAATCCCTAACATAATCCTAAAATACTCTACATGGACAAAAATCAATCACAGGAATCCTTTTATCCCAAACTAAAAGGAGTTACTTGATTAAGAGGTAACTCCTTCTCTCAAGATCCTTTCATTTATTTTATTTTTCCACCCATCCACTCTCTTTTTTCCACTATTGTTTTAAAAAATCAGTATCCACCACATACTAGTATGGTTTAATAAAAAAATTTAGGCCAACACTTACACACATATCCATCTTAAGGGTAACAAACTTATTAATTATGTTTACAGGGAACTAACGTCTCACAAAATGATGATTGTTCATTTGTTACTTTCCACCTCCAATGGTGTACAATATGATGGATACTCTATTTATATATGTGTAACGTCCCGGACCCAGGTGCCACGCAACGGGTGCCCCGAGCTCGGTTCGCCACTTGACCTCAAGAATATTTCCCCGAACGCCAGAGGCTGCCGACTAGCAGCGAGGGCCCAGGTCAGATAGTGGGGAAACTATGCCCTCATTTGTCAAAGTGTAGCACAGCGGAAAACCAAAATAAACTTACAATGGCAGCGGAAGCAGTAAACATACACAACTGGAAAAAACAACAGTAGTGGGTATAAACAACATTATATAAATGATGATGCTACATGTTCAAGTTCTATGAAAATATCCAGAACATGTTATACATCAATACAGTACAACAAAATACAAAGCACAGTAAAACAAGCAAAACAGCTGGCAGCGACATCGCGAGCCTAGGTTCGGTCCCATGCCCTCCTGCTCCTCAGCAACAGTAAAGTACCTGTATAGGGATTTTTTCCCCTATCTACACCTGTAGAAACATAATCTGTTTTGGCCGAAAAGCGTGGCCCAAATAGTGTGTGATAAATATATCTCAGTAGGCACCCACCAAAGGCCCGTGCTCAACTGCGTGTAAGCATGCAACAACAATGTGTAGTTGTAAAATTCAATAAAGTAAGCAGTACTAAAAAGTAACTAACTTAACAATTAATTTTCTATTTTATTATTCATTTAATTTATTTAATTTAGTAACATTCTTGTGCTCAACAGCACCAAACCCTCAGGCCAACCAGAACCATGCCCTCAGGATAAAATAGTAAACCACACCCTCAGGCTTGCCCTCATGCCATACAGAATCTCGCCCTCAGGAATTGCCCTCAAGAGTATCAGAATTTCTCCCTCAGGCATACGAAGTGTCGCCCTCAGGCATAGAAGTCAAGCCCTCAGGCACGAAAGGTTTCCCTCATGTGAAATAGAACGTCGCCCTCAGGCTAAAACAATCACGCCCTCAGGCTAATCACATCAACGCCTTCAGGCTAAACAAGTAACCAGGCCATGAACAACATGTCAAAAGCAGTAAACAAGAAATTTCTCTCAAGGCAATTCAATGATTACTACTTTAAAGGCATACCTTCGGGTATCCTGGCCACACAGCTAAACAGTGAAACACTCCGCTTAGGTGGTTCTGGATCCAAGAAATGATCCCAACCCGTATTTTATTATCACAATTTAATCAACTATGTAATTAAAGGCATTAAATATAGCAACAGCCTCAGCCACACGATACCCCAACATGGGTTCGTGGCACGAAAACACACAAAAACGCACAACAGTTGGAAATAAACACAAAGCCACTAACCTTATGCGCCAATGAACGTTATACCCGAATGTCGACTGCAGAAACACCCAAGAACAGTGTAGATCTGAAGAAGAACAAAACCCATTCAAATGTAAATAACGTCCCCTCAGGAAAGAATTGGTAATAACGGTACCAAGAGAGGAGAAGTCTTACCCGTACGATTCCAACGAGATCGTCCGAAGCCAAATCAGATTCCAGACGAACACCCAGCGGATCATCAAAGGTCTGGCCATCCTCCTTGGCTCCAAAATTGCTCAAACACCTCCTTTGCCAAATCAGGAGGCTAATTCCTATTTTAAGCCGAAAAAAGTACACGGCGTGTACTTTCTTCTTTTAACTATTCCCCTGGAGGAACCGCCACACTGTTCATCCGTCGACATTATTACACAGAATGTACTCTCGAGTACACGGTGTGTACTATCGCCTAGCTGGCGGTGACTCTACCGCCTTACTATTTAAGCTTGCCGACTGACTACATGGCATGTAGGATACGACTACACTGTGTGTAGTATGTTCTTACACCCCTCGTACGTCGGCCTCCCGCTCCCAGGTCTCATCCTGCACTCGGCCATGCTGCCATAGCACCCGTACGAGAGGAACTGACTGGCCTTAGAGAACCTTCTTTCTCCTATCAACGATACGAATCAGATGCTCCTCAAAGGACACATCTGCATCCAGCTCTGGACACTAAGCACGTACGTCGGCCTCCCGCTCCCAGGTCTCATCCTGCACTCGGCCATACTGTCATAGCACCCATACGAGAGGAACTGACCGGCCTCGTAGAACGTTCTTGCTCCTGTCAACGATACTAATCAGATTTTCCTCAAAGGACGCATCTGCATCCAGCTAAACCTCCCCATGCTAAAAAACGTGATACGGGTCTGAATGGTAGCAATGCAACTGAGACATTTGGAAGACGTCGTGCATGGCTCGGTATTGCTGCGGTAACTGCAACCGATAGGTAACCAGCCTGACTCTCTCCAGAATCTCAAATGGTCCCACATACCTCGGTGAAAGCTTACCCTGTCTCTTGATCCTTTTGGGTCCCAGCCTCGGCGAAACATGCAAGAAAACCTGATCTCCGACAACGAACTCCATAGGTCGTCTGCGGCGATCAACATAATACTTTTGATGAGACTGCGTGGTAGCCATCCGCATCCGAATCAACTGGACCTGCTCAGATGTCTCATGTACGAGCTGTGGCCCCAGTAAAGCTGCCTCACCAGCCTCTAACTAGCACAAAGGTGATCAGCATGGCCTACCATATAAAGCCATGTATGGTTCCATCTCAATAGTTTCCTAAAAACTATTGTTATAGAAAAACTAGACTAAGGGTATATGCTTCTCCCAAAAGCCCCCAAAGTCTAGGACGCATCCGCGTAGCATGTCCTCTAGCACCTGTATCGTCCGTTCTGACTGGCTATCTGTCTGAGGGTGGTATGTTGTGCTCAGAAGCAACTGTGTACCCAGCGCCCTCTGAAAACTCTGTTAGAAATGAGATTTAAAGAGGGCGTCCCTATCGGAAACAATAGAACTAGGAACCCCATGAAGACGTACAATATCTCAGATATACAGCCTTTCGAGCTCGTCAACACTGAAGGTCTCCTTGATCAGCAAGAAGTGAGCTACCTTCGTGAGTCGGTCCGCAACAACCCACACGACATCATTGCCTCGAGGTGACCTCGACAACCCTATCACGAAATCCATCCCGACATAATCCCATTTCCACTCTGGAATGGGCAACGGCTGTAACAGCCCAGCTGGCCTCTAGTGCTCTACCTTCACCTGCTGACAGGTGGAACTCCTCGTAACAAAACCAGCAATCTCTCTCTTCATACCCAGACACCAATACTAATGTCTCAAGTGATGGTACATCTTGGTAACCCCAGGATGAACTGCCCAAGATGAAGCATGAAACTCCTGCATCATCTCCTCGCGTATATCCCCTAGAACCCATACTCATCCATGGAAACGCAAAACCTTATCATTTCCTATCGTCCAACCGGGAGGAGGGTCCTCACATTCCACTGACTCCTATAGAACTAGGATTTCTGAATCCGATAGTTGTCTCATCCTCACTATGTCCAAGAGAGTAGATGTCACAACTAAAAAGTAATGAAAAGTCTGCCCCTGATTGTCATGCACCTCCAGGTGCATCTTAGAGAGCAAAGCCATAAGATCCCACTCACCACTGGCCTCCTAAACTCCCTGTATCTGAGACTTCCTGCTCAGTGCATCAGCTACTACATTACCTTTACCAGTTGTATAGGCAAGCTCAAAATCGAAGGTCTGATGGTACTCAACCCACCTTCTCTGCCTCAGATTCAGGTCACGCTGAGTAAAGATATACTTGAGGCTTTTGTGGTCAGTGAAAACCACAAAATTATCTCCCAACAGATAATGTCTCCAACAGCGCAACGCAAGAACAACTGAAGCCAACTCGAGATCATGCGTCGGGTAATTCCTCTCATGTGGCCTCAACTGCCGAGACCCGTACGCAACAACTCGTTTAACCTGCATCAAAACGGCCCCCAGCACAATCCCTAATGCATCATAGTAAACTGTATTGCTCTTCCCCTGCTCTGGGAGTATCAGGATTGGTGCTGATGTCATCCTTCCCTTCATGTCCTGAAAATCTGTCTCACAAGCTTCGGACCAAACGAACTTCACACCCTTCTTAGTCAGACCTGTCAACGGTGCTGCTAAATGGGAGAAGTCATGTATGAAGCATCTGTAGTAACCAGCCAGCCCTAAGAAACTTTGTATCTCAAACACGTTCTTAGGCTGCTCCCAGGAAACTACTGCTCTCACCATCTCTGGGTCTACTGCATCTCCGGCCTCTGAGATGAAATAACCCAGGAAGTGAATATGGACCATCCAAAAGTGGCACTTCGAGAGTTTAGCATATAACCTATTCTCTCTCAGTATAATCAATACGATCTCAATATGGGTTTCATTGTCGTGTCAAGTGTGAGAGTACACCAAGATGTCATCCATGAATACCACCACAAAATAATCAAGATACGGATGCAACACACGATTCATCAGGACCATGAAAACCGCTGGCATGTTCGTGAGTCCGAACGGCATAACCAAGTACTCGTACAGACCATATCTGCTCTGAAAAGCTGTAAGCAGTATATTCAATGGTCTCAAGCGCAGCTGATGATATCCGGATCTCAAGTCAATCTTCGAGAACAGTCGTGCTCCATGAAGCTGGTCAAACAGATCATCTATCCTCGGCAATGGATATCGGTTCTTAACCATCAACTGGTTCAGCTTCCGATAATCCACGCAAAGCCTGAGGGTTCCATCCACCTTCTTCGCAAAAAGGACCGGAGAACCCCAAGGAGAAGTACTGGGTTGGATAAAAACATTCGCATGTAGCTCCTCTATCTGCCTCTTGATCTCATGAAACTCAGGCATGGCCATTCTATAAGGAGGAATTGACACCGTTGCTACTCCTGGCACAAGCTTGATAGAGAAATCCACCTCACGCACCAGAGTTAGACCTGAAAAGTCATCTGGGAAGACATCCCTAAAACGATCGACAACTGGAGGTAAATACAGCTGAAAAGTCCCCTGATCATCTAGATATATGCTCGAAATTTGGGCTGTGACTCCACCTCTCCCATGACGCTCTGGTCCAGCTCGACTCTCCTGATCATGCCACTCGCCCTTGAATAGAAACTCCTCACCCTCTGGAGATGAAAAACACACCATGTGACGATAGCAGTCTACAAAGGCTCGATAGGGAACCAACCAGTCCATCCCGAGAATGAAATCATATCTCATCATCTCCAAGACATAGAGGTCCCAAAGGAAGTGACACCCTCCAACCTCAAGGGGGCACTCCTTGCACTGTTGCACACCATCCTTCCTAGTCCCCAACGGAGTGTCTAGCGTCATGATATCGGAAGAAGTAGAAACACAGAGCCCAAGGCTCTCCACAACGGGTACAGATATGAAACTATGTGTAGCACCCATATCGAAAAGTGCTGAAGATAAGACAGAAGCTACTAGAATAGTACCTCTGGCTGTAGATGGTCTGGGATCCTGCTCCTGATGGGTCTGTTGCACTACATATGCCTGCCCCATGTCGCGGCCCTGCGACACAACCTGGCTACCCTGAGCTATCCCGCCCTGCTGCCTCTGCGATCCTGGTGTCTGGATACCATGTCCATGACCACCATCTTAGCCTGCACACCCTGACATATTCCATTGCCCCGATTGGTAAGAATCCACTGGTCCTACTCCCACACACAATGTCTGCAAAGAACCCCTCTCATTATCCATCAGTGGATACGCCCTACAAAAGCATTGCAGATGACCCATCATGCCGTAAGCTCAGCACTCCACTGGGTCTCGTGGACATTGCGGTCTCTTGTGTCCCTCTCTACCACATAGGTAGAACCTGATCAGGCCACCTGAAGAAGCTGCCTGGCTGGTACTACCACCCTGAGAGAAGTCCATCTGTCTCTTCCTCTTGCCAACAGAAATAGTACCAATAACTGGTGCTGAATTGCCATGGTCCACTCCACTATATTCCAGCAGGTTCCTCTCTGAAATCAACTCTGGGTTCACAATCACGTGTACAGTAGGAAACCTTATAACATTCACCTACACTCGGATGTCATACCGAAGACCACCCTCAAAATGTCTGGCTCTCAACGTCTCATCACCCACCATCACGGGTGCAAAACCATGAAGCTCCGTAAAATGGGAAGAATAGTCCATCACCGTCATAGCGCCCTGCTACAGATTCATGAACTCTCGAGCTCTATTTTCCCTCAGCGTCTCGGGAAAGAAGAATTCCTAGAAGACTGCCAGAAAATTTTCCCACGCCATGTACCTGTGATGCTCTAACTGGGTGGTAACATCACACCACCTCTTGGCAGAATCACACAGCATGTAAGTCGCGAGCTTGACCCTCCGCCCTTGAGGCGTCTCAAGATGCTCGAAATAGTCTGCATCGATCCTAGCCAAGACTCTACAGCCTATGGTCAGCCATCCCCTGAAAACGTAGGCGGATGCTGCTGCTGAAAGATACGCGTCAGATAGGCCATAGATGTGGCAGCCTGCGGTGCTCCCTGAAAGGTCTGCATGATCCACAAAAAGCCTTCACGGAACTGCGGCTCCACGCCTGTGTCTGGTATAGCATCTAGAGCCGCATCTGGATCTGCTGGAGGATCAACTGGTAGCCCATGGCCCACCATTTTCAGAGTATAATCGTCTCCGCTCTCCTGGAGAACAACTCGAGGTCGTCTAGGCGGCATGACACTACAAGGTCAAAATCACGCCTCAGATTTAAGATTATTAAGACTGAAAAGTGGAGGAACCACAAAGGAAATAAGAGGAAGAAATCATGAAAAATTGGAAAAACAAGACTACACGACGTGTACAATGACTACACAGCTTGTACTTGACTTCCCTTCCCCTGCCCGGGTCCTTCTACACGACTAAGCCACACGACTTCTATCGAAAAAAACCACACGACGTGTATAATATCAACACAGCATGTACGATTTTATTTTCCAACTGCCAGTGTCTCTGTGACATGACCGACTACTCGGCTTGACACTACACAGCGTGTTACACCCACACATGGCGTGTACACCACCCTGTTTCCCAGCCACATGGCTAACTCCACATGGTCTATCCTTAGAAAAGACTACACGGCTTGTCCCACAGGTACATGGCATGTTCAGGGAGAGGTGACACCGACCCATGTTGTTAGTGACACGACCGAGTCCCCAGGTCACACTACATGACGTGTCTATAATTGAAACAGTGTGTTATGTCAAGGAGTTCACCGACCCGTGTTGTTAGTTACATGGCCGGACTCCAGGTCACACTACACGGCATGTCCATTCGGTACACGGCGTGTTTTAACCATGCCTTTCCCTACCCCGTGTCACTGCCCACATGGTTTGCGACATGGGAAGAGACTACACGGCGTGTACTCAGGGTACAGGGTGTGTACCCAAATAGTTTATTTTTCTTCCCGAATAGAAGAGCATACATGGCATGTATAAAAAATACTACACGGTGAGTATACTGTGTTTCTGGATAGTATGCCTCTGAAACTTCTTTGGAACCCAGAAAAACAACAATTGTGTTTCAAATTCCACCCCGTGGGGGCTCATACTCCCCATGAATCAAAGTTAGACATCATATATGTGTTATAACCAACAAACAATCACTGATCCACCAAATTCCGGTCAATGGGGTCCCATACTCCCCAAAAACCAAAGTTTGGCGTGCATTAAATAAACAAGCTCAAACAAAAATAACATATCACAAGGCATTTATTTATCAAATAACTATCACAATAGAATTCTTTACTACCACAACAACTATCACAACAACATTTGAATTCGTAATGCACCTACATGGCATGGAAACTATGCATGGAATGTGATATCTAGAATGTGCCTATATGATGCATGAAACGGAATACCCTCATCTCATCGGGTTTCAACTAAATAGAACCCATATATAAAATATAAACTTCACAATCTCAAAGTGTGTCACCCTACAGTGAAAACATATCAATGGTAAAATTGAAAAATCAAAAGAATGCAAAATACGAGGTAGACTGGCTTTTCCCTGTACACGGGTTAGCTACGCCTAGGAACAGCTTATTACCAACTACTGTTCTGTCCTATCCCTGACTATGGCTCCAAATAGTAAGTCAAGGAAAAGAAACCCTTTGATACCAATTTGTAACGTCTCGGACCCGGGTGCCACGCAACGGGTGCCCTGAGCCCGGTTATCCAAGTGGCCTCAAGCGCATTTCCCCAAACGCCAGATGCTTCCGACTAGCAGCAAGGGCCCAGGTCTGATAGTGGGGAAACTATGCCCTCATTTGTCAAAGTGTAGCGCAGCAGAAAAACAAAATAAACATACAATGACAGCGGAATCAGTGAACATACACAACTGGAAAAAACTACAGCAGTGGGTATAACCAACAATATATAAATGATGATGCTACATGTTCATGTTCTAATAAAATTTCTAGAACATGTTATACATCAATACAATACAACAAAATACAAAGCACAGAAAAACAAGCAAAATAGATGGCAGCGGCATCACAAGCCCAGGCTTGCTCCCATGCCTTCCTACTCCTCAACAACAGTCATGTACCTGTATAGGGACTCTTTCCCCTATCTACACCTACAGAAACCTAATCTGTTTGGGCCGAAAAAAGTGGCCCAAATAGGGTGTGAGAAATATATCTTAGTAGGCACCCACCAAAGGCCTGTGCCCAACTGCGTGTAAGCATGCAACAACAGTGCGCAGTAGTAAAATGCAATAAAGTAAGAAGCACTAAAAAGTAACTAACTTAACAATTAAATTTTCATTTTATTATTCATTTAATTTATTTAATTTAGTAACATTGTTGTGCTCAACAACACCAAGCCCTCAGGCCAACCAGAACCATTCCCTTAGGCTAAAATAGTAAACCATTCCCTCAGGCTTTCTCTCAGGCCATACAGAATCTCGCCCTTAGGCATTTCCCTCAGGCGTATCATAATATCTCCCTCAGGCATATGAAGTGTCTCCCTCAGGCACAGAAGTCAAGCCCTCAGGTCCGAAAGGTTGCCATCAGGTGAAATAGAACGTCGCCCTTAGTCTAAAACAGCCACGCCCTCAGGAAAATCATAACAACGCCCTCAGGCTAAACAGGTAACCGGGTCATGCCCAACATGTCAAAAGTAGTAAACAAGCAATTTCTCTCAAGGAAATTCTACGATTACTACTTTAAAGGCATACCCTCAGGTATCCTGTCCAAATGGATAAACAGTGAAACACACCCCTGGGGTGGTTCTGGATCAAAGAAATGATCCCAACAAGAATTTTATTATCACAATTTAATCACCTATGCAATTCTAGGCATTAATTATAGCAACGGACTCAGCCACATGACACCCCAACATGGGTTCGTGGCACGAAAACGCACAAAAACGCACGACAGTTAGAAATAAACACAAACCCACCTACCTTATACGCCAACGAATGTTATACCCAAATGCCGACTCCTGAAACATCCAAGAACGGCATAGATCAGACAAAGAACAAAACCCATTCAAACCTAAATTACTTCCCATAAGGAAAGAATTGGAAATAACGGTTCCAAGAAAGGAGAATGATTACCCGTGCGGTTCCAATGAGATCATCTGAAGCCGATTCGGATTCCAGAAGAACACTCGGCGGATCGTCAAAGGTTCGGCCGTCCTCCTTGGCTACAAAATGGCTCAAACGCCTCCTCTGCCAAATGAGGAGGCTACTGCTTGTTTTAAGCCGAAAAAACAAAGTACACAACATGTACTTGTGAGTACACGGCATGTAATTTCTTCATTTAACTATTCCCCTGGCGGCACCACTTCACTGTTCATCTGTCAACATGATTACACGGCATGTACTCCCAAGTACACGGCGTGTACTGTTGCCCAACTGGCGGCGACACCATCGCCTTTCTGTTTAAGCCTGCCGACTGACTACACGACATGTAGGATACCACTACATGGTGTGTAGTCGGTTCCTACACCCTTTGTCACCGACAAGGCTACACGCCCCATGTACTCATCCCAACACTGCCAAAAGTACATGGCATGTGGACAAAGTACATGGTGTGTAGTTTCAAAATTTAGGATTTTCCCCATTTTCCATATTTTCTCAGTAACACTTAAGGAAAAGGAAAAAGAAGAAGCCAGTACCTCAAAATAAGAACCGAGTTCTTAAAATATGTTATCAATTATATTTATTATGTATTTAGGATTTATTAATCCTTTTACAACAAATATATTTTATAATTTCCATTTGGTATAAATACAATAATTTTGATTATGGAAGTGTGGGCTACTACCCCCTCAAAGCGATGTGATTCAGTCACTCACAACTTAGAATGTATTAAGAATGGGTTAATTGAAATTATTTGATATATAACCATGAAAATATAATAATGATATTTTTATACATATATATACACATATGTCATTTACCTTCTTTATTTCAATACAACAATAAAATCTAAAATATCGTTCATACATTCGTACGACAAACCATCTCCTTGAATAATGTATTACATTTCATAATTATATATCCTCTTTACTGTTAGAACACAAATATTGTCACTATAAATGAAATTTATATCATTATTTATATTCTATAAATCTTTATATTTTTATAAGGTCAAATGATATAACAAATTAAGACACATGAAATGAACAAAGATAATAATACCCAAAGTGAAACTTTAACATAGGATTGATTGGAAAAGAGTAATATAATGTCGTAAAAAACATATAAGGTATTAGATATAATAAAATTATTTATAAAATATTTATAATTATAATAAATTTATTAAACAAGAATCTATTACAATTATAAGGTGATTCAATACGTAAGGTAAGATAATTTCATCTCACTTTTATTTCTGCGAGATACATGCCTTATTCACCACTCACTTCTTTTTTGTGGTGTATTTACTTATAATTAATCAATTGTATGTATATTATACATTTTTTTGGATTTAGGTATCCATTTTATGATCTTTTTTTAATGGGTTATATGTTTCAAATGTTACCAAATTGGTAAAATAGTTTTCTCACAATTTTCCTTCTTTTAGAATAATGTTTGTTTATGATCCTATATTATTTAAGGTGTATAAACTTGCTTTTTAAATTTAATATAATGAATATCATTATTTTAATGATTTTTTATGCTTTATTAGATCACATTTTATTAAATTTGTTGTTTTATTCAATTTTACCATGTGGTAAAATTTTATTGAAACAATCTCATCACTTATCGATATTGTTTATGTTTATAATTCCTTTGATTAAATCTTATGATCCATATCTCATGAAAATTCATGAATTTTATTCTCCTCAATATATTCATGATATAATCATGTATTGGTACAATTATTCAACTATTTGGGAAATAATATAGTTATGAATGTTTGTTTAAGAAATCCCAAATTTACCCTCACATTGTTCGAAAATCTGCTTTCCATTAAAACAATGTTTTCTAGAAGGAGTTTCCAATCATATTACACTATTCTCATATAATACATAGAATAAATTTTTACCCATTTCTATTTTACCAAATTTTTCAAAGGAATATTATTGTCTCTTTCGAAACAATGCATCTTTCTACTATTTTTAACATGAAAGGGGGATATTATTTTTTACTTCATATTACATGAACAAAATTACCCACCATCATTTATATAAAGTTTCCGTTGCTTATCTTAGAGGATAAATTATAATAAATTATTTTTAAATTTATTTTCAAATTATTTTTTTCAAAAAGTATTCAACCTTATTTTATATGTTTTCATATAAAATTGTTTTCAAATTTTTTTCAAGATTTCTTAATACGTTGTTAAATATATTTTCAAAGAAATGGATTTCAAATCATGTTTAGGATTTCATCATAAATATTAAATGTATTTTCAAAGAAATAGTTTTTGAAAATGCATTAATGATTATATTATATGTTTTCAAAGAAAAATTATTTTTCAAATGTATAAATCTTATTTTATATTTTTATAAAGAAATTTTGTAAAAAAATAATTTTTATCATATTTAAAAAATGTTCAATGAAATATGTTTTTAATATTATTTAAATATTCTTTTATAATTTTCATGAAAACAGTTTTTCAAATTTCTTTGATGCTTATATTATAAGTTTTCATGGAAAAAATTTCAAAAGGATTTAAAATTTTCTTTATATGTTTTAAATTAATTTTCTATGAAAATAATTTTCAATTAGTTTTATGTATTAAAAATATTTTTTCAAAGAAAGGATATTTTTCCACATAAAAAATATTAAAAATATATTACAAAATTATTTTCCATCTATGATGACATCCGTTGATGTTACTCATTCCTTTATAGGAAATGATCTAAAATATCCATTCATATTCTTTCTATGAATGGGTTATGCTTACTATCTTGGACTTTATGAAAGCGATTTCTCTTTTACATGTTATATGTTCATGAATTGTTTTATCGTTCATAGGATAGGATTTTGATGAAATGATTATGAAACATATATATATTTCCAATTACTATGATATGATTACATGTTTATAATACCCATTTCATTTCATGGGTTATGATATGATTTTTTATGGTCTTGTGGAGCATGTATGTGTGAATTAAGTATGAGATAGAGAGGACATTATTCACCCTCTGATGAATTGGGTATAGATTTTTATCTCATGAAATTTACATGTATGTAATCAAAAATGATCATGATTCAGTATTATAGAGAAGGAATGACAAATAAACATGATTCTGTATTATAGGGATGAAACGAGAAATGAAATTTTCTTAGTAATACAGGGATGGAACAGAGTGTAGACCTGTTTGAGTAATGAAAATTCTCTACTATGATGGTCTTGGTTGAAATGTATTGATCACTATGGAAGTCATTATATATGATTATGTGCCTACCACATTTCCATGTTCTATTCATATGTTATGATTTCATGTATACTGTTATTTATTTCCTTATGATTCTTGTCTTATGATCTTCCATGCATCATTCCATGTTTGATGTTTATGATTCATGATATTCATGGGATGATCTTCTATTTTCATGATCATGTTCCCATACACTTATTCCTATGATTATTTTTACATATATCCCTTTGTTACATTTACTGAGCATCCAAAATCCTCACTTTTTATGTTCCTTCCCTGAGGATATAAAGATATATATTATTTCTGATGTTTTTTAGAAGGGTTCTAGTCTAGAAGAACCTTTTTGAAGATGATGTTGCTCATTTATGCACCCTTGTTTATGTTTCCATGTTTTCAAAGGAACTATAATAGTATGTTATTTGGGAGTATATTAGGAAAATGTTTTATGTATTCCACAAATGTTATGTAATTTTAATATATGAAAAGTGAGGGTCCCTATAGTTTGTATGAGATACAATTTTTAGTTATACATTAAAATATTGGATGAGAAAACCTTATTGAGAACCATATGGGAATGTTTAGCAATAATTATAAGGATAAGGAAAAGTATATGAAATGTCCTATAATATTGTAAAGGATTGTGTGAGTACTTTCATATCAATACATCCATGTCTATATACTAAAGGTGGATGTGACTACTGCACAGATGTACCTAGGGATAACAACTCCAAAAGATCTTCTGGACCTAACTCGGGGTTATCTAATAAATTATAATGGGCCTTACTGCACGCCTCGTCTGACACTATCGAGGGATGTACTTTGGGAATTCACAATCTCATCAACAACCGTGATGAATGATTTAAGTACAATATTTCTATGAATAAACTTTAATGAAACCATTTTTTCATATATTAGGAAAGGGGTCATGATTTAGACATCAGATATTTAATTCATTTCATGACTATGTGTTTTTTTATGATAATTAATTCTTACACTATGCTTCTTGTTTTAGTCAATGGTGGGAACTAGAAGGAACTGTATTAGTATTGACTGTGATGGACGATTTGTTGTTGAGAAGTCAAGTGGAGTTATCACATGAGTGAATGATTTTGCAATCATTTCTAATCATTTTTCAGGGAACATGATAAGTATCTTGTACCTAAACAAACTCTTTGGATACTTAAGGATGATAATGAAGGATTTATCTGAAATTTAGGATAATTGAGACCATGGAGGAAATAAGATTCAATTTTTTTGTGTGTCAAAAATGTGGAAAGAATCACCCAAGTGAATATCATTGAGGAACAAGAAGAAGTTTTAACTGTGGAATAGAAGGATAAAAATAAGCTGACTTCAAGGAAAAGATGAAGTGTTTTGTTAATGACATGGTTTAGAATATTGGCCTCCATAATTCATCATCTAAGGTTAAGTGTTTTAAGTGTGGAATAATGTTTCATTATCCAACTTAATTTCCCAATAGGAAATCTACTAAAGAGAATCAGCAAGGTGGTGAGAGTAATGGTTACATTGTGAATGATGACAAGACAACATGTGAAATGTTAAATGAAAAGGGGTATTGACTAATAGGATGAGGTAGAATTATTAATGGAATAAAGATGAGGTGGAATAATAATAGTTTTAATGAATTTGGATTCATGATTTATGAATAGATAAAATTATAATAATTGATCAGTTTATGTTTTTTCGCTACAAATTTATAAGAACACATTCAATGGTTATGATGGAATAGAAAATTGATATAATTACAAGGTGATGTCAATAGAAAACACCTATATATTGGAAAAATATCTTAAATATGTACCTTATGTTATGATAATGTTTCATGGATAATGAAATTTTGGATAAATGTAAATTGGAATGTAATGATTACCTTGGAACTAATTAAGGACTTGTTGAGTAGTAGTTAATGCTATCCGGGATGAAGTTTACAACTTATTTAATTTATGGATTATATAATTTATTCTATTGAATAAGGAATAATTCATGTTTCCTAAAAGTATTTATGGACATTCAGGTTATTACCATGTTTCAAGAGAATATACAATGACGGTATTCACATGTTTGGAATGTGAGAAACACGAGATACGTTGTGATATATGGGGGGATCAATGTTAATTTTATTTCATCGGATTATTTTTAATGTTTTGGAATTTCATCATTCAAAAGGGTTATAAGGTTAACCATTAATGAAATTTTTTATGTCTGAATATACAAAATAACACACAAGAGGGGGTGAATTGTGTCTTTTAAAAAACATCCACATTTCAGGCGTTCGACACCCTCTGTAATTTAAGAGAAATGCATCATTTTTCGTCAATAAGAATTTATATAGTGGCTGAACCGAAATAAGGAACACAAATTTTTATAGTGGTTTGGGAATAATGATCCCCAAGTACACTCCACCACATACACTCTCTGTGAGATTGGAAAATATCACTAGGGTGGTTCTCTTATCATAAGACAAAAATTCCACAACTGAGTGAATGAAGGTGAAACCATTACGAAAAGTATAAACCACAGTAGAGCCTTATTTTTATTTAAAAGAGAACTTGTTATCCATAGCTTAGATCAATAAGCTGATACTCTACCAAAATTATCAATGAGTAGTTGAAACTTTGTTAAATTAACAGTATTTTATTTGTTGAAAACATATTGATCATCAAAATTATAGTAGCATAAATTGATAGTTGAGGGATATTCTTCTTCAAGAATAATATTCTTCAATAAAGAATCAGTCTAAAGAGATCTAGGCTGCACAAAGATATTCAATTTAAAAGAAGTAACAAAATAGAGAAGTTGCAATCTTATAGTAGAACAAATTAAAACATGTATATTTCCAAAATATAGTCCACTATAAGAGTTTTTTATCTGTTATAGCACTGTAAAAATTCTTTTTACCAAATTATGATTGTATATGAAAAATATTATTCCCATTCAAATATCCTATACAATGATCCCATATCAAAAATTGTTACAGCTATAGAAAATATAAAGATAATATTGTAACGACCATTAATTTTGAAAAAATCTTGTTTCCTAATTTTGTGTGTTATATTATTTTTCATACTCAACAAAACTGTTTCATTTGATAACATGAGTGTAATTAAAATGAGACTATTGGGTTTTGACTATTATATGACTGTTAGTTAGTATGACCATTGAAAAATGAATGTTGCGAATTTCTCTCTAAATACAAGAGATCTTGGTTAATTAATATAGAAAGAAGATTCGATGGCCTCACCCAGTAGTCTTGGACCGATTGAAGCCCATTTAACAGAACATGGGAAGGAGGTAGCACCACTGGGCTTTGATCTGGACCAAACCCAAGCTGAACTTCATCGTGTGAAGCTAGAAAGGAATCGCCATCGTGATATGTTCAAACTGATAGAAATTACTACTCGTGCGATGTTGGTCGAGCCGCCCTTGGATTCTCTCACCTTATCACACCTTACACTTAGGTCCTATGCTGGTGTGATAAGGGGTTATGTGAGGAGACTGTAACTGCCTTGTGTAATCCTTTATTTTAAATAAAAAAATTTATTTCTTCTTATGATGAAGTTTATGAGTTTTCAAATGTCCGGATAAATATAGTACACAAATTTTTGGTGAATTTTAGAGAAAGGATATTTTAAAAATTGTTTATGTAAACCATAAATAATTAAAAATTTGTAATGATTTTCAAAAAATGGTCTCCTAAAATTATGTTCAGTACGAAATTTAGAGTCTAATAAGATCAACTTAATTTTTGATGAATAGTAAATTATGAATAGTGATTTTATGCGTAGGATTAGAAATGTGACCGAATGGATTAGTAATCTCACTTAAATAAAGCAATAATATAATCTAGGCACCTTGATTATGTAATGTGATTCAATAAAATGGTTAAATAATGGTTTCATAAATTATTAGTCAAGTATTAGTTTTTTCGAGTGAAAAGTGTTTTTTAATTAAAAATTTAATTAAAAATATTTAGAAAATTATTTTTATAAAATGGATTTAAATTTTGAACTCAGAGCATCGATATTATGTAAAGGTAATTTTTGGGGATTTTTCTTAAAAAAAAATATCAATGAATAGTATATTTATTTAAAAATTAAATTAAAAATATTTAGAAAAATATTTTTATAAAATGGATTTCATTTTAGAAATCAAAGCATCTATATTTGGTTATGGTGAAATTTTGGGATTTTTCTGTGAAAGTTGAATTTTCGATGAATAGTAAAAATATAGTTTTTAAGTTACGAGTGTTTAATGACATCATTAAATGATGTATTAAGTATGTAATAAATATGGTCGACTTATGAATAGTAATATAATGTATCAGGTGTCCCAAGTGGCCAATACCATGGGCAAATACCATGGTCAAGCCCATGGTTTTGCCAAAACCACTAATGAGGTGTCCCTTGGCCATTAATGCCTTGTCCCCTCACTTTCCCTATAAATACCAAGCCATCCTCTCATCCATTCGACTCCCAACTCTCCCCTAACAATGATCTGGTCTCATTACCTACCAAGGAGTCCTCCCAAGGTGACCCCAAGCCCTCAAGGTCCCAACCATTGAGTTTTAAGAGTTACGTTTTAAGGTAAGGGATCTCACCTCTCTTTTTCGTTTCAAGTACTCTCGTTTATTTCATTTCTTTTAAGGCCCATGTTCTTATTTTGGGGTGCTCTATAATATTCATCCTACTTCCATTTTTATGTTCATATGATGAGAGACCCCCTCTTTCTATTATCAATTCGTTTTAAGAATGTTTAAGTGGCGCCGTTAGGCTGCCGAATTATTAAGAGATTCTTCACCATTATCGTTTTCATGTTCTATTTTCTTGTCAAGTCATTCAAGTTCCATTTTATTGTGTTGGGGTATGATCTCTATATGTATCATACTGATATTTTATGTTCATATGATGAGATACCATATTTAATCTCATCAATTCAGTATTTTGATGTTTTATGTGGCGCCCTTAGGCTGCCGAATTTTTAAGGGATTCTTTCACCTCTCTCATTCTTCAAAAGTTCTACTTTCATGTCAAGTCTTTCAAGTTCCTTTTTATTAGGTTGGGGTATGATCTCTATATCTATCATACTGATATTTTATGTTCATATGATGAGATACCCTATTTTATCTCATCAATTCATTTTTTTGTTGAAGTTAAAGTGGCGCCGTTAGGTTGCCGAATTTTTAAGAGATTCTTTCACCTTTCTCATTTTTCAAAGTTCTACTTTCATGTCAAGTCTTTCAAGTTCTTTTTATTATGTTTGGGTATTATATCTATATCTATCATACTGATATTTTATGTTCATATGATGAGAGACCCTATTTGATCTCGTCAATTCATTTTTTTAAGTTAAGTGACGTCGTTAGGCTGTCGAATTTTCTTTAGAGAAATCTTATTTTTGTCTTCCTTTCATGCTCTACATTTCATATGGTATATATTTCAAATTTCATTACCATGTTCATATATCCTTAATATTCCGTCCCTATAATGTTTTATGGGTCATTTATGAATGTTTGACCCATGACCCCTCTCTTTTCAATGTTTTCTAAAACCCTGTAACATAGTCGTTATGCTGCAGAATTTCCATCTCAAAATGCCTCTCTCTTTTTCTCAAATAATTTTATTTTATTAAGTGAATACACAAAGATATTTCTTCTAAAGGGGTATTCACATATATACCAAAACTTTATATTTTAATTCTGTTATTTACATTCATGAAACCCTCTTTCCTTTTTCGTGGGTTTAAAGTGACATAAAGATCAAGTCTTTAAAGCGGTTTTTAAAACATTAAGATTATGAAAGGAAACCCATTTATTTTATGATATATGGGTTGTTTATGAAATGTTTGATGATGATATATGTGTATCACATGATAATAAAGACAAATTTAATGGTGTTACCTGATAGTTCTCCAATGCATTGGGTAAATACATAATCTCTAAAGATGAACATTTAGACTGATACCTTGGTAAATAACCTTGGTAATTTTTATTGAAACCTTGGAGATGGACCTTGGTGAAACGGAAATGATTGTCTTTGTTAAATGTTTTATCTGAATCTCCATGTTATGAAAAAAGTTATTTTTATTATTATATTTCTCATGATTTCTTTCTCATGCCTTAAAGTACTTTTTCATGACATTGTTGATGTATCTCAAATTCACATGTAAAATGTTTCCCCATGTTTCCCTTACTGGGCCTTCTGCTCACCCATTATTTTGATGTATGTCCCCAGGTTATGAGATGCTGTAATGAACCTAGGATGAACAAAATGAGAAGCCTTTCATGTGTTTAAGAAGAATTTTTTTATTTTGTTTCATGTATTAAGTTCCTGGTTTCCAAGACCCTAAACCTTAAAGATCCTATGTTTTGTATAATGTAATGAAAGTTTATGTGACAAAAAGGCGGGATTGTATAGTTGGTATCCATGTATGGTTTAGTTATTTGTGGAAATTTGTATATGAAAACTTTAGGAAGAACCCTATAGAAAAGTATAAATATGGGAAATATTTCTGGTATTTTGGCGAGTACTGAGTAAGGGGTCGCCAAGCAAATACATCCTTGTCTGGACACGAGCAGGTAGAGGTGGCTCTGGAACATATGTAAATAGGGGTAAAACCCGAAAACACCACATTGAGCTAGACTCGAACGGGAACTGGTACACGACAATGGGCCTTGCTTCACTCTTGGTTATGACACTCCTGGGGGATATGCTTTGGTAAATTCATAAGCTTAGTATGAACCATTATTAAAGGAACAAAGATAAAATAAAATAAAGATTCACATAAGAATATATGATCATGGATAACCTATATTGGAACCTAGGGGATCACAAGTTAGGGTATACTTTTCTTATACAAGTTATCCATCTATGATTGAAGTTCCTTTTCATGATTATTGGATAAGTATTTAAGCCCCTTACTATACTTTCTTTTCAATGTTAATGGCAGGAAATGGAAGAACATGTCCCAACAACCAATGTGATTGGAAATGTGACGATTTCCGTATTAATATGACAGATATGATTAGTGGATTAAAAGATGATTATTATATTGGAAGACGTTCACTATTTTGGTAACCCTATTTGATCGAGATAATAGATTACTAAGGTATTTTCTTTGAGGAGTAAAGGTTGACTTATATTTTGAAGAATCGATGAATTTAAGGCGGACTTATAGTAATTTAGGTTACTTATGGAAATGATTAACCTATCTTGGGGTAAAAATGTTTAGGTTAGTTACTTTTGTTATAAGATGTTAGGAGTGGTTTATGTTGTTTGGAGATGAATGATAAAGTTTACCTTGGAAGACTATTTTATCAAATCCTTCTTGTATTTTGGTTTCAATCTTAGTTTGGATTATTTTGAGGATTTTTTTAGGACAGTTATTTACAGAATGGTCTATGATGAACTTTGGGTTCTACCGTGGAACTTTGAAGATTTAAAGTATTTCCCTTCCTCTGGGGTTCTTTATTTTATAAGAGTTGTTTTATCTTACCCTTTCTGTTTTTGGGATAATGTTTAAAGATAGAATATGTTGAGACCTCTGGAAGATTGTTGGTTTCATATCTATGATTGATGTTTTAATAATCACAAATCATCACATACCATTAATGCTTAATCTGGTTTGATTTCTCATAAACATAATTACAATCTGTTAATGAATCTGTTATCATGTTTTTTTCTATGATTATTGACTTACAAAGTATTTTGGAAGTCTTCTGGATTTCAGCAGAAATCGGAAGCACCGATCCAATATCAACAGACATCGGAAGCACCGATCCAATATCAACAGACATCGGAAGCACCGATCCAATATCAACAGACATTGGAAGCACCGATCCAATATCAACAGACATCGGAAGCACCGATCCAATATCAACAGACATCGGAAGCACCGATCCAATATCAAGAGACATCGGAAGCACCGATCCAATATCAACAGACATCGGAAGCACCGATCCAATATCAACAGACATCGGAAGCACGGATCCAATATCAACAGACATCGGAAGCACCGATCCAATATCAACAGACATCGGAAGCACCGATCCAATATCAACAGACATCGGAAGCACCGATCAATTGACTCACCGATGCTGATCAAAATAACCCACCGATCAAATGACTCACCGATTCTAATCAAAATGAGCCACTGATCAAATGACTCACCGGTCAAATGACTCACCAATGCAAATGACTCACCGATACTGATCTATCTGAGTCACCGATCATTACTCACTAATGCTGATGACCTACCGATCACTTGATTCATCAATAGTCATAAACAACTGTTTGAATTTCTTTATCTTTATCTTTATTTAATCTAACCAACGGTCATATTAGGTATATTTCAATGCTCTATCAATTAATTAATAAAGGTTGTCGGATGTCAGGAAACCGTACCTCGTACCTACGGAAAGGAAACATTTTCTGTCTTCCGAAGCACATGACATAAATACAAGAAGACTCTGCTGAAGAAAGAGTAGACATAAGAACACAAGAGGAATATAGAGGAAAGAAAGAGGAGGAAGAACAAAAAAGAAAGACATAACCTCATACACAATCAAGCCTACTCAAGAAGATTTCTGTGCAAACAAAAGAACATTTAAGAACTTCATCGACTACATCACACTGGCTTTGAACCTGAAGCATACGACACTCTTCTTCTCAAACAAAAATGAGAAGAGGACTCAGAATAAATTCTGACCAAATACGAAAGAGTCCAGAGATACACTGAAATCACCAGAGCCATTTCTAAACTCTACATCTTTGCTCGGTGATACATTTGTTTTACATTTTGAGAAGTGTGTGTTATCTGCTGTATTAAATACACACACTGACTCCTGTACTTTCACTGGAGGATCTGTAAATCCTCAGAAAACCTTTTTACACTTCATTTCCCACTGTGGATAGTGGTAGAGGTCGTGTGAGACCTGGACAGCTCTAAGCTGTTGTTTTTTTTCCCACGCAGAACTGTGGTTGAGGTCTTCTGACCTGGACAGTGTGTTCACTGTTGCTAACCCCGATCCAGGGTGTGGATCATATTTTATATAAACTTTTGAGAGGACTAAGTCTCGGCTTGAGACTAAACCTCTTGGTTAATTCTCTGTGTTTGTAGCAACAAACTATATCCATACTATACATATGTATTTCATATTCCGCTGCTATTACTTTGAAATATAATTTATTTTCAAAGCTACTTTGATAGTTAAACTCACAATTGTTTATATTTATTATAAACCAGTAAGTTAATTTCAAATGTTAATTTAATCATAAGATTAAGTTAACTGAGAACTAATCAATCTTTGAGAAACTAATTGAACCTTTATAATCTGTATAAATTAACTACAGTTTAATCTGTTTTTGAAATAGGGGGATTTTAATAAACATTATTTTTAACAGAAAATTTTAATTGGAACTCAATTCACCCCCCTCTTGAGTATCCACTCCAACCAACATTTAGTATCAAAGGTTGGAAAATATTTTATAAAGTATTCTGCTTTTCAACTGTGATTTTTGTTGTCTTTTAATGTTCTTAAAATTTCTGTTATTTCTAAATTTTTATCTCTTTAAAATTCTTTTTGTGATATCATGGATAATAGACTTGAGGGTGCTGCTACTAACCGGCCACCTTTCTTTAATGGAAACAACTATGCTCAGTGGAAGCTAAAAATGAAAATTCACTTAGAAAGTATGAGCTTTGATATTTGGACTGCCATTGAAGATGAATAAAAAATTCCCAGTACTGATAGATCTACTTGGGATAAATCTACAAAGACTACTTATAATAATAATTGTAAAGCTATGAATGAGTTGTACTGTTCTCTAGGAGATGAGTAATTTAATAGATTTTCTGCATGTAAAACTGCATATGAAATTTGGGATACCTTGGCTGTTTCTCATGAAGGAACAACTAATGTTAAGGAGATGAGATTGAATACCTATACTATTAAGTATGATAATTTTAAGATGAAGCCTGATGAACCCATTTTTGATATGTATCTCAGGTTCAATGAAATTGTCAACACAATGACTTCTCTGGGAAAGGATGCTCCAGCAAAGGAACAAATAATGAGAATTTTGAGATGTCTAACTGAAAGATGGAGAGGAACCTCTGTCTCCATTAGAGAATCGTGTGACATTGGAGAACTGCCAATCAAGGAACTAATTGGTAATTTGATGTTGTATGAAGAAGAACTCAAAGTAAACAAAGAAGAAGATGATGAACCTAAAAGGAAGTCTATTGCCTTGAAGACTACAACCTCAAAGAATAAGGATAAGGAAAAGCCTCAAGATATCAATGAAAGTTCAAGCAGTGAGGAATGTGAGAATGATTCTGACAGTGATGCTGAGATGGCTCACATTGCTAGAAGATTTAAGAAATTCTATAGGAAGAAGAAGTTTTTCAGAAAGTCAAACTACAAAGGCAAGTATGATAACAAAGGGCACTGGAAAAAGGATTGGAAGAAGTCTGATAAATCAGATGAAGTTGTCTGTTATGAATGTAAAAGAAAAGGAAACATAAAAGCAGACTGTCCAAAGATGAAATACAGAAAGAGGTATGAATACAAGGATAAAAAGTACAAGAAAGCCATGAAGGCTACTTGGAGTGCTTCAGAAGACAGCACAAGTGAAGCTAAATCTTCAGACTCTGAAAGGAATCGAGCCAACATGTGTTTCATGACAAACACTTCTAAGGTAATATCAGAAACTCCTGCTTCAAAGTCATATTATTCTGGAGATGATTCTGAATGTGATAACATGTCTAAATCTGAACTGTTTGAATATTGTGATATGCTTAAAGAAACCTGTAATGAGCTTAAAGATAAATATAAAGGTTTAAAGAAACAGTATGCTTTAAGTGTTAAGCATAAATCTGATATGGATATAGAAGTAGAAAAGAATGCTTAGTTGCTTAAAGAGAATACTGAACTAAAATTTTCTAATGTGCAACTCAGAAAAGACTTAGAGAAGTTCACAAATGGCCAGAATACTCTAACACAAATGCTAGGAAAGCTAGTTGCACCTAGATATACTACTGGTATAGGATACCAACCTGGACAAAGAAAAGTTGCCAAAACTAGATTCATTCCTAAATCTGGACAGAAGATAGTTAATTCTGGAACTTCATATGCCTCAACCAGTGATATTCATAGTTATGGATCTAATAAGGTTTATCTTTCAAAGAATGTTAATTCCAAAAATTATATGAGACCCATTAGAAAAATATGGGTACCTAAAGTATCATTGTCTAACATGTCTGGACCCAAGAAGATCTGGGTACCAAAATCATCTTCCATCAATATCTGTTTTGTAGGAGACCTGCTTGAAGAGCTATCACAAGAAGTTATGGTACTTAGACAGTGGATGTTCAAGACATATGTCAGGAGACTTTTCATGTTTCAAGAGCTTAGTAAAAGTTGATGGAAGCTTTGTCACTTTTGGTGATAATTCAAAAGGAAAAATCATCGGCATAGGCCAGATTGGTAACACTGATTCAATCTTGGTTTCTGAAGTTTTATTTGTCGATGGACATAAATATAACATGTTAAGCATTTCTCTGTTGTGTGATGATGGTTTTTATGTGAAATTTAAAAATTATTCTTGCAATATTTTTAACTCTAAAAATGTTTTAGTATTTTCTGCTTTAAGAAATGAAAATTTTTATGCTGTTGAATTAGATTCTTTAGCTAAGAAGAATATTCCTTGTTTAAATGCTTTTCATAAAGAGTCTTGGCTTTGGCATAGAAGATTAGGACACTGCAATGTACACTCACTTAGAAAACTTTCTAGGAAGAACTTAATTAGAGACCTACCCAAACTGGAATTTCCAGCAGACAAAGTTTGTAATCCCTATCAAAAAGGAAAGCAACATAAAGTTTCTTTTAAATCAAAGAAAGAAGTGTCAACTTCTCAACCTCTCGAGTTGGTTCACATGGATTTATTTGGACCTTCTAGAGTTTCTAGTTTGAATGGGAAGCACTATGTCTATGTTCTTGTAGATGACTTTTCTAGATACACTTGGGTATAATTTCTAGCTCACAAAAGTTAAGCTTGTTCTTACTTTGTTAAATACTCCAAGTCTGTAGAAAATCTTAGTGGACTCAAGATTAAGACCCTGAGAAGTGATCATGGTCGTGAGTTTTAAAATCATGAGTTTGATTCTTACTGCTCACACAATGGCTATAGTCACAATTTCTCTGCCCCTAGGACACCCAAACAAAATGGTGTATTAGAGAGAAGGAATAGAACCATGCAAGAAATAGCTAGAACTGTGCTCAATGAATATGAACTTCCTATTTAATTTTGGGATGAAGCTGTAAATACAGCTTGTTATGTCATTAATAGAGTCTTGATCATACCAGTTCTTAAGAGGACCCCTTATGACTTGTGGAACCATAGGAAACCTAAGGTTAACTACTTCAATGTTTTTGGCTGCAAAGTCTTCATTCTCAATACTAAAGACAATCTTGACAAATTTGCATCCAAGAGTGATGAAGGAATTTTCCTAGGTTACTCTATCTCTAGTAAAGCCTATAGATTTTTCAATAAAAAAACCAAATGTGTGGAAGAATCTATTCACATCAAATTTGATGAAACTGATCCACATGAACCTAAAATCTGTTTTGAAGATGATCTCTCTGGTTTGAATCTCAATGATAAAGAAAATGGACCTATAGTTAAAACATCCAGCTCTGGAAATTCTCCAGAACCTGCTTCTGTTGAACCTCAATCTGTAGATGAATCTGAAATCTCTAGCCCTATCTTTTCAAGACCATCTAGGACTCTAAAGAACCATCCTTTAGATGCTGTTGTAGGAAATATAGATAGAGGAACACAGACTAGAGCTTCTCTAAGAAATCAGGTTGAACATCAAGTTTTTCATTCATAGTTAGAACCTAAAAATATCAATGATGCTATCAATGATGAATTTTGGGTAATGGCTATGCAAGTAGAACTAAATCAATTTGAAAGAAACAAAGTCTGGAAATTAGTAGAAAGATCTAAGGACATTTTGACCATAGGCACAAAATGGGTGTTTAAAAACAAAGTTGATGAATCTGGAAACATCATTAGAAATAAAGCTAGGCTATCTGCACAAGGTTACAATCAAGAAGAAGGAATTGACTATGAGGAAACCTTTGCACCTATAGCTAGATTAGAGTCTATCAGGATCTTACTTGCCTATGCATCACATCTGAATTTCAAGCTATATCAAATGGATGTCAAAAGGGCTTTTCTATATGGTTTTATTGTTGAAGATGTTTTTGTAGAACAAACACCTGGTTTTTTAAATCATCATTTTCCAAATCATGTTTTTAAAATTTCTAAAGCTTTATATGGTTTAAAACAAGCTCCAAGAGCTTGGTATGAAAGGCTTTCAAACTTTTATATCTCAAAAGGATTTACAAAAGGAGTAGATGATCCCACTCATTATATAAAAAGGATTTCAAAAGATGTATTAATAGTACAAATCTATGTTGATGATATAATTTTTGGATCTTCTAAAAAGTATTTATGTACTGATTTTTCAAAGGTTATGGAAAATTAATTTGAAATGATCTTAATGGGAGAGCTTAAGTATTTTCTTGGTTTTCAAATTTTTCAAACTAAAGATGGAATTATTTTAAATCAAAGTAAATATACAAAGGATCTTTTAAAACGTTTTGGATTGGATAGTATTAAGGAAAGTGATTTACCTATGAGTACTACCTGTAAATTGGATACAGATGAAGCTGGGAAACCAGTGGATGAAACCAATTACAGAGGTATGATTGGGAGCTTACTTTATCTTACTTCTAGTCGACCAGACATTATGTTCAGTGTATGTATGTGTGCTAGATTTCAAGCTAATACTAAAGAATCACACTTACTAGCTGTTAAAAGGATTTTTAAGTATATTAAGTATACTGTAAATTTAGGTTTTTATTATCCAAAAGAACAATCATTTAGCCTAACTAGCTATTCAGATGCTGACTTTGCTGGATGTAAGATAGATAGGAAGAGCACATCTGGAACATGTCATTTGCTTGGAAAATCCCTAGTATCATGGTGTAGTAAGAAACAGAACTCAGTTGCATTGTCTACTGCCGAGGCAGAATACATAGCTGCTGGTAGTTGCTGTGCACAAATTCTGTGGATGAAACACACTTTATTGGATTATGGATTTGATCTTAAACATGTTTCAATTAACTGTGACAATACTAGTGCCATCAATATATCTAAGAACCATGTGTCTCACTCTAGAACTAAGCACATTGATGTCAGACATCACTTTCTAAGAGATCATTATAAAAAAGGTGATATTTCTTTAAAATTTATTAGTTCTAAACATCAATGAGCTGATATCTTCGCAAAGCCTTTATGCTCTGAAATAATGAAATTTATAAAATAAGAGTTGTGTATGATTGATCTGTGAAACTGATCTGTGAAACCGATCCGTGAAACTGATCTGTAACACTGATCTGTGAAACTGATCTGTGAAACCGATCCGTGAAACTGATCTGTGAAACTGATCTGTGAAACCGATCCGTGAAATTGATCTGTGAAACTGATCTGTGAAACTGATCAGTGAAACAGATCTGTGAAACTGATCTGTGAAACTGATCTGTGAAACCGATCAGTGAAACTGATCTGTGAAACTGATCTGTGAAACTGATCAGTGCAACCGATCTATCATACTGATTTTTTTTATATTGTAATTAATTAGTAAATTTCTTTTATACTTCTTATGGGAACCCTAAATGATAAAATAAATGATACGCATCTATTTATCTTCCCTAAACCTTTCACCTTTCATTTCCCGCCGATCCTTTCAACCTCTCTTCCCCTATACTTCGAACCTTCGAACTCCTGCCTTCCAAAAATCTTCGAATGACTAAGCAAAAGAGACCGAGCAAAGGACCAGATAGCCCTGTACCTTCAAAGCGTGCTCGAGGCGAGTCGACTAGTAACTCTCAATGATCAGTAAATACGAACCTGGAAACTCAGATTGTTGCTGTAGAAGGAGAAGTCAGCTCTGCGTGGCTTTTGTCAAGTAAGTCACTATTTTTGCAAGTTCTTGAATCGCAAGGATGGATAGACTGGTTTTCAGACAACTCTTGAATAGACTACCCGAAGCTGGTACATGAGTTCTACATGAATCTGAAAATCACTCTAGATGGTGTGGAGTCTGCCAGGATGTCGTCTGTGGTAAAAGGAAAGAAAATATCCTTCTCATCTAAGCAGTGGGCTGAGTTCTTGAATGTACCACATGGAGGTCGGTATGAGGATTATTCTGGGAATATTCCTCCAACATCTGATTACTTCTCTTATGAATTAGCTCTAGAGCTTTTGACTGGAAACAGAGAGTCACGGAGAATCACAGCTTCAGAATTAGATGGTGAATGCAGACTTCTTTTCAAGTTTATTCAGTACCAACTTTTCCATAGGAGAGGAGATTTTGCTGCTGTAAAGTACCAGGATGTTTTCCTGTTGTTTCTTCTGAAAACACATGAGAAGATCAATTTTTGTAGATATGTGATGGTGCACATAGCTGAAATGGTAAAACCGTCCAAGAAAGCCAATGCCTTATTTTATTCAAAGATGATATCTACCATGCTCCAGAATCTAGAATGTGTTGATGAAGATGATGAAGTTGATGAAACAGATCATACCTTCTGTCTCAACAAAGAGATCTGCAAGAGGATGAAAATAAATTGGAATCCATGGAAGAAGTGATGGGTTGCAGATGAAGATAAATTGTATGAAGCCTAAAATCCCATAGATCATGGAAAGAGGCCAAAGGATTTGAGAGACCCTGGCTTGAAACCAAATGAGGAACCAGTTTATTCAGATGATGAAGAGCAAGAAGAAGGAAAGGATGAGGCCACCGAAGCCCAAGAGCAAGAAGAAGCTGCGCCTGAGGAAGGAAGTATATCATCTCCTGATGATAGGAGTGATCCTGAAACTGCTAGTCCCAAAAGAAGAATAGAATTTGGACCTGCTAGTCCACCCTTAACCCTACCAGAATCAGAACCTATTCTTGGTGATGAAGAAGATTCTGATACTGAAGAATATCACAGTGAAGCTTCTGAGAAGAGTGATGATGGACATGCTGATGATGTCGAGGCTGCTGTTGATGGTGATAATAGACCAGTGCATGGTCTTTCTATAGATCAAATAGAACCACATCGGTTAGTACAAGAAATACATATCAGTGGAAAGGTTGATTCACCAAAAATAAGTGGAACAACAAGCTATGAGAAACCAAAATACACCCTGTGTGCTGCTGTTTGGGATGACTACCCTGGTTATGCTGTGTTGGGCTTAGAATATTCTGAAGAAGAAGAAGCAATGCCAGAATCTGCTGCAGCTATGAAAAGGAACCTCCTAAGAGAAGCAAGGTCTGTTCCTGCTATTGATCCTATAAATGATAATTTACCTGGTTATGGAATCTCTCAAGCTGATCTTGACAAGTTTTAGATTGAATTGCTAACTGCTGTGAGAGACACAGGTAGAGAAGAAATTTCTAATGCTCTTAATCAAGTGTCTCTACAAGTTTCTAAAAATTCTTTGGAATCCTTCTCACAGAGAGTATCTAATGCTGTGAAGCCAGACCTGGCCAATATTGGTGAACTTATTGGCAGGCACATAGCCTTTTTGAATCAGACTATGAAGGATCTTCACACTGGCTTGGTATCTCTATCAATCGAATTCCGATCAACCATCTCTGGTATGATGGAAGTTTTGAGAAATTTGATTGAACATCTCAACAAGTCTGTCCTGAGGAAGTTGAAAGCTGAGTTAACTCACATAGTTGGCCATGCCAGTACATGCAAGGTAACCAAGATCACTACTCGTGAGCTAGAAGCTCTAAGAGAAGTTGTGCATGATGAGTTAGCTGCTGTTAGACAAATTCTTGATTTAGAATCCTTAAGGAAGATGAAAGAGATCTGTGATAACAGTCATAAGATGGCATTGGTGTATTCCGCAGATGCTAAGAAAGATCTGCAAGAGATCAAAGAGAAAGATGATAATTACTTTTCCAAGATTTATACAAAACAAGAGATGGCTGCAAACTTCAAGGTGTTGGCAGAGAATCTGAAATTACCACCCGTCACTCAGGCCTGAAAAACTCAAGTTCATCAGTTGCAATATTTTACCCCTTCCTTGTCACAATTCATGGAGAATAAAGATGATTTTGAAAGAGCTATGAAGTATGGGGAAGAAGTCATTCAAGACTTCATTCATCTTTTGAAGCCCTATTTGAATGCATAGGCCACTGCAATAGTAGTTCCTACTTCTGAACCTCTCAGTGACTCTGATGTAGATCCAAATCAGCTATCTGTTGCTCAAGCTCTACCTCAGTTAAGACCAGTCCCTCAGTAGGCTTCTCAACCAGCTCCTGTTTCTCAACAACAACTCTCTGTGGCACCTGCTCCTACACCTGCCAGAGTTGTCCTACCACCACTTCAGATTCGCCAAGTCCAGCCTGCCTCCAGGCCTTCAACCTTACCAACTATTGATCCCAAAGACAAAGGCCAATCCCCTTTTTATCCCAACAAATAGTTGTGTATTGTTTTTGATAGGGTGAAAAATGTGCTTCTTGTAATATTCTATACTTTATAAAATATTTTTTTTTCTATACTCTACACTGACTGCTTTTACTTTCACCTTCACTCCTATGTTTTCCCTCCTTTTTGATTATCCCAAAGGGGGAGATGAAAAAGAATGGTATATGGGAAAAGAAAGATGTAAAGGAGAGATATATGGGGGAGAAAAGATGTATATATCTAAGGTGAGGAGAAAGATCTATATATATCTGAGAGCTGTATATATATCAGGGGGAGAAATCTGCATAATCTATATGGGAAATTTAAATTAAGGGGGAGATTTATATATCTCTTTATATTTATTCTCTTTATGGTTTAATTCTCATTATGTTTTTATTAATGATATATCATCGTATTTATATTTTATGATACAGATTTGTGATTATCAAAAAGGGTGAGATTGTTGAGCCCTCTGGAAGAATGTTGGTTTCATATGTATGATTGATGTTTTAATAATCACAAATCATCACATACCATTAATGCTTAATCTGGTTTGATTTCTCATAAACTTAATTACAATCTGTTAATGAATCTGTTATCATGTTTTTGTCTATTTTTATTGACTTACAAAGTATTTTGGAAGTCTTCTGGATTTCAACAGACATCGAAAGAACCGATCCAATATCAACAGACATCGGAAGCACCGATCTAATATCAACAGACATCGGAAGCACCGATCCAATATCAACAGACATCGGAAGCACTGATCCAATGTCAACAGAAATCGGAAGCACCGATCCAATATCAACAGATATCGGAAGCACTGATCCAATATCAACAGACATCGGAAGCACCGATCCAATATCAACAGACATTGGAAGCACCGATCCAATATCAACAGACATCAGAGGCACCGATCCAATATCAATAGACATCGGAAGCACCGATCCAATATCAACAGACATCGGAAGCACCGATCCAATATCAACAGACATCGGAAGCACCGATCCAATATCAACAGACATCGGAAGCACCGATCAATTGACTCACCGATGCTGATAAAAATAAGCCACCGATCAAATGACTCACCGATGCTGATCAAAATGAGCCACCGATCAAATGACTCACCAGTAAAATGACTCACCGATGCAAATGACTCACCGATGCTGATCTATCTGAGTCACCGATCATTACTCACTAATGATGATGACCTACCGATCACTTCATTCTTCAATAGTCATAAACAACTGTTTGAATTTCTTTATCTTTATCTTTATTTAATCTAACCAACGATCATATTAGGTATATTTCAATGCTCTGTCAATTAATTAATAAAGGTTGTTAGATGTCAGGAAACCGTACCTCGTACCTGCGGAAAGGAAACTTTTTCTATCTTCCGAAGCATTTGACATAAATACAAGAAGGCTCTGCTGAAGAAAGAGTAGACAGAAGAACACAAGAAGAATATAGAGGACAGAAAGAGGAGGAAGAACAAAAAATCAAGACAGAACCTCATACACAATCAAGCCTACTCAAGAAGAGTTTTGTGCATTGAAAAGAACATTGAAGAACTTCATCGACTACATCTCACTGGCTTTGAACCTGAAGCATACGACACTCTTCTTCTCAAACAAAAACTAGAAGAGGACTCAGAATAAATTTTGACCAAATACGAAAGAGTCCAGAGCTACACTGAAATCACCAGAGCCATTTCTAAACTCTACATCATTGCTCTGTGATACATTTGTTTTACGTTTTGAGCAGTGTGTGTTATCTGCTGTATTAAACACACACACTGACTCCTGTACTTTCACTAGAGGATCTGTAAATCCTCAGCAAACCTTTTTACACTTCATTTCCCACTATGGATAGTGGTAGAGGTCGTGTGAGACCTGGACAACTCTAAGCTGTTGTTTTTTTCCCACGCAGAACTGTGGTAGAGGTCTTGTGACCTGGACAGTGTGTTCACTATTGCTAACCCCGATCCAGGGTGTGGATCATATTTTATATAAACTTTTGAGAGGACTAAGTCTCGGCTTGAGA
Organism: Viscum album; assembly: GCA_963277665.1. Classification (NCBI taxonomy): domain Eukaryota; kingdom Viridiplantae; phylum Streptophyta; class Magnoliopsida; order Santalales; family Viscaceae; genus Viscum; species Viscum album. The sequence goes on along the minus strand of CAUJRU010000019.1, from coordinate 2,191,867 downwards.
CTGAACCTTTTGGTTAATTCTTTGTGTTTGTAGCTACATACTATATCCATACTATACATATGTATTTCATATTCCGCTGCTATTACTTTGAAATATAATTTATTTTCAAATCTACTTTGATAGTTAAACTCGCAAGTGTTTATATTTATTATAAACCAGTAAGTTAGTTTCAAAAGTTAATTTAATCATAAGATTAATTTAACTAAGAACTAATCAATCTTTGAGAAACTAATTGAACCTTTATAATATGTATAAATTCACTACAGTTTAATCTGTTTTTGAAATAGGCGGATTTTAATAAACATTATTTTTAACAGAAAATTTTAATTGGAACTCAATTCACCCCCATCTTGAGTATCCACTCCGACCAACAGAATAAATAGATAGTTAATCATTGGTGGATTATGTGATTCTCTATAAGATGATTCATGTGCTTTGATGAGACCAAGTAGTTTTGAATGCTCATCATTTGGAGAAAAGATTAGTTTTGGTGGAAACTTATTAAAGAATGAAACTCTACTCGAAGGTAGGTATATTTCCTTATGTTTTTATTCTATGTAGTAAATGAATTCCTCAAAACTATGAAAAGGAACATAAAACAAAAACTTTCTCTATTAACATTTCCTACTGGGTAATCAATGACCGTTTATACACATCATAAGTTTGGGATTTTCTTATTTTTAACTTTCTCATAATCATGTTTTCTATCACTCTCCCTCAGAACATGACCCTTTTTTTCTTCCATATCCATGTTTTCCTACATGGAATCCTAGAATGGGTTAACTCGGGTGGCCTTTGTACTTCCTTTTCTTTCTTTTAAAGTAATAGTGTTACTGAATTATATTCCGATGTTGGAAATTCAGTGAAATTTCAGAACCCAATTTTAAAAATTATGATGAAACAATTTCTTAAGGGGGGAAGATTGTAACAACCCGAAATTTTGAATAAATTTTGTTTCCTAATTTTGTGTGTTATTTTATTTTTCATACTGAACAAAACTGTTTCATTTGATAACATGAGTATAATTAAAATGAGACTGTTGGGTTTTGACTATTATATGACCATTAGTCAGTATGACCGTTGAAAACTGAATGTTGTGACTTTTGTCTCTAAATACAAGTGATCTTGGTTAATTAATATAGAAAGAAGATTCAATGGCCTCACCCAGTAGTCTTGGATAGATCGAAGCCCATCTAACAGAACTTGGGAAGGAGGTAGCACCACTGGGATTTGCTCTGGACCAAACCCAAGCCGAACTTCATCGTGTGAAGCTAGAATGGAATCGCCTTCACGGGAAGTTCAAACTGATAGAAATTACTACTCATGCGATGTTGGCCGAGCCTCCCTCGTATTCTCTCACCTTAGCACAACTTACACTTTTGTCCTATGCTGGTGTGATAATGGGATATGTAAGGAGACCGTAACTTCCTTGTGTAATCCTTTGTTTTAAATAAAAATTTTGATTTCTTCTTATGATGAAGTTTATGAGTTTTCAAATGTCTGGATAAATAGAGTATGCATATTTTTGGTGAATTTTAGAGAATGGATATTTTAAAAAATGTTTATGTATAACTTATATAATTAAAAATGCGTAATGATTTTCAAAAAATGGTCTTCTACAATTATGTTCAGTATGAAATTTAGAGCCTAATAAGATAAAATTAATTTTTGATGAATAGTAAATTATGAATAGTGATTTTATTCTTAGGATTAGTAATGAGACCAAATGGATTAGTAATCTCACTTAAATAAAGCATTAATATAATCTAGGCACCTTGATTAAGTACTGTGATTCAATAAAATGGTTAAATAAGGGTTTCATAAATTATTAGTCAAGTATTAGTTTTTTCGATTGAATAGTGTTTTTTAATTAAAAATTTAATTAAAATTATTTAGAAAATTATTCTTATAAAATGTATTTCATTTTTGAACATAGAGCATCGATATTATGTCAAGGCAATTTTTGGGGATTTTTCTGAAAAAATAAATAAATTTTTGGTGAATAGTGTATTTATTTAAAAATTAAATTAAAATTATTTACAAAATTATTTTTATAAATTGGAGTTCATTTTTGAAATCATAGCATCGATATTTGGTTAAGGTGACATTTTGGGATTTTTTTGAGAAAGTTGAATTTTCGATGAATAGTGAAAATACAGTTTTTAAGTTACGAGTGTTTAATGACATCATTATATTATGTATTAAGTATGTAATCAATATTTTAGACTTATGAATAGTAGGATAAGGTATGAGGTTTCCCAAGTGGCCAATTCCTTGGTAAAATACCATGGGAAATCCCATGGTTTTGCCAAAACCACTAATGAGGTGTCCCTTGGCCATTAATGCCTTGTCCCCTCACTTTCCCTATAAATACCAAGCCATCCTCTAATCCATTCGACTCCCAACTCTCTCCCAACAAAGCTCGGGTCTCATTACCTCCCAAGGAGTCCTCCCAAGGTTCCCCCAAGCTCTCAAGGTCCCATCCATTGAGTTTTAAGAGTAACGTTTTAAGGTAAGGGATCTCACCTCTCTTTTTCGTCTCAAGTACTCTCGTTTATGTCATTTATTTTAAGCCCAATTTTCTTATGTTGGGGAAGCTATATAATATTTATCCTACTGAAATTTTTATGTTCATATGATGAGAGACCCACTCTTGCTCTCATCAATTCTTTTTATGAATGTTTAAGTGGCGCCATTAGGCTGCGGAATTTTTAAGAGATTCTTTCACCATTCTCGTTTTCAAGTTCTATTTTCATGTCAAGTATTTCAAGTTCCTTTTTATTATGTTGTGGTATGATCTCTATATGTATCATACTGATATTTTCTGTTCATATGATTAGAGAACCTATTTTATCTCTTCAATTCAGTATTTTGATGTTTTAAGTTGCGCCGTTTGGCTGTCGAATATTTAAGGGATTCGTTCACCTTTCTCATTCTTCAAAAGTTCTACATTCATGTCAAGTCTTTCAAGTTCCTTTTTATTATGTTGGGGTATGATCTCTATATATATAATACTTATATATTATGTTCATATGTTGAGAGACCCTATTTGATCTCTTCAATTCAGTATTTTGATGTTTTAAGTGGCACCGTTAGGCTGCCTAATTTTTAAGGGATTCATTCACCTTTCTCATTCTTCAAAAGTTCTACTTTCATGTCAAGTCTTTCAAGTTAATTTTTATTATGTTGTGGTATTATCTCTATATCTATCATACTGATTTTTTATGTTTATATGATAAGATACCCTGTTTGATCTCGTCAATTATTATTTTTTTGTTGATGTTTAAGTGGAACCGTTAGGCTGCCGAATTTTTAAGGGATTCTTTCACCTTTCTCATTTTTCAAAGATCTACTTTCATGTCATGTCCTTCAAGTTCTTTTTATTATGTTAGGGTATGATCTATATATATATCATACTGATCTTTTATGTTCATATTATGAGAGACCCTATTTGATATCTTCAATTCAGAATTTTGATGTGTTAAGTGGCACCGTTAGGCTGCCGAATTTTTAGGGGATTTATTCACCTATCTCATTTTTCAAAAGTTCTACATTCATGTCAAGTCATTAAAGCTTCTTTTTATTATGTTGGGGAATAATATCTATATCTTTCATACTGATGTTTTAAGTTCATATGATGAGAAACCCTATTTGATCTTGTCAATTCGTTTTTTTTGAAGTTTAATTGGTGCCGTTAGGCTGCCAAATGTTTAAGGGATTTTTTCACCTTTCCCATTTTTCAAAGTTCTACTTTCATGTCAAGTATTTCAAGATATTTTTATTATGTTGGGGTATTATCTCTATATCTATCATACTGATCTTTTATGTTCATATGATGGGAGACCCTTTTTTATCTTATCAATTTATTTTTTTTTGAAGTTAAGTGACGCCGTTAGGCTGCCGAATTTTCTTTAGAGAAATCTTGTTTTTTTTCTTCCTTTCATGTTCTACATTTCATATGGTATATCTTTCAAATTTCATTACCATGTTCTTATATTATTCATATTCCGTCCCTCTACTGTTTTTTGGGTTATTTATGAATGTTTGACCCATGTCCCCTCTCTTTTCAATGTTTTCTAAAACCCTGTAACATAGCCGTTATGCTGCAGAATTTCCGTCTCAAAATGTCTCTCTCTTTTTCTCAAATTATTTTATTTTATTAAGTGAATAATCAAATCTATTTCTTCTAATGGGTTATTCACATATATACCAAAATGTTCTATTTTAATTATGGGATTTACATTCACAAAACCCACTTTCCTTTTTCGTTAGTTTAAAGTGACATAATGGTCATGTCTTTAAAGCAGTTTTAAAAACCTTATGATTATGAAAGGAATCCAATTTCATTTATGATATATGGGTTTTTTATAAAATGTTTGATGATGATATATGTGGCTCACATGATAATAAATACAAATTTAAGGGTGTGCCCTGATAGCGCTCCAATGCATTGGGTAAAGACTTAATCTCTAGAGATGACCATTTAGACTGATACCTTGGTGAATAACCTTGGTAATTTTTATTGACACCTTGGGGATGGACCTTGGTGAAACGGAAATGATTTTATTTGTTAAATGTTGTAGCCACATCTTCAAGTTATGAAAAAATTCATTTTTATTATGATATGCCTCATGATTTCATTCTCATGCATTAAATTTCTTTTTCATGACATTGTTGATGTATCTCAAGTCCACATGTTAAATGTTTCCCCTTGTTTCCCTTACTAGGCCTTCTGCTGACCCATTCTTTTGATGTATGTCCCCATGATATGAGATGCAGTAATGAACCAAGGATGAACATAAGGATAACCATTTCAAGTGATTAAGAAGAATGTTTTTTTTGTTTCATGTATTATGTTCTTGGTTTCCAGGACACAAAACCTTAAAGATCCTCCATTTTTTATAATGTAATGAAAGTTTATGTGAAAAAAGGCGGGATTCTATAAATATCCTACTTCAGAAATGTAGATCCACAATAGTCACCTGATAATTTGTCGACATTCATATTCAAAAAAATATGGGAATCATGAAATCCCATAAAAATTGGACTGAAAATCTCTGATGAATACGTTTATTTGAATCAAATAGAATGAGATTTAAATTAGTTGAAAATGAGCTTTGAAACAACATTTAACTCTGTCAATACCATTGCAGAAATTTCCCAAAATATCATAGAATTAAATCTCTAACATTGAAAATTAAAATGTAGGGTTCATTACAAAAACAAAATAAAATACCAATGTAGGGTTCAACTACATAACGTTCATTCTCTGAATATGAGGTAAACAACGTAATTTTGAAAAAAAATGTAAATTTCATGATCCATATGGTTCTTTCTAAAATGTAATGTTCATTACTTATATTCGTTACTTTATCCATACATTATTCTCACGGAAAATCTATGATTTATATCAAATATATGACTCTTTAATCATACTTTTCTTATAATGTAGGGTTGATTAACCATACATGATTTTATGAATATAGGGTTGAGATACGATACTTTTTTCTTCGAGCATAAGGTTAAATGAAAACATAAAGATCATGATCCATATGTGTTGTAAAAAATGTAGGGTTTATTCCTTATGATATTATTTTCCACATAGGGTATGAATAGTGTTTCCAGAATTCTTAAAAATGCATCCCGAACATTTTTATAAATATTACTTGTGAATTTAATGATTTAAAATAATCTAAAAATAATTAGTATAATGAATATTAATTCCCTAAAATACACATAAAATACACTAATTATCAAAACAAACAAGGTTATTTTTTATTATAAAAATCATAATAAATTATAGAGTATTGTTTAGACAATAAATTCCCAACAATTCCCCCTTTTTTATGATCACAAAACCTATAAAATTATTAACACAATATATAATTTTGTACACATACTTATGTAAAATATTTATAAAAGTATTTCAATTTCACAGTATTGTTTCAATAAACTGAAATTTTGTGTTTATCCAATTTTCTCCACCATTCTCTAATATCAATGAAATTATAGAAAAAAAGATTAAAACATGTTTAATTTTTCACAAAACTGTAAATGAATGTCATAAAATACTGTTTAGAGAAACAAATTACAGACTCTGGAAAATGAGACAATCATAAATGGATATGAAACAAGGAATAGAAATAATAGGAATAATGAAATTTTATTAATAAAAACTATATAAATATAATATAATGTTTGGCTATGGGAAATAGGTTATTCAAATGATATAGTAGAAGGTAAAAGGGTTAGATCACGGTCTATTTCCGGTATTAGTTCTGTAGGATTCGGAGTAGCATGAAACATGTATTTCAATTTTTTCATACACACTTTTTGTCATTCAACAAGACTAGCTCCCAATTTTCTTATCAAAATTATAGAATCATGATTCAAATTAATATTTTCAACAAAATTTTCTTTCAAAAAGTCATGTAGACTCTCCTCTTTGTGCATAAATTGAACTAACTAATCATATATCTTGTTGAGTAGAATCATGATGCCAGGTTCACTGGAGGATAGTTTCTCAATAATAAATATTTGGTTTTCCAACAAGTCAAAAAAGGGGAACTATTTCATTAAAGAATCTAGAATATATCATTAATATAATCCATGAAGGATGTAATTAATTGAAATATTATAATCTAATCTGGTGAGGTTGAAGGAGAAGTGGTAGGTGTAATGACATGAAAAACACTTCCCCTGATAGAGTTGAATAGGATTCCAAAATACCACTTTATGTTTGCAAAATCTATTTTGGAAAAAAATAGACTTTATTTTTTCAATATAATCTTGCTTCTCCCTCTTAAATGCATAAAAATCATTCTTGGACATAGAATGTCCTTTTATTCCTTGAGTCAAAGTCTGAATGGACTCAAACTCTATCCTTGGGGTTGATGAATTTTGAAAATCTTCAAACAAATTTCATGAAGCATCTAACTGTTGTCTAAGAACAGAATTTTCATCCTCAAAATTATTTAAATTGATCAGAATATCATAAATCTGATTATTCAAAGAATTAGAAGTACCTTCATCTAGATCTTCAGACTGATCAATAGCCATAATTTATAAGGGATTACCAATAGATTTCTCAACTAACATTTCTCTAGAACATGAAACATTATCCAAAACATCTATCTTTTCTCTATAGAGAGAGCCAATATTCTCAAATGAATGAACAGTGACTAACATATAATGATCCTCAATAAGATCTGTAACCTTAGTTTCTGATATTTGAACTTGTTTTTCTTCTTTGGAAGCCTCTTCATAAAAAGTTTCATTTCGAATAGCCTCACCTTGTTCCTGAGTAACATCCTAAAGATGTTGAATCTTACTATCAGCATGTTGATCTTATTCTTGAACGGGTTCTTCGAAATGAACCTAATGGGTAGCTTCTCATGAACCCAACAATGGCTCTTCAGATGGAGGTTCTTCTCTATACCCTAGTTTCAAAATAATATCAGGTACAAAGACTTATTCTCCATCTGGATTTGTTGCACAATCATGTACTAAATTTATTTTAGTAGATTTAGAGACACCTTCAGTTCTGGATTCCCCAATTCCTTCTCTTCATGTTGCACTTTTCTCCCCATAATCATTTGATCTAGACTTTTTTTTGTCTTCTAAACCAACTGGAATAAGATTCCCTTTCATGTTACTCTAGTTAAAACTAAACTTCTTTAGAGTACTATCATTTATAAAATTAATATGATTAAAAATTTCTCTTGCATAAAATATACAAATCATATCCTTCATGAAACAAATTAAAAGAGTATCCATCCATAGTGATAAAATGTCATCTATGCCTTTTTATAACAATAAAAATTCAGACATAGCATAATGTGTGTTGGAAAATTTAGTTGTATGTCACTAATGAACAAAAACATGATGTACATATCAGGGCAAAAATTAATGTGTCTCTCAACAACTCATGGGGTAATTTTTGTTTGAATAATCATAACTAGCACTTTATGATCAGCCTCAAGATCCTCAAAAAACATTTTCCTAATGTTCATTGATACAAATAGAATATACTTACTAACATTAGATTTATGATCAATATTTTCAATAGAAAAAAGGTCAAAATGAAATACACCTTCATGAGGGAATTTTAGAATCTGATCAGTTTCTACATAATAAATTGAAAATTACTTATTTTCTATTGTCACAGATACAACAATTTTTATTTTACAAATATCGAATTTCAAAGTACTATAAAACATCTTTAGTTCTACCTCATAAACAAAATCTGTATTCAATTCATTTAATAAATAATTGAAAACAAGAGTCTTTAATGATTTCTTAAGTAGAATCTTCATTTCATACAACCACTCAAATTTTATTATCTTTACATAAAGAATCGTTCATGATGGAACTTGTTGAAGCATAGTGTCCCCGGGATCGACTTTATCTGTTCACTTGGTCTTTTTAATTTATATGACTCTTATTTTCAAATTGTTTTCAGATTATAGGGTTTTGAAAGTTGACAATGTTTTGGGTAGACGAAATGGTTTGAGAAATAGAGGGGTAAGTTAAGCTGAAAGGTTTCTCATAGATAATGACATAAATTTATTTCCCGTGCCAATTATGCATGGTGATTATTAATTTTTTTGAAACAATGCGACTTAAAAACTAAAAGTTCCTATATTTATAAAAAATAAAAATGAGAGAAAAATAAACAGTAAGCATGTTTTAATGGAAATATTTTTTTAAAATAATGAAATAAATTAAAAATTACATATTTAAAATTATATAAATCTTACTCAACCTTTATAAAATAAAACCTAGCTGTGGAAAGTGGTTTAGTGGAAATATTATCCAATTGATATTCAGTATTAAAAAATTATAAAGATATATCCGTTTTATGATCACGATCTCTTTAAAAATGATGTCTTATATTAATGCGCTTAGATCTAGAATGACTTATATGATTTTTTAAAATATTTAACAATATTATTATCTCATAAAATAACTATAGTGTCAATATTTAATCCAATTTTCAGTATTTTTTTTCATCCACAACACTTGTTCATAGAAACCGCCAGAAGATACATATTCGGCCTTGACAATTGATAAGGCAATAGAGTGTTATTTCTTACTAGAACAAGATATATGGATTTTCATAAAAAGTGACAGGTTATTGAGGTACTATTTCTGTCTAACCTGAAATATCCAAAATTAGCATCTGAATATTAAATTAAATTACAATCTAATGTTTTGGGGTAAATAAGTGATTGAAAAACATTTCCATTTAAATATCTAAAAATTCATTTAACAACAGTAAGATGGAACTCTTTTGGATTTTATTGAAATCTATAAAATAGATATACATAAAACATAACATTTGGTCTACTAGTAGTAGGATATAAAAAAACTACCAATCATACCACTATATAACTTGTTGTTAACTACTTTTATAGCTCCATATTAATCATGTTTTTTACTATTACAAATTGGATTTGTATTTGTCTTGGAGATTTCAAATACAAATTTTTTTAATAAATTAATAATATATTTAGATAGATTTAAAAAATTTAACAAATATTTTTGATAAATTGGAAATCCTAAAATTAAATTCAGTTATCCCATCATAAACATTTAAAAAAAGAATTAATTTTGTGAAATCATTACAATGATTTTTATTTGAAGAAAAAAACATCATCAATATAAAATTGAACTAACAAAATATCAGAACAATCGATTTTCTTAAAAAGTGCTATATCTACTAAACTAACAATAAATCAATTTTCAAAATAAAAAAACTCAATCATTCATACCAATCTCTAGTTTCTTTTTATGGCCATAGAGAGCTTCGGTATGTTTAAAAACAGAATTTGTTTTAAGGTTATTTTCAAAACCCAGAGGTTGTTGAACAAAAAATTAATCCATTAAAAACCCATTTAAAATGGAATATTTAACATCCATATAACATAATTTAAAAATTATATGTGATGGATAGGCTAAAAGTATCCTAATGGACTCTGATATTACTATAGGTGCAAAGGTTTCATCATAATCTATTCAATCTTCCGGATTATAACCTTTTTCTACTAATCTAGAGTTATTTATAGTTATGTCCCCTTGATCATCCTATTTGTTATTAAAAACCAAAATGGTTCCTATAAAGGGATAGATGGTTGGTCTTTCTAGTAGTTCCCAAACATCATTTATTTTATAATATATTATCACTTCTGGCATAGAAAACATCAAAATTTCATCTTCTAAGTAATAATCAATAGTCTTAGGTTCTAACTGAGATAGGAGGGAAGATAATTCTATTAGGTTTCCTACATTTCTTCTGATTCTAATACCTGTTTCTTGGTATCCCATAACAACTTTTAAAGGATTGTTATTTATGGTTCTAGACATCATAGTTAGAATAATTTTAGGTTCTTCAGTATCATGTTCATCTGAATTGGACTGATTTTTTAATAGCATTTTTAGAATCATTTTAAGGAGTTCATGTCTCATGTTATCAATAGATTCAGTGAATTAATCGGTTTGATCATTCTCTTTAATGAAGGTTCATTTTCATCAAACATCACATGAACTGATTCTTCACCAATGATTGAATTTTTATGAAACATTGTTTAAGCTTCAGAGGTATTAGAATATCGTAAAAATATTCCTTCATCATATTTTGGATTGAAAATATTAATATTATCCTTGGTGTTCAAGATATAATCCTCACATCCAAAAACATTAAAGTAATTTACTTTACTTTTTCTTTTATTCACTAATTCATAAGGTGTATTTTTCTAAAATAAACCGAATTAAAACTCTATTCATGATATTTCAGGTTTTAATTGTAGCTGCTTCCCTAAAATATGTTGGAATACTATTTTCATTTACCTTATTCCTTTCCATTTCACAAATAAATATATTTTTTATTTCAATAATTCCATTTTTCTGAGGTGTTATTATTTCATCGAAGGTTATTTAATACATATATTTTAGAAAAATAATAAAATTATTGATTCTCAAATTCTCAACCATGTTCACTTTTTAATGAAATTAATTTAAAACTATTTCATTTTGAACAATTTTACAAAATCTTTCCAAGGCAGTGGAAATTTCACTTTTGAGTTTGAGAAAATAAACCCAATTGAATCTAGAATAATCATCAACTAAAACATAATCATATAATTTACCAGTCAAACATTCTACTCTGGATGGTCCAAACAGATCCATATTGATAAAGGTTTAGATGTAGCAACTTTTTTATTTTGTTTGAAATAAAATTTTTCATTAATGACAATTTGGAATTCATCACAAATACAATAATTATCAAATTTCTGACAAGGAAAATAATAAATTAATTGTTTCTTATATAATTTATGTAAAGCATAAATATTATAATGATCAAGTCTCATATTTCGGATACATGATTAATTTGTCTTAGTAGTTAAACTATTATCTTTTTTTAAAAGGAATTTATGTCCTGAGTATAAACATTGTCAGATCTTGGGGCTCTAAAATTAACCAATTTATCTTTAAACATAGTGCAGTAATTGTTAACAAAATCAGAAAACAAACCATCATCACAAATTGATAAATACGTATCATATTTTATATTATCCCTTGTATATACATTCTTTTATTGATTGATGAGGACTTTAAATCTACAACAGTTATAACATCAACTATTTTTCCTTTGGCATTTTCATAAAATGTTACAAGGCCTCAATCCATTTGAGCCAGCATATGAAAATTTTATGGATATACACTCATATTATAGGAAGATCCACTGTCCATATTATAAGGACTCGGCCTTAAAACATTACATAATCTTGAGTTAAATCAAGAGTTTACATTTAGGATCTTTTCAGGTTTAGAGTTTTAGAGAATTAGTACATAACTATTACATATGAACATGAATATTACATATAGACACTACTACTCAGTATCCTTTTTTTCATAAAATAAAATCTCTTAAAAATAAACATGTCTTGTTCCATATTTTAGACAACATGACTTTTTCTTTGATCCAATATGTGACCCTTATTCATCATTACATCCTGTGGAAATAATTTAAAAAACATGGGATGAGCATAAAAAACTCAGAAAGGGTTATAGAATAAGGAAAGAAAACATTATCCCATCAATAAATACAAATTAATGAAACCATACTTTTCAATCATAACATACCTCATGAAATCATAAGATTTATGAATAGCACATAGCAATCATAAATCATAAAGGTAACATGTGGCATTCATAACATACTTACATTTTAGCTTTAACAGATTTTTAGGGAGTCACATTTTGAATACCCATCATAGTATATTCCCCAAATCTATTAGGGTAAACATTAACGTTTACCTCCATCATGTTACACAACGCATTGTAGAGATATATCGGGCTCACCTGCCATTAGATTATCACAAAACCAACCGTATATGTAAACAATTTCCAATGACAATAAAATATTCATAACACATAAAACAAGCATAAATTAAAGATAACATTTCTACATTACAATTACAATATATTATTTCAAGATATTGACATAATCAATTCATTATCAAACCATTTTCAAAACCATTTTTGAATCATTGTGTCCCAGACCACATTGAATTGTTTTAAGGAATTAAAATTTTATAACATTAATGTACATATAAATAAATCCTTAAAACCATTTTTAAAACAAGGACATTAATGAGAAATATTTAGAAGAATGAATCTTTAAAACAATATTTTAGTTATGGATTTCATAACCAAATGAGAGATTCATGAATACAAATGATTGAGGAATAAAATTTAATCAAAACATAATAATGTCACGAGAATAAAGGTATTCATGATTTGACATTCCAAAGGATAATATATATAACATATAATAGTGAATTTCTCTATAACAACAATGAAGTCTCAATGGATTGTAAATTGGGATGGAATCCCTTATAAAGACGGTATCCTTAGATTAAGGATAAATAAATTATATAATTATGTGTGACAAATATAAATACACCCAATATAAGTAAATATTATGTGTAAAATAATCATAGTTTATTCACACATATTTATGTCACGACATAATCAAGAAGTATAAGTCTATCCCAAACAATTGAAATTGGGTAAAGAAGTTCCCTTACAAAAATTCAACAGCCTAACGACGTCACATTAAAATTTAGAAAATGATTTGATGAGAGAAAAAAGGTTATCTAATCACATGGAAATAAAATTTATATAAATAAGGATATATAAGAATATATCCCAATATAATAATATGCATATTAAAAGACCTAACAATAAGAATTCTTTTAAAAAGAGGAGGGTGAAAGGTTCCCTTACCGATTTGGTAACATACGAAACATACACCCCATGAAGGAAGGATCATAAAATAGAGATTTAAATACCATTAAATTAATTTATAATACAAATATAATACAACAATGGGAAGTACATACACCACATAAATGGAAATAGTGGTAAATATAGCATGAATCTCACAAGAATAAAAAGTGAGATGAAAACCCCTTACTGCATTGTAATCAATCGAGTCGTTTGAAAAAAAGTTAATAACCACAAAATGAATCAAAAAATAAAATGAATATTAAATAAATTATGATAATATATATCAAATGTTAGTACACAATACACCACACTCAATAAATAAGTGGAGAACAATGAAAATATCATGGAATTAAAAGTGTGATAAGAAACCCCTTACATCGTGTCCGACTTGACACGTTTGTTCCTTGTTCTTCCTGAATAATAAACTTAAGGTAATTTATACTTTCCTAAGATCCTTTTACATGTTTATTATTTCTTTTATATCACTTATTACCTTGATATAACAATAATGTAATAATTTATGTTAAAAATTGTCGTTTTGTCGATATTTGGTATTTGCGTCAAAAATGAACTTCTTATAAGTACAAGTTGTTCATGTGATCAAAGTTCTATTATCTAAAGAATGATAATAATTATGTAGATATCATTTATATCAGATATATCCAGTATATATATTTATTTATAATAGATCATAACATTTGGAGATAAGAAATGAAATGCACCATTCATGGAGACAGTAAGTCGTACGTACGCATGAACGCTACTTCATTTTTCTTTCATATTTAATGGAATGAAGACAAAATGATACATAGGTATATTATAATTCCAGTATAATATAATATGATATATATGTTACATAATTTCATCAATTACATCCTTTATACATTCCATGTATTTCATGAACGAATCATATGACCTTGAGGGGGTGGTAGTCTGCACTTCCTCAAATTAAATTATCATATTTACACATATTGGAAACCATAAATGTATTTTTGTAAATTAAAATTACCGAAGAATCAAGAAAACAAAAAAATAATATATATCATATATAAATACAGTTCCATCATAATGGCCACTATGAGAGGTGGTAGGAGAATATTGAACAATAATCATTTCGTGAGGCAGTAGTTGACCGTCCACAGAAACAATATGTTATTTACCCATTTGATGGAGGTTTTTTCTAATTTTAGTTAAAATAAATCTCATAAAAACAACCTAGTATATTGAGGATACTGGTTTTGTTATAATATATGTTAATAAAAAGATTTTATGGGTTGGAGAGGTAAAATAAAACAAATTAACATAAGAGAACATATTACCTGTAAATCTGGTATCTATCTTTGGTTTGAACCAAAAGGTTTACTTGAATTGCCTTCTTCTTAGGGGTACGAATCTAGGAGGATGAGGGGGATGTATATAGCTTAATAATGTAGAGTTTTGAGGATCCAAGGGGCTTTATAGGTGTGAGTAATGAGTTAAAAGTGAAGGATTTTTATAAAGGGAAGGAGGGGATCTTTAGGGATGTTTGAAACCGTTATTTTATTATAAACTTTTCATTATTTTAAAAATGTCAAAAACACATTAAAGTAGAAGATAAGGTGACTAATTCTCTAGATAATATCTTCCAATAATATTTGGAAATGTTTTAGATATTTTTTTAATCTTTATAATCTTATTTATTTAAATCATTCATTAATGAGGTAAACATTGCAACATTATTTTGTCATTACAATTATGATTTATTTGATGTCTAAAAATTATAAAAAAATAAAATTATGTAGTAAATAGTTTTAGATTTCTAATGAATATTTATTGTTGAATAGATAACTTATATACCCCTATGTAAAAAAATTATTTAATAAAATTTATTTGTTTATGTCATTTTTTCTTTTACTTTATGTTAATTAAAATAAAGTGTCATTATCACCCCCATGTCACTCCATGGGGTCCCAAAATAGACCCATGGAAGTCCATGGTAGGATATGTATCAAAAAATAGGATTAGGACACATTTTATGATAATTTATTATTATTATAATATTATTTTTTTACCATTATTTACCAGATTTATCTTTTAGCCATGGTAAATAAAATATTTACAAAAGTAAATATTTAAAAAGTTTTAAAATAAAAGTTTCCTATTTGCTCTATATGGAATTATTTATTCCAAATATGGAATCTGTTTTTCCAAATTCAAAACATAGAAGTAGAAAAAATTAATTTAAAATTAAATCTTGTTGTCAAAACAAAAATCTTGTTTTTAATTAATAATAACTATCAAAATATTGACACTTGTTCATATTCAATTTGAATGTGAAGTTACACCCAATGACAAAAATTGGATGAAAAGGTAAAAAAAGATTCTAATTAAAAATTAAAAACAATTAAAAACATAATCTAACCATATAAATAAATTAAATTAAAAAGCAGTTTTGAATTAAAATAAAATATTTTTCACTATTCATTCAAAAAATAAACATTATTAGAAAAATTAAAAATATTCATACAATGTATGTTTTGATGTCAAAATTATAAATAAGAATATTATTTAGTTAAATATAACATGTAAAAGTGACAAAAATTATATTTAAAAATGATTTTCCATTAAAAAGTGATAAATCGGCCTTTTAATGAATATTAGATTATTTGTGCTTAAAATTGGATTCATTCACATTTTAAGCTACTAAATTTTGTTGGATAAATGTAAGAACATTTAACAAACATATATAATCATATTTTAGTTAGTTATATTAATTCCCACTAATACATCTGCTAGACGTTGACTACCATTTAAAATAATTATATTATATTATTAGTGTGCAACGTAAGATTTCAAAAAAACTCATTGTTGCGTATCAGATACACCATCGAACATAGAATCCCCTTCAAAGTAAAAGTAATATTTAATTCAAAAATATTAATAAATAGGAAAATTTCTAATTCTTTATTTATTTAGGATGTTACATCCTTCCCCCCTTTGGAAATTGTGTCTTTAGAATTTTATAATTGGGGTCGGAAACTTCATTAATAGTTCTGAATTGAAAAAGAGTCAACAAAACTATCACTTTAAAAGAAATAAAGAAATGAAAAAAGGACTCATTAGAGAAAATATACTATAATTCCATGAAAACATGGATATGGAGGAGAAAAAAAACCATCATGTTCTGATGGAGACTGATAGAAAACATGATTAGGAGAATGTTAACTACCAAAAAATCACCAACCTGTGATGGGTTAAATGGTCATTCATTTCCCCATGAAGAAAAGTAAACAGAAAACGTTTTTGTTGTAAGTTTATTTTCAAAATTATTAGGAATTTATTTAAGATCCTGAATAAGAACAAAAGGAGACATAAATAATTTTAATGTAGACTTTCATCCTTCACATGATTTCTACTAGAAACTTATCTTTTCTCCAAACGATGAGAATTCAGGATGACTTGTTCACATTAAAAGAACTATAATAAACTTCTAGAGAATCATATAATACAAAAATGATGAACTATATAATTCCCATGTCTTTATACATTAACCAATTACAAAATAGTTAGTACAAGATCAGATAATCCTTAAAAAGGATAATATTCTACAAAATGAAAAACTACTCTTAATCTCCAAAATTTTCAAACAATACCAAAAGTTCAACAAAGCACATTGAATAAACCTCATTCCATAAAATTTTTCAATGTAATTCAAATTATGATTGAAACCCAAATCTCATAAGGATTCAATCACAGATTCGACCAAGATAAATCTTATCATTTAACTGCAAATAACATTAGTTACTCTTAAAGTATCATATTGAAAAGTAATTTACATAATAACATATTATCCATGATAGGTTAATAGATTTCATATATAACAGAAAATAAACTTATTCTTGATTCATAAAATCATCTAACTAATAATCATTAGTCATACTAACCAGGGACTTCATGTTGTCCAGTGGCAGGTGATAAATCCCAGTCGCATATTGGTTGTGGGTTTGATTCCAATATAATTGTCTGACGTGACGGGTTGTCACGTGGTTTGTGTGTTGTACTTTTTAAAAAACAATATAATTTTATAAAATTCCCAATAATGAGATAAATTCATCAAAGATAACCAAAACATATTTTAATGAAAATGGTTATCTAATAACATTCATTTTCCATCCCAAAATGTATTAACCTGTAATTCCCTCAAATTCAAGGTACATGTAAACCCAAATCATTCTTTATAACTATATCCACAAATGAAAAGATAATTATTCCATGAATAAAATTTTCATATATAAAATTTCATTGTTACACATACTATAAAATGTCTTATAATGTAATCCCATCATCAAAGGAGCCTTAATATAGTGAAGTATTTCACTATCCTAAAATATACCATATCTCTTGAATCCCTTATATATTGACTTTTTACTCATTAAACATTCTTCATGATCCATTATCCATTATTTTCCAACATATTGTGAAATAATTCTTCCTTACAAACAAAATCATGAATCATATCCTAAGATTCAATAATTTTAAAATATCATTTAAGAAATAATCAATACCATTCATTACTCGTTGTCAGTTTCCTCGTCCTTAATGGGAATGGAATTAGGTATTGGTAAACATATATTTTTATGATCTTGGTGATCCCATTCTCGAACATTCTTCATAGGACATCTGTATTTATAATGACCATGCACACCACATTTGAAACATTCAATCGATTCCTTGGAATGAAATTCTTTCCCTTTCCTAGAGTCAACTAGATGCTTCCTTTTTACATGGAAGGTTCTTAATTTATTACCTTCATTTCCACATATATAGCATCTTCTCATCCCGTTGAAACATTTTCTTATGTGTTTCTTTCCACATACTACACACATAGATTTTTGAATATACTTACCTTTATGATTATTACCTGAACTTCCATGGGGATTTATTTCTCGCATATACGATGCCTCATAAAAATCACCAAGGTTCAGGAGGTCAATCACGACTCTATATAGTTGGTTGAGAATAACCACATGATTTTTCATTGAATATTCCACTTAAATAAATTTATTATTCAGAAAACTGTTATATTTTTCTTTACATCCACTATTACTTTGGTTCCTGCAAGATCCATCTATTCACTAAAACCAAAAAGGTCATTGTGAGTATATTAGTAAAACCACCATATAATATCTTATGAGGAGGGTAAATACTATGATATACTTGTTTATGTTATCTTAAACTCATTCACTTTATCTAAAATAACTATGAATCTTTCTAAAATCCTAGAAATTATGGTAATGTCACTTATTTTTAAGGAAACCCCTAACCTCTAAAGTTAGCTAAACCAACCTTTGATGCCAACTATAAGTAACCAGCCTTAAAACATTACATAATCTTGAGTTGAATCAAGAATTCACCTTGAGGATTTTTTTCAGGTATAGTGTTTTAGTGAATTAGGGCATAACTATTATAGATCAACTTGAATATTACATGTAGACAATACTACTCAGTATACATTTTTTTATAAAATAAAAACTCATAAAAAGAAACATGTATAGTTCCATGTTTTAGACAACATTACTTTTCTTTGATTCAATCCATGACCCTTATTCATCTTTATGTCCTATGGAAAACATTTAAAAAACATGGGATGAGCATAAAAAGATCAGTAAGGGTTATAGAACATGGAAAGCAAACATTATCCTATCAATAAATACAAATCAATAAAACCATACATTTCAATCATAACATACCTCATGAATTCATAATATTTATGAATAAAAAACAAAAATCATAAATCATAAATGTAACTTGTGGCATACATAACATACATACATTGTATCTTTCATAGCTACATAGAAATTCACATTTGTAATACCCATCATAGTATATTCCTTACATCTCTTATAGAAACATTAACGTTTACCTCTATCATGTTACTCAATGCATTGTAGAGCTATCTCGGGCTCACCAGCCATAGGTTTATCATGGAACCACCCATATACGTAAACAATGACCAATAACCATACCATATTCATAACACAGAATACAAGAATAAAGTAAAGATAAAATTTCCACATTAAAATCACAATATATTAGTTCAAGATATTGACATAATCAATGATTTATAAAACCATTTTCAAAACCATTTTTTAATCATAGTGTCCCATACCACTTTAAATCATTTAAAGTAATTAACATTTTAAAACATTAATGTATGTATAAATAAATCCTTACAAGAATTTCTAAAATAGGGACATTAATGAGAATTATTTAGAAGAATGAAACTTTAAAACAATATTTTAGTTATGGAGTTCATAATCAAATGAGAGATTCTTGAATACAAATGATTGGAGAATAAAAATTAATAAAAACATAATAATATCATGAGAATAATGGTATTCATGATATAATATTCCAAAGGACAGTATATACAACATATAATAGTGAATTGGTGTATAACAACAATGAATACTCAATGGAATGTAAATTTGAGACGAAATCCCTTATAAAGACGGTATCCATAGATTAAGGATAAATCAATGATATAATTATGTGTGACAAATATAAATACCCCAAATATAAGTGGATATTAATTGTAAAAAAATCATAGGTTATTCAAACTAATTTATATCACAACATAATCAATAAATTGAAGTTTAACCCAAATAATTGAAATTGGGTAAAGAAGTTACCTTACAAAAATTCAACAGCCTAATAGTGTCACTTTAAAATTCATAAAATGGGTTGATGAGAGAAAAATAGAATCTCATCACTTGGAAATACAATTTATAGAAATAAGGATATAAAATAACATATCTAAACATAATAATATGTAAATTATAAGATATAACAGAAAGAAGACTTTTAAAAAGAGGTTGGTGAAGGGTTCCCTTACCGGGTTTGGTAACTTATGAAACATAAACCCAGTGAAATAAGGATCATATGAAGAAGATGTAAACACCCATAAATTAAATTATATTAAAAAAATAATACATTCATGGGAGTATATACACCACAAAAATGAAATAGTGGTAAATATACCATGAATCTCAAGAGAATAAAAAGTGAGATGAAAACCCCTTACCACGTTGTAATCAATAGAGTCGTATGACCAATAGTTAATAACCACCAAATGAATCAGAGAATAACATGAATATAAAGATAATAAAGATAATATATATCAAATTTAATTACACAATACACCACATGAAATAAATAAGTGGCGAACAATGGAAATCTCACGGAATTAAAAGTGAGAAAAGAAACCCTTTATCTCGTGTCCGACTTGACATGTTTATTCCTTATTCCTCATAAATAATAAACATAAGTTAATTTATAATTTCTTATGAACCTTTTTCAATTTTATTCTTCCTTTTATATCACTTATTACCTTTCTATACAATTATTTTATCATTTAAGTTAATAATGGTTGTTTTGTCGATATTTGGTATTTGAGTAAAAAAATGATCTTCTTATAAGCACAAGTTGTTCATGTGCTCAACGGTACATTATATAGAGAATGATATAAATGATGTAGATATCATTTATATCATATATATCCAATATATATATGTATTTATAATATTAAATAACATTTCGAGATAAGAAATGAAATGCACCGTTCAAGGAGACGGTAAGCCATACATACGCATGAACGCTACTTTAATTTCTATTTCATATTTAATAGAATGAAAACCTAATGATACATAGGTATATAATAATTAAATTATAATATAATATGATATATATGTTACATAATTTAATTAATTCCATCCATTATATGTTCCATGTATGTCATGAATGAATAATATCACCTTGAGGTGGCGGTTGTCTGCACTTCCTCAAATGAAATTATCGTATTACACATATTGGATAGCATAAAGGTATGTTTGTAAATAAAAATTACATAAGAATAGAGAAAAACTAAACATAATATATATCATATATAAATACCATTCCATCATAATTTCCACAATGAGAGGTGGTAGGAGAATATTGAACAATCATCGTTTCGTGAGGCAGTAGTTCACCGACCACAGAAACTGTATGTTATTTAACAATTAGATGGAGGTGTCTGTGAGTGTAGTTCAAATAATTCCCATAAAAACAACTTAAAATATTTATTATAGTGGTGGTGTTTTAAAATAATGGAATAAAAAGAGTTTATGGAGTTGGAGATGTAAAATAATACAAAAGAACTTAAGAGAAGAAGTTACATTTTAATCAGGTATCTCTCTTTGGTTTGAACCAAAAGGTTTACTTGAATTGCCTTATTCCATGGGGAAGTAATATAGGAGGATTATATGGATGTATGGAGCTTAAGTGGTAAGATTTTGGATGGGAAAAATGGTTTTTAGTGGTGTGAGGAATGGGTTATAAGTGAGGGATTTTTATAAGGGGAAGGAGGGGATCTTTAGGGATGTTTGAAAATGTTATTTTATTATAAACTTATATTCGGTATTAAATGGTCAAAAACTCCATAAAGTAGAATATAAGGTGACTAAGGTTATAAATAAAATAATCCAATAATAATTGGACATGTTTTAGATATTTTTTTAATCTATATAATCTTAATTATTTAAATCATTCATCAATGTGGTAAACACTACATCATTACTATGTCGTTAAATTTTTTATTTATATGATGTCAAAAAATTATTAAAAAAATACAATGATGTAGGTAATGTCTTTATATTTCTAATGAATATTTATAGTCGAGGTGATATCTTATATAAGCCCATGTAAAAATTTAATTACTAAAATATATTTGTTTATATCATTTTTGCCTTTACTTTAAGTTGATTAAAATAAAGTGTCATTATCACTCCCAAGTGGCTCAATGGGGTCCCAAAATTGACCCAAGGATTCCCATGGTCGAATATGTATCAAAAAATAGAATTAGGATAAATTTTATGGTAATTAAATATTATTATAATATTATTTTTTTACCCTTATTTACCAGATTTAACTTTTAATCATACTTAATAAAATATTTACTGAAGTAAATATTTAAAAAGTATAAAAATAAAAAATAACTATTTACACAATTTTTACCTAATGATTCAAATTATGGAATAAATTTTTCTATATTCAAAAGACAAAATTGGTAGAAATTAATTTAAAATTAATCCCTGCTGTTAAAACAAAAAGCGTGTTTTTAAGAAATAATAACTATCAAAAGATTGACACTTGTTTATTTCCAATTTAATAGTGCATTTACTCTAAATAAAAAAAATAGATTAAAAGGTAAAAAAAATAATTTAATTACACTTTAAAACAAATTATAATGATAATATATCCATAAATATAAATTATATTATAATGCAGTTTTGAATTAAAATACATTATTTTTTACTATTCATTCAAAAAATGAACATTATCCGATAAATACCAAAATTTGATCCAAAGTAAATTTGGATGTCCCAATTCTAAAGAAGAATATTATTTTGTAAAATATGACATATAAAAGTTACAATAACTAGATTTAAAAAGGGTTCTCCATTAAAAGGCTTTAAATCGACCTTGTAAAAAATATTTGATTATTTGTGCTTAAACTTTTATTCATTCACTTTTTATGACACTAACATTTATTGGGTGAATGTAAAAAAAATTAACTAACATATATAATAATATTTGTGTTAGTTCTATTCATTCCCACAAATACAATGGGTAGGCGTTAAATACCATTTAAAGTAATATTATTATATTATTAGTGTGCAATGTAATATTTAAAAGAAACCTGTTGTTGTGTATCAGGTAAGCCATGGAACATAGCATCCCCTTAAAAATGAAATTAATATTCAATTGATAAATATTAATATATATGAATATTTCTTATTCTTTATTTACCTGGGATGTTACACATATACCATATCATGTTTTTGTTATTGTGGCTCTTTACCTTCAAAATTAATTAAAAAAAATGTTCGTTTTAGTACCCACACATTCATTGGTCCGTCAGTGTTATCCAACATTGGTATAGGAATCAGTATCTTCTTTGTTTTCGTAAACTCGTATCATTTTCTTCATATAAATGTTTTGAAATTATATCCCTTTTAATACGACAAATTTTTGACTTTTTAAAATAATAATTATTAATTTCATGAAATCTTGTTCCACAATGATTATAGATAGCCTTTTTAGAATTGGGAACAAAGTAAAATTTATATAGTTTAGATTTCTCACCCTTACATCCTATTCCAAATATTTCCCTTTTAATGAAAATTTCCCAAAGAATCTCATTTATGGTATTTTCTCCTTAGTAAAAATAGTGCAGCACTCATATAAGATTTTACATCATTCGGTAATTCTATAATGTTTTTCTCATGATCAAGATTATTTGTAGTAGATGAGTTGAATTTATCAACTAAAACTTACTGTTCATTTAACATAGTGTTTCTTTCACTTAAAACAACATTATGAATATTTTTCAAAGAATTGTGCTTTATTATCAAAGAGTTATATTTTTCATCTAACATAGATCCATAGGAAGCTATTTTATCATTCGAGCAACAACTAGTATCAGTATTAGAATAATAATATTTTTGTACCTTTTCTTATTCTTCCTTTGATATAAATCACATGCTAGAATTTAGATTTGATTTATCCTTCTCTGAATTAGACATTGAAGGACTGTTGGTGTCTTCAGATACACTCCATGTGGATTTCATTTCTCTTTTTTCCTTTATTCTCATAATCATCATTTTTCTTGTATCTTTTTTCTGGACGTTTTCATTAATATTTTCATTTAGTAAATCCTTCTCTGATATGAAACAATTTCATGCACTCATAGAAATGAACTTCTCTTTGTTCTTTATCATACTTCCTGAAGTATTTTATAAATCCTATTTTTTTCTTGTAAAAAATATTGAACTTTCTGTCTAGTTGGGCTAGTTCCATTTCAGACTAAGAGGAATCTAAATTTTTATCTTCTTCAAATTCTTGATTTGATTATCTTATATGCTTCTAAGATGTCACATTCAGGGAAATATTTTCTTTCTTAACTATAATCTTATGATCTTCATCTTCATCCGACATTTCTGCTTCATACACCATTTGAGTCCCAATTAGTTTTTTCATTGTCAAATCAATAACATGTGATGATTGTTGAATAGTTTCAAATATTCCATTCCAAGTATAGGGTATTCATCTTCATACTTTAAGAGATTAATTATACTGTTTTTTGGTTCTCGAAAGGCAGTAATATTATTGATGATTTCTGTAATCCTTCGATTCTTGTATGTGATTATTTCACCATCAAACATTCTAAATGTATCTAATTTTAGCTTAAATGAAACATATATCATATTTATAACATTATTTATTCCATAAAAATAAACTAAAACGGTTTTCCACATCTCATAGGCATTATTACATCGTGATACTCAATTGAACTCATCTGATCCAAGAACAGAAATAATTTCATTCATGGAATTTGAATTCATATCATATTCATCTTCTCTTACAACATCCCAGGTTTTTGGTTTCTTAGGAATCATTTAAGGATTCATCTTTTTTAGTAGACTATGAATCTATGATTCTTTAAATAGATAATCATCCTTTATTTCAAACACTCATAATTTTTACCATTTAAATTTAAAGCATGAATCATGGACATTCCTTCTCTCAGATCATCTATTTCCATCATTTTATGGACCTTAAACTTTTCATTTTTCTATAGATTTATCCAAAATATCTCTTTTGATACCAATTTTTATGTCGGAGTATACAAAGTAACACACAAGAATGTGGTGAATTTTGTCTTTTATAAAACATCCCCAATTCTGAATTTCAATAACCTCTATATTTTATGCAAATATGTAGCATTTTTATTCCATATGAATATATGAAGGGAATGAAAAAAAATAATGAAAATGGATTTTTATATGGTTTAGACCACAAAAATCACCTACTCCACTCCACCAAACACTCCCTTTATGAGATTTGAGAATTTCACTAGAGTGGTCCTCTTATCCTAGATCGAAATTCCATCACTCAGGGAATGAATTTAGCACCATTACAAAAAAGAAAAAACAAAATAGAGACTTCTGGATTTTTAATAGAGAACTGGATATCCACAACATAGATCAGGATGTTTATACTCCACCAAAACTGAGAACGAGCAGTTGAAACTCTAATAAATCAAAATAATTATATTTGCTGAAAACAGATCGATCTTCACAATTGTATTATCAACAATTTACATTAGATAGATCTTCTACTTTAGAAAAAATACTCTTCAATAAAGAATGGGCCCCACACGATCCATGTTGCACAAAGATCATCAATTTAAAAGAAAAAAATAGAGAATTTGCAATCTTACAGTAGAACAAAATAGAACATGTATATCTCTAATGTTTAGTACTCTATCATATTTGTTCATTTGTAGTAGTACTATATAAAAATTTTATCAGAGTATATTCGTAAATGAAAAATATAGATCCCTTGAAAATATCTCATGCAAAGATCCTGTATCTAAAATTTATACACAGATATAATATATAAAGAGTATATCATGCATCAGAATTACGTATCTACAAAATATGCCTTATAAACTGAAGATATTCAAATTCAAATAAAACTGGGGAATCATAACATCCAGTATGCATTGAAGTGAAAATCTCCATTAAATATGGATTTTTAAATCAAATATAATTAGCTTTAAATCAGCTAAAAACAAGCATTGAAATAGCCAGTAACTCTGTCAAGACCGTTTCCAAAATCGGGAAAAAAATCACGGATTTAAATCTCTGACATTGAAAACTCAATCTTAGGGTTTCTTCACAACACAAAAAAATTAAACATAGGGTTCACCTACGTAGAGTTCATTTTTTGAAAGTAAGTTAGAAAATGTATGGTTGATCATTAATGTAATTTTGAGGATCCATACATTTCTCTCAAAAATGTGAGGTTCACTACTTGCGTAGGGTTATTTGACCATACATTCGCCTCTGAAAAAACGTAAGGTTTTTCCCAAATTTATGTTATTTATAAACAATTTTCTAATAAAATTGGGTTGATTAACCATACAAGATGTTATGAACGTAGGGTTGTAATACCATAAATTCTTATTACAACATAAGGTTGAATATAAATTTAAGAATAGTTATCCATAAAATGTTTACAAAATGTAGGGTTTAGTAGATAAATTATGATTATCCAAATATGGTATTTATAGTGCTTCCATAAATCTTAAAAATGTATTCAGAACACTTTAATAAATATTCCTTGAAAATTAAAATCATGAAAATAATTTCAGAATAAATAGCATATAGAATATTAATTCTCTGAAATAATCTAAAATTAAAATCATTATTAAATCAAACACGGGTATTTGTGAGAATCAAAATAATTATAAATTATGGAGTATTTTTTAAGTAATACATTTACAACATAAATGTTTAAGTTAAACATTGGAGGATATATTCATGGACAGATTTTCTATTGAAAACATTGGTTATAATTCTATTTAGACAATTACCTTATTTCGATGATGTCCATATTATTTATTTTGGAAATTATATTAGCATGGTTTTTAAAAAGGACATCACTTATCTCAGATTACAAACAACCATATTTGGCCAGGTTGCGGGTCTTTAACCCATGATTAAACTACAGTAATGGTTTTACGCCTATGACTACCCTATGAGATGTTCTGGTTATTGTATAATTATATTTTATGGATAATTATTTATTTAGGAATAGTAGTGTTTCATTTTAGGTATAAACCATATGTATTTTTAGAAATTGTTATAGATAAATAGTTATACTTTTCATTGTTTTGTGGGGCATAATATCATAAAAAAGTGTATTTTCATTGTTTGTGCATCAAATTTAATTTATAGACATCTATGTATTGAAGTAGTGGATAAATTAGGAATATGTAAAATTTCAACCAAAGAATGAAATTTTGTTGTTATATATATATATATCAAGTAAGTATATTTCCTTATATTATTGGTCAATAAAATATTTACTCAAAGATAGTATAATGATTAAAAAATTTTCCCAATACCTTAATTTTTATTGAACAACGAGCCTTATAAATCATTATAGATTTACCACTTTAAGGACCTCATCTTTTCATTGATCATTAACTTTTTGTGATTGATGGCCTCAATCACTCCCTTTATATATTTACACTTTTCCTAAATGACCAATAATCACTCCCAAACAATGTCCTCCTTTGTTAAAACCTATTTATATTTCACATTGGGTATCCATTATGGTTCCAAATATCCGTTTTAAGTGTAGTTTTAGTATACATTATTTCGATGTAGGTTTCTATGAATGAAACATTAAATTATTAAAAATTTGATTACCCAAAGGTATTATAAGGGTGAAATTAATTTTAATGGGGTAGAATGTAACACCCAATTATTTTGTGAATTATTGTATTTCAATTAATTAATTCTTTTCGATATTTTTCATTTCATGCCACACTGAAAATAGTTTTTTATACAAAAACACTATGTTGGGATTGCATTATATGAATCAAAAACATAATCTTTCACTACACACAACCTAAACATTAGATTTCTATACATGGAATTACATGTTTATCTAGCATTACAATCAATAATGACTTCCCTTGAGGACTTGTGTAACATACAAGACCGGGTTGTATTGAAATATAATATATCATTAAAATGTAATTATTAATTATAATAAGACATAACCAATCAGTTAAAATTATAGTCCATGAGTAGTATTTAATAATTTATGAAAATATGTTGTTTCAAAAAATATGTGAGAAATACATAGGATACAAATTAATTTGAAATTAATATGAAACCTGATTGAATATAAAGTAAAATATTTTTATTATTATGGTCCCAATCTATTTTAAAATAATAAATTAAAATAATTAAAATTATTGAGTGTTATTAATTTGAAATATATGATATATATTCAATTAATTAATTTTTATATTCATCTAATATCTTTTATAAACATAAGTTAATAATAAGCCAAATATTATTCATAAAATAAAATATATTTTTTTCAGGCATTTTTACCACCTTTTAATGGTGGACCCATTTTAAATAATTTTTTTGGATCTTTTTTAGATTTTATATTTCAAAATGAACTTCCTATTTTAAATTGGTACATATGAATTAGGTTAGGGTAAATTTTTGTTATTTTTAACTATGATGTTTTATTTTACAATGAATAGTGAAAATACTAAATTTTACCTCAAAACTGATTTTTCATAAAATATTTTTATAATGATATTTTCTATTTTAAGTTTTATTAAAATTTTAATTAGATAATATTTTTATCTATTAATAATATTTTGGTAATTATATAAATTTAACTTTAAAACTGGGTATACAATCCTATATAAATTTTAAATGTTTTTATGTTATAAACCTGCATTTGTCAACCCGAATACGAGATAAATTTTATATTAATTTCTTCCACATAAATGATTTTAATTTTGAAAAATGGATTCAAAATTTGGAATAATATTAATTTTTAATGTCTAATATGGATGAATTAGGTTTTTTAGAAAAATAACATAGAATGTATTTAAAATTAATTACATCAAAGATGATAAAATTAAACATAACTAAGGAATAAAACATAAATTAAATAACCTATACGACATTGAATAATGTCCAGACCACATTTTATGGAAATATTTAGACCGTATAATACAATTTGTATAATTGTTTATATAATGGGAGCCACTCTCCGTGGTAAAAAAGTGGGTGGAATTACTTTTCCAAACATTTTGAAGAGTCCCACCCCTCCTCCACTATAAAATGGCCTCATCTCCTCCACTTATTTACAAATCTAAAATGAATTATGTTCAGAAACTATCTACCCAATACACATACCAACATAACTACCTTACTACTATAAGACTCTAATTTTTCATAAAGCAATCCATGTAAGTCTTCTGGTATAAACCAAAAGGAATTAACCAGCTAACAGGTAACACCTTCTCTTAACCTCTTTGCATTTATTTTCTTTCGACACCCCTCCATTATATTTATTACATTATTGAATAAAATAAGTATACTAATAATACTAGGTTGTTTTTATGATATTTTTTAGACCTAAACATAAACACACCTCCATCTAATAGTTAACAAACATATTGTTTAAGAGTGTAGTGAACTACATCCTCACAAAATGATGATTGTCCATTTTTCCTTACCACCACTATCGGTGGACATTATGATGAAAAATATATTTATATATGTTATATATTATATTTAGTATTTATTTAAACTTAATTATTCCTTTTAATCTAGATATCATTATTCTGTCAATTTAGTGTAAATATGATAATTTCCTTTGAGGAAATGTAGACTACCACCCCTTCAAAGCAATGTGACTCGTTCAAAAACTAAATTGAATTTATTAAGGATAGTTTAGTACATTTATATGATATATATTATATAATAATTATAATGGAATAATTAAATATATATTTATATACATATATATACACATATTTAATTTACTTCTTTCTTTTAATACGATATTAAAAATTGAAACATCATTTATGCATACGAACAACTTACCATCTCCATGAACTATGAATTCCATTTCATAATTATATATTATATAGATTATTATAAAATAAATATATTGAATATAAATTATATTTATATCATGATTTACATTCTGGAAATCATGATATAAGAATAAGGACCAAATATATAACAAACTAAGACGCATGCAAAGAATAAATAAAATATTAACCGATGTGAAACCTTAACATAGAAATAATTACAGGAGGGTAATACAATTCCATAATAAAAGAATATAAGGAATTATATATATGAATATTATAATACATATTTTTTTAATAATATTAAAATTATTATATAGGAAGCTTGTAGGAGGACGAAGAGAGTCGAGGGACAAGGTAAGGGAATTTCATCTGACTTTTATTTCTATGAGATACATGTCTTATTCATGAAAAAAATATAATTTGTGGTCTATCTAAAAATAATTAATTACTTTTATGTCTCATATACTTGTTTTTATAGGTATTTACATGTAAATTTTATTATCTTTCTCTCATTGGGATTATGTATCAAAATTTACTGAATCAGTAAAATAGTTTTATCTCAATTTTCCATCTTTTAGGCTCATGTTTGGTTATACACATAATTTTTTTTTCATTGTGTATATACTTCCATTTTACATGTTATATGAAGAATAAAATTATTATAATAATATTTTAATCTCTATTTATTTTCATTTTCTTACTTGGGGCATATGTTTGACTATTACCAAGTGGTAAAAGTTTATAGAAACAATCTCATCACTTATCAAGATTATTTATGTTTATGATAACTTTTATGAAATATTATGATACATATCTCAATAAAATTCATGAATTTTATTATCCTATTTATATTAATGATAGAATCATGTGTTGGTACCATTAATATACTCTATGGGACATAAGATAGTTAAGAATGAGTATTTATGAAAGCTCGATAATACCCTCTCTTCAGCCGGAAATCCATCTTCCATAAAAACCATGTTTTCTAAATAGGATTTATAAGAATATTCCATAATTTACATATAATCATTAATATAAATTTTTAACCATTTTACAAATATTTTCAATGGGATGTTCTTCTAACTTTCTAAAAAAAGGTATTTTTCTACCCTTTTTACCATGTAGAGGGAATGCTAATTTTACCTCATACGACATGTACAAAAATACATACCACATTTTATATGAAGATTCCACAGAATATTTTAACGGTTAATGGTTCTAGTCACAAATATCCTTGTTGGAGATAGTATTTCTCATTTATGTACCCTTGATTTTGTTTCAATGTTTCTAGAGGCACTAGACTAGTACGATATTTGGGTTTCTTTTAGTAAAATGTTTTATGTATTCCAAAAAAAAATTTGAAATGTTAATGTATCAAAATAAAGGTTTGTTATAAAATCACACATCAACATGAACCAAATCAGTCAGTCTTTATTATTATTATTTAATTTAATTATATATCTTTCTAACTATCATCCATTTTGGAAAAGTATAAAATTTATGTGTGAGATCATGTGAGAGTGGATGGTTATCTAAATTTTGTTTAATTTATAAAAATTCCTAAAATTATTTAATCAAATGGGAATGTTTTTTTGAAACAATTTATCCTATGATAGAAAGAATAATTTATTTTATCTACTAATGATATATAGATTTCCCTTAGTATGAATTCCTAACTAAATTAATGAGCCATCATTTCTTATGATAGTGCATTCCATTTTATTGAACATGAATTCACATTATGAGTCAAATAATTGACTAAATCTCGACATTTTTTTGACTGATTATTGCAACCAAAAAAGAATGAATTCATCATAAGTAATTTCCAAAAAATTTGTTCTTTTTTTCATAAAAAAACATCCACCATTCATCATTTACAAACCAAATGAAACAAACATTTTCAGACTTTAGGATTATGAAAAAATATTAATTTCCCATCATATGGTAAGTATCAAATGCAATACAAAATTCATATTTCATATCTATCAAATTCCCTCATATAAATTTCATAAACATTGGCCTTAAATTATTTATTATTTCTTTTTTATGTTCACTAAATGGCTTCATTTTATGATGAATGAGAATATTCTATATCTATCTTAATTTGTTATTAATTATCTTTCAAGACAACATTAATATTTTTTGGTTTCATCATTATATTTTTTGTTAGATTTTATTTTAATATCCTTTTATATTATTGTATCCATTGTTCTAACCCATGATGAAAAATTAATTTCCTTTAGTCCAGAACATTCTCAACAAATAAAATAACCATTAAGGAAAAATGGGGGATGTGGGAGACAGCTTGTGAGGTGATTTTTTGGCGATTTGTGGTTTTCCGATAGTCAAGATTTTAGATTGCTACTTCGATCTAAGGGATGTATTCATCCCTCATTCAAAGCTGGTTGATGCGCATGGTGGGATTGGGTTTCCTGTGGATGCATTGAAGAATGATGGAACGAAGCTGTTGACGAACCCTAAGAGGAAATCAGATGACTTAGCCTCTCGAAATAAGTTTTTCTCTGATTCTTGCCATGAATCAGCCTCTCTCAGCAAATGAATCACCAAAAATGGTTTGATTGCATTCATTATAGCGAGACTGAAGATTTTGGAAGAGTGACTTTAAGAATGTCGATTCTCTCTTCTGGCTAGATTTTCGGGAACCCAGAGTGATGTTCCAGTTAGGGTTGATGAAGTACGAGCTCACCTATCCCAGAGCTGAGGATTTACTGATTAGAAGTTGATCTCAATTGGAAGAGGTATGTTTCACATTGTCTTTCCCTCTAAGGAATTTCAAAATGTGGCCTGGTGTTTTTTACCTATAGCGATGAAGCCTGGTTACATCATGGTCCAGTAGTGGGATCCTTTGATGAGCCCTCTTGCAATCAATAACTCTTATACCCAGACTTGGATTCGAATCAGGGGCTAAACTGGTTTTTCAGGCATCCATCTGTTCTATGGGAAATTGCATCTGCTGTTGGCTATCCCATTAATGTTGAATAAGAGACCGAGCATCCTTGGTATGGCCATTTTGCCCGAGTCCTTGTTGAGATTGATTTGTATAATTTTCTCATTGATACTTTTTTTCTTGTTGCGGGTGAAATTAAGCTATAGCACTCCATTCTATATGAATGGCTACCTAAATTTTGTAAATCATGTTTATGCATTGGTCATATCCATTCACAATGACATAGGAGTTTAAAATTCTCCCTCTGTAAATCACTGTGTCACACCTCTGATTAGTGAAAGAATAAGCTTAATAAGGATGGCTCCAAGAAAAAGGACCCTCCAAAGGTAGCCCCATCTTTTTCTGAGGCTGTTCAACATGGATTTCCCATGTCTGATGATGTATAGTATGCCACTGCTGATGCCTCTATGGAGACTGATAATTCTTTAAGTCTGGCCTCATCTGGAATTATGGTTGGTACTGAGAAAAAGGCATGGGCTGATATTGTAGAGGAGGAAGGGAATATATCAGAGCATGAGGTGGTTGTTCAAGATAATGTTAATCATGAACGTGACTGTGTTGCAATGGACCCTATCTCTGGTAAGGGAAAGCTGAAGATTATTGATAATGAGGGCTTTCAGTTGGTGATGCACAAAAAGGTGAGAGGTGGAAAACATTCCCAGGAAAAAGTGTAGATTGATGATGAGGTAGAAAATCTGCCTTTGGCTCATCAATCTGGAAATTCTAAAGGTGATCCAAGGGTGGCCCATACACCTGGATCTCCTGCTCACAAGGCAGGAAATCTGGAAGTAGAAACGACCCTAGTGAAGCAGGTCATTGAAAAGTCTCCTGTCTACTCTCCCTTGGATCAAATAGAGAGTAGATATGCTGATGAGGCAAGGGTGTAAGAGAATAATAGGAAGGTACTAATAAAACCAGGTGCCAATTTTTTTTCTATTTTAGAAACTATTAATACCCCTGAGTTTGATTTGTTGAACCTTGATGGTCTGAATACTGTAGGTTGTAACAACAGAAGATTCATTCCTACTGCTGAAGAGGAAGTGGAGGACTCTAAAGAGAATGAGTATACTTCACATTTTGATGCTCAAATAGTGCAGGTCACAGAGGTGCCTCATGTGGATGTATTGCAGGAGAAGTCTCCCATTGCAGTCCAGGTTACTAATGTAGTGCAAGGGGATAAACAACATGACCACACCACTATACATCAGAACGATCCTGGATAGGATAGGGATCCCTCTCATGAGGATTCTGATTCGAATAGGATGGAGAATGAAGGCATTCAGAGGGGAAGATGGTGTCATAATAGGGGAGGATCCAGGGGCCATGGCCGGCCTAGGAAGAGGTAACTCTGTGGTGTGCATTTGTGTTTGTTTATGGTGTAGTTCTATGCATGTAAGCACCCCCTTAATCTGCTATATCATTACTATATTTTTTCAAATAAATTTTAGGGCCTGGGTTTAGAACCCATGGTCGAACCTTCTTGGTAAAATATCCTTTAAAATAATATATAATCTATGAAAATATGATTGCATAATTTTATTACTACTTCACCATTACTTTTAATATTCTCTATAAGGAACACATATTTTTTATCTCCTGTCTTTGAATAATTGTAACCCAATATTTTTAGAGCCCTTTTTGGAATCCTTGGTTCACCAATAATACCATTAAGTGCCTTTCAGGTTGCATCACTACTGGAAATATAGGTTTTACCAATGGATATATACCAACGGTTTGCTTAAACCGTTGGTGTATATGAGTATACCAAGCATATACCAACGGTTTTTAAAAAACCGTTGGTAAAGGTATGTTGAGGTGAAGTTATACCAACGGTTTTTGCAAAACCGTTGGTAAAAGTGTGTTTGTGAGGATGATATACAAACGGTTTTGGAAAACCGTTGGTAAATTTTTTTTTTGAGGAAGGTATACCAACGGTTTTGTAAAACCGTTGGTAAAAGTGAGTTTTTGAAGGGCTTTACCAACGGTTTTTTAGAACCGTTGGTAAAAGTTTTCATTCCCAACGGTTTAAAACTGTAGGGAAAAATTTCCCAGAAATAGACAGGACCTGGGCTCCCCCATTCCGAGCGACTGGAGCCCTAAACCGAAGTAGAGAAGTGGGATTATCTTTACCCTACTATCCAAATCATTCATCTTCAAAATTTCCAAGATTATCATTTGTAATCTGTAAGTTATACTTTCATTTTAATTTTATTTATCTTCTATTTTGATTTTATGTTTTCAATTGGGTGAAGAGGTGAATTGGGATTCTGTTTACCCTACTGCGAAAACCCTTCATTCCGACCCATCTTCAAAATTTCTTAGTTCTACATTTCTTGTAAGTGATAATTTTATTTTAATTATCTACATCTACTGTTTTGGTTATCTCTTTATATTTGGGTGTTTATGAATATTGTTTTCTTTTTGATTTGTGTGCATGTGTTGAGCTTTGATAGTGGCACACATATAATGATTATAGTATGAGTTTGGTCTATTGGGATAAGTAGTAAAGTGAATCAAATTTGATTCAAAATGAATTTTGTATTAATATCATCCATAAATTTTCAATTTTTAGAAGGCTTGGTATTTCTGGGAATTTTGTGTTAATATCATTAATATTACACATTATTCACATCATGGTAAGAATGTGTGATGATGTTGTTGAGATTAGAGAGAAAACTCATACACTCTAGGTTGTTTATAGTGGCATGGTTAGTCATGAGTGATAATTGGCTTCCTAAGATGATTGTACTAATAAAGAATTTAGGGTCAATTAAATATGGTTCTCAATGTACATTGTATATTATGTCTCTTTCTTGGAAAATACTCACTTTTATGATGGTGGGGTGCTTTTCACTAGCCATGCAGGCATGTGTAGTCATCCATAACAATTTTAGATTTGGTTTTATTGATGTGAAACTATGTTTTTTGTTTTTCTCTTTTGATTTGGTAAAAAATGAGAGGTCTGTGGAAATTAATCATGGTTATGGATGGTAATTTAGGATGTAAGATAGTATGCCTTCATTTTCTTGGATATATCCAATAAAATTATTGATTTATGTTTAGTATGATTATCTTTGACAAATGATGTAGTTTAATAATTTTTTATTAATGGTTGTAATAATGACTACATGGGGATGTCTAGGTGTTGGGGGATGGGGTGTCCAGGTGGGGGGGGGGGGGGCGGCTAACCAGGTGGTTGTCCGAGGGGTGGGGGCTGTCCGGGGTGAGTGGGGGCTGTCCGAGGGATGGGGGGCTGTCCGGGGTGAGTGGGGAGCTATCTGAGGTGTGGTGGGTTGTCCAGGTTGTTGTACAAGTTAATCTCGCCTCAACATTTTAAGTGAAAACAACTACTGGCATATTGAAAATAAACCAAACGCATTTGGATTATGTTTATAATTTAGTAAAATGATCCATGGGTCATTTGTGATGTGTACGAGTCCACCTCGCGTCATTCTGAGGCACTGCGTGGCCGATAGCACTCTAAGTGTCTCACTTTTGTTTAAAATGAACACTGTTTTAAGTAAAAATAACTGACATACGGAAAACCTACCAAACATATTCATATTGTGTTGATACTTTAACACAACGATCCATGAGACATTTTTGACGTGTAAGAGTCAACCCCGCATCAATTCGAGCTATGGTGTGGCCGGAACCACTCAAAACGTGTAACTTTTATTTGAAATGCACAACATTTGAAGTGAAAACAACTACTGGCATATGGAAAACCAACCAAACGCATTATAGTTGTGTTGATACATTAGGAAAATGATCCATGGGAAATTTTTGACCTGTATGAGTCAACCCCACCTCAATCCGGGCATGGTGTGGCCTAAATCACTCAATGAGTCTCTCTTTTGTTTAAAATGGAAACTATTTTAAGTAAAAATAACTGACATACGGAAAACCGACCAAACTTATTTGGATTGTGTTGATACATTATAAAAACGATTCATGGGACATTTGTGACGTGTAGGAGTCAAACCCACATCAATTCAAGGTGCGGTGTGGCTGGAACCACTCAAAGTGTCTAATTTTTATTTGAAATGAACAACATTTTAAGTGAAAGCAACTACTGGCATACAGAAAACTTAACAAACACATTGGGATTGTGTTGATACATTAGTAAAATGATAAATGTGTCATTTTTGATGTGTAAGTGTAAAAAAACATCAATCTGAGGCGCAGTGCGGCCGGTACCACTCAAAGTGTCTCACCTTTGTTTAAAATGGACTTAATTTTAAGTGAAAACAAAAACTGACATACGGAAAACTGACCAAATGCATTTGGATTCTATTGAAACTATAGAAAAATGATCCATGGTTCATATATGACATGTATGAGTTAACCCAGTCTCAATCCATGTTGTGGTGTGGCTGGTACCACTCAATGTGTCTCTCTTTTGTTTAAAATGGACTAAATTTTAAGTGAAAACAACAAATAACATATAGAAAACTGACCAAATGCATTCATATTCTATTGAAACATTAGAAAAATGATCTATGGGTAATATATGATGTGTACGAGTCAACCTTTCCTCAATCTGAGTCACGGTGTGGCCGGCACCACTCAAAGTGTCTCTCTTTTGTTTAAAATTGACTTAATTTTAAGTGAAAACAATAACTGACATACGGAATACTGACCAAACACATTCATAATCTATTGAAACATTAGTAAAAGGATCCATGGGTCATATGTGATGTGTAAAACTCAACCACGCCTCAATCCGTTTCACGGTGTGGCCGGAACCACCCAAAGTGTCTCTCTTATGTTTAAAACGGACAACATTTTTAGTACATACGGAAAACCGACCAAATAGATTCTTATTGTGTTGATACATTATCACAAGGATCCATGGCTCATATGTGACATGTACGATTTGACCCCTCCTCAATCTGAGGCGTGGTGTGGCTGGTTCCACTCAAAGTGTCTCTCTTTTGTTTAAAATGGATTAATTTTAAGTAAAAACAACAACAGGCATACGGAAAACTGACCAAATGCGTTCGGATTCTATTTAAAATTTAGCACAACCATCCATGGGTCATATATGACATGTAAGAGTCAACCCCGCCTCAATCAGAGTCACGGTGTGTCCATAACCACTCATAGTGTCTCTCTTTTGTTTAAAATAGATTTTATTTTATGTGAAAACAACAACTGACATACGGAAAACCGACCAAACGCATTCATAATTTGTTCAAACATTAGGAAAAGGATCCATGGGTCACATGTAATGTGTAAAAGTGAACCGTGCCTCAATCCGAGTCACTGTTTGGACGAAACCACCCAAAGTGTCTCTCTTATGTTTAAAATGGACAACATTTTAAGTACTTATGGAAAACTGACCAAACGGATTTTGATTGTGTTGATACATTATCACAATGATCAATGCCTCGTATGTGATGTGCACGAGTTGACCCTGCCTCAATATGAGGTGCAGTGTGGCTGGTACCACTCAAGGTGTCTCTCTTTTGTTTAAAATGAATTTAATTTTAAGTAAAAACAACAACTGACATACGGAAAACTGAACAAATGCATTCGGATTCTATTGAAAATTTAGCACAATGATTCATGGGTCATATATAACGTGTATGGGTCAACCCCGCCTCAATCTGAGTCATGGTGTGGCCATCATCACTCAAAGTATCTCTCTTTTGTTTAAAATAGAATTAATTTTAAGTGAAAACAAAAACTGACTTACGGAAAACCGACCAAATGCATTCATAATTTGTTGAAACTTTAGGAAAAGGATCCATGGGTCATATGTGACGTTTACGAGTTGACCCCACCTCAATCCGAGGCGTGGTGTGGCTGGTACCTCTCAAAGTGTCTCTATTTTGGTTAAAATGGACTTAATTTTAAGTGAAAACAACAACTGACATACAGAAAACCGATCAAATGAATTCGGATTGTGTTGATACTTTAGAAAAAGGATAAATGGGTAATATTTAATGTGTATGAGTCAATCCCGCCACAATCTGGGGGGGGGGGGCTGTCCTGGTGGTTGTACGAGTTAATCTCGCCTCAACATTTTAAGTGAAAACAACTACTGGCATACAGAAAACAGAACAAACTCATTTGTATTGTGTTGATAATTTAGGAAAACAATACATGGGTCATTTCTGATGTGTAAGACTCAACCCCGCCTCATTCCAAGGAACGGTGTGGCCGACACCACTCAAAGTGTCTCTCTTTTGTTTAAAATAGACTTAATTTTAAGTGAAAATAACAATTGGCATACAGAAAACCTACCAAAAGAATTCAGAATCTATTGAAACATTAGGACAAGGATACATGGGTCATATGTGATGGGTATAGGTCAACTGCGCCTCAATCTGAGTCATGGTGTGGCTGGAACCACTCAAAGTGTCTCCCTTATGTTTAAAATGAACAACATTATAAGTACATACGGAAAACCAAACAAACAGATTCTTATTGTGTTGATAATTTATCACAAGGATCCATGGCTAATATGTGATGTGTAATATTTGACCCCACCTCAATCCGAGGCACAGTATGGCTGGTACCACTCAAAGTGCCTCTCTTTTGTTTAAAATGGACTTAATTTTAAGTGAAAACAACAACTGACATACACAAAACTGACCAAATGCATTCAGATTCTGTTGAAAATTTAGCACAATGATATATGGGTCATATATGATGTGTACGAGTCAACCCTGCCTCAATCTGATTCATAGTGTGGCCGACACCACTCAAAGTGTCTCTCTTTTGTTTAAAATAGACTTAATTTTAAGTAAACAAATAACTGACATACGGAAAACCGACCAAACGCATTCATATTCTGTTGAGACTTTATTAAAAGGATCCATGGGTCATATGTGATGTGTAAAACTCAACCATGTCTCAATCCGAGTCACGGTGTGGCTGGAACCACCCAAAGTGTCTCCCTTATGTTTAAAATGGACAACATCTTAAGTACATACGGAAAACCAACCAAACAGATTCTAGTTGTGTTGATAATTTATCACAATTATCCTTGTCTCATATGTGACGTGTAAAAGTTGACCCCGCCTCAATCCGAGGCATGGTGTGGCCGGTACCACTCAAAGTGTCCCTCTTTTGTTTAAAATGGACTTAATTTTAAATGAAAACAACAACTGATATATAGAAAACCGATCAAACGCATTCATATTGTGTTTATACTTTAGAAAAAGGATACATGTGTAATATGTGATGTGTACGAGTCAATATAGCCTCAATCTGAGGTGCGGTGTTGCCGATACCACTCAAAGTGTCCCTCTTTTGTTTAAAATGGTCTTAATTTTAAGTGAAAACAACAACTGGCATACGAAAAACCAACCAAACGCATTTGAAATCTATTGAAACTTTAGAAAAACGATCCATGGGTCATTTTTGATGTGTAAGAGTCAATTTTTCCTCAATATGAGGCACGGTGTGGCTGGTACCACTCAATGTGTCTCACTTTTATTTGAAATGGACATGATTTAAAGTGAAAACAACAATTGGCATACAGAAAATCGATCAAACGCATTCGGATTGTGTTGATACATTAGAAAAACGAGACATGGATTGTGACATGTAAGAGTCAAATCCATCTTAATCCAAGATATGGTGTGGCTGGTACCACTCAAAGTGTCTCACTTTTATTTGAAAAGGACATAATTTTAAGTTAAAACAGCAACTTGCATACAGAAAATGGACCAAACTCTTTCAGATTGTATTGATACTTTAGGACAATTATACATGTGTCATTTGTGACATGTACGAGTCAACCGCACCTCCATCTGAGGCAACGTGTGACCGGTATCACTCTATGTGTCTCTCTTTTATTTGAAATGGACAATATTTTATGTGAAAACAACTTTCATATATAAAATTGACAAAACTCTTTCATATTTTGTTGATAATTTAGGACAACGATACAAGTGTAAGTTTTGATGTGTATGATTCAACCCCGCCTCCATCTGAGGAACGGTGTGATCAGTATCACTCTATGTGTCTCACTTTTTTTTGAAATAAACAACATTTTAAGTGAAACCAACAACTGACATATGAAAAAATGATCAAATGTATTTGGATTGTGATGATACTTTAGGAAAATGATACATTGGTAATTTTTTATGTGTATGAGTCAACCCCACCTCAATTCGAGGTACGATGTGGTGGAATCCTACCTTGACCAATAGATCACACCATACTTGTACCATTTAGTGTTCATAGCCTTAAAAACATTAATATTATTCTAACTAAGTACAAAAAACATACAATTCCATTCTTCTAGACCATCACAAGTTGAACTTGTGATCATTTCAGTTCTACCTGAATTTTAAATCAAATAATGAGTTCTATAATTTACTCCTTTTGTAAGCACCAAGGAACCATGGGAAAGTTTCCCAACCCCATTTTCAAATTTAGTTTCATAACCACCATGGAACCACGGGTAAGTTTGCATACCCCATTTTGAGTTATTGAAACTGTTATTCAACTCCAAT
This sequence comes from Viscum album, assembly GCA_963277665.1. Taxonomy (NCBI): domain Eukaryota; kingdom Viridiplantae; phylum Streptophyta; class Magnoliopsida; order Santalales; family Viscaceae; genus Viscum; species Viscum album. The sequence goes on along the minus strand of CAUJRU010000019.1, from coordinate 2,150,625 downwards.
GGATTATTCTTTTCATATGAAGATTGAAATAGGGAATTGTAGTACACCACATGGTGGGAAGAGTTTGATGGTTTTATGTGATTTTTTTGTGTTATTACAGGTGTTTTTATGTTGTTTTAATACTGTGGAATAGTTCTGGTGCTTTTTATGCAGGTGGGGGTGCTGGTGAAATGGTGGGGGTGCTGTGCAATGGTTCTGGAAATACACAATACCAACGGTTTGAAACCGTTGGTAAAGTATTCCATCTTCAATAAATACCAATGGTTCTCTTGAAAAGTTGGTAAAAAACACTATGCCAACGATTGTAAACTGTTGGTACACCCTAAAAGTTTATGTTCAAATTGTTTTAGAACCGTTGGAGTAGAGATTTAACAACGGTTTCAATGGAAGTGTTGGTATAGGTTTGGGATGGAGTTATATACCAACGGTTTTTAAAAACCGTTGGGAAAACATTCCCCCAAATTGGCAGTAGCTGATCCTCTCCCCCATTCGCAATCCAGAGCCCTAAACGGGAGCGCTTGGCCGATTTTGGAGGCAATTTTGGAGGTGTTTCGGGTTCTCTTCCTCCATCCCTTCCAAGGCTAAGGTATTTTCTTAGTTTTTTGTTTCGATTTTGATGTGGGATGAGACCAATTTCTATTCTCATATTCTAGCCGAATTTCTGTTCCATCCCAATTTATGTTTCTGTTCTTTATTTACATTCCATGCATATTCCATCCCATATAGATTTCATTAGACAGTTGTCTAATTTTTTGATGTGCCTTTCATGTTTCATTACCAAGAAATTTTTATTATATGTTATAAAATTCAATCACATGTTTAGTTTTAACATTCATTGTTACTTTATTATCTTGTTTTAATAATTTATATTAATATTCTTTTCATATATTCCATCGTTGAGTGTTTTTACTTGTGCAATAGAATTCCAAGCTCATTTTACTTCATAGTGATTATTTAGATTTCAATGTGTTTTATTTTTCATGTTAAATTTATTAAAAAGTTTTTGGAACTAATTAAAGTTATTAGATTCCAATTTCCATGCTTCTATGCTAGTTAAGAATTAAATGAAATATGATGGTTGTAATTAAATGAAAGTCAATGTTCAATTTTTATCATGTATGGGTGATTAATAAATTGGAATGTGATGAACCATATAATTGAACCATTTTTGATGCACATTATATACCAAAATGTTATTGGATAAAAGTTATTCTTGTGAATTTCGTTACATCATAGATAAAAATGGTTGTGGTTGTATGATAGATACCTCTGATGGTTCTTTGATCATTGTTTTATGGAAAATGAATGGTTTAGGTCTGGTATTAATAGTAGCTTCCAGTGAGACCATTTTAGTATAAGGGAAAACAAGATTATGATCTACAAGGGGGTGATTGAGTTGGTAGAGACCAAACATTGTTTGTTCCTTGTGTTCAAGAACCATAAATAGAGTGTTCCAATTAGGTGGTCATCAGTAAAGACGTAGGTAAGATTTCCAAGTCCTGTTTCATGAAGTTTAACATGTGGTGCTATAATGGTTTTGGATTGTTTGAGGTACTCTTAGTGTATTATAAACCCTCATTTGTTCCATATTCATTTAAATTGATTTAATATCATTTTTTTCACACACACCATTATATCCTGTCAAACTATATTTAGAGTGTATTTTCATTCGTATGGTGTTAAATATTTTAGTAAATGTCCATACAAGCTTCTTTTATGTGTTCTAGGGGTTTAGACTAATGGCAGGGCTGCATGATTGTTATGCGGGTATTCTTTTCATATAAATATATCTATAAACCCCGACCCCCTTGGACAACCTGACCACCCCCACGGACAGCCCGCCCACCTGGACCCCCCGACCCCCCTAGACAGCCTCCCACCCCCTGGACACCTCCGACCCCCCGGATGGCCCCACCACCCCCTAGACAGCCCGCACCCCCTGGACACGCCACACCCCCCTTGGACAGTCCCGCCACTCCCATGATCCTCATCTTGATCTACATGAAGAAGTTAAAGTATAAAACTCATATACTCCCAACAAGACCCTTAAGGATTATGTAATCCTTGATCCACTTCAATATCTTATTGGTCAATCCTTGAATATAGGCATTAGAAATTTTGTATCTTATTTTCTTATATACACTGTATTTTGTTTTATTTCTTAATATGATTCTCATATTGAGTAATGTGTCAGTTATGCTTTTATATAGAGTAAACAGTTTTCATTTACGCAAATATTTTTTTGATTAAACTTTAATATTATTGAATTTCTTTGAAATGACTTATTGCGATTTTTTTACAGAATGGATAGAAGTTGGATGTACGAAACTGGTCGGATTTCAACTGATTTTCAAAATAATTTGAAAAGCTTTCTAGATTTTGCATTTGACAAGGCTTCAGATAGTGGTCGCATACACTGCCAATGTTTTAATTATGTTGGAAGACATTGGTTGGTCCGTGAAGCAGTTAGCTATCATATAACCAAATATGGCTTCCAAACAAACTATTATGTGTGGTATCATAATGGAGAGAAAAAGGAATGTCAAAATGTTGATGATCCAAATGATAGGACTGAATTGGAGAGTTTGATATATGATCGGTTTCCATTTATTCGACATCATGAGAAGGAAAGGATGTCCAGCCAACAAGATTTTGATACAAGCACACATGATGCGTCCAATGAAAATGATGATGTTGATAGGGTGAAAAAATTGAATGATGTTGCGACGACTCCAGTATATCGGCAATGTGATAAAATGAAAAAGTTGGAATTTTTAATCTGATTGTTTCATGGGAAAACAATTTATGGGATTTCAAATACTTAAATTGATTACAATCTTACCTTCTTGAAGGAATTAATTCCAGATGATGCAGATATTCCCTCAAACCACTATATGGCATGGAAGTTGGTTGATGAACATGGATTCTCAAAAAAAAATTCATGCTTGCCTGATTGATTGCAGCTTGTTTTGGGAGGAAACTGCTGAAAGAAATGATTGTATCAAATGCAGAACCTCCCCATGGAAGCCAAAAGATGATGGAACAACATCTCGTGTGCCACAAAAAGTAATGTGTCACTTTCCATTGATCCCCAGATTACAGAACCTTTTCATGTCTGATGAAATATCTGTAAAAATGTGATGGCATGACACCGAGAGAAAAAAGAATAATGAAGAGTTGGTTCACCCTGAAGATGGATTTGTATGGTAGAGATTGGATGCTCGATATCCAGAATTTGCAGTCGACGTGCGTAATGTGAGACTGGGTCTTTCATGTGACAGTTTTAATCCATTTAAGAAGATGCTTACTTCGCACAGCACATGGCCGGTTTTCATACACATTTATAACCTTCCCCCATGGTTGTGTATGAAAAATCCTTACACTTTCTTGAGTATACTGATTCTGTCCCTTCTGATCCCAGCAATGATATAGATATATACATGCAGCCTTTAATAAAAGTGTTGAAACTTCTTTGGGATGTGGGTGTGCCCACATACGATGCATGTTCGAAAGACATATTTCAGATGTGTGATGCACTTATGTGGACTATCAATGATTTTCCTGCTTATACAGTGATGTCTAGATGGAGCTCAAAAGGAAAATTTTCATGTCATGTTTGTATGAAGAATACTCTATCGAGAAGACTGAAATATCGTCGTAGTTTTAGTTTTATGGGACATCAACGATTCTTGCCAATGAACCATCCATATAGAAACAATCGTCGAAGATTTGACAATACCATGGAGAGTGACGATCCACCTCAATGTATATCTAGAACTGATGTGCTTAACGAATTGAAAGATTTCAGTTATTCATTTGGGAAGAGTGTAATGAAATCTAGAAAGAGGAAAAATGTTTCCAATGATACCTGTTACAATTGGAAGAAGAAGAGTATATTCTTTGAGTTGTCATATTGGTCAACCAACTTGTTACGTCATTGATTATACATAATGCACATTGAAAAGAATATATGTGAAATGTTGCTTTCGATTCTTCTAAATGTCAAGGGGAAGACAAAAGATGATTTACGATCTCGGCGCGACTTGGTAGATTAGGGGATCATACCAGAATTGCATCCTGTCTGTATCAGTGAAAATAAATGGAAAGTTCCATGTGCTTCTTATGTGATGACTCCTGCTGAAAAAAATCAATTTCTGGAAGTGATAGAGACTATTAAAGTTCCTGATGGCTATTCAAGCAATATATCAAAACGGGTCAACAGAAAAGAGTTGAAGTTGAAATCTTTGAAGACTCATGATTATCACGTCCTTTTTGCATGATTTGATTCCAATAGCAATCCGTCATCTCTTGTACAATAATGTTAGAGTCTCAGTTATTCGGTTGTGTTATTTGTTTAGAGATCTTTGTGCTAAGAGGTTGTCCAAATCCCTCGTGCAAAAACTATTGGCAGAGACACAATTAATTTTGTGTGAGTTAGAGAAAATATTCCCTCCATCATTTTTTACATGCATGTTGCATCTGACTGTCCATCTTCCGACCGAAATACTTCTTGGAGGACCCATTGCTTTCCGTTGGATGTATCCAACTGAAAGAAACATGTGCACATTGAAATCATATGTTCGGAACAAAAATTATCCTGAAGGTTCTATTGTGAACAGTTACTTGGCTCAAGAATGTATGGATTTCTGCTCAATGTATTTGTCTGATCATACTACGAGAATAAACAGACCAATGAGAAATGAAGAAGAACAGTATGGGAAAATTGAACCCAATTCTCCATCACCTCCTCAGACAGGAGGAATTCTGGGATCATATACAATGACAACATTAAGCCTTGAAGAGCGAGAGATAGAACATCGCACAGTGTTGTTCAATTGTGATTTGATCGATGAGTATATCAAGTATGTTAATTGTACATGTATCTGTTATCTTATATCTTGTAATTTTAAATATTTGTTAAACTATTATTATTTTTATCTACAGGGAACATAAATTATTGATATATTGAAAGCATCGTTCTTTATCTTTGAGAAAGAAGGAGACTTTTCATAGCAAAGGGTTTTCTGCTTGGTTGAAATTGAAGGTAAAAATATTTCTGTAATAACTAAATAAAAATAATATTTAATTAAGTTTACTATTTGTTTATTTTTCAGGTATCGAGTTTGCCTACAGACTCTGTTTCTGAGGAAATAAGAGCTTTGGCTTTTGGTCCTAGTACCATGGTTCGTGCTTGTAAATCACTTGTGATCAATGGGTACAAATTTATTATCACTGAACGAGCATGAAACATGAGAACACAACATAATGGTGTTATGATAACTGCCAGAACAGACTATTATGCCAGTTCATCAGACACTAGACCTCATTCTGAAAATGTTGCTTATTATGGTGTTGTGGAGAAAATAATAATTTTGGATTATTACTCACATGGCCGAGTCACGATGATTAAATGTCAATGGTTTTATTCAATAACGAGGAAAGGCACCTTTATTAATGATTGTGGATTCCGAGTTATCGGTATGACTCACACTCTTGCCACCGATGAACCATATGTATTGGCATCAATGGTGAAACATGTTTTTTATGTCAAAGATCATCGTCATCCTAAATTCGGTGTAATTATTGAAGTAAATCCCAGACATGTTTTTGATGATGGTTATGATGAAGTTGACACTATCCCTACTGCAATTGGAAGCAATCCATTTATTACTTATGATGACCCCAACATCTCAATTGTCAGAGTTTATTGTGAACCCGAATTTGTGTTGGGAAATATATAGAATCATACAGTCGTGTTCCCACCTACATGTTTCACCTACATCATTCAGAGTGTGTATCCTAGTACTTACCTTCATAACACCATAAATCTTCTGTTTCATTATGTTCTTTTTATCATAATGGTATTTCTATATTTTGTTTTTTGGGTTACACATTAGTTATCTGTTTTTAATTACTTCCATATTTGTTTTCATTGTAGTAAATGACACCCATTGAAGAGAGGCGGTGGAAAAAGATGACAGATAATAATCGTCTCATGGTACAGATGGGTGTTCCTCCACTCATCCCTGTTGTGAGTATTTTATTTCAAATATAAATATTTCAATAACTTATAATATCATGTGTTTACTTTTCTGTCAAACTTTTTTTTAGGATCCACCCCCTAGACGATAGATATCTGACGAGGAGCCTGATATTGCTCCGAGTAGAGAGGTTGGTGGTAGGAGGGAGGGTGGTGTCAGAGATGGACGATCATCTAGTGGTCCCGGTACTGAGGCTGGTGGTACGACGCCTCGTGGGGCGAGAGTTAGATGACCCACTACCACAGACGTATCTTCTACACCCTATTTTGATCCTGGCGTGTCTTCAGGGACATATGAGATATTTAGACCTCCGATGTTTACACTACGAGCTTGCCAGATGTCAATGGCATCATCTTTTGCTTCTGTTTCATTATCTCCGGGCTATTATATTCCACCTTCTTCGACTCATGCTGTGGCACAGTATGTGGCTGAGGAGCATACACTGAGAGACACTCCACCTATACAGGAAACATTTTCATCTACTGCACCCATTTATCCAACTACAACAGGTATATTTATATAACTCTATCAAATTTTTATACCAAAATTTATTTTTATTATAACTTGTATTGATATTATTTTTCTTTTATAATAGATTCTTCTACAGATCGGAGGCGGGGGAGGGGCGTACTCGCTTGCGTGCGGTATGGAACTTCCAGACACAGTTGATGGTTGAATACAATGTTGATGGACAAATGATTGAGAAATCTGGGCAGCAATGTTGGGGTTTTTTGGCGATGCTATCCAAATACTCCGATATCATTCCGGTCAGCCCTCTTTCTTAGAGACATCTACCACCCGAAGTCAAGGATAACGCGTGGGCACAAATATGGGTAAAAAATCTATTTTATTTATTGCAGTATATTTTTGTATTTAAATGAACTAATCAATTTGGTTTCAGCTTCGGTTTAACTTCCCTAATGGCGAAGGTGCACGACCAGCACGTTTAAAAGAGCTAGGAGAGATTTGGAGAGCTTATAAGCATGATTTGTATTTTGGCTGGTGTGATAGAGTGGGCATGGAGTTAGAGACATTACCTATCGTGGATGACTGCCCGATAGAGCAATGTCTCCAAATGATTACCCATTGGGCGACTGCGAATTTTAAGGTATTAATCTCATTTGAGTTATTTAAATGAGATTTTTCATATTTTTCATTAATATAATATTATTATTTAATAATCATTATTTAGGAATCTTCTGAAAAAAACAAAAAAAACATTGATTCAAAGCAATACCTCCACACTTTGGGGCATACAACTATGGCAGATCATGAGAGGCAGCAGGTACGATATAGTTGTTTATAATTTTTCATTAGGACTTTCCCTTTTTAGTGGATCCTACATAAATTATGTGATATATTGAATAATGAATATATGATTATAATTTCACTTTATATTGTTTCAATGTCATTACAGAAGCACAAAATGAATATTGAAGGACGTATCCCTCGAGCAAAATTGTTTTGCTCGAGTAGAAGAAAAAAATATGGAACTGCGGTAAATTAACTGACCCAAGAAAAGATTGTAAGTTTTAATTTGTTTATTTCAAAGTTTAATATCTAATTTGAAATTTAATAATATATTAATATTTTTTACAGATGCTTTAGAGGCTCTTGATGCCCTGGAGCCTGACCATTTTGGGCCACACAATCATTTATATCAGGTTTTGGGAGATGAGCACTCTGGTCGAGTACGCTGCCGACCTGGTAAGAATATATTCCCGACGAGGTATTGGTCGTCTCCAGGTATCCATTCTAGTACCACCGAGTTGGAACAAGTCAAGGAGCATGCAAGACAGTCTGATAAAAGGGTCACAGAGTTGGAAGTACAAGTTCAAACAAGAGACAGAGAATTTATGAAACTGATGAAAGCATTATCTTCATCACTTCCACCAGAGGCTAGTGCGGCTTGTCAGACATTTATGTCGTCGATGGGTGCATCATCCAATGCACCAGGCGGTAGCTCTAGTGGCGATTGATATGATGACGTTCCTGGTGATAACGAGGATGCTGAAGAGGAAGAGGGCGAGGATGAGGATGTGGACGAGGGCGAGGATGGGGCTGGGGGAGAGGATGGGGCCGAGGGCGAGGATGATGCCGAGGATGAGGATGAGGCCGACGATGAGCATGGGGACGATGACGAGGACGATGACGAGGACAGAGATGGTAGCGAGGATGAGGCTGATGATGATAATGGTGATGGTGATGGTGATTAGAGGCAGATTGATCCATTACATATTTGAATTCCATATAACTCTTTATTTTTGAACATTGTTTTCGACTTTGGGGTTTTCCTCTGCTTCATAGGGACGTTGCATTCGGATTCTATTTTTTGCACTTGATTCTTATTGTATGATTAGTCTACTACCTAGACCTTTAGTATTCCTTGGTACTGTGATACTCATTTATCTATTTTTTTTACTTAGCTTTCTTAGTTATCCATTTATTTCATGTTTATGAATGTGGAAAATGATATGGAAAGTGTGCTTTGATGTAGTGGCTGACACCACTCAAAGTGTCTAACTTTTATTTGAAATGGACATGATTTTAAGTGAAAACAACAACTGGCATACGGAAAACAGACCAAACGCATTCGGATTCTGTTTAAACTATAGGAAAATAATCCATGGGTCATATGTGACGTGTATGAGTGAACCTCGCCTCAATCTGAGGGTCGGTGTGGCCGGTACCACTCAAAGTGTATTTCATTTGTTTAAAATGGATGCGCTTTTAAGTAAAAAAACACATACGGAAAAGGACCAAACGCATTCGGATACTATTGATACTTTAGGACATGTATCCATGGGTCATATGTGACGTGTACGAGTCAACCCCTCTTCAATCCGAGGCGCGGTGTGGCCGGCACCACTCAAAGTGTCTAACTTTTATTTGAAATGGACAGGATTTTAAGTGAAAACAACAACTGGCATACGGAAAACAGACCAAACGCATTCGAATTCTGTTTAAACTATAGGACAACGATCCATGGGTCATATGTGATGTGTACGAGTCAACCTCGCCTCAATATGAGGGCCGTTGTGGCCGGTACCACTCAAAGTGTGTCACTTTTCATTGAAATGGATGCGCTTTTAAGTAAAAAAACCACATACGGAAAAAGGAACAAACACATTCAGATAATGTTGATAATTTAGGAAATGTATACATGAGTCAATTTTGGCGTGCACGAGTCAACTCCGCCTCAATCTGAGGTGCGGTGGGGTCGGAACCACTCAAAGTGTCTAACTTTTATTTGAAATGTACATGATTTTAAGTGAAAACAACAACTGGCATACGGAAAACAGACCAAACGCATTCAGATTCTATTTAAACTATAGGACAACGATCCATCGGTCATATGTGACGTGTATGAGTCAACCCCGCCTCAATCCAAGGGCCGGTGTGGACGGTACCAGTCAAAGTGTGTCACTTTTCTTTGAAATGGATGCGCTTTTATGTAAAAAAACCACATACGGAAAATGGAACAAACGCATTCAGAAACTGTTGATACTATACAACATGTATCCATGGGTCATTTGTGGCGTGTAGGAGTCAACCCCGCCTGAATCCGAGGTGCGGTGTGGCTGGCACCACTCAAAGTGTCTAACTTTTATTTGAAATGGACAGGATTTTAAGTGAAAACAACAACTGGCATACGGAAAACAGACCAAACGCATTTGGATTCTGTTTAAACTATAGGAAAACAATCCATATGTCATATGTGACGTGTAATAATGAACCCCGCCTCAATCCGAGGGCCGGTGTGGCCGGTACCACTCAAAGTGTCTTTCTTTTGTTTAAAATGGATGCGCTTTTAAGTAAAAAAAACCACATACGGAAAATGGACCAAACTCATTCAGAAACTGTTGATACTTTAGGACATGTATCCATGGGTCATTTGTGGCATGTAGGAGTCAAAACCGCCTCAATCCGAGGTGCGGTGTGGCCGGCACCACTCAAAGTGTCTTTCATTTGTTTAAAATGGATGCGCTTTTAAGTAAAAAAACCACATACGGAAAACTGACCAAACGCAGTCAGATACTGTTGATACTTTAGGACATGTATCCATTGGTCATTTTTTACGTGTATGAGTCAACCCCGCCTCAATCCGAGGCGCGGTGTGGCCGACACCACTCAAAGTGTCTAACTTTTATTTGAAATGAACATGATTTTAAGTGAAAACAACAAGTGGCATAAGGAAAACCGACCCAACGCATTCGGATTCTGTTGAAACTTTAGGACAATGATCCATGGGTCATATGTGACAAGTACGAGTCAACCATGCCTCAATCCAAGGGCCGGTGTGGCCGGGACCACTCAAAGTGTCTTTCTTTTGTTTAAAATGGATGCGCTTTTAAGTAAAAAAAAATGATATACGGAAAACCAACCAAACGCTTTCGGATTCTATTGAAACTTTAGGACAATGATCCATGGATCATTTTTGACGTGTAAGAGTCAACTCTTCTTCAATCTGAGGCACAGTGTGGCTGGCACCACTAAAAGTGTGTCACTTTTCTTTGAAATGGGCAACAGTTTAAGTTAAAACAACAACTAACATACGGAAAATAGACCAAAGGCATTTAGATACTGTTGATACCTTAGGATATGTATCCATGGGACTTTTTTAACGTGTATGAGTCAACTCTGCCTCAATCCGAGGCGCGGTGTGGCCGGTACCACTCAAAGTGTCTAACTTTTCTTTCAAATGGACAACAGTTTAAGTTCAAACAACAACTGACATACGGAAAACCAACCAAACGCATTTGGATTCTGTTGAAACTATAGGAAAACGATCCATGGGTCATATGTGACGTGTACGAGTCAATCCCATCTCAATCTGAGGGCCGGTGTGCCCGGTGCATCTCAAAGTGTCTTTCTTTTGTTTAAAATGGATGCGCTTTTAAGTAAAAAAATGACATACGGAAAATTGACAAAACACTTTTAGATTCTGTTGAAACTTTATGAAAATGATTTATGGGTCATTTGTGACATGTACGATTCAACCCCACCTCAATCCGAGGTGCGGTGTGGCCGACACCACTCAAAGTGTCTAATTTTTATTTGAAATGGATAGGATTTTAAGTGAAAACAACAACTGGCATACGGAAAACCGACCAAACGCATTCGGATTCTATTGAAACTTTAGGAAAACGATCCATGGGTAATAGGTGATGTGTACGAGTCAACCGAGCCTCAATCCGAGGGCCGGTGTGGCCGAGACCACTCAAATATTGTCACTTTTCTTTGAAATGCACAACGGTTTAAGTTAAAACAACTGGCATACGGAAAATGGACCAAAGGTATTCGGATACTATTGATACTTTAGGACATGTACCCATGGGTCATATGAAAAGTGTACGAGACAACCCCACCTCAATCCGAGGGACGGTGTGGCCGGGACCACTCAAAGTGTCTTTCTATTGTTTAAAATGGATGCGCTTTTAAGTAAAAAAAACCACATACGGAAAACTGAACAAACACAGTCCGATACTATTGATACTTTAGGAAATGTATCCATTGGTCATTTGTGACGTGTAGGAGTCAACCCCGACTCAATCCGAGGAGCGGTGTGGCTGACACCACTCAAAGTGTCTAACTTTTATTTGAAATGAACATGATTTTAAGTGAAAACAACAACTGGAATACGGAAAACCAACCCAACGCATTCGGATTCTGTTGAAACAATAGGACAATGATCCATGGGTCATATGTGACGTGTAAAAGTCAACCTTTCCTCAATCAGAGGGCCGGTGTGGCCGAGACCACTCAAAGTGTCTTTCTTTTGTTTAAAATGGATGCACTTTTATGTAAAAAAACGACATACAGAAAACTGACCAAACGCTTTCAGATTCTATTGAATCTTTAGGAAAATGATCCATGGGTCATTTGTGATGTGTACGAGTCAACCCCTCCTCATTCCGAGGCGCGGTGTGGCCAGAACCACTCAAAGTGTGTCACTTTTCTTTGAAATGGACAACAGTTTAAGTTAAAACAACAACTGACATGCGGAAAATAGACCAAAGGCATTCAGATACTGTTGATACTTTAGGACATGTATCCATGGGTCATTTGTGATGTGTATGAGTCAACTCCACCTCAATCCGAGGTGCGGTGTGGACGACACCACTCAAAGTATCTCTTTTATTTCAAAAGGAAATCATTTTAAGTGAATACAACTGAAATTTAAACTCATCAACGATAGTCGCAAACTCGTTTTCGTGAGTTGGGTAGTTTCACTCATGGGGTCATAAGTGACGAGACTCCTAAGAAAATATCTTTTCACCAAATATTATAAAAAAACAAGTTCAATGCAAAATTCATCACAAATCATTACATACCCAAACCTAGTATCACAAAAAAATGGGATTTGAGTCAAATTGAATGTCTTATTCAACTCTAATAGATATTTGTCGAACTATTCTGCCTATTATAATTTGATGGGTGAGGTGAATTACCACCGGATGATTGTTGTCATATGTGTTTTTTGGGATATTTTAGGGGTTTTTTATACTTTTTGAAGTCTGTATGTGTCTTTTGTGATATTTTTTATGCAGTTGTATAGTGGAGGGTATACTGGAGGGCTGTTGTGCACTATTTTTTAATGAAGGTGTATTGTAGGGCTTCTGGGGGGCTTCTGGGGGCTGCAGTGTAGCAACTCTGGGAAACTCTTTACCAACGGTTCAGAACCCTTTGTAAAGCCTTTTGCAGAATTCTGGAAGACGCTTTACCAACGGTTCAGAACCGTTGGTAAAGCCTGTTCCAGAATTTTGGGAAAATATTTACCAACGGTTCTGAACCGTTGGTAAAGCTTTTTCCATAATTCTGGAAAAACTTATACCAACGGTTCTGAACCGTTGGTAAAGATTTGTCAAGAATTCTGGAAAAACATATACCAACGGTTCAAAACCGTTGGTAAAGAGTTTCCCAGAATTCTCAAGCACCTATACCAACGGGTTAAATGAAACGTTGGTATAGGGCTTTCCTCACGGCTAACTGGCCAACGGTTTGGAAAACCGTTGGTATACCCTATACCAATGGTTTGGAAAACTGTTGGTATACCCTATACCAATGGTTTTCCAGCCTATACCAACGGTTATAAACCTTTGGTATAGCCTACTTTTCCAGTAGTGCATGAAATTCAGTATTCCATCAAGGAATGGGTTCCTTGGGTTTTCTATTATGAACCATTTATTTTTTCTGTATTAGAGATCTCTAATAGGATTACATTTTCCCAATTAATTCTATAATTATGGGGCATAATCACATTTTTTATTGATTCCATCATAACTGTCGTAATTATATTAAACAATTGTTCACTAAAACTCATTTTAGCATAATGGGTGTAATAATTATTTCTTAATCAATAATTTTACAAACTAAAAATATTTATTCACCTCCATGTTCCACTATTCATTTTACTAATCTTTCACTATGTGGGTTAAACAATCAATAACCAAGGTTTATTCTCCATATTTGAGCCTAAAAACAATATTCTTCTATGGGTTTCATGAATTTCCATATTTGTGATTTTTAATATCTTATTTCAATTATGACATATCATCTTATTTTTAATATATAGAAATCATGTATTAAAATACCACTCTATTATCATTTATCATTACCTCCCTCCAAGGGTGGATTTATTCGTTATTACGATGATTCTTAGCTTTGAGTCCAACTCTTCCCATGATTATAAAACCTTGAACATCATTTTATTCACCTTATTTATTTTCTAAATATACATAAGAACACCCTAAATAGTGACTCTATATTACTAAACCACTTCAATTTTTATTTCCACTGTGCATTTATATTATTTTAAAAGTATTTTCTTATTTTTGAAGAACATTCACTAAGAATGCTTCATAAATTTTAAACCCTTTATCAATTTCATGGAGATAATTCAACAACACAGCCATCCTAGAAAATTATTGGAATCCTAGTAGAAGGGTTACCAAATTTTTCACATCCTTGTAATGAGTCTAGAATCATTCCTTTGAATTACAATTTTCACTATTTTTTTAAAATATAAAGGAAATCAATTCATCAAATTCATCATCCCATATATCGTTCTTCAATAAAAGTTTCTCCATCTCTTTGAAAACTACTTAATGAGAATCCTCTTTGGATTTTGAAATATTTTCCGTTTTTCTTATTTCATTCATAACAATAGTACTATAGAAAATTATTATGTTTACCTCCTTCATATATTTATCTTTAAATTCCATGACCATTGAATGAAACGCATCCATTAATATTCTCAATATTCATTCCAAAAGTTTTATATCATCAATAATCTCCCCATGTTTATGCATGTACTTCATAATTATTTTTATCCAATTGAAGAATGATTCAACTATTTTATTTGGGATCAATCTAATGTCTTCATATTCATTTCACAACAATTTTAATTTTACATCATTAACATAGTAATTTAATTCATTGTTCTTAAAAGAATTTAGTACATAGAATAATGTGTTTTTCATGACATCTCATTCTTGTGTGAGGGGATGGATACCCCAAGGTATTTATCACCTTGGAATAAATATCCAGATATATATGATCTTCTTTTTAAAAATATTTATAATTTATTCATAAGAGGATCTCATGCATAGTAGATGTGTATAAATATATTTTAAAATAAATAAAAGTGGTGTTATATTTTTTCCAACAGATAAAAATTATTTCAATAAAAAATATGTATTCATTTCTGACCGAAAACTACTCCCATAGATATTCAATGAGAGAAAGTTTGATATTTATTTTCTTAAGAGAAGGTAGTGAATTTGGGTTTGTCAATTTTAAAATTTTCTATTCTAATGATAATGTTATAAATTTATAAGGAACACATTTCCCCACTAACTGTTAATATAATTCAAAAAACTATAAAGGATAGACACAAAAGTTTTTTTGATGGTTCACCCTATTGGGATGAATTCAATGAGAATTCAATGATAATTTCCTAATTCAATATATATTTTAAGGATCAATAATTTATGTAAAACTTAATACAGACAAAATTTAACCACCTAGTTTAAAATCATCATAATGAATAAAAATAAATACTATTAACTGATTAAGATATTCATTACTTCTCCACGAACAATTATCTTCAATCTTTATAAATAAAATATGATGAAACAATAATAATGGTGTCACAATATTATACACCTTTTTGGATTGAATAAATTCACAACAATTATTGTGAGAGTTTATCTTGTAAATCTCCATCCTTAATCATTAACCTTCGATTGATTTCTGTAACTAATCCTTGTCACTTATTGTCCCAATTACATGCTATATTGTAGAAAAATATTCTATAAATATTTTTACTAGTCTCCTAATTATCTATCCCATAATAAATCATTATGATTAATTAATATTTTACAAATATTTCTACATAATTCAATATGTACCAGAAATTTTAATCTGGTTATTACATTATAACTAAGATACATAAACCCCTAGAAATCCATGTTAAATCATTTAATTTAGATTCTAGACATACCTACAAATGTATGCTTAACATAGTATTGTACCATTCATCATGGAATTTGATGAATTATCCTCTTAAATTATATTCTTTGGTAATATGTTTTTGGAACGGTGTTCCTTCAATAAATCCATTACTCATTGTGGTCACAGACATTATGATGTGGTATTAAGACAAAAACAGGATCATTGAAATTAATTTATTTTCTATAATTTTATAGATGTAATGATATGTGAGATATTTTTTTATTATTTCTCATTCCATGGACTGGATGTAGAGAAATCCCTTCACCTTGGATGATGGGTATTAAAATTACATAATGTTCCACTATTAACAGTATCCATTTGTAGGGTAGTACTCATCTAATATCATATTTCATGTATCAATAGAGATAACTTAGATATGGATAGATTCTATGGTGTGGATATATTTAAATTAAAGATCCACCCAAATCTACTCAGTATCCCATTATGGAATGAAATTACACATCATTGTGAAAAAATATGCATCACAACCATTATGTCCATAAAACTAACAACTAATGGTGTAATGAATTCACCATATTTTATAGGTCCAGGAAATGGTAGAGCCACCAAAAATATCCTCATATCCTATATGGAATGGTGGATTCCTTCACCACTCATGCTCTTATTTACATTAAAATAATAATGTCAAACATCATATGAATTCCTAAAACATTCAATGAATTTAACCATTGATGATACAAGACTTTAATCCAAAATCGTATTTTTCTAAACCTCAATTAGGCTATGATGAAGTCAATCCCACTACTATGTGTTTTCTATCATATATATGGATCTTCTCCTAGCTTAATCCAGCCTTCTTCAACATTTTCCATGACCTTATATGTAACATCCTAGATAAATAAGGAATAATACACTTTTCATAATTATTAATATTTGTGAATTAAAAATTAGTTTTACATTAAATGGGATGCTATGTTCGAGGGCGTACCCGATACGCAACAAGGGGTTTCTTTGAAATTTTACGCTGCACACTAATAATATAATATTATTATTTTAAATGGTAGTTAACACCTAGCCTTTGTATTGGTAGGAATTAATATAAATAAGTAAAATTTTATTATACATGTTTGTTAAATGTTTTTACATTTATCCAATAAAAGTTTGATGTGACACCCTGAGATTTTATGAAAAATATTATTTTAATTTTATTGATGTATTATGTTTTATGATACACCAAAATTATCTTTTGTTATACACAACACCATACTAACTTATATTATATGAAAACACTATTCTTGGCTTGTGTTTCACGTAAGAGCAACCTTCCTCAATAGTGTGTTCTGTACAAAATACTGAGTTTCACTAAATAACGATATATTGTTACAATATTATTATGAACTAGAAGTTATGAATATTAGTAAATAAATTTTAAATTTTATTACATTATAATTCATTTTACACATTTTATAGAGCATGGTATGAGAACAAAGTAAATTGTTCGGGTAAAATAAGTATTTTTAAAAAAATGCAGTTTTTCACCCTTTTGATGGCGCAGCCACATTAAATTTAGTTTTTGAAATGTTTATAAAATCATTTTTGACAAAATAAAATTATTCATTTGAATAAAGATATAAAAATTTACTTTGGATAAATTTTTGATATTTTTCTGACAACGTTCTTATTTTGATGAATAGTAAAAACACGCTAAATTTTACTTAAAAACTACTTTTTTCATCGAGATAATTTATATGGTTCAATTATAATAATAATTTGTTTTAAGGTATAAATATAATATATATTTACCATTTAATATAATGTAATTCATTATCATTAATTTTACACTGAATTCATAAGTAAAAACATTTCAATCTTTTGCAATGTTTTGACTTTTAAAACCCGTTTTCTCAACAGTGTGATTAATTTTATATTAAATACTAAAAATTTTGAGTTTTGAATTTATAAAAATGGATTCCATATTTGGAATCAGCAGTACCAAATTATTTTAATAATCTACTTTTTATTTTTAGGCATTGTGAATAGTAACTACGGTAAATCTTATTTACCATAGTGAAAGGTAAATCGGGTAATTAAGGGTAAATATAATATTATAAAATTACCCTAACTCTTGTATTAATATAATTGGAAGATTATATTTTTACCTAAATCATACTTGGGTCGAAATTGAATCTAATGGAACCCAATTGTATTTGATTAATACCTTTTATTAATTTTATTTAAAGGAATGTGAAATATGTCACACTCAAACTTTAATAATTAGATTATTTTAAATATAAGGTTATACAAAATATAAATTCGATTATAAATAATTATTTGAAAGAAAAAATGTTTGTCTTTATCATGGTAATTTATTTGAAATTTTTAAGAAATATTTAATTACTTTAATAGCTTATACATTAATGAGGTACAAATTATTTATTTAGTGAAAAATCAATAATATAGTTTTTATTAAAATAACAATACCTATCCAAATGACTAGAAACTTGACAAAACATTATTGGTCGAGTATATATATACCCTAATCATTCAAGGGTAAATTTTTGGACCATTTTTATTCTTATAAAACCGATTAAAAAATTTGTAATATTGTATTTTAAATGATGTCAATGATGTCCCCTTCATAATTTAATAAATATAAAAATTTAAATGTTGTGATTTTAATATGATAAATTCTAGTAAAAATATTATTATGAAAGGTATTATATTTATCTTCATCATATAATTTTTTTTTTAATTTTTATGAAAAAATATTTATATTAAATAATTATACAAAAATGTTGTATTAATTATTTTATTAAGAGATATACCAAATAAATGGTTTTAAGAATATTAAAATAAATAATATATGAACAAATTAATGTTCCCTATTAATTTTTCAGATGAATATAAGATGTTATGAATCTATTATATTTTTTTTGAACATATCTTCTTTGTGGTTTTTATTTAATTTCATATAATGAATAGTGTCAAAATTGACAATATTGATATTTTATAAAATTAACATATTGTTAAATTATTTAAAAATCTCAAAAATATTTAAAAACTAAAAATTTAAAATTATATGGTCTAAAGGGTTATAACGTATCCAATTATGGAAAATTTACAATATTTAAGTATGTATTTATAACAAATTATAATTTATAATTTTATTACCACAAATAAAATTAAATAGATTAAATAATGATAAATAATGTTTAGAAGGTTTAATATAAACAAAAAACAAGTCTAAATTTTATTTGATGATTATATTACAACAATATCTTATCTCATATTCGAATTGAGACATTTTGGGGGTTTTTATGTGGGGTTTAATTTTATTATTAATTAATATTTTTGAGACTTCCAAAAGTGCCCCTCTCCTCTCCTATATAAGGTCACCTCCTTCCCTCTCCTCTTCACAACACTTTGAGTCTTAAATCTCGGCCAAAAACTTCCCATTTCTCTTCTCCACTTCCCTAGAAACATTTTGGAGGTTTTGGTTTCATCAAAATACCAACTCTAGTGCCATAAGAGGATGTTTAAAGGAGTCATGTCGAAGAAGAGGTAATCTCTTCTACCGATTCTTTCATGTTTCTTAATTATTCTACTTACTATTATTTAGTTGTTTAATTAAAAAGTAATAACATCATTATCACTCATATAATGATATGTTCTTATAAATATGAAACAATCCTATTTCATCTTCTACCCTTCCTATGGAAAATGAAATCATTGCGCGTGTGTACGTACGGAATACCGTCTCCATGCTGTGGTGTCATCTGGTTTTCCACCACCACCTTACTTGGATGGGTATAATGGTGTAAAGAATACCTATATATGGTTATTAGAAAATCAACTGATTCAGATATATTATATCATGCACTCCAATTCTAGTCAATAATTATGGGAACGATATTATCGCTCGTGCGTACGTACAGATTACCGTCTCCACGACGCGATGAGATTTATTTTCTATGTTAACCATTCAAGAATGATAATAAAGTATATATAATGAATAATAATGGTATATATAACATAATATTTCTAATCGATTAATTTATATATATGTGTGTGTGTGTTTGTGTGTCATCTACTTACTTCGATTCAAGTAAATAAGGAAAGGAAAACAACGTTCATGCGTACGTACGACCTACCATCTCCATGAACAGTGTGTTTCATTTCATTTATCTATCTATTATAAATATATATACTAAATATATATGATATATAAATCATGATTTAAATTCTTGAAGTATGTAAACCATGATATCAGTAATTATAATATCAATAACAACATGTTCAAACACATAAGATAAATAAAACGACTTTACCGAAAACGCTCCTTTAACATGGAATTTACAAAAGAACGGGTAATATAAAGCCATAAGTGAACCATATATGATATCATAACAGTCAATATGATTCTGTAATAAGTCAATGAAGTTTTTTAAATCATTATACAGAATGTTAGGATACATACGAAGCATATCGAACATAAGGTAAGGGATAACTTTTTCAAATCTCATTTTTATCTGAGATTGTTTATTCATAAGTATTTAGTGGGGTTATATTTATCATCCATGTCCCTATATTCTAAAAATGGTTTCAGGTATGTTTAAATTCCTTTTTACCCATTTTTTACTTTTACTACATGGTATGTAAGGAATCATTCTTTTGTTTACATTACGAGGTACTTTTTTGACATTTCTGGAATAAGTACGAGATGATTTTTTTAAACTTATACTGCATGAACAGATTTTTACAATTTCATAACGCCTTATTTTCATGAAGATTAATCTACATGATTTAATGACTATTTTCAACAAAATTCTTTTCATTTAAAATTTCATTGCATTTTGTGAAAACAAAATGATTTTGAAGAAGGATATTTTCCTCAATAATTAATTTCAAGTGTTTTATCAAAACCATTTTCCATATAATATGGAATTATTTCCTATGTGTATGTTTCAAGTATAATGTCTCTATGATTTACATGGTTTCAATTTTCTTATGATGAAATGATATCCATTTTTTACATGGATTATGTTATGATGGGATGATGATTGTGAAACCCATTTTATTCTTTGGGTAATGATGAATGATTTATGTTCATGTTGTGGTACACATAAGAATGATTTCATTATGAGATGTGTGGGACCTATATATCCATCCAATGCATTGGGTAATGATTTATATCACATGAGAAAGACTTGGATAGAATGGCAAGTTAATTTGATTCAGTGATACATGACTGAAACCAGGAGTGAACTCGATTCAGTAAGGGACTTTGTCCACTAAGATGGGCTTGGAAGCAATGCCTTGGCTACTATAGAAATAATATCATGTGATTAATGGTTTTACACAATTACATGTTTTATTCCCATGCTATTTTAGCATGATTTATTATCCATTTCGATCTATGCCTTGTGTACTGCCATTCTTTATGTCATTGCTCAAGATTTTGATGTATAAATATTATGTTCATGTTTTAAGTTCAAATGTTTATGGTGTGTTTTATTTTCTCTATGAATACCCTTACTGAGAATTTGATCTCACCCTTTATATTTTTTCCTTTCCCCTGGATATATAGAAAAATTTTAGGTAAGAAATCAAAAGGGGAAGATATTTATGGGAGATGTTGAAGATCTTTCACCATGATTAGAAGATTATGTTTTGAGTTTCCAAAGACCCTAAACTATTACGATCCTTGAGTGTTGGTTTTTTTCTGTATTATGTATTCCATAAAATTAATGTAATGTACATGTACGTCATGTTTGGGGTCTCTAAAGTTGGTATCGTAGGAATGGTTTAGTTAGCCTTTAGAAACTCGGATGAAAAAACTTTAGTGAGATCCCTAGACATATTTCTAAGGTATGTATAGGGATGTCCCTAAGGTTAATTATAAGTATAGGTTATAGTCCTGGAATTATGGTAACGATCATAGAATTAAACATAAGATGTTATATATGGAATTTACTCCCCCTTTATAATGTTATTTTCCTAGAATGATTTTTTCTTCTCACACTATTTTTTTTGGGTCTTAAAAAATGGTTCGAAACAGGAATATTCATGATAATGGAGGATATAATGGAAAATGAAATGATATTATTCATGAGAAACCAAATGAAACGGGGTTTGGAAGTCCAAACATCATTATTATGCCTAATGAGAAATCTCATTATATGATCAATAATCTCAGGTTTGGTAAGTTCCCGGACTCTTCTAATAAGAGAAATATGGAGTTTCCTGATGATCATAGAGGAATGAATGTACAATTTACCCCATGTAAATCATGTGGGGTGTGGAATCCAGGAGAATGTTTCAAAGGAACTGGAAGATGCTTTGGGTGTGGAAAAGAAGGACTCAAAGCTAGTAATTTCAATGGAAATGTTTTAGTTCACACAATGGACAAGGATAATGGTATTGCTAAGACATCAACAATGGTTAAATGTTTTAAGTGTGGATTGTACGAGCATTATGCAAACCAAATCCCTAAGGGAAAATCTCATGAAGAGAATAAGCATGGTCGTATGGGTAGTATTTATGTGGATGATGATGAAGAGACTAAAAATAATTTATGAGATGAAAAATGTGTTGAGGAATAAAATGATGATGCTCAGTCAGTGGTTTAAGAATTTAGTGGAATGATTTATGTTAATCAAGAGTTATGTTATATAGGTAAGGGTACTATGGAATAAAGGCACATCTAAGGATTGTTACACTATTTTTTTTATAAAGTATTTGAAAGTATATGTTGAATGGTACCGGTAACCATGAAAGGTTGTTCATATATTTTTGGAAAGTAGATGATATGCACATAATGAAGGGATACTGAGATAATGAGATGGTTCATAGTATTAAGGAGCTCATGACAGATATAAGGACAATGTGATATCATGGTTTCAGTATATAAAAATTTGGGGATTTTGGTTAACATTTGACAGCATTCATGTCTTCACTAAGGTTCGTTGGTAATTCTTGTTTGAAGAGAATACATGATTAAGGTATTCATATGTTTTGAATGTGACCAACAAGATATATTGTATGATATATGGGGGATAAATGATGGTATTCACATTCTTGGTTGATGACATTTCTAGTAATCATTTTCTTTATACATAATATTGGATAGAAGTATTTTTGATAAGCCTAAAGGTTGGAATGGATTAAGTTGGACATCATATAGAATTGTTTAAGGCTAGAAATTTTTTCAATATTAATTCTGTAATGTTATAATAGTTTAAAAAGAGAACTCATAAGATGGGCGACAACCCGTCGCATCGGACAAGGCTGCGGGAATCGAACCAACAACAGAAGAGCGACATGACTTTATCACCTACCACTGGCCTACAGGAAGTCCCAAGTTAGTATAAACTAGTTTTATTTTATTAAGCTATATGATAGATGATGTATAAGTTCATTTTTGTAATCATATACTATTAACCTCACCATATATGGACTTATGTATATTTGATAACTTTTTCTATCCTTTCGTTTGAAACCGATTGAATGACCCATTATTCTACCACATGATCTACTAACACTTCACGAATAACAAATTCAAATTCAATTCCCTAAGAGATTATTGGAAATTGTTCAAGGCACGAACAACAGTGAGATTGTACCAAAATCATGTAAGTATTTCTTTTAATTCATCAAATTTAGGGAAATGATCTTGAAAACCAATAATGTTTTCATAGTGCTCTCATATCAGATGAATCAGATGGTACCTTAGATCATCACAAATTTATGGCTTTGTGATTTTTGGCATTTACATAGCCATTTCCTCTACCACTCTTCATCAGAACATGATGGTTAGATTTTTCTTCCATATCCATATTTTCATCTATGTTCTCATATGTGGAAACCCAGTGATGAGTTAATTAGGGTAACTGTTATGTTTCTTACTTTAATTTTCAAAATTAAGTTTCGGTAATCCTTTTTATGATGTGGGTTTTTAGAAAGAAACATTCAAGTAGTAAACCATTTATAACCCAATAAATTTTGAGGGAAAAATTCATTTTAAGGGGGTAAAATGTAACACCCCAAGATTTTATAAAAAATATTATTTCAATTTCATTGATGTCATATGTTGTACGCTACACCATAATTATCATGTGCTATATGAAAAACCATATTATCTTATTTTATATGCAAACACTATTCTTGGCTTGTGTTGTACGCAAAAGCAACCTTCCTCAATAGCGTGTGTGGTACACAATACTGAGATTCACTAAACAATGATATATTGTTATAATATTATTATAAACTATCCGTTGTGAATATTAGTAACTAAATTTGGAATTTTATGGAATTATAATTAATCTTACACATTTTATAGAACATGGTATGAGAACAAAATAAATATTTCAGGTAAAAATGTATTTTTCAAAAAATGCAGTTTTACCGAATTTTGAGGGTGCACCGAAATTAAATTTATTTTTTTACATGTTTATAAGTTAATTTTGAAAAAATAAAAATATTTATTTGAATCAGGATGTAAAAATGTACTTTGGATAAATTTTATATATTTTTCTGACAACGTTCTTATTTTGAGGAATAGTAAAAACACGCTAAATTTTACTTAAAAACAACTTTTTTCATCGGGACAATTAATCTGGTTAAATTATAATAGTAAATTAATTTAATGTATAAATAGAATATATTTTTACCATTTGACATAATATATTTCATTAGTATTAATTTTACACTGAATTCATAAGTAAACACATTTCAATCTTTTGCAACGTTTTGACTTTTAAAATCCATTTTCTCAACAGCGGGATTAATTTTAAATTAAATACTACAACTTTTGTGTTTTGAATTTGGAAAAATGGATTCCATATTTGGAATCATTAAATCCAAATTATGTTAATATGCTACTTTTTTAGGCATTGTGAATAGTAACTACGGTAAACATTATTTACCATAGCTAAAGGTAAATCGGGTAATTAAGGGAAAATATAATATTATAAAATTACCCTAACACTTGTCATAATATAATTTGATGATTATATTTTTCCCTAAATCATACTTGGGTCAAAAGGGAATCTAATGGAACCCAATTGTATTTTATTAAGACCTTTAATTAATTTTATTTAAAGGAAAGTGAAATATGTCTCACTCAAACATTAATAATTAGATTATTTTTAATATAAGGATATACAGAATATAACTTCGATTATAAATAAACATTTGAAATCTAAAATGTTTTTCTTTATCATGGTAATTTATTTGTAATTTTTAAGAAATATTTAATTACCTTAATAGCGTATACGTTAATGATGTAGAAATTATTTATTTAGTGAAGAATAAATAATATAGTTTTTATTAAAATAACAATACCTATCAAAAGGACCGGAAACTTGACCAAACTTTATTGGAATATTAGATATATACCATAATAATAGAGGGGTCTATTTTTGGACCATTTGGAGACTTATGAAACCGATTATAAAATTTGTAATATTTTATTTTAAATGATGTCAAAGATGTCCCCTTCATAATTTAATAAATATAACAATTTAAATGTTGTGATTTTAATATGATCAATTATAGTAAAAATATTATTATAAAATATATTATATTTATATTCATCATAGGATTTTATTTTTAATTTTTATGCAACAAATAAGTATAATAAATAATTATACAAAAAATGTTGTATTAATTATTTTATTAATAGATATACCAAATAAATGTTTTCAAAAATATTAAAATAAATAATATATGAACCAATTAATGATACCCATGAATTTTTATGATGAATTTGACATGTTATTAATCTATTATATGTTTTGGTTCGAGAATATCTTCTCTTTGGTTTTTATTTAAATTCAAATAATGAATAGTGTCAAAATTGACACTAATGATATTTTATAAAAATAACATATTATTAAATTATTTAAAAATCACAAAAATATTTAAAAACTAAATATTGAAAATTATATGGTCTAAAAGGTTATAAAGTATCCAATTATGGGAAATTTACAACATTTAATTATGTATTTATAAAAATTTAATATTTAGAATTTTATTACAAGAAATAAAATTAAATAGATTAAATAATGATCAATCAAGTTGATAAGGTTTAAAATAAACATAAAACTTGTGTAAATTTTATTGGATGATTATATTACAACACTATTGCCTGTCATATTTTAATTGAGTCGTTTTTGGAGGTTTTTAAGTGGGGTTTCATTTTATTATTAATTAATATTTTTAAGGCTTCCAAAAGTGCCCCGCTCCTCTTCTATATAAAGGAACCTCCTTCCCTCTACTATTCACAACAATTTGAGACTTAATGTTCGGCCAACCCCTACCCATGTATCTTCTACACTTCCCTAGAAACATTTTGGATGTTTTTGTTCTCTCAAAAGACCAACTCTAGTCCCTTAAAAGGAAGTTTAAAGGAGGCACGTCGATGAAGAGGTAATCTATTCTACCGATTCTTTCAAGTTTATTCCTTATTCTACCTCCTATTATTTAGTTGTTTCATTATAAAGTAATAACATAATTATCAGTAATATAATTATATGTCATTATAAATATGAAACAACCCTATTTCATCTTCTATCCATTCTACGGAAAACGAAATCACCGTGCATGCGTACGTACGAAATACCATCGCCACAACGTGGTGTAATCTATTTTTCCACCACCACCATACTTTGATGGGTATAATGGTGTAACGAATACCTATATTTGGTAATTAAAACATCATACTGATTATGAGATATTATATCATCAACACCAATTCCATTCAATAATTATGGGAACGATATCATCACTCGTGCGTACGTACGGATTACTGTCTCCACGATGCGATGAGATTCATTCTCCATGTTAACCATTAAAGAGTGATTATAGAGTATATATAATGAATAATAATGGTATATATAACATAATAATGCTAATGGATTAATTTATATTTATATAGGTCATCTACTTACTTCGATTCAAGTCAATAAGGATAGGAAAACAGTGTGCATGCGTGTGTATGGCCTACCGTCTGCATGAACGGTGTGTTTCATTTCATTTATCTATCTATTATATATATATATATACATAATATATATAAAATATAAATCATGATTTATATTATGGAATTAAGTAAAAATGATATAATTAATAATAATATCAATAACAACATGTTCAAACACGTAAAATAAATAAAACGATTTTACCGAAAACAGAGCTTTAACATGGAATTTACAAAAGAACGGGTAATATAAAGTCATAAGTGAACCATATATGATATCATAACAATGAATATGATTCTTAAATAAGTCAATGACATTATTTAAATCATTATACAGGAGATTCGGATACATACAAAGCATATCGTACATAAGGTAAGGGATATCTTTTCCAATCTCATTTTTATCCCATATTATTTATTCATAAGTATTTGCTGGGGTTATATTTATCACCCATGTGCCTGTTTTCTAATAAGTGTTTCATGTATTTTTAAATTCCTTTTTACCCATTTTTTTCTTTTACAACATGGAATGAATGGAATATTTCTTCTGTTTACGTTACGATGTACTTTTTTTACTTTTCCGGCAAAAGTACGAGAAGAATGTTCTTTATCTTATACAGCATGAATGGATTTTTACGATTTTATAACGCCTTATTTTCATGAATCTTACTCTACAAGGTTTAATAAATATTTTCAACAAAATAGTTTTCTTTTGAAATTGAAAGGCATTTTCTGAAAAGAAAATGATTTTGAAGAAGAATAGATATTTTCCTCAAGAATTCATTTCAAGTGTTTTATCAGAACCATTTTCCATATATGATGTCATTATTTAATATGTGTATGTTTCAAGTATAATGTCTCTTTGATTTACATGGTTTCACTTTTATTATGATGAAATGATATTCATTACTTTATATGGATTATGTTTTGATGGGATGATGTTTATGAAACCCATTTTATTCTTTGGGTAATGATGAATGATTTTTGTTCATGTTGTGGCACACGTAAGAATTATTTCATTATGAGATGGTTGGGACCTATATATCCCTCCAATGAATTGGGTAAATATTTATATCTCATGAGATACGCATGGCTGGAATGATAAGTTAATCCAGTTCAGTGATACAGGACTGAAACAAGGAGTGAACTCGATTCAGTAAGGGACATTGTCCACTAAGATGGTCTTGGAAGCAATGCCTTAGCTAATTTGGAAATAATATCATGTGATTAATGGTTTTCCAAAATTACATGTTTTATTCCCATGGTATTTTATCATGATTGATGTTCCATTTTGATCTATGCCTTATGTACTGCCACGCTTTATGTCATTTCTCAATATTTTGATGTTTAAACATTATGTTCATGTTTTATGTTCAAATGTATATGGTTTTTTTTATTTTCTCCATGATCACCCTTACTGAGCATTTGAGCTCACCCTTTATATTTTTTCTTTTCCACAGGATATAAAGAAAGGTTTTAGGTAAGAAAACAAAAGGGGAAGATCTTAATGGGAGATGTTGAAGATCTTTCACCATGATTAGAAGATTATGTTCCGAGTTTCCAAAGATACTAAACTATTACGATCCTTGAGTGTTGGTTTTTTTATGTATTAAGTATTCAGAAAAATTATTGTAATGTCTATGTATGTCAAGTTTGGGGTCTCTATAGTTGGTATGAGAGGAAAGGTTTAGTTAACCTTTGGAAGCTAGCATGCGAAAACTTTAGTGAGATCCCTATAGATATTTCTAAGGAATGTCTAGGGATGTCCCTAAGGTTAAGTATAAGTATAGGTTATAGCCCTAGAATTATGGTAACAATATTATAATTAAACCTATGATGTTATATATTACAGGTACTCCCCCTTTATTATGTTATTTTCATAGTATGAGTTTTGCATCTCACACTATTCTTTTTGGGATTTAGAAAATGGATGGAAACAGGAAGATTCACGATAATGGATGATATGATGGATAATGGAATGATATTATTAATGAGCAAAAAAATGAAATGGGATTTGGAAGTCCAAACATCATTATTATTCCAAATCAGCAAACTCATAATATGATCAATAATCTCAACTTTGGTATGTTTCCTGACTCATCTAATAAGAGAAAGATGGTGTTTCATGATGATCATAGAGTAAAGAAAGTATAATTTCCCCCATGTAAATCATGTGAGAAGAGGAATCAAGGAGAATGTTTCAAAGGAACTGGAAGATGATTTGGGTGTGGAAAAGAAGGACACAAAGTTAGTAATTGAAATAGAAAAGTTTCAGTTAACATAATGGACAAGGATAATGGTATTGTTAAGACATCAACAACGGTTAAATGTTTTAAATGTGGAATGTACGGTCATTATGAAAACCAATTCCCTAAGGGAAAATCTCATAAAGAGAATCAGCATGGTCGTATGGGTAGTATTTATGTGGATGTTGATGAAGAGACTACAAATGATATATGAGATGAAAGAAGTGTTGAGGAATAAAATGATGAAGCTCAGTCAGTGGTTTAAGAAGGTAGTGGAATGATTTATGTTTATCATGAGTTGTGTTGTATAGGTAAGGGTACTATGGAATAAAGACACATCTAAGGATTGTTACACTATTGTTTTTCATAAAGTTTTTGAAATTATATGTTGAATGGTACCGGTAACCATGAAATGTTATTCAGATATTTTTGGAAAGTTGATGATATGAACGTAATAAATGGATAAAGAGATAATGAGATGGTTTATATTATTAAGGAGCTCATGACTGATATAAGGACAAAGTGATATCACGGTTTGAGTATATAAAAATTTTGGGATTTTGGTTAACTTTTGAAAGCATTCATGTTTTCACTAAGGTTCTATGGTAAATCCTGTTTCAAGAGAATATATGATTAAGGTATTATCAAGTTTGGAATGTAACCAACAAGATATATCGTATGATATATGGGGGAAAATGATGGTATTCACATGCTTGGATGATGACATTTCTATTAATCGTTCTCTTTATACTATAAGATTGGATAGAAGTATTTTCAATAAGCCTAAAGGTTGGAATGGATTAAGTTGGACATCAGATAGAATGGTTTAAGGCTAGAACTTCTTTCGATATTATTTCTGTAATGTTATAATAGTGTAAAAGTACAACCCGTAGGACATGCGACAACCCGTCGCATCAGACAAGGCTGCGGGAATCGAACCCACAACTGAAGTGAAACATGCCTTTATCACCTACCACTGACCTACAGGAAGACCCTGGTTAGTATAAACTAGTTTTATTTTATTAAGCGGAATGATAGATGAAGTATAAGTTCATTTTTGAAATCATATACGATTAACCTCACCATAGATGGACTTATGTATATTTGATAACATTTTCTAACCTTTTTTTTGAAACTGATGGAATGACCCATCATTCTATCACATGATCTGTTAACACTTCAGGAATAACAAATTCAACTTCATTTCTTTAAGAGATGAAGTGGAAAGTGAACATGGCACGAACAACAGTGAGATTGTACCAAAATCATATATGTATTTCTTTTAATTCATCAAATTTATGGAAATGATCTTGAAAACCAAAACTTTTGTCCTAGTGCCCTCATATCCAATGAATCAAATGGTACCTTAGATCATCACAAATTTTTTGCTTTGTGATCTTTGGCATTTTCATATCCATTTCCTCTACCGCCCTTCATCATGACATCATGGTTAGATTTTTCTTCCATATCCATATTTTCACCTATGTTCTCTTATGTGGAAACCTAGTGATGAGTTAATTTGGGTAACCGTTATGTTTCTTACTTTAATTTTTAAAATTAAGTTTTAGTATTCCTTTTTACGATGTGGGTTTCTATGAAAGAATCTTTCATGCAGTAAAATATTTATAACCCCGATGAATTTCAAGGGCGAAATTCATTTTAAGGGGGGTAGAATGTAACACCCCGAGATTTTATGAAAAATATTCTTTTAATAACATTGATGTATTGTGTTTTAAGCTACACCAAAATTATCTTCTGCTATATACAACACCGTATTATCTTATATTATATGCAAACACAATTATTGGCTTGTGTTTTACGCAAGAGCAACCTTCCTCAATAGTGTGTGTTGTATATAATACCGAGTTTCACTAAACAACGATATATTGTTATAATATTATTATGAACTGGCCATTATGAATATTAGTAAATACATTTTTAATTTTATGACATTATAATTAATGTTAAACATTTTATAGAACATGGTATTAGAACAAAATAAATATTTTGGGTAAAATAAGTATTTTAAAAAAAATGCAGTTTTGCCGCCTTTTGATGGAGCACTCACATTTAATTTAGTTTTTGAGATGTTTATAAGTTCAATTTGACAAAATTAAATTATTCATTTGAATCAAGATATAAAAATTTACTTTGTATAAATTTTTGATATTTTTTTGACAATGTTCTTATTTTGATGAATAGTAAAAACATGGTTAATTTTACTTAAAACACCTTTTTTCATCGAGATAATTTATATGGTTAAATTATAATATTAAATTTATTTAAAGTATAAATAAAATATATTTTTACCATTTAATATAATTTAAGTCATTATCATTAATTTTACCCTGAATTCATAAGTAAAAACATTTCAATCTTTTGCAATGTTTTGACTTTTAAAACCCGTTTTCTCTACAGTGGGATTAATTTTAAATTAAATACTGCAAATTTTGTGTTTTTAATTTGGAAAAATGGATTCAAAATTTGGAATCATTAGTTTCAAATTATGTTAATAAGCTAATTTTTATTTTTAGGCATTGTGAATAGTAACTATGGTAAATTTTATTTACCACAGTTAAAGGTAAATCCGGTAATTAAGGGTAAATATAATATTATAAAATTACCCTAACACTTGTATTAATATAATTGGATGATTATATTTTTTCCTAAATCATACTTGGGTCTAAATGGAATCTAATGTAACCCAATTTTATTTGATTAAGACCTTTTATTAATTTTACTAAAAGTAAAGTGAAATATGTCTCACTCAAACTTTAATAATTAGATTATTATTAATATGAGGTTATACAGAATATAAATTCGTTTATAAATACACATTTTAAAGAAAAATTATTTTTATTTATCATGGTAATTTAGTTTTAATTTTTAAGAAATATTTAATTACCTTAATATCATATACATTAATGATGTAGAAATTATTTATTTAGTGAAAAATTAATAATATTGTATTTATTAAAATAACAATACTTATCAAAAGGACCATAAACATGAAAGAAAATTATTTTCTGAGTATATCTATACCCTGATCATACAAGGGTCGATTTGTGGACCATTTGGAGAATTATAAAATCGATTAGGACATTTGTAATATTTTATTTTAAATGATTTCAATGATGTCCACATCATAATTTAATAAATATAACAATTTAAATGTTGTGATTTCAATATGATAAATTCATGGAAAAATATAATTATGAAAGGTATTATATTTATATTCATCATAGGATTTTATTTTTAAGTTTTATTCCACAAATAAGAATATTAAATAATTATACAAAAATGTTGTATTCATTATTTTATTAAGAGATATAACAAATAAATGGTTTTACAAATATTAAAATAAATAATATATGAAAAAAATTAACGTGCCTCATAAATTTTCATGATGAATATTATATGTTATGAATCTATTATATATATATTTTGAACATATCTTCTCTGTGGTTTTTATTTAAATTCAAATAATGAATAGTGTCAAAATTGACACTATTGATATTTTATAAAAATGACATATTATTAAATTATTTTAAAATAAAAAAAATATTTCAAAACTAAAAATTGAAAATATATGGTCTAAAAGGTTATAAATTATCCAATTATGGAAAATTTACAACATTATGTATGTATTTATAACAATTTAAAATTGAGAATTTTATTACCACAAATAAAATTAAATAGATTAAATAATGATAAATCAAGTTGATAAGGATTAAAATAAACATGAAACATGTCTAAATTTTATTGGATGATTATATTACAACACTATATCATCTAATATTTTAATTGAGTCATTTATGGAGGTTTTTAAGTTGGGTTTCATTTTATTATTAATTAATATTTTAAGGCTTCCAAAAGTGCCCCTCTCCTCTCCTATATAAGGGAACCTCCTTCCCTCTCCTCTTCACAACACATTGAGCCTTCAATATCGGCCAAACCCTGACCATTTTACTTCTACACTTCCCTAAAAACATTCTGGAGGTTCTGTTTTTCTCAAAATACAAACTCTAGTTCCTTAAGAGGAAGTTTAAAGGTGGCACGTCGAAGAAGAGGTAATCTCTTCTACCGATTCTTCCAAGTTTCATCCTTCTTCTACTTCCTCTTATTTATTTTTTTATTTTTAAAGAAATAAAATAAGTATCACTAATATACTTATATGTTATTATAAATATGAAACAACTGTATTTCATCTTCTATCCATCTTATGGAAAACGAAATCATCACACGTGTGTACGTACGGAATACCGTCTCCACGAAGTGGTGTAATATTTTTTTCCACCACCACCTTAATTGGATGGGTATAATGGTGTAAATAATACATATATAGGGTTATTAAAACATCATACTGATTCTGAGATATTATATCAACCACTCCAATTCCGTTCAATAATTATGGGAATGATATCATCGCTCGTGCGTACGTACGGATTACCGTCTCCATGACAAGATGAGATTCATTATCCATGTTAACCATTACAGAATGATTATAAAGTAATTATAATGAATAAAAATGTTATATATAAATTAATAATTCTAATGGATTAATGTATATATATATATATATGTCATCTACTTCGATTCAAGTCAATAAGGAATGGGAAACAGCGTTCATGCGAACGTACGGCCTACTGTCTCCCTGAACGGTGTGTTTCATATCATTTATCTATTTATTATATATATATACTGAATATATATGATATATAAATCATTATTTAAATTCTATATGTAATTAAATAATTATCTATGTAATAATAATATCAATAACAACAAGTTTAAACACGTAAGATAAATAAAACGATTTTACCAAAAACGCTTCTTTAACATGAAATTTACAAATGAACATGTAATATAAAGTCATAAGTGAACCATATATGATATCATAACAATGAATATGATTCTGTAATAACTCAATGGAATTATTTAAATAATTATAAATGAGGTTCGGATACATATGATGTATATCGGACATAAGGTAAGGGATAACTTTTCCAATCTCGTTTCTATCTGAGATTGTTTATTCATAAGTATTTACTGAGGTTATATTTATCATCCATGTCCCTATTTTCTAAAAATGGTTTCATGTCTCTTTAAAGTCTTTTTTACCCATTTTTTACTTTTACTACATGGTATGTAAGGAATCTGTCTTTTGTTTACGTTACGAGGTACTTTTTTGACTTTTCTGATAAAAGTACGAGATGAATGTTTTCTAACTTATACGGCATGAACAGATTTTTACAGATTCATAACCCCTTATCTTCATGAAGCTTAATATACAAGATTTAATTACTATTTTCAACAAAATACTTTTCTTTTAAATTGGATGGCATTTTTTGAAAAGAAAATTATTTTGAAGAAGAAAGTATATTTTCCTCAAGAATTCATTTCAAGTGTTTAATCAAAACCATTTTCCATATAAGATGGCATTATTTCATATGTGTATGTTTCATGTATAATTTCTCTATGATTTACATGGTTTTAGTTTTCTTATGATGAAATGATATACATTTTTTTATACGGATTATTTTATGATGAGATGATGTTTATGAAACCAATTTTATTCTTTGGGTAATGATGAATGATTTATGTTCATGTTGTGGCACACGTAGGAATGATTTCATTATGAGATGGGTGGGACCTATATGTCCCTCCAACACATTGGGTAAATATTTATATCTCATTAGATAGACATGGATAGAACGACAAGTTAATCCGGTTCAGTGATACAGGACTAAAACGAGGAGTGAACTCGATTCAGTAAGGGACTTTGTCCACTAAGATGGTCTTGGCAGCAATGCCTTGGCTACTATGGAAATAATATCATGTGATTAATGGTTCTCCACAATTACATGTTTTATTCCCAAGATATTTTATCATGATTGATGTTCCATTTTGATCTATGACTTATGTACTGTCATACTTTATGTCATTGCTCAAGATTTTGATGTTTAAACATTTTGTTCATGTTGTATGTTCAAATGTATATGGTTTGTTTTATTTTCCCCATGATTACCCTTAATGAGAATTTGAGCTCACTCTTTATATGTTTTCTTTTCCCCGGGATATGAAAAAAAGGTTTTAGGTAGGAAAACAAAAGGGGAAGATCTTTATGGGATATGTTGAAGATCTTTCACCGTGATTAGAAAATTATGCTCTGAGTTTCCAAAGACACTAAACTATTACGATCATTGAGTGTTATTTTTTGTTATGTATTAATTATTACTCAAAATTAATTTATTATCTATATACGTCGAGTTTTGGATCACTACATTAGAGGATTAAAATGTGAATGAAGCCAATTTCAAGCACAAAAAACTCTAATATTCTTTAAAGGGTCGATTTACCACCTTTTGATGGAGAACCCTTTTTAAATATAGTTTTTGTCAGGTTTATATGTTATATTTGACAAAATAAAATTCTTCTTCAGAATTGGGACATCAAAATTTACTTTGGGTAAATGTTTTGTATTTTTTTGATAAAGATCATTTTACAAGGAATAGTGAAAAATACTGTATTTTAATTCAAAATTGCCTTTTAATCTAATCCATTTATATGTTTATATTATCCTTTTAATTGTTTTTAAAGCTTAAATAGATTATATTTTTACCGTTTATTCTATTTTTGGTCTTTTGAAGTAATTTCACTTTGAAATTGGACATAATCAACTGTCAATCTTTTGATAGTTATTGTTTCGTAAAAACACGCTATTTGTTTTGACAACAGGAATTAATATTAAATTAATTAATCCAACTACTATGTTTTGAATTTTGTAAAATGGAAATCATTTTTGAATTTAGAATATCAAATATATCTTAGGCTGAATTTTGTGTATTTTTCTGAAAAACTTCAATTTTTGATGAATAGTGAAACCACTTAGTAGTAGTTAAAAAAACTACTTTTTTCATTTAAATGAAAATTTACCACTTCTGTGGGTTGAATTTCTAAAATCTGACATACATGGTTTTTATTAGTAAGAAAAATTTGGTTCAATAAGATGAAAATAATTTTTGGTGAATAGTAATTTTTGACTTTTATTTACCGAGGTTCAAGGTAAACAGAGTAATTCAAGGTTAAAAGAATATTATAATAATTCAAAATTACCTTAACAGTTGTCCTAACCTTATTGGATGAGTAATGGACGACCAAAAGCATCCTTGAGACTATTTTTGGACTCCATTGATCCACTTGGAAGTGATAATGAAAATTTAGATTAATTAATTTTAAGTAAAGGCAAAATGGCAAAAGAAAATATGTTTTAGTAAATTAATTTTTAGAAGGGGTTATATAAATTTTCTTTTCGAGTATAAATATTCATTGGAAATCTAAAGAGATTTCCTACATCATGGTATTTTTTTTAATTTTTAGACATCAAATAAATTAATTTATTTATGACACAATAATGATGCAGTGTTTACCTCATTAATAAATGATTTAAATAAATAAGATTATAATGATTAAAATATTATCCAAAACATGTCCAATTCTGATTGGATGATTTTATTTCGAATATAAGTCATCTTATCTTAAAATTTAATATTTTTTGGACCTTTAGAAACCGAATATCATTATATTATAAAATAATATTCTCACACTTTCTTAAAGAGAACCTCCTCTCCCTTATAAAGGGAGACCACTTCTAACCAATTACACATACCTCTAAAGACTTTTGGATGGTCCAAACTCTTCCAAAATAAGCTCCCAACAGCCCTATCCTCCTCCTAGAAGTATTACCTTAGGCATAAGGAACTTCAAGAAGTCCTTTGGTTCAAACCGAAGGGAGTTACCCAAATTAAAGGTAACAGTTTCTCTTAAATTGTTTTCTTTTATTTTACTTCTCCAACCCCTAACCTCTTTTTATTAATTTCTTTTGTAACAATACTACTATCCTAGATATACTAGGATGTTTTTATGAGATGTATTATAACTACATTTACACACACCTCCATCTAATTGATGAAGAACATAATGTTTATGTGGATGGAAAACTAACGCCTCACGAAACGGTGATTGTTAAAATATCTCCAACCACCTCTCATGGTGGCCATTATTATGGAACTATATTTTTATATGTTACATGTTATGTTTATTTTTTCTTTATTCTTCTTTAATTTACATTTATAGCATTCCTTTACAGTTTCCATTATGGTTAAACGCGATAATCTCATTAGAGGAAGTGCGGACTACCGCCCCCTCAAAGTGATATGACTCGTTAATGCCTTATATGGGATGTATAAAGGATGAAGTTAATTATATAATATATGATATTATATTGTAATTATAATATACCTTTGTATCATTATTTTTTAATTCCATTAATATAAGAAATAGAAATGAAAGGAGCTTTCATGCGTACGTACGACTTACCGTCTCTATGAACGATGCATTTCATTTCATACCTCCAAATGATATGTGTTGTTATAAAATATATATATATATATATATACTGGATATATATTATATATATGATATCTAAATAATGAATATCATTTTGGATATAATGAAATATTGACAACATGGACAACTTGTAAATATAAGGTGTTCATTTTTGAATCAAGTACCAAATATCGACAAAACGACCATTATTAACTTAAATGATTACATAATGTTTATAACATGGTAATAATTGATATAAAAGGACTAATAAACTTGAAAAAATTTCTTATACAATTTTAAATTAACTTAAGTTTATTATTTAGGAGATTAAATAATGAACAGGTCAAGTCGGACACGAGGTAAGGGACTTCGTCTCAATCTCCTTTCATTGAGGCATATTTTGTTTTCATACATGACTTTATTTTATATGGTGTATAAAACCCTTTGAATTTTACTTTTATTCAAAAAGAATATTTTTATATGAAGCGTTTTACTAAACAAAAAAATAATAATGTCCCTTTTAACCTAATTAGTGACAACGACCTTTTCTGCCGCCGCTTGTGTTATTTGATATTTGGATTCTTCAGAAAGCCGTAATTTTTTTAAAATGAAAATAAATACCATATACTCTTTTAAAATTTTCGTTATTGAAAATGGTTTTGATAAATGAGTATTTTATGTCAATATATTTAAATGATATTTTTTGATTGAAATGTGGAAATGTTATCATTCCTTTATATTGGTTTTATGTGTTATGTTTTTATAATGGTACTTGGACATATGACAGGTTGTTACGTGATAAACCAAATGACGAGTGGTTCCGTGAAAACTAGGACAGGTGGTTATGTTATAACCTCCAATTCTTTGGGTATGGAATTCAGCCATATGGCTATTCCATTTAGTGATATGTGTGGAAGTCGACCGTATGGTTATTCTATTTAAGTATGTTTATGTCCCAAGTTACCTTTGTATGTTATGTGTTATCTATATAGGTTTTATGGTAATATTTTGGTTACAAAAGTGTAATTAATGATCTTTTATTCAGTGAAGAGTATTTACTTCTTCAAAAAGTTGAAAATTATTACTTATGATAAAGTATTAATGGTTTATTTGTTGTTTTGAAAAACTAATAGTTTTCCTTCTTGGTGTATCCCTTATTGAGCTTTATATGCTCATCCCATGTTTTTGAAATGTTTTTCACAGGACATAAAGTGGATTAGGGTCAAGGATGGGATCATGGAAACGTCATTCTCTCATAAACATGGAATTATACATGACACTTTTTTTCAAGAGTTTTTATTTTGTGATAAAAATGGAAACTGAGTAGGAGTGTCTGCCTTGTATTTTTGAGATGTAATGTAATAGTTATGGCCTAATTATCTAAAACTCTAAACCTGAAAAGATCCTAAATGTGAATTATTTGTTTAATTCAAGATTATGTAATGTTTTAAGGCTGGGTCCTTATAGTTTCTATCATAGGTCGGTTTATACAACTTTTGGAGTTAGGGTATTGTTAAATTAATGTTCATAAATTAATTTATGTTAAGATTGAAATTATATCGCATTTACAGATTACCATGTTGCTTCGCCTAAGATATTTCTGTGTTCAAAATTGTTTTCCACAGAGGAAACAGGGCAGCTATGTTGGGACAACATCAGGCGGAAGACAACCTTCCAAATCAGTAACCTGATATGGTTGGAATCAGAACCGAACAGTTTCTTGTAGTGATGGAATAGTTGAATTAAGCTATAAATGGTGGTGGTATCCATACAAGAGATCAACCAGATCAACCATAGAGGAACATGTTAGTAGTGGAGCATTTCATGTGGCAACAACCCCCATCATTCAGAGGATCATATGACCATGTTCTAGTAGAAGGGTGGATTAAATCACTGGAGAAGATTTTCCATGTCATGGGTTGTTCAGAACATCAAAATTTTAGTCTCACTATTTACCATTTTGAATGTGAATCTCATCTGTGGTGGTTGATGGTGAAAAATACCATGGATAGTTAGGAGATTTATTCTCTTGATTGGGATGAATTCAACGGTATGTTTCTTGAGAACTATTTTCCTAATGTGGTTCAACATAGTATGAAAAAACCATTCCTAGAATTTAGGTAGGAGGATGACTCAGTGGATGCTTATGAAGCAAAGTTCACTCGACTGGAAAGTTATGCACCAAATATCATCTGAGATCTTGATAGTAAGATAAATCTATTTTACTCAGAAATGAATCCATGGCATTAATGAGTGTTTGCCTCTCGTGGGTTCAAAAGTTATGAAAAACATGTTCGATGTACGGAGAAGGTCGAAATGGAGTTTGCAGATGATCAGGTGTTCTTTGACAACCAACATAATAAGAGGTCCAGTTGGCAGGAAAAGGGAAATAATTCATCAAAGAATCCTGGAGGTAAGAAAACTAAATATCCATATTATGAGAAGTGTGTTAAAAAGCATCCCGGATAATTTTTATCAAAGTCTGGAAAGTGCTTCTAGTGTGGTAAGTCTGGTCATATTGCTCGTAACTATAAGAAAGATGATCAAGCAGGCAATGAAAATCCATCGGTAAGATGTATTAAGTGTAATGAAATGGGTCATTATGAAAATGAGTGTCCAGATAAGAACTCAAATGAGGGAAACCAGACAGACTACAACCAGAATGTGGTTGTAAAATCCTTGGAAACTACTTCAGAAGATGTTGGTCCATCGAATGAAGTAGTATCAGGTACACAGTTTGTTTGTTCAGATTATGCCAATGTGTTTTTTGATTTAGGGTATACACACTCTTTCATTTCTAAGAAGTTTTCATGTGAATTTGGAATTCTATCTTAGGATGTGAATACTAAACTTATGGTAAAAACACCTAGAGGAAATGTTGAGACAAAAAAGAAATTATAAGAACCTTCATATACTTGTGTGAAAAAAGAATCTACCTTAAAATCTTATTTTTTTTCCTCTAGTATAAATTGATTTTATTTTGGACATGGATTGCCTTTATTTTTATCAT
The DNA here is from genome assembly GCA_963277665.1 of Viscum album. NCBI lineage: Eukaryota > Viridiplantae > Streptophyta > Magnoliopsida > Santalales > Viscaceae > Viscum > Viscum album. The sequence continues at coordinate 2,110,485 of CAUJRU010000019.1, read as the reverse complement.
TATTAGATTGACTATTGAGCTAAAGAGGTTTCTTTTCAGAAATATTTTTAGTTTGTGTACAATAATGAACCCTTGGTTTTGATAACATATCAGGAAGTTGAAAACCCGGTAAAAGATGGAAATGAATGTTACCTTGCAGATATTTTTGAAAACAAAGGGACTATTCAGATTAATGATTTTCCAGAGGTAAATGAGTTCCTTGATCTTTTTCCTGATGAGTTGCCTAATATTACTGATCAGGAATTCTAATTTACTATTTACTTAGTTCCTAATACTAAGAAAATTTCAAAACCCCCTAATGGAAGGGATCAAATTGAACATTTAGCATTAAAGAAGCAATTGCAGGAGTTATTAGATAAAAGTTTAATTCGACCTAGAACATCACCATGGGGTGCTCTGGTCTTGTTTTTTAAAAAAATATGGTTCAATGAGACTTTTCATTGATTATAGATCATTAAATAACATTACTGTTAAGAACAAGTATCATTTCCCTCGTATTGATAATTTGTTTGATTAGCACAAGGGAGCTCAGAATTTTTCGAAGATTGATTTGAGGTATGGGTACCATCAGTTGAATGTAAAGGACGTAGACATTCTGAAGACCATGTTTACTACTAGATATTTCCATTATGAAATTGTAGTTATGCCATTTGGGTTAACCAATGCACCTGTAGTATTCGTGGATCTTATGAATAGAATTTTACAAGAGTTCTTGGATAAGTTTGTGGTTGCGTTCATTATTGATATTTTGGTTTATTAAAAAAGTAAAGAGGAGCATGAAATTAATTTAAGGGTTGTCATGAAAACCTTATAAGAAAAGAAACTATTTGGAAAATTCAGCAAGTGTGAGTTTTGGTTACAAAAAAATTCTTTCCTTGGTCAAATTGTTTAAAAAAATGGCATAACTATTCATCCTACTAAAACAAAAGTTGTTGAAGAATGGCCTAGACCCACAAATATAACCTTGATTTGTAGTTTTATTGGTTTGGAATGTTATTACCTGAGGTTTGTGGAAATGTTTGAATGGTTATCTAGTCTAATGACTAAGTTAAATCGAAAAGGTGTTATGATAATTTGGAAAAAAGAATGTGATGATTTTTTTTCAGGAATTGAAAAAAAAGATTGGTGAATGCTCTAGTTGTGGCACTTCCATCATGAGATGGTGAGTTTGTTATCTACAGTAATGCTTCGTTGAAAGGACATGGATGTTTCCTTATGCAGAATGATCAGTTAGTTGCTTATTCTTCACATCAATTGAAACCTCATGAGTTAAATTACCCTACACATGATTTGGAATTAGCTGCTATTGTTTTTGCTTTAAAAATTTGGAAGCATCGTTTGTATGGAGTAAAATGTAAAATATATATTGACCACAAAATTTTAAAGTATAAATTCACATTGAAATAATTAAACATGAGACAGAGGAGATGGATGGAATTAATCAAGGATTGTCATTTCACGATTCATTACCATCAGAGAAAAGTAAATAAATTGGCTGATGCTTTGAGTCAAAAAAGTAATGTCTCATTAAACATGCTACATTTGGAACGAGATCCTTTGGTTTTGGATTTGATGAAAATTGTAATAGAAGTTGTTGGTATAGGAAATTCTGATGATTTGTTTCAGGTGTCAGTGAAATCATCTCTATCAAACAGAATAAAGCAAGCGCAGATAGAAGATAGTGAGTTTCAGAAAAAGGTAGAGTTGGTTCAGAAGGGTAAGTTTCCGGATTTTAACGTTGGCAATGATTGTGTCTTGAGATTTGGGAAGAGATTATGTGTGCCTTGTGATTCACAGTTGATGAATGATTTGTTATGTGAAGCACATTGTTCTCCTCTTTCAGTTCATCTTGGCAGTACTATGATGTATAGAGTTCTTCAGGAGTATTGTTGGTGGGATGGAATGAAAAGTGATATTGCAGATTTTACTATGAAGTGTTTGACTTGTCAGCAGGTTAAAGCAGAGTTGTAGTTACCAAAAGGGATGCTTCTACCTTTACCGGTGCTAGAGTGGAAATTTGAATATATATCCATGGACTTCATTGTGGGATTACGAAATATATCTTGAGGTAATAATGAAATCTGGGTTATTGTTGAGCGATTGACTAAATCTGCTCATTTCCTCCCTATTCGAGATACTTTGTCTCTAGAACAAATTTCTCGGTTGTATGTTAAAGAGATAGTCAGGTTACATGGAGTTCCCCTATCCATTGTATTTGATTGTGATCCTAGGTTTACTTCATACATTTGGAAAGTCCTTCAGAAGTCATTGGGTGCTGAATTAAATTTTATTACAGCTCTTCATCCTCAATAAGATGGGAAATCAGAATGAACAATTCATACATTGGAGGATATGTTAAATTATTGTCGATGGATTATCAGGGAAGTTGGGACCAACATCTTTCTTTGGATGATTTTTCATATAATAACAGTTTTCATTCCAGTATACAGATGCTTCCATTTGGTCATTATATGGAAAGCAATGTCATACCCGAAATTTTTGGGATGAAGTAGGTGAAAGGAAGTAGATGGGACTAGAATTGGTAGAAGAGATGGTAGAGAAAGTTCAGTTGATTCAGAATCACATGAGAACAGCTCAAAGCAGACAAAAAAAGTTATGCAGATAACCAGAGGAAGGATATTTCTTTTTTATGTAGGTGATCATGTCATTCTCAACGTTTCTCCACGGAAAAGTGTGATGCGTTTTGGTAAAAGGGAAACTTGATTCCGAGGTTCATTGGACCGTTTGAAATCCTGGAGAAAGTTGGATTAGTTGCATACAGAGTGTCTTTACCTCCAAGTTTATCCCAGGTACACAATGTTTTTCATGTTTCAATGTTGAGAAAGTATATGCCAGATCAATCTCAGGTTTTAAGTCCAGAGGTAGTTTAGTTGGAAGAGAATCTCTCTTATCAGGAACAACTAGTCCAGATTCTTGACCATAGGGAGAAAGTTTTGCGAAATAAGGAAATTCACCAAGTAATGGTTTTATGGAAAAACAATAAGGTTGAAGAGGCAATGTGGGAATCTGAAAATTCTATGAGGGATAAATACCCCCCACTTATTTGAGATGTGAATAAAATTGTGAGTATGCAATTCCCAAAGTAGGGGAAGGATATAACATCCCAGATAAATAAGGAATAAGACACTTTTCATAATTATTAATATTTGTGAATTAATTATTATTTTTTATTTAAAGGGGATGCTATGTTCGATGGCATACCCTGTATGCAACAACGAGTTTCTTTGAAATCCTACGTTGCACACTAATAATATAATATTATTATTTTAAATGGTAGTTAACACCTAGTCGTTGTATTGGCAATAATGAATAGAAATAACTAAAATGTGATTATACATGTTCTTTAAATGTTTTTACATTTATCCAATAATAGTTAGAGGCTTAAAATGTGAATGAATCCAATTTAAAGCACAAAATACTCTAATATTCTTTAATGGATCGATATAGCTCCTTTTGTTGGCGAACCCTTTTTAAATCTAGGTTTTGTCACTTTTATATGATCTATTTGACAAAATAAAAATCTTATTTAGAATAGGGACATCAAAATTTACTTCGGTTAAATATTTTCTATTTTTCTGATAAAGTTCATTTTTTAATGAATAGTGAAAAATAATATATTTTAATTCTAAATTGCCTTTTTATATAATTTATTTATATGGTTATATTATCCTTTTAATAGTTTTTAAAGTTTATAAAGATTATATTTTTACAATTTAATCTATTTTTTGTCTTTTGAAGCAATTTCACTTTGAAATTGGACATAATCATCTGATAATCGTTTGATAGTTATTGTTTTTTAAAAACACGCTATTTGTTTTGACAACTGGAATTAATTTTATATTAATTAATCCAACTACAATGTTTTGAATTTGGTAAAATGGACATCATTTTTTAATTAGGAATATCAAATATATCTTAGGCTATATTTTTAGTATTTTTCTGAAAACATCAATTTTTGATGAATAGTGAAACCACTTAGTAGTAGTTAAAAAAACTGGCATTTTCATTTAAATGAGATTTTACCACTTCTGTGAATTGAATTTTAAAAATCTGAAATACATGGTTGTTATTAGTAAGTAAAATTTGGTTCAATAAGTTGAAAATAATTTTTGGTTAATATTATCTTTTGACTATTATTTACCGCAATTAAAGGTAATTAGGGTAATTCATGGTTAAAAGAATATTATAATAATTCAAAATTATCTTAGAACTTGTTCTAACCTAATTGTATGAGTAATATATGTAAAAGGGAATCCTTGTGTCGATTTTGGGACCCCATTGAGCCGCTTGGGAGTGATAATGAAAATTTATATTAATTAACTTAAAGTAAAGGCAAAAATGGGAAAAGCAGATATCATTTAGTAAATGAATTTTTAGAAGGGGTTATATAAATTATCATTTAGACTATAAATTTTCATTGGAAAGATAAAAATATTTTGTACATCATGGTAGGTTTTTTTATAATTTTTAGACAACAAATAAATTAAATTATTTATGACACAATAATGATGCAGTGTTAACCTCATTAATAAATGATTTAAATAAATAAGATTATAATGATAAAAATATTATCAAAAACATTCCCAATTCTAATTTGATGATTTGATTTTGAATATGATTCATCTTATCTTCCACTGTAATTATATTTGGACCTTTAGAAACCAAATATCATTATATAATAAAATAATACTTTCATACTTTCCTAAAGAGCCCCTCCTCTCCCTTATAAAAGAAGACCACTTCTATCCAATTCCACACTCCTATAAAGCTATTTGGGTCATCTAAACTCTGACCAATTAAGCTACCTACATCCCTCTCCTCCTCCTAGAAGTCTTACCTTAGGTAGAAGGCACTTCAATAAGTCCTTTGGTTCAAACCAAAGGGAGTTACACAAATTAAAGGTAACTGTTTCTCTTAAATTTTTTTTTTACTTATCCAACCCCTAAACTCATTTATTACTTTATTTGGTAACAACACCAGTATCCCCAATATACTAGGATGTTTTTATGATATGTATTTGAACTACACTTACACACACCTACATCTAATGGATGGAGAACATAATGTTTTTGTTGATGGAAAACTAACTTCTCGCGAAATAATGATTGTTCAAATATCTCCAACCACCTCTCACGGTGGCCATTATGATGGAACTATATTTATATATGATATATATTATGTTTATGTTCTTTTATGCTTCTGTATTTTACATTTAAATAATTCCTTTATGGTTTCCATTATGGTTAAATGCAATAATCTCATTATAGGAAGTGCGGACTACCGCCCCCTCAAAGTTATATGACTCATTAATGACTTATGTGGGATGTATAAAGGATGGAGTTAATGGTATAATATATGATATTATATTGTAATTATAATATACCTATGTATCCTTATTTTTTAATTTCATTAAAATAAGAAATAGAAATGAATGTAGTGTTCATACGTACGTACGACTTACTGTCTCCATGAACGATGCATTTCATTTCATACCACCAAATTATATGTGCTATTATAATTAAATATATATATATACTGGATATATATGATATATATGATATCTAAATAATGAATATCATTTTGGATATAATGAAATATTGACAACATGGACAACTTGTAAATATAAGGTGTTCATTTTTGACTCAAGTACCAAATATCGACAAAATGACCATTATTAACTTAAATGAATACATAATGTTTATAACATGGTAATAATTGATATAAAAGTACTAATAAACTGGAAAAAGGTTCTTAAGCAAGTAGAAATTAACTTATGTTTATTGTTTAGGAGATTGAAGAATGAACGGGTCAAGTCGGACATGAGGTAAGGGACTTCGTCTCAATCTTCTTTCATTGAGGCATATTTTGTTTTAATACACAACTTTCTTTTATATGGTGTATAAACCCCTTTAACTTTTACTTTTTATTCAAAAGGAATATTTTTTATACAAAGTGTTTCACTAAGAGACAGAAATAATGTCCCTTGTAGTGTAACCAGTGACAACAACCTTTTCCGCCCCCGCGGGTATTATTTGATATTTGGCTTCCTCAACAAGCCGTAATGTTTTTAAAAGAAAATAAATACCATATTATCTTTTAAATATGTTGGTATTGAAAATGTTTTTGATAATGTATTCTTTTATGTCAATATATTTAAATGATATTTTGTGATTGAAATTTGGAAATGTTATCATTTCTTTATATTGGTTTTATGTGTTATGATTTAATAATTGTACTTGGACATTTGACAGGTGGTTACGTGATAAACCAAATGACGGGTGGTGTCATGAAAACCAAGATGGGTTGTTACGTTATAACCTCCAATGCATTGGGTATGGAAGTTAGCCGTATGGCTATTCCATTTAGTGATATGTGTGGAAGTCAACCATATGGTTATTCTATTTAAGTAGGTTTATGTCCCAAGTTACCTTTATATGTTATGTGTTCTTTATATAGGTTTAATGGTAATATTTTGTTTAAAAAAGTGTAAGTAATGATCTTTTATTCAGTGAAGAGTATTTACTACTTCAAAATGTTTTAAAGTATTACTTATGATAATGTATTCATGGTTTATTTGTTGTTTTATAAAACTAACAGTTTTCCTTCTTTGTGTATCCGTTACTGAGCTTTATATTCTCATCCCATGTTTTTGAAATGTTTTTCACAGGACATAAAGTGGAATAGGGTCAAGGATGGGATCAAGGAAAATTCATGCTCTCATAAACAAGGAATTATACATGACTCTTTTTTCAAGAGTTTTTATTTTTTGAAAAAATGGAAAGTGAGTTGGAGTGTCTAAATTCTATTTTTCAGAAGTAATGTAATAGTTATGGCCAAATTCTCTAAAACTCTAAACCTGAAAAGATCCTCAATGTGAATTATTCATTTGATTCAAGATTATGTAATGTTTTAAGTCCATGTCCTTATAGTTGGTATCATAGGTCGGTTTAGACATCTTTAGTTGTTAGGGTATTGTTAAATTAATGTTCATAAATTAATTTATGTTAAGATTGAAATGATATAGCATTTACAGATTACCATGTTGCTTTGCCTAAGATATTTCTGTGTTCAGAATGGTTTTCCACAGAGGAAACATGGAAGCTATGTTGGGACGACATCAGGAGGAAGACAACCTTTCAAATCAGCAACCTGAGATGGTTGGAATCAGAACCGAACAGTTTGTTGTAGTGGTGGAATAGTTGAATCATGATATAAATGGTGCTGGTATCCATGGAAGAGATCAACCAGATCAACCACAAAGGAACATGTCAGTAGTGGAGCATTTCATGAGGCAACATCCCCCATCATTTAGAGGATCATCTGACCTCTTTCTATTAAAAGGGTTGATTAAAGCACTGGAAAATATTTTCTATGTCATGGGTTGTTCGGAACATCAAAAGGTTAGTCTCACCATTTACCATTTTGAAGGTGAAGCTGATCAGTGGTGGTTGATGGTGAAAAATACCATGGATAGTGAGGATATTTATTCTCTTGATTAGGATGAATTAAAAGGTACGTTTCTTGAGAAATATTTTCCTAATGTGGTTCGACTTAGGATGGAAAAACAATTCCTAGAATTCAGGCAGGAGGATGACTCAGTGGCTGCTTGTGAAGCAAAGTTCACCTCACTGGCACGTTATGCAAAAAATTTCATCTGAGATCTTGATAGTAAGATAAATCGATTTTACTCAGGACTGAATCCATGATATTGAAGATTGTTAGCCTCTCGTGAGTTCAAAAGTTATGAAAAACATGTTCGATGTGCGGAGAAGGTGGAAATGGAGTTTGTTAATGATCAGGTGTTCATTGACAAACAACATAATAAGAGGTCATGTTGGTAGGAAAAGGGATAGAATTCATCAAATAAGCTTATAGGTAAGAAAACTAAATATCCATCTTGTGAGAAGTTGGTAAAAAGCATCCCGGTGAATGTTTATCAAAGTCTGGAAAGCGCTTCTAGTGTGGTAAGTGTGGTCATATTGCTCGTAACTGTAAGAAAGATGATCAAGCAAGCAATGAAAAGCCATCTGTAAGATGCATTAAGTGTAATTAAATGGTTCATTATGAAAATCAGTGTCCAGAGAATAACTCAACTGATGGAAATTAGACAGACTACATGCCGAAAGGCGTGGTGAAATCCTTGGCAACTACTTCAGAAGATGTTGGTCCATCGAATGAAGTAGTATCAGGTACACAGTTTTTTTGTTCAGATTATGCCAATGTGTTTTTTGATTTACGGTATAACCCCTCTTTCATTTATGATAAGTTTTCTAGTAAATTTGGAATTCCATCTCATTATATAAATACTTAACTTATGGTAAAAACAACTAGAGGAAATGTTGTGACAAAAAGAAATTATAAGAACATTCCTATCCTTGTGTGCAGAAAGAATATACTTGAAAAACTTATTATATTTCCTCTAGTATAATTTGATATTATTTTGGACTTCTATTGTATTTATTTTTATCATGATAAGATTGACTACAGAGCTAAAGAGGTTTCTTTTCAGAAAGATTTTCAGTTTGCGTACAATAATGAACCCTTGGTTTTGATAACATATCAGGAAGTTGAAAAACTGGTAAAAGATGGAAATGAATGTTACCTTTCACATATTGTTGAAAACAAAGGGACTGTTCAGATTAATGGTGTGCTAGTGGTAAATGAGTACATTGATGTTTTTCTTGATTATTTGCCTGATATAACTGATCATGAAGTTTAATTTACTATTGTATTAGTTTCTAATGCTAAGACAATTTCAAGACCCCCTTATCAAATGGCTCAAATTGAACTTTTAGAGTTAAAGAAGCAATTGCATGAGTTATTAGATAAAGGTTTAATTCGACCTAGCACATCACCATGGGGTTCTCTGGTATTGTTTGTTAAAAAAATATTGTTCAATGAGACTTTTCATTGATTATAGAGCATTGAATAACATTAGTGTGAAGAACAAGTATCCTTTGCCTCATATCGACTATTTGTTTGATTAGCTTCAGGGAGCTCAGAATTTTTTGAATATTGATTTGAGGTCAGGGTACTATCAGTTGAAAGTAAAGGAAGTAGGCATTCCAAAGAACTTCTTTCGTACTAGATATGACCATTATGAATTTTTAGTTTTGGATTTTTGTTTAACCAATGCACCTTTAGTATTCATGGATCGTATGAATATAATTTTCCATGAGTTCTTCGATAAGTTTGTGGTTGTGTTCATTATTGATATTTTGGATTATTCAAAAAGTAAAGAGGATCATGAAAGTAATTTATTGGTTTTCTTGCAAACCTTATAAGAAAATAAACAATTTGGGAAATTTATCAAGTGTGAGTTTTGCTTACAACAAATTTCTTTCCTTGGACACATTATTTCAGAAAATGGCATAACTATTGATCCTTCTTAAACAAAAGTTGTTGAGGAATGTCCAAGACCCACAAATATAACCGTGATTTGTAGTTTTCTTGGTTTGGGAAGTTCTTACCAGAGGTTTGTTGAAAAATTTTCATGATTATCTAGTCTAATGTCTAAGTTAACTCGAAAAGGTGTTAAGTTAATTTGTACAAAAGAATGTGATGATTGTTTTCAGGAATTGAAAAGAAGATCGGTGAATGCTCCAGTTGTGGAACTTCTATCAAGAGATGGTGAGTTTGTTATCTACAAAAATGCTTCATTGAAAGGATATGGATGTGTCCTTATGCAGAATGATCAGGTAATTTCTTATGCTTTACATCAGTTGAAACCTCATGAGTTAAATTACCATACACATGATTTGGAATTAGCTGCTGTTGTTTTTGCTTTAAAAATTTGGAGCCATCATTTGTATGGAGTAAAAAGTTAAATTTATATTGACCACAAAATTTTAAAGTATATATTCACACAGAAAGAATTAAACATGAGACAGAGGACATGGCTAGAATTAATCAAGGATTATGATTTCACGATTCATTACCATCCGGGAAAAGCAAATAAATTGGCTGATGCTTTGAGTCAAAAAATTAATGTCTCATTAACCATGCTATGTTTGGAACGAGATCCTTTGGTTTTTGATTTGATAAACTTTGGAATAGAAGTCGTTGGTGCATGAAATTCTTCTATTTTGTTTCAGGTGTCAATGAAATCATCTCTATAAAACAGAATAAAGCAACCGTAGATAGAAGACAGCGAGTTTCAGAAAAATATAGAGTTGGTTTAGAAGGATAAGTTTCTTGATGTTATCGTTGACAATGATTGTGTTTTGAGATTTGGGAAGAGATTATGTGTGCCTTTTGATTCACAATTGACGAATGAGTTATTATGTGAAGCTCATATTTTTCCTTTATCAGTTCATCCTGGTAGTACAAATATGTATAGAGATCTGCGGGGGTATTTCTGGTGGGATGGAATGAAAAGAGATATTGCGGAATTTACTATGAAGTGTTTGACTTGTATGCAGGTTAAAGCAGAGCTATAGTTACTGAAAGGGATGCTTCAGCCTTTACCGGTGCCAGATTTGAAATGTGAATATATATCCATGCACTTCGTTGTGGGATTACCAAATACATCTTGAGGTAATAATGCAATCTAGGTTATTGTTGATCAATTGACTAAATTTTCACATTTCCTCCCTATTCGATATAATTTGTCTCTAGAAAAACTTTCTCGGTTCTATGTTAAAGAGATAGTCAGGATGGATGGAGTTTCCCACTCCATTGTATCTGATTGTGATCCCAGGTTTACTTCTATCATTTGGAAAGACCTTCAGAAATCATTGGGCACTGAATTAAATTTTAGTACAGTTCTTCATCCTTAATCAGATGGGCAATCAGAAAAAAAAATTCATACATTGGAGGATATATTACATGCTTGCTCGATGGATTATCAGGGAAGTTGGGACCAAAATCTTTCTTTGGTAGATTTTTCATATAATAACAGTTTTCATTCCAGTATACAGATGACTCCATTAGAGGCATTATATGGAAAGCGATGTCAAACCCTAACTTTTTGGGATGAAGTAGGTAAAACGAAGTTGATGGGACCAGAATTGGTATAAGAGATGGCAGATAATGTTTAGTTGATTCAGAAGAAGATGAGAACAACTCAATGCAGAAAGAAAATTTATGCAGATAACCAGAGGAATGATCTTTCCTTTTAAGGTAGGTGATCATGTTATTCTCAAAGTTTCTCCATGGAAAAGTTTGATGCGTTTTGGTAAAAGGGAAAGTTGAGTCCGAGGTTTATTGGACCTATTGAAATCCTGGAGAAAGTTGAATCAGTTTCATATAGAGTGGATTTACCTCCATGTTTATCCTTGGTACACAATGTTTTTCAGGTTTCAATATTGAGAAAGTATATGCCAGATCAATCTCAAGTTTTATGTCCAGAGGCAGTTCAGTTGGAAGAGAATCTCTCTTATGAGAAACAACCAGTCCAGATTGTTGACCGTAGAGAGTATTTTTTGTGAAATAAGGAAATTCACCATGTAGAGGATTTGTGTAAAAACCATATGGTTGAAGGGGAAACGTGGTAATCTGGAAATGCTATGAGGGATAAATACCCCCACTTATTTGATATGTGAATAAAATTATGAGGGCGCAATTCCCCAAAGGGGGGAAGGATGTAGCATCCCAGATAAATAAGGAATAAGAAAATTTTCATAATTATTAATATTTTTGAATTAAATATTATTTTTTCTTTAAATGGGATGCTATGTTCGACGGCGTACCCAGTATGCAACAACAAGTTTCATTGAAATCTTACGCTGCACACTAATAATATCATAATATTATTTTAAATGATAGTTAACACCTAGTCTTTGTATTGGCAGGAATGAAATGAAATAACTAAAATGTGATTATACATGTTTTTTAGATGTTTTTACATTTATCCAATAAAAGTTAGAGGCTTAAAATGTGAATGAATCCAATTTTATGCACAAAATACTCTAACATTCTTTAAAGGGCCGATTTACCGCCTTTTGATGGAGAACCCTTTTTAAATCTTATTTTTTCACTTTTATATGTTCTATTTGACAAAATAAAATTCTTATTTAGAATCAGGATCATCAAAATTTACTCTGGGTAAAAATTTGGTATTTTTCTGATAAAGTTCATTTTTAATGAATAGTGAAAAATACTGTATTTTAATTCTTAATTTCCTTTTAATATAATTTATTTATATGGTTATATTATCCTTTTAATTATTTTTAAAGTGTAAAACGATTATATTTTTACTGTTTAATCTATTTTTGGTCTCTTTAAGCAATTTCACTTTGAAATTGGACATAATCAAATGACAATCTTTTGATAGTTATTGTTTTTTAAAAACACGTTACTTGTTTTGACTACTGGAATTAATTTTATATTAATTAATGCAACTAATATGTTTTGAATTTGGTAAAATGGGCATCATTTTTGAATTCGGAATATCAAATATAGCTTTGGCTAAATTTTTGGTATTTTTCTGAAAACATCAATTTTTGATGAATAGTGAAACCACTTAGTTGTAGTTAAAAAAACTGGCATTTTCATTTAAATGAGATTTTACCACTTCTGTGAATTGAATTTTAAAAATCTGAAATACATGGTTGTTATTAGTAAGTAAAATTTGGTTCAATAAGATGAAAATAATTTTTGGTGAATAGTAACTTTTGACTATTATTTACTGCGGTTAAGGGTAATTAGGGTAATTCAGGGTTAAAAGAATATTATAATAATTCAAAATTATCTTAATAGTTGTTGTAACCCTATTTTATGAGTAATGGGTGACCAAGGGAATCCTTGTGTCTATTTTGGGACCCCATTGATCTACTTGGGAGTGATAATGACAATTTAGATTATTTAACTTAAAGTAAAGGAAAAAATGGCAAAAGCAAATATCTTTTAGTAAATTAATATTTAGAAGAGGATATATAAATTATATTTTAGACTATAAATTTTTATTGGAAATCTAAAAACATTTCCTACATCATGGTGGTTTTTTTTATAATTTTTAGACATCAAATAAATTAAATTATTTACGACACAATAATGATGCAGTGTTTACCTCATTAATAAATGATTTAAATAAATAAGATTATAATGATAAAAATATTATCTGAAACATGTCCAATTCTAATTGGATGATTTTATTTCGATTATGAGTCAACTTATCTTCCACTGTAATTATATTTGGACCTTTAGAAACCAAATATCATTATATACTAAAATAATATTTTCACACATTCCTAAAGATCGCCTACTCTCCCTTATAAAAGGAGACAACTTCTAAACAATTCCAAACTTCTATAAATCCTTTTTTCTCGTCCACACTCAGACCAATTAATCTACCTATATCCCTCTCCTCCTCCTAGTAGTCTTATCTTAGGAAGAAGGCACTTCATGAAGTCATTTGGTTCAAACCAAAGGGAGTTACCCAAATTAAAGGAAACAGTTTCTCTTAAATTGTTTTCTTTTATTTTACTTCTCCAACCCCTAAACTCTTTTTATTAAATTATTTTGTAACAAAACTAGTATCCTAAATATACTAGGATATTGTTCTGATGTGTATTCGAAATATACTTACACACACCACCATCTAATCGATGAAAAACATAATGTTTATGTTGATGGAAAACTAACTTCTCACGAAACGATGATTGTTCAAATATCTCCAACCGCCTCCATTGTGGCCATTATGATGGAACTGTATTTATATATGATATATATTATTTTTATGTTTTCTTTATGCTTCTGTAATTTACATTTATAGCATGCATTTACGGTTTCCATTATGGGTAAACGCGTTAAACTCATTAGAGGAAGTGCGGACTACCGCCCCCTCAATGTGATATGACTCATTAATGCCTTATGTGGGATGTACAAAGGATGGAGTTAATGATATTATATATGATATTATACTGGAATTATAATATACCTATGTATCATTATTTTTTAATTCCATTAAAATAAGAAATAGAAATGAAAGTAGCTTTCATGCGTACATACGTCATACTGTCTCCATGAACAGTGCATTTCATTTATTACCTCCAAATGATATGTACTATTATAAATATATATACATATACTGGATATATATTATTTATATGATATCTAAATAATGAATATCATTCTGGATGTAGTGAAATATAGCCATCATGGACAACTTGTAAATATGATGTGTTCATTTTTGACTCAAGTACCAAATACCGACAAAACAACCATTATTAACTTAAATGATTGAATAATGCTTCTAAAATGGTAATAATTGATATAAAAGGACTAATAAACTTGAAAATGTCTCTTAAGTAATTATAAATTAAATTAATTTTATTATGCATGAGATTAAAGAACGAATTGGTCAAGTCGGACACGAGGTAAGGGACTTCATCTCAATCTCCTTCAATTGAGGCATATTTTGTTTTAATACATGACTTTCTTTCATACGGTGTGTAAAAACCATTGAATTTTACTTTTATTCAAAAGGAATCTTTTTTCTACGAAGCATTTTACTAAATGACAAAAATAAAGTTCATTATAATGTAAGTGGTGACAATGACCTTTTCCGCCGCCATGAGTATTATTTGATCATTGGCTTCCTCAAAAATTCGTAAGGTTTTTAAAGAAAATAAATACCATATTCTCTTTTATGTATTTTGGTATTGAAATTGGTTTTGATAAAGGATTCTTTTATGTCAATATACACAACTAGAAATAAGGTCTTTAGCGGCTGCCTTTGGCGTCCGCCAAACGGCGGACGTTTTTGGCCTGTCGCTAAAGACTTTAGCGGCCACCATTTGGCGGCCGCTAAAGATCAACCCCCAAAAAAGGTGATTTTCGGTCCGTGATGTAGTAGGAAACATGGATGTGGTCCACCAGCTTGGCTCACCGGCCATGGTGGATGCACGATGGCCGGGGAGGGTTTTGGATGGTTAGGGGGAGTCGTTTTGTGGTCGGGTGATGTCGGGGGGAGACCATAGGGTCACTGGTGGTGCACTGATGTGTTCGGGATGGCTGCAGGTGATGCGGGGGTGGGGCGGCAGGGGGCAGCGCGGCGACGAGTGGCGAAGCGGTGGTGCTGCAGGTCTTGTCAAAGAAGATGATGGAAAAATGCTGAAGATTTTTTACTTCAGTATTAACGGCCGCCATTTGGCGGACGATAATACACAGTTCAGGGGCCGCCAAATAGTGGCTGCTAATACATGCAACCAAAAGGTGGGAAAAATCCTGCCGAATTTTATTTCAGTATTAGCGGCCGCCATTTGGGGGCTGCTAATACCCCTTTTAGCGATTGCCAAATGGAGGCCACTAAAACTCTCCCGCTGCAACACGCGCAACTACCCAAAATTCTAGTAGTGATATTTAAATGATATTTTGTGATTTAAATGTGTAAATGTTATCAATCTTTTATATTGGTTTTATGTGTTTTGATTTTATAATGGTACTTAGAAATTTGACGGGTGGTTACATGATAAACCAAATGATGGGTGGTTCCGTGAAAACCAGGACTGTTGGTTATGTCATAACCTCCGATGCATTGGGTTTGGATGTCAGTCGTATGGCTATTCCATTTAGTGATATGTGTGGAAGTCAACCGTATGGTTATTCCATTTATTTATGTTTATTTCCCAAGTTATCTTTATATGTTATGTGTTCTTCATATAGGTTTTATGGTAATCTTTTGGTTACAAAAGTGTAAGTAAGGATATTTTATTCAATGAAGAGTATTTACTACTTCAAAAAGTTGAAAAGTATTACTTATGATAAATTATTCATGGTTTATTTGTTGTTTTAAAAAACTATCTGTTTTCCTTCTTTTTGTATCCCTTAATGAGCTTTATATACTCATCCCATGTTTTTTAAATGTTTTTCACTGGACATAAAGTGGAATAGGGTCAAGGATGGGATCAAGGAAAATTCATGCTCTCTTAAACATGGAATTTGACATGAACCTTTTTTTCAAGAGTTTTTTTTGAAAAAAATGGAAATTGAGTAGGAGTGTCTACTTTGTATTTTTGAGATGTAATTTAATAGTTATGGCCTAATAATCTAAAACTCTTAACCTGAAAAGATCCTCAATGTGAATTATTCGTTTAATTCAAGATTATATGATGTTTTAATGTCAGTTTCTTATATTAGATGTTCCTTTGTAAAGCATCAAGATACCCTGGACATATTTTTTAACAAATAGAACACAAATAAAACTTAATATGTATTTTTACCATGATAAATAATTAGGGAATTGAACCCTAGTTAACAAAAATATATTAATTCTGGCAGAGTGTTTTTTTCTTCATTATAAAATTTTAATGAAATTTAACCAATAATTTTGTGATACTCATATCAAATGTTTATATTTTATTTATTCACATTTCATTTTATTAGAACAATGATAAATTAACACATTGTGTGATTGAAAAAGAATTCTCTATAGAGAAAATAATTTCAACAGGTGTTATAATATACTGATTTAACGTGTAAAATGTGTTAGGGATAAATTTTGAGAAGGTTAGTATAAGAAAATAATATTCTAAATTGTAATTTTAACTATATGACTACATCATTTCATGTTTATGGTTATTGGACCATGATTGATTGGCCCAAAGGAATATTTATTGAGTTTTATTTATAAATTTCTCTTTGGAAATTAGTGTTACAAGTTGATGTGATGTATTGTAGGATGGAGGATGGACCATGAAGTATTGGAATTTATTTGAATGGTTATGTTTAACTTATTATTCAATGATAAATTGTATTAGTTTTTGAGGACTATTTTAATGGTGTATTACAAGATATAGTATAAAGTTACACCAATTACTAATGGATTGTACTGTACAGCAGTCCGTAATTACAGTACATCTGACTGGAGCAACCCCTATTAGTACTATATGAATTCAGAAATTGATATAGTACTCTGATAGAAATAATTAATGACATCAATAAGAAATTTTGAGTCAATATACATATTAACACACATCCTATAGAACAGTTGATAAGCTATGTGACTTTGGAATGGTACAAATAAAGGTTCCTATAGAACTGTATTTCTTTATAATGTCATTTTTAGCTAGGGATTCTGGATCTTATTTTGTTCCATGTAAATTTTATCCTACGTATATTTAATATTGTTATGTAACTCTATGGATGTAGTCATTATACATAAAAAAATAAATCACTCTAAAACAATTCCATTCCTTCTTGTTTATATTTCTTGTTCACCATCTGTTTCTAATTTTCAAAATCATCAATTTATATGGATCAGTTAGCTTGGTGCAAAGATGATGATCTATCAATCTAATTAGAAATATTTTAATTTGTTTGGAATGATCGTATACTGAATGAGATTACAATAATATATCATAATAAAAAAACCCCACAAACTGATCTGGGAAGGGATGATAGACCATATTCATTAAGGCCTTGAATGTCGCAGGTGCATTAGTCCACCCAAACCTAATCACTATGAATTCATACAAGCCAAACCTAATTTTAAAATTATTCTGAGCTATGAATGACAATATCACCCTTAAGTGATGATATATTGACATCAACTCAATCATAGAGATGATATTAGAACCCCTCAACTGATTATAAAGGATGAAAATGTGTGGAAGAGGATACCGGTTCTTGACCATCTTCTTTTTCATCCTCTGATAATCGACACATAAATGGAATTATCCATCATCATTTTTTATAATATAACTTGAGAGACACATGGATATGTAGTCGGCCATATGAATCCTTTAGATTATAGATCATAAAAATGATCATTGAACTTCTGAATCTATTCTAATTCCATTCGGTATGACGAGATAGAAACTGCTCTTCTCTCGGTACCAACTCAATTGTGAAATCCACATCTCTCATGAGAGTTAATGAATTGAAATCATAATAGAAAACATACTGAAAATAGTATACCAATAGGTAAAAATAATCCTTCTATTAATCCATTATCTAGAGAAAGACCATTTATCTAATCTTCGAGATAGTCCAATTGGCACTGAATTGGTCCTGCCTGACTAGACTAAATATCACACACTCCCTACTGAGAATAGCTACCTGCTTCTGGATATATAAAGGTAACTCTCCTCATATAACATTAAATTTAAGCATGTTGTAGGACTATCCAATCTTTACTAATAATTAAGCCTTGTTCTATCATTTCCAACATGAACGGTTCCCAAAATAAACTATAACCATCATTATCTAAAGAAAACACCTTGAAAAGCTGGATATTTTCTATCCAAAATCCCAATGGTTTGTCAATGGTTAAAGAAAAATATATGATTTCCGCATCCAAGACCAACCCAATTGAAAAAAGTTATGACATAAACGAGTGTGATTATCCTATATCAAAGAAAACACATGCTATGACGGATGATACAAAAATTATACCTCTAATGGTAGTCGATCATGCATCCACATTTTCTAGAGTGGTTTTGAAAATGTATAAATGAATCTTATATATTGCCTATTCTCCAGTATGACTACCCTATGACACATAATTTTCATGGTATTGTTTCTCATGCAATAGGGTACCACATCCCTTTCCTCAACCTGAATGACTTGTAGAACTACAACTACCAGCCTACTGATTGGTAGCTAAGCCACTTTTTGACTCTAGTGATACACCCTATCCTCTTCAAATGATCTTCTATGTAAATTTCATAATGTTCCTCTTAGTATGAACCAATATTCTAGAGTTGAAACACTCGATAGCGGGGTAAGGACACTGCATGCACTTTTTTGAAAAACATTACACACTAATAGAACTAGAAAAAACACCCTCTTTAGATGGTTGTCCATGAGACTGACTTCACTTACAATAAATAACTTGTAATTGAATGAAATAATGGTGCTTATTACCACATGAACAAGAACATGTGGACCGCCTTCTAAATTTTCTTGGTCGCTGCTTGGGGGCTCTCTCATATTCACAGCACTGAGGAGTGGTTGATTCATCACTCATTCAATGCTTCTTAAACAAAAAAAAATTACCTATGAATTATCCTCATTGGGAAGGCCATAAAACTAAAATATCATCATAGTGATCTCATCATGTTCCTTTGTGGATCAAATCATAGTAGGTCAGTTAACATCCAACATATTCCGGAACAGAAAAACCCTCCTACATTAGATGCATGAACTCGTTTCACCCCTCAAGGTTTTCAGATAGAAAATCCTTAGGAACATAATATTAATGTCCTAGCTTATTATACTTCCAAGATTCCTATACACTATCCCACCAATTCTTGGATGGTCCATAAAGCATATTCATAGTTTGATTTACCCACCTATCCATGGGTCTGTTGAGATTCTTGAATATAATCTTGACCGACACAATCAAGAACTCGGCTACCTAGGGTCCCCCTTCCCCAGTAAACAATGGTCGATGCAACATATGAAACTATATTTTAATATTATAAATTGATATAATGGTACAATCATTATCCCTTTAAATGGATTCCATGAAACTCATGAATCTATTTTGAAGATGAACATCCATATGATCCATAGGAACTACTAGAAGATCCAGATCAATTGTTCTAGGAGCGTTTTGATAACCACTCTCCTAACACCCATGTTAAATATGATGAGGAGACATTTTATCTACCAGAGAAACAGACAACTTAGAGAACCAGCTAGCAATAAGGACAACCAAACATGTGATTACAAAAGACAAGAACTAACTCTTGGTATCTATATACATGGAATACAAATAGTTTATTATGAAATGGAAACTCAATTCATTTATCCGATGAAGCAGATATGTTATATAGTAGTTCATTAGTTATGTATTTATTACATTCATGAATAGATATGTCCCTATCATGAAAAATTCATGTCAATATATCCCTATATTCATGTTATGTTGAATGTATTCTTATCTCTTTCCATAACTGGCCACAACTACATTCCTCAAAAATATTTAGATCATAAAATGATAGACTCGCACAACATGTTAATTAATGGAGTTGAAATAACATTAATTATAATGAGAAAAAAACACAACCAACAATCCCATCACTGGGAAAATAGATTTTCCCCCATACATGGGTGACCTACTCCCATGAAAAATATCATTACCATTTTATGAAACATCCTAGTATACATTTCACCTTTCGTAAATTGTATTGAATATTAAAATAAAAAAAATTTATTCGACTTTGTAACTTCTCCAATCCTGAAATATGTCACATGACAATAAAGGGGTGGTCATGAGACCTCCTGCGTGCCTTTTGGTAAACTAGAGGCTGCTGACTTATTGTAGAGGTGTGAAATGTATAGTCGAGAGACTATAACCACTTGAATGAAGTGTCACCAAAGTAAAAATCATAATAGAATGGAAATAATAAAACTATAGACATAGAAAAAGGAAAAAATAAACATCATATGAAATAATCCGATAAATAATAAATGAATAATGTAATGACATGATAGAATGTAACTAAATACCACACTAGAAAAATTAAATTAAAAGTCTGGTTGAATAAATTAAGAGACTCGATGTCATGGGTCTCAAATCCCATGCGAGTCCAAACTCCAATCTCTAGCCCATATGAAAATATGAAATCAATAGAAAGATCATTCACCCATTAGCAAGCCAACATCCATGTAAACTACTTGGGTACCAAATGATGACCTGAATTATGTGTGATTATAACATAGTAGGTTAACACCACCATCTCTAAACAAAACCAGTCTGATAAAATGTGCATGCAATAATGAAATAAACTATTTTATTAGTTAATTAAACAAATAAATATAAACAAAACCCTATTTTATCCTTATTCTAGAATATATCTAAGTATTTATTACAAAAAATACAACCACAACCATACAACAAATGTAAGATAACCTTCCTCAAATCTGTCACAACCCATCCCCCGGGGCCCGTGCCGTGACTACCCCAAGACCGCTTTCCATAGGCCAGGGGCTGGTGACTAGCACCAAAGGTGTAAATCCTTAAACTGGGAAGACGTTTCATTTATAACTGAAAACACACACAATATAGTACACAGCTGGATACAAAGCACTAAGTAAAACTGTATAACAATAGAGTACTGAAAAGTAAATGGGCCAGAAATACAAGCCCAACTGAAAGTACATGTACAACTAAAAAAGAAAAAACAAATGAAAGGTGAAAAGAAGCTCCTAGATCATCCAGCATGGATCCTACCTGAAGGGTAGCTACAGATAGACTCCTCAGCACTCCACATACGTCATTATCCTCTGGGTACCAACTCTTCGTGAGATCCACCTCCGAGTACAGTCTAGTCCTCGTACACTCAGCCTCGGTTAGCGTTGTCGGTTGACTGCATCCAACACAACGTGGCGCAGGCATAGCCCGTGTAGGGGTGAGTATAACGATACTCAGTAGGGACCCCGAGACTCTCAAGGTCTCACAAAATCTAACAAGGATAAACCAGAAGTATGAAATCAACATATAACCCCACGTAGGTATATTCCTATACATATACCTTAATTATCAAGTAATCCATCTCAATCACGAGGAAAACACAAAGTTACTGACTCACCTCACACAGGTATACAACTAATGTAGAGAGATAGAGATGATCAGATGTAGCCACTGAATCATCTATTCTGTTGAACCCACATAGGATCCATGAATTGAAATTAATAATGTTGAAACCAAATAGGATCCAGGAACAGTTATTCTGTCAAACCCACACAGGATCCAGGAACAGAAGTTAGAACTGTTGAACCCACACAGGATCCAAGAACAGTAGTCAGAGCTCTTGAATCCTTATGGGATCCAGGAACAATCATCAGTGCTGTCAAACCCCCACAGGATCCAGAAATAGTCGTCAATGTTGTCGAACCCACATAAGATCCAGGAATTTTCGTCAGTGCATAGCCAGCCACAAGGTTTCGCACAAAGCATTCATGATTCCCGAAGGGTCCGATCCTCAAGTCAAGTTTCGCTAAATCAACTACCATGACGCCCCAAGAAGAAGTATCTCAAAGGTCTTCCATGTCATAGGTGTCTCAACGCATCGGACAACGCGTCAATCGGACGACCGGTCTGTGAGTTATTAACATTTTAGTCCCGGGGGTCTGGTTGGATTCGTGTACGATCCCACCATACAGTATCTCAACTAAACCCTGAGATCCATTGGGGAACACTCAAAGGGAAGACTACACTCTATGATTCCCATTGCCACTGATGGATCATCAATTGGACGTCCGATACCAAAGATATGGCCAAAGAATGTAAAGGGTCGGTAGTGGGCCCGGTTCCGGTCCAACCCAGTCGGACCGACCCGACCCGACTTCGTCTGGGCCAACCCAGTTCGGGTCAACCCGTGCTAACCTGATGGGTCCGGCCTGACCTGTTGGGTGGGCCGGCCCGTTGGGTTTGGCCCGGCTTGTTGCGTCCAGCCCAGCAGGCCGCCAGAGCGGTCCGGCCCGGGGTCGGGTCCGGTTCAGATCGGTGCACCGTGAAAGCATGGCCCGGCGCGGCTCGGTCAGGAGGGCACGACCGAGACCGGTTTGGCCAGGGAACCGTGAGGGGGGTCGGGACGTCGGCTCGGCCGGGAGGCCGCGAGAGGGCCGGGACGCCGGGTCGGCCGGGAGACCACGAGGGAGCTGGGTCACCGGATCGGACGGGTGGCCACGAGGGGGCCGAGATGTCAGCTCCGACGGGAGGCCGTGAGTGTGTCAGGTCGCTGGCTCGGTCGGGAGGCCACCAGGGGGCCAACTCGAGGAAGCACTTGGGTCATGCGCAGAGGTCGGCAGGCGGCTAGTTCGGGCATGGCATGGCCAGCACAGGACGATGCGGTCGGGATGCACGTTGTAGAGACCTGAAGCCTGACGTACATTGACATTACATTACTTTTGTGGAATACTTAGTACATAACAAAAACACACACACAAGGACCGTAATAGTTTAGTGTCTTTGGAAACTCAGAACGTAATCTTCTTATCGTGGTGAAAGATCTTCAATATCTCCCATAAAGATCTTCCCTTTTTTTACCTAAATCCTTTCTTTATATCCAGGGGAAAAGAAAACATAAAAGGGTGAGCTCAAATGCTCAGTAAGGGTAAATAAAAGAAAAATCAATCACATCATATTCATAAGAACATAACTTTTGGAAATCTTAACTTGCAAAAGAGGGCATAATTTCATAACATGGGATAAATCATAGCAGTGAAATGAAATCCAAATAATCATAACATAAAACATGAAACTTTGTGGCATTCACACATAATCATAGAGAATCATTTCTTGTTAGTCAAGACTCATTTCCAAGACTATCTTAGTGGACAAAGTCCCTTTCTGAACCGAGTCACCCTCGTATCAGTCCTGTTTCACTGTACCGGTATAACCTACCGTTCCAGCCATGTCTATCTCATGAGATATAAAATCGATACCCAAAGCATTGGAGGGAGATATAGGTCCCACCCATCTTATAAGGAATCCTTTCTTATGTGTGCCACATAATCATAAAACATACATCATCGCATAACACATGTAACAAAAATGAGATTCTTGAAACATCATGACATCATAAATCAATTCATATAAGATAAAGGAATTCATAAAAATAATCCCATCACAACATGATCAAATCAATGTAATAATAGGGATAAAATCAGAACCCTTAATTATCTTAGATGGAAAATAATTTTGATAAAACACTTGAACTCCATTCTTGAGGAAAATATCCTTTCTTCTTCAAAAAAAATTTTCCTTTCATAACATGTCATACAACTTTAAAATAAAAGAAGTTGATTAAAAATAAACTTGAAAACTTGTAAAGGAAGCTTCTTGGAAATAATGTTTTAAAAATCCATTCATGCCATATAAGTTAAAAAAACATTCTTCGTACTTTTGTCGGAAAAGTCAAAAAGTACCTCGTACGAAAAACGAAGAAATATTCCTTTCATATCATTTACTAAAAACTCACCGAAAGGTAAAATTGGATTTAAAAAATTTTAGATGGATTTAAATAATATTACATGTTCAGGAAACATGGATGTGGATGATAAAATACACCCCAGTAAATGCCAAAGTATAAACAATCTCGGATAAAAATGGGATTGTGATATTTCCCTTACCTTAAGTCTGATTTGCTTCGTAAGTGTCCGAACCTACTGTATAATGATTTAAATAATCTCATTAACTTATTAAAGAATCATATTAATTGTTATGATATCATATATGGTTCACTTATGACTTTATATTACCCGTTCTTTTGTAAATTCTATGTTAAAGAAGCGTTTTGGGAAAAATCGTTTCATTTATCGTAGGTGTTTGGACTTGTTTTTCTTGACATTATTATTACTTATAACATGATTTAATTACTTCAAGAATATAAAACATGATTTATATATCATATATATTCAATATATATATATATATAATAAATGAAATGAAACACACCGTTCATGGAGACGGTAGTCCGTACGTACGCATGAACGTTGTTTTCCTTTCCTTATTGTCTTGAATGGAAGTAAGTAGATGACATACATATATACATTAATCCAGTAGCTTTATAATGTCATGTATTTCATTATTATTTCTTATATATACTGTATAATCATTCTTAAATGGTTAACATGGAGAATGAATCTCATCGCGTCGTGGAGACGGTAGTCTGTACGTACGCACGAGCGATGATATCGTTCCCATGGTCGTGGAATTGTGTTTAAGTGTATTTATACTATTTCAGTATCAATATCACTCTATAATAATCATATATAGTTACTCCTTACACCATTATACCCATCCAATTAAGATTGTGGCGGAAAATAGATTACACCACGGCGTGGAGACGGTATTCCGTACGTACGCACGCGCGGTGATTTCCTTTTTTCGTAGGATGGATAGAAGGTTAATTATAGTTGTTTCATATTTATAATAACATATCAGTATATAAGAAATACTGATGTTATTACTTTATCATGAAACAACTAAAGAAGAAGAAGTTGAAGATGAAAGAAATTGAAAAAGATCGGTAATGGATATTACCTCTTCTTTGAAACGCCTCTTTGAATCCTCCACTTAGGGAACTAAGATTTGTCTTTGAAGAAAACCAGGACCTCTAGGATTATTCTAGGGAAGTGGAGAAGGGATTTTGGCAGGGGTTGTCCGAGCTTGAGTTCTCAATTTGGTGTGAGGAGGAGGGGGAGGAGGTGCCCTTTTATAAGGGAGGAGAGGGGCACCTTAGGAATATCTCAAAATATTATTTTATATTAAAGTAAAAATCGGTTTATAATGGTTCCAAAGGGTCTTATTTCGATAACAAAGTGGGGATGGGTCTCAATCCTATCAAACAATAGGATTTAGACATGTTTAGGTAATTATTTTAACCTTATCAATTAGATTTAACTCTAAGTTAAATAATTTATCTTTTACCATGTCTTTTTGTTTTCTTTCACTATATGGTTAATACACTTACTATAACATGCCAAAAGAACCCCAAATTGTTTATTATTAATATATATATCCTTAGCTATGTCATTTGGTCGAACCTTAGATTTTTAGGAATAAAATAACAATTAATAATATAATATTTGATTTTAAAACTATTTTGTGTCAATTTTGACACTATTTGATATATGATTTTTGTGAAAGTCATAACAGAATTATATGTTTGAACCAAGTTGATTAAATCAACACTAATATATCATAGTAACCTTGAAAATTATTGGTATTCATAAAAAGCCTCAAATTACATTTATTTTGGTGTTTATAACATCAATTATGTCAATATTTTATTAATAAGATAATTACTGCATCATCATTGTGTCATAAATAAATTAATTTATTTAATGTCTAAAAATTATAAATAAAATACCATTATGTAGGAAATCTTTTTATCTTTCTAATTAATATTTATAGTATAATTTATCTTATGTATAACCCCATATTAAAAATTATTTACTTATTAAACATTGATTTTAACTATTTTAACCCTTCTTTAAATAAATTAATAATAAATGTCCTAATCTAATCCAAGTGGGCCTAAATGATAATATTTTACACTTAAGGTTGTTTTTGGTCGATATAAACTTTTACAATAGGATTATGACATGTGTTAGGGTAATATTAATATCATTTGTACCCTTAGTTACCCTATTTACTATTAACCGCGGTAAAAAAAGTAAAAAGTTACTATTCACCAAAAAATTATTTTTATCTCATTGAACAACATTTTACTTACTGATATCAACCGTGTCTGTCGGATTTTCGAAATTCCATTCACAGAAGTGGTAAAATTATGTTTTATGCAAAAATTCAGTTTTTAACCTACCACTTAGTGGTTTCACTATTCATCAAAAATTGAATGTTTTCAGAAAAATACCAAAATTTCACCCTAGGATAATTTCAGTATTCTGAATCCAAAAATGAAGTCCATTTTGAAAAATAAAATTTCTAAATTTTCCAAAAGTGGTTATTACTATTCATAACGGCTAGTTTTAATAATATTTTAATAGCATATCGTTGTTTAGTGAAACTCGGTATTGCGTACGACGCAAGCTATCGAGGAAGGTCGTGATTGCGTGTAAAGTAAGCCAAGCAAGTGTGTAGTGAAATATTCTTTTGATGATATATAAAAACAAAATATTACTCATAAAAATCTCGTGTGTTACATTCTACCCCCCTTAAAAACAATTTTTCCCTCGAAAATCGTCGGGGTTATAAATGGTTTACTCTTCGAAAGTTTCTTTAATAGAAACTCACATCGAAAAAAAATACCAAAACTTGGCTTTAAAACTAAAGTATGAAATGTAACGATTACCCAAATAAACTAATCACTGGGCTTCCACATAGGTGAAAATATGGATATGGAAGAGAAATCTAACCATCATGTTCTGATGGAGAGTGGTAGAGAACATGGCTATGGAAAAGCCAGTAATCACAAATCCATAGATTTGTGATGATATAAGGTACCATATGATTCATCAGGTATAAGATCACTAGGACAACATTTTTGGTTTTCAAGATCGTTTCCCTAAAGTTAAAGAATTAGAATAAATACTTACTTTATTTTGGTACAATCTCACTGCTGTTCGTGCCTTTAACAATTTCCACTTCATCTCTTAAATAAATGAAGTTAAATTTGTTATTCGTGAAGTGTTAGTAGATCATGTGATAGAATGATGGGTCATTCCATCTGTCTCAAACAAAAGGTTAGCAAAAATTATATACATAAGTTGATCTATAGTGAGATTAATCATATATGGTTCCTAAAATGGACTTTATACTTCATATATCATACTGCTTAATATAATAAAACTAGTTTCTACTAAACAGGGACATCCTGTAGGCCAGTGGTAGGCGATAAAGGCCAGTCGCACTTCGGTTGTGGGTTCAATTTCCACAGCCTTGTCCGACGCGATGGGCTATCGCCCGTCCTGCAGGTTGTCCTTTTTCTAAAACTATATTACTATAACATTCCATCAATAATATTGAAGAAACCTCTATCCTAAAACAATACTAACTTATGTCCAACATAATCCATTCTAATCATTAGGCTTATCCAAAATACTACAGTCCACTCTCATAATATAGTGAAAACGATTACCAGAGATTTAATACTGTCGTTAATCCCCATATATCATAAGATATGTCTTGTTGGTGACATTCCAAACATTCAAAGGCCTTAATCATGTATTCTCTTGAATACCCATTGAACCTTAGTGAAAACATGAATGCAGTTAAAAGTTAACTCTTTCCACATACCAAAATCCAAAAATTCTCTATACTCAAACCATGATATAACCTTCTCCTTATATCTGTAATGAGCTCATGAATACAATCAAACACCTCATTATCTTATTATTCCTTCATTATGTGCATATCATCTAAATTCCAAAAATATCTAAATAACCTTTCATGAATAGTGGTAACATTAATCATACACTTTCATAACTCAAGGAAAGACAACAGTGTAACAATCCTTAGATGTCTCTTTATTCCATAGTACCATGAGATTTCTTATACAACATTACACATGATAAACATGTAATCATTCCACTACATTCTTAAACCATTGACCGAGCTTCAACAATTCTTTCATCTCATATATCATTTGTAGTCTCTTCATCATCATCAACATAAATACTTCCCATATGACCATACTGATTATCTTCATGAGTCTTCCCCTTAGGGCATTGGTTTGCATAATTCCCGTACATTCCACATTTAAAACATTTAACCATTGTTGATGTCGTAGCAATACCATTATCCTCATCCATGGTGTTAACTGAACCTTTTCCTTTGCACTTACTTGCTTTGTGTCCTTCTTTTCCACACCCAAAGCATCTTCCAGTTCCTTTGAAACATTCTCCTTGATGCCTCTTCCCACATGATTTACATAGGGGGAATTGAACTTTCTTTCCTCTATGATCATCATGAAACTCCATCTTTCTCTTATTAGCTGAGTCAGGAAACTTACCAAATTTTACTTTATTGATCATATTATGAGATTGCTGATTTGGCATCATAATGATGTTTGGACTTCCAAATCCCATTTCATTATGAAGAATATCAATCCATTGTCCATCATATCCTCCATTATCGTGAATCATATTGTTTCCATCCATTTTCTAAAACCCAAAAAAAGAATAGTGTGAGAGGCAAAAATCATGCTAGGGAAAACAACGTAATAAAGGTGGAGTATCCTCAATATCTAACATCTTAGGTTAAATTCTATGATCTTTAGTGTAATTCTAGTACTAAAACTACACGTATACTTAACCTTAGGGAAATCCCTAGACATACCTTAGAAATATCTATAGGGATCTCACTAACGTTTTCGAATCCTAGTTTCCAAAGGTTTACTAAACCTTTCCTCGGATACCAACTGTAGAGACCCGAAGCCTGACGTACATTGACATTACATTACTTTTGCGGAATACTTAGTACATAACAAAAACACACACACAAGGACCGTAATAGTTTAGTGTCTTTGGAAACTCGGAACGTAATCTTCTAATCGTGGTGAAAGATCATCAATATCTCCCATAAAGATCTTCCTTTTTTTACCTAAAACCTTTCTTTATATCCTGGGGAAAAGAAAACATAAAATGGTGAGCTCAAATTCTCAGTAAGGGTAAATAAAAGAAAAATCAATCACATCATATTCATAAGAACATAACTTTTGGAAATCTTAACTTGCAAAAGAGGGAATAATTTCATAACATGGGATAAATCATAGTAATGAAATGAAATCCCAATAATCATAACATAAAACATGAAACTTTGTGGCATTCACACATAATCATAGAGAATAATTTCTTGTTAGTCAAGACTCATTGCCAAGACTATCTTAGTGGACAAAGTCCCTTTCTGAACCGAGTCACCGTCGTTTATGTCCTGTTTCACTGAACCGGTATAACCTACCGTTCCAGCCATGTATATCTCATGAGATATAAAATCTTTACCCAATGAATTGGAGGGAGATATAGGTCCCACCCATCTTATAATGAATCCTTTCTTATGTGTTCCACATAATCATAAAACATACATCATCGCATAACACATGTAACAAATATGGGATTCTTGAAACATCATGACATCATAAATCAATTCATATAAGATAAAGGAATTCATAAAAATAATTACATCCCAACATTATCAAATCAATGTAATAATAGGGATAAAAACATAACACTTTATTATCTTAGATGGAAAATAATTTTGATAATACACTTGAACTCCATTCTTGAGGAAAATATCCTTTCTTTTTCAAAAACATTTTTCCTTTCATAACATGTCATACAACTTTAAAATAAAAGAAGTTGATTAAAAATAAACATGAAAACTTGTAAAGGAATATTCTTGGAAATAATGTTTTAAAAATCCATTCATGCCATATAAGTTAAAAAAAACATTCTTCGTACTTTTGTCGGAAAAGTCAAAAAGTACCTCGTACGAAAAACGACGAAAGATTCCTTTCATATCTTTTACTAAAAACTCACCGAAAGGTAAAATTGGATTTAAAAAATTTTATATGGATGTAAATAATATTACATGTTCAGGAAACATGGATGTGGATGATAAAATACAACCCAGTAAATGCCAAAGTATAAACAATCTCGGATAAAAATGAGATTGTGATATTTCCCTTACCTTAAGTCTGATTTGCTTCGTAAGTGTCCGAACCTCCTGTATAATGATTTAAATAATTTCATTAACTTATTACAGAATCATGTTAATTGTTATGATATCATATATGGTTCACTTATGACTTTATATTACCCGTTCTTTTGTAAATTCCATGTTAAAGAAGCGTTTTGGGAAAAATCGTTTCATTTATCGTAGGTGTTTGGACTTGTTGTTCTTGACATTATTATTAATTATAACATGATTTAATTACTTCAAGAATATAAAACATGATTTATATATCATATATATTCAGTATATATATATATAATAAATAAATGAAATGAAACACACTGTTCATGGAGACGGTAGTCCGTACGTACGCATGAACGTTGTTTCCTTTCCTTATTGTCTTGAATGGAAGTAAGTAGATGACATACATATATACATAAATCCAGTAGCTTTATAATTTCATGTATTTAATTATTATTGCTTATATATACTTTATAATCATTCTTAAATTGTTAACATGGAGAATGAATCTCATCGCGTCGTGGAGACGGTAGTCTGTACGTACGCACGAGCGATGATATCGTTCCCATGGTCGTGGAATTGTGTTTAAGTGTATGTATACTATTTCAGAATCAATATCACTCTATAATAATCATATATAGTTACTCCTTACACCATTATACCCATCCAATTAAGGTGGTGGCGGAAAATAGATTACACCACGGCGTGGAGACGGTATTCCGTACGTACGCACGCGCGGTGATTTCCTTTTTCCGTAGGATGGATAGAAGGTTAATTATAGTTGTTTCATATTTATAATAACATATCAGTATATAAGAAATACTAATGTTATAACATTATCATGAAACAACTAAAGAAGAAGAAGTTGAAGATGAAAGAAATTGAAAAAGATCGGTAATGGATATTACCTCTTCTTTGAAACGCCTCTTTGAATCCTCCACTTAGGGAACTAAGATTTGTCTTTGAAGAAGACCAGGACCTCTAGGATTATTATAGGGAAGTGGAGAAGGGATTTTGGCAGGGGTTGGCCGAGCTTGAGTGCTCAATTTGGTGTGAGGAGGAGGGGGAGGAGGTGCCCTTTTATAAGGGAGGATAGGGGCACCTTAGGAATATCTCAAAATATTATTTTATATTAAAGTCAAAATCGGTTTATAATGGTTCCAAAGGGTCTTATTTCGAAGCTAAAGTGGTTATGGGTCGCAATTCTATCAACCAATAGGATTTAGACAAGTTTAGGTAATTATTTTAACCTTATCAATTAGATTTAACTCTATGTTAAATAATTTAACTTTTACCGTGTCTTTTTGTTTTCTTTCACTATATGGTTAATACACTTACTATAACAAGCCAAAAGAACCCCAAATTGTTTATTATTAATATATATATCCTTATCTAAGTCATTTTCTTGAACCGTATATTTTTAGGAATAAAATAACAATTAATAATAAAATATTTTATTTAAAAACTATTTTGTGTCAATTTTGACACTATTTGATATATGATTTTTGTGAAAGTCATAACAGAATTATATGTTCGAACCAAGTTGATTAAATCAACACTAATATATCATAGTAACCTTGAAAATTATTGGGATTCATAAAAAGTCTCAAATTACATTTATTTTGGTGTTTATAACATCAATTATGTCAATAGTTCATTAATAAGATAATTACTGCATCATCATTGTGTCATAAATAAATTAATTTATTTAATGTCTAAAAATTATAAATAAAATACCATTATGTAGGAAATCTTTTTATCTTTCTAATGAATATTTATAGTCGAATTTATCTTATGTATAACCCCATATTAAAAATGATTTACTTATTAAACATTGATTTTAACTATTTTAACCCTTCTTTAAATAAATTATTAATAAATGTCCTAATCTAATCCAAGTGGGCCTAAATGATAATAGTTTACACTTAAGGTTGTTTTTGGTCGAGATAAACTTTTAAAATAGGATTATTACATGTGTTAGGGTAATATTAATATCATTTTTACCCTTAGTTACCCTATTTACTATTAACCGCGGAAAAAAAAAGTAAAAAGTTACTATTCACCAAAAAATTATTTTTATCTCATTGAACAACATTTTACTTACTGATATCAACCGTGTCTGTCGGATTTTCGAAATTCCATTCACAGAAGCGGTAAAATTAAGTTTTATGCAATAATTCAGTTTTTAACCTACCACTTAGTGGTTTCACTATTCATCAAAAATTGAATGTTTTCAGAAAAATACCAAAATTTCACCCTAGGCTAATTTCGGTATTCTGAATCCAAAAATGAAGTCCATTTTGAAAAATAAAATTTATAAAATTTCAAAAAGTGGTTATTACTATTCATAACGGCTAGTTTTAATAATATTTTAATAGCATATTGTTGTTTAGTGAAACTCGGTATTGCGTACGACGCAAACTATCGAGGAAGGTCGTGATTGCGTGTAAAGTAAGCCAAGAAAGTGTGTAGTGAAAGATTCCTTTGATGATATATAAAAACAAAATATTACTCATAAAAATCTCGGGTGTTACACACGTGGCCAGGTGGTCCGCATCCGAGAGGCACACGGACAGGCAGACCGGCGTCCTTGAGGTTCGCGACTAGGAGTGCGGCCCGACAGGCGGCCAAGAAGGTGGCGAGGATGGCGGAGGCTCGGTGCGAGGAGCCACACAGCCAGGCGGGCCGGTAGCCGGGCGGCGTGCAGCCAGGTGGCCAATTCGTGGTGGCCAACGGGGCGCACACGGAGGCCAGGTAGCCGGGAGGCCGGAAGGCCGGACCGGCGCGGGACGACGGTGTTCGGCCGGAAGCAGCAGTGTGCCGCGAGGGCGGTACGACTCATGGAGGCCACTGGTAGCCTAGCCTTTGTCGTTTCCAAATTCATCACCTCATCATAGTTACGTCGTCATGCCGAAAAATGCCCCTATAAGGAAAATTGATGGAGGATGTCGGCCCATGATAGGTTGGCCCACGCTCTCTACTATTTAGGAAGGTGTCAATTGGGGCATCAAGAAAAATAGATGAATAATAACACATCTGAAAACAATTCCTTTCTAACCATTGAAGAAGATAAGAAATTTAATAACATCATAAAGTAATAAACCCCTACCATTATTCTTCGTTCGTCATTTGTTGAAGTCGCCGAAACAAGACGAAGGTGTTCGTTGTCCGTCACGTCCACCACGCACTCCCAATCCCAAGTTGGTTCGGCTCGTTGATGACGATGAGGAGGGTAGGTCGGTTGAAGCTCCGAGGAAGAAGTCGAAGAAGGTAGGCATTCTTCGTTCTTCATTTTTTGTTAGGAGATGGGGTTCTTCGTTGGAGAACTCTAATTCCCCAAAACTCCCCTCTCAAAAGCTTTCCAAAGTGAAAAATACCAAGCCAAAACTAATATTACTTTGTCTATTATTTTAGATGTTGGCATGAAATTCAAATTGAGAATCAAATTATAAAGATAGGCTCCACTTAATTAATGTGAAGGGTTGGAAAAAATTAAATAAAGGGGAGTTGAAGAGGTTCCCCTATATTGACTGGAGCTTGAGTGTTTCTCCACTATAATTTGGAGTTCCAAGGGGCTAAAAGCCCGGGTGGTCCCTACCTCATTTATTCACACATTGGAAGTTGAGTTCTGGTGGGCCCCACCACTATAACCTATCATGGGAGGTTAAGGTGTGGTGGCCCCACATCCAACTTCCAAGAGGTGGCTTTAACCACCCAACACTCACCTGGAGGCTCAAATAAAATAAAGAGATGCCCACTTTATTTTATTATATTCTATGAAAACCCAAAATATATATTCTACTCTCGACCAACTGTCGTCAAGGTAAAAGTCTACATAAGCGAATACTGGCACTGCGAGTTCAACGGTGCCCTCGAATATATATTCCAAGAACCTTCTCCAAAGTTATAAAACCCCACTCGTACATTTACTGAACGTACCCGAACAGAACTTCAAAAATTGATTCCGGGCACAATGGACCTCGGAATCAAGCACCGTCAAATTTCATGGACTCGTAAAATACCAATGTATTTAAGAAAAAAAATCCACAGAAATTCCAATTATTTACATTCTCCCCACCTTAGGGATTTACATCCCCATAAGCTACAACTCGAACTAAGGGAACAATTGGGGGTAGTGAGTATGCATCTAAACCTCATACTCCCATGTGCTCTCCTGGAGGTACCTATGCTGCCGAAAAATGCGCACCAGAGGTATCGATCATCCATGAAGGTCCCACTCCTGTCGATCCTCAATATGCAATGGAGCCTCCATAAAATTTTCCCCATCGTCGTTGTCTAGCTATCCATGGCCTATGATGTGATAAGTGTCATGCATGTCTCTCTTCAGCTGGGATATGTGGAAGACGTCATGCACTAGGTGAAACTGAGGTGGAAGAGCTAAGCAGTAAGCCACCTCGCCTACTCTGCTGAGGACCTGGAATGGTTCGATGAATCATGGAGATAACTTGTTTCCTCGATCAAATATCCATAAACCTCATCGAGGTGAGACCCATTGAAAGATGGGGTCGCCATCCATGAAATACAGATGTCTCCATCTCCTATCAGCATACGACTTCTACCTGCTCTGTGAAGCTTCATCTACTCCTGTATGATCTGCACCTTCTATGTTTTAGCTCATACCATCTCTGGTCCCACTAGTGTTGACTCCCATGGGTCTGTCCAACATAGTGGCGATCTGCAAGGTCGACCATACAAGGCCTCAAAAGGTGCCATCCCGATGGTGGAGTGATAGCTATTGTTGTATGAAAACTCCAAAAAGGTAATTGATCCACCCATATATGACCAAATTCGTTGACACAAGCATGTAGCATGTCCTCGAGGGTCTAACTGGTCCGCTCATTATGATCATCTTTCTAAGTATGGAAGGCTGTACTCAGATGAAACTGCATCCCGAAAGCCTCCCACAACCCCTTCCATAGCCAGGAAGTAAATAGTGTGTCATGATCGGAGATAATAGAAGAAGGTACTCCATGTAGCTGCACAATCTTCTATACATAGATGTGTCCCAAGCTGTCTACTAAACCCTGCTCTCTGATCGGTAGGAAGGGATCTGACTTAGTGAGTCGGTCAAAAATCACCCAAATCGAGTCATGAACCCTGGATATATGTGGAATACTCATCACTAAGTCCATGGATATCCCATCTTACTTCCACTCTGGAACCTCTAAAGGCTGAACCGAGCCTGCTGGTACCTAATGCTCTACCTTCACTTGCTGAGAAGTGAGGCACTGTTAGACAAACTCTGCAACTGCCTTCTCCATCCCTGACCACTAGTGTTGTCGTCGAAGGTCCTGGTATATCATCACCACTCCTGGATGTACCGCTAGAGGGTATGTGTTGAACTCCCTCAACACTTCCTCCTGATGTGACACTGGTAACATAGTACGACCTCTGAAGAGGAAGACGTGCTCCCCACCTTCAGAAAATCCATTAGGTGCCTACCCTGTGGATATCTGAGAACGTCATGTCTTGCATTCAGCATCCTCATGCTGTGCCACCCAGGATCAGTGAATAAGTGGAGGAGTGACGGTAAGAGACTAAAAGAAGGATTCTCAATCTCAATCCACATAATAAATCTGTAAGGCAGCCTACTGCTCTGTCGCCTCTCCTAGCAGCTATATACTACATCTCCTGCTGAGTGCATCCGCAACAATGTTCCCCTTCCCAAGATTATATACTATCTAGAAGTCATAGTCCTGGAGGAACTCAATCCAACATCATTGCCTCAAGTTTAGGTCCTTCAGAGTGATGATATACCTGAGACTATTGTGATCAGAGTATACGATAAAACGTTCACCCATAAGTTAGTGCTGCCACATCTTTAAAGAAAAGACCACTGCTGCTAACTCCAGGTCTTGGGTAGCGTAGTTCTACTCATGTTGTCTCAACTGCCGAGAACCATATGCGATCACTGATCACTCCTGCATCAGGCCACATCCGAGTTTGGTCCCGGATGCATTGCAGTAAACTACATACCCTACTCCCTCCCCTGGAATCCTCAATATGGAGGCACTAGTCAGCCACTGCCTCATCTCTTGAAAGCTCTGCTGGCATATCTCCAACCACACAATGTTTTTCCCCTTCCTCGTCAAGGCTGATAGTGGTGCTTCCACTCTGGAGAAGTCTGGTATGAACCTCTAGTAATATCCATCCAATCACAGGTAACATCCTACCTCTATCACAATCCTGGGTGGCTCCCAAGCATGTACCACCTCAATCGTCGATGGATCCACTACAACTATAGCCTTCGAGATGACATGTCCCAGAAATTAAACCTCTCGGATCCAGAACTAGCACTTCGGGAGCTTACCATATAGCTGGTGCTCTTGGAGTGTGTCCAGTACTACCCGAAAATAGTAGACATACTCCTCCTCAGCAGTCGAGTAGATCAGAATGTCGTCAATGAAGACTACGACAAAGCAATCAAGGTATGGATGGAAGATAATGTTCATGAGTCCCATGAACACTGCTGGAGCGTTGGTTACGCCGAATGGCATAACCATGTACTCGTAGTAGTCATA
Organism: Viscum album; assembly: GCA_963277665.1. NCBI lineage: Eukaryota > Viridiplantae > Streptophyta > Magnoliopsida > Santalales > Viscaceae > Viscum > Viscum album. Next base: position 2,073,870 of record CAUJRU010000019.1, on the reverse strand, counting down.
CTGACATCTGAAGGTCGTCATCTGCACATCCTCGTCTCAAACATTGAACTGGTTATAGCCTGATCTGAGGTCTATCCTCGAGGACCATTATGCTCCCTTATACTAATCAAAGAGGTCGTCAATCCCTAGGAGTGGGTACTTGTTCTTTACGGTTACCTGTTTCATGTGATGGTAGTCGACACAAAGCCACAAGTTTCCATCCACCTTCTTGGTAAATAGAATCAGGGCTGCCCTGGGAGAAACACTGGGTTGGATGAATCCATTACCCTGCAAGCCCTCCGGCTATACCTACACCTTAAGAAGCTCATTGGTAGCCATCTGATATGCTGGAGTAGATATCGGTGCTGTCCTGGGGTACAGGTCAATGTAGAAGTCCACCTCTTAGTGAGGAGGTAGACCTGGAACATCATCAAGGAAAACATATGTGTATTGGTCCACCACTACAAGATAAGTTGGAATCTCCACATCTACAGCTCCAAGGGTAAGTCAAGCCAACTGATGATTGATCGGATGCACCCTCCTATGAGTAAGTCTGTCCTGCGCTGCAATAGATCCCTCCTCGCCAGTGAAGGTAAAACTGGTCCCATTCATGCAGGCACACCGCACTTTGCACCTAATACAGTCGATCTGAGCAAGGAATGTAGATAACCAGTACATATCCATGATGACGTCCTAAGGCCTCGATGATCTTATGAGAAGATCCCTGACAAAGCTCTCGCCTCCTAGAGTAAGCTCAGACTAACAGAACTACTGCGCGATTGTTGAGTCTACTCCCGAAGGAGTCTCTAGCCGTAAGGATTGAGCCAATAGATCTGTCGGAATCTCTGATCTCTGAATGAGGGCGGTGACAATGAAAGAGTTACAGGAATCTATGTCTATGAGAACTACATACAAGGTGTAGTAGACACATATCATACCTCAAATCATCTCTAGAGCGTAGTGATTATAAGACTCAGCTGCCTGGACCTGAGATCTCCCATGTCCACTTGATCCATGTGGTTGGGGTGGACCTCCTGGAGGTGGTGGTGGTAACACCACGTAATGCTGTCCACCACCAACTACACGACCAGATCCTCTTCCACGTTCGCCTACACCCAGCAGATCGCCTCGATGGAACCTCTGCCTCTGCCTAGGAGGTCCCTCAACTATCTGTTGATCATTCGTACGGCGGGTCAGACAATAACGAGCAATGTGACCCTGCCTGCCACATGTGAAACACTTCTTATTCCTCAAATGACTGGCTCTGTCTCATATGCCTCGCACAACCAAACTCGAGTCTTGAGGTCGTCCACCGGATGGTCTGGTCTGCTTGGACCTCTGTGACATCCGTCTGCTGCTAGCAGCTGAATACCCCGCTATGTGATGCCCGGTGATGGGTCTCGGAGCTGGTGACTGCTCAGCAAGGAAACTCTCTATTAATAGGGCTCACTCCAACACCCCCTTCTGGGTCGGGATGCTGAGTGAGATCAACGCATCCCTGATCTCTCACCTGAGCCCCTTCTCGAAGGTCTGGGCCCTAAATAATGGGCCCCGCACCATATTTGTGGAGTAGAGTGAGAGGTCGGTGAACCTTGCTACGTACTGTGCCACTGTCATCCTACCCTATTGTAGATGTAGTAGCTCCAGTATCTGTACTACACGTAGGGTGGTTGGGGCAAACTCTGCCCGAAACAGGCTCTCAAAGTCTTCCCAGAGTAGTGACGCCTAATCATGCACCTGGAGCATCAGGTTCCACCATCTGCCTACTGCTGCCTAAAAGAGACTTGTGGAAAGGATCACAATAAGGTCCGATGGTGTCCCCACCAGTCTGAATACTCTCACCACAGCCTCCATCCAATCCTCAGCTGCCTACGGGTCGGTCTTGCCCATGTCCCTGGGTGGCCTCTGGCGCTAGAACTCCTGCAATGCACTTAGGCAGCATGCACTCTCTACTGCTGGGGCTGGTGGCATCGGTGGCCCAACGGGTAGTGGTACTGCTAGAGCCTCCGCTGTAATAGTTCCCTCCACTGAGGCCTCAACGCTCAGTGGGCTGCCATCTTGTACAAATCCTGGAACCCTATCTAGGTGTCTACATGGAGGAATCCTGTAATGAAATTGGTGATCCATGGGAAATAAGTTATTCCTGGTGAGATGACTCAAAGAGATCACAAAGAAGACTCTTAGAAACACACACAATCATTGTTTTTTCACACAGAGTTAGAAATCAGAAGTTAGGGACCTGGTGTATGGATACGTTGTCTGCCACACTAACACTGGACTTCTGGAACTCAATACCACACTCAGTACCATTAACACTATTGCTTCACAGAAAAGAAAGATTAGAGTCCTATGTTTTGTGGTAGAACCGACTCCTCTGATACCAATTTGTCACGAACAATCCCTTGGGGCCCATGCCGTGACTACCCCAAGCATGCCTTCCATAGGCCAGGGGCTGGTGACTAGCACCAAAGGTGTAAATCCCTAAATTGGAAAGTCATTGCCTTTATAACTGAAAACAAACACAATAGAGTACACAGCTGGATACAAAACACTAAGTAAAACTGTATAAAAAGAGAGTGTTGAAAAGTAAAGGGTCCGGAAATGAAAGCACAACTGAAAGTACAAGTACAATTAAAAAGGAAAAAAAACAGCTGAAAGGTGAAAAGTAGCTTCTGGATCGTCCACCACAGATCATACCTGAAGGGTATGTACAGATAGCCTCCTCAGCACTCCACATCAATCAGTATCCTTCGGGTACCGACTCATTGTGAGGTCCACCTCTGGGTACCGTCCAGTCCTCGTACACCCAGCCTCGGTCAGCGTTGTCTGTCATCTGCATCCAACACAACGTGGTGTGGGCATAGCCCGTGAAGGGGTGAGTATAACGATACTCAGTAGGGACCCAGAGATGCTCAACGTGTCACAAAATCTAACAAGGATAAACCACAAGTATGAAATCAACAGATAACCCCACATAGGTATATGCCCATAAATATACATAAGTTATCAATTAATCCATCTCAATAATGAGGAAAACACAATGTTACAGACTCAGATCACTACATCTTATGTGGAGAGATAGAGATGATCAGATGTAGCCACTGAATCATCTATTCTATCGAACCCACATTGGATCCAGGAAAAGAAATTAGAACTGTCAAACCCACACAGGATCGAGGAACATTTATTCTACAGAACCCACATAGGATCCAAGAACATAAGTCAGAATTGTCGAACCCACACAGGATCCAAGAACGTTTGTCAAAGCAATTGAATCCATACTGGTTCCAGGAATGGTCATTAGTGTTGTTGAACCCAAATAGGATCCAAGAACAATCGTCAGTGCTGTCGAACCCACATAGGATCCAGGAACAGTCGTCAGTGCACAGCCAACCATAGGGTTCCGCACAAAGCATGCTTGATTCCGAGAGGGTCCGCTCCTCAAGCTGAGTGTTAACACATCAACTACCACTAAGTCCCAATAAGATGTATCTCAAAGGTCCGCCACATCATAGGGGTCTCAACGCAATAGATGGAGCGTCAATCGGACGCTCGGTCTGTGAGTTATTAACCTTTTAGTCCTGGGGGCCCAGTTGGATTCGTGTATTTTCCAACCTTTCCGTATCTCAACTAGACCATGAACTCTAGTGGGGTATACTCAAAGGGACGACTATGCTCCAAGATTCCCAGCGCCAATGACGGATCGTCAAATGGATGTCCAGTGCCAAAGATATGGCCATTAAAAGTATAGGGTCAGTAGTGGGCCATATTCCGGTCCAACCCAGTCGGACCAACCCGACCTGACATTGTCTGGGCTGAACCGGTTTGGTTTGACCCATGCGGACCTGAGGGGTCTGGCCAGACCCGTTCGGTGGGCCGGCCCGTTTGGTTTGGCCCAGCCTGTTGGGCCCAACCCAGCAGGCCGCGAGAGTTGTTTGGCCTGGTATCAGGGCCGGTTTGGCCCGGTGCACCATGAGAGCGCGGCCCGACGCGACTCGGTTCGGAGGGCGTGTCCGGGCCGATTTGGACAGGGCACCTTGAGGGGGCCCAGGATGCTAGCTTGGCCAGGACGCCGTGAGGGGGTCGGGATGCCGGCTCGACCGGGAGGCCGTGATGGGGCCGGGTCGCCGGCTTGACCGTGAGGCCATGAGGGGGCCAGGTCGCCGGCTCGGTAGGGAGGCCACGAGGGGGTCGGGATGCCGTCTTGGTCGGGAGGCTGCGAGGGATATGGGTCACTGGCTCAGCCTGGAGGCCGCAAGAGGGCCGACTCGGGGAGCCGCGCAGGGCACGCGGGGAGGCCGGCAGGTAGCCGATTCGGGCAGGGCGCTACCAGTGTGGGTCGGCGCGGCCCGAAGGCGCGCGGCCTGGTGGTTTGTAGCTGAGAGGCACGCATCCAGGAGGGATAGAATCTGGGAGGTGTGCCGCCAGGCGGGCGGCCAAGCAGGCGGGAAGGGGGCGGGCAGGGGGCGGCCGGGAGGTGGCTCGATTCGGGGAGTCGCGCGGCCGGGCGGCCGGTTCGTGGTGGCCAGCGGGGTGCGCGCAGAGGTCGGGCTGCCGGGAGGCTGGAAGGTCAGACCGGCGTGGGTCGGCGGTGTTTGGCTGGAAGCACCAAGGCGCCGTAGGGGCAGTGCGATTCGCAGAGGTCGCGGGTAGCACGAACTTTGTCGTCGCTGCATTCATCGCATCTTTGTAGTTATGTCGTCATGTCAAAGAACGCCACATGAAGGAAAATCGACGGAGTATTTCTGGCCATGTTAGGTTGGCCCACACCCTCCACGATTTAGGACGGTACCAATTGGCTCATCAAGAAAAACAGACGAACAATAACACATCTGCAAACAATTCCTTTCTAACCGTTGAAGAAGATAAGAAAAGGAATAACATCATAAAGTAATAAACCCCCTACCTTTATTCATCGTTCGTCATTTTTTGAAGTCGCATAAAGAAGACGAAGGAGTTCATCGTCCGTCCCGTCCGCCGTGCACTCCCAATCCCGAGCTGCGTCGGCTCGTTGACGATGATGCGGAGGGTAAGTCGGTTGAAGCTCTGAGGAAGAAGTCAAAGAAGTTCGTCATTCTTCATTCTTCGTTCTTCATTGGGAGATGGGGTTCTTCGTTGGAGAAATCTAATTCTCCCAAACTCCCCTGTCAAAAGCATCCCCAAGTGAGAAATTCCAAGGAAAAAAAATATTAGTTATTCTATTATTTTAGATGTTGGCATGAAATTCAAATGGAGAATCAAATTATTTAGATAGGTTCCACCTAATTAATGTGAAGGGTTGGAACGAATTAAATAAAACAGAGTTGAAGAGGTCCCCCTATATTAATTGGAGCATGAGAGTTTCTCCACGTTAATGGGGAGTTTCAAGGGGTTAAAAGAACGGGTGGTCCCTACCTAATTTATCCTCACATGGGAGGTTGAGTTCGGGTGGGCCCCACCACCATAAACTCTCATGGGAGGTTAAGGTGTGGTGGACCAACCTTCAAATTCTAAGAGGAAGTTTTAAACACCCAACACTCACTTGGCATCTCAAATAAAATAAAGTGATGCACACATTATTTTATTATTTTCCATGAAAACCCAAAATGTATCTTCTACTCTAAACCAACTACCATCGAGGAGAAAGTCTCCTTAAGCAAATACCGGCACTGCGAGTTCAACGGTGCGCTCAGATTTCAATTCCGAGCACTGGTTCAATGGTTATAAAAACTCGCTCCTACGTTTACTAAACATTCTTGAACAAAACTTCATAAAATGATTCCAGGCACACCGGGCCTCGTAATCAAGTGCCGTCAAATCTCACAGACTTGTAAAATTCCCATGTATTTAAGAAAAAAAATCCATAGAAATTCCGGGTCTTGACAAGATCCATTCCAGAATATTTCTGATCATTTCTTTCATCCATGCCAATCACCACCATATAACGTTGGTATAGTCACAACAATCAATCCGAGTCAAAGCCTGGTAATCATTACAACATTTCTTTGTCAAATCTCTATAATAATTACAGTATGGAACTACGAATAGCCTACACTATATTGGAAGTAAAGAATCAGACGGGGCCGACCCCGCTCAATATCATTGTTGCTTCATATAAGTGTTCACGTTCCAGGGCCAATCCCAATATATATGAATTAAAACATGGAATAAAATTCATTACATAATTTATGGATATCAAAATATCACATCACAGTTCTCAAGGGGGTTTTTAATTACCATTATTAGTTCATCATATTCTTTTAATTTAGTTTACAAATTGTTAACAATTATAATATCAAGAAATAAGCCACAATTTAGGGATTATATAATATAAAATCACCCAAGGTCACATGTATTGCTAAAAATATTTTAATCTATTAAAAAATTCAATTATAATCATGGTTCACCCACCCCATGAGTATCCATAAGCCAATTAAAACCCATTTTAAACAAAATAACTTGAATTAATACACCCCCTCATTTATTTATTTAATTTGGGAATATTAAATGATGGCATTATCACAATATTTCATAATATTGGAAATTATCAGACCACATAGTTAATATTTAAACCCCCTACCTTTAACCGATGATCCAATAATTATTCTAACAACCCATTCCACGAGGATGACAATTTTTATAATTGGAAAGAAGTTACGAGTTCAAAATTGTTCATGATAAAAAAACAAAAACATTCATGGAATTTCACTGCATCATTTGGAGAATATGGAAGAGAATGATGAAATATGACCAAAAAACGTACCAGGGATTTCTCACACAAACAAGGCATACATAAGGGAATGTTTCACCCAGAAATGACTTGGAGAATGCCCTAGGATAGAGAGGAGAGGATATTTAGCCGAAAAAATTAGAATTCAGACACAAAACACATTTAATATAGTAGGTCGGGCACTTACAATTTTTTTAATGTGATTACATGTCATGTAAATGTTTTTAATAGAATTATCCAAAAAACTCATCACATAAGATTTATTTTATTAAAATCCTCAAACAAATTTTTGATGTGTAATCCTTTTACATGGCATGTAAATTTTTTCATTTGACTTTTCATCCCAATTACATTATAATCCTAATCGATAATATTTTAGATCTTCCCAACTCACCTAGAACACATGAAACACTTAACCAATTTATACCTAAAATCCATTAATTAAAATAAGAATACATTCCTGAACCTTAATTCATTTTCACCAACAAATCCATCCATATGGATACTCTCTATTATTTCACAAGATTAATTAAACGACATGAACATTTTTTTTTCAAAAAGTAAACATTCATGACAAAATAAATAATGAATAAAAATATTAACAAAAATTAATAAATAGATATACCTAAGAATTGATGGGATCCTACATTGAGAATATGTGTGGAAGTTGAAAAAAGGCTAGAATTACTCCCAATTAAATCATGAGTTACCTACCATGATAGAAAAAGATAATGAAAAATAATAACAAAGTTCCATTGAGTCTATGTTCCAAAAATTATGTGTTGAAGAAGGAAGATTCATGTATGAAAACTTTATGAATTTATTCTATGAAATCTATGATGATAAGTCTAGTATAGTTTGAAAGGGAAATTATGTTGGATCCAGTAAGAAATAATGAATTTTCATTTCCATTTATGGTAATAAATCCTATTATATATGATAATATTAATTTTAAAATAATAAATACCATTCATCAAAAATATGTTCAATTATGGAAAAGTAAATAAGGATAAATTGTGAAGGGATCCAATAAATTTAGAGTTTAGAAGATATCTATTTATAGGTTGAGAAGAATATTTAATTCATGTTTCCATCACTAAGAAGTATTGGAGGATCCATGTTACTCCCATATATTTTTTATTTTACATTTTATATTTAATTCATGGTTACTCATATATGGAGGGAAATTGATGAAAACTATAAAACATTATAACTAAAAATGATAGTCATCATGAAAAGATTTCATTGATATCCTGACATATCCATTAAAAATTTCATTTTTCATCAAAGGATTCATGGATTTTATTTCTAAGAAAAAAATCCATGATAAATATTACTAAAGATTATCCATTAGTTATAGATAAATCTTGAGCATGTTTTTAGAAGAGGCAGTTCTAATAAATCATGAAATCAGGATAGTTCATAGGAAATGATCAGAGTGATGTTTCAAAATCACATATGAAAAATTATTTTGACTGAATAAAAAATTATTCTCAAGTGGTAGATTGTATTTATTTAAAAGGTATCATGAAGAGAATGAAACATACAAAAACTTGAAAAAAAATTAGTGGTTGAATGAGATGAGTACATATGACTAATTTAAAAAAAAACATGAAATAACATTATACTTATAAATATGATTTCGTAATGAGTGATGAATAAAATAATGTATAAATTTGATTTCTAGATTAATCTATCATGTTTTCTACATTGAATTAGCTTATAAAGACTTAGATTTTATTAATTTATGACTAATTTCATAGTGAAATTTGATTCCATAATTCTCTCAAGTTAGTACTATTTTTGTCCCGACCCGTCCTCGTGGCCCGTACCGTGACTACCCCAAGCCCGACTTCCATAGGCCAGGGGCTGGCAACTAGCTCCAAAGGCGTAAATACTGATAACTGGGAAGGCATTGCCTTTATAAAAGGTAAAAAAACACCACTGAGTACAAGCGGAAGCAAAACACTATGTACAAAAGAAAGTGCTGAAAAGTAAATGGGCCAAAATACAAACCCAAATGAAAGTACAACTACAACTGAACAAAGTACAACAGAAAAAGACAACAGCTAGAAGAAAGGAAGCATCTCCTGGGTCGTCCTCGTCGGATCCTACCTGAAGGGTAGGTACAGATGGCGCAGCTCCGGGTCGTCCACCACGGATCCTACCAGAAGGGTATGTACAGATAGCCTCCTCAACGCTCTCGCCTGTCAACCTCCTCCGTGTGTCGTCTTGTCGTCTAGTCCACCTCCGGGTACTGACTCGTCGTGTAGTCCACCTCCGGGTACTGACTCGTCGTGTAGTCCTCGAAGACTCTGCCTATAACACCCCGAGATTTTATGAAAAATATTCTTTTTAATTTCATTAATGTCTTGTGCTGTACGCTACACCAAAAGGATCTTGCACAACACGCATCCTTGACTTGCCTTTCATTACACGCAATTGCGACCTTCCTTGATAGCATGTGTAGTACGCAATACCGAGATTCACTAAACAACGATATGCTATTAAAATATTATTAAAACTAGCCATTATGAATAGTAATAACCACTTTTTGAAATTTTGTAAATTTTATTTTTCAAAATAGAATTAATTTTTGGATTCGTAATATCGAAATTAGCTTAGGGTGAAATTTTGGTGATTTACGGATAACTTTCATATTTTGATGAATAGTGAATAATACTAAATTTTAATTAAAAACATCTTTTTCAATCGAAATAATTAATAATGATAAATTATTAATTTGAGTGGTTTTAAAGTATATTTAGAATATATTTTTACAATTTAATATAATGTTGGTCATTGGATGTAATTTCACATTTAAACCAGTTATAAACAAGTGTCAATCTTTTGAAAGTTATTATCTCTTAAAAACACGCCTTTTGTTTTGACGACGGGAATTAATTTTTAATTTAATTAATGAAAATGATATGTTTTGAATTTGGTAAAATAGAAATCATTTTTTAGTTCATAATATCAAATATAGCTTATGCCTAATTTTTGGCATTTTTCTGAAAACTTTCAATTTTTGATGAATAGTGAAACCACTAAGTGGTAGTTAAAAAAAACTGAATTTTTCATAAAACTTAATTTTACCGCTTCTGTGAGTGGAATTTCAAAAATCCAAGAGACACGGTTGATGTCAGTAAGTAAAATTTGGTTCAATGAGATGAAAATAATTTTTTGGTGAATAGTAACTTTTTATTTTTTTACCACGGTTAAAAGTAAATAGGGTAATTATTGGTAGAAATGATATTATTATTACCCTAACACATGTCCTAATTCTATTGGACAAGTTTAATTCGACCAAAAACAAACTTAGGAATAAAATATGACCATTTAGGCCCACTTGTATTAGATTAGGACATTTATTATTAATTTATTTATAGAAGGGGTAAAAGAGTTAAAATCAAAGTTTATTTACTAAAACATTTTTAATATGGGGTTATAAATAAGATAAATTTGACTATAAATATTCATTAGAAAGATTAAAATCTTTCCTACATAATGATAATTTATTTTTAATTTTTAGACATTATATAAGTTTATTTATTTATGACACAACGATGATGCAGTAATTATCTTATTAATGAAATATTGACATAATTGATGTTATAAATACCCAAATAAATATAATTTGAGACTTTTTATGAATTTAACTAATTTTCTAGGTCAATATGACATGATAGTATTGATTTAATGTACTTTGTTCGAACTTATCATTCTTTTATGATTTTCACAAAAATCAATTACTAAATAGTGTCAAAATTGACATAAAATAGTTTTTAAAACAAATATTATATTATTAATTGTTATTTTATTCCTAAAAATATAAGGATAGGCCAAATGACTTAGATAAGGTTATATATATTAATAATAAACAATTTGGGGTTCGTTTGGCTTCTTATAGTAAGATTATTAACCTTATAGTGTAAGAACACAAGAAGACACGGTAAAAGTAAAATTATTTAACTTAATTTTAAATCTAAATGATAAGGTTAAAATAGGAGCCTAAACTTGTCTAAATTGTATTGGATGAGAGGATTTCGACCCTTCCCCAACTTATCCTAGAAATAAATCAATTTGGAGCTATTTAAATCTGATCTTGACTTTATAATAAAATAATATTTTTAGTTATTCCAAAGGTGCCCCTCTCCTCCCTTATAAAAGGGAACCTCCTCCCTCTCTTCCTCACACAACATTGAGCCTTCAAGCTCGTCCAACCCCTGCCAAATTATCCTCTCCACTTCCCTAGAAACGTCCTAGAGGTTCTGGTCTTCCTCAAAGACCAATTTTAGTGCCTTAAGAGGAGGTCTCAAAGAGGCGCTTCAAAGAATAGGTAATTTCGGTTACCGATTCATTCACCTTTATATCTTCTTTCACTTCTTCTTCTTAGGTTGTTTCATTATGAAGTAATAACATCAGTATCATTCATATACTGATATGTTATTATAATTATGAAACAACCCTATTTCACCATCTATCCATCCTACGGAAAACGAAATCACCGCGCGTGCGTACGTACGAAATACCGTCTCCACGCCGTGGTGAAATCTATTTTCCACCACCACCTTACTTGGATGGGTATAATGGTGTAAATAATAACTATATATTATTATTTTAAAGTGATATTGATTCTGAAATAGTATACATACACTCCAATTCAGTCCCACGGTCATGATAACGATATCATCGCTCGTGCGTACGTACGGACTACCGTCTCCACGACGCGATGAGATTCATTCTCCACTTTAACCATTAATGAATGATTGTAAAGTATATATAATAAGTAATCATGAAATATATAACATAATAATGATACTGGATTTATGTGTATATATATGTATGTCATCTACTTAATTCCGTTCAACTCAATAAGGAAACGAAAATAGCATTCATGCGTACGTACGGCCTACCGTCTCCATGAACGGTGTATTTATTTCCATTTACTAATTTATTATATATATGTATATTCTGAATATATATAATATATAAATCATGTTTTATATTCTGGAATTAAGTAATCATGATCTACGTAATCATATGAATAATTACAAGTCAAAACACGGACGGCAAATGAAACGATTTTACCCAAAATGCTCTTTAACATGGAATTTACAAAAGAACGGGTAAAATAAAGTCATAAGTGAACCATATATGATATCATAACAATTAGTATGATTCTGGAATAAGTCAATGACATTATTTAAATCATTATACAGGAGGTTCAGACACTTACGAAGCAAATCGGACCTAAGGTAAGGGAAATATCACAATCTCATTTTCATCCGAGATTGTTTATACTTTGGCATTTACTGGGGTGTATTTTATCATCCACATCCATGTTTCCTCAATATGTAATATTATTTCTATTCACCTACAATTGTTTTAATCCTATTTTACCCTTCGGTGAGTTTTTATTAAAAGATATGAAAGGAATCTTTTGTCGTTTTACGTATGAGATAATTTTTGTCTTTTCCGACAAAAGTACGAGAAGAATGTTTTTTAACTTATACGGCATGAATGGATTTTTAAAACATTATTTCCAAGAAGCTTCCTTTACAAGTTTTCAAGTTTATTTTTAATCAACTTCTTTTATTTTAAAATTTTATGACATGTTAAGAAAGGAAAAGTGTTTTTGAAGTAGAAAGGATATTTTCCTCAAGAATGAAGTTCAACTGTTTTATCAAAATTATTTTCCATCTATGATAATAAAGGGTTCTGTTTTTATCCCTATTATTACATTGATTTGGTTATGTTGTATATGAATTGGTTTATGATGTCATGATGTTTAAGATTCCCATTTTTATTACATGGGTTATGTAATGATGTATGATTTATGATTTTGTGGCACACATAAGAATGGTATTATTATGAAATGGGTGGGACCTATATCTCCCTCCAATGCATTGGGTAAAGATTTTATATCTCATGAGATAGACATGGCTGGAATGGTAGGTTATACCGTTTCATTGAAACAGGACTGAAACGAGGGTGACTCGGTTCAGAAAGGGACTTTGTCCACTAAGATAGTCTTGGGAATGAGTCTTGACTAATAAGAAATGATTCTCTATGATTATGTGTGTATGACACAATGTTTAATGTTTTAAGTTATGATTATTGTGATTACATTTCACTGCCTTGAGTTACCCCAGGTTATGAAATTATGATCTCTTTTACAGGTTAAGATTTCCAAAAGTTATGTGCTTATGTATATGATGTGATTGATATTTCTTTTGTTTACCCTTACTGAGAATTTGAGCTCACCCTTTTATGTTTTCTTTTCCCCATGATATAAAGAAAGCTTTTAGGTATAAAAAAAAGGAAGATCTTTATGGGAGATGTTGAAGATCTTTCACCAGGATTAGAAGATTATATTCCGAGTTTCCAAAGACACTAAACTATTACGATCCTTGTGTGTGTGTTTTTGTAATGTACTAAGTATTCCACAAAAGTAATGTAATGTCCATGTACGTCAAGCTTCGGGTCTCTACAGTTGGTATCATAGGAAAGGTTTAGTCAACCTTTGGAAACTAAGATGTGAGAACGTTAGTGAAATCCCTAGAGATATTTCTAAGGTATGTCTAGGGATGTCCCTAAGGATAAATATACGTATAGGATATAGTCCTAGAACTACGGTAACGATCTTTGAATTTAACCTAAGATGTTAGATATTGAGGGTACTCCCCCTTTACTATGTTTTTTTCTCTTGCATGATTTTTGCCTCTCACAAGATTCTTTCTGTGTTTTAGTTAATGGCGGGAACCAAAAGGAATTCGGTTAACATTGAATCCAATGGACAAATTGGTGACTATGAGCAACAAAATTGTGTAATTACTAGAAAGAAAGATATTGTGATTATGCTGAATCAGTCATCGCGATATATGATTAACAAGGTGAAATTTAGTGGTATGCCTAATTCATCAAAGAAGAGGAAGATAAACTATTATTCATGTTCGCATGTTGAGGAGCATAAATAAAGGAAGATTGAGATTTCTAAAGAAGGGAAGAAGAACCTTGAGGAATACCTCAAATGGAGGGACCGGTGTTATCTGTGTGGAGAAATGGGTCATAGAGTGACAGACTGTTATAGAGTTCAATGTCTTATTTGCGGAGAACATGGGCATTACCAAACTCAATGCCCTGACCTAAAACGTTACTTCTAAATCAAGGAAAGACTTATTCCAGGACAATCATTGAAGTGGATGGACTGAAGTTTTTATGTATTGGTATTCAAGAATAATGTTGTTGAGGTACTTTTATGGTGTATTGAAATATTTATGTATTGGTCTATTGTGGTTTTCAATAATTTTAAGGTACCGGTAACCATGAAAAGTGATTCAAATATTTTGGAAAGTAGATGATATGCGCATAATGAAGGGAAAATGATAAAATGAAATGTTTAATAGTATTCATGAGCTCATGATTGATATAAGGACTAAGTGATATCATGGTTTGAGTATATAGAATTTTGAGGATTTTGGTATGTGGAAGGTGTTAACTTTTAACTGCATTCATGTTTTCACTAAGGTTCAATGGGTATTCAAGAGAATACATGATTAAGGACTTTGAATGTTTGGAATGTGACCAACAATACATATCTTATGATATATGGGGATCAACGATGGTATTAAATCTCTGGTAATCGTTTTCACTATGTTATGAGAGTGGATTGCAGTATTATGGATAAGCCTAAAGATTAGAATGGATTATGTTGGACATAAGTTAGTATTGTTTAAGGATAAAAGATTTTTCGATATTATTGAGGGGATGTTATAGTAATATAGTTTTAGAAAAAGGATAACCTGCAGGATGGGTGACAGCCCATCGCGTCGGACAAGGCTGTAGGAATCGAACCCACAACCGAAGTGCGACTGGCCTTTATCGCCTACCACTGGCCTACAGGAAGTCCCTGTTTAGTAGAAACTAGTTTTATTATATTAAGCAGTATGATATATGAAGTATATGTCCATTTTAGGAACCATATATGACTAATCTCACTATAGAATGACTTATGTATATTTAATAACTTTTGCTAACCTTTTGTTTGAGACAGATGGAATGACCCATCATTCTATCACATGATCTGCTAACACTTCACGAATAACAAATTCAACTTCATTTATCTAAGAGATGAAGTGGAAATTGTTCAAGGCACGAACAACAGTGAGATTGTATCAAAATAAAGTAAGTATTCAAATTCTTCAACTATAGGGAAACGATCTTGAAAACCAAAAATGTTGTCCAAGTGCTCTTATATCTGATTAATCAGATGGTGCCTTAGATCGTCACAAATTTATGGCTTTGTGATTGCTAGATTTTCCATAGCCATGTTCTCTACCACTCTCCATCAGAACATGATGGTTAGATTTCTCTTCCATATCCATATTTTCACCTATGTGGAAACCCAGTGATTAGTTTATTTGGGTAACCGTTACGTTTCATACATTTGTTTTTAAAAATTGGTTTTGGTATTCCTTTTACGATTTGGGTTTCGATTAAAGAAACTTTCGAATAGTAAACCATTTATAACCCCGACGAATTTCGAGGGTGAAATTCATTTTAAGGGGGGTAGAATGTAGCACCCCGAGACTTTATGAAAAATATTCTTTTTAATTTCATTAATGTCTTGTGCTGTACGCTACACCAAAACGAGCTTGCACAACATGCATCCTTGACTTGCCTTTCATTACACGCAATTACGACCTTCCTTGATAGCGTGTGTAGTACGCAATACCGAGTCTATCTAAACAATGATATTCTATTAAAATATTATTAAAACTAGCCATTATGAATAGTAATAACCACTTTTTGAAATTTTTTAAATTTTATTTTTCAAAATGGAATTCATTTTTGGATTCGTAATATCGAAATTAGCTTAGGGTGAAATTTTGGTGATTTACGGATAACTTTCATATTTTGATGAATAGTGAAAATTAATAAATTTTAATTAAAAACAACTTTTTCAATCGAAATAATTAATAGTGATAAATTATTAATTTGAGTGGTTTTAAAGTATATTTAGAATATATTTTTACAATTTAATATAATTTTGGTCATTGGATGTAATTTCACATTTAAAGCAGTTATAAACAATTGTTAATCTTTTGATAATTATTATCTCTTAAAAACACGCCTTTTGTTTTGATGACGGGAATTAATTTTTAAATTAATTAAAGAAACTGATATATTTTGAATTTGGGAAAATAGAAATCATTTTTGAGTTTATAATATCAAATATAGCTTAGGCCTAATTTTTGGCATTTTTCTGAAAACTTTCATTTTTTGATGAATAGTGAAACCACTAAGTGGTAGTTAAAAAAACTAAATTTTTCATAAAACATAATTTTACCGCTTCTGTGAGTGGAATTTCAAAACTCCGAGAGACACGGTTGATGTCAGTAAGTAAAATGTGGTTCAATTAGATGAAAATAATTTTTTGGTGAATAGTAACTTTTTATTTTTTTTACCACGGTTAAAAGTAAATAGGGTAATTATGTGTAGAAATTATATTATTATTACCCTAACACATGTCCTAATTCTATTGGACAAGTGTAATTCGACCAAAAACAAACTTAGGAATAAAATATGACCATTTAGGCCCACTTGGATTAGATTAGGACATTTATTATTAATTTATTTAAAGAAGGGTTAAAAGAGTTAAAATCAAAGTTTATTTACTAAAACATTTTTAATATGGGGTTATACATAAGATAAATTCAACTATAAATATTCATTAGAAAGATAAAAATCGTTCCTACATAATGGTAATTTATTTGTAATTTTTAGACATTAAATAATTTTATTTATTTATGACACAACAATGATGCAGTAATTATCTTATTAATGAAATATTGACATAATTGATGTTATAAATACCCAAATAAATATAATTTGAGACTTTTTATAAATTACACTACTTTTATAGGTTAATATGACATGTTAGTATTGATTTAATTTACATTTTTCGAACTTATCATTCTGTTATGAGTTTCACAAAAATCAATTACTAAATAGTGTCAAAATTGGCATAAAATAGTTTTTAAAACAAATATTATATTATTAATTGTTATTTTATTCATAAAAATCTATAGTTCGGCCAAATGACTTAGATAAGGTTATATATATTAATAATAAACAATTTGGGGTTCTTTTGGCTTCTTATAGTATGTTTATTAACCTTATAGTGTAAGAACACAAGAAGACACGGTAAAAGTAAAATTATTTAACTTCATGTTAAATCTAAATGACAAGGTTAAAATAGGAACCTAAAATTGTCTAAATTGTATTGGATGAGAGGATTTCGACCCATACCCACCTTAGCATAGGAATAAATCAATTTAGAGATATTTAAAACCGAACTTGACTTTATAATAAAATAATATTTTTAGTTATTCCAAAGGTGCCCCTCTCCTCCCTTATAAAAGGGCACCTCCTCCCTCTCTTCCTCACACAACATTGAGCCTTCAAGATCGTCCAAACCCTGCCAAATTCTCTTCTCCACTTCCCTGGAAACATCCTAGAGGTTCTGATCTTCCTCAAAGACCAATTTTAGTACCTTAAGAGGAGGTCTCAAAGAGGCGCTTCAAAGAAGAGGTAATTTCCGTTACCGATTCTTTCACCTTTATTTCTTCTTCCACTTCTTCTTCTTAGGTTGTTTCATTATGAAGTAATAACATCAGTATCACTCATATACTGATATGTTATTATAAGTATGAAACAAACCTATTTCACTATCTATCCATCCTACGGAAAATGAAATCACCGCGCGTGCGTACGTACGGAATACCGTCTCCACGCCGTGGTGAAATCTATTTTCCACCACCACCTTACTTGGATGGGTATAATGGTGTAAATAATAACTATATATTATTATTTTAAAGTGATATTGATTCTTAAATAGTATACATACACTCCAATTCAGTCCCATGATCATGAGAACGATATCATCGCTCGAGCGTACGTACGAACTACCGTCTCCAGGACGCGATGAGATTCATTCTCCACTTTAACCATTAATGAATGATTGTAAAGTATATATAATAAGTAATCATGAAATATATGACATAATAATGTTACTGGATTTATGTGCATATATATGTATTTAATCTACTTAATTCCGTTCAACTCAATAAGGAAACGAAAACAGCGTTCCTGCGTACGTACGGCCTACCGTCTCCATGAACGGTGTATTTCAATCCATTTACTGATTTATTATATATATTTATATTCTGAATATATATTATATATAAATAATGTTTTATATTTTGGAATTAATTAATCATGATCTAATTAATCTTATGAAAAATTACATGTCAAAACACGAACGACAAATGAAACGATTTTACCCAAAACGCTCTTTAACATGAAATTTATAAAAGAACGGGTAAAATAAAGTCATAAGTGAACCATATATGATATCATAACAATTAGTATGATTCTGGAATAAGTCAATGACTTTATTTGAATCATTATACAGGAGGTTCGGACACTTACGAAGCAAATCGGACCTAAGGTAAGGGAAATATCACAATCTCATTTTCATCTGAGATTGTTTATACTTTGGCATTTACTGGGGTGTATTTTATCATCCACATCAATTTTTCCTCAATATGTAATATTATTTACATTCACCTATAATTGTTTTAATACTATTGTACACTTCTGTGAGTTTTTAGTAAAAGATATGAAAGGAATCTTTTGTCATTTTTCGTACGAGATACTATTTGACCTTTCCGAAAAAAGTACGAGAAGAATGTTTTTTTAACTTATACGGCATGAATGGATTTTTAAAACATTATTTCCAAGAAGCTTCCTTTGCAAATTTTCATGTTTATTTTTAATCAACTTCATTTATTTTAAAATTGAATGACATGTTAAGAAAGGAAAAGTGTTTTTGAAGTAGAAAGGATATTTTCCTCAAGAATGAAGTTCAAGTGTTTTATCAAAATTATTTTCCATCTAAGATAATAAAGGGTTCTGTTTTTATCCCTATTATTACATTGATTTGGTTATGTTGTATATGAATTGTTTTATGATGTCATGATGTTTAAGATTCCCATTTTTATTACATGGTTTATGTAATGATGTATGATTTATGATTTTGTGGCACACATAAGAATGGTATCATTATGAGATGGGTGGGACCTATATCTCCCTCCAATGCATTGGGTAAAGATTTTATATCTCATGAGATAGACATGGCTGGAATGGTAGGTTATACCGGTTCAGTGAAACAGGACTGAAACGAGGGTGACTCGGTTCAGAAAGGGAATTTGTCCACTAAGATAGTCTTGGCAATGAGTCATGACTAATAAGAAATGATTCTCTATGATTATGTGTGTATGCCACAATGTTTAATGTTTTAAGTTATGATTATTGTGATTACATTTCACTGCCATGAGTTACCCCAGGATATGAAATTATGATCTCTTTTACAGGTTAAGATTTCCAAAAGTTATGTGCTTATGTATATGATGTGATTGATATTTCTTTTGTTTACACATACTGAGCATTTGAGCTCACCCTTTTATGTTTTCTTTTACCCAGGATATAAAGAAAGGTTTTAGGTATAAAAAAAGGAAGATCTTTATGGGAGATGTTGAAGATCTTTCACCAGGATTAGAAGATTATATTCCGAGTTTCCAAATACACTAAACTATTACGATCCTTGTGTGTGTGTTTTTGTAATGTACTATGTATTCCGCAAAAGTAATGTAATGTCCATGTACGTCAAGCTTTGGGTCTCTACACGGCCTCCATCATCACTGCCCGTCGTCTGCAACCAACACAACGAGGTGCAGGCATAGCCCGTGCAGGGGTGAGTATAACGATACTCAGTAGGGACCCCGAGACCCTCAAGGTCTCACTAAAACCAACAAGGATAACCACAAAGAATATCTCAACAGATAACCTCTACTTAGGTATATACCCATACATATACCTAAGTTATCATGTAACCCATCTCAAACATGAGGTTAACACAAGGTCAAAAGTCTCAGCTCAAACCAGGATTTTCATTATCGAAACCGTAACTGCTGAAAAGCTCCGTCTCTGGAGTGTACAGTGGTCCTGTCACGACTCCGAGGTACTACTCACTAACCTATGACTGCTGAGGTACTCCTCTTATCGAGTACTGTGGGCCTGCCGCTACAACTAAGCGCTTCCCACCATGGGTCTGCCGCTACAACCAAGTGCTCTCGTGTGCCGCTACAACCAAACACACGTCTGTTGTGGGTCTGCCGCTACAACCAAGTGCTCCTCTGTGTCGCTACAACCAAGCGCACCTCTGTTGTGGGTCTGCTTCTACAACCAAGCGCTCCCCACTGGGCTACTCATAACACACCGAGTCGATCGGTCAAGCAGTCGTCAGGTCTCAGCTGGCTACGTGGTCTCTGTACTCTGTATGCTCGTCTCTGGGAGGGTCCGCTCCACGAGCTACAGGTCGATACTCCAAGTATCTCAATGTTCTACGAAGAAGTATCTGAAGGACCGCCTCGTCTTAGGCGTCTCAACGCAACAGACGGCGTGTCAATCGGATGCATGGTCTGTGAGTTATTAGCATTTTCGTCCCAGGGGCCCGGTTGGTTTCGGGTGCGAACCAACCCAGCCGTATCTCAACTGTACCCTGAACTCTCATAGGGTATACTCATAGGGACCGTTTCTCAACGAGATCACCAACGCCGCAGACGGTTCATCAAACGGACGTCCTGTCAGAAAGGTATCAGCTTTTCCGTTCCAGCGGCCCGGTTGGATTTCGGGTGCGATCCAACCCGGCCACTATCCATCTGTATCCAAATCTCGGGAAAAGTATGCCAAAAGTTCCGTCTCATCAAGAGGAAAACAACGAGATAGACGGCGCGTCAATCGGACGCCCAGTCTGTGAGTTATTGGCTTTCTCGTTCCATGGGGCCCGGTTGGTTTCGTGAGCGAACCAACCCGACCGCACTCCGAAGACATCCAAACCTCGAGCGGAGTAAGCCAAAAGATTTGTCTCACTTATAGGAATCCATCAAAGTCAACGGCACATCAATCGGACGTCCGGAGCTCAAGATATAAGTGTTTCCGCTCCGAGGGCCTGGTTTGTTTCGTATCCAAACCAACCCGGCCGAACCCAAAGTAATCCAAAACCTTGATTGTGATATACCGAAACGACCGTCTCGATCCAAGTATCGCGTTTCCGCTGACGGAAAGTCGTTTGGAGGCTCGTAGCTCATGTTACGGGCTTTTGACTGAAAGTGGTCCGAAAACGGGGGGTCTGGGCCTGGGGCGACCCGGCCTGACCCCCCAGGGCGGCCGAACCGGGTCGACCCGACCTGGGTCTGACCCGGCTGGGCCCGGCCCAGCCCGGCTCGGTCTAGCTTGGTCTGGCCCAACCGGCTGGCCGTGGCTCAGCAAGTGTGGCCGAGCCGAATCGCGGAGCGGGGTGTCCCCCGCCCGCCGCTAATTGACGCCGGTGGCGTATCCGCCGGCCGCCAACCCTCCGGCAGCGCGCCACTGCTGCCGCCTTCCGCGGACCACCGGACGTGCTCCGGTGGTCTGTTCCTCCTGCAATCTTCGCCTATGGTCCCCCCGGGACCCCACCTTCTCTGCGAAGGAAGTCAAACGCCAAAACGTCCTGCTTCATCGTCACTCGTCAATCCGCACGTCAAAACGAAACGCGCCGTCTTCGTGGTTCTCCAGCGCAGCGTGCTGGCGCCGCGCCCCTTCACAGTGGCCCGACTCCGTCCGCAGATGTCTTCGGGTTTCTTCGACGCGGCGCGACGGCATCGCATGCTTGTTCTTCTTTTCACGGTGCGGCGCGACGGCGCCGCGCATATCTTCCCCATGAAACCACGTGGTGCGACGGCACCATGCTTTCTCGTACCAACCACAAGAAACCAACACAAAAATAACGAGGAGGGTCGGTCGTGTTTGTGGGGTCCGACCCCCTCGCGTTATTCGATAACAAATGGTTTTAATCCACGATCATCATCAAGTTGGTATTCACAAACAATTAAATAAATAAAACCCCTACGTTCTTTCCATAAACAAAGGTAAACTTCCAACCTGCAATTAAATACCTACGCGGATCAACTTAATAAGGAGTAGATCCATGTTCTTCGTTTAGAAGAAAAATTATGGAAAAAAAAGAAATATTCCCAACTTAAATCCCTACCTTGGAATCGAAGCTCGTCGATCGATGACAAAGTTGAGGAAAGAAGATGAAGAGGTTCATCATTCTTTGCGTCCACCAAGCTCTTCCAAACCGAGTTGTGTTGGCTGGTGGAAGACGTTCCACATCGGTAGGTGTCCGGGGAAGAATTCGAAGAGGATCGGCGTTCTTCATCGGTGGAGCGTTCTTCGTTCGCGAAGTTAAGCTTCTTCCCAAGTGTTGGGCGTCGCAGTATTTTACCAGCGCTCCGTTGCTTGGTGAAGCCGTCCTCAAACCCTCTCCCAAGATCCCTATATATAGGAGAGGAGGAGAGGTGTGTGACCATTGTGGTAACATAACTTTTTTTTTAAAAAAAGGGGACGGGTGAAATAAATTGCTTTGACGCAATTTATGAGGTCCGTTGGCACCACATAAGATGGGAGGGTTCCAAGGAGTTTCTCCCCATTTAATGGGGAGTTGAGGAATTAAGAGGCTCTCCCTCATCAATTAGGGAGAGTTGAGAGGTTTCCTCTCCTCCCATTAATAGGGGGGTTAAGCCCCGTGTGGTCCCTACCATAATAAACCACCCACGGGAGGTTTAGTTCGAGTGGGCCCCACCACCATAACCTCTCAAGGGAGGTTAAGGTGTGGTGACCCCACCTCCAACCTCCATGAGGAGGTTTCAACCACCACACTCCCAATGGCGGCTGAAATAAAATAATGTGCATGACACGTTATTTTATTATTACTCTTTTTTAAAGAAAACCCAAAAACTAACTTCCGCTCTCGTTTAAACGCAACTACGGAAAAAGTCTCTTTAAGAAGATACAGGTGTTGCGAGCTCATCGGAGACCTCAGATTTCAATTCCGAGCACCGGTTCAAAAGATAGAAAAACCCTCTCGTTCGTTTACTGAACGTACCCGAGCCAAACTTCGGAAATTGATTCCGGGCACTCCGGGCCTCGGAATCAAGTGCCGTCAGAAACTGCGTTCTTGAAAAATTCCAATGAAAATTAAGAAAAAAATTTTCCTTGAAATTTCCGGGTCTTTACATTACTCCCACCATAGGGCTTTACGTCCCCGTAAAGCTTCACTACAAACTTAGGGATACAAAGGCGGTACTGAGCACACATCTGAGCCTTCTACTCCCATGTGCTCACCTGGAGGTTCCTGTGCTGCCAAAGAAAGTGCATCAGAGGAATCGATCATCCCCATAGGATCCGCTCCTGTCAATCCTTGATCCCCACTAGAACCTCCGTGGATGTAACCCCATTGCCATTGTCCTGCTCCTCATGGTCGATGATCTGCGAAGGGTCGAGAATGTATCTCCTCAGTTGAGATAACTGGAAAACGTCGTGCACCTAGTGCAACTGAGGTGGATGGGTCAAGCGGTAAACCACCTCGCCTACCTAGCTGTGGACCTAGAAAGGTCCATTGAACCTCAGAGTTTACTTGCCGCCTTGGCCACAACTCCGTAAACTTCGTTGAGGTGAGACCCGTATAAGGACGTGATCATCATCCTCAAACTCTAGAGCTCTCCAATTCCTGTTAGAACTGGAACTCGAAACGACTGCCGCTACAAGGCTAAGGTTGACCGACTCAAGAGTGATCGGTCACACCCTCCTGTGAAAGAGTTTATCCTGTGCTACCTGGGGTTTCCTTTTCGCCGACCAAGGAGAACTCATCCCGACGTTTGCCTAAAACAGTCAATTTGAGTATGAAAAGGTATTGCCCATTCCATACTCAAACTAACGTCGTAAGGCCTCGACGCTGCCACCAAGAGATTCCAACCGGAACTCTCACCTCGAGGGTCTGACCACACCTTCGGCGTAAGTGTGATTATCGAGTCTCCTCCCAAGGTATCTCCAGACGTGATGGTCAAGTCCACGGCTTACTGGAAACTCTAGGTCTGGAACAATATTTGTGAAAGCAAGGAATGATTCATATCGACGTCCGTTACTACAACAGCTAGTAGTGGAAACAGACTATCCCTTGAATCATTTTTAGGGACACTGGGTCACACTCCTTGCCGCAAGCAGCCGCACTCTTCCACCGCCCTCCATCTCCCTTAGCCTGGCGGGGATAACTAAGGTGGGTGGTTATAACATGTTAAGATGTACACCACCTCATACTGTTCTCCTAGCTCTGCCTCCACATATGTTTCTTCGCAGACTCATCTATCCTTAAAGCTTCCACTTCTTGAAAAATTTAACACGCCCGAGTCTCTAAGACTGGCAACAGTTTCCTGTTTCTTACTGCACTGTGCAGTCTTCATCCGCTCTTGGATGACCTGGACCTTCTTTAGTCTCACACGAGCTACTATGATTTCTTCTTTGCCGATAAGAGAAATCCAGTCTCATCCCTTGGATGAACCACATTCATTTCCTAATACAGTCAATCCTAACATGAATGATGCATTCATGCCATGGATGACGTCGTAAGGCCTCGACGTAACTACCAAGATATCCGACTATCACTCTCTCCTCCAAGGGTTGAGTCACACTATCGGCATCAGTGTGAGGTCACTGGGTCTCCTCCAGTAGAAATCTCAAAAGTGAGGGTCAAGTCAACAGTCTTAAACAGGACCACTCAGTATCAACAAAACAAAAAGGATAGGAAAGCAAACATCACAAGATAAGTGTCTTTTTATTATTACATCTCATAGTACAAAAACATGAATACAACAACAACATGGAACTAGAAGTACAAGAGACGTATCCACTAGTTCTGCTCCTTTCCACATGCTCCCGGAGCTCTACTGCCTTGTCCACTGCTCAGCTGTTTCTCAAGCACTCGCCGCTGCTTTTGTCTCGGTGGCTCCTCCAACACCCGCTGATCAACCGTACGAGGATTCGGACAGTCACGTGCCAGGCGACCCTTTCCGCCCCATGAGTAACACTGTCTGTTTCTGGCACACCTAGCTCTAACCCCACCTCGGGTGCCCCGCACCACCGGTCCTAAAACCCGAGATCGTCCAACTGCTAGTCTGGTCCTCCTGGACCTCTGCATCATCTGTCTACGGCCCATAGATGACTCGGCTACTGATCGAAAAACATGCAGCAAAGGCAGAAGCTCCTGTACATGCTCGAGGTGTAGAGATACTGGCACAAACTCCACCCTGAAGAAGGTCTTGAAGTCTTCCCATGCGAAGGTCATCCCGTCACAAAACTGGGACAAGTGGATCCACCACCTGCCTGCTGCTGCCTGAAGGAGGATGGCAGCAAAGATCACCATGAAGTCTACCAGCATCCCCACCAGCCTGAAGACTCTCACCACAGCTTCCAGCCAATCCTCAGCCGCCTACGGGTCTGTCTCTCCCCGGAACCTGGGTGGCCTCTGGCACTGGAACTCGTGCAGTGCGCTCAAGCGATGTGCACCCTCTGCTGCTGGGGCTGGTGGAATCGGTGGCCCAACGGGTAGTAGAACCGCTGGTGCCTCTGCTGGTGTCTCAACTGGAAAAGGGCCCTGTACTGAGGCCACGCCGCTCGACGGGCTGTCAGTACGAACCACTCTCGGGGATCTAGCTGGTCGTCTGAGAAAAGGCATCCGGAAAGAAACAACGTAACATGGTCAAATGATTATATCTATTGAGCTGACCTGGTTTGAGCTGTTTTAAGGGAAAACCTTTGAAAACACACACACAATCAGTGTTTTCATGCACAAAGTCAGAAATCAGTTGTCAGGGTCCTGGTGTATGGATACGTCGGCCGCCCGCACCAACACTGGACTCCCTGAACTGAAAACCACACTCGGTAATCATAACACTATTTCTTCACAGAAAGAAAATATCAGAGTTATAAGTTCTGCGGTATAACCGACCCCTTTGATACCAATTTCTCATGACCCGTCCTCGGGGCCCGTGCCGTGACTACCCCAAGCCCAACTTCCATAGGCCAGGTGTTGGCTACTACCACCAAAGGCGTAAATCCCTATAACTGGGAAGGAATTGCCTCTATAAAAGGTAAACAAAACACCACTGAGTACAAGCGGAAGCAAAACACTAAGTACAAAAGAAAGTGCTGAAAAGTAAATGGGCCAGAATACAAACCCAAATGAAAATACAACTACAACTGAACAATGTACAACAGAAAAAGACAACAGCTGGAAGAAAGGAAGCAGCTCCTGGGTCTTCCTCGTTGGATCCTACCTGAAGGGTATGTACAGATGGCGTAGCTCTTGGTCGTCCACCACGGATCCTCCCATAAGGGTATGTACAGATAGCCTCCTCAACGCTCTATCCCGTCAACCTCCTCCGTGTGTCGTCTCGTCGTGTAGTCCACCTCCGGGTACTGACTCGTCATATAGTCCACCTACGGGTACTAACTCGTCGTGTAGTCCTCGAAGACTCGGCCTCCGTCAGCATTGCCTGTCGTCTGCAGCCAACACAACCAGGTGTGGGCATAGCCCGTGCAGGGGTGAGTATAACGATACTCAGTAGCGACCCCGAGACCCTCAAGGTCTCACTAATACCAACAAGGATAACCACAAAGAAGATCTCAACAGATAACCTCTACTTAGGTATATACCAATACATATACCTAAGTTATCAAGTAACCCATCTCAAACATGAGATAAACACAAGGTCAAAAGTCTCAACTCAAACCAGGATTTTCATTATCGAAACTGTAACTGCTGATGAGCTCTGTCTCTGGAGTGTACAGTGGTCTTGTCACGACTCTGAGGTACTGCTCACTAACCTAAAACTGCTGAGGTACTCCTCCTGTCGAGTACTGTGGGCCTGCCGCTACAACCAAGCGTTTCCCACCATGGGTCTGCCGCTACAACCAAGCGCTCCCGTGTGCCGCTACAACCAAGCGCAGCTATGTCGTGGGTCTGCCGCTACAACCATGTGCTCCCATGTGCCTCTACAACCAAGCGCACCTCTGTCATGGGTCTGCCGCTACAACCAAGCGCTCCCCACTGGGCTACCCGTAACACAGCGAGTCGATCGGTCAAGCAGTCGTCAGGTCTCAGCCGGCTATTCGGTCTCCGTACTCGGTATGCTCGTCTCTGGGAGGGTCCGCTCCACGAGCTACAGGTAGATACTCAAAGTATCTCAAAGTTCCACGAATAAGTATCTCAAGGACCGCCTTGTCTTAGGGGTCTCAACGCAACAGAAGGCGCGTCAATCGGACGCCCAATCTGTGAGTTATTAGCCTTTTCGTCCCAGGGGCCCGGTTGGTTTCGTGTGCGAACCAACCCGGCCGTATCTCAACTATACCCCAAACTCTCATAGGGTATGATCATAGGGACCGTTTCTCAACGAGTTCACCAACGCCGCTGACGGTTCATCAAACAGACGTCCTGTTAGAAAGGTATCAGCTTTTCCGTTCTAGGGGCTCGGTTGGATTTCGGGTGCGATCCAACCCGACCACTATCCAACTGTATCCAAATCTCGTGCGAAGTATGCCAAAAGTTCCGTCTCATCAAGAGGAAAACAACGAGAGATACGGCGCGTCAATCGGACGAACGGTCAGTGAGTTATTGGCTTTCTCGTTCCAGGGGCCCGGTTGGTTTCGTGAGCGAACCAACCCAACAACACTCCGACGGCATCCAATCCTCGAGTGGAGTAAGACAAAAGATCTGTCTCACATAGAGGAATCCATCAATGTCGACGGCACGTTAATCGGACGTCCGTAGCTCAATATATAAGTGTTTCCGCTCTGAGGGCCCGGTTGGTTTCATATCCGAACCAACTCGGCCGAAACCATAGTAATCCGAAACCTTGAGTGCGATATACTAAAATGACCGTCTCGATCCAAGGATCGTGTTTCTGCTGATGAAGAGTCGTTTGGAGGCTCGTAGCTCATGTTACGGGCTTTTGACTAAAAGTGGTCCGAAAACGGGGGGTCTGGGCCCGGGGCGACCCGGCCCGACCCCGCCCGGGTCGGCCGAACCAGGTCGACCCGACCGGGGTCCGACCCGGATGGGCCCGGCCCCGCCCGGCTCGGTCCGGCCCGACCGGCCGGCCGCGGCTCGGCCAGCGTGGCCGAGCCAAATCGCGGAGCGGGGTGTCCCCCGCCCACCGCTAATTGACGCCGGCGGCGGATCCGCTGGCCGCTAACCCTCCGGCGGCGCGCCACCGCCGCCTTCCGCGGACCACCGGACGCGCTCCGGTGGTCCGTTCCTCCTTCCATCTTCGCCTATGGTCCCCCCGGGACCCCACATTCACTTTGAAGGAAGTCAAACTCCAGAACGGCCTGCTTCGTCCTCACCCGTCAATCCGCACGTCAAAACGAAACGCGCCGTCTTCGTGGTTCTCCGGTGCGGCGCGCTGGCGCTGCGCCCCTTCGCCGTGGCCCGACTCCGTCCGTGGATTTCTTCGGGTTTCTTCGACGTGGCGCGACGACGTCGCGTGCTTGTTCTTCTTTTCATGGCGCGGCGCGACGGCGCCGCGCATATCTTCCGCATGAAACCGCGTGGTGCGACGACACCACGCTTTCTTGTACCAACCACAAGAAACCATCACGAAAATAAGTGGGAGGGTCGGCCGTGTTTGTGCGGTCCAACCCCCTCGCGTTATTCGATAACAGATGGTTTTAATCCACGATCATCATCAAGTTGGTATTCACGAACAATTAAATAAATAAAACCCCTACGTTCTTTCCATAAACAAAGGTAAACTTCCAACCTGCAATTAAATACCTACGTGGATCAACTTAATATGGAGTAGATCCGCATACTTCATTTAGAAGAAACATAATGGAAAAAAAAGAAATATTCCCAACTTAAATCCCTACCTTGGAATCGAAGCTTGTCAATCGATGACAAAGTTTCGGAAACAAGACGAAGAGGTTCAGCGTTCTTTGCATCCACCAACCTCTTCCAAACCGAGTTGCGTTGGCTGGTGGAAGACGTTCCACATCGGTAGGTGTCTGGGGAAGAAGTCGAAGAGGATCAGAGTTCTTCGTCGGTGGAGTGTTCTTCATTCGTGAAGTTAAGCTTCTTCCCAAGTGTTGGGCGTCACGGTATTTTACCATCACTCCGTTGCTTGGTGAAGCCATCCCCAAACCCTCTCCCAAGATCCCTATATATTGGAGAGGGGGAGAGGTATGTAACCATTGTGGTTACAAAACATTTTTTTAAAAAAAGGGGGTCTGGTGAAATAAATTTCTTTGACGCAATTTATGAGGTCCGTTGGCACCACTTAAGAGGGGAGGGTGCCAAGGAGTTTTGTCCCCATTTAATGGGGAGTTGAGGAATTAAGAGGCTCTCCCTCATTAATGAGGGAGATTTGAGAGGTTTCCTCTCCTCCCATTAATAGGGGGGTTAAGCCCCGTGTGGTCCCTACCATAATAAACCACCCACGGGAGGTTTAGTTTGGGTGAGCCCCACCACCATAACCTCTCAAGGGAGGTTAAGGTGTGGTGGCCCCACCTCCAACCTCCATGAGGAGCTTTCAACCACCACACTCCCAATGGCGGCTGAAATAAAATAAGGTTCATGACACGTTATTTTATTATTACTCTTTTTTAAAGAAAACCCAAAAACTAACTTCCGCTCTCGATTAAACGCAACTGCGGAAAAAGCCTCTTTAAGAAAATATCGGCGTTGCGAGCTCATCGGTGCCCTCGGATTTCAATTCTGAGCACCGGTTCAAAAGATAGAAAAACCCGCTCATTCGTTTACTTAATGTACCCGATCCAAACTTCAGAAATTGATTCCCGGCACTCCGGGCCTCGGAATCAAGTGTCGTCAAAAACTACGTTCTTGTAAAATTCCAAAAAAAATTAAGAAAAAAAGTTTCCTTGAAATTTCCGGGTCTTTACAATTTTTTTTCCAAAAAGGGCGATAATAAATACAAAAATAAAAGATTTCAATATCGAGTGAGATGTGTAGGTAATTTGTATTTAGTCACACCATTTCATTATTTTAATTAAAGTTGTGTACCTTGAGATAATAATATCTAGTCATCCCATTATCTATAAAACCTTAAAATAATTTTTTAATAATTTAGGATTCTACATCATTTCCATCTTAACCAAATCAAATTGATTGTGGATAAAATCAAATACCTTGAATCATGTGTGGGTTACCTGCTAAATCTTGATGGTCAAAATTTAGGAGGGCTCGTGAAACCCACATGTGTATCAATTATGTTTTTAAAACTGATGTTCGTACTATAATTATATTAAAATATTAAAATTAAACACTAATTCCTAGGCCCACGGAATAATGTATTCTCTGAAGAAAAAAATCACATCCCAGGTCGAACAGTCATTGTAATATAAACATGACCCCTTTTCCACTAGCATGCTGGCCATTACCTATAACTATTGGATAGAATAGGGTCTTGGGAATTAGAAATGGGAAAATAGGGAATAGATTTTTAAAAATATTAATTAATATGATTTCCAAAAAATCCCTACCAATTGTTGCCTGAAAAATTTTTAATTTAGACATCCAATCCAAATAAATTTGGTTAAAACATAAAAGATGATATAATAAATATAAAAAATTATATGTAATGAAATTTCCTCAACCCAAATTGAAATCCATCACACCGTAAATCCATCATTTTCAATTTAAAAATTTCTATAGATATAATTCATGATGGATTTAATTAAAAGAAAATGAAAAATGATTTCTAACTTGGCTTGTGAGGAAGGTGAACTAAATAAAAAAAATAAATTCTAGCATCTATATAATACTAAGGGACCAACCATGCCCAAAACTCTTAACAATCCATGAGTTTCCAAGATAAAAAAATACTAGAAACAAAATTCTAATAATATGTATTATCATAAACATCCTCATTTGGTCACCATCAAAATCCCGCCACCCACTGTCAGCTTCCCCCCTCCTCGGATTGAGTTTATCTTCCCCTCGCGTGACGTAGCAGCCCTGGATCCCACCGCCTCCGATGACCCTACTCACTCGACGAGTAGGGATCCCGCGTCGATCACCATAAATCTTCCCCGAGTAGTGCTATCTGTGATGACGACGTCGATGATCCTGGTTCCTGTAACACCCGAGACTTTTATTTTATATAAATCATCAAAGGAATCTTTTTCTACACAACACTTGCTTGGCTTGCTTTACACGCAATCACGACCTTCCTCGATAGCTTGCGTCGTACGCAATACCGAGTTTCACTAAACAACAATATGCTTTTAAAACTAGCCGTTATGAATAGTAATAACCACTTTTTGAAATTTTATAAATTTTATTTTTCAAAATGGACTTCATTTTTGGACTCAGAATATCAAAATTAGCCTAGGGTAAAATTTTGGTATTTTTCTGAAAACTTTCAATTTTTGATGAATAGTGAAACCACTAAGTGGTAGGTTAAAAACTGAATTTTGCATAAAACATAATTTTACCGCTTCTGTGAATGGAATTTCAAAAATCCGACAGACACGGTTGATATCAGTAAGTAAAATGTTGTTCAATGAGATAAAAATAATTTTTTGGTGAATAGTAACTTTTTACTTTTTTTACCGCGGTTAATAGTCAATAGGGTAACTAAGGGTAAATATGATATTAATATTACCCTAACACATGTCCTAATTCTATTGGACAAGTGTAATTCGACCAAAAACAAACTTAGGAATAAAAATATGACCATTTAGGCCCACTTGGATTAGATTAGGACATTTATTTTTAATTTATTTAAAGAAGGGTTAAAATAGTTAAAATCAAAATTTAATAAGTAAATCATTTTTAATATGGGGTTATACATAAGATAATTTCTACTATAAATATTCATTAGAAATCTAAAACGATTTCCTACATAATGGTATTTTATTTATAATTTTTAGACATTAAATAATTTAATTTATTTATGACACAGTGATGATGCAGTAATTATCCTATTAATGAAATATTGACATAATTGGTGTTATAAACACCAAAATAAATGTCATTTGAGACTTTTTATGCATTCCAATAATTTTATAGGTTACTATGATATATTAATGTTGATTTAATCAACTTGGTTCGAACATATAATTCTTTTATGACTTTCACAAAAATCATATATCAAATAGTGTCAAAATTGACGGAAAATAGTTTTTGAATCAAATATTATATTATTAATTGTTATTTTATTACTAAAAATCTAAGGTTCGGCCAAATGACTTAGATAAGGATATATATATTAATAATAAACAATTTTGGGTTCTTTTGGCATGTTATAGTAAGTGTATTAACCATATAGTGAAAGAAAACAAAAAGACACGGTAAAAGTTAAATTATTTAACTTAGAGTTAAATATAATTGATAAGGTTAAAATAATACCCTAAACTTGTCTAAATCATATTGTTAGATAGGAGTTCGACCCATCCCCACTTTAGCTTCGAAATAAGACCCTTTGGAACCATTATAAACCGATTTTGACTTTAATATAAAATAATATTTTGAGATATTCTTAAGGTGCC
The DNA here is from genome assembly GCA_963277665.1 of Viscum album. Classification (NCBI taxonomy): domain Eukaryota; kingdom Viridiplantae; phylum Streptophyta; class Magnoliopsida; order Santalales; family Viscaceae; genus Viscum; species Viscum album. The sequence continues at coordinate 2,041,670 of CAUJRU010000019.1, read as the reverse complement.
CCTCTCCTCCCTTATAAAAGGGCACCTCCTCCCCCTCCTCCTCACACCAATTTGAGCACTCAAGCTCGGCCAACCCCTGCCATTTACTCCTCTCCACTTCCCTAGAATAATCCTAGAGGTCCTGGTCTTCTTCAAAGACCAATCTTAGTTCCCTAAGTGGAGGATTCAAATAGGCGTTCCAAAGAAGAGGTAATATCCATTACCGATCTTTTCAATTTCTTTCTTCTTCAACTTCTTCTTCTTTAGTTTTTTCATGATAAAGTAATAACATAAGTATTAATAACATACTTATATGTTATTATAAATATGAAACAACCCTAATTCACCTTCTATCCATCCCACGGAAAAATGAAATCACCGCGCGTGCGTACATACGGAATACCGTCTCCACGCCTTGGTGTAATTAATTTTTCCACCATCACTTCACAAGGATGGGTATAATGGTGTAATGAGTAACTATTTGTGATTATTATAAAGTAATATTGATACTGAAATAATATATATATACTCCAATACAGTTCCACGATCATAGGAACGATATCATCACTTGTGCGTTCGTACGGAATACCGTCTCCACGATGTGATGCGACTCGTTCTACATGATCATCATTACATAGTAATTATATAAATTAATTGAATGAATAAATATGATATATGTTACACTAATACCATTCTGGATATAAGGTATCTATAACCTTAAAAGAAGAATAAGAATGTATTCGGCAAAACACGCATAAGAACAAAAGGCAATAAAGACCCGAGTAACATGTAACAATGAAATATTACTAACAAGAAGCTAAGAATATGACCATATATGATATCATATCAATATGTATGATTCTGGAATAAGTCAATAACATTATTTAAACCATTATATAGGAGCTTCGGACATGTACAAAGCAAATCGGACCTAAGGTAAGGGAAATATCACAATCTCATTTTTATCCGAGATTGTTTATACTTTGGTATTTACTGGGGTGTATTTTATCATCCACATCCATGTTTCCTCAATATGTAATATTATTTCCATCCACCTAAAATTTTTTTAAATCCAATTTTACCCTTCGGTGAGTTTTTAGTAAAAGATATGAAAGGAATATTTTATCGTTTTTCATACGAGGTACTTTTTGACTTTTCCGACAAAAGTACGAAGAATGTTTTCTTTTAACTTATACGGTATGAATGGATTTTTAAAACATTATTTTCAAGAAGCTTCCTTTACAAGTTTTCAAGTTTATTTTTAATCAACTTCTTTTATTTTAAAGTCATATGACATGTTATGAAAGGAAAAATGTTTTTGAAGTAGAAAGGATATTTTCCTCAAGAATGGAGTTCAAGTATTTTATCAAAATTATTTTCCATCTAAGATAATAAAAGGGTTCTGTTTTTATCCCTATTATTACATGTATTTGATTATGTTGTGATGGAAACATTTTTATGAATTCCTTTATCTTCTATGATTTGTTTTATGATGTCATGATGTTTCAAGAATCCCATTTTTCTTACATGTGTTATGCGATGATGTATGATTTATGATTATGTGGCACACATAAGAAAGGATTCATTATAAGATGGGTGGGACCTATATCTCTCTCCAATGCATTGGGTAAAGATTTTATATCTCATGAGATAGACATGGCTGGAACGGTAGGTTATACCGGTTCAGTGAAACAGGACTGGAACGAGGGTGACTCGATTCAGAAAGGGACTTTGTCCACTAAGATAGTCTTGGCAATGAGTCATGACTAACAAGAAATGATTTTCCATGATTATGTGTGCATGCCACAAAGTTTCAAGTTTTATGTTATGATTATGGGGATCTCATTTTCACTTCTATGATTTATTCCATGTTATGATATTATGATCACTTTTGCAGGTTATGATTTTCAAAAAGATATGATATGATTTTTATTTCCTTTATTTTCCCTTGCTGAGCATTTGAGCTCACACTTTTATGTTTTCTTTTCCCCAGGTCAGGAAGATGGATATTAAGTAGAATATGCTAAAAGGGACCCTAGATATGATGAAATAAATGGGAGACACTGTAGAAGATTTATGAACCAGTTGTTTATGTTTCCCAGTTTCTAAAGACAGTATACCTATACGGTCCTCTGTGGTTTTGTCATATATTGTAATAAGTGTGATTCAATTTTGAAGTATTAACAATGTATGTAAAGTATGGGTCGTTATAGTTGGTATCAGAGGAAAGGTATAGTCAACCTTTGGAAACTAGGATGTGAAAGCCTTAGTAAGAAGCCTAAGGATAAGTCTAAGCATAGAACACAATCTTAGTGTTTTAGAAATGGCCTTGAATAACCTAGGATAAGACCTTAAGCATGAAAATTTTTTTTTCTTGAATTATGTTGTTTTCCTATTATAATTAGTGTTTCTCACACTATTCTTCTTGGTTTTAGTCAATGGCTGGAACCCGAAGGAACAGTGTTTATGCGGAATGCGATGGGCAATGCAATGATTGTCCCCCTGAGCAACCAAACGATATGGGAGCTGGAATGAAAAATCTTGTAGCCATGCTCACACAACTTTCTCAAGATATGAATCATGCAGGACTTCCAAAAGAGCAAAGGAAGGAGGAACATTCTGTTGAATCCTTCATGAGGTAGCGTCCACCTTCTTTCAGCGGGTCTACTATTCCATTAGTTGCTGAACAATGGATTAGTACTACTGAAAAGATATTTTCAGTTCTTCAATGTTCTGAGCATGATAAAGTCATCCTAGCAGTGTATCGTTTGGAAGGAGATGCTGATCAATGGTGGAATCTTATTAAGAATACGAGGAAAAGGGATGAAATTGAGTCTATGGAATGGGACGAGTTCAAGAACTTATTTTTCAATAAGTACTTCCCTCGTATTCTCCGAACAAAGATGGAGAAATAGTTTCTTGAACTAAAGCAAAGGGATGATGAATCTGTTGGTACCTATGAAGAAAATTTTACAAGACTTGCAAGGTACGCTTATGGTATTATTACCCAACTTGAGAGTAAGATCGATCGATTCTTTAGTGGCTTAAAACCAAGTCTTCGAAGGGCGTTAGCCATAAGGGACTTCAATAGCTATGAGGAAATCGTTCGATGTGATCTCAAAGTCGAGATGGAGATTGGAGTAACCCATCAGTCACATGGGTTTGATAAGAAGAGGAAGATGGAATTCAAAGGAAAATCTAAAGAGGACACTGAAAAGAAGATGAGATTTCCCTTATGCTCAAAGTGTGGAAAGAAACATGGAGGGAGTTGTCTTAAAGGGACAAGTAAATGTTTTAAATGTGGAAATGAAGGTCATCAGGCATTTTAATGCCGTGATAATGGGAAGAAGATGTCTAATGACGAAAACAAAGGAACAGATACAAAGAATGAACCTACTACACTTCAATGTTTCAAGTGCAAGGAGATGGGGCATTATGCAAATCAATGCCCAAATCCAAGGGTAGATGATGATGGTCGACGTCAACAAAATCTTAAGGCTAAAGACAAAGGAAAGTCACATGCAATTTCTATCAGCGATGTGGAGTACGATAACGAAGTGGTGAAAGGTACACTTACCATCCACTCTAAAGTAGCAAATGTTTTATTTGATTCTGGATCCACCCACTCTTTTATTTCTAATGAATTTTCTAAGGGTATCACTGTATTACCTCAACAATTAGATGTTGAGTTAGCTATGACAACACCTAATGGCACAACAGTCGCATCAAATGTTTATAATTCTTCTCCGATCGAAGTTTGTGGGAAAGTGCTTCCTGCAAATCTTGTGATCCTTCTTTTTGTGGAATTTGATGTGATTCTTAGCATGGATTGGCTTTCTCTACATGGAGCTCATATCAATTTCCAAAGAAGGGAAGTCACATTTCATATTCCAGATCAATCTACGATCGTATATCAATGCAAGGATGAACATAACCTTCCAGTGGAAATTTATTCCATATTATGGGTATTGATTCCACTAAATGAAGGTTATTTATCTCAAATGGTTGGTGAGAAAATCACGATTAAGAATATGCCCATTGTACGGGAGTTTGATGATGTCTTTCCGGAGGAATTACCGGGTCTTCCACCAAATCGTGAAGTTGAGTTTTCAATTGAACTCGTACCGGGTGCTTTGCCTATTTCAAAGACACCATATAGAATGGCCCCAAATGAGTTGCAGGAATTGAAGAAGCAACTCCAAGCGAATCTTGATAAGGGATTCATACGCCCTAGTGCGTCACCTTGGGGAGCACCTGTTCTATTTGTTAAGAAGAAAGATGGATCAATGAGACTCTGCATTGATTATCGAGAACTTAACAAGATCACTATCAAGAACAAATATCCTCTCCCACGCATTGATGACTTATTTGACTAACTACGCGGAGCTCAATACTTTTCCAAGATTGATCTTCATTCAGGGTATCATCAATTAAGGGTCAAAAGGGAGGATATACCAAAGACGGATTTCCGTACAAGGTATGGACACTATGAATTTGTAGTGATGCCATTTGGTCTTACTAATGCCCCTTCTATCTTCATGGATCTAATGAATAGAGTCTTTAGAGACTATCTTGATCAATTTGTGGTAGTCTTTATAGACGATATTCTTGTCTATTCAAAGAGCGAGGAAGAGAATGAAGATAACTTGAGAATTATATTGAAGACCCTGAGAAAGGAGAATCTTATGCCAAATTTACCAAGTGTGAATTTTGGATTCAAAAAGTTGCATTTTTGGGTCACATAATCTCAAAAGAGGGGATATCTGTGGATCCAGCAAAAACATAGGTTATCAAAAGATGGTCGAGACCAACAACAGTAATTGAGATTTGAAGTTTTCTTGGTTTGGATGGATATTATCGACGTTTTGTAAAAGATTTTTCACGATTATCTAATCCACTCACCAAGTTGACTCAGAAAGGAGTTAAGTTTGTCTGGACAGAGGAATCTGAAGAGAATTTCAAGGAGTTGAAAAGAAGGTTATCCAGTTCACCTGTGCTCACACTGCATTGTAGTGGAGAAAGGTTTGTGATCTACAGTGATGCATCCAAGAAGGGATTGTGGTGTGTTCTTATGCAAAATGATATGGTGATAGCTTTTGCCTCACGACAGTTGAAAATCCATGAGAAAAATTACCCAACACATGATTTGGAGTTGGCTGCGGTAATCTTTGCATTAAAGATTTGGAGGCATTACCTTTATGGTGAAAGGTGTGATATTTATACTGATCATAAAAGTTTAAAGTATATTTTCACACAAAAGGAGTTGAATATGCGTCAAAGAAGATGGTTGGAGCTGATTAAGGATTATGACTGCTCAATCCATTACCACCCTGGGAAAGCAAACAAGGTGGCAGATGCATTAAGTCGACAAGACCATGCTAGTTTATCCATGATGAGGATCACAAAAGATCCATTATTTATGGATTTACAAAGGATGGATCTTGGAATTATAATGGAAGGGGAAAAATCTTATCTTTCTCAAATGAATGTTCAACCACCTATACATGTGAAGATTAAAGAGGCACAGAAAGAAGATGTCGAGTTACAAAAGAAGGTGATAAATGTTCCTGAATTCAACCTTGATTGTGATGGGATAATAAAGTTCAGGAATCGGGTTTGTGTTCCTTCCATCCCCGAATTAAAGAAGGAGCTGCTGGATGAGGCTCATAGTTCTTCATTCTCTATTCATCCTGGAAGCACGAAGATGTATAGGGACGAGAAAGAGTACTTCTGGTGGGATGGCATGAAAAGAGATGTTGCCGAATATGTCTCTCGATGCTTGGTTTGTCAACAAGTTAAAGCTGAGAGACAAAAGTCTAAGGGGATGTTACAACCATTACCCATACCCGAATGGAAATGGGAAAACATCACTATGGACTTTGTCACAGGACTTCCTAAAACATCCAAAGGCAATAATGCTATCTGGGTCATAGATGATCGTCTTACAAAGTCTGCACACTTCATTGTTATTAGAGATGATTTCTCTCTAGATCAGCTTGCCAGGATATATGTAAAGGAAGTGGTAAGATTTCATGGAGTACCACTTTCTATTATATCTGATCGGGACCCGATATTTACCTCGAAGTTCTGGCGAAGTCTTCAGCATACTATAGATACAGAGTTGAGTTTCAGCACTGCTTATCATCCCCAGACAGACGGTCAGTCTGAGAGAACAATTCAAATCCTAGAAGATATGTTGAGAGCTTGCTCTATGGATTTCAAAGGAGGTTGGGATCAACACATACCTTTGGTGGAATTTTCTTATAATAATAGCTTTCACTCCAGTATTTAGATTGCTCCTTATGAAGCTCTCTAGGGAAAGAAATGCAGGACTCCAAATTAATGGGATGAAGTTGGGGAAAGAAAGCTATTAGGACATGATCTCGTTGATGAAATGGCAGAAAAGGTCAGATCTATTCAACAACACATAAGAGCAGCTCAGAGTCGACAGAAAAGTTATGCCGATAACAGAAGAAAATACCTAGAGTTTGAAGTGGGTGATAATGTGTTCTTACGAATATCTCCCTGGAAGAGGGTTATGAGATTTAGAAAGAAGGGGAAGTAAAGCCCTAGATATATCGGTCCTTTCAAAATACTGGATCGTGTTGGGAAGGTAGCTTACCGATTGGCGCTTCCACCGAATCTCTCTCAAGTTCACGATGTGTTCCATGTATCTCTCCTGAGAAAGTACATACCAGATCCTTCACATGTACTCAGCTCAGAAGTTGTACCGCTGAAGCAAGATCTTTCTTATGAAGAACAGCCGATAGAGATTCTAGATCGTAGTGAAAAAGTCCTATGAAACAAGACCACTTGATTGGTGAAAGTTTTATGGAGGAACCACCAACATGAAGAAGCTACATGGGAGCTTGAGGATATGATGAGGGAGAAGTATCCTCATCTGTTTGTTACAAAGTGGTGAATTTTGAGGGCGAAATTCTTTTTAAGGGGGGTAGAATGTAACACCCGAGACTTTTATGTTATATAAATCATCAAAGGAATCTTTTTCTACACAACACTTGCTTGGCTTGCTTTACACGCAATCACGACCTTCCTCGATAGCTTGCGTCGTACGCAATACCGAGTTTCACTAAACAACAATATGCTATTAAAACTAGCCGTTATGAATATTAATAACCACTTTTTGAAATTTTATAAATTTTATTTTTCAAAATGGACTTCATTTTTGGACTCAGAATATCAAAATTAGCCTAGGATGAAATTTTGGTATTTTTCTGAAAACATTCAATTTTTGATGAATAGTGAAACCAATAAGTGGTAGGTTAAAAACTGAATTTTGCATAAAACATAATTTTACCTCTTCTGTGAATGGAATTTCCAAAATCCGGCAGACACGGTTGATATCAGTAAGTAAAATGTGGTTCACTGAGATAAAAATAATTTTTTGGTGAATAGTAACTTTTTACTTTTTTTACCGCGGTTAATAGTAAATAGGGTAACTAAGGGTAAATATGATATTAATATTACCCTAACACATGTCCTAATTCTATTGGACAAGTGTAATTAGACCAAAAACAAACTTAGGAATAAAAATATGACCATTTAGTCCCACTTGGATTAGATTAGGACATTTATTGTTAATTTATTTAAAGAAGGGTTAAAATAGTTAAAATCAAAATTTAATAAGTAAATCATTTTTAATATGGGGTTATACATAAGATAAATTCGACTATAAATATTAATTAGAAATCTAAAAAGATTTCCTACATAATGGTATTTTATTTATAATTTTTAGACATTAAATAATTTAATTTATTTATGACACAGTGATGATGCAGTAATTATCCTATTAATGAAATATTGACATAATTGGTGTTATAAACACCAAAATAAATGTCATTTGAGACATTTTATTAATTCCACTAATTTTCTAGGTTACTATGATATATTAATGTTGATTTAATCAACTTGGTTCGAACATATAATTCTGTTATGACTTTCACAAAAATCATATATCAAATAGTGTCTAAATTGACACAAAATAGTTTTTAAATAACATATTATATTATTAATTGTTATTTTATTCCTAAAAATCTAAGGATCGGCCAAATGACTTAGATAAGGATATATATATTAATAATAAACAATTTGGGGTTCTTTTGGAATGTTATAGTAAGTGTATTAACCATATAGTGAAAGAAAACAAAAAGACACGGTAAAAGTTAAATTATTTAACTTAGAGTTATATCTAATTGATAAGGTTAAAATAATACCCTAAACTTGTCTAAATCCTATTGGTTGATAGGAGTTCGACCCATCCCCACTTTAGATTCGAAATAAGACCCTTTGGAACCATTATAAACCGATTTTGACTTTAATATAAAATAATATTTTGAGATATTCCTAAGGTGCCCCTCTCCTCCCTTATAAAAGGGCACCTCCTCCCCCTCCTCCTCACACCAATTTGATCACTCAAGCTCGGCCAAACCCTGCCATTTTCTCCTCTCCACTTCCCTAGAATAATCCTAGAGGTCCTGGTCTTCTTCAAAGACCAATCTTAGTTCCCTAAGTGGAGGATTCAAAGAGGCATTCCAAAGAAGAGGTAATATCCATTACCGATCTTTTCAATTTCTTTCTTCTTCAACTTCTTCTTCTTTAGTTGTTTCATGATAATGTAATAACATAAGTATTAATTACATACGTATATGTTATTATAAATATGAAACTACCCTAATTCACCTTCTATCCATCCCACGGAAAAATGAAATCACCGCGCGTGCGTACGTACGGAATACCGTCTCCACGCCGTGGTGTAATCTATTTTTCCACCATCACTTTACAAGGATGGGTATAATGGTGTAATGAGTTACTATTTATGATTATTATAAAGTAATATTGATACTGAAATAATATATATATACTTCAATATAGTTCCACAATCATAGGAACGATATTGTCACTCGTGCGTACGTACGGAATACCGTCTCCACGATGTGATGCGACTCGTTCTACATGATCATCATTACATAGTAATTATATAAATGAATTGAATGAATAAATATGATATATGTTACACTAATACCATTCTGGATATAAGGTATCTATAACCTTAAAAGAAGAATAATAATGTATTCGGCAAAACGTGCATAAGAACAAAAGGCAATAAAGACCCGAGTAACAAGTAACAATGAAATATTACTAACAAGAAGCTAAGAATATGACCATATATGATATCATATCAATATGTATGATTCTGGAATAAGTCAATAACATTATTTAAACCATTATACAGGAGCTTCGGACACGTACAAAGAAAATCGGACCTAAGGTAAGGGAAATATCACAATCTCATTTTTATCCGAGATTGTTTATACTTTGGTATTTACTGGGGTGTATTTTATCATCCAAATCCATGTTTCCTCAATATGTAATATTATTTCCATCCACCTAAAAAAAATTTAAATCCAATTTCACCCTTCGGTGAGTTTTTAGTAAAAGATATGAAAGGAATCTTTTGTCGTTTTTCAAACGAGGTACTTTTTGACTTTCCGACAAAAGTACGAAGAATGTTTTATTTTAACATATACGGCATGAATGGATTTTTAAAACATTATTTCCAAGAAGCTTCCTTTACAAGTTTTCAAGTATATTTTTAATCAACTTATTTTATTTTAAAGTCGTATGACATGTTATGAAAGGAAAAATGTTTTTGAAGTAGAAAGGATATTTTCCTCAAGAATGGAGTTCAAGTATTTTATCAAAATTATTTTCCATCTAAGATAATAAAAGGGTTCTATTTTTATCCCTATTATTACATGGATTTGATTATGTTGTGATGGAAACATTTTTATGAATTCCTTTATCTTGTATGATTTGTTTTATGATGTCATGATGTTTCAAGAATCCCATTTTTGTTACATGTGTTATGCGATGATGTATGATTTATGATTATGTGGCACACATAAGAAAGGATTCATTATAAGATGGGTGGGACCTATATCTCCCTCCAATGCATTGGGTAAAGATTTTATATCTCATGAGATAAACATGGCTGGAATGGTAGGTTATACCGGTTCAGTGAAACAAGACTGGAACGAGGGTGACTCGATTCAGAAAGGGACTTTGTCCACTAAGATAGTCTTGGAAATGATTCATGACTAACAAGAAATGATTTTCCAGGATTATGTGTGCATGACAAAAAGTTTCAAGTTTTATGTTATGATTATGGGGATCTCATTTTCACTTCTATGATTTATTCCATGTTATGATATTATGATCTCTTTTGCAGGTTATGATTTTCAAAAAGATATGATATGATTTTTATTTCATTTATTTTCCCTTGCTGAGCATTTGAGCTCACCCTTTTATGTTTTCTTTTCCCCAGGTCAGGAAGATGGATATTAAGTAGAATATGCTAAAAGGGACCCTAGATATGATGAAATAAATGGGAGACATTGTAGAAGATTTATGAACCAGTTGTTTATGTTTCCCAGTTTCTAAAGACACTATACCTATACAGTCCTTTGTGGTTTTGTCATATGTTGTAATAAGTGTGCTTCAATTTTTAAGTAGTAACAATGTATGTAATGTATGGGTCGTTATAGTTCCTGTCGTTGTGAGGCCGATGCCGTCGAGCGCGACCTTCGGCCCTCAGATCTCGTGTGTGTGGTGTGCAAAGTTGCCCAGAGAAAGTGACCCCATTGCCTTCGGCTTCCTTCCAATTTTCCTGACAGACTCCCCACCCGGTTTGTTGTGCCACATTCATCACCATATCCGGTCAGTTTCGTTGAGTTTGTGTTTCTTTCCATCTCATTTTTTCATCGAGTCGGGGTCCTCTGCTTCATAAGATCATCCGAGTATGTTCGTGGGCAGCCGCGGTGCAAAACATTCACAGGCGCATACACAACCTATGGCGGTTCAACCTGGGGTCAGTTTGTGACACAGACCATTGTCGAGGTTTCTTCATTTGGATTGTTTCACGTTATCTTGGTTTCCTCTACCATTTCATCATGATATTTCATTCATGGCTCCAATTTGGTCACGTTTGATAGATTCCATGATGTTTTGGATGGTGCCGGTGACTTTGGTGAATGTAGAACCATTCATATCTTTTTTTGCTGTTTTCATTATCCATAGAGGCTTGACAATCTCGTAGTCCCTCGTTATGGAGCTCTGTCAATGATTCCCTCAACATCGATCATCCTCCTTCGAAGGCACCTGTGCAGATTTGCTTATAGCCTGTTGTGTGCTTTGTGTTGATTGTGTTTCTTTGGGTTAATCTGGCTCATGTATGCAATGGTGGATTACCTTGGACACGTTGCATTTTTTTTGTTTTTTTGGGTTGGTCTGAATTTGTCTGCAATGGTGGATCCCCTTGGACACTCTGTCTTAGTTTGTTTCACTTGTTTGGTTCTCACTTAACAAAAAAAATTAAAAAAAAATGAATTTTCAGTCAAATGTAATAAAGGAAATTCTATTTAAAAAAATATTTTTAAATATTTCTTTATTTTTATAAGTGTAATCAATCATTTAATTTTTCTAGAAATCACACATCAAATTTAGAATAATCCATTTTTAAATTTCAAATGTTTTGTCAAATATATTTCCTATAATTATTTACTAAATCTATACATGTGGAATTAATATAATGATAAAAAATAAAGGTTCCATGAAATAGTAAAAAATATATATATATAAAAGCCCAATATTAGGTTCCTCATGAGTCAATCAGTCACATGATAAAATAGGAAGTCAATGAAACCCCCTTAATCAAACCAAAAATTAGTAAATAATTTCTTGGGATTTACCATATTGTTAATTTTGATATGCGAGCTAAAAATATTTCATTTACTATGATCATGCCTGGAATTAGTGTGGTTTTTATCTTGTATCTGGCTAGTGGGGTTATAACATTTAAGTCACTAGAATAGAAAATTGAATGGGTTCTCATCCTTTATAACATCCAATAGCCATTTAAGTAGAGTCCATGTGAGAAAACATAGTGAGTTTGAGATAATAATTAATGATAATAATCAATAATCAACATAAACAAAAATTTCGCTCTCTCCTCTATATCCCATTCATAAAAAACACATAAGATCCATCGACCAGTGATTACATACATCAAACACTACCAACTAGTGGGGAATATGACTAGAGTAAAAAATAGGGTTTCAAATTTCCAAAATTTCTTGATTAAAATTAACTGTTCCAAATGATACATCTTGAGACCATACTTTGTATTCCATGCCATTCAATTTAGCTTTTAATAATTAGTAAGAATTTTTTTTGTAAAAAACCTATTATAAAACACACATCATGTATATTAAAATATTACATCTCTTTATCTAAAATCCATTAAAAGGTATAAACAACATTTCTTTATATATACCATAACCAAAATGGTGTCAAGACACACATAAATATCATTTTTTATTAAAGAGAAACATTTAACAATTTTATAAATAAGTGTAATTTTATTTTTGAACTAATTTAAACCCCCAAACATCCATAATAACGTCAATATAATATGAAAAGGACCATTCAAGGAATCCTAATAGTGTCTTTTATATGAAGGTAACTAAAATCATATTTAGAACATTCTTTGAAATAAATAAGCACATAAATTTATTGGAACATATTTGTGAAATCTAGTTTTCTTCTTGTAAATCCCATAAAAATGTAATACTATCATATAAAAAATACAACATAAATCTAAAACTCAATCAAAAAATAGTTTTAAAATTCAATATTAGGACATCATGAAAAAGATGGTAAAATGAATGATAAAAGGTTTTGAACTTAAAATATGAGATGAAATGATCACTAAATGACATATCATGCTACATCATCAAACCAACCACAAAAACCATGTCAAACTAAAACCCTAAGGATTATTTAAAAGAGGTGGTGTGATGGGGAGAGAATAAAGAAAGTGGAGAGGGTGAATGTTTTGAAGACGAGACCCAAGATCAAAGTTACATACTTAAAATCCCATTAAATAATTGGATGACTATATTGAATTTGACAAAATTTGGGGTGGGAGGAGAATCAAATATGGGGATATCACAATGGGTTTCATGGGATCAAGGTGGAGGAAAAGTGTGTTTTCAGCATTAATAATCACGATGGGTGTTAGTTTAAATTTAATAAAACAAAAAATAAATGAACCCATTGGTATACTAAACCATGTGGTAACTATATTACCCACTCATGACACTAAAAATGAAAACATGGTTTAGAGTAGAGTCTTCTAAAAGTTTTAGTAATCAGGTCCTAACCAAACCAAAACAAACGTGATAAAAAATACAGTACTTTCACATATGAATAATTTTATTTATCTATATATATGGGCTAATAATGTGACCTATAAAACCCATTAAAACCGTAAAAATATAATTCTAAATATTAATAAAAACATTAATTACTCAAAAAATATAAAATAATATAAATTAAAAGTCCAAAGATTCACGTAAATGTGAGAAAATCCCCCAAATTTTAATTACCAGTCACATATTGAAATAGATAATTATATCAAAAAGATATTCATTATCAAAGATATAATTTCTAGTGACATCTCAAACTCAACATCATATATAATTATTTGAAACACGTTATTTCCCTTATACTAGGAATATACTGTGATTTTAATTTTACTGAACCATTTGTGAGAAATTTGACTCCTTGGTTAGTTATTGATATGTGTTTTAGAGAAATACCTATTCAGAAATTCCTTCTCATGATCCTATTAACAATTAAACACTTCAACAAAAAGGATAATCAGAATCACAATAATATTCCATAAAATAAAAAATGAACCACCCCAATAATGTAAAATATCTATTATTCGATGTCTTATACTATATACCATTTATTTTATCTTATGGTTATTTATGATGGGTTGTCTTAAAATTATTACCGCATCCCCCATGAAATAAATAATCCCTACATTGATACTAAATTACATTAATAAATCATAAAAAACATATATTTGATATTAATTTGATAATTTAAACAATACATTTCCCATATTAATTCACAATCCTAAAAAAATCATTTATGTCATTGAAGATTAGTTATATTACTATCTTAATTTACTCTAATAAAACATAAAAATATCCACAATATACACCCTTTTTATCATTAACCTATGTATAATTACCATAGAAAGTGGTAAGAATTTTTTTTAGATCAAATACTAAATCATGGAAAAACATATCAACATGTCAAAACGTGCTTATATCATAAGGATATGAGAAAAAATTAAAATTAAATACATATTTAAGAAATAAGAACCTTGAATTATAATAATTTTCAAAAAGGAATTATATAAAGTCATATAACCTCAATTTATCATATATATATATCATGGTATATAAATAAGATGACATGAGAAAATAATTATTTTCAATGGAGAGTATTAGAGGATTATGAGACATTCCAAATAATAAAAAATAATTTAATTGTGAGAAAAAAACAATCATGCCAATGTTTAACGTTTCGATAAATCCCCAATCATTACATCATATAAAGCTTTGATAATTCCCCAAGAATATCAACATATAATGTTGTGAATAGTGAAAAATATTTTCCATGTATAACAACATTATATTAAGAGACATAAAATATTCTACAATGCGTTGTGGGTCCTATTGGACCCACCCAACACATTATGATATACTATATAAATTAGACTGATCATGAAAAATAATTCCGTCACAGAATCTTAAATTTAAAAAAACAAAGGTGGGATATACAAAAAAGTTAAGATCATAATAAAACATGGAATTCTCATAATCCTAGCCATCAACAGTTTCCCATTCAGATTGGGACATACCCTGATTGAGGATCTTAAGAATATCTTCATTGAAATAGATACTTTAGATAATGATAATAAATAAAAGTGAAATATAAAAAATAATTTAGTTATGGAACTCAAAATGTTGTCATAAAAATAATGGTACAATTTAGTTTGAAAAAAAAATAAACAGTAAAAAGAATACAATTTAAAACCATATTTTAAATGAATCCCTCATAATGGTACCTTTAAATGAATAATCTTCAAATATTGATGTTTTTATTGTAAGATATAAAATATTTTAATCTAAAAGGAAATTCCGGTCAGATTAATATTTTTGAAGTATTATAAAAAAACCATATCAATGAAATTGTTATAAAATTTCTAATTTTAAAGAGATAACATTAAATATAAATATTGAGGTATAATAAATATATATGTATTTTAAAATAAGAAATGAACACATGTTTGTTATGAAATATTATGTATATCGAGGAGAAATAGCTAATAGAAAAGATTGGAATTATTCATAATAATGTCATATTTTTATGAATAAATCAATGAAGTTGATTCTTACATGAAAATAAAATTTACCCTATGGAAATATATACTATATTAGATAAAACATTAATATACATATAAGAATATACTTAATGAATAGAGACTATGACTGAATGACATGATAATTGCATTAATACCAATTCTTACCTTGGATTCCCAATTTCATGACCTCCGTATAATGTCATGTATAATCAATTTATGATTATTAATAAACTATATCATAAAAATATTATTATTTATTTTATATCATACCATTCATGGAATATTTGTATTATCCAAATATTAATAATTTTTTGTTAAAATTAACCATTTTGATTTTAGTTTTCTTGTTTTTTATATACTAGTTTCAATATCATAGTTATGTTCCCTGATCCGTGCATAAATTTTTCACATTATCTATAATGTTATGTTGGTGGAATGGTTTTTTGAAATATTTCAAAATTTTAATAGTCATTTCTTTTAAATTTTTCTGATATATTATAAAGACCAGTTAAAATAACATTTTTAAGAAATTTCATTCAACATAAATTATTTATTTTACTAATGGAAATACATATATTAATATATTGTCATTATGAAAATATTAAAACATAATAAATTAATTATTAATAAATAATATTTCATGTATTTAAAATATGTTAATCATTAATGATGGTATCATTATAGAATTGTTCATTTAGGTAGTAAAGTTGACCCAAATAATAATGTATTATAACTAAATAATGATTAAGAAAAATGAAGTATATTAGGAAAAATAATTTTTTTATAAGTATAATTATTTAAATAGAACGTCCTTTGTGTTTTTAATTTGATTTATGTAGCACATATACAATAATTAAAATGAATTTAATGATGAAGAAGTTGTTAATTACAGCTATGGAATCGATAATTCCCATGATATCTTCTTTCATAATGAATGACATAAGCCTTACTATAGTTACCAAATTATATCCACTACCTTTGAACACTTTAGGATACATTTAATGGGTACAGATTCAAGAGTGATCTGAATGATATATATATTTTGGAATGAGTTCAGAACATATCATTTTATAGTTGAAAAAGTGAGACATTTCTTAAAAAACATAAGTTAGGTGAAGGGTGAAGAAGAAATCACATTTGACATACGACAATTAGAAAATAAATTTTTTCTATACATTTAGGATTTCTGTATAATCCTATTAAATGACATATATAATATATAAATATCAAATCAAGTATATAAAATCTGATCCATTTTAATTTATCTAAATTACCCTCTTTTTAGATTTTTAAAATCTTTAACATTGTAAATATTTTTTAATTAAAATATACAATTACACATCTTTCCTAATTTTTGTATGATGACTTGAAATTACTACTACATTAAATAAAATTTTATTTCTATATATGAGAAATTTAACTATTATGTGAAATGTAATATATATTAAAAAAAATTCTAGAAAAATGTTTTTTAAATATTATGTATTTCTAATATTATTTCATATCGATTACTATTTAAATGTATGTCAATATTATATATTAATATATATATAAATAAAAAAATATAAAATCATTATTTAACCATCTATATTTATTTTTTACAAATATAAATGTTTAACTCATTAATGTAATAATGTAAATAAAAGTAACTCTTTAAATATTAATGGTTGATTTTCTTATTTACAAAAAATTAAATGTAATTTTTATTCATTTATTTTTACATATAAAAAATATATTTCAACAAATTTAATAATTCATCCATAAAAAATCCATTGATAAATAAAAAATACACAATATATAATAAAATTATATTTAAAAAAAACATATTTCAATAAAAATGAATCATCAAATTCTTAATAATAATAAATTTTTTGTTATTTATTTTATGTTTCTAATTTATTTTAATAATAAATAATTTAATTTTATGAATTAATTTTATTAATTTTATTGTTTAATTGTATTAATTTCAACAAAAATATGAAATTAATAACAGGAATTTTTTATGATTATTTATATTTTAATGAATTAGTATGTTTTAATTCCAATAAATGTCATTTATTTAATTAAAAATAGTATATTTAAAAGTAAAATTCATTTGTTTTAACATATAAAAGAGCATTATATATAATTATCATATACTCTTAATTACAAATAAATTACATGTTTACTGGAATTATACCCATCAGCTATATACCATGTTATAACGGTTATGTTAACCCATTTATATCCAATAATATCATCTAATTTTATCTTCAAAAGCCCTCAATTTTTTATAGTTTTTTATTTTTTATTTTATAACATTCCTTCTCCTCTCATGATTTATTTTGTATTTGTAGGTTTAATTCAATTTATAGTTATTCCAAAGGGTGAAGACGAACCATTGTATTTCCCAGTTGTAAAGATATTACACTTTTTTGTTGATTATGTAATTTTAAATTATTCACTTTTCAAGGATGTAATCATCAATGTAATGTAATACATGGTTTAATATACATTTATTAATTTATTCCATTATAGTTGAAGGAAATTTTTTCAGTTTGATTCATAACATATATGAATTACTTCCTACTATTGTTTAAAATTTTTAATTGAATAGAAAAAAAATATTTCTGAATGATAGAAATATAGTTAAAGGAAATAAAATATGTCCCCAAAATTAGGGTGATAAAAATGGTGATGTTTTTTTACATTCATTGAGGGTATTTTTACTCTATTTTCCATTATATTAGTTATTTCGTTTTTTATTGCTATAAATATTTTTCAATAAATTTTTGATATTGTATTATATTTTAGTTGAATTTGGTGTCAGTATCATCATTATGGAATGATGTTTTTATATCCTTTTAGGACATCCATATATGTTAATAATTTTTATATAATCCATTTGTCGATGGTAGTTTTTTCGTATTAATGAGGTTGGTACTCCCTTATCTATGGAGAATGGGATGGTATTGCATGGAGAATATAGAGTGTAAGAACCTAGATAATCATTTTCAGAATGAATCTATTTTTCCGGTTGTTTTTTAGAAAAAAGTAAGAAAAGAGGATTTTCTAAGTATACTCAGTGTATTAAAATGTACACACCATGTACCCAGTATCCAAGCAGAGCCATGTTTTGACTGTGTAATGCCTGAGTACATGGCTGTGTAGTGACCTGGTAGACAACTTAAGTTGGGGGTTGGTTGAGGCTAGTACACAACGTGTAGTTTTAATGAACACACAATGTAATTTTCTTTTTATTTGATATTTCGGAGCGGGGTCGCACCACATATTTGGAAATACCTTCTTCGAGATGTGGATTGTATAGGATCTCGATAGAATGACTGATGAACTCCGAATCCCTCCCAATTCTCTGTCAACATTCTGATTATGACACCATCGGGTCTGTTGAAATCCCACCGATGAGTTCTCAAAACTCATTGAGCATTTGTTCCTGATTCGTCCTCTATTGTGATTTATTGAAGGTTGAGAATTTTTCACTTTTTTGTAGATCAATTCCTTTTTTGGATGATTAAATGGCTGGGGTTCATGTATATTGATCGTTTGACATTGAGGTAGGTGTTTTGTGCCTTCAGTTGTTTTTTTAGATTATATGTGCTAAAAGTGTCGCATAACCATGTTTTGGGTGGTGCATTTTTTAGAATTAAAACTTATTTATTTCCTTCTCTGGTTTTATTGATTGATAAATAGGGTTTATTATTGTGTTTAATGTTAGATACCTTGCATAAGGGACACCTCATGGGTGTATTTCCCTTGGTTTATTGTTTATGGTCAGTTGGTCTTGGATGCCTGCTAGGCTTGCCTTATTTCCATGCCCTGTTTTGTTTGGATGATGTTGATGATTATATGAAATGCCTGAGTTATGAATAGTGGACATTTTACCCAAGGGTTATACTCGGAGAGCTTCCAAAGTGGCAATTTATAACTAATTTATGTAATATTTGACCAAGGTGGATTGGACTATGAGAGCTTCCCAAAGGGGTCGTTTTTTATGTTTTACTAGAATTTTTTACCAAGAGGTATCGATCGTGAGAGCTTCTAAGGGGTAATTAATATTTTATTAAATTTTTATTCAACCAAATGGATTTAGACTGTGAGAGAATTCCCAAGTGGACATTTAGAATCAATTGATACTATGTTGGACGGAAGAGGTTAGACCATTAAAGCTACCCAAAGGATTGTTTGTGGATAATTTAATGATTGTGGGGAGTCATCCAAGCCAAATAAAAAGCATGGATTCTATCATAAATTATTTTTTAGATGGTCTTACGAGAAGTCTATTTTGGTTACATTACATGGGGGATACAGAGCTTAGGCTAGATCACAAGGTTACATGATTCCACAGAAAAATAAAAATGATAAATGAAATAAATTGAAAAATATAGGATTGGTTACATTTGAGTACTTAATAGTTTTTTTGATTCATTATTGTATTTTACCTACTATATATGTTCATTTAATATTTGGCATATATCATTTGGTGGTTGCTGACGCATGCCTGTCGTAGGGCATGACCAAACAATTATTTCCTAAGTTAAAATGTTGTAATTTGGTTGAACTAGGATGTATCCCGAAGAGGAGTGCACACAAATGGGTTGTCACTTTAAAACGAGGGTAAAAATGTTGTACTTTTATAATGAAATTTGAAATTCAAATGATTGAAAAACTATGATATTAAAAAAGGGTGATTAGGTCGGGGTTGGTTTCCGAATTGTAATGATATCCTTGTCCAATTTAATTCAATTCTCTTCTTCTTGGTTGATTAAAGTGAGTTTCAAAAATCGTTTCCTCTCACTTCCTTGGTGAAATTATGATGGTGAGAGAAAACCTTACCAAGATCTTAGTTCGGTCAACTCTCCATCCATGTGTAAAATAGTTGTATTGAATATACTTAATTGAAATGGGAAATACCGGATCGTGTTTTGTTTATCCCAAACAATCAAGAACATTCACTACACCTTTTACTCATACTGACAAACATCGAGTACTTCACCACTAATCCCTGGTCTATTCCATCGTATATAAACCAGAAATCAGTGGAGGGAGATTAAATTATTTTTCACCACACTTATCACCTGGACATTTGGACAAGTAAAAATCAAATCAAATCAAATCCAAAACATATATCAGTGAGATCTATCAAATCAATTCCAAGAAGCAAAAACATATATCATTCCTCATCAAAAATAATTATTTCAAGTTCTCCATTTAAGATTTTAATATATTTCCACTTCATTTCTTATCCCATGCACACACAACACCTACCTCACATGAATTTTCTCTCATCTCACAAATGTAAATTCCGAACAAGGCTTTTGTCATCAAAACTCACACAAGAGTCACCATAGGCTTGATAGATTCCTGCTTCTCCACCCAATGTGAGTCATGGACATGTGTTTCTCGTGAGGACTTTTAAGGGTTTTTCTATGGGTTTCGTTTGGTAGGATTTAGATGTTAAAAATTATGAGGCTGAAAAAGGAGGGCTTGGCTCTTATTGAAGCAGAATTACAAGATTCTAATTTTCACCCAATTATGGTCTCCTTATCTTCCCCTTTGAAGAAAATCAGCTCTATCCTCATTCAATCAGCTGAGGATTTCTGCAGCAAAAATTTCAATCTTTTCAAACATGATTTTTCTTGAATGCTCCAGATAGGCACAAATTTTTTTTACATCGAAAGCTCCATAAAGGCACATATTCTGTTATCTTGAATGCTCTATAAAGGCACAGCTTGTAACAAAATGAAATATTTTGTTGGAACATCAACTCTTAAACATTTCATATTCCTCCAAAAGTATCACCAAATGAGGTAGTACACCACAAGACATCTTCCCCCACACTTAAGTTCAACTAGATCATGAAATTTCACTCCATGAGTAGGTAGGATAGGGAAAATAGGCTTGTAATGTGGCTAACCTAACAGAAAATTCATGGCTACATGGGGATACAATGAAGGATAAATGTAAAGGTGGTCCATAATGAAAAAGATTATTTTGAAAAGGGGGATTCAAACCAAATAAATGCCTCAATCATTTTAAACACACATACCTCAAACCCTCATGTTTTGAAAGTAATAAATCAAATTCTGGTTAAAGCAAGCATGGTCTGGTTCTCCCAAGAAATGAGGTGAATGAAAAGAATATGAAAAAAAAGGTTCAAAATCCTCACAGGAAATTGATTTCAAAGATATAGACAGTGAAATATGGCATGGGTTTCAAAAATCAGTGTACTTTTCATAAAATTCCAAAAAATTTGAACTTGAAACAAAGTAATTTCAGCATTCATATAAACTCAGTTTCAAAAAATATATTGGTTCACTCATTGACATGGGTTTCAAAAATGTGAATGATAATCATTTCAGATCAAAAGTTTCAAAACCACACTAAAAACTGAAAAATAAACACACACAAATTTGAAAACACAAAAAAAATATTAATTTTTTTAATTTTTTTGAAAGACAAACAAAAAATGAAAATCCAAAACTGAAAAGGTTCCCTCCCCCAAACTTAAATAATGTAGTTTCCTCAATGTATTCAAGTTTATTTAACATGTAAGCCAATTTTAAAATGAATCACAACATCAAGAAAGTGTGAAGGAGAGGTACAACCCGATTTATTCGCAGTGCATCATTGAGTTAACCTCCTAAGTGTTGCACTCTGAAGACCTAAAAATAATAGAACAAAAGAAAACATAAGATATTTATTGAAAGAAATGAAAATAGAAGTAGGATTATAATAGAAGTATTAAACTTGTTTTAATCTCCCTAGTGGGCCCTGGGTTTTGACTGCCTCCGGAGGGGCATTTCTAATCGATTATCCCCAATCTGATGGTGGATGAGGTTTCTTTGATTTGAACCACCATATGTGTCTCTTCCTGGATTTCATTTCATTGTTCTTATTGAGTAGGACTCTATTGATAGAGTACACTAGATCCACCCCCTTTACAATGTGGTACAACGTGCATGGTTGGGTTAGGATGAAGTATAGAGCCCCCTCCTCATTTGTTGCTACTTGTGAAAATATCTTGTCTTCCAGCACTGGTTTCAAGGAGGCTTCAGCCTCTTGGCTATTTTCCTCAGGCCCAACAACTTGGATCTCATCATTATGGGGCTCCTCTAGTATATTTTCAATGACTTCAGGGAGCTCCAAAAGTTTCTCAACAGGTGGTTCGTTTTTCACATCATCCTCCAAGGTGCAGTATGAGTTAGCTGAATCTGAAGATTCAACAGAATAAGGAGATATACTCAAATTAGTTTCAGAAAAATTTAATGAATTTGTGTTTAAGAATGTATTATCTCCCTGATTTGGTATGAAATTAATATCCTCTTCAATTGAATGTTCCTCTTGGAGTCGATCATCACTGGATGAAGGTTGGTTGTCAGGCTCCTCCAACATGAGTTTGTCTTCAACTTCATGGATGTCTTCATGTGAAATCCGGGAAGACCAGTGGAACTTCTTTCTTGGCCTTGAATCTTTTTAAGTCAAATTGTAGTTCATTGACCACAGCCATCAAATATTCCGGTGAGATCCTTGTTGTTATGCCTCTTTCCACCTACTTGAACATTATCATCAGTGCATCAGCTCTTAGTTGGAGGGCCTCCTCAGTGTAGTCTTCTTCTTGTACCGGTGAGTAATTTTCATTCCATATAGAATAATAATCATTTGAATTCATTATGGAAAGATTTTTTTTCTATTATTTTAAAAGAAATAAATGTCAAAAATTTAGAAAAATATTGCGACACTCTCTCCCCGGCAACGACGCCACGTTTGACGCATTCCTGTCATAGGGCGTGGCAAAAAAATAATTTCTGAATTTAAAATTTAGTAATTTGATTGACCTAAGATGCCTCCCTAAGAGGAGTGCACACAAACGGGTTGTCACATTAAAACGAGGGTAAAAATGTTGTGCTTTTGAAATGTAATTTGAAATTCAAATGATTGAAAAACTGTGATATTAAAAAGGGTGATTAGGTCAGGGTCAGTTTTATAATTTTAATGATATCCTTGTTCAATTTAATTCAAATCTCTTCTTCTTGGTAGATTAATGGGAGTTTCCACAATCGTTTCCTCTCACTTCCTTGGTGAAATTATGATGGTGAGAGAAAACCTTACCAAGATCTCAGTTTGGTCAACTCTCCTTCCATGTGTAAAATAGTTGTATTGAATATACTTAATTGAAATGGGCAATACCCGATTGGGTTATGTTTATCCCAAACAATAAAAAACATTCACTACTCCTTTTACACGTACTGACGATCGTTGAGTACTTCACCACTAATCCCTGGTCTATTCCATCATATATAAACCAGAAATCAGTGGAGGGAGATTATGATTATTTTACCAAGGAAAAAATCAATAGCGAAATTAATATTCAAGAACGATTGCAATTGATAATAAAATCCACTATATGAAATTGAAAACAACTTTGAAGATGAAATAAATTTATTCAATTTTTTCCAAGAACTCAAGAATTACAATGTAGAAAACCAACCCTTCCCCAATCACTCCAAATGTTTACCCCACCATAGTAAGGGTAATCGAGATGAATGGGGAAGAAGAAGGCATTAAAAACTATGAAAAAGAAAAGAAATAAAATGGAAAGCTGAGAAGTTCTTCTCCTTGGTGTCCTAGGAGGAATGGGATGGAGAATCCGATGCTTTGAGAGGGTGGAGCTCTCCTCCTTTTATATCTATAAATTGTCCCCCGGATGTTGACACATTGTAGAACCATTAAATGAGATCTTCACGCCTTGATCCCTTCTTGAATGTTGATCATAATTCCCTTGGTCGTGTCCCCTCAAAATCGCAGTGGATTAGGACATGTATTCCGAGAGTTATGGCCGTTTTACTCTGAGAATTTATTCTGTCCAGTCAGACTCTCCAAAAAGAAATCCTCCGGATTAGAGTGATTTAATGACCACATAAACGGCCGATGCATGCGGTCCTTACTTCATAAGAGATTCTCCAAAACTACTTGTGCGTCTACCCATTGAATTTAAAAACATTTGGGCACACCATGAATGTGTTATGGAGCACACACCCAAACTATGCAGAACTGAGAACAATTTTCTTTCTCCAACTTGTGTGTTTCTTTTGAGCTTCCATATGGCTAATTCAGCTTTTATTCCAAAAATAGTAAACGAATCCCTGGATGTGCAGAATCTGTAAAAGAAATAATTTTTCAATTTGGATCAATGTAGATATTGTTGTGTCCAAACTAAAGAAATAATTTAAAACTGTTAAAAATCCAAAATGGCCAATTTTTACTATTCATCTCAAAATAGCACCAATATCATAAAAATGAAACAATTCATATTATAGGAACACTTTAGTGGGTATAAAACAATGGTATTCAATATAAATTAATCAATAATATTTTATATATCATTTTCCTACTAGGATTCATATCACAACCTATTTGGGTCATGCTTGTTGAACCAAATAGATTTTATTATTACAATTATAGATAACGGAAAGCACCCTTCTTCAACAGGTACTTGATTGTTGTTGGAGCCAGAGTGCATGGGACCAAGCCGAGGCTTCTGATGCTGTTGGAGTTTACTTTTTTTTTGTACATTGGTTTCAATATTGTTTCCCATGATTGTGAATTTTTTTCATGTCTTCTTAGATACATATTCTATGCATCGTATATATATATATATTGTGGATTTTGTTGGATTTACTTTCAGTATTCTGCTATTTATTTATGTTTGTTATTAATACATCCGTTATTGTTTACTATTTATATTTTGTTGTGTATACTCTTCAAATGTGGGAATACTGTCCCCAATATCCACCTGGTCCCCAGCTTCTTGTAGACAGTGTCAGGCATTTGGGGAAATGTGCTTGAGGTCATGCGACCAACCATGTTCAAGGCACCTTTGGGCGGCAACCGGATCCGGGATGTTACAAAGTGGTATCAAAGGATTTATTTCATGATTTATCTAACTATTTAATCCAATAGACTAGGATAGAAAGGAATAAGAATTTGGTAACAAAATGTTCTCAGGAGTAGTTAACTGATGTATAGGGAAAAGATAATTTACCTCGAATATTGCAAATTTTCTGGGTTTTCAATTGTTATATATGATTTGATTCCACCATTGGGTGATTAAATTATTTTGTACATTTATGATTGATATCATTATGTTTATATTCCTCTTATATCCTAATGAGAGGCGGGTAATCCATATCATGCATCATTTAGGCACTTACTTGATATCAAATATCATGCATTTTTTTCATTTCATTTAGGGTACATTACCGATTGCATGTTGTTGTGATAGATGTTTTACTAAATATACATGTTTTTTTATATATAACATGCTAAAAATTCCAGATATTTTCATTGGGTATTGGTACATGTAACGTTTCATTTGGATGGACACCCAGATTTGGTCCCTGAGGTGTTATCGGCCCTCTTGGATCGAAATTTGAAGGATCATATTTGAACATTAACTGAATAAATTATGATATAACATGAATAGGGATTCCAAAAATTGATTCATGGTGAGTATGGGATCTCACGGACTATAACATGGAATTCCATGGCCAAATTTTAAGATTTTGGTGGTTTCAAAGATGTTTCAGAGGATTACTGTGTAGAAAACCCAGAACACATGTCATGTACCACATCTATACAAAATGTCGTTATTGACCGTGTGAATGTCTATGTGTGTATTGACATGGTGTTGGTAAAATTTTGGTAGAACATTCCATGTACTGGGAGTACACGTCGTGAAATATTTCATCGTGTATCTGTCTATGTGACAAATGACATTGGTTGATCGAACTTTTGAGTACATGCCTTGTCTTGGGTAAACACGCTGTGTGTTTGGGTATTACATGACCAAGTTGGGAAATGTAAATTCCCATTTTAAATATTAAGGGAACATGCCATGGAATGGTTCTATATTCTGTATAAACATATTTTGTCAAAATTGAATGCAATCCTTCACTTGTTCTATAATTTAACTTCTGAGTTGTAGTTCCATTAATCTCATAGTGAGGTGTAAACTTGACCTTGCAGAGTTATGTCACCAAGATGTCCTGTGTTTTTACACCATGTACAAGGTGGTGATTAGACACAAGAAATAGTACATCATAGAATACCAGTAGATCCTCCCATCATTCCCATCTTGGAAGTATTTGTTATACTAGACATATGTGTTGATGCACAGTTCTTTAAAGACATTATAAGGATGATGCTGAATTTTTAGGGAGCACCACATCCTGCCCCGACTATGGAAGAGTTTACACTACTATTCCAACAGCATCATACACCCAATTTTTCAGAGGATCGGGGACCACATGCTGTACGATCATTGTTAGAGGCCATTATTTCTATCTTTGAGCATCTGCAGACACCTCATGAGAGGAGGATGATGATATCGACTTACATTCTATGTGATTCCTCCATGTGATGGTGAGATGTTATCTCACAGGAGAAACATCATCAAGATATGGACTGGGAAGAGTTTTAGAGTACCTTATATGATTACATCTACCCCTATATGTTGAGGGCCAACCGATCCTAGGATTTCATGCATTTAGAGCAGGGTGCTCTGTTGGTGATGGATTACTCTTCTTGTTTTACAGATATTCAGTGTTTCACACTATTTTTGGAGGTGATGAGTTATCACTAGCTATGAAATTTAAGGATGGCCTCATGTACGACATCTGATCATAGGTAAATGTTTTTAGGTTGACTTTGGTGACTACTATAGTAAACTAGGAGATGATTACCGAGCACAATATGAGGGAGTTTGGAGCTGTGAGGCAGGGAAGTTCAGCATCTGGGGCTGGTACTCCTTCAACTGATAGTAGGAGGTGCCATATGTAGATTTCCCATGATGTTTCATCTGGCAGTCAGCTGGTGTTTTACCAGTAATGAAAGATTGGTCACAAAAGACGGAAGTGCCTTAGATACCCATTTGAGTGCCGATCTTGTGGCAAGATGGGTTATATTCAGAATTTTTGCAAGATGTTCTCACTAGCAGTGAGTGAGATGGGATATTTTATGACTCCATGTATAGGACTGGGGCCACCAATTTATCAACATTTTGAGAACTGGAGTTCATCAGGCTGTTCATGCTAAGGAGGTGGTTGTGGACATTGAATCCAGATGACATGTTTTCAGTGATAGTAGGATGGATCAGCTTAGGGTGGCCAGGTATGGTCACAAGGTGGCATTATAGGTCAGACTTTAGTGATGGAACATACCCAGCATGAGTATGATCTCGTACCCTCTATGGTTATAGGTACGATTCTAGTTTCCCCAGTATTATATTATTCTTTTTTCAATACGGGGAGTTCCAGTAGTTTTATTTCTATTTTCATTGTGGAGAGATTTATGCTCTGCATATTAACATTTTATGATGTTATGATGCAAGAAACTCCATTGGAGATTATGAAGGATGGTGTATGTTAGTGAAATGAGTTCCCTCTTGAGGATGTTGGGTGCCACGTCTTATGTGACCTCTATGTCTTAGAGATGACAGTCATCGATTTCATTCTCAGAATGTACTCGTTGGTTGCCTTTTATGACTTTGTTGAATGTAATCTCCATAGGGTAAGTTTCATGTCACTAGGGGGTGGATGTTTTCTACACATGGGAAAATTTTATGTCTAGGAAAGAAGAGATAGACCCAAGAATCATGGGTTGGGAGGAATCATAGCCCAGATTGCTAGTTTATATCAAGATTACAAGGGGACTTCACAAATGGACTTTCCTTTAGTGGTGGATTGTTCCATAGATTTCATTCTAGTCGACTATTCATGTTTACATCTGGATCAAGAGGTTTATTTCTCTATGGACAATGTGCCAGGAGTGGCACTAGTATACATTCCTCCTCTTAGGATTCATACACCTAAGTTACAGAAGCTCAAGAAGCAGTTTGAGGAGTTTCGGGCATGGGGGTTCATCTGACCCAATACTTTTCCTCAGGGTTCATATGTTATTTTTTCAAAGAATATGGATGATACCCAATGACTTTGTGTGGATTTTCGGATTCTTAATCTGTTGATGTTCAAGAATCGATATCCCTTACTGAGAATTGATTATATATTTGATCATCTTCAAAGAGCCCGGGTGTCCTCATAGATTGACATGAGATCTGGTAATCATTATTTGTGTGTTAGACCCTCAAATATACCTCTTACAAACTTTTAGAGTAGCTATGGTCTATATGAGTATTTTGTTATGCCATTAGGTATCACGAATGTGATGGAATTTTTCAAGCCATAGATAAACTAAGTGTTCCATCCTCACTTGTATTCGTTTATGGTAGTCTTTGTGGATGATAGCTTGGTGTACTCTAAGACTCGAAACAACCATGAAACCCATCATGAGATCATCTTCAGTTCATTGAGAGAGAATTATATTTGTGTTAATCTCTCAAAGATCCACATTTGGATGGACCAAATTCATTTCTTAGGTCGTGTTATCTCAGATACATGAGTATCAATTGACCCAGAAAAAGTGAGATTGGTAGTTTCCTAGGATATTCCGAAGAATGTCTTTGTGGTATGGAGTTTTCTATGGTTGTATGGTTACTACAGACCCTATATTAATGATTTTTCATGCATAGAAGTACCACTGACGGGTCTGACTAAGAAGGGTGTGAAGTACTTGTGGACAGATTCCTATGATTCATCCTTTTAGGAGTTGAAATGAAGATTGGCATCAACACCAATACTGATTTCTCCGAAGCAAGGAAAGACTTACAATGTTTACTGTGATGCATCATGTATTGGGCTAGGAGAAGAACTTATGCAAGGGGAAGGAGTCATTTTGTATGGGTCATGATAGTTGAGGCCACATGAAAGGAACTACCATATGCGTGATCTCAAGTTAGCTGTAGTTGTGCATGTTTTTTACTATTGGAGATATTAACTTTTGGGAAATCATTTTGTTGTATACAGTAAAAATATAAGCCTCTAGTATAGATTTACTCAACATGATCTTAATTTAAGATAGTGATGGTGCATTGAGTAACTTCACTCTTTTGATTTTGTTTTTTCCTACAATAATAGTTTTCATGAACTGATTCAGATGGATCTTTATGAGAATGTGAACAATAGGCCATGCTGATCACCAATATATTGGATGGAGGTAGGAGATGAAGGTATTATGGGACCTCATCTTTTCTAGGAGACCACATAGTAGGTGGACTTGATTCAAAATAGGATGGATACTAAACAGTCTTTCTAGAAATCTTATGCTGATTGACAGATATGCCCTTTAGTGTTCGAGGTCTGGGATCAGGTTTTCCTATGTATCACATCGTGGTTAGGAAACATAAGGATTAGAAGACTGGGTAATCTTTCCCCAAGATTCATCGGGCCATTTGATGTTTTGAGGAGATCCGGGCCAATTGTCTATCTATTTCAGTTACCTTAGAGGTATCGGGCTATACATAATGCCTTTAATGTTTCTCAATTGTAGTGTTACTTTTCATACCCATCTCATGTTTTTCAACACGAGAACGTTGAGTTGGAGGTGGATGCATCCTTTGAGGATCACCATATTCAGATTGTGGATCGCAACACAAAGGTTCTACGTGGCCAGTCTACTCCTCTGGTGTGGGTTATATGGTAGTACGAGCTAGTGCAGGATGAGACTTGAGAGAGGGAGGTCGATATACGATCACAGTTTCCAGAGTTGTTCGAAATTTCTTCTTCACCACCATTGGAAGGGAAATTCTAGGATGAATTACATTAAGGGGGGGGAGTTTGTAAGAACTTGGATCATCATTTTAGGAACGGATATTGTTTTCAGGCTATTTTTTAAGAAAAAGGATGAAAAAAGGATTTTCTGTGTACATGTTGTGTATTCCCATGTACACACTGTGTACCCAGTAGCTTCTCACAACCACATTTTGACCATGTAATGTCCATGTACATGGTTCCATGGTCACCTAGAAGACCGGTTAAGTCGGGGGCTAGTTGAACCTAATAGAATTTCGCAATAATAATGATATTTTTATTTTTATTTATTTAAAAAATTTAAATTTTGTATTATTATAGTAATTAATCATCCATGATATCTAATTCATGGTTCCATGTTTTTTATTATAATAATCCATTACAACAAAATAAAATGTTGTTAGTTTGATTCATATCATGTATTATTTACTTCCATATCACGTTCAATTCATTTAATAGAATATAAAACTATAATATTGAATGATAATAACATGGTTTATGGGATGATAATGTATCCTAAAAACCACGATGTTACATTCACCACCCATAAATAATATGTATATTTCATGAATAACTAAGCCTTCCACTAAAATCGGAGCCCAACCCAATCTGCCGCCAGCACAACGGTTGTTCCTCAACCCATATGACTATCACAAGTATATGGGCATCACAGAAGCACCATTTGGAGATGTTTTACCCAGATAAAAGAAACTAAATAAGTAGTATAACTTCCCCAAAAATTATTTCATGACCCTTATATATGTTATATTTGAATAATAATTCATATAAGTAGAAACATTAAACTTTATATAAACAATTTAAAAAAACAATTTAATTTTTTTCTCAACTCTGGTAAAACTCCATTAAAAAATTCATTATCATAAATATCCAATATTATGAAGGTATAATTCAAAAATGATCTAAATAAATGAAAAGGAAAAATGATAAAAATTTGGATTGTGTGGAAAGAAAACTGGATAAAATATAATAAGCACTAAATTAATCTTATACCAAGAGACCATCCAATCATGAATAAATTAGTTCTCGTTTACTGGTGAATAGATGAACCAAAAAAATAAAATAATGAATAAAAATGGAATGAGCACAAACATGATCATTCATCCACTAACAACATTTCTAGAAGCCCAACCTTTAATTACAAATCAATTTTATATGAGTTTTAATTACATAAAGTATATAAAATAAGAAAACATATCATAATATATTTACAATCTATTCATTTTTTGTTTTTATTAAGGAAAAATATAACTTAAAACAATATTTTTTGAAATCGTACAATCCTTGTAGAAAACCCCCATTTCAATTTCTAAGTTTACAATAAAAATATATACAAATAAAAATTGAAAACCAAAATACATTTTATAAATATAAATATAAATAATATTTTGAAACTTTTCATACCGATAGCAAGGAAAACAAATAAATCAATTATAGGTATAACAAAATAAAATAAATTTAGGGATATAATAGGATTTCAATAAAATCCACTTCATAGAACCACAATCCAATGAATCAGTGAAAATTAAAATTCCCTATAGTTTGTAAAGTTAGGTCACCTATAAATACATGACTAAATGGGATTTTTCCCCTAATTAATGGTTAGTGCATCATGTCACAATACATTGGGGTAATTGTGTTTACATTACTATCAAAATTAGTTTAAATGGAACACATTCAATATAAGTATATATACCCATGTAAATGGGTACGCCTTGCATAGTAAAAATGATGTAATTAAAAAATAATGAGAAAATACAATAAAAACCCTAAAATGATATCACCATCACAACTCTCTCCCACTTAATAAAAAACCTCTATATTCGATTGCAAATTCACCACACTCATCAAACACTTCCCATTAATGGGTAAATATCATAGGGGCTCTATGTGAGTTCCATACACCAAAGAATTATTGAATCTAATTAAATGTGACAAATTGGACTTATTGAAAATAATCAATGGATCCAATGTACCTCCATTTTATATTTCAAAATAATTTATGAAATATATAGTAAACAAATTTTAATTGAAATGAATCATATCAATTTATAAATTTCACACCTTTTTATAAAATCGAAAAAAAATATTGAAAATGTATTCGATATTTTAAACATTGGGATACAAGGGGTCAAAAAACATTTAAATGATGTGTTTCCCCCAAAAAAAATAATTTATAAAAACATTATATATAAAATAACACTTCAAATTCCATGTAAAACCATTTATAGAACAATATGAATATAGAAAATTAATTTAACAACATTAATATAATTTTTCATTTGTGTATTGTAATAATGTTTTGTGGGTATTTTTAAATAAAATAGAATTTGATACTTACTTTATAACATAGAAACCATTTTATTTCCATGAATTTCATGAATAAATCTAAATTATATATTGGAATTACCTCGAAACCATAGAATATTTTCCTTTAAAAATGGAAAATTATTTTAAAACACTATCCATTTGTATTTATAAAAATAAATGTTAAGAAATGGGTAAAACCTACCTCTAAACAATTTTCAAAGTTCTATAAAGTCATAAATTTTTTAATTAGAGCCCGATGAAGACATTAGAGAACCTATAATCCCGAGAAGAAAAAAATGGTAAAATATAAAACCCTATGTTTTTAGAAGATACGTTCTACGATTTCGAGAGATGAAAGGAATTTGAGCAGAATAAAGAAGAGAAGATGAGACTATAATATAGAGTTATGTCCATGAAATTCCAATATAACTTGTTGAATATCTATGGAAGATGAAAAAAATAGGGGGAAAAATTTTGAAGGGGATACACCAGGGGGTCTCAAATTTAAGGGTGATGAATAAGTATCTTACGTAATAAATAATAATGAGGCGGTGTGTAAATTTATAAAAAATAAAAACTATTTCACATACATGGTTTTGAAAATCTAGTCATAACCATGTGACTCACACTAGACACACAATGCACCCCCATGCAAGAAAATAATAGTAATATTTTTATAGATTCATATTGACACCAGATGGTTCACCAAACTATATAATATAACCGCAAAACCCCAACAAAAAATCACGATTTGGAAAATCTATATTAAAAAAACAATTAATCTAAAAATAACTGAAATTAATTTAAAATAATATAACATAAAATACGAGTCACACATATGTGTGGAAATACTCATTTTTATACAACTTTATTCCCTGGAAGGTGTTAGGTCAATATTGAAGGAAATGGAAAAATAAATCTAATTACACATCGATTCATGAGGTTGATGGTCTAAGTAAAAACATAGTACATATTGAACAAAAGTTAACCAATGTAAATGATTTATCAAAAAAACAATAAATCCAAAATACTCATTGAAAACACAGAATTCCCCAAAAATAAAAATGCTTCTCAATGAACAACAAAAAATAAACAAGATACCTCAATGTCGTAAGATAAGGGATACTAACCAAGATCCTCCAAACCATTTAGTGTTAAGATAAATGGTGAGATATAGAAATACCAACAAAAAAACCTAATTTTGATAAAATACCACATCTAACAATCCAATAAAAAACAAATAAAGCACAAAAGAGGAACAAACCACTATATCATTTAAAAACCAATGAAAAAGTCACCAAGACTATGAAGTCTAAATCATAACCCAAATAAAAATAGACGATTTAACCTCGTTTCAGTTCCCAAAATTGAAATCGATTTCCCCAATAATTTTACATTATCCCTCAATGAACCCAGAAAAACAAGAATACAGAATTTGAAATATATAACCTAAGCTAGTGCCATCCACACCCTAGAAATCAACATGACTCCCATGGTTCATCATGTGTCCTAACACCGATATCCAACCCTCCTCAACCAACTATAAAAAAATAACCTTATGAAATAAAAATCCATAAGGAAAAAAAAGAAAAAAGGTAATCAACATCCGATAAGAATCAATCAAATTGATCCCAATGTAAATATAATACCATGAATTACCTTAAATGACTACATAACATTCAAATCATTAGAAGAGATCCAAAAATGGTCATATAATGGTCAATACACAACTTGAAAGCTCATCTCAGCCATAATAACATTTTCATAGTTGTTCCCACTCATGGTTTTCTAGATGAAGTATTTGAATTGAGGATATTTCATACAATACTGGTACTATTTTCCGTGACCATTAATGGAGGATTATGTTTGAAAATAAAATATAGTAACACATTCAAATCATTCTTCACAACACATACATTATAGTACCATTAGAAATGGACATATCCAAATCTTTGATCAGATAGAAACGGAACACATCACTAACACACACAATAAATAATTATTTCTTTTATAAAAACCCCAAATTCCTATAAGAAAATTTTAAACACAACCTTTGATTAAAAAAAATAAAAACAATTTAATAATTTAATTAACATTTGAAATAAAATTTAATTTATTGAGTTCATTTTAAAAATATTTCCATAAAAACCACATTCTATCCAAAAAAATTTTCCAAAACCCATAATGAAATAATCCACTATATAAAATGACTATTAAAAAATAATAACATCCACCAAAATAACTCATAATAATTTCAGTCAAGAATTTCATCAAAAATACGAAATCTAGATTTTTTAGTAGAAATAAACATTAAATATTTCTAATCGCAACTAAGTCATAACACAAAACACAATACAAAATTCATTAAATAACAAAATACATTCCCAAAATTGTCTTTAAATATCTTTTAGCATGTGATAATTCATATTAGGAGCGACTCAAATATTACAATAGAACCATAATAATTATAAATATCCTACACATCTCATTCAAAATATGTATCCCATGCTTAATGATGTACCATTGAAAGGGAGAGCCTCAAAAAATTCATTTCACTTATGTAAGATAAAACTAATGCACCAAAAGAAAAATTGAATTCCTATATTCTAATGTATATGTGCAGTAAAGTAAATTCACATGATAGAAATGAAAATGGATATTAAGATACTACCCTACACAATGGGATTTTTTTTAATTTCATTGATTTTCTAGATAAATAAATTCATAGAAGAAGAATTATACAACTAATGATTTTTTTGATGATATATCTGTATAAGAGATTATATAATTACCAATAAGTGTGTCATAAAGAATAGAAATTAATTTATATATTTATTACCACACTGGGATGATGTTCATTATAATGTTGAGATTCAAGTTTATATGTTTTAGGTAGTGATGTTTCGTTTAATAAGTCAACCGAAAACATATATTGAAAATTTATTTGCGAATAAAGATGATTTTTGATAAATTTTAATAAATTATGATATTCATTTAAGAATCTTGTAGATTGTATTGAATGGATGGAGACAATCTGATAATATTTGAATTTGTTCTGAAAATTTATAGATTAATATTATTGATGAAATTTAAAATGTTTAATATAAAAAATTCTATTCTTTAATTTTAGTGTTGTTTGAAAGTGTAACTACATATCCATGATTAATACATAGTAGAATATTTAGAGCTATCTATAGTGGGGTTTTACATAAATTATTGAATTAAAATTCTAAATAATAATTCCTACTTGGACAATTTTTTTAACATTCATGATATGTAATTTTTATGACATTTTTTGAAGGGTGATATAAAGGTAATATGATGTAAATGAGTTTTGAAAAATTACAAGAGACACACTATGACATATAAGTGTGACATAAAATTTAAAATTCATATAAAAGGGTTTATTGGATGATATGTAAGTGTTACCTCATGTTTATAAGGATATATAAATTTATCGAAGATGATATATAACGATAAACATGTCTTCCAAGGAAAAACCTAAGGGATAATATTGATTAGTTTATGGGATATGTATCGGTGAAAAACCCAAATGAAAAACTTCATGTTTAAAATTAAATCAATAATACTTCACTAAATACTTTGAGAAAATTTATATAATGATATTTATGGAATTTATTTTAATCATTTTAAGGCTAAAATAAATGAAATAATTTAGATGGAGTTGATATATTATTATAGTTATTAAATATAATGATGTTTGGAATTGATCAATGATTAATACCATGATTTGTTTCCTGATAATATTAGTGGAGTATTGAAGCAACAATTATGAGAATATCACTACACAATTACTCCTGGATTAAAATATGTGCATATTTAAAAATAATTAATGGTGATAAAAAATGAGTAGTTAATGGGAGAAGTACATTACATGTTTAAATTATATGATTGGAATTTGTGTAATAGTATTTGAGAAAATAATAGGGAAATTATAAATTCATGGGGAGTAATCCAATGTGATTATGGTATGAAACTGGATGAGAACAACAAAGAGGTAACTATACTAAATATCATAGAATTTATATATTAAAAATATATTAATAATTTTTATTTTATTTTATGAATTAAAGTTATAATAAGATATTTTTATTATATTTATAGTGATGGGAATAAACTGACATTATATTATGATTAATACTGTGCATATCAAGGGAAGAGGAGGAGAATAAGTGAAGAATAATAATTACAACATAGTACTATTACTATATACCAAATAATATTACAAGTAATAAGAAATGAAAAAGAAGTAGTAGTAGTAAAGGAATATCCTATAATATCCCAATATTATAGAATCAAAAAAAGTTAAATGAATAAATATAACCAATAAAGACTCACACTAATGTTGCATGTTTCAGATGAGGTGTTGCAGGGATATCAAAGAAGAAGATTGAGTAGTTTGAGAAATGCTCATAGTATGTTACCCACATAAGGATTATAGGTTTTAATATTTGAACAATAACATTATGAATGATGATGTATCTTTTTATATAATTTTTTATGATAAATAATTAAAGAATAAATTATTATATGATGTCTAAGTAGGATTTTATTGTAGTTAAATATCTTGTTTATGCATAAGTATAGATTAATATTTTGAAAATTGTAGTATCCAAAATAATGAGCTAGTTTGGATATTGTAAAACTATTGGGAGATATTGAATTATTTTTTAGAGACAACCAATATATATTCACTACAATAATAGAGTGTTTATCTCTCTCTCAAACTGAAACCTAAAAAGGAGTTGATTCCATCATAGTGGTCAAACATTTTAAAAATTCCATTTCATGCTATGTTTTTGTATTTACAACTATTCATATTGGGTTGTGTTTTTCTAATTCATATAAAAATCCATATATCTTAATAGATATATAGGTTCAAATATTAAGAGAGAAAATTGAAAGAGTAAATAATTATGCAATATTCACCTACGCTAATTAAAACTCTCTTTGTGTAAAATCAAAATCTAAATAGGGAATATCTGGGTACATGTCAATTATATAGAGAATAGAAAGGAATTTATTTTGAGACACTATTTAAATGATAATTTTCTATTAATAAAAATAATAAACATGTAGGGTGATATGTAAACACATTATCTTAGTCCCTAGATGGTTTGATGGTAAAAAAATTTCCCTTATTCATTCATAAGATACTATGTAACAAAACATATTTTATTATAAATCCTCCAATTTATAAAATCCACATGTTTTTAAATTTAATAAATTGTTATACCTCTATAATAAATCATAAATAAATAATGATTTATTCCAATAAGGTATAATAGTAAAACATAAAATCAATTAATCATTAATATATTAAAATAAAATTATATGAAACAACATTATCAAAACTATAAAATTATTGAACATATAGGAATATAAAAATGCTACAAGATTTATGTACTAATCCTCATTGCCCCCATGAAAATCATATCATCGGGTATAGATATTTAAGTGATAAAAATATTGAAATATAATTTATATTTATAAGTAATTGGTTGGATTATTTTTTAGGAAATATATATTTTTTTATATAGGAGTTTAAATGTGTTATTTTAATATCATCTATTCATTGTGTGTGTATATTCTTTAATTGTACATATATAGATGATGAGTATAAAAAAATATTTTATAAATGATACACCACAGTTATGTGAAAGTTAAAAATTTATTCCAAATAACTAATTGAACTTATAAACTAAAAATTTATCATCCATGGAATAATCAAGGATCAATAGGATATAAGGTTATAATAAAAAAGAAATAGTTTTTATATTAATTCTATTTCTATGTATTACATTTTTTATGTAATATGTAAATTTATCACATTTACAGTATGAATTCAATTAAAAGTTTAAAATATATGAATTTAGTAAATAAATATAATTCAATTGGGTATATATTATATTTTATAGTAAAAAATATTTTTTTCCAAAAATCAACAAATCTAGTAAATCTAGTTAAATATGTCATGAAATGAATTTTTAATAAATAAAATAATATTTATAAATTAAAAAATTATTTCATTTGTTTTATTTAAATATTACCATTCAAAAAATATTTTCTCACAAAACCCACTAAACACTCATGTGATTCATAGTTCACCCTTTATCTAACTCTTGTTTCCTATGATATGTCCCTCAATTTATATGACAAATGGGATATTACTATTCCCATTTAAAATAACATCTATAGTTCAGTCAAATAAAATTAATTTACCCAAATTCCTTCCCATTAAATCCCTAATCATGGTTTATAGAATTTGGATATATGAAGAAAATCTAGAAGAATTCCAAAATGGAAGGTCTTTATGTGACGAATATATCTCATAAATGGAAAATTTTATTTGAAATTATATTAATCTTGTTCATGTACTTCCCCATAAATCTAATTTAACAATTTAATTAAAAATAGTTTTGATTAATAAACCACTATAATAAATTTATAATAATGAAGTATTTATCGCATTACACCAATTATTTCATTTTATCACATTTGAGATTTGGCATGTTCTCTCACAATCAAAAACGATATTAATAAATTATCATAAAAATTATTATAGAGAACTAACAATGATAAATACTATATATAAGGTATTAAATATTATAATTATATTATTTTTATGGTTCTGGAAGGATTCTCCGTCACCAACAACACCCTTTCACATCATTCAAATATCATATAATAAACCACAACCCATAAATGGGAGAAATACGAACATGCAGAAATAAGAAGGGTCTTGTAAGAATGAAATAATTCATTTTATAAAGTTTCTAACATTCCTTTTGATATGATGGTATGGAGTATGATATACTATATAATACCAAATGTAGGATCAAAATAATGAATGATACAGATTGTAGTATCTTATGATGCTCAAAAATACAAGAGTGGGGGTGAATTGTACACTTTAAAAAAGTACATTGGAACTTTTATAGATGGTAATTTTTAACAAAGTTAAACAAAGAAAAATTCACAAAACCTCTAGTTCTAAAAACATTCTTGATTCCGGAAAAATGATTCCGAGAATGAAATTCTGAAAAGATTGTTCTGGAATGGAATCTTAACAAAAGTTTACAAAGATAAAGATTCTACCTTAAAGCGTATAGAATCTTACTAAAACAGAGTACAAGTATAAGGAACTTAGAGATAGTTTTACTTTCCTCAACAATCAAAATTCTGTGGAAAAATTGAAACAAACAAGTAACAAGTAGTAAGTCATTTAACCCAAAGAGTAGGGTATCCAATAACTTCGGATAAACGTCCCTTGATTTATATTTTCAAGAATGTCTATCTTACCCACACCAGGGTAAGCCCTTGATACGAAGATCGGAGTCTATCTTGCTATCCGCGCAAGTCCTCAACTTCAAGCCAGTCGGCACCACTGTCTTCCTTAGTAAAGAAGTCCTAGAGCTTTAAGGTAGTTAGCACCTCTGTCTTTCTATCCATGGAAGCACTCGAATGTACTCAGCAACATTCGAAGTCACACTAAGAAATTCTGAACAATAATTTCAGTACATACAAACCATGAATGTTTCTCTCTCTAGAATTTACTTTCATAGCATGCAATCTCAAGGTTGATCAACTTGTTCAAAAAGTACTGAGCTCTTTCAAATGATCTCTTATTTATTGGCATAGCTCCAATGGTCGGCTCTCTTTTCCAGTGGTCATATTTTTCCTTGAATTTCGAAGGGACCTGTACACATGTCACTCAACCAATGGTTAGTTAGTAACTGAATGCATGACTTAATTTTGTATCTAAAACAAGTGTATGAAAAAATAAGGTTACTTAACCAAAATCAATTCTTCGGAATGTATAGAATAATGGTTCAGAGTCTAACCAAAAACACATTTGGTATCTATAATACAAATATATTCAGATTCTATTTTCCAAGGAATTCCGAACCTGAATTCTATAGAATTCTAGAGTTATAATTTCAAAGGAATTCAGAATCTGGATTCACAAGAATTTGGAAAATGAACTTAGAATGTTCGGAATCTGAAATCATAAGAATTTGGAGTCTGAACTCAGAAGAGTTTGGAGTCTAAATTCATGGAACTCAGAGTCAGAACTCAAGAGATTTAGGAGTCTGAATTCATAGAACATGGAGTCATAACTCAGAAGAGTGTGGAATCTGAATTTATAGAACTCAGAGTCAGAGCTCGTAAGAGTTCAGAGTCGGAGTTCAGAGAACTCGGAGTTAGAACTCATATTAGTTCGGAGTCTGAATTTAGAGAATTTGGAACCTAAATTCAGATCCAGAAAACATAATTCATTATATCTATCTATATATATATATGATTCTGTGGTTTTGGATGTAAAACCAAATTTTACACTTCGACAAATTATGAATAGTGAAAACATAGTAAGGATAAATTTCCTTGGGGAATTAAAGTTTTCTTTATCAAGTAAAACATAGGGTAAAATGAAATTTTCCTTAAGATAAGGTTTTTGTGGTTTTCAAAACATGATGGAATGGTAAAGTCATAAGGAAACCTTATTGACTCAACAATATCCCCAAACATGAAGGAAGGGAAAAGTCATAAGGAACCCTTATTGACTCAACAATCTCCCCCTTTTTGGAAAGCAGAAATATCCTTCCGAAAAAGAATATAAGGACTTAGAAAATATTTTTATATAATTTGAAAAGAAACTTATCTCCCTTAACAAATGGGCAAAGATGAATACGAATAACTCCCACTTAGGCTTTGGAAACACTAAGTATTCTATTCTAGATTTCCAGAATGAGACTTATCGTTGTTTTACAGATGGAAATTTTTATGATGAAAAATACCCCTTAGATAAACTCCTCCCTACTTAGGGATATTTCTTCTTTACTTAGTATTCATTTTTCCTTTCCCCCCCTTAGTGATTTTCAAAAAGGAATTTTAGGGAATGGAAATGAAATTATAGTACCTTAAAAATTAGTACAACACATGCAAAAGACATGCATCCAAAAATTTCATTATGATAGGAATCTTTTATAAAAGGAAGGAAAATACAACAAAAGATCAGATTTAAACAAGTTTATCCTTCCTTTTCCTTGGGAATCATCTTCATGACTATGGTTTAAAGCTATTTGAGATCCTTATGATCTTCCTCTGCTCGCTTAAAAATTTGATCCTGATGCTCAACTTTCTTTTCTATGGCTTTGATATTTTCTTCCCGAGCCTTAAGAGATTCAGCCTGAGCCTTTAAGACTTATTCCTACTTGACATGATTTTCTTCTATCTCAATCCGAATATCTATTTCTCACTTCCATCATTAGGCAACTGAATACATCTTCCCATTCAGCTATTTTACCTCTTGAATCTGATAATTTTGTTCCAGAGATAGATTTTCTTCAAAACTGCTTGTGAGATCCTTGATCTTAGCATCTTTAATGTCAAAAGGAACCTTGACACTATCTTGGAACTCATCAAGATTTCTCATGTCGTCAATGGGTTTCCTTGACCAGGTGGTCATCTTCCTGTGTGATCATTTATGGGCTTCGTAGTTGATGAAACAATTCTTGAAATCAGCCTCAAGCTTGAAAAACTTGTCCATCACCATGGACACAGAATCAGATTTTTGGTTCAAAGTGTGTTGAAGCATCTGACATCTCGAGTCAATGCATGGAAAAATTGGAATAGTCCCAACAAGCTTCTTCAGTGACTGAACAACAAAATCATATCCTAGGGATGATGATTCCAAATCAGAAACATTTCATGGTGAGAGAACTTTTTATAACCCAACAAGCATCCTTTTTGAAGATCCACTAGCTTCATTCTTCAAAACTGATTTTCTAGGTGTATCAACGACCAACTTTTTTCCCTTATTAGTCTTCGGAACAGATTCCTCATCCATAGATTTATGTTCACTGTCAGAAAGCTGACCAATTCTGTCTTCAACTATATTATCCTTCTCAGCTCCTGCCTCAGCATCTTCAGGATAAATAAAATGATGATTAAAACTTTCTTCTACAGACCATTTATTCACTTCTTCTTCAGCCTTTTCATCCTATTCATTTTGATCTTTCCCAGGTGAATCCAGCTTTGAAGATTCTACTTCAGAAGTTTGGATTGATAGCTTCTCGGATGGTCTTTCTTTCTCATGAAAATCTTCCACTTGCTTAATTAAATATGTGTTGTCACTACTACTCTCTATTTCTTAAACTCCTTCAACAACTTCGTTTTCTTCAACAAGAATTTCTCGGACTTTTTCCAGAGTTATGAATTTCTTTCCCAGAGTCTCAGGTAATTCTTCAACAAAAAAGGATTTAGGTACTGGGATATTCTTTGAAGCTTTCTCAGCAGCCTTCAAAATATATTGGACAATCTCTGTTTTAGCCAACTTCTTCTTTTGTTTCTTTTTTTATCTTGCTTCTCATGCTCATCAGTTGTCTTCTCTTTTTAGGCTTTGGATTCAGTAGGATCCAAACCAAAATTGGCTCCCCTTATTTCTTATTTTTCTCATCTTCTCTTTACTTTGCTACAACCTCATTTGGATAGTCTTTTTGTTTCTTAGTTTTTGGATGTGAGAATTGGGCTTCCTTTTCTTTTGGGGTTTTTTCTTCCTCTTCTACATCCTTAAACGTCCTCTTCTTTCCTCCATTTTTGGACGGTTCAACCACTTCTTGTTTCTTTGGAACAACTTCAGCTTCTTCCTCTAGTAGTTCATAAAATTCTCCAGAGTCTTTAGAAAATCCAATGTCTATCCTCTTCAAATTATCATCACTAACTAGCATGACATTGAAATTATTTGTCTTAAAGCTGTAAGGAATTTTAAAAGATTCTATGCACCAAATAATTAACTTTGAATGAATGGCTAGTTACATGATTATCTGAGCCTACATGTTTCCATTATTAATATTCTCAATCGTAGTGAGAATATTCTTAACCAAATTGATCTTCCTTTGGTTCACCATGAAATCCATGATATACATGTCACTCTTCTTCAAAGTTTCCTTGTCACCTTTTCTCGTAATTATTTAACCTTGAACCCATAATTTAAGGATCCAAAAAATTGTAGACAGATGTGGAATCTTTGGATTCTTAACATCTGTAAGACCGAGGAACTCCATATCTTTCACTATAACAAAGCTTCCTTGAACATCCAGAAACTTATGAGAACATAACTCAACTTCCCCTTCATATGTAACACCAACCAAACTAGTTTCCTTAGAATATGAAAGAGCATAAGTATTTCAATAGCTCTTGAAAAAAAATT
Source organism: Viscum album (assembly GCA_963277665.1). Taxonomy (NCBI): domain Eukaryota; kingdom Viridiplantae; phylum Streptophyta; class Magnoliopsida; order Santalales; family Viscaceae; genus Viscum; species Viscum album. The sequence continues at coordinate 1,998,127 of CAUJRU010000019.1, read as the reverse complement.
CTCTCTGCCTTCTTCCTTGAAGAAACTGACTGATTCATAAAATTCAACAAGAAAATCTAGATACACTAAATCTTGAACCACTGGCTTCGATACGCAAGCACTCTCCCATCTATTCAGCTTAATGTTCTTCAAGATGATGGAGTAATATTTAGCAATGACATTTGGATGCACCAACCATTCTCTATACTCCTGCCACTTTGAGATTGGCTTGACAGTAGATATATCTTTCTGATAGGATTCTTCTACAGACATTCGGATTTGAGAAAACATAGAGAATTTTGGAATGAGCTTAAGTAGAAGGGAGGAACTTCATCACGTGAAGGATTGAGATCGATGTGGGACAACCATAGGGGGGTCCTTTATATAGGTGTTTGAAGCAACAGTTTAACTATCCGGATTGATCAAATGGATGAAAAACCTTTTGATATGACTTGACGGTTGAGATGATAGTTGCAAGGAAATTTTGGATTTGATCTTTTGAGGTTTTTAATGAAAAACATTTGGATTTATGGAAAATGGAATATGAAAATTTAAAAAAATGAAAATACCAACAATTAAATGATGATTACAAAATCTAAAGAAATAATCATACCTTACGAATTGTTAGGAAAATTATTCATTGTAAGGAAAAAATTCGTGAATAACTTTTGATGTGAAAATTTGCGTACGATTTTTTTTGAAAAACTGAGTACGAAAATTTTCATTACAAATGATTTTGAAAATCTAACTATGAAAATTTAAAAAAAAACTACATTAAGAAAATTTTTGAAAAACGAAACTTCATTACAAAATTTAAAAAAAAAACATTACGAAATTATTTGAAAAACATCATTACGAAAAATTTTATGAAAAATCATGAAATCTATCAACAAAATGTACTCCACCTATGAAAAGGGGTTTATTACTGTAAGGAGATGAGTTTCAAAAAGAATTTATTGAGGAATATTACCTTACGGTTATCATTCCTAACCTATATATAATGTATTCAAATCTATCAGAGGGTAAAGATTTTGTGAAAATATCAACTAGTTTATCTTGCATTCTGATAAATTGAAGAATAATATCTTCTTTTTGTGTGTGATCCCTAAGAAATTGATGCATAATATCTATGTGTTTTTCATGAGAGTTATATATAGGGTTTTTACATAGGGAAATGGTAGTAGTATTATCACACGAAATTTGTATTTTGGTAAAACTCATACCATAGTCTGTGAGTGTGTGTTGCATCCACAACACCTAAGCACAAAAACTTCCAACTGTTACATATTAAGATTCAGCAGTGGAAAGTGCTATTGAGTGTTACTACATTCATGAAAAAGAAACTAATGAATCTCTTAATAAATGACAAGTTCCGGATGTGCTTTTTCTATCCATTCTACATCCACCAAAGTCAGTATCTGAAAAAATTTTCAAAACAAAATCGATTCCAGAAGTATAAAAGAGTCCTAAATCCATGGTTACCTTTAAGTAGCGAAAAATTCTTTTCACTACCTATAGATAAGATTCCTTAGGATTGGATTGATATTTTTCACATAGGAATACTGAAAACATTAGTTCAGGATGACTAGATATCATGTAAAGTTGACTTCTAATCATACCTCTAAAAGATGTTTGATCTACTAGTTTCCCAGCTTCATCAAGTTCAAGTGTATTTGAGGTACAAATGGGATTACTTATACTCTTAGTGTTGTCATATCAATACTTTTTAAGAATATATTTAATATACTTGTGTTGGGATATATAGATTCCTTTTGGTTTTTGAGAAATTTGATATCCAAGGAACAATGTTAACTCACCCGTCATACTCATTTCAAACACAAATTTCATTAGATCCACAAAGAAATCAGTTAATGATTGATGAGCTGAACTAAATATAATGTCATCAACCTAAATTTGAACAGTCAATTTTTTTTCTTCTCTTTCTTTATAAAAAGGGTTAGATATGCATTTCCCTTAACGTAATTATTTTGAAGAAAAAATCATGTAAGTATATCATACCAAGATCGAGGGGCTTGATTAAGTCCATACAAAGCTTTGGTAAGTTTAAAAACATGTTCAGGATGATTTGTATCTTCAAAACCAAGAGGTTGTTCAACAAAAATTTCTTCTTGAACAAAAACAATAAGGAAATGGAATTTCACATCCATTTGAAAAAGATTGAAATTAATGAATGCTGCAAAGGAAATTAAAATATGAATAGATTTAAGTCCATGTACTAGAGCATAGGTTTCTTCATAGTCAATTCCTTTTTGTTGATTATAGCCTTTAGCAACTAATATAGCTTTATTTTTTACTATGATTCTGTTTTCGTCACACTTATTTCTGAAGACCCATTTGAATCCAATAACAGAAGTTTCCTTATGTATTTCAACCAAGGTCCAGAATTTATTCATTTCGAATTCATTTATTTCATCTTGCATAGCTTTTATCCAATCTTCATCACCTAAAGGTTCATCAGTGCTTTTTGGTTATAATTGGGAAAGGAATGATAGATGTTCTACACAATTTCTTAAGGAACTTATAGTTCTTATATATTGATTTACATCAAAAATTATACTATCAGTAGGATGATTCTTAAGAAACAAATGATTTGGGTTTTGTAAAACCTGTTCATCAACATAGGGTAGGAAATCATTTGGGTTAAATGTTCAGAAACATATTCTTGAAATTTTTCCTTATCAGAAGGATCTTCTATCGAGGGTTGATAATCAGTTTTTGAAAACACATCTGAAGATGTAGGATGGGATTGTTTAAAATCAAAAGGATCAGTTTCATCAAAATTGACATGTATAGTTTCTTCAACAATACAAGTGTTTTTATTGAAAACTCTATAAGTCTTAGAGGTTTTGGAGAAGCCTAAGAAAATTCCTTCATCAAATTTTTGTGCGAATTTGTGTATATTATCTTTAGTATTCAGAATGAATACCTTGCAACCAAAAACCTTGAAGTACGAATGTCTTGGTTTTCTACCATTCCATAACTCATACAGAGTTTTATTAAGAAAACATCTAATCAAAACTCAATTTATAGTATAACAAAAAGTACATATAGCTTCAACCAAAATATGTTTAAATAATGAATACTCACTCAACATGGTTCTTGTTATCTTCGGAAGAATTCTATTTCTTCTTTTAGCAACACCATTTTCTTGAGGTGTTCTGGGTGATGAGATGTTATGAGTAATTCCTTTTTTACATCAAAAAGTATCAAAATCATAATTTTTAAATTCTCCTCCATGATCACTATGAATTGTTATTAAAGGAAGGTTTTTCTCATTTTTTACTTGTGATCTAAAACTTTTGAAATAATGAAAATATGCAGACTTCTTTGCTGGAAAATAGACCCACGTAAATCTAGTGTAATCATCAAATAATAAAAATACATAATACTTGCCTCCAATGATTCCAGTTTGTATTGGACCAAAAAGATATATATGCACTAACAGTAATGCATCAGTTTTTGAGACTTCACCGATTGATTTAAAACTTGATTTATGTTGTTTTTTATATTGACAAGGATCACAAACTTTTAAAGAATCAAATTTATACTCTGTAAGATCATTAACTAGTATTTTATTAGAAAATTTTCATAGTTTCCTAAGGTTACAGTGACCTAACCTTCTATGCCATAACCAAGAATGATCTTCCATTTCCCTAAGGCAAGGTAAGTATTAGCTCCTAAGTCCTTCTATGTTTAGTGTGTAAAAATTCTCTTGCCTATAGGAAAAAAGAATAAAATATTTCTTGGAATTGTGTACTAAGCACTTATCATTCCTAAAATTTGTAAGGTAACCTTCATCACATAATTGAATAAGGCTAATGAGGTGGTTCTTTATACCCTTAACAAATAAAACTTTTGAAATCAATGTTTTTCAAAGAAGAACGATGTTACCTATAACAATGATTTCTCCCTCAGCATTATCTCTAAAAGTTACATTTCCTCTTTTCGTCCTGGTAATCTTTTCAAAGTAGTTTATGTTACCAGTCATATGCCGGGAAAATCCACTATCCATATAGCATGTATTACTGTTGGTAGCTTCTCTATTTTCCTAAAAAAGATAGACTTTCTGAATCCAAAATTTCTTGGATCTGGAAATTTCAGAACGAAAAATCTTAGGCACCCACATTTTCTTAAAAAAATAGGATTTATGAAATCTTAATGACTGGGTTTTGTTTAAGGAACAACTTTTTCCCAATTCCCACTACACTGACACTTAGTGCAGAATCGAGAACTTTGAGGAACAAAATAATTGTTGCTAAAAATTGTTTTTGAACATGTGTAACAAAAACCAGAATTATTCCTAAGAGGTCGGATTTGTGAATACATCTTATCAAAATTTTCCTTACCAAAGGTAATGTTTTACAAACACTTCCTCAAGGAGAAAATTTTGGATTTCAGTTTGATAACTAAGTTCATGTCTTCCAAAACATTTGATTTTAAAGTAGAGTTAGGCTCTAAAACACTTTTCTTAGAAATTATGTTTTCTAGATCCTTAGAAAATTTATCCTTCTCAGAATTTACTTTCTCAAGAGTTTTGGAAATACTTTAGAAATAAATGATTTTCTTATCGAGATATTTAGAAAGATATGATATTTCCTTAGTAAGAATAGTATTACTAGAAATTTCCATATCAAGATTTTTCATGAGTTTAGATTTCTCATTCTCAAGGAGCTTAGAAAACCTAGAAAATTCTTCATAGGTTGGTAAAGATTTATCTTCATCAGAAGAATATTCTTAATTAGAAGAGTTATAATATTTACTATCACTATAGTTATCATTCAATGATACATTGGTCATAGATTCAGCATTTTGTACCTTAGCCATCAAACAGTTATTTTTAATAGGTAGTCTGGCTATTAAACCAAGATTCTTTTGTCCAGAAGATTCGTAATTTGATGATTCATCTGATGAGTCACCACCCCTGGTACTCCAGGTGTCATTCGATTTTAATACAATATTATCTTTAGCTTTGTAGTGCTTCTTTCTATTTCTCTCAGAATGATTTTCCTTTCTTTCCTATCTCTTAAGCATAGTACAATCAGGTCTTATATGTCCAGCTCTTTTGTATTCATAACCTGTGACTTCTAAGCCTTTCTTATCTTTTCTTTCTTTATTCTGGTATCTGGATTGAAAATTCTTCTGTCCAATAATCTTGTTCATACTTCGAGAAATATTTTCTCACTCATTTTTTGAATATTCACTTCCACTAGATTCGGATTAAATAACTACCTTCTTAGATTTAGATCTTGTAACTCTCTCAGGAGTACTGGCTTTCATATGATTTGAAATTGTAGTAAAAGCAACACTTCCATTCCCATTCTTCTTCTCTAGGTTATCAAAATCACTCTTCATCCTAGTCCCGTGCTGAATAAGATCTCCAAAAAGTTAATCAAGAGAAATATGAGTAACCATTCTATTCTCATCAATACCAGTCCTCTTGGATTCACAATCATTAGGAATGATGTCTATGATATTATCAACAAGATCATCATCATTAAATCATTTCTTACACATAGATTGTAAACTATTAATGATAGACATGAATCTTTGTTGCACCTTACATATGGGTTCTCTATAAGGAAAGCAGAAACAATGATATTCAGCTCTGAGCATGGCTCTTCTAGTTTTGATATCTTTTGATGTTCCAAAGTGAGTAACTTTAAGTTTCTCCCAAATACAATTTTCTACTTCACAAGATGAAATTTTCCTATATATATATATTTCTAGTCATGGAAGAAAGAAATGTATTGTGTACCTTATAATTTAATTGATATTCATGCTTTTCTTGATTGGTGAAGGTACTAAATTCCTTGTCAGGGATTTTATATCCTCCAGTACGCATAACAAAATTATCTACTCCAGTATTGATAATGAATGTCTTCATGCGATCTCTACAATATTCATAATCATTTCCATCAAAAATAGGTGGTCTAGTATGTCTTAGGTTTTCTATGTAACCAACATTGATTCCTGTCATCTTAAAAAAAACATCCCACACAAACTTGTTAGTAAAACAAGTTTGTAAACAACGAAAGTGTTCCTAAGAAAGGAAAAAATAAAAAAAATAAAAACTTGAGCATGAAAAAATTATATGTGAATATAAGTATTTGAGAGACCTCCTTTGATACCAATTGTTGAGACGGAATGAATTATGATATACTCTATAATACCAAATATAAGATCAAAATAATGAACGATACTGATTGTAGTATCATATGATGCTCAAAAATACAAGTGGGGGGGGGGGGATGAATTGTACACTTTAAAAAATTCCTATGGAACTTTTAAAGATGGTAATTTTTAATAAAGTCAAACAAGAAAAAATTCACAAAACCTCTAGTTATAAAAACTTGCTTGATTCCTGAAAAGTGATTCTGGGAATGCAATTCGAAGAAGGTGGTTTCGGAAAGGAAACTTAACAAAAGTTTACAAAGATAAAGATTTTACCTTAAAGTGTTTAGAATCTTACTAAAACAGTGTACAAGTATATGGATGTATAAGATAATTATACAATCCTCAATAATCAAAATGCAGTGGATAACATGAAACAAACAAGTAACAAGTAGTAAGTCTTTTAACCCAAAGAGTGGTGTATCCAAAAACCTTAGAGAAAGGTACCTTGATTTGTACTTTCAAGAATGTCTTTCTTTCCCACGTGAGGGTAAGACCTCAATACGAAGATCGGGGGCTATCTTTGTATCCCTGTAAGCCCTCAACTTCATGGTAGTCGGCACCTCTGTCTTCCACATCATGGATGTCCTCAATCATTAAAGTAGTTGGCACCTCTGTCTTCCTATCCCCATATGCCCTAAAATGTACTCACCCACATTCAGAGTCACACTAAGAAATTCTGAACAAAAAGTTCAGTACGCAAAAAGCATGAATGTTTCTCTCTCTAGAAATTACTTCTGCAGCATGTAATCTCTAGGTTGATCAAATAGTTCAAAAAGTAATGAGATCTTTAAAATGATCTCCTATTTATAGGCACATCTTTAATGGTCGGATCCCTCCTCCAATGATCATATTTTTCTTTGAATTTCGGAGGGACCTGTACATGTGTCACTCAACCAACGGTTAGTTAGTATCTGAATGCACTACATAGTTTTATAACTAAAACAAGTGTAATAAAAAAATATGGTTTCTTATCCAAAAAAATTATTCAGAATGTATGTAATAATGGTTCATATTCAATCCAAAAAGAAATTTGGTATCTCTAATACAATGATATTCGGATTCTGTTTTCAATGGAATTCAGAACCTAAATTCTATAGAATTATGGAGTCTGAATTTCAAGGAAATTTGGAATCTGGATTCATAATAATTTTGAACCTGCTCTTATAATGTTTGGAATATGAATTAATAAGAATTTGGAATCTGAACTCAGAAGAGTTCAGAGTCTGAATTTAGAGAACTCGGATTGAGAACTCAGAAAAGTTCAGAATCTGAATTCAGAGAACTCGGAGATAGAACTCTGAAGTGTTTTGAGTCTAAATTCAGAGTACTCGGATTCAGAACTCATAAGAGTTCAGAGTCTGAATTCAGAGAACTCGGAGTGAGAATTCATAAGAGTTCAGAGTCTAAATGTAGAGAATTAAAAACCTGAATTTGGATCCAGAAAACATGATGCTTTATATCTAAGTATATATATATGATTATGAGGTTTTGGATGTGAAACCAAATTTTACTCATAGAGAAGTTATGAACAATGAAAACATTGTGAGGATAAATTTCCTTGGGGAAAGAAAGTTTTTCAAATCAAGTAAGAAACATGTTAAAATGAAATTTTCCTTAAGATAAGATGTTTGTGATTTTCAAAACATGAAGGAATGGTAAAGTCATAAGGAAACATTATTTACTCAACAATCTCCCCAAACATGAAAAAATGGAAAATTGATAAGGAACCCTTATTGAAAAAATTAAATCATGATATAAAAAATAGAAGTCCCAAAATTAAATCACACATACCAAGCCTCTATTTAAGGTAGAACAATATAAAAATGCATTTTCGGTATCATAAATAGGAATATTTAATTAAAAATTAATTAAAAAATGAACAACCTCATGAAATGATAAAAAAATTCGTAGATACCCATACATCAAACTAACCGAAAATCAATTACCTTTGATGATGAAGGATAATCAATGAAATAAAACAAACATATCATGCCATAACAGACTAACATCCTAGTTTAGAAAAAACTGAAACACTAAATCTTAATTTCAAATTGATTTGGGTTGTAGGGGAAAATAAAGACCTATGATAAATGGAATACGAAAGAGAGGAGACGGGAAGGGATAATGATTTGACTAGTTACTGGGAGAACGTATATGAAAATCATGAAGGATAATGAAAAAATTAATTTAATAAGAATTTCGATCTTAACAAAAGGATCCACAAGTTATAGAAAAGTGAAATGAATAAGAAAGACGATAAAACACCATAAAATACTAAACGAGAAAAATCATAACTTCAACTAGTTAAAAATATGGTAAAACCAACACCATGACATTGACTCTATAACACAATGCAGTTTCCTTTCCCAGATTCCCACTAAGAAAAAAGCCTAATCCAATTTTTATGTTGTTATCTTCCACACATACATACTATATTTTATCCCTAAGATATTTTCTGAGTTTAATATTGAATAAGAAGAACCAAGGACCCCAAAACCAGCCACTGTGGAATTGCATCCTCTTCATAGCTTAAGTTACCTTCTCCAGGTAGAACCATTGTTTTACCATGAAAACCAGTCTACATCCGAACCTATGAGTTTCACTATTTTATACCAAAATTATTCTTCCATATTTTCATCTATTATCAATTATATATCATCCATCCTCCTTTATAATTTTATAAAGGAAAAATTATAGCCTCTAGAATGCCTTTCTAGGATCACAATTGTTACTGCTACAATAAAAGCATTCAACTACAATGACATCCCAATAATTAAGAAAAATGAAAACTCTAGGAAATAATAATTTAGAAAAAACATATTTAATAAATTAAATTATTGTGATATAAAAATGTCATACAAAGAGTATATTTTTACATAGATAGAGTTTTACATGAATAAGAGGAGATATTTAGATAATATCTTGGACTATTACTGTTTATTAGATCACAACCCTATTATCAATTATAATATTTATGATGTTGTTTGTAGGAAGGATTCAGATACCATATACAAGAGAAGGATTAATAAATTAGCCATACACATGTACATAATAAGTATTGACTATTAAATTATAAATTAAGGAAATAAATCCTCTCTTTAATTATTCATTAGTCAACCAATAATCCTTGTGAAAATAAAGGAGGTATAAAAGGAGTATATGGAGATATAAAATGTGTTTAGGAATATTATAGAATTAAACATTTATAATGTTTGAATTGGAAGATTTTGGTAAAAATAAATATTCCAAATGAATACTCAATTTGAAGTTGGGGATGTTTGATAATGCACATAATTAATTATTCTCTATCGATAATAGACGAACATATATGTATAGAGATCTATAGAATAATTTATTATGGGCATAGATAGAGAGTTATGTTTCATATTTTATAGTTCGATTCTTAGATTGTCAACTACAAAGGATTTTATTAGAGGAATTTCCATGTTTTCTAAAGTTAATAATTATATTTGTGTTATCTTTTATCACCTTAATATGTTAATATGTTTCCGTATTAATGATGTGGACTCTTCACACAATAATCATTTAGTGATTCAGAAATAAGAAATTCTGAGGTAAAATGATGTACATTTTTTGATTTTATGGAACCAATTTCTGAGGATTACCTGAATTATCTAGAGGATTCTTGTATAATTAAAGGCTGTCATGATGAGATTAAAAATGAATAATCACACTCTGATGGATGATTTATTTAAAAGTACCATTCAAAATCTTTAAGACATGTGTAGATCATTATTGTTTTTATTCAAAGGTTGGTTGGGATCAATAGATTCCTGTAAAAAATTTATCATATGAAAACAGTTTGTATTATACATTTAAAATCAATATATATGAGGTACTCTATGGGATGAAGTCTACAAATCCAATATATTTAAAAAAAAGATATAATTAGATTTTATAATAGATATTAATGAATAAATATTAGATAATATTTAAACCTTTCAGTTATGAATTATAACTATAAGAAGTCAAAAAAATAGCTATGCTAACAATCCTTGGATTGATTTGGTGTTTGATGTTAGATGATAGGTATTAATTTGAATATCAATATTAATGAGGTTTATGATATTCAGTATGTAGCAGAAATTGATCCTTATATATATTATACCCTTCAAAAAACTTGATCATGTGGGGATTGTAGAATATTTCCCCATACATCCACTGATCCTCTCCCAAGTGAATGATGTGTTCCATGTATCCCATTTTAGAAATTATACATTTTACCATTTATATTTACATAATAGATAGGTAGTAAAAGAATAATAAGATTTCTCTAAAAAGGAATAACATATATAATTACATGATCAAATATATGAATTACTATGAAACATGACCTATTTACTGGTTAATGTTTTCTAGAGGAATAATACATTTGAGTAAGTGTCATGGGAACCATAATTTATAATGAGATAAAAGTATCCTTATTTATTTTCATTAGTGTATGGAATTTTTTAGAGAAAAACTTTTTTTATATATCGTATAATGTAAAAACCTATTATTATAGTATATATTTCACACCAAATAAATAATTTTTGCTCGATGGATTGTGTCACATGCAATAAAAAAAATTCACTATTCTGGAAGTATATTAGAATAAAAAATTAATTATATTTTCAGACAACTAAATGAATCATAATTAGTAAGAACACTATAGTAATGAAAAAATATGTAAAAAATAGTATTATAAAGATAAAAATTTCATCATTATGCTTTTCCAAGATGAACATGCCACTAATAAAAATTATAAAAGGAATAAAACGACAAAATTTTTTTTAAAATGTATCAATGAAATTATAGAATAATATTTTTGCTTTTAGATATGTATAAAAGGATATATATATATATGAGTGTAATAATATGACTGTCATATATAATGCCATTGGTTATATAGTTCTTGGTTATATGTATGTATGATATATGATGATTTAATATACAAGTATCCAATATGCAAACTTGTGTAGATTAATTTTTAGTAAAAACATAAAAATGATGTTATATAAATTTTATAAATAATTATATAATGAAATAAAAATATAATAACAATTATAATTGATTTAATAAAATTATATATTTTTTATATTTGTTAAATATTGATATTATCATCATCATAATCATCCTCATTATTTATAATTGATTATTTAATGCGTTTGTAAAATTAAAATAAAGAGTGTTATACAAATGTGTTTATTAAATCTAATTTTTAGATATAAACAATTTTAAAAGGATGTTATTAAATTCCTTTTATGTAAAGAGATATATTTTTCAATGAATTTATTTTTCTAAATGATATATATTATTTATCATAGTAAATTAAATTTATATTTATTAAAATATTCTAATAATAAAATTAAATGATTTTTTTAGGAAGAAATATATTAAAATTATATAATAAGTAATTGATATGTGAAAATATTATGAACATTTAATTTCCAATAAATTAATTTTTCCCTAAAAATATTTTTTTTCAATATATTTAATGTTTTCAAATAAAATATAGTTCTATAATGAATAATAAATAATTAAATTAAATGGAGTCTAAATTATAAATCCTCACATTGAAATTTGGAAACATGGTTAATTTATCATTTTTTTGTATAAAAATAAGTTTCCAAGGTAAAAAAACTAATGTTATAAAATGATAACATAGATAAAGTGATAAATTAATGGTTAATGTCTTAAAATATAAAAAAAATATCTATAATTTATTTTTATGAGGGATTTAGAACCCACCAACTTTTACTATTACTTTTAATCATTAGATTCGCTCCCCATGAAAAAGGTAATTCCTTACACAATAAAGAAGAACTATTTATGAAAATTCCACTCATTCTCCCCAATAAAAGGACACCTATACTCTCAAAATAACCCACACAATTCCACTAACTTTATCTTGAACCATTTAAAAATACATATCCTCAAAAATATTTTCCATATATAGGAACTTATGGTCATAAAAAGGATTCGAAAATAATGCATTTTTAAGACGCTCTCTAAGGGAAGATTCAAGCCTCTAATGTAAGTGTTTTACTCAAAATAAACATTCTTAATTATCATTTTCGTCAAAATAATATTTAATATAATTTAAAACATTAATAATTTAATTTTTAAATAATCAAATTCCTATAAAAGTTATAATATTACTATACTATAACATGTTTCTACTCATTAAATCATTATAAAATATTCTGGTTTGGGTTGGTTTTATAACAAATAAGAATGGTCTTAGGATTTTTACATCACATATAGAAACAAATAAATACTAGTAATTTGATGAAATAATGTTTAATTTAATATTTTTTCAAAAATTCTATAATGGAAATAACCTTAGGTATATTCTTTAATAAAATAAATTCCATTATTAATTAAATAATAATATAAAATAAAATTTTTAAGAGTTCCCTGAGAATCATCAACACATGTTTCATTAATTGAACATGGTACTCAACATCTAAATCAAACATATACAATACATCATCATAAACATTTTATTGGTGGTGACCCAATGATTATGAATTAATGAAGGAACTCGCCAAACCAGATAATTTGTTGAAAATCAGTACATTTAACACTTGAATAATAATTTTAAGAATTATAAACTAATATACATGTAATATGGAATTATATTTGAATAGTACTATGTGAAAATACCTTATAAATTTTCTTAATCATATGAATAAAAAATTAAATTAATTATATAGGGAGTAATATCACATTTGACGAAGTGGAAATCTAAGGTAAGGGTTTGTTTTCCATACTCACTTTGAAATCAAGATTTTCTGTGTCAAAATAATAATTTTGATAAATTATGAGACAACTAGAATAGATAATTCATAAATTTTACATCATTTTATAATTTAATACAAACATATCAACAGTATTCTAATGATCCTAGAACCCAAAGGATTTGTGTCCATGGAGATGGACTATATTTGTTTATTATTATATATTATTACATCAACATATTCTAAAAAAATATATATATAATTATTCATTCTACACATAGTATTCCTTATATTTATTTGGGGAAAATAGAAATAATATAAGTGGTGATATAAATTACATGTTTTGAGAATATGAATCAATGATTCAAAAAAGGATTTTGAACATAATCATGTAAAAATAAAGAACATTGGAGAAATATCTTATCAAAAAGCACCATGGAATAATAAGAGATAATAATACATAATGAAAAAACATCATAGATCATCTCATGATATATTATTATCATAAAATTACCAACATGGAATAATTAAATATATTCCTTAGCTTGGAATCATTTGAAAATAACCATTAACTAGGTGAAAATAACATAACAATGTGGCCTAACATTCAAAACTTTCCTAAACATAGCCGTAAGTTATAATAATTTTATTATAAAACCCAATAGTTCCCAAAAATTATATTTGGAATAAATATAGTTATGTATATGAATTGTCATTTGAGAATATACAATCATCCCCACACATTATGTTCTCTAAAAACCAAATCTGGTCAACACATACCATAATTTTATAATGAGGTTCAAATTATTATCGATTGAATTTTATGGATATATAATACCCCACCCATCACCTAATATTATACTATACATATATATTCCATGTGAAAATCAATTATTCATAAAATCATAGATAAACCAATGGAATGAAAATGGGGTTGAATAGTTATCAGAAAAACTACATCAAGATATGATCAGTCGATAACATCACAAAATCTCAAAAAATAAATACACCATAAAAGAAAAATGACGATTGTTAAAAGAATTAATGAATGAATGATAACACATTTCGATAAAGAGATGAAAATTGAAATTAATATATAAAAACATTTTTTGATATTTTTTATCATTGTTCTAAAAATTAAACTTTACAAGTTACTTTCAAAAATAATTTTCATTAACGTGATAGGAAATACAGATTAAATAATATCTAAAAAATAAGTCTCAATAATTGTTCTCCAAATAGGTTTAAAATTTTTGTAAATATATATATAGTGGAAAATAATAATCAATGAACAAGACAGAAACAACCACTTTACATTTTAATATATTTTAATGAAAACACAGCCTCAAATAAGGTGTTCAAAAAGGAATTTCCAAAAATAGGAAATTTGAAATATAATGAATAAAAGGTAATATATATTTGTATTTCACAATCATATAATATAAATAAATTAGAAAAATATGAATATGTATATGATAGAGAAAGTGTCAATAAAATGGATGAGAAATATTATAGATAACAAAATATTATTATAGTGAATGAAATATAATGAATAATATTTTTTTAACATATATAGTTTAATTATAGAAAAAGGGAAAATAACATATATAATATAAAAATGTTATAACAAAAAAATCTATTGAAAATAACTATCAAATAAGAATCATTATGACTCAATGAATGTAAATTGAGTATAATAAACACTTACGACATCGATGACATTTACAAAAATTCCAATGAAAAAAAAACATTTAATGTAAAATTAAATATCATAAAAAATATTATCAGGATATAATTTTTTAAATATGTTGCATATGAACAATATAAAAAAAAACCTCAATATCAAATAAAGAATCACTCAAAGAAGGAAATATTGAATTGATAAATCCTTACCATGGATTATTGTTTTATTGTACACAATATAACCTCTTATGTAATAATAATATACTTTCTGTTAAATTACTTAAAATGATTATTTATATTTATCATCTTTTTTTATGAATATCTTATATTGTTTTATTACAATGTTATTTCTTATTTTTAGATAATATTGATCATTTATGTTTTTAGCTTTGACCATTGCATTTATATTTCAATATAACACTTTTAATTATCATTCCATGTTTATAAGTAATTCATCTAACAATTATAATTTCATATAGAATAAAATATAAATAATTATTGATTAATTAATATTCCCATTACATGTTATTTTTGTGTGTGTTTCTACATGATGAATTCCAAAACACCTATATTTCGATAATCATTGACAAACAAAAGGTGGTATATAATTTTTAATGTTTTTGTCTAATACTGATAATATTATAAATGAAATGTACTCTTTATATATGGGTAAAGCTATACCGATTACATAGACCATAGGCCCATGGATACATGGCCCATTAACATTTATATAAGGCCTTAGGGTATGAAAGTTATATATTTAGGCCTGAAAGAACTTTTTTTGGCATGAAGGCCCCTTTAGTGAATATTATTACAACGTTACCTACGATATTACTGTCCCTTATATAGTATCACCACTACAGTTTCACTACTACTACAGTTACACTACTATTATTGTTCCCCAATATAATGCAAGTATTATTTCTTTGGAAATCACCCATGTATGTTTTTGAACATGGGTTTTTGGATTTAGGATTATATGGTTTACCACTCATGCACCACCATTACTAAAAAAATTAGTATATTGATAATGATAAAAATCACAATAATAACATTAAATAGTCATTTTACACTTCTTGATTCAATATCTTACAAGTAATTAAAATTCTATATTCATCCTTTTTTGAAATTCATATGACTATTCATGTAGTTACTTAAAATGACCAAGAAAGAACATTTTATAATAAAAAAATGTGTATCAATATTAAGTGATTTAATTATAATATCCTATTTATGTAATTATGAAAATATTATAAGAATTTGATTAAGAGATATATTATAATTGAGAATAGGTGGATAAAGAAGATAAATGATTGATATGGTAATAGGATATTATATACAAAGAGAAACTCAAATATCCCCTTGGAAACCATATAGGTTATGAAGGAATTTAGGAAATATATAGCGATAAAAGGATAACCAAATGTGGGATAGGATTTAAAGGGAATTAAATATGTAATATTTTATGAGATATTTGAAATTTTAGTTGTTAATTTAAAGGGGTAGAGGAGATATCATTTTATAAATGAGTGTGTGGCCTTTTTATAATATTATTTTTGTAATATAAAAATTATTGACATTTTTAAATAATTTGAATCCAAATTGGACTAAAATGGTATTAATATTAACTTATTTTCAATAAATTCTTATTGCATTCATTAATGTGAAGGATTGTATGATATTTTTTCATTTTCCCTATTTGATTTAACAACTTGACCTCAATTAATATTTTAAAATGATAACCGTCAGATATATTTGGTTAATTATTTTTATGCATAAAAAATCGACCATATTAAATATTTTTGAAAAAGATAATTAAAAATAGAAGAATCATGTTGTTACATTAAATTTTAAAATAACAAATATATTATTTTTAAAATAATAAACAAAAATAAATAGAAAAAATTTTCAAAAACAAATATATTTAATGATTAAAAACAATTTTTGTAAAAAATAATGAAAATTATCGATAAACATGAAATTAATTGGTTATTATTTAAAAAAATAGTTTTTTACTTTGAAATGTAGAAAAAATGATTTACAGTTTTTGAATATTTAAGTAATGTAAAATGAATTTTTTTACTATGATAAAATATACCATAGGTTCCAAAATGAAAGGAATATATTTATAAATTCAAAATATTATATTTTAAACATTTCTTACTCATTCAATACATATTTTGATGAGATAAATGTTTATTAAATCTCTAATATAGGTTTAAATGAAGATGATGTCATAAATGATAGCATTTATTCAAATAGAACATTCCTTATTCAGTAAAATTCTACATTTCTATCAAAATCCAAATATTTCCCCTCATCTATTTTTGATGCACAGAATCCAAAAATTGTTGTTTATTTTAACAAATTCAAATTATCAAAATATGTAATTTATCTTTTAAATATAAACATATAATATAATGATAACCTATTTTTATAGGAATGTGACATTTTAAACATTATGTAATCATAATATTATTTCATATGAATTACCAATAAGATAATAGTTATTATAATTGTTTTAAAATTAATCCATTTTGTTGGAATAATACTTTATAAAGAATTATTTAATTTTAAGATAAAAATACATAACACATTCTATATAATTATTTGAAAAATATCCCATTTAAAAAAGTAATGATTTTAATATAATTTCATTAAAAACTAATTTGAAATCTTATAAAATTTAAATTTATAATTTTATTTTTACTGAATTAATCTATTTATCATTATAAGTATAATTAACCGAATTCAGAAAAAAAAAATTAGAATAAATAAACAATTCATCGTTTCTGCTTGTTATTATTTATCCCAATCCCATAACTATTAAATAAATGCTAAATAAAACAATTAATAAGATTAATAAAACGATTAATAAAATGATTAATAAAATGATTTTAAGATTATTATATATATAATCTCAAATACAATATAGAAACTATATCATGGTTCATGTAAAACAATAAATTGTTTTTTATTTTATATTTCACATTATATAGTTCTGATTTTCATCCAATGATTTAATTCATTTTTAATTATTACTTCTTTAGAAACTATTTATCTTCTTTATTAATAATATTTATATTATTATTAATTTTTATGAATTATACAATCATCATCATTGGAATTATAGAATATGATGATATTAAACTAATTTTTTTTACTAGATTAAATATGGTGATTGTATATCATTTTTATTTATTTCCTGTTATAAATATAATGAATTCATTTTTATCATATTGTTTTAATTTATTTAGAAATAAATTATCATTAAATTAATTTCATTACATCAAAATTAATATTAAAATTATATTAATCTTGTTAGACAACAATACTAATAGAAAATAACTATAGAAAAATGTTTCTTTACATTCATACCTCTTCAAATAAATTCTTTACTCAAAATTTTTATTATCACATAGTAGTTAAAATAGTAGAGGGTTTATATATGATATACAAGAATAATGATATGATTAATATTGATATATCAACCTCATAATTTCTATTAAGACATCGAAATTAAACAAATCTTTAGAATAGGAATATATTTCAATTTTTAATTTTCTTATCTATTTCAGCCAAATATTCTACCATAGTAGGTTATGAGACTAAATATTATCTACATACATTTACTTAACAAATACATTTTCATGATCATATTTGAACCCAAATAAAAAAATGGAATATATAATGATTATAATAAACTATAAAATAAATTTAAACCATCCTATTACTTTGACATATTCATCATATTATATCTTATCCAACCATACATTCATTTCATGCTAAGAATTTTTTTCATCCAATGTTAAATTATGTTTTTTCCATTGTAATTATTATTCTAACCCCAAAAAAGAATCTAAAACCTAAAATAATATAAAAAAATATGAAAAAATATATAAAAGAATATTCATTTCATCATTTTTATAATTTTAAATATTACATCTCATTAATAATCTAACTATACCAGAATCTAATTGCTTAGTGACATTTGGGGAAAGGAAACTTAAGCATCGATTTACACATTATTTCCTAAACATATCCCTTAAATATCTATGTGTACATACTCTTTCTAGGAATAATCTTAAATTTAATTCCATATGTAAATAGGGGAAAAAGTGCTAGGCACAAATGCTTACCATGGGAAAGAATATCAATGAGTCGAAAATGGAGTTATACCATACACATGTGGAATGATGTAAAATGTGTGAAATATTTGATAAAGGGAATATGGAATCATAAGAAACAAAAATAAGAATATTTATAATGTAATATATCTTGGAATGAGATCCTAGGGTAACAAAAACACCATCATAGAATAATAACCCATATACTACAGAATAAAAAAAGTTAAAATATCTATAAACCATGTAACTAAAACACCAGAATATAGAATAACATTGAAAAATAGTATAAAAATAACAATAAGTTGTCATAACATTGTTATAAAATCCAATCAATCCCAAAAAAATAAATTTTGAACAAACCCAATCATGTCCATACAATATGATGTGGGAAAACGTAGTCTGGGGAACATATATGGTTGCAATAAACCAAAAGCATGTCCATAAATAAAATCATAATCTCATAATATGTAATGTCTTAACATATTCATTAATGGTCTATATTGGACCCCTTTGACCATAAAATTATATACCATATATATATGTTCCACATGGAATTAATCATTCAATATACCATGGAAGACACTATAAAATTAAATTGGGTTTCACAAGCTATCCCATATAAAACAAAAATAGTATGTTTATTGATACCAAATAACAATATCAAAAAATAATAATTACATCACAAAATCACATAGATGATGATTATGGAAGATAAAAAATATGATACCAAACTTTTGGATATGGAGAGGATAATAAAAGCAATATAAAAAAATAGTTTTTAGAGATAAAATTGTTATTATCCTAGAATGTATGTGTTAATGTTTAAATTAAAAACCCATTATAAACATGTTAAAATGATGAAATTATTAAAAAATACCTTTAAAATTATCTGCAATAATGGTAATTCATATAAAAATAAAATTTAGGTTAATAAATACATATTAGAATATATAATTATATGAACATGAAATGGAATTTCATTTTTTTTATATAGAACACTGATTCTAGTAATCTAAAGCATATAATTATTATATTATAGTGGTAAATATATCATAGATTATAAGAATTATGGTCTATTTGTTTAGTAGTATTTGGAAAAAGAAACACAATTTAACATTATATTACATTGAAAACATCTGTCCTATCCATTGAATAAAAGAAAATTTAGTTTACCTCCTTGAAAATCCATAAGTCACATAGAATATTAATCATTATTTCATAGTGATAAGGGAAGAAAGATAAATGGGCAAGCACATACATCCATTAAGGGGTATATTATGTATGAATCATTCAGTCATAAGAATGGGATAAAATATTATAATCAAATTCTATAAAATGGGTAATGGGAGCATAATTTATCGAATAAATAATTACATGAATTAGAATATCTAATCTCAAGAGGTTGAAGTGAATATATGGATAAAATATAAATATAAATAATCACATGTAAAAAAATACATTCATGGTAATATAATTCATAATTCCATACATCATACTCTTAAGGTCATGGCCACATTTCAAGACATCATACATTAAATGGTGAGACATACAACACATTTCTCATGCTATTTTGCCTCATGAGACAAACTGCAACATCAAGGGGAAATAAATTTCTAATTTCCACCTAATACATAATAATTAAAATTAATATAAATATAATAAAAACACAAAAAAAAAATTTCTTTATTAGTTATTTTTTTTTTTAAATTAAAATTATATGAATCATCAAAAATTCCCTAGTTAATAAATAATATAACTTCATAGTCAAAACCCAAAAATTTTCATTGAGTTCACATAATATATAGCAATTACCATATAGTTATGTACATAATGTAAATTAAGGAGGAAAAAAATTCCATTTTAGGGATGATGAGTAATAGAGATCATAAATTGAATGTCAATATATTAAAAGTATTTTTAGGGGTCATATAAAAACAAGTGAAATACCAAAATAATATCCCCTAAAAGAGTCAAACAAGGTCATTAGTTAGGCACATTTGTTATACATTGAGTGAATGTAATGTTAATACCCCAAAAAATCAAGGGTAATACAACTATGTTAATTGTATCCAATGTTTGTATAAACTAATTTTTATCCAGAAAATGATTTCAAATCTTAGATACCACACACTCATTACATTGTGATATTTTAATGAAGCATAATGTGGGAATAGAATGTAGTATAATGAGAGAGAAAGTTTATTTTCTATGATGATATTAATAATATTTTATAATAATGATTAATAATAACAGTTGAAATTACAATGAAAATAAATTTGAAGGGATAAATAAAGGATTTAAAAAGGATCTAGGACCCTTAATTTAGCATAATAATCAACTAATAAATGGTGAAAAATATAGGTAAAAAAATATATACCGTTAATAATTTATCAAATAAATAATAATTCTAGGGAATAAAAATCATGTAAGTATATTAACAATAATTTTAAATTTCATTAAAAAAATTGAAAAGAAAATTGGAGGATTTAAATCCTAGATCTTCATGGATGATTATTAAATCATGAGTATAACTTTTTAAAACCCAAAAAACACTATTAATAAATGATTGATAGGTAAAATGAGATATAATTAATGATAAATATATTTATATTGGATTTGTATAGGAGAATTTTTGGAAGTGAGATACTTTTACAGATTATAATGATGGATATTTCCTAAAAAACTAATGATATATGTGTAGAAGATATGTAAAATTAAGAGAGTCAGGTGGGTAAAGTTGGGAAATTATATTGAGACATGAAATATTAAATTTTACTTCCAAAAGTTCATATGGAATCTCTACGTTAAAATAATAGAATTCAATCCACGATAGATTATATCTATTTATAATAAATTTATTTATTAATTATTTATCATGGTAATATTTTTTAACTAAAAATACATGATGATCAATAATACTAAATCTATATATGATTATTTTGAATCTGAAAACCATTCATTATATTTTAATTTCTGAATAAGAGAAATTTATTTTTTAATTGAACCCATTTAATGTAAAAAAATAAACGAAAAATTATTATTTTTTAAATATTACATTTTTTAATATTATAACATATCAATAAAAAATAAACTATTTTTTAATCGCATTATTTATTCATTAAAACAAAATTTTCTATTCAACAAAAATTTATAAATTTAAATTTCTATTATAAAAAATTGTTTGAAAAATTCAACTCATTAAAAAATCAATTTTTTACCATGGACGTTAATATTTACCTTGATATAAAATTTTTATAAAGATGACTAGTTTACCTATTTTTGATATACTAATTAATATTTTGAGGTATTTTTTATGAAACTTTTTATCTATACATGGTAATTTTAAATATTATTAAAAAAATTATATCTCGATTATGCATTTTGATCCTTAAATTCTAAAAAAATTAGTAAATTTAATTTCATTTTGAGACATATGTGTTATAATTATAATATTATAAATTGAATAATATATATTTTTAGATGTTTTTTATTATTAATCATATTATTATGATTTGTTTTTCATTTTATTGGACACAGGAATAAATAATGGGTATATTACCTTAGTTAAATCTTATGTATTATATTCTCCTTCGATAAATAATTGTGTCCTCAAATTTTTTTTATACATCAATACATGAAAAAATGAGGGTAAAAATTCTAATTTTCTCCATCATGATCTATTGTTGAATCCCCCATATTTCAACTTTTCAAATGTAGATTCACTAGTTGGGTTTCTTTATTCTATATCTCATTCTATTTACTACGTCAAATATGGAGAGGCTCTTCATTATATGATATGTTAGTTTATTGGGATATTCCATCAATGGTGTGTACATGCATACATTCTAGCATGATCTTAATTCTAGTTGATAAATTGATTGAGTCATTCACTCTAGAGAGGTTGGGTGGAAATTATAAATTATAATATACTACACTAATTGTATATAAGATCATAAAATGTATAATATAACTCACAATTTCCATTATCTTCTAAACAAACCACATAACTTCCTTTTTTCGGGGTATATTCAAATAGAATTGGTCCCTAACATGGAACTCATTTTCCCTTTTACATATAACAAAATCAATTTTATTTCTTATATGAGCTGTATTAATATGATTCTGGATATCTCATAGTTTCAGATTTGTTTCCTCAATTATTTCTTGGACAAAAAGCCTCATTTCCCTAAAATCATCCAAATATATTATTGTATGTAATTTTTCATATACAAGTCCTAATATGGTTTTGTTTGATTCCATTAATGGAAGATATTATTTTTATGAATATTATACCAAATAAAATTACTATTCCAATGTTCATTGTATGTAAAGTGATCATAACCCCAACATGTCTGCTATGGTTTTGATGGTTCATTTGGACCTCCCATTAATTTTAGGAAAATAAAAAGAGCCCAAATGTTACTCTAAGTTTAAATCCTGTTGATGATTCTTTGAAAAAAATACATTTTTGTAACGCCACTGACCTGGAGGCCACCAAACCAGTTCCCCGAGCCGAGTCGTCACATGACCTCAAGCGTTCCTCCCTATACGCTAGAGGGTGTCGACCAGCAATGAGGGTAAAATAAATAAAGTGGGGATACTATACCGTACTTAGCTGAGTAAGACACAGGATAACACCATATAAATAGTGAAATCAATATAAACAACCAATAAACATGAATAATTATGCGTTTCCCAAACAGGGTACTAACCACAAATAAAATACAACCATGACATGCAATTCTATTATTGAAAAGTGAATAAAATCCAAAATAAATAAAAAAGCAAAATTCCCAAATGGATCTCGACTCCATGTCTCGGTCCTTCTCCACATACCACCTGAGCCAAACTCAACATTCAATCATAGGGCCCATGCCCTAGTCCTGACCTGCAACCAAGCGATCTACTTGGGTACCCAACGACGGCATGAGCAGGGTGTGTGTACAAAAATCAGTATGCCACCACCAACAGTGTCTACAAAATTTCCAGTCTAATATATAATTCATGAATGTACCAAATAATTATTAAGTGTACATGTAATAGTTCCGGTTCCTTTAGTTAAAAAGGTTCATTTAATTCATGATTAGCATTTATCCCAATTCCATTTCTTACACCATTTTTACTATATAATCCATTTTGGTCACATGTTCCATGGATTAGGAATAATTTATCATCTACACATGGGTATAAGGAAATCAATCAAAATTATAGGGGAAACAAATCAAGTCCCTATCTCACTAGGGATCCTCATTTTACATCCACAAATTATCCTCACCTTGAAACCTCCATCCGGGTGGAATGAAACCAATAGGGGAATAGAGCCTCAGTCCCCTTCCCTCAGTCATTCATTTTGGTGTGGAGTTTAGATCCTCAGTCTAACTCTCCCCATGGGCATAGAGCCTCATGTCATTACCCCACTCTACCAAGCCATAGTCACATGATTATTTATCAAGTTACCATAACCATTCCACAACACAATGAAGTATATTCAATTTAATTAGTTATATTCAACAACCCTTATGCCTTTTCCAAATTCGTCATTGACTATTCATTAACCCATTAAGCCCATTTATCATTTCAAAAACAATTACCCACTTATGTATTTAATGTAAAATTCTATTATTTCATACACAATTCCTTTATTACATTCAATTATTTAGGTTTACCAAAAAATTCTCAAATATTAACCCACTCCACAAATTTATCAATTCTTTTATTACATCCCATTAACACATCTCTAGTTTCCCATTTCATTAACTAATTGAAAGTTCACCATTTAATAAATACAAATCCTCTTAGAATAATCTAACCAAATTTGGTCAAATAATTGACATAATCCCATTTGACTGATTTTTCCCAATTCCATGTCATGTCAAAAACCCCATTATGCCTTGTCACCATAGGAATTTCTATTATCATTTCACTTATAACTAAGTCAACAATTAAAACATGTTCTACATGGTCTTAATATTATTTCATGGAAATCCCTCACTTAACCCTACCACTATATAGGTCTAGGATTGTTGGCACGCCCATGGGTAACTCTAAATGGTCAAGTCATCCTCAACGCATCCCATACGTATAGTGAGGGTTTAAATTGGTCGCTTAGACACACCTTTTTATCAAAAACGTCAATGGAACCAAAAACAAAAAATGTGGAAAACAAGAACACCAACATCCATGCCAAAATCCAAATTAAACTATTGGATAATACTTGTAGACCACCTAACTCAAATCTGATGATGAACTCACTCTTAGTAATTACCTTATATCATGATTCCATCACCCCTTGAATCCCCAACCTAGGTTTCACCGTAGAAATAGGGTTTAGGGTCTCTAAAGAATGTGGACCAAACTACAAGCCCTAATCTGAAAAAGAGAAGCATGAGGAGTGTTTGACTTATGTGAGGCTTCGATATGTAACAAAAAATGATCAAAAAAGTCAAGAATTGAATGAAAACCAGACTTGGTAGCCATTGGGATGTTTGGTTAATTTTAGGGTTTTAAGGAGGAAGGCTGAGTAAAACACCATGTGAACATCAAAAACTCATGGAGGCATTTTGGAAAATTTTTAGATGTTTCCAGGATGAATGTTTTACCCGGACAGTTTTCCTAACCGTGCGCAAACCATGCAGAAACTATTTCCCAAAATCACCCCTTCACGTGGTTTCCTACGAATTTCACACTGTTTTCTAGACTGTGTACAAACCATTCGGATTTCTAGTTCCTGCATGGCCAACCCTCACACGGTTTTCCAATCCGTAAGGATTGCCCAGAGTTCCTCGTTTCCCCTTTTTTCATGTCTCAAACCTCCAAAGCACCCTAGAGCCTTCTCAGGTACTTATTAGAACACATATCTAGAAAACAATGAGAGGGCCAGGCCAAAACACACACAAAACACAAATTAAAAAAATCCCTGACCTTACTACCTCCCCACCTTATAACGGTTCATCCTCGATCACCTCTTCCAAGAATCACTGTGCTTCCATAACTAAAGTCCATTACAGTAGTCTGGACTATCCATTTTCTCATTCCATGTTTCTGATTGCTCAACACAGATCCCATAGAACATGAATCAAGGGAACAAACATTCCTCATATGCCTTCCTCACAACAACTGCAACGTGGGATGAAAAATCCCCAAGGATGCATCCAATTCAACCATTCCCACCATGATAACTTCATGGGAAATCATATCTAATGACACCTAACTCACAACACATGGAATCTTGACACAAAACATCACATCAACATGGAGGAACCAATCGGCACCTCATCAGTCTGATGCTCTATATAACTCAAGACCCAAATCACTTGGAATAACTTTTACTTTATTTTACAAACTCTAATGGGGATGAAGCCTGATATCACATGAAGGAAAACACATAATCCTTCCAACCATGTTTCCTGACGATTCCATTTCCACATATATACAACCAAACAATACTCAAAACTCTCCACTACTCGACCAGTTAAACAGTGCTGAAGCTCTCTACCAGGGCCAAATCACCCAAACGGTGACCACTCGAGTCCTTCAAAATCGAAACTCTAATCACATCATCAACCAACAATTTATCAGGTATGGTTCACTCCGCCATTCCCAGTTACTTGGAACCTCCTCCATTGATGAAGGAACAACAAAACTCAACCCAACATTCCTATTTCCTAACATGTCCCAACTCAACTTTCCCAAACTTCCATATGGAATTACCCTACATTGGCACCCAATCACACCGTCAAAACCATTTGGGAGGATATTACTACACTATCCATCTAAGTACTAAGATCAACTTGACCTCACTCAGATACAACTTCATTTCAATGGTGCTTTCCTCTAGAAGATGAACCTGAAGGTGGGTCACTCTCACCACACATATTCATGTTTACCATCTCATGTCGGACAACACCCAACTGTCATGTCCATGACACCCACATTCCACTAATGGTATGTTTCCCCCTTCATTCACCATCCCAAGGTGCTTATCAACTTGAAAACTATAATTATCATCCCACACACCCACTGAAGTCATTTCATAAATTTTGTAAGAATTCCATCATCAAATCATTACCACCATCCAGAACATCATTGAGCTTCACCATTGTCACAAAACCACATCACATGTACAAGGTTCACCCAACATAATGATGTTTCAAAACCACACAAGGTAATATCACCCGATTCTAACCCCAATCATTGTTGGAGTAATAGGACCCCAACTTCTCTTGCCACAACCTGTTGTCATATCCAACCAAAGCCTTATATAACTCAACAAAGAAATAAAAAGATTGACTTGGAACCACCATAATCACAAGACATCACATGGATCATAAAACACTACGTCCCAGGCACAACTGACTCTACAAGGAACCTGAAATGCACCTCATAGGTTCCTCTAGGGCACCCCAGTGACACTATGTCAACTCATTGTTCTCTTCACCACATATGAGACTAACTTATCACTCCCCACCATAGGAGTGTTTTTACAAATACTATGAATAGGTATTAAAACGATAACATATTATACCTGATCATAACCCAAACCCCATACATAGAGGTGGATATCTATCTTTTTACAGAAACAAAAAAATGAACGTCTCCTAGTTCCCGTTCTCGGCTTATGTGAATGGATCCCATGATTTTTTCATCCTTGGGTCCATGCCTAGGTCCTCAACCCAACCCATTGTGGGTGCACTTCCCACCACCAAGCTCCATATACACCATTTCCTTTAGCATTTAATTCATAATTTCCCTCTTCCAACCACAAACCATCATATCTCTTGGCATGATCCAGAGCTTCCCAATGTACCAGGGACGATGTCAAGATGTTGGCCATGATCTTCACTAGCTGAGGTATTCTACGAAGTCATTGAAGAAAAACACCACAAAATTATCTATTTTTTATGTCAAACTATGGGACTCTATGACCTTCCAAGGATTTCAGGCCTCCCTGCCAAATGCATCTCATCAAAAATTGACCATGACCACTCAGGTGTGATTTCTGTCATGGCCCCCAACCCACAAGGTCTACCCATCCTGGGTCAGCAATGTTAGAAGGGAGTTAGTGACCCCAGAGTCCCACCTCAAGTAGTCCCCGGGTTGGAGACTAGCACCGAGGGTATAGTAAACACACAAATGGGAGGAATTACCCTCTAAGAGAATACATGGGAAAGAGAGAGATAAGATAGACACCAACCAAATACAACTCAAACTGTAATATAAAAGAAATAAAATGTGATCATAATTAATATCCTGAAAATATACTACAACTAAAAGGGTAGAAATGAAATTACCCAAAAGAAAGTAAAAAAATAGAAGCAACCACAAGCCTGAACTGTTGCTGCAACCCCAAGCTAGTAGAAACCAGCTGGATCTCCATTCTGCTCCGTGTGACCTGAAAAAAGGTTTATATATACCTAGGGTGAGTATAATAGGGTACTCAGTTACAGCTTCCTTGAAGCCTCTCGTGCAAAAGTAAAGAAATGATGGTAAAGCACAGTGATCAACAAGTGAAACTAACTCGTCACCTAAATAGGTATACCAAGTTCCCAACCACATCAAGGATACTCTCACCACATAACCCATACAAGAGTATATAATATAATAAACAATATAATGGGTACCCCACTACAAATTACCCACACTTATTCCTCTTTTCCCCAACTGAACACATCCTAAGAATCCCTCTCCATGATATTTTTCCCGCATACACCTTGGAGAAGCACCAAAACATGCTCCTCATGCAAAAAAACCACCACATCCATGTATGAAAAGTAACAAGGTAGTTTTGGGGATTCACAAAAGCTCGCATAATGTGTATCACATGTAATCTATTAAACTGAAAGCCATTATAGCCCATACACTGAGTAAGGATCCTCAAGCCATTACAACCTATCCATGTTACACCAATACTAGTACATATGAAACTATATCCAGAATATATTTGTGTGAATAACTAAAAGCAATTAAATCCCTCTACACACATATATGGGAAAACTGACAATTTTTTCCTACTAATAAAAGTAACTACCAAGAGATGATAGAGGGGCCAATGGGGGTAGTCAGTCGTCCATCCTCCCACCGGAATTTTGGGGAAGACACCCTCCAAGGGCTCATAATCCCCATGGTGTTAGTTTCCCTAACTGATGTGGTGGAGTAGCGTATAGAAAAAAAGGCACAGAATATACTATAGCTCACAACCACACTATAGGAATAGCCTTGTCATTGACTCAACTGTATCTAATGTCTCCCAGACTCCCGACTTCCAATTCTAAAAATATGTATCATATAAGAACACAACCATTTAAATTGCATGATTACATTACTTCATTCCCTTTTTATCAGTTTCACTTTACGTTAAATAATACTATAAACAATAATTAACTATTAACAATTTTCACATTCTATTTTATTTGCTTCACATCCAAGGTCCATTGTTCTTTTAAAAATTGTATCCACAACATTGCGACCTAGCAAGCTCAAATTTCATGGGTTAACATCATTTATTAAATCATTTATTAACAACATTATTACTTTCCCATATTCCCAGGCATTCTAGAAAAAAATTATATGCTACTAAACACAAGGGGCTCAACTCGCTAAGTAGGTGAACTACCCATCGAGTCATTGCCACCTATAGCAAGAGCTTAGACCCATCTTTCCTCAAGAAGCTAAACATAGAAAGAATGTGGCATATCCCATATGTATTCATCCCTTTTGGAATAAGGGTAAGCAATAACAACTACCTTGAGCAGTGGGGAATGTAAAGAAGATAAAAATAAATAAGAAACAGTAAGCATCCAAATATTCACATCCAACATGTTTCATCACCTCTGGTGTCCTCCCCGATACCCACATTCATAAACCTATGCATCTTTCCACTCTAGGCATCAACTGCTACCACAACCAATGGGCCTCCCTACCCCCACATATCACAATAGACATCCAGACTCACATCACAACACAAGCAGTAGGAAAACAACATTATATCAACTGGGCTCTTGTCCCTTAAACAAGTATGAGCGTAACTCAGAACCCTAAGAGTAATTATATTTTATCAAAGAACCAGTTCATTAATCAATCTTGGACTAAGTGATTTATTATTTGTAGGTTTCCATGATGGGAAACCTAAATATATATCTATCACAAAAAATTAAACATTATTACTTCATCAATTTTATTAACACCAAAAATACAACAAGAAGAACGAGATTCATTTAAATGCCCCTTTATCTTTGACAATTAATTAACAATTTATCACAGTTTACATTCTTTTCCAGTTTCTATCATGAATGAAAATATTAACAAAGAAAGCATAGATATCATACTATCCTGAAAACAATGAGGCAATATCATAAGATTGATATCAATTTATTTATCAGGCTCAAATATTTAAAATGTCCATTCCATTGTGATCCAGTAGGCTAAAACATGCTAACTCTATAGTTGCACATAAAAGAAAAGAGAAGCAACGAATCCACTAACTCAAAAGGTTATTAACATTATTTATTTGAGAATGATCCACACAATGTATCACAATCACATCTTCCCATGACAATTTATATCAAATATTGATCGATACTGCTCCGTTTCATAAAAAACAGAGGGTGCACTTGCAGCAAGAAGAACGTCGGGGGAAATCAATCCACATGGAAAATTTTGATCGCATGACTCCAATGGGAAGGAAGGAAAGGTTAGTGCATCTCACACCAGAGAACATAGAGGAAGAACAAGGGAAGAATTTATCTCGTCCCTTTAGAAGATTTAACTAAGCAATGATTTAGGATACACTGTATTTTCCATTAAAAGAGGATCCCATAAAACCACGCGGTTTGACCATGTAATAGAATATTGATCCTTAGAAAAATTAATATAGGATTTATGGGATTTGAATCGTCCTTAAATTCCTTCAAACAAGGAAATTAATGCATTTAACGTCATATAAAACGTTAAATCGACCAAACTGGAAAAATTTGGAAAGTTGTCAAAGATTACACAAAACAATTTTGGAATGACTGTTCATGAGTTGTGACACAGTTTCTGTAACACTTTGTCTGTGAAACTGTGACTGTAACACTATGACTATGACACAGTTTCTGTCACACTGTTTCTGTGACACCGTTTTTGTGACACCGTTTCTGTCACACCTTTTTTGTGACACCATGACTGTGACATTGTTCCTGTCACACTGTTTCTGTGACACCGTGACTATGACACCGTTTCTGTGACACCGTTTCATTTACACCATGACTGTGACAGCCTTTCTATTACACTGTTTCCGTGACACCATTTCTGTCACACTGTGATTGTGACACCATTTCTGTCACACCATTTTTGTCGTCATGTTTCTATTACACCGTGACTGTGACACTGTTTCTGTGACATCGTTTCAGTGACACTGTGACACTATTCATAAAACATGAAACATTGTTCACAGAACTAGAAATTTCTAATTGTGTTGGGGATGAGTCACCTTGACCTCTCAGAACACCTCAAACACTAGATTTCATAATGGAATGGACTAGAGAGGTAAGTTCCATTACATCAGATACCTCTCAAAACATTCTTGTCCTTGATAATCAAAAACCAACCAAAAAGGAAACTGAAAAGGGGTCTGAAAAACCACTCATCGAGATACATCTCAAAATAGAGAAATCCATGAGATTCAATAAAACAAATCCATCTTATAAAAACGAATGTTCTATAGCCACAAAGCGAAAATCATTACATGAAAAAAAATAAACATCAAAACCTCTGGGTACTGAGTACGTATCTGTGAATCACGTTCCCAAGTACTCTCCTCCATGAAAATGTGTCGCCATAAGACATTAACCAAGGGAATATAACTCCCACACAACACCTTCTATTTACTATCTTGGATCTCCACATGTCTCTCCTCAAAGGTCACATCATCATCAATATTGATCTATCCCAAATCGATGATGTGAGAGTCATCATGTAGATAATTACAGAGATGTGACACATGAAAAACATCGTGTATATAGCTCATCTCAGGGGGAAGTACTACTAGATACTCCACAGATTCAACATGAGCCCACACCTAAAAAGTCCCAACAAAATGGGAAGAACGCTCACCCCCACAACCAAACCATTACTTCCCATGACGGGGAGTCACCTTCAGAAACACGTGATCCCAAACATCAAACTGCAAAGGTCACCTCCTTTGATATGCATATTATTTATGACAATCGTGTGCTCCTTTCATCCTATTACGAATAACCTAAACCATCTCTGTCGTATTCTGCAATAGTTCTGGTTTGAGAATTGATGACTCTCCAACCCCAGTCTAGCACATTGGAGAATGTAATGTTTGTCCATATAAGTCTAGAAATGGCTCCATAATGATGGTGGAGTGATAAATATTGTTTTACAATAACTCTGCCATGGGTAAATTCCTCATCCACAAACCTTCGAAATCTGGGACATAAGATCGCAACATTTCAACAAGAGTCTGGATGGTTCGCTCTATCTGACCGTCCGTATACAAATGAAAAGAAATGCTAAGGCATATATGAGAACCAAAATAATTATGGAGACCCCTCCAAACCCTAGAGGTAAAATGATGATCTTGATCAGAAATGATCATCCTTGAGACTTTGTGGAGTCTCACCACCTCCTCCAGATAATTCCTTGACAAAACAACAACTAAGCTGGACTCTATGACTGCTATGAAGGGGGATTATTTTGTTAAACTGTCCAATACCACCCAAATATCATCATGTCCTCCTGGAGCTTCAGTAAAACCAATAAAAAATTCCATTGAGATTTAATCCCACTATCACTGAGGAACATCTAATGACTGGAGCAGACCACTAGGAACACAGTGTTTGGAATTCACCTTCTGGAAGATGAAACATCGAGACACAAACTCCAAAACTACACGCTTTAACCCATTCCACCAAAACTAACTATTCAAGGCTCGGTATATCTTTGTCACTCCAGGATGAACCACTAAAGGTGAACTGTGGAACAATCTGAGAACTATATTGTGCATCTACAAAGAAACAAATAGAAATATGTGATACAACACTCATTGTTGTTTATCCTCAAACCAACCATGAGGGGCCTCACCACAAACAACTCGATATCTCCAGATCTCCACCTCAAGATCCCCCAATTGGGAATCTTCCACTTGCTGCACCAGTGATGACTACACCATCATCTGTAAAAGACAACCTCTTCCCCAAAATTCTCCCATATTGAGATTTAATGATGACAGTTCTTCCATTACTCTCCCGGAATCCCTAAATTCACTCACTAAATCCCTATGATAATTTCGGCTCAGTTCATCAGCAACAACATTCCCCTTTCAAGGGTTATATAACATTTCAAAGTTGCATTCCTGTAAAAAATCCATCCACTGATGCTGCCGCAAGTTTAAGTCAAGCTGGGATAAAACATACATCATGCTCTTATAATTGGTGAAAACCAAAATGCACTCCCCAATGAGGTAATGTCTCTACAACTTCATAGAAAACACCACTGACACAAACTCAATATAATGGGTGTCATAGTTACATTCATGGGGACACAACTACGAAGACCCATAAAATATGACTGATCTCTACTACATCAAAACACAGCCTAACCCCAGATGCGAAGCATCGTAGAAACCCTCAAACTGAACTCCCTCTTCTAGAAGATAAAGATCTTGAGCACTCACTAACTAATTAGATACTCAAAAGCTGACTGAAACTGATCAGTCCACATGAATTCCTGATCCTTACTGTTCAATGCTGTTAGGTGAGTTGAAACCCAAAAGAAATCTACTATGAACCTCTTGTAGTAGCATGCAAGACCATGGAAACTCTGCACCTCTAACACTATCTTGGGGGCTTCCCAAGACACGACTACTTCTATCTTGAATAGATCCATAGCTATTCCCTTATGAGACACAACATGCCCCATGAAACAGAATTCATGAGCCCAAAATTCACACTTCGACAACTTCCCAAACAGCTGATGTTGACAAAGAACTCCCAAAACAGTGTGCAGATGCTCTACATGCTCCTCCATAGACATGGAGTACACAAGGATGTCATTGATGAAAACCACCAAGAACTTATCCAAGAACTCATGGAACACTACCTTCATCAATCCCAAGAACACATCTAGAGAATTCGCTACACTGAACGACATTACAATGAAATCGTAATTCCTTTGAAGACAATATAAAGCAGTTTTAAGGATATCCTCATCATTCCACGCATCTATTGATATCCTGACCGCAGGTCAATTTTTGATTACTAACTAGTACGCTTCAGCTGATTGAATAAATCCTAAATCTATGGAAGAGGATAGCAATTATTTACTGTCACCTTTTTTATAAAATGATTATTGATACACAACTGGAAACTGTCATCAGTCTTCTTCATGAAAAAAGCTGGTACACCCCACGGTGATATACTCGATAAAAAAACCGCACTATAACAGACCGTCAATCTATATACGTATCTCTTGTAACTCAGAAGGGGACATATAATATAAATAGATAGAGATAGTAGACGCTCATGGTTGTATCTCAATCCCAAACTCGATCTCTCCTCAAGGGGGTAATGCTACAACCTAGTATGGAAATAATTTATGGTAATCTTCTACGATCCTATGAAACCCCAACCGCTGAACCTTTGAAGAACCCAGCATTAGGTTATCCATCATGGATGATAAGGAAGAAACATGCCCCTAACCCATCTGAGTGTCTCACTCACCAACAAACACCACTGGCTCTCCTTCTACATCGAAGAACACCACCCTCCTCCTAAAGCAGTCCACAATATCCCGTACCATATACAAACAACCCATGCCGAGGATGACATGATATTGTTGTATCTGTAAACATAGGAAATCTCCCCAAGAACGGTGCAACCCCTATACTAGCTCACAGTTTATATATACTTTAAACAAGTCAACTCAACCTCCAACTAGCGTAGTCAATGCCAAGGGCACTAGAAGCCTCTCTACCTCATGTCAGAAAGCATGGAAAAGGGTAGGGGATAGGAAGGAGTGTGTCTCTCCTGAATCAAACAGTGCATACACCAAGGTATAAAACAAGCAAAGGGTACCTAGAACAACATCTGGATCACCTGGCACTGGCAGCGCTAAATCATTAATCTGACCACGACCTCCTCCACGGCCTCTCATACCTTGATGGTGACCACCACTAAAGCCACACTATGCTCTTTGAGGATGAGGAGCATCATAGGGTTGTTCTCTGCCTACCCCATCTGCCCACTACTGATCTAAATTTGGTGCAAACTCCTACTACTGCCTCGGCTAGAACTGCCTCAATGGAGGAACCATGAGCGAAACACCTAGTTCGTGTTGTCTACTCTGAAAGGCTGATCACTCTCACTGATGATGACCTTTACCACCATAAGAAAAACAAGTTCTTGATACCTTGTCAAAGGCCTAAGAGTCACTACTATCAGATAAATGATATGCTTAGGGATGTGACCTACCCATGGATGAACATAAACTCTTCTACCCTAAAACCTGGGAACCCTGGACCACAACTCTACTTCATGAGGAATCATAAGGAATCCCATCTCATGATGATCCGATTCTAGCCATTGTCCTCTCAACAAACTCTGCTCTACTAGTACCTCAAGATATGTCTTCATCAAAATTTGGGTGACCAGACGCTAGATCTTTGGATGAAAAGACTCCTTGAAATGCCTTTACCTAGCCTCCTCATTTGGAAATAGGTCCAAATCATATCATAAAAGGTTCCTGAAATGTATTCCAAACTCTCACACACTGGATCTCCCCTGTCAAAGGGTAAGAAGCTCCTGGGGTCTCGATACCTTCGCGGTCGAAGAAATAAAATCCACTCTAAACTTGTCTCGGAACTCCTCCCAAGAGATCGCTGACACCTCGTGGTCCCTGAGGAACAAGAACCACAACTTCATCGCTACTCCCCAAAGCATCGTCACAACCAAGGACACCCAGTGCTCTTACCGATCTTGGATTGAACTGGATCCTATATCGACCTCCCCCAACCAATCCTCTGTTATAGCATCTGAAACAGAGCCCTCAATCCTCTGAAAACTCAAGCACTGGAACTCTCAGAGTGTCCTCCTCCATGTATCATATTCTTCAACCTCTACCATGTGGTGATCTGTTGGCACAGCCTTCTGGACATCTTCTATGTGATCCCGATGAGGACATCCACCTGGAGCCATATAATTAAAATAAAAAATAGTTAGAGCTCCTAGAACTATAATATGGAAGACTCAACATTAATTAATTAATTTTTTCCCTTTATTCATTTTAGGTTAACCTATCCCAAGGTCTAACCATTCAATCACTTGAACAAAGATGAATGATGCAAGATCCTTTCCTAGGTCTCTATCCTGCAACTAGTATCACCTCGTTTAGAAGCCACTGTAAACATAAAGGTTCATGCATTATATCACAGGGTGCCCTAAATTCCTATGTCTCAGCTGGTCTCTATTGTTTACATCACATTCTAAACTTGAATGATACTGTTTCCCTACCAACCCATGCATCCTCACCTATTCCTAACACCAAACTCCATCATATCCCTCAACCATACCTCTAATACCACTCTATCACAACCCCCTCCCCACAAGGTGTTCCTATCCTAGGCCTGAAATGTGATAAGGTAGATAGTGACCCCTGAGTCTCGCCTCTAGTAGGCCCCGGGTTGTCAACTAGCACTGATGGTATTGTAAACACACAAATTGGAGGAATTTCCCTCTAAGAGAATACATGCGGAATATATAGATAAGATAGAGTCCAAACAACTCCAACTTCAATATAAAAGAAATCCCATGTGCACATATGTAATGTCATGAAAAACTACTACGACTGAAATGGGAAAACTGCAAGTACCCAAAAGAAAGTAAAAAAAATCAGCAACTACATGCCTGAACAGCTCCTGCAACCTCATGATTGTAGAAACCATATGGATTTCCAAACATCTCCAAGTGACCTGAAAAACAGTTTATATATACAGAGGGTGAGTATAACAGTATACTCAGTAGGATCCTCCCCAGAGACTCTCGTGCAAAAGTAATGAAAGAATTATAAATCATAGTGAACAACAAGTAAAACTAACTCATCACCTAAACAGGTATACTCTGTTCCCATCCTCACCATGGATACTCTGACCAAGTAATGTATACAAGAGTATATAATATAATAATTAATATCAACGGTACCCCGCTACTACTTCCCCATTGGTTTTTATCTTTGCCCCAATGTCGCACATCTTATTCATCTCTCTCCAAGAAGGCTTACCCATAGACACCTTGGCGAAGCACCACAACATGCACCTCATGCAACAAATCCACCACATGCAAATAAGCAATGCAACAAGTTAGTTTCTGGGAACCACCACAGCTCCCATAATGTGTTTCATACATTGGGTATTAAACCTCATTCCATTATATACCATACACGGTGTAAGGATCCTCAATCAATCATTGCCTATACATGTTACACATATAGTAGTCCATAGGAAATTGTATCCACAATATATGTGTGTGAATAACCAAAATCCATTAAAGCCATCTACCCTCATATATGAGGGAAACAAACCATGGTTCCTACAATCACATGTAACTACCAAGAGAAGAGAGCGAGGCTAAATGGGGTATTCAGGCAACCATCCTCCCACTAGAATGTTGGGGAAAACACCATCCTATAAATCAGAATCACGAGGTTTCAGTTTCCCAAACTGATGGGGTGGAGTATCGTATAGAAACAAAAAAGGTTCAGAATATATTATAGCTCACAACCACACTATGGGCATAGCCTAGTCATAGACTCAACTGCAGCTAACGTCTCTCAGACTCCCGGATGCCACTTCTGAGACTAGGTATCCTATAAGCCCACGACTATATAAAGAGGTTTATTATGTTACTTCATTCCTGTCTTATCATTTCCAATTTAAATTAATTAATTATTGAAACATTAATTAACTATTAAAAATTTCCACATTCTATTTCATTAGCATCACAACCAAGGTCTATTGTTCTTTTATAAATTGAAACCTCGACATTATTCCCCTGAAAGCTCCATCCCGTTGGTTAAAATCATTTATTCAATCATTTATTAACAACATTATTATTTTCCCATTTTCACAGGCCTTCTAGAAAAACATTCTAATCTACTAAACACAATGGTCTCAATACAGTGAGTAGGCGAACTACCTGCCGAGTCTTTGACACCTATAGCATGAGCATAAACCCATCCTCCCTCGAGAAGCTAATCATGGAAAGCATGTGGCATACCCTACGTGTCTTCACACATTTTGGAAGAAGGGTTAGTAAGACCAACATCCTTGAGTAGTGGGGAGAGTAAAGAAGATAAAAAAAAACAAGAAACAACGGGAATTCAAATATTCACATCCAACAAGTTTCATCATCTCTGGTGTCCTCCCGGACACCCATATGCATAAACTGATTCATCTCGCCACTCTAGGTGTCCACTGCTGCCACACCCAACAAGCCTCCTTTCCCCCACATATCACAAAAGTAATCCAGACTCACATACAAACAAAAGAAGTAGGAAAACAACATTATATCAACTGAGCTCTTGGCCCTTAAACAAGTTAGAGGTTAACTCATAACCCTATGAGGAATTATATTTTATCAAAAAACCAGTTCATTAATCCGTCATGGATTAACCGATTTATTATTCGTAGGTTCCAACGACGGGAAACCTAATCAGTAATCTATCACAAATAATTAAAAATTCTTACTACATCAATTTGATTAACACTAAAAATAAAACAAGAAGAACCAGATTCATTTACATGCCTCTTGGTCTTTGAAAATTAATTTAAAATTAATCACTCTTTATGTTCATTACCAATTTCTATCATGAATGAATAGATAAACAAGGAATGAATTGATATCACACTATCAAGAAAAATAATAGGCCATAACATACGATCGATTTCAACTTATTTATCTAGTACCAATATTTAATATCTCAATTCAAATGTGATCCAGTGGGCTAAATCATGCTCACCCAACAGTTGCATTTAAAAGAAAGAAGAATCAACAAATACCATAACTTATAAGGTTGTTAACATTATTTATACGATAACGATCCACAGAATGGATCACAATCTCCTCCTCCCATGACAACTTATATCGAATATTGATTGATACTGCTTGGTTGCATGAAAAATAGAGGGTGCACTTACAGCAAGAAGAATGTTAAGGGAAACCATTCCATGAAGAAAGTTTTAATCGATGACTCTAATGGGAAGAAAGGAATGGTTAGAGAATCTTGTACTAGAGGACAAGGAGGAAGAATGAAAGAGGAAGATATCTCGTCCCTTTAGATGTTTTAACGAAGTAGCAGTTTAAGATACACTAGATTTTCCATTAAAAGGGGATTACATTAAACTATACAGTTTGACCAAGTAAAAGAATACCGAGCCTTAAGAAAATTAATATAGGAGCTATGGGAATTTAGTTGGGCTTAAATCCCTTAAAAAGGCTTTGAATGCGTTTAACGTCATAATAAAATGTTAAATCAGTGAAACTGGAAAAATATGGAAATTTGGAAAAAGAAAAAAGAAACAGTTCTAGAAACACTAGTCATGAGCTATGACACTGTTTCTGTGACACTTTGTCTTTGACACCGTGTATGTGACACCATGATTGTAACATTGTTTCCGTCACAATATTTCTGTCACACTATTTCTATGACACCGTGACTGCGACACCATTCTTGCCACACTATTTTAATGACATCGTGACTGTGACACCGTTCTTGTCACACTGTTTCAATGACATTGTGAGTTTGACACCGTTTCTATTACTCAGTTTCTATCACACTGTGACTGTGACACCATTTTTGTGGCACCGTTTCTTTCACACAGTGACTGTGACACCTTTTTTGTTATAATTTTTCTATGACACCATTCCCATCACACCGTTTTTGTGACATAGTTGCTGTCACATCGTGACTATGACACCATTTCTGTGACACCATTTCTTTGACACTATTTCTGTCACACCATGACTGTGACACCATTTCTGTGACACCATTTTTGTGACAACCTTTCTGTCACACTGTGACTATGACACCGTTTCAGTGACACCATTTCTGTGACACCATTTCTGACACACCGTTTCCATGACCCCATGACAACATACATAAAACTGGAATCTCTGTTCATAGAATCGAGAATTTGGAAAAGTGTTGGGGATGAGTCACCATAACCTCCCAGAACACCAAAAACACCAGATTTCAGAAAAGTAATGGACCAGAGAGTTCCAGTCCATTACAATTTCCAACAAGGTTCTACCATCACTCCACAACCAAACCACCAAGTAGTCGTAAAATAAAGTTTCATGTAGAACTACTCCCACCACACCTATTGATTTGTTTTGTTGCGTCACTGTCAGCTATCAACCATCAGAAAATGGTTTACCACACCAATCAACCAACAATATCTCACAAAAAACCCCCATATTTTGTATAACCCATCCCATACTAACTTCCCTAACCATTATCCTGGTTAGTCAGCCTCATCACCCCTAAGGCGGCCTCTGAATCTCACTCAACAACCAACATATTCATACTATCATGTTCAGCCATGTGACCACCCTCACCACATTGTCACCATTGAGAAATAGTATATAACCACACATAAGCCATCCTTTTCTTTTCTGCTCAAAACAACCTCCAGACCTCAATTAATCGTCACCCAAAAAGGTGAGTCATGTATTCATACAATAAAACCCTTTGAAACAATCCTTACCTAATTTCACAAACTCCATGCTTCTCTTATGAAAGAGACCGAGCACAACTATACCATTTACTAAACTTAGTGGTACTCATCATGAATTGGCACCACCTCGGATGCATCTCCCATGCTTCATATTCTGAGGTACCTACACCGCTGGACTAACATTCTGTGAGGTCACCCTTGTTTTTTTGAAACTACCAACGCACAACCAAAACTCAAGTGGCACCACCAGCAATTAACCTTCACACTTATCCTTCTAGTACGAATCCATTACATGTAAGACTCTGAGATTCACTATAAAGGTCCAAAACATCCACATGTGTGACACACACCCAAAATCACTATAAACCATGACCAACCTCTACCATATGTCACCTTGAAGG
This sequence comes from Viscum album, assembly GCA_963277665.1. Classification (NCBI taxonomy): domain Eukaryota; kingdom Viridiplantae; phylum Streptophyta; class Magnoliopsida; order Santalales; family Viscaceae; genus Viscum; species Viscum album. The sequence goes on along the minus strand of CAUJRU010000019.1, from coordinate 1,957,266 downwards.
TTTAATGATAACAACTCCCTATACTCGAGTCACAACTATGATAATCCATTGGTCCTCTCTCCAAGACATACTTATCTTGATATGTAAAAAGCAATTCTTTTGAATGGAACTCTCACTCCCATTTCGATGCACACTATTCCTAGCGCACCAAGAAACCATCAACTATAGGTTCCACACCAAAGGTGTATGCATTCATCAGCACTATGAGAAATACGCCCTCTCTGGGATTCATGAAACAACTTGAAAGTTCTCTACTCACAAGGTCACCAAGACCCTTGCACCATCTTTAGTGTCCAGCGTGCACTATGAACGTTCACAAACCGCATGAATTTCCTCACTCACATTACTGACCAATTCCCCACAACCCCGAGGCCAAAACCCTACCAAGGGTACCATAAACACACCACCTAGTCCATATCACTACTGGTAAGGCCCCACATTACAATTCAAAAGTCTAAAACTAGAGCACTCTCACTACCCCAACCCACACATACACGTTTCTAACTGACCCAAAGGGGATACCCACTATAGAACTCAAACATTGTCATTTTAAACTTATCATTCACACGACGCATAAAAGAATTAATTGAATGATTTAACCACTGATAGAAAAAGGTATCATACTAGCAACCTTAAACAACCCATTCCATGTGATCTATCCCAACATTGATCGTCACACTTAGAACACTACCCCTACGATACCTATTGTGTCCATAGTCAACTTGGGTTTACCAATTCACTAAATAATAATTATGTCATCAACACCTCTTCAACCCAATTCTTCTTTTACAAAACGATTCCTTCCCTCTTAGAAACATTTCCCTTTTCACAACATGTTAAACTCATTATTTTATCATATTTAAACCTTTCATTAGAAAAAATTAATTCATTATTTTGCCGTCATTATGAAACCCTTTTTATTTATGACACCAAAAAAACCTTTACAACTTATCACAATCAAAAAATTTAACCTGGTCACAATATTACTTTATACATGATATTCCATGACTATTTATTTTAATTTTTTTCATTCACCCACTTTAATTTCCATTATTAAGCATCATTTTCATCATATTAATTAAGTAAGTAAAATGAATTATACTTTCTTTTCCCCACACACCCATCCCTTGTGTGTTCCTATAATGATGCATGCCACCTATATTCTTTGGTGCTTAAAATGACGCATGAATATACAACCTCATACCATTCCAAAAAATGAGAAAAATATCATAAATCAATAACATAACACAATAAGTGCAACACCAAATGATGAAATATCATTCAACTATAATAACACAGATCAAGAAAATCAATTCCCGCCCAGGGTGACTTGGGTTTTCCCTTTTACATGGGTTAGATACTCCTAAGAACGATCTCATTGCCAAGGCCCGACATATCCTAACCTCAAGTCTACCATCCCCAGCTAGTAAGAGAGAGAAAATAACTACTTTTATACCACTTTGTAATTTCCCCAACCTGGAGGCCACTAAATAGGTGACCCAAGTCGAGTCGTCGCATGACCTCAAGCATGCCTCCCCGTACGCCAGAGGATTCTGACTAGTAGCAGGGGTCTAATAAATCATGTGGTGAGAGTATAAACTCTTTAACAAAGTAAGACACAATAGAAAACTATCTAAAATGTGACAAAATATGTGCAACCAATAAACATGCATAATCAAGTGTTTCCCAAACAGAATACAAATCACAAATCAAATACAAACATGCCAAGCCATACTAGTAATGAAAATATAACAAAACTCAAAATAAAAAAACGCCAAATTCCCAAATGGATCCTATCTCAATGTCCGAGTCCTTCTCCATGTACATCCCAAGTCCAACTAAACATTATAGCATAGGGCCTCTACCCTTGTCCTGACCTGCAACCACGAGATCTACTGAGGTACCCAATGGTAGCCTGGGTAGGGTGTCAGTACATAACTCAGTAGGCAACCACCAATTGTGTCTACAAAATATCTAGTCTAATAGATAGTACATGCAAGTACAAAATAATTATTATATAGACAAGAAATAGTTTGGGTGCCCTTAGTTAACAATATTATTATAATTCATGAATTGATTTTCCCAATTCCATTTCTTATACCATCATTACTACATAATCCATATTCATAACATGTTCCATTGGTTAGGCATAATTTATCATCTACACACGGGCATATGGAAATCAATCACAATGCTTATGGAAAACAAAAAATTCCCTATCTCACTAAGTATCCACATATCATAGCCACACATTATCCTCCCCACGAATCCTCAATCTGGGTGGAATGAAACCGTTAGGGGAATAGAGCCTCCATCCCTTTCCCAAACCAATGTATTTTGGTGTATAGAGCCTCAGTTTAACTCAACCCGTGGGTCTAGATCCTCAAGTAAATACCCCACTCTACCAAGTCATGTGCACATGCTAGTTTATCAAGCCAACACAACCATACCATAAAACAACCTAAAATATTCAATGAAATTAGGTATGTTCAACAACCCCTATGCTATATCCAAATTCATTATTGGCCATTAATTAACCCATTTATCCCATTTACCATTTCACCAACATTTACCCACTTAGGCTTTTCAAGAACAATTATCATATTATATACAAAATATCTTCATTGCATTCAATCATTTAGGCATACCACCTAATTCTCATGTATTAACCCACTTCAAAACAATCATCCATTCCCTAGTTACATCCCATTAAAAAATTTATCATTTCCCATTCCATTAACCAATTACAAGTTTACAATTTAATATACCGAAATCCTCTTAGAAAAATGTAACCAAATTCTATCAAGTAATTGACATAATTTCTTTTGACCCATTTTTTACCATTTCCTTATCATGTCAAACAACCCCTTATTCCTTTTCACCATAGGAATATTTAATATCATGTCAGTTATTACTTAATAAACCATTAAAACATTTTTTACATGGGCTTCACATTATTTATTTGAAATCCCTTACATAACCCTACCACCCTCAAAGTCCGAGATTTCCGGCGTGCCCATGGGTAGCCGCAAAATTGTCAAATCATCCTTAACATATACCACAAGGTTTGTGAGGGTTTTAATTGGTCACTTAGACACCCATTTTTATCAAAAACATAAAAAAACTGAAAACACAAAAAGGAAAAAACAAGAACACCAACATCCATTCCCAAATATAAATAAACCCATGGGATCATACTTGTAGACCACCTACATTGAATCTGATGATGGATGCACTCTCAATCATGCCCTTACATATGGATTGAAGCACCCACTGAAGCCCCAACTAAGGTTCCAATAGAAAAATAGTTTTTGTGGTTTTTTAAGAAGATGGGAAAAACAAAAATCCCTAATCTGAAAAATATATGAAAGAGGATCATTATAATTACATGGGGCTTCGATCTGAAACAAAAGGTGCTCCAAATGGCCAAGAATCGATGGAGAACTACCCTTGGGATCCCTTGGGATGTTGGGTTTGTTACTAGGGTTCTGAGGTGGAAGGGGGAGGAAAATACTGAGTGAACTTAAAAATCCTGGTGTAGCATTTATGTAATTTTTTAGATGATTGCCGGCCACACGGTCTATCCGCACGGCCACGCACAAACCGTGCAGAATCTACTTCTTGAAAATCACCCACATCACATGGTTTTCTGGGAATTTCGCATGTTTTTCAAGACCGTGGGAAAAATGTGCATATTGCTACTGCCCGCATGGTCTCCCCATGCACAATTTTAAAAAACGTGTGAAAACCATGCAGATTCCCCAAAGTGCCCCATTTTCTCCCTTTTTCATGTGTTGAACCCCCAGAACACCACCGAGCCTTCTCAAGGACTTGGGAAAACACTTATCTAGATAAAAAGTAGAGGCCCAAGCCAAAACATAAACAAAACACACATTTAGAAAATATGTTACCTTATAATGTGAAACCAAGGTTATAATTAGATACAATAAATAAAGGCTCAGCTTGGTGTCTCACAACATTTTTGATATAGATATGTGAAAGTTATTCTTGGGTTAGATCCTCCCTTAGTTCTTCAAAATTGGTGGCCAAGATAATTTGATCAACAATGACCCATATATCATCATTATTATTTGACATATTACGAATCCCATTAATAATATACCTTGTGATATAAACCCATTTATACATATGTATAGGGGTAGATTCATAAAATATTTATGAATTTGCCTCACAGATTGTACTTTATAAAATACCATGAATCTTGAAACATAATCCATTATTTTACACATCATATATTATCACCCAAATTAATCCCTTATATAATTATAAATATATGTACTACCAAGTTGTATAGTGAAATTTGATCTATAAACTTTATTTCACAATCATCTTTTTAGCTTATGAAATGAAGGAACACAAAGCCTATTTCCAAACATCAATAAAGAATATTTACAGATTTTGATTGTAAATCTCCCATATTCTATGGATTAAATATTTTTTGGATAACCCTTTTAATATTATTGATTCTAATATTTCATCTCTACAAAATATAATTAAAGAATTACATGTAAATTGAATGATATTCCCAAATCATTAATTATTTCTATATCAAACATTATAGAATCCTAGAATATTATATTCCTATCTAAACTCATCATAGATAGGACTCCATGATTCATCACACTAAATTATTTTAAACATTACTTTCCTTCGATGTGTGGTATTGAATTTCGTAATCATAGTTCGTGATTATATTTGGCCTTCTCCTTTGACTCATGTTAATCTGTTTCCCTATGAATATGTACTAAAATGTTTTATGATCAGTATATATTTTATGTAACACACTAATATTTTATGAAAAATATTCATTTTAATATCATTTATGTCTTGTCTTTTACTCTACACTAAGAATATCTTGTGGTATACGCAACACCGTATTAGCTTGTAGTATACACAACACTATTTGTGGCTTGTGTTGCACACAATTTCAAGTTATTTAAAATAAAATTAACCTTACACAACACCGAGGATAGATTTTGATCAATTTAAAAATGAAATATGTGTTTATTATATTATACTCAACAAAAAAGGAAGCTTTCACTACACGCAACCCTGCCTTTGCATGGATTATATACAAGAGTGACCTTCCTCGATAGTGTGTGTTGTACGCTATACTAAGTTTAACTAAACAATGATATATTATTATAATTTTATTATTAACTATCCGTTAGGAATAGTATTAACGGCATGTTGAATTTTATAACATTATAATTCATCTTACACATTTTCTACAACATGTAATGAGAAAAAAATCAATTTTTCAGATAAAAGAAGTATTTTTTGAACAATACAATTTTTACGCCTTTTGATGGTGCACCGATTTTAAATCTAATTTTTGAAAAGATTATATGTTCTATTTTAAAAAATAAACTTCTTCTTTTTAATCAGGATATAAATTTTTTTGTCGGATACTGTTTTGAGATTTTTCCGATAACTTTCATAATTTGATAAATAGTAAAAATAAGCTAAATTTTACATAAAACAGCTTTTTTCATCGAGATAAATTATGTGGTGAAATTATATTAGTAAACTGTTTTCCAGTATAAATTGAATATATTTTTTCCATTTAATATAATTTATGTCAATTGCATTAATTTAGCATTGAATTCATAGGTAAAAACATTTCAATCTTCTGCAATGTTTTATCTTTTAAAATTCGTTTTCTGAACAACGTGAATAATTTTAAATTAATTACTGTAACCTATGTGTTTTGAATTTTGAAAAATGGATTCCATATTTGGAATCAGTGGGTTGAAATAATGTTAATAGGTTACTTTTATTTTTTTTGATATTATGAATAGTAAGTACTCTAATTTTATGTTTCTAAAGTTAAAGGTAAATCATGCAATAAAGGGTAAAAATAAGATTATAAAATTACCATAACACCTTCCAAAATTCTATTGGATGAATAAAAGTCGACCCATTCACCCATGGTTCGGAATAGATTCATTTCATGGACTTTTGACCATGAAAGTGATGTAATTATTATTAAAATCAAATAAAGTGATAACATGTCACTCTCTAATATCTTATAAGTGTAATAATTTTAATGTAGTGAAAAACTTCATAAAACATAGAACATATGTAGTCTCCCAAAATTTAATAAAATTATCTACATCTTGTTAATTTATTTAGTATTTTTTGAGATTAAATAATTACCATTAATGATGACATAATAGTGATGTAGAAATTATCTTATTTGATAGAAATATCAAATAAATGGTTTTAAAAAATAGTAAAATAAATAATATATTAACTAATTAATGTTCTACACAAATTTTATAGATTAATATGACATGATAAGAGTGTATTAATTATTTTGGTTCGAATTTATGTTCTATGTGGATTTTATTTAAATTCAAATAAATGAATAGTGTCAAAAATGACTCTATTGATATTTTATAAAAATAACATATGATTAAATTGTTTAAAATTCAAAATGATATTTAAAAATAAAAAATTGATAATTATATGGTATGAAATGTCATAATGTATCCAATTATGGAAAATTCACAACACATGAGTATGTATTTATATCCATTTAAAATTTAGAATATTATTACCACAAATAAAATTAAATAGATTAAATAAGAATAAATCAAAATGATAAGGTTTAAAATAAACTCAAAACATGTATAAATTTTATTTTTTAATTATATTACAACCATATATCATCTCATATTCTAATTTGAGTCATTTTGGAGGTTTTTATGTGTGGTTTTAGTTTATTATAAATTAATATTTTTGAGGTTTCCAAAAGTTCCCCTCTACTCTCTTATAAAAGGGAACCTCCTTCCTCACCTCTTCACACCATTTTGAGACATCAGGCTCGGCCAAACCCTATCCATTTACCTTATACACTTCCCTAGAAACATTCTATAGTTCCTAGTCTTCTTTAAATACCAACTTTATTGCCCTAAGAGGAGGTTTATAATAGGCACGTTGAAGAATAGGTAATATTCTTTACTAATTATTTCAAATTAATTTCTTCTTATACTTCCTATTATTTATTTATTTCACTATAAATTAATAACATCAGTATCAATCATATAATTATATGATATTATAAATATTAAACAACCCTATTTCACCTTCTATCCATCCTATGGAAAATGAAATCACCGCCCGTGCGTACATATGGATTACCGTCACCACGCCGTGGTGTAAACTGTTTTCCACCCCCACATTATATGGATGTGTATAATGTGGAAATTATAAATATATATGATTATTATAACATGATAATAATTATTAGATATTATATAATCCACCCCAATACCATTCAATAATTATGTGAACGATATCGTCGCTCGTGCGTACGTACGGATTACCATCTCCACGACGCGATGAGATTCATTCTCCATGTTAAAAATTAAAAATGATTATAAAGTATATATAATATATAATCATGAAATATATTACATAATAATTATACCGGATTTATGTATATATAAGCTTCATTTACTTAATTCCATTCAATTAAATAAGAAAACGAAAACATCGTTCATGCGTACGCACGACCTACCGTCTCCACGAACGGTGTATTTAATTTCAATTATCTATCTATTATATATATATATATAACTATAAACTGAATATATATTATATATAAATCATTTTTTACATTATGGAAGTAATAAAATAATTATATAAGTAATAATTTCAAGAACAAAAATTCTAAACACGTACTATACATGAAACTATTATTAGAAAAAACATTGCTACAACATGGAATTGACAAATGAACGGGTAAGATAACATTGTAAGTGAATCATATATGATATCATAAAAATTAATATGATTATTTAATTATTAAATTACGTTATTGAAATCATTATACAGGAGGTTCAGACACATAAATAAGAAATCAGACCTAATGTAAGGGATTATTTCGTCTCACATTTATTTCTCTGAGACTTATGCCTTAATCACCACCTATTTATTTTGTATGGTGTTTAGGATTCCCATGAATGTTTTATGATGTGTATTATGAAATATATGATATTTACATATTCATATAATTTTCTTTTTTTATGACACGTTTGTTTCAACCGATTATAAATGGTAAGGGATAACTTTTCCAATCTCTTTTGATTTGAGATTATTTATTTGTAAGTATCTAATGGGGATATACTTATCATCCATGTCCATGTATTCTAAAAAGGTTCTATTAAACATTTTACTATTATTCTATGTATGTTTAAATTCATTTTTACCCTATTAGAATTTTACTACATGGTATGGAAGGAACCTTTCTTTTTTTAACATACGAGGTACATTTTGACTTTTCTGGTAAAAGTTTTAGGAGAATGTTTTTTTAACTTATAAGGAATTAACGAGTTTTTAAATTTTCATAATTCCTTATTTCCATGAATCTTTATAATCACATTTACAGTTTATTTTCAACTAAATTATTTTTTATTAAAATTTAATGAAATTTTGAAAAAAGAAAATGTTTTTGAAGAAGAAAATATATTTTCCTCATGAATGGAGTTCAAGTATTTTATCAATATTTTTTTCCATCTAAAGATGATGCTCTTAAATTGGGTTATGTTTATATCCCTAATACTACCTTGATTTTATTATGTTTATGATGGAGTTATTTTTATGATGTTCATTTATCTTTTATGGATTATGTTATGATGGCATGATGTTTAAGAATCCCATTTTATTACATGGTTTATGTTATGATGTATGATTTATTATTTTGTGTCACAAATATGAATGGTTTCATTATGAGATAGTTGGGACATATATCTCCCTCCAGTTCATTGGGTACTGATTTATATCTAATGAGATAGACATGGCTGAAATGGTAAGTTAATATGGTTCAGTGATGTAGGGCTGTATTGAGCAGTGAACTCGGTTCAGTAATGGTCTTTGTCTGCTATGATGGTCTTGGAAGTGAGCCTTGACTAATATGAATTGATTTTCTATGCTTATGTGTGTATGAAAAAAATTTCATGTCTTATGTTATGATTATTGGGATTACATTTCACATCGATGATTTATCCCATGAAATGATATTATGATCTCTTTTGCAGGATAAGATTTTAAAATGAATGTGATATGATTGATATTTCATTTCTTTACCATTACTAAGAATTTGAGCTCACCCTTTTTATGTTTTCATTTCCCTAGGATATAATGAAGTTTTTTTGGTAGTAAAACTAATGGGGAAGATCTTTATGGGATATGTTGAAGATCTTTCACCATGATTAGAAGATTGTGTTCCATCTTTACAAAGACACTTAACTAACATAGTCTTTGGGCATCTGCTTGTGTCATGTATTATGTATTCCACAAATGAAATGTAATTTCCATGTATGTCAAGCTTGGGTCACTATAGCTGGTATCAGAGCGAAGTTTTACATAACCTTTAGAAACTAGGATGCGAAAAAATTAGTGAGATCCCTAGAGATATTTCTAAGGTATCTCTAAGGATTTCCCTAAGGTTATATATAAGTATATGTTATATTCCTAGAATTATGGTAATGATCATAGAATTTAACCTAAGATGTTATATTTTTATTGTACACCCCCTTTATTATATTGTTTTCCTAGTATTATTTTTTCCACTCACTCTATTCTTTTAGGTTTTTAGACGATGGCTGGAACACGAAGAAACCATGTTGATCAATGTAATGGGAAATGTAATGATTGTCCTCCTGAACAAACCAATGTTATGGGAGATGGAGTGAAAAATCTTATTGCTATACTTACAGAAGATATGAATCATTCTGAACTTCCAAATGATTGTAGAAGGGAACAATATTCTATTGAGTTCTTCACGAGGAAACGTCCACCTTCTTTTAGTAGGTCTTCGTATCCAATTATTACAGAATGATGGATCAGTACAAATGAAAAGATATTTTCCATACTTCACTGTTCAGAACATGGAAATATCATTTTGGATATTTACCATTTAGAAGGTGAAGTATACTAGTGGTGGACTCTAATTATGAATACAAGGCCCCAAGATGAAATTGAATCCATGGAATGGGACATGTTTAAGAACATGTTTTTCAATAAGTACTTCCCTCAAATTCTTCGAACAATGATGGAAAAGGAAATACTTTAGCTTAAGAAAAAGGATGATGAATCTGTTGGTATATATGAGGCGAATTTTACAAGGCTTGCAAGGTATGCATGTGCTTTATCATCTAAACTTAAAGTATTGTTGATTGATTCTTTAGTAGCTTAAAACCAAGTCTTTTAATGGAATTACATATAAGAGTCTTCAGTAGCTATGAAGAAATTGTTCATTGTGCTATCAAGGTAGAATTAGATGTTGGTGTTACATATCCATCTCACGGTTTTGACAAGAAATTAAATATGGAGTTCAAGGAAAAATCTCATAACAATGGTAAAATGAAAATGAATGTTTCTTTCTACTCAAAGTGTGGAAAGAAACATGGTGTAGATTGCATAAAAGGTACTACAAAATGTTTCAAGTGTGTAAAAGAAGGTCATTGATCAACAGAGTGCCGAAGTACTGGGAAAAAGCTTTCTAATGACGTGAATAGAGAAAAGACTACAGAGAACATACAACTAACACTTCAATGCTACATGTGTAAGGAAATGGGGAATTATTCTAATCAATGCCCTAATCCACGGGTTAATGATGATTGACGTGAGAAACCTCTTAAAGAAAAGGAGAAAGGTAAGTCACATGAAATCACTATTTGTGATGATGAGTATGACAACAATGTGGTGGAATGATTAAGTGTTTATGTAATGGGATTTCAAAATACTTTCATGGAATATCATATATAGTATTATGGAATATTGAAATATCTTTGTATTGGTTTATTGTGGTTTTCAATAATTATATGGTACTGGTAACCATGAAAAGTGATTGAAATATTTTTGGACAGAAGATGATATGTGAATAATGAAGGGATAAAGGTATAATGAGATGTTTGATAGTATTAATGAGCTCATTATTGATAAAAGGACAAAGTGGTATCTTGGTTTTAGTATATATAATTTTTTGTATATTTGGTGTATGAAAATGGTTAATTTTGATGGAATTGATGAAGTAAATAAGGTTCTATAGTAATATTTCTTGACGATACATGATGAAGTCCATAAAATGTTTAAAATGTGACAAAAAATATATAACATATGATATATGGCGATAAATGATGGTATTCACATTCCTGTTATATGACCGTTCTAGTGTTTGTTCACTTTGTACTGTGAGATTGGAAAGATGTATTTTGGATAATCCTAAATTTTGGAACAAATTAAGTTGGAATTCATATAGTATTATTTAAGGATATTATTTTTTATTATTATTATTTCTGAAATATTATAATTGTATAGTTTTAGAAAAAGGAAAACTCATAGGATAGGCATCAAACCGTCATGTCAGACAAGGATGTTGGAATCGAACCCACAACCGACGTGCGATAGGTCTTTATCGCCTACCACTAGCATACAAGAAGTCCCTAGTTAGTAAAAACTAGATTTATTTTATTAAGAGGTATTACAGATGAAGTATAAGTCCTTTTTTGGAACCATATACGATTAATCTCACCATAGATGGACTTATTTTTATTTAATAATTTGTGATAAACTTTCTGTGATAAAGACATATGGAATGACCTATCATTATATCGCATGATCTACTTACACTTAAAGAATAACAAATTAAAATTCATTTCATTAAATAAGAGATGAAGTGGAAATTGTTCATGGAATGACCAATGATGATATTACACTGAAATCAAGTAAGTATTTATCCTTATTAAAAAATTCATCAACTTTAGGGAAATGATCTTAAAAACCCAAAATGTTATCCTGGTAGAATCATATCCGATGAATCATATGGTACCTTGGATCATCACAAATTTATGGCTTTGTGATTATTGGATTTTTCATAGCAACGTTCTCCTCCACTCTTCATCAAAACATGATGGTTAGATTTCTCTTCCATATCTATATTTTCACCTATATTCTCTTATGTGGAAACCCATTGCTGAGTTACTTTGGGTGACCGTTATGTTTCTAGCTTTCCTTTTTAAAATTTTGTTTTAGTATTCCTTTTTACAATGTGGGTTTCTATCAAATAAACTTTCAAGTAGTAAATGATTTATAACCCTAATGAATTTTGGGGGAGAAATTCATTTTAATGTGTGTAGAATGTAACACCCTGATATTTTATGAGGAATATTCTTTTTAATTTCATTGAGGTCTTGTGTAGTATGCTACACCTAGATTATCATTTGTTATACGCAACATCGTTTTTCCTTGTAGAATATGCAAAAATATTTGTGGCTTATGTTGCACACAATTTCATGTTCGTTCAAATACAATTCATTTTACACAATAGTGATTATAGATTTTGATCAATTTATAAATTAAATGTGTTTTGATTAAGTTATACCCAACACCATAGGAAGATTTCACTATACACAACCCTAACTTGGCTTGCATTACACGCAAGAGCGACCTTTCTCAATAGCATGTGTTGTATGCAATACCGAGTTTCACAAAACAATGATATATTATTATAATATTATTATGAACTCGCCGTTATGAATATTATTAACTGAAGTTTTATTTTTATAACATTATTATTAATATTACACATTTTCTAGAACATGGTATGATAAAAAAAATCAGTTTTTCGGATAAAAGAATTATTTTTCATAAAATGCAATTTTGCCACCTTTTGATGGGGATCCCATTTAAAATATAATTTTTGACAAGTTTATAAGATCCATTTTACAGAATAATCATCTTCTTTTGAGTCAATATAAAATAATTTGTGTTGATAATGTTTTGATATTTTTCTAATAACTTTCATATTTTGATGAATAGTAAAAATAAGCAAAATTTTACTTAAAAAAACTTTTTTCATCAAGATAAATTATATGGTTAAATTATAATAGTAAATGGTTTTATAGTATAAATTGAAAATATATTTTTTCCATTTTATATAATTTATGTCATTATCATTAGTTTTACATTGAATTTATATGTAAAAAAATTTCAATTTTTTGCAATGTTTTAACTTTTAAAACCCGTTTTCTCAACAATGGGAATAATTTTAAATTAATTATTGTAACTTCTGAATTTTGAATTTTGAAAAATGGATTCCATATTTGGAATTACTGTGTTCAAATTATGTTAATATGTTACTTTTTTTTATATTATGAATAGTAACTATGGTAATTTTTATTTACTACAGTTGAAGGTAAATCAGGTAATTAAGGGTAAAAATAAGATTATAAAATTTCCCTAACACCTGAAAAAATTCTATTGGATGAATAAAAGTAGGAAAATATCACATAAGGGCCTGAATATATTAATTTCATGGACTTTTGTCTATTAAAATGATGTAATTATTATTAAAACCAAAGAAAGTGACAACATGTCACTCTCTTATATCTTATAAGTGTAATAATTTTAATTTAGTGATAAACATCATAAAAAATCAAACATAAATAGTCTCCAAAAAGATAATAAAATTATATACATAATTTTAATGAATTTATAATTTTTAGATACTAAATAATTATCATTAATGATGACACAATAGTGATGTAGAATTTTTTTTATTGATAGAAATATCAAATATATTGTTTTAAAAAATATTAAAATAAATTATATATGAACTAATTAATGTGATCCAATTATTTTATAGATTGAAATGACATGTTAGGAGTGTATTAAATACTTTGTTTCGAATTTATCTTATATTTTTATTTTAGTTAAATTCAAATAATTGAATAGTGTCAATAACGACTATATTGATATTTTATAAAAATAACATATTATTAAATTGTTTAAAAATATTAAAAAAATTTAAAAATTACAAATTGAAAATTATATGGTCTAAAATGTCATAATGTATTCAATTATAGAAAATTCGCATCACATAAGTAATTATTTATATCCATTTAAAATTTTGAATATTATTACCACAAATAAAATTAAAAAGATTAAATAAGGATAAATCAAAATGATAAGGTTTAAAATAAAAAAACATGTATAAATTTTATTGTTTGATGATATTAAAACCCTATACCAGATCAGCTTCTAATTTGAGTCATTTTTTTGGTTTTTATGTGTGGTTTTATTTTATTATAAATAAATATTTTTGAGGTTTCCAAAAGTGACCCTATCCTCTCTTATAAAAGGGAACCTCCTCCCTCTCCTCTTCACACCCTTTTGAGACTTCAATATTAGACAAACCCTATCCATTTAAATTCTCCACTTCCATAGAAACATTCTAGAGGTCCTTATCTTCTATAAAGATCAAATTTAGTGCCCTAAGAGGATGTTTGGAAGTGGCACATCGAAGAACATGTAATATCCCTTACCGATTCATTCAAATATATTTCTCTTCTACTTAGTATTATTTAGTTTTTTCACTATAAAGTAATAACATAAGTATCACTAATATAATGATATGTTATTATAAATATTAAAAAACACTATTTCACCTTCTATCCATCCTACGGATAAAGAAATCAATGCGCGTACGTACGTACGAATTACCATCTCCACGTTGTGGTGTAATCTTTTTTTCCACCACCACCTTAATTGGATGGGTATACTGGTGGAAATAAATACTATATATTATTATTATAACATGATACTAAATATTAGATATTATATAATCCACTACAATACCATTCAACAATTATGGGAATGATATCGTCGCTCGTGTGTACGTACGGATTACCGTCTCCACAGCGCGATGAGACTCATTCTCCATGTTAACCATTCAAGAATGATTATAAAGTATATATTATAAATAATAATGAAAGATATAACATAATAATTCTACTTTATTTATATATATATATATATGTTTCATTTACTTAATTCCATTCAATTCAATAAGAAAACGAAAACAGCGTTCATGCATACATACAACTTACTGTCTCCACGAACGGTGTATTTCATTCCATTTATATATCTATTGTATAATATATATGATATATAAACCATTTTTTACATTATTGAAGTAAGAAAATAATTATATATTAATAATTTCAAGAACAACAAGTCCAAACACGTACGATACATGAAAAAATTATTACACAAAACGATGCTTCAACGTGGAATTGACAAATGAACGTGTAATATAAAGTCATAAGTGAATAATTTATGATATCATAAAAATGACTATTATTATTGAATAAGTAAATGAAATTATTTAAATCATTATATAGTAGGTTCAGACACATAATGATGAAATAAGGCCTAAGGTAAGGGATTAGTTCGTCTCACTTTTATTTCTATTAGACATATGCATTAATCACCACTTATTTATTTTGTATGTTGTTTATGCTTCCAATGAATGTTTTATGATTTTTGTTATGAAGGATATGATATTTACATATTCATGTAATTTACATTATTTTATGACATGTATGTTTCCATGATTATAAAAGGTAAGGGATAACTTTTCCAATATAATTTGATCTGAGATTAGTTATTTGTAAGTATCTAATGGGGATATATTTATCATTCAATTCCATTTTTTATAAAAAATTTCTCATAAAATGTGTAATATTATTCTATTTATGTTCAAAATTGTTTTTACCATTTCTGACTTTTACTACATGGTATGGAAGGAACCTTTCTTTTGTCCACCATACAAGGTACTTTTTGAGTTTTCCAGTAAAAGTACAAGGGGAATGTTTTTTAACTTATATGGAATGAAAGAGTTTTTAAATTTTCTTAATTAATTATTTAAATGAATCTTCCTCATCAAATTTAATGTGTATTTTCAACTAAATTCTATCTTTTCAAATTAATGAAATTTTGAGAAAAGAAAACGTTTTTGAAGAAGAAACAATATTTTCCTTTGGAATAGAGTTCAAGTGTTTTATCAAAATAATTTTCCATCTAAAGATGATGATTTTAAATAGGTTTATGTTTATATCCAAACTACTACCTTGATTTTATTATTTTTATGATGGAATTATTTTTATGAAGTCCATTTATCTTATATATATTATGTTATTATGGCATTATGTTTAAGAATACAATTTTATTAGATTGGTTATGTTATGATTCATGCTTTATGATTTTGTGGCACACATAAAAATGGATTCATTATGAGTTGGGTGGAACCTATATCTCCCTCCAATTCATTGGGTAAAGATTTATATCTCATGATATAAACATGGATGGAATGGAAAGTTAATCTGGTTTAGTGATACAGGGATGGAACGAGGAGGGAACTCAGTTTAGTAATGGACTTTGTCCACTATTATAGTCTTGGGAGTGAACCTTGACTAATATGAAATGATTTTCTATCCTTATGTGTGTATTCCAAAAAATTTCATGTCATATTTTATGAATATTTAGATTAAATTTCACTTCTATTATTTATCCCATGACATGATATTATGATCCCTTTTGGAGAATATTTTTTTCCAATTAATATGATATGATTGATCTTTCTTTTGTTTACCCTTATTGAGAATTTGATCTCACCCTTTTTATGTTTTCTTTTCCCCATGACATAATGAAATGTTTTTTATAGTAAAAATAAAGGGGAAGATCATTATTAGAGATGTCGAAGATCATTCACACTGATTAGAAGACTGTGTTCCAAGATTCCAAAGACACTAAACTAACACGGTCTTTGGGAGTCGGTTTGTGTCATGTATTATGTATTACGCAAAATAAATGTAATGTCCATGTATGGCATGCTTGGGTCTCTACATTTCACATATTTCTGCATAAAGATATTTTATTTTTACCTTTAGTGAATGGATAACCACTACAAACTCAAAATCAATTAGCAGGTTGTTTTTATAATGACCAAAACATTTCAGACATAAATATTAAATATTTTTTGAAGAATAATAAATACATTAAAATAAAGTACATGTTTGAAGTATAAATGCTAAGTTTCTTTGGTGACTAGTTACACAATATTACTATTTACTCAATTATTTACAAATCTACAACAATATATTCCCACATAATAATCTTATTAGACATAACTTATTTAATAACATTCTTCATAACTTGGTGAAATTAATCATAAGAATATATGTCATTAGATGCTCAATAAGGGTAATATTGAATGATATTAATCAAAGGTCAAATAAAATCATAGGATAAATCTAATTATTTTAGATTCATGAACATAATGGTCAAACCCAATCTATTAGATATGATAAAAAAAATTCATGAAATAAACCATTAGTAATTCATTAGACAAGAATAACTTGTGTGATAAATCAATATAAATCAGCCATGAAACAACATGTCATAAAAATTTGTGACCATCATAGGTATAGAAACTGATGTATATGTGAATGTTACCTACCATGAAAATTAAATCACAATGGACCCAGAATCAACATATGTTTCCCTTAGCGGATGAAAAACATAAATGTGTCTCTCATAAATATTAAATGAGATATAAAACATTACAAAATTCCGTAAAGGGATATATAATTATAGGAAAAACCATTAAATAATTAAAACTACACATACTAGTTTTAGAATAATATCAAAACATTCTTATTTAATCATGAAATACCATGTTTAACGTAAAGATGTTTCATAAACATTTCATTAAACCATTACTCATGGAAAATAAATCGGTTTCATAAAAATATCACCATAATAATTGTAAACCTTAAAAAATGATGATTTTATCCTAGGATCATGTCCCCAGTATATCGTAATTAACATCTACAGATATTATTACACATTAAAATTTCTTTAAAAGAATCATCGGATTATTTGCAGAGGAAAATACCCATTTCAAATTAAAATATATTATATAAAATTATAAAATATATGAAATATTATGGATATCATATTATTTTAAGAGAAAATGAAATATTATAAATTAGTCTTCATATAATTGTGTTTTCTGATGGTGTGAAATTATGTTCATTCTATATAAGTTAAAAAATATATTCATTTCTCATGTTTAAAAAATATCTATATAACTCATTAGAGAAATTAAAAGAATATTCCACTAAAATAATTTTCTAAAAAACAAAAATTGGGTAAAAATGTATTTATAATATAAAAGGGAAATATTAAACACATTATTTTAGACATTATTTGAAAAAAATTTGTCAAAAAAACTATTCCCGACTAAAGTTAAAATAAGGTTAGTTTTACATAAGATACTTATTTGGTCTCTTCAGTACATAAAGATAGAAAAATTAAAGGATAACATGTATGATAAATTAATAACTACAGTAAAATTTATTTAATTTGTTTGTTTTAGAGTTATAACATAATATTGGGTCATCTAAAATAGAATCACGAACAATTCTGATAAATAAGGATATTGTAACAGAAAACCCATACCTCATGTATGGCGTCATTTTTATGTTTTGGAACATCGATTATAATAAACATAGATATATTATAAATATTTTACACAACAATAATAATATATATCATACCATATATGATTTATTTTTAACCATTATCACCCATTTTTAAATATTCATTATTAATATCACTTTTCATAATGATTTTTCTTGTATGTTTTAGTTCGGTAGTTTCGGCCCATGTACATTAATAATGGTTCCATCATCTAAAAAATTTTAATCATGATCTATATACCTTATATATTCAATATATATACTCAACCATATATTATAGATAGAAAAATATAACAAACCCTTCATGGAGACGGTTGTTTGTTCGTACACCTAAACATCATTTTCACTTCGTAACAAATCAATCAAAAGAAAGGTAAAAATATTTCCTTTAATTATTAATTATTATATAATATTTGTTACATATATTAATCAAATTCAGGTTTTTTACTATCCATATAAATTGGAAATGAAAAATGAACCACATCGCCTTGTGGAGGTTGCAGTACACCCGTTAGCGTGAGAGACAATATCATTTTCCAAAGGATTGTAAGGTATGATGGTAGATATGATATTTTAATTTAATAAGAATAAATATGTATTATTTATCATATATAAATATTTCACCCAACATAATACCCATCCATATATTATGGTGATGAATAATTAATTTTATCATTTTGTGGTGACGGTAAGTCATACTTATGCACGCAAAATACAGTCGTTTCCATTTTGATTGGAAAGAGATTGGCTAATGGTTTTTTATAATAATAATAACATGTTTGTAAATTTTTTTATTAAATTTATTATTTTTTATGAAGAAAAGTTATTTATTGGAAGTAAGTAAGGATTCAAAATTAAATTCTTTGGTTAAGCCCATTACATCTTATTTTAAAGAGATCCTTCAGATATCCGCTTATGATTTCGATGGATGGTATTTTTGGAGATACAGCTGCACTAGAATCTGTATAAGTATTAATAGAGGATAATATTTTGTTTGTCTTCATGCTATAAGGTTTAACATTTTGTAATGTAGTAAAAGGATAAGTTCCCTTTTATAAGTGGTATCGTTCCTACCGAAGTGTTATTTTCAACAAGCCAAATTATATTACCCTAACAAGTATAGTACCATTAAGGGGTTGATACACATGGAGAGGGAGTAATTTTTGTTGTATATTTAGTTTGTAATTTATTTAGGGACAATTACTGAAATTTAGAGTCGGTTCTTTAGTGTTTTTATAAAAAGGTGACCAGATTACTATTTCTTAACAAATTACATCAAAGATAAATAAACACAATTTTTTTTATTTGGATGAAAATTTAGAGAGAAATTCACCGAGGTAGTGGGTTTCAAAAATTGTTATTAAATCTATTTTCTTATGAGGTTGTGTAGATAATGATAATTCATATCTCTAGGTTAAGAATGTAACAGAACCACATTTGTCTGGTGAGTTTTGTTTAAATCAATAGTGATCAATTCCTTTGACTAGAAATTTATTTCTCTTAATTATAATAATTGTATCCCTTTTGAGACGATTAAAAAACCCTATAGTCAGGGTTGTTTTTATTCATAATTCCTTAACAGATCCCTAGAAATCTCATTGATGGACTGATACAAGGTTTCTAGTGATATTTAGAAAGAGTTATTAAGGAATTACGAGAGAGAAGAATAAATAACACGATTACAACATCACAATTGAAAAATTACAAAAAATAATTATCCACATCCCCACCACATTTGGAATTTAGATACTCATGGAGTAGCTAGTAACTAAAAAACTCAAAATAATTGAATTTATTATCTTGAAAGATTTTGAGGGAATTTTTTCAGCAAGATTACATAGAAGAACATTCTCTCCTCACTTATCTCCTCTTCATTCTCTCTCTTATTCTCTTCATGGCCATCTCTGGAGAGCTCCCCCTCGGAATATCTTGGAATGAATGAATTATGAATGACCCTCGAACATGGAGGTCCATCCTCCTATTTATAGGTTTTAGTAGTATAGGACATGTACCATAAAGTACACAACATGTACAATGGTCAAAGGGTTTTGGATATCTTTTCTCTTCTAATAGGTGATTTAACATTCCATCTATGACTTGGAACATAGTGCCACCTGGTAGGTGGAAGTACATGACATGTAGAGCCACCATGTATGGTGTGTAATATAAATCATCAGCCACAAACCACTTCTAAAAGTTCCACACGCCATGTACATGGAATGTACACATCGTGTATGCTTTGGCCAGAAAAATGGTGGTGAATCCAGTCTTTTAAATATGTGTCGTGGAAATAGTACACGGTGTGTATACAAATTACATGGCGTGTATTTTTGATTTTTTATTTTGACCATTCCCGATTTGTGACTTTGGATGGAAAACACATTAAAATCATCATAATCACAAATATAAAGAATTTCATCCACAAAACAGTTGATGTTTAGTGAATTTTTTTATTTATGCTCAAAAATATATATTAAAAAGTATACAAAAATTGGGCATATAAAATTCCCCCACACGTAGTTATTATCCTATCCTCATGAAAGATGTCAACATCAACTCAATATAATCTATAATCCAACAAGGGAAGCATTTAACTAATTATGATTGTAAAAAATATAGCTATAGTAGAAGATTTTAATAAGAACAAAATATATTTTAAGCCCAATGATAATCTAATCCTTCCTCATATATTATTTAATTAAAAAAATTATCCTCTTTCATAAACATTAATTAACTTTTCATAATAAACATTCAACTTGATGAATTACCTCACAAAAAATTTCCACACTCATTACTCTATAATATTTAATCAGAATTATGCTGAATCTTAATTATATGCACCCTATCCATAGGCTTGCAAGTTTTCTCATTCTCCACTTTAGTAATCAAATCACAAAAATCATGAGGGATTTCAGTATAGTTCAAATGTTTCTAAGGACAAGGGTTGGTAGGTAATGATAAAAATTAATTATAGAGGAATGAAAACGAGGCTGAATTTTTAAACAAAAATGCTTGATATTCAAGATAATGCTTAATGAATAATGCTCCCCCAATAAAAAAACTCTCAAAGGAATCGTCACCCCAATATTCCCTTAACAATAAGGGCCCACAAACAATAAATAATATGTAATAAATAATCGGGTCCCGCTTTTTCTTTTTTTAAGTGGGACCACTAAGAATACAATGATTAGTAGTTTGTGAAACCCATCTACCAAAATGAACAAATGATAAACTCCCTCACACATAAATGCATTATTTCTCATCAACATATACCATGAATGGACAAAAATCCATATATAAAGATCAAGTGAATAATCAATCATAGTTATAAAATAATTGTGGTAGGAACGTTAAATAGGCATGTAATGTGGCTTCCTATCAACGAAAATTCATCGTTTCTATGGGTTTATGAAGATCATATGTCGGGTAGGTCTCAAGGTCAAAGGTGCTGAAAATAAAATCAATTACCTCAATCATTTTTATATGATTCAATAAATATCTTCATGTTTGGATGAGAAAAACTAGCATGTTCTGGTAGTTTTTCATATCCCATGAATCTCTCAAGAAAAGGAGGTAGAAAAAAGAATATGTCAAAAATGTTTATAATATCTCTCAGGAATGGAAAAAAGGGGTCAATCAGGTTATTACATGAGTAAAAAGTGATCATTCTAATAAATGTAAATTTATAAGACATAAAATATATAATCAAACTATATCATTAATCATTTTAAAATACTTTTAAAAATGAAATAATCATGTAACTTTTTTAAAAAAATCCCTTTTATGCATTTATTATTTATAATAATTTTTTATCAAAAATTATCCATGATTTAAAATATTTCAACTATTAATGACGTATCCTAAATCAGTTCAAGGAAAATACTAGTGTAATTAGAGACCCTCCCCCACACTTAATACAACACATGGTCCCCCAAGTGAAATTTCATGGAAGAGGAAAAAATATGGGGAAAAGCATGTGTAAGATGAGGGGAAGTATTAGAAGAAGTAAACAAAATGTAGAATGAAAAATGAAACACTAAAAAATTCACCCATTGTGTTGAACTAAAAAAATTGGGATGTAGTTGAAATAGAGAATATCAAGTCGCTCCAGTGTATCTGTGATGGTCGAGGTAAGGGAAAAAGTCTACAGATACATAAATTATCACATCCCAAGTAGTGCACAAAAAATATAAATATAAGGGAAATAAATGTTCCCAAAAACCAGCTGCTAGGTCGCCTTAGAACATGCATCATCCCCTATAGAAGAATCTGGCAATGTAGAAGTAGCCGCAGTGGAGACCGAAAGAACGGGATCAGCACTATGAGTGGTAGATAGACCAGCCTGAGCCATAGGAGAGGGACTCAGAGTGGGTGGATTTGTAGTGATTCTCAAAAATACTGTAGGAGCGGTAGCATTTGGGATAGTGATGGAGAGGAGAACTGAATCCGTGGAGAGAGATGGAAGTGGGAACTACGGGGCTAGAGGTTGGGGAGCTGACTCAGGAGCAGGTTTTGGCGGTACCAAAAGGCCCATGTGCCGATGGATGAGGCCCAACATCTAATCCTTCCTTATTTGTGTCTGAATGATGGATGCCTATCAATGCTCGAGGATGCCTAGATGGTGAGTGATCATAGCTATGGAGAGGCTGGTATGATGGTCAGTAGAGGGTGCAGGGGGAGGTGGGTAGTAGAAGGAACATAAGAAGAAGGAAAAGAATAAGTTGAAGGCCATACGAAGTGGGGTGGGTTGGGGAGGGAACATCCGCAAGTGGATGGGGTGGATCCTAAGCAGCAGCACCAACAGGATAAGGTGGGTCATCTCTCACCCCTATAGTAGCAGGGGCATCCTGCACAAGCACAAAGCACTCGCCCCGATGCTCAACCTAACTCATGCGGATAAGCATGATGAAGTACATATACTGAGGACAATCCAAGTGGTTGGGAGGGAGAGATGGCACAAAAAAGCCCAAATAGTGTTCCAATCAGGTGGCATAGAACCCACTGTTTAGGATTCCTTAACGGCCATGGATCATAGAATGAAAATAAAAAGTGGCAAGATAGGTGAGGTTTGGGAAATCATGTTAGATGATACTTGTAAGAAGCTCTAGGTCCCATTCGGATAAAACAACCATATCCCTGTGGCAAGGGAAAATAATGGCGCTAAAGAACTGGTGAATGAATCTATGTGGAGGGGAAACAATGAACGTGCTCTTTATCAAGGTGGGGGTGTACCTGTGGTCCAACCTAACAATCTCCCGCCGCATCGCAACAAGATTTGAACTCTCGGGTTGGGTCAAGGTGGAGACAAGAGGTGGGGTGGCAGGATGGGGATAGAATCCGCACCCTCGGCCAAACTCGGCCATAGTAAGGTAAAACTAATGTCCTATAAGATGAAAATGAACTTGTTGAGCGTTATATGTGGGTGTCTAGAAGTATGTGGGCCCATCAAAATCAAATGTTGCAATGAACTCAAAAACAAAATCTCGAAAACTAGGATTGCAGACTTAAAATGTGTCTAGCAAGTGATTATGTCCTAGAAGATCTTCAATGTCCTACCATATGCGAAAGTATTACGACACTATAATATTAAGGAAGCATCCACTCAACTAGATAGTGCAGCGGGAAAAGCCTCGCAAATTCCCTTCCATAGGATGATCCTAATGAATGATCAGGCATGGATGTGGTGGAGGGCGGGCAGCAGCTAGTGCAGGTGGTGGGGGAGTGACTGGTGTCAGAGCATATGGTCAAGTTGTTTTGGTAGTAGGTGGAGTAGTGGATACATGAGCTACCCTAGTGGGTTGCCCAGTAGAGGGTGGAGGTGTCAGATTATTTGGGGCCACTGTCGGTGTGGACAGTAGCTCCGAGGGATGGTAGGTGGGTGAAGGAGTGGTAGCATCAGAGATGTCGACCACATTGGATGTTGTGGATGCTTCTAATAGAGGATCATCTATATAAGGTACCATAGGAACAAACATATTTGTAGAGGTGAAAATGGAGGCGACTTCTGTAGAGGAGGAAGAGCGGCCAACTTCGGGGGAAGGAAAACTGGGAAATCCCAAGCCTTCTGCTCGAAATGTCAAAGACGAATCTGACGGCGAGGAGGTCGCTCACCCTCAATAGCGGAAGTGGGACAATTCCCTCTAGCATGATCCCAATAATCCATGCCTAAAATATATGAAAACTAAATAGAAAAAAATAATAAGAATAATAAAATGAAGAAAAGGTGAAAAAACTAAAAATATAGTAGAACAAAACATGTAGATCTAGGGTACACGTTGCGACCGCAAGTGCTGTGCAAAAAGGACACTGCATGTAGCATAGTGTACATACAGTGTACCCCGACATGGTGTGAGATCCATGTAATGATCTCGTCCTAACGTGATGGGGGATGGGAAAAGGTGAAACACATGCTGTGTGGAACGGTGTACTGGCTGTGTGTGTAAACATGGTGAGCGAGGCGCGTAGACCATCCACACAGAGTCTTCTAAAGGGTCGATGAACATGGAGTGTCCCAAACAGACACACCATGTCTGGTGACATTGGAAGGGGTCATGTCTTGGGAGACACGGTATGGTCCTGAAGGCTAGGGGAAGTAGGTTACATGGTTTGTACTGAATTTACACACCATGAATCAGAAAAATGGAAAAAGGGGTTGTGTTTGGTCATGTACAGTATGTACACGACGGGTGTTCTTCGCGAACCCCATATGCTACGTGGGAAGCTGAACCATCACACGATCGTGAAAACAGCCTAGATGCCTATGGAATCGGTAAATAAAGAGTGAAGAATGGTGTACCATAGGTGAGGAGTGAAATGTGGAAGAAATTAGGACCACAAACACAAAAAATTAATAGATGGAAATTGGGGAGGGTGGCGGCATGTTGGAGACAAAAAAGGGGGAGAGGGGGTCACGTGACACGGACTGAGGTCGGATAGGGCCCAGCCTTTATATCCGAGATTCATGGTGTGTACCAGGACCCATACACCGTGTATCAATTTGTTTTTTAATACAAATAATATAATTATTATGGTAAAATATATATTATTAATATTAATTATTAAAATAAAAATAAATTATTATTTACCAAAATATATATACAGGTAATGTATCAGGAAATACATTTTGTGTGTTGTAAAATTGCAAAAATATAACTACAACCTTTGGTCTGGGGATTGGGGTGTGTCTCGAACAGGTGATCGGCCATTCCAAACGTAAACTGTCAACCACTAGAGAAAAGGTTATAGTTCTTCCCATTAATAATTAATTTTAATATTTAATGTAATGGTATAATTATACATCGGACAAAGTAAATGCCTGACATGTGGTTTTAATTTAAATAAAAGGGATGAAAACGGGATATTATCTGAGTTTGAACCCAGTTATTTTGAATCCAGGCCTGAGACTCTACCAATCAACCAATATTCACACCATGTAGTTTTATTAAATGGAAAAATGATGGAAATGGGATAGTTGTTGCGGTTTGAACCTAGGTCAATTGGGACCAGTTTACCACCTTGGGTAGCCGGTACATCCCCATCAACAGCTTTCTTGAATTTAGAAAAAAATTATATATTATTTTGAAAAATACCACACACACCGTGTAATTAAACATGGGTATAAAAAGGATGAACCTGGTGCTGAAGGTAGGTATGGGCGGATTCAAACCGGTGATCAATCAGATAAAATCAAATGACATTACCATTGGAACTAGAATCATCCTTGTTTATTAACTTATTTAATCTATATATTTATATTATTAAAAAAATTAGAAAGATAAGTACACGTCGGGTGTATAGGTGGTACACGGCGTGTATCCTCTGGGTTTCCTCATAGGAAGTGCCATTGTTTAAGGTCGTTGGCTCGACCTACCCACCTCATGTTACCTAAAATTAATGGTGGAGATTGTACCCACTATATCCACCATGTGATGTTAATGCTTTATGCATTGTCCATTCACCATGAAAGGTTGTACGTCATTACCAGCAATTTCCATAGGTCCATGGTGGAAAAATCTGATCACTTTGAATAGACCAAACCATCGGGACCTCACCTTTATTTGAAAAAACTCATATATTGGAGTTTAAGAGCAGTACCTGATCACCAGGTTTGAAGGTTTTGCGGTAAATTATTCTTCTATGGATTGCCCTTGAATATTCATTGTACATTCTGGCGTTCTCGTACTCCTCCCATCATATCTCATCACGCTCGGTCAGTAGGAACTTTCACTTCTCTTTTGAAGACATTAAATCAAAATTCAGGGCATTGAAGGCCCAGTACGCATTATGCTCTACTCCGCTAGTAGGTGGAATGGATTCCCATATACAAGGCGGAACAAAGACATCCTGAGAGGTGTCTTGAAGGCAGTTTGGAATGCCAATAAGGCATCATCTATCTTTTTTTACGAGTCCTTCCAAGAAGCTCCCATCATTTTCTATAGGATCTTTTTCAACTCAAGATTTTATAATTAAACCTTTTCATTAGTTTGGGTATTATAAGGTATTCCCATGTGATGCTTCAACCCATACATAAGTAACACATTCTTCATTAAGGCACCATCAAAATGTGTTCCCATGATGCTAATCCGCACTCGAGGAGCCAAAAATATGCTAAATATGTTTTTCTTCAAAAATAACACAACTACCTTGGTCATGTCTTGTGTTGTAGCAATGACTTACACCCATATAGAGAGATAGTCCACACATAAGAGTATGTCAGAGTTCCCATATGATGGGGGGAAATGGCCCCATGAAGTCAATTCCCCTAACGTCGAAGATTTTGACCTCTAGGATGGGTTGTTGAGGCATCTCAGCTCGTCATCCCACATTACCTATCCTCTGACACCGATAACACATGGTAAAAGATTAATGAGCATTCCTTTGCATGGTGGTCCAAAAGAATCCAGACAGAAGGATCATTACTATTGTACGGTCTGGTCCATATTATCCTCCAACTGGTGAGGAATGAAAGAACTCCTGAACTCTTTCAACTTCATTCTCCTGGACGCAACGACAAATCATCCCATCACCACATGAACGAAATAATAGAGGGTCTTCCCAGAAGTACCTATTGACATCGAATAAAAACAACTTCTTCTATTGGTAAGTGAGATCAGGGCAAACTGCCCCTGTATCCAACTAATTTGAAATATATACATACCAAGGTATTGGTGTTCCTTTGATTGAAAACTATTGCACATATGGGAAATCATAACTAATGTATCTGTCAACCTACTTCTCCAAATTAGGCAGTTCCATGCGGGAGAGGTGGTCAGTAATAACTTTATCATGGCCCTTCTTGTCGTGGATCTCCAAGTCAAACTATTGGAGGAGAATCACCAACGAATGAGTTGGGGCTTCACATCTGTCTTTTTCGGCAAATACTTGAGTGTGAAATGGTTAGTATATACAATATCATTGGACAACACCAAATAAGAATGAAACCAGTCAAATAAAAACACCACTGTATGCATTTCATTCTTGGTGATAGAGTAGTTCACTTGTGATTCATTCAAAGTTTTGTTGGAAAAGAAAATTGGCCAAAATATGTGGTCCATCCATTGACCCAGTACTGTGCCCACCACATAGTTGATATCATCATACATTAATTCAATTTTCACATCCCACTTTGGAGTAATTGTAACCAGATCTTCCACCAGTCACTGCTTCAAATGATGAAAAGTCATGGCACATGTCTCGTCAAACTCAAAGATGGATTCCTTGGAGAGGATATTGGTGAGTGGATTTGAAATATTTAAAAATTATCTGACAACCCATCTATAGAAAATAGAATTCCCTAGAAAACATTGGATGTATTTTACAGAAGCTGGAATGTGTAGATTTAAAATGTCTTCTATCTTATTTGGACCAACTTCTATCCCTTTCAAAAAGATGCGGTGGCCTAAGAAAATACCACTATAAATCATAAAATTACATTTCTCCTAGTTTAAAACAAGGTTAGTGTGCTCTCACCTTTCCAAATACTGTTCTAGATTCCTCAAAAAACTATTGAATGATTTTATAAAGATGGAAAAATCATCTATAATGACCTCTAGGATTTGTGCTTCCACGTCATGGAATATTTCCAACATACATAGTTGGAAGGTGGAATGATCATTTCACATCTCAAAACACATCCTTTGATAAGAAAATGCATCGTAGGGGTATGTGACAATGGTATTTTCTTGATCTTCAGGGGAAATGTAAATTTGGTTCTACCTAGAATAACCGTTGATGAAGCAGTAAAAATTATGCTCAGCTAGTTGTTGTAGCATTTGATCCATAAAGGGCATCGATAAGTGATATTTATGTGCTGCATCATTCATCTTCTAGTAGTCTACACAGACTCTCCTACCAGTGGATCTATGGGTAGATATGAGTTCATTTTTATCAATAGATACCACAGTGATACCCCCATTTTGGGTACCATTTTCAGAAAACTCACCGAGGGGCTGTCTGAAATGGGGTGTATTATTCTTACATCTAATAATTTGATTACCTCTTTCTTCATGAATTCCTTCATAGGATGGTTTAGCTATCGTTATGGATGGTGATAGGTATTTTATCTTTCTTCCATTATCACCTTATGGGGTGAAATGAAGGGACGAATTCCTGTCAGATCTGTGATAGTCCATCCAATGGATTGCTTTCTTTGCTTTAGAACCTATAAAAGTTCTTCATCTAACTATTAAGATAGATATTCATTATGTATAACTGGTTGTGTTTTTTGATCACCCAAATATCCATATTTTAGAAATGAAGGGAGATGATTTAGCTCATGTTAAGGTGCCTTTTGGATCAAGGGAACAATTTGTTGCACCAATGCTCACTCCAATATTTCATGAAAAGTTGTGGGTTAGTAGTAATGACTACCTTGTCCATCGAGAACTTGAAAATCCTTTAGTGCATCTTGGATATATGTGAGGAGTGGGTCATCAATGATAAAACAACATACCTGGCCATCTTCCTTGTAGATGAAGTGCTCATCCATTGTAGTTACCATATAACAGTTCTCATGTTCCAGTAGTGATGCATGTTTGACAGCCTTGAATACATTGTAGGAGACTCTTTCATCGCCTACTCTGAAGATCAATTCTCCTTAGAGTACATCGATCTATACCCGACCAGTGGCCTAGAAAGGCCTTCTCAAAATCAAAGGTGTATCTATTCTTCCTCCATATCATGAATTATGATGTCGGCCAGGATAATTAACCTTCCTAACTTCACCAACACATATTTGAGCATCCCCTAGGGATATTTGATGCAGTGATCTTCTAGCTGGAGGGCCACTCTTGTGGTTTTGATATCATTGAGCCCTAGCTTCTTGAATAATCTGAAAACATCAAGTTAACACTGGATCCTAAGTCACCATGATATTTTTCAAACTCACAGTATGCAATGGTATATGGGATTTTGATACTACATAGATCTTGGAGTTTTGGAGGAAGTGAGTGATGTACAACTTCTGAAAATTCTTTATTCAATGAAATGGTTGCCAGATCCTCAATATTTTTTTTGATTGATAGAATATCCTTCATAATCATTGTGTATGTTTTAATCTGAGTTAAAGCTTCTATTAAAGGGAGGTTGATATGAAGCTTTTAGAATTCCTCCATGAATTTACCAAACTGGTGATCCGACTTCCTTTGCTTCATCCAGTCGTGAAATGGTTAGGTGGGATTAGAAGTCTTAACCATCTCTTTTCACTTACCATGTGTGGTCTCCTTCCCTTTCGATGGTTAGTTTGATGAGGAGGGGTACTTCATTGTTGCTTCTTCATATGAAGTGGGTAAAGGGTGAGCGAGAATTGTAGCCTAACCTTTCTTTTTAGTTGGTGTATGAGGTAGCTCCTTCCCAGTTCGTAAAGTGACTTTATGGTCCTCTTCCCGCAGGTTCTTCTCACCATTACCTTGTTGTGTACTATGTTATCTCTAGGAGAGATAGTTTTCTAGTATCCCAATTTAATTTTCCAGACCACTAATGGAATATTCATGATTTTGATATCGTGATTCAGTAGTGGTGATAAATATTTTCATCATTTCTTCAAGTTTTCATGGGGGTTCTTGATGAATTTGATGTGCAGTTGGTGGAGGTGGTGGATGCCTTCGTGGTTTCAGGTGAGGGTTTCGGTACCCTTTCTGTCGGTAAGTCCCCTGCTATTTTTGTCTAGGATATGGTTTTTGGAATTATTGTTCACCATAGCCAGGTTTTCTCTAGGGTGGAGGATATTTCTATTGCTTCTAGTAACCCATGTTCATATGTTCTCTCCATGATGGGCTCTTGTACTGAAGGTACATATTGGGCTCTTGTTTCAGAGAAAATTATCTCACCTCACTTTTTTAAGTGCCAGATGTTTCCCCCTGGGCATTCACCAATGATGTTGTTTTCACCACATTCGTTGTATGTAGGATGGTTGGATACATGAACATGGGATGTGTTCTTTAGGTTCAACACATCAATCTTGTTGTACACCGCATCCAATTGGGCAGCGAGCATCATGGTGGTGTCAATGTTGGTCCTAACCCAATTTTGAGTTCCATACTCTGAGTGCCACTGGAAGCTGTTGGTCGATATGTCCTCCATGTCCTCAAGGAGTTCCTCTAGAGATTTCTGCATTACCGTTCCTCCTGCAGCGACATCCACAATGGATTTATTGTTTGTGGTCAGGACACCATAGATGGCTTGTACATGCATCCAGAGTGGAAGTATATGGTGAGTAAATTTGTGTAGAATCTTATGGAAGCACTAAAATACTCATATAAGGATTTTGAGTCATGCGGCTGGATATTTTACATCTCGTACCACTGTGTCACCGTCTTTGATGGTGGGAAGTAATTGGACAAAAATTTATAGGATAACGCCTCCAAAGTGAGGATATACCATTGAGGCAGTCCCTTGATCCAATATTTCACCTTATACCTTAATTAAAAGGGGTAAGAGTCAATGAAAGGTGGAATATTATGACACTTCATGGTAACGAAAGGTGTCACAGATATCTAGGATGTTTGAGATATGGGTGTTCGGGTCTTCACATGGTAAACGACCAAATTACACCATGTTATGGATCAGTTGCATAATGGTGGGTATGATTTAAAAATGTATGGCATGAACTAGAGTTCTAAAAATCCCCATGTCTACCCCTTGGATTTAAGGAATACTATACTTCATAAGGCCACAGAGTGGGGGCAGTTTCTCTCGAGGAGGTGGGGGAACAAATTGTTGCTCAGGATCAAAATAAGGCCCCTAGCCTATCTTCAGTTATGAAAACTTCTCTATTTGATTGTATTGTAGTTATTGAAGGTCATAACCTAAAACAAATGGATATTGTTGGTTTTGGTTGTCATCCGGGATAAAAAAATTTCCATATCCTTGTACAACAACTGGATCTCTTTATTTTATATGTTCCATGGGTGTGTTTTGGTTACGCTCACCCATAAGGGTACGTCATCCCCTCAAAAGTGTTTGTTTGATCTCTGTGTCAATTGGAAAAAGCTCTGATGACTCAACTCTCTTAGAATGAGTGATCCAGCCACTCATACACCTATGAACCTACAAAACACTTAACACACCAAACATAATATATGAAGACAAAAACTAATAAAAATATAAATGAGTGCAAGAATAAATTTTTTATAATTTTTTATTTTTATATTCACTAAAATTCATACAAAATTAATTTAAACAAAAATTTTTTTAACTTTTCTGCCATGAAACTATGACAAAATTTGGAATCGTTACTACATAAGTGTTATTTTCAAAAATCCAAATTGTATCACCCTACTTAGTATAGTACCAGTAAGGGTTCTATCCACAGAGAGATGGAGTTATTTTTGTTTTTTTATTTCGATTATAATTGATTTAGTGAATATTACTGAAATTTAGAGGAATTCATTAGTTTCCTTATTAAAAGGTGATTAGATTTCAATTTATTATCAAATTACATGAAAGATAAAGAAAAACAAATAAATTTGGATTTGATGAAATTTCGGAGAGAAATGCGTCAGGGCTGTGGATTTTAATGGTTGTTATTAAATCAAATTTCTTATGAGGTTGTGTTATTCATGATAATATACATCTCTGGGTAAAGAATGAAACAGAACCCCATTGTTCTGGTGAATTTTGTTTAAATCAATAGAGATCAATTCCTTGGTCTAGAAATTGATTTATCTCAATTTTATTAATTCCCTATTGAGATGATTAAAACACCAAATGTTCATGGATGTATTTAATCATAATTACTTAAAACATCCGTAGAAATCCTGTTCTTGTTCTTATATGAGGTATCTAGTGATATTTAGAAAGTGTTAATAAGGAATTATGAGAGAGAATAATAAATAACATGATTACAACATCACAATTGACAAATTACAACACATAATTGCCTATATCCCAAACACATAGGGAATTTAGCTATTCATGGAGATGCTAGTAACTAAACAACTTTTAATACCTAAATTCATGCACTTTAAATCTTTGGAGAGATAGTCACTGAGAAGGTAGCATGGAAGAACCATCTATCCTCTCTTCTCTCAACTTCTTTATCTCTCTTCCTCTCTCCTTCGTTGTCTCAAAAGTGCCCCCCCTTGGAATATATTGGAATGATTGAATGCTGAATGAGACCTGATCTTGGAGGTAATTCCACCTAATTATTGGTTTTATTAGTACAAGGAATGTACAGAAAGTACACATCATGCACCCGGGTCAATATGTGTTGGATTTATTTTCTCTGCCGATGGGTGAGATAACACGACATCTTTGACTTGGAACATGGTTTCTCTTTGTAGGTAGAAGTACACAACGTGTGGCACCGCCAGAAATGGCATGTAATATAATTCATTAGCCACTATCTACTTATAGAAGGGCCAGATGGCATGTACATGGAATGTACAGGTCATATATGCTTTGGCCGGAAACATGGGAGTGCATCCAGTCTTCTTGATCCGTGTTGTGGAAATAGTACAATGCGTGTATACAGAGTACACAACGTGTTGTTTGTAATTTTCATTGTAACACCCCGAGATTTTATGAAAAATATTCTTTTTAATTTAATTAATGTCTTGTGTTGTACGCTACACCAAAAGGAGCTTGCACAACACGCATCCTGGACTTGCCTTGCATTACACGCAATCACAACCTTCCTCGATAGCGTGTATAGTACGCAATACTGAGTTTCACTAAACAACGATATTCTATTAAAATATTATTAAAACTAGTCGTTATGAATAGTAATAACCACCTTTTGAAATTATGTAAATCTTATTTTTCAAAATGAACTTCATTTTTGGATTCGGAGTATCGAATTTAGCCTAAGGTGAAATTTTGGTACTTTTCAGATAACTTTCATATTTTGATGAATAGCGAAAATTACTACATTATAATTAAAAACAATTTTTTTAATCGAAATAATTAATAGTGATAAAACATTAATTTGAGTGGTTTTAAAATATATTTAGAATATATTTTTACAATATAATACAATGTTGGTCATTGGATGTAATTTCACATTTAAACCAGACATAAACAAGTGTCAATCTTTTGACAGATATTGTTTCTTAAAAACACGCTATTTGTTTTAACAGCGGGATTTAATTATAAAATTAATTAATGCAACATCTATGTTATGAATATGGTAAAATAGACTTCATTTTTGAATTCGGAATATGAAATATAGCTTAGGATGAAATTTTGGCATTGTTCTGAAAAACATCAATTTTTGATGAATAGTGAAACTACTAAGTGGTAGGTTAAAAACTGAATTTTGCATAAAACTTAATTTTACCACTTCTGTGAATGGAATTTCGAAAATCCGACAGACACGGTTAATATCAAGGACTAAAATGTGGTTCAATGAGATGAAAATAATTTTTGGTGAATAGTAACTTTTTACTTTTTTTTACCACGGTTAATAGTAAATAGGGTAACTAAGGGTAAATATGATATTACTATTACCCTAACACATGTCCTAATTCTATTGGATAAGTTCAATTCGGCCAAAAACAACCTTATGAATATAATATGACCATTTAGGCCCACTTGGATTAGATTAGGACATTTATTATTATTTAATTCAAAGAAGAGTTAAAAGAGTTAAAATCAATGTTTATTTACTAAAACATTTTTAATATGGGGTTATACATAAGATAAATTCGACTATAAATATTCATTAGAAAGCTAAAAAGATTTACTACATAATGATATTTTATTTATAATTTTTAGACTTTAAATAAATTAATTTATTTTTGACACAACGATGATGCAGTAATTACCCTTTTAAGGAAATATTAACATAATTGATGTTATAAATGCTCAAATGAATGTAATTTAAGACTTTTTATGAATTAAACTAATTTTCTAGGTTACTATTATGTATTAGTGTTGATTTAATCAACTTGGTTCGAACATATAATTCTTTTATGACTTTCAAAAAAATCATATATCAAATAGTGTCAAAATTGACACAAAATTGTTTTTAAATCAAATATTATATTATTAATTGTTATTTTATTCCTAAAAATCTAAGGTTCATCCAAATGACTTATATAAGGATATATATATTAATAATAAACAGTTTGGGGTTCTTTTGGCATGTTATAGTAAGTGTATTAACCATATAGTGAAAGAAAACAAAAAGACACGGTAAAAGTTAAATTATTTAACTTAGAGTTAAATCTAATTGATAAGGTTAAAATAATAACCTAAACTTGTCTAAATCCTATTGGTTGATAGTATTTCGACCCATCCCCACTTTAGCTTCGAAATAAGACCATTTGGAACCATTATAAACCGATTTTGACATTAATATAAAATAATATTTTGAGGTATTCCTAAGGTGCCCCTCTCCTCCCTTATAAAAGGACACCTCCTCCCCCTCCTCCTCACACCAATTTGAGCACTCAAGCTCGGCCAACCCCTGCCAAAATCTCCTCTACACTTCCCTAGAAACATCCTAGAGGTTCTGGTCTTCCTCAAAGACCAATTTTAGTGCCCTAAGAGGAGGTCTCAAAGAGGCGCTTCAAAGAAGAGGTAATTACCGTTA
The DNA here is from genome assembly GCA_963277665.1 of Viscum album. Lineage (NCBI taxonomy): Eukaryota > Viridiplantae > Streptophyta > Magnoliopsida > Santalales > Viscaceae > Viscum > Viscum album. The sequence continues at coordinate 1,921,881 of CAUJRU010000019.1, read as the reverse complement.
CCAATTCTTTCATCTTTATTTCTTCTTCCACTTCTTCTTCTTAGGTTGTTTAATTATGAAGTAATAACATCAGTATCACTCATATACTGATATGTTATTATAAGTATGAAACAAACTTATTTCACCATCTATCCATCCTACGGAAAAAGAAATCACCGCGTTTGCGTACGTACGGAATACTGTCTCCACGCCGTGGTGTAATCTATTTTCCACCACCACCTTACATGGATGGGTATAATGGTGTAAAGAATAACTATAAATAGTTATTACAACATCATATTGATTCTGATATATTGTATAATCCACTCCAATTCAGTTCAATATTTATGGAAATGATATCATCGCTCGTGCGTACGTACGGACTACCGTCTCCACGACGCGATGAGATTCATTCTCCATGTTAACCATTTAAGAATGATTATAAAGTATATATAAGAAATAATAATGAAATATATGACATTATAAAGCTACTGTATTTATGTATATATATATATATATGTATGTCATCTACTTACTTCCATTTCAAGACAATAAGGAAAGTAAAACAGCGTTCATGCGTACGTACGGACTACCGTCTCCATGAACAGTGTTTTTCATTTTATTTATATATCTATTATATATATATATATACTGAATATATATGATATATAAATCATATTTTATATTCTGTAAGTAAGTAAATCATGATATAAGTAATAATGATTTCAAGAACAACAAGTCAAAACACCTACGATAAATGAAACGATTTTACCCAAAACGATTCTTTAACATGGAATTTACAAAAGAACGGGTAATATAATGTCATAAGTGAACCATATATGATATCATAACAGTGAATATGATTCTGTAATAAGTCAATAACATTATTTAAATCATTATACAAGAGGTTTGGACACTTACAAAGCAAGTCAGACCTAAGGTAAGGGAAATATCACAATCTCATTTTTATCCGAGATTGTTTGTACTTTTGTATTTACTGGGGTGTATTTTATCATCCACATCCATGTTTCCTCAATATGTCATATTATTTCCATCCTCCTACAAATTTTTAAATCCAATTTTACCCTTCGGTGAGTTTTTAGTAAAAGATATGAAAGGAATCGTTTGTCGTTTTCGTACGAGGTACTTTTTGACTTTCCGACAAAAGTACGAGAAGAATGTTTTTTTTAACGGCACGAATGGATTTTTACGGTTTTATAAAGCCTTATTTTCATGAAGCTTCCTCCAAAAGATTTCATGACTATTTTTAATAAAATCTCTTTCTTTTAAAATTGCATGATGTTTTGTGAAAAGAAATTGATTTTGAAGAAGAAAGGATATTTTCCTCCAGAATTCATTTCAAGTGTTTTATCAAAATTATTATCCATATAAGATAATAAAGGGTTCTGTTTCTATCCAAATTTTTACATTGATTTGACTATGTTGTGATGGAATTATGTTTATGAATTACTTTATCTTATATGAATTGTTTTATGATGTCATGTTGTTTAAGAATCCCATTTTTATTACATGGGTTATGCTATGATGTATGGTTTATGATTTTGTGGCACACATAAGAATGGATTCATTATGAGATGGGTGGGACCTATATCTCCCTCCAATGCATTGGGTAAAGATTTTATATCTCATGAGATATACATGGCTGGAATGGTAGGTTATACCGGTTCAGTGAAACAGGACTGAAACGAGGGTTACTCGATTCAGAAAGGGACTTTGTCCACTAAGATAGTCTTGGCAATGAGTCATGACTAACAAGAAATGATTCTCTATGATTATGTGTGAATGCCACAAAGTTTCATGTTTTATGTTATGATTATTGTGATTACATTTCACTACCATGATTTATCCCATGTTATGAAATTATGCTCTCTTTTGCAGGTTATGATTTCCAAAACGTTCTGTTCTTATGAATATGATGTGATTGATATTTATTTTGTTTACCCTTACTGAGCATTTGAGCTCACCCTTTTATGTTTTCTTTTCCCCAGGATATAATGAAAGGTTTTAGGTAAAAAAAAAGATCTTTATGGGAGATGTTGAAGATCTTTCACCACGATTAGAAGATTATAGTCCGAGTTTCCAAAGACACTAAACTATTACGGTCCTTGTGTGTGTGTTTTTGTAATGTACTAAGTATTCCGCAAAAGTAATGTAATGTCAATGTACGTCAGGCTTCGGGTCTCTACAGTTGGTATCAGAGGAAAGGTTTAGTCAACCATTGGAAACTAGGATGCGATAACTTTAGTGAGATCCCTAGAGATATTTATAAGGTTTGTCTAGGGATGTCCCTAAGGATAAGTATACGTATAGGATACAGTCCTATAACTATGGTAACGATCTTAGAATTTAACCTAAGAAGTTAGATATTGAGGATACTCCCCCTTTATAATGTTGTTTTCCCTAGCATGATTTTTGCCTCTCACACTATTCTTTTTGGGTTTTAGAAAATGGCTGGAAACAAGGTGATTCACGATAATGGAGGATATGCTGGACAATGGAATGATATTTTTCATGAGCAACCAAATGAAATGGGATTTGGAAGTCCAAACATCATTATTATGCCGAATCAGCAATCTCATAATATGATTAATAAAGTAAAATTTGGTAAGTTTCCTTACTCGGCTAATAAGAGAAAGATGGAGTTTCATGATGATCATAGAGGAAAGAAAGTTCAATTTCCCCTATGTAATTCATGTGGGAAGAGGCATCAAGGAGAATGTTTCAAAGGAAATGGAAGATTCTTTGGGTGTGGAAAAGAAGGACACAAAGCAAGTAAGTGCAAAGGAAATGGTTCAGTTAACACCATGGATGAGGATAATGGTATTGCTACGACATCAACAATGGTTAAATGCTTTAAATGTGGAATGTACGGGCATTATGCAAACCAATGACCTAAGGGAAAGTCTCATGAAGAGAATCAGTATGGTCGTATGGGAAGTATTTATGTTGATGATGATGAAGAAACTACAAATGATATGTGAGATGAAAGAAATGTTGAAGCTCGATCAATGGTCTAAGAATGTAGTGGAATGATTACATGTTTATCATGTGTAATGTTGATTAAGTAATCTCATGGAATAAGGAGACATATAAGGATTGTTACACTGTTGTCTTTCCTTAAGTTTTGAAAGTTTATGATTAATGGTACCAGTAACCATGAAAGGTTATTCAGATATTTTTGGAAAGCAGATGATATGCGCATATTGAAGGGATAAGGATAAAATGAAATGTTAGACAGTATTCATGAGCTCATGATTGATATAAGGACTAAGTGATATCATGGTTTGAGTATATAGAATTTTGAGGATTTTGGTATGTGGAAAGTGTTAACTTTAAACTGCATTCATGTTTTCTCTAAGGTATTCAAGAGAATACATGATTAAGGACTTTGAATGTTTAGAATGTGACCAACAAGACATATCTTATGGGGATCAACGATGGTATTAAATCTCTGGTAATTGTTTTCACTATATTATGAGAGTGGACTGCAGTATTATGGATAAGCCTAAAGAAGTTCTTTTTTGATATTATTTATAGGATGTTATAGTAATGTAGTTTTAGAAAAAGGACAACCTGCAGGACGGGCGACAGCCCATCGCGTCGGACAAGGCTATGGGAATCGAACCCACAACCGAAGTGCGACAGGCCTTTATCGCCTACCACTGGCCTACAGGAAGTCCCTGTTTAGTAGAAACTGGTTTTATTTTATTAAGCGGTATGATATATGAAGTATAAGTTCATTTTAGGAACCATATATGATTAATCTCACTATAGATCGACTTATGTATATAATTTTGCTAACCTTTTGTTTGAGACAGATGGAATGACCCGTCATTCTATCACATGATCTGCTAACACTTCACGAATAAAAAATTCAACTTCATTTATTTAAGAGATGAAGTAGAAATTGTTCAAGGCACGAACAACAGTGAGATTGTACCAAAATAAAGTAAGTATTTATTCTAAGCAAATTTTCAACTTTAGGGAAATGATCTTGAAAACCAAAAATGTTTTCCTAGTGATCTTATACCTGATGAATCATATGGTACCTTATATCATCACAAATCTATGGATTTGTGATTACTGGCTTTTCCATAGCCATGTTCTCTACCACTCTCCATCAGAACATGATGGTTAGATTTTTCTTCCATATCCATATTTTCACCTATGTGGAAACCCAGTGATTAGTTTATTTGAGTAATCGTTACATTTCATACTTTAGTTTTTAAAGCCATGTTTTGGTATTCCTTTTTACGATGTGGGTTTCTATCAAAGAAAATTTTGAATAGTAAACCATTTATAACCCCGACGAATTTCGAGGGCGAAATTCATTTTAAGGGGGGTAGAATGTAACACCCCGAGATTTTATGAAAAATATTCTTTTTAATTTAATTAATGTCTTGTGTTGTACACTACACCAAAAGGAGCTTGCACAACACGCATCCTTGAATTGCCTTGCATTACACGCAATCACAACCTTCCTCGATAGCATGTATAGTACGCAATACTGAGTTTCACTAAACAACGATATTCTATTAAAATATTATTAAAACTAGTCGTTATGAATAGTAATAACCACTTTTTGAAATTATGTAAATCTTATTTTTCAAAATGAACTTCATTTTTGGATTCGGAGTATCGAATTTAGCCTAAGGTGAAATTTTGGTACTTTTCAGATAACTTTCATATTTTGATGAATAGTGAAAATTACTACATTATAATTAAAAACAATTTTTTTAATCGAAATAATTAATAGTGATAAAACATTAATTTGAGTGGTTTTTTAATATATTTAGAATATATTTTTACAATTTAATACAATGTTGGTCATTGGATGTAATTTCACATTTAAACCAGACATAAACAAGTGTCAATCTTTTGATAGATATTGTTTCTTAAAAACACGCTATTTGTTTTAACAGCGGGATTTAATTATAAAATTAATTAATGCAACATATATGTTATGAATATGGTAAAATAGACTTCATTTTTTAATTCTGAATATGAAATATAGCTTAGGATGAAATTTTGGCATTGTTCTGAAAAACATCAATTTTTGATGAATAGTGAAACTACTAAGTGGTAGGTTAAAAACTGAATTTTGCATAAAACTTAATTTTACCACTTCTGTGAATGGAATTTCGAAAATCCGACAGACACGGTTAATATCAAGGACTAAAATGTGGTTCAATGAGATGAAAATAATTTTTGGTGAATAGTAACTTTTTACTTTTTTTTACCACGGTTAATAGTAAATAGGGTAACTAAGGGTAAATATGATATTACTATTACCCTAACACATGTCCTAATTCTATTGGATAAGTGTAATTCGGCCAAAAACAACCTTATGAATATAATATGACCATTTAGGCCCACTTGGATTAGATTAGGACATTTATTATTATTTAATTCAAAGAAGAGTTAAAAGGGTTAAAATCAAAGTTTATTTACTAAAACATTTTTAATATGGGGTTATACATAAGATAAATTCGACTATAAATATTCATTAGAAAGCTAAAACGATTTCCTACATAATTATATTTTATTTATAATTTTTAGACTTTAAATAAATTAATTTTTTTTTGACACAACGATGATGCAGTAATTACCCTTTTAAGGAAATATTAACATAATTGATGTTATAAATGCTCAAATGAATTTAATTTAAGACTTTTTATGAATTAAACTAATTTTCTAGGTTACTATGATGTATGAGTGTTGATTTAATCAACTTGGTTAGAACATATAATTCTGTTATGACTTTCAAAAAAATCATATATCAAATAGTGTCAAAATTGACACAAAATTGTTTTTAAATCAAATATTATATTATTAATTGTTATTTTATTCCTAAAAATCTAGGGTTCGGCCAAATGACTTATATAAGGATATATATATTAATAATAAACAATTTGGGGTTCGTTTGGCATGTTATAGTAAGTGTATTAACCATATAGTGAAAGAAAACAAAAAGACACGGTAAAAGTTAAATTATTTAACTTAGAGTTAAATCTAATTGATAAGGTTAAAATAATAACCTAAACTTGTCTAAATCCTATTGGTTGATAGTATTTCGACCCATACCCACTTTAGCTTCGAAATAAGACCATTTGAAACCATTATAAACCGATTTTGACATTAATATAAAATAATATTTTGAGGTATTCCTAAGGTGCCCCTCTCCTCCCTTATAAAAGGACACCTCCTCCCCCTCCTCCTCACACCAATTTGAGCACTCAAGCTCGGCCAACCCCTGCCAAAATCTCCTCTCCACTTCCCTAGAAACATCCTAGAGGTTCTGGTCTTCCTCAAAGACCAATTTTAGTGCCCTAAGAGGAGGTCTCAAAGAGGCGCTTCAAAGAAGAGGTAATTACCGTTACCAATTCTTCCATCTTTATTTCTTCTTCCACTTCTTCTTCTTAGGTTGTTTCATTATTAAGTAATAACATAAGTATCACTCATATACTGATATGTTATTATAAGTATGAAACAAACCTATTTCACCATCTATCCATCCTACGGAAAAAGAAATCACCGCGCGTGCGTACGTACGGAATACCGTCTCCACGCCGTGGTGTAATCTATTTTCCACCACCACCTTACATGGATGGGTATAATGGTGTAAAGAATAACTATACATAGTTATTACAACATCATATTGATTCTGATATATTGTATAATCCACTCCAATTCAGTTCAATATTTATGGAAATGATATCATCGCTCGTGCGTACGTACGGACTACCGTCTCCACGACGCGATGAGATTCATTCTCCATGTTAACCATTTAAGAATGATTATAAAGTATATATAAGAAATAATAATGAAATATATGACATTATAAAGCTACTGTATTTATGTATATATATATATGTATGTCATCTACTTACTTCCATTTCAAGACAATAAGGAAAGTAAAACAGCGTTCATGCGTACGTACGGACTACCGTCTCCATGAACGGTGTTTTTCATTTTATTTATATATCTATTATATATATATATATACTGAATATATATGATATATAAATCATATTTTATATTCTGGAAGTAAGTAAATCATGATATAAGTAATAATGATGTCAAGAACAACAAGTCAAAACACCTACGATAAATGAAACGATTTTACCCAAAACGCTTCTTTAACATGGAATTTACAAAAGAACGGGTAATATAATGTCATAAGTGAACCATATATGATATCATAACAATGAATATGATTCTGTAATATGTCAATAACATTATTTAAATCATTATACAGGAGGTTCGGACACTTACAAAGCAAGTCGGACCTAAGGTAAGGGAAATATCACAATCTCATTTTTATCCGAGATTGTTTGTACTTTGGTATTTACTGGGGTGTATTTTATCATCCACATCCATGTTTCCTCAATATGTCATATTATTTCCATCCTCCTACAATTTTTTAAATCCAATTTTACCCTTTGGTGAGTTTTTAGTAAAAGATATGAAAGGAATCTTTTGTCGTTTTTCGTACGAGGTACTTTTTGACTTTCCGACAAAAGTACGAGAAGAATGTTTTTTTTTAACGGCACGAACGGATTTTTACGGTTTTATAAAGCCTTATTTTCATGAAGCTTCCTCCAAAAGATTTCATGACTATTTTTAATAAAATCTCTTTCTTTTAAAATTGCATGATGTTTTGTGAAAAGAAATTGATTTTGAAGAAGAAAGGATATTTTCCTCAAGAATTCATTTCATGTGTTTTATCAAAATTATTATCCATCTAAGATAATAAAGGGTTCTGTTTCTATCCAAATTTTTACATTGATTTGACTATGTTGTGATGGAATTATGTTTATGAATTACTTTATCTTATATGAATAGTTTTATGATGTCATGTTGTTTAAGAATCCCATTTTTATTACATGGGTTATGCTATGATGTATGGTTTATGATTTTGTGGCACACATAAGAATGGTTTCATTATGAGATGGGTGGGACCTATATCTCCCTCCAATGCATTGGGTAAAGATTTTATATCTCATGAGATAGACATGGCTGGAATGGTAGGTTATACCGGTTCAGTGAAACAGGACTGAAACGAGGGTTACTCGATTCAGAAAGGGACTTTGTCTACTAAGATAGTCTTGGCAATGAGTCATGACTAACAAGAAATGATTCTCTATGATTATGTGTGAATGCCACAAAGTTTCATGTTTTATGTTATGATTATTGTGATTACATTTCACTACCATGATTTATCCCATGTTATGAAATTATTCTTTCTTTTGCAGGTTATGATTTCCAAAACGTTCTGTTCTTATGAATATGATGTGATTGATATTTATTTTGTTTACCCTTACTGAGCATTTGAGCTCACCCTTTTATGTTTTCTTTTCCCCAGGATATAAAGAAAGGTTTTAGGTAAAAAAAAATAAGATCTTTATGGGAGATGTTGAAGATCTTTCACCACGATTAGAAGATTATAGTCCGAGTTTCCAAAGACACTAAACTATTACGGTCCTTGTGTGTGTGTTTTTTTAATGTACTAAGTATTCCGCAAAAGTAATGTAATGTCAATGTACGTCAGGCTTCGGGTCTCTACATTCATTCTTCCCTTTCTAGATTTGTGACTTTGGATGGAGAACACCTAAAATTCATCATAATAATCAATATAAAGAATTTGATCCACAAAACAGTTGATTTTTTAAGAAAACCATGCTTTTCTGGTCAATAAAATATATGGAAATGTATACACAAATTTGGCATATCAATAACTATTTAGAGGATAACTTTTAGAATTTCATAAAATATTAAAATATAAAAAATCGTTTTTTGTATAAAAATGCCTTAAAATGACTATATATTCAATAAAAATATATTATTTGGATTAAATTACATCTTCCAAAAAAATATGGATAGGTTTTAGTGGTTTTTATCATTATCTTCTATTTTAACACAATATTCAACCAATTTTAACCTTTACTATGGTAATGACATTCTTCACTAAGAAAAGGTCAAATATTTACATTTATGTTAACAATTGGATAAAAAATATACAAAAGATTTTATTTTTGAAAATTTACCATCATCCTTATCCTATTAAATGTTTTTTATTATTTCTAAATAATGAAATAAAATATTATGTAATATAAAATTTCAGTAATTCCATTTTTAAGACTATTCATTTAATTTGAAATTTATTTCATTAATAAAATATGTAATAATAATATAATACTTTAAAAAAATACATAATTTCTCAATTTATTAAACAAATTTCTTGGAAATCAATAATTAATATATGTTATATTACATTTTAAATGTTTATAATCATTTTTTTGTAATTTAATAAACACTCTGAAAACATTTCATATGAGTTTATGATAATTAATCAATTAATATAAATAAAAAATAAATTACTATCATAAATAAAATAAATCGATCTTTAAAGTATATAAAAATATCTGAACAAAACCACTTTTTCCTGTATTATTAAATATTTGAGATATTAATGTAAATAGAATGACATATAGGAATTTTAATTATAAAAAATATTCAAAATTACATTATCATGGGAAAATAGATATAAAATTCATTTATTAGAATTTGGGATTACTATGGTCAAATTTTTTCCACCAAAGAAATAAAGGAAAGTGTTTTTTATATTTGAGACCTCATTGCATTTTTTTAACCCTAATTAATCAATTTTACCTTTAACATGGTTATAAAAATTTACAATGGTTAATATTCATAATGAGAAAAATAAAATGGAAATTTTTACCAAACATAAATATCCTAATTTCAAAAATGGAATATTTTTTTTATTAAATTTTATTAGTGTAATAATTTAATTTATGTAAAATTTATAGAATATAATGAAATATATTTATCAGCAAAAATGACTTTTAATTATAAAGAAAATTTCTTCAAAATTCAATGATAATTATTATTCTAATGAAAATAATTATATAATTAATAAGATTAGAGAACTATTTATAATTTGAATCGATTTTAAACTAAAATGAAACTTTGTAAATTACTGTTCCAAAATACTATTTTCAATAAAAATATGTATTGTTTTACTATTGCTCAAAAATTAAATATTATTTTTAAAATATATAAAAATAAATTTAAAATAATATTGACATGTGAATTTAAAAAATAAATTTTGTTTTATTAAATAAATTTTATAAAAATTTCCAAATGTGTATATAATATTTTCTTAAAAAAATAAAATAAAATCATATTTTCAAGAAACATATTTTTTAAGTACAATATGACATAACCAAACATTTATTTCTATTTTCCTAGGAGTTAGTGAACACATTTTTGTTGACCAGTAACTTTATATATGTTTTTAAATGTTATTATTCCTATTAATAAATTTTAATTCAATGGGTAGAATATAATAGCCATGTAATAATAATTTTTGGTTCATCTAAGCTCAGTGCAACATGTTGCATATTCTATCAAACAGAAAATTCTTCTTCTAAAATATTAATGTGTAATTGTTTCTTAATTGTATATCAATTTTCCTTATGAATAAGTAATAACTCTATAATTATGTATATGGGAACATAAAATCTCTTTCATTGGTGCATCACTTTATATGACAAATTCATACATACTAGATGATATGGTTAATACTGGTGTACTAATTAATTTCATATTCATTCCCACATATATATTCTAAAAATCTTTTGACCATGTGGATATTCTATTTTTATGTGTCAAAATGGCAATCATATTAACTAATAATGGAATATATTCTTCAAATAACAAATAGTAACAAACTAAACCCCTGAAACTGGATTTCTTAATTGTATTCATTAGAATGTGCTATTATTTAAAAACCATGTTCTTTGTGGGGTAGACTGATGTTCCATCCTTTTATACAATATGTATAAGTGATGGAACATTGTTAATATAAAATTAAAACTTAATGAATTTACCATATATTTAATTCTACCTTAGAGTATTGAGAAAAATATGCAAATTGTCTTCATGATCTTCTGAGAATATATATTATATCAAGATATAATAAATAAATAAATCAAAAAAACTATTAAGATAATCCATTAATACTATAATCATTTTTTTCTTTAATACTATGGGTCTATTGGTTAACTGTAAAGAAATTTCGGTGAACTCATAGTTCACATAACATTATATAAATGTCACTATTTGTAAATTATCCATCCTAAATTTTAATTGATGATAAACATAATGGATATCATTCATTGAGATGAATTTATCCCTCAGTAGCTCATTAAATATATCATAAATATGAGGTAATATATACATGTCCACTAATTCAATGTCATTGATTAATCTGTAATTGATACATAACCTCATAGATCCATGGTTCCTTTTTATAATATGAGATTTGTTCTCCCTAGGCTGAAGTACTGTTCCATGTGAATCACTTATCACAAAATAAATATAATTTTATGACTAATTACACTATGTATACCTTATCAATTCAATATAGAGGAAAATATATGGTCTTTTCTTTAGGAATGAGATCAATGGATAATTCAATCTCATTCCTAGGATCAGTTCTACATAGTTCTTGAGAAATACATCAATATAATCCCAAAATGGATACATCCTCAATTATAATAATATTCCACATCCAATTATTTATCTTCTTAAATTTCATTAAGATAAAAAACTAATGGTGGTTCCAACCATGATCCAGGAAAGAATGTATCTTCTTTAAAAATAAAAGATTATATTCCAGCCACAAAAATTGTAATTCCATTCTCTTCAAAAAAAATTATACTTTGAGATCCATTTCGTATCATTGATTATATCAAATTCAACCATTGGTATAACAAAAAAGATTATATTTAATGTAAATCCATTCATTTTAATGAGGATATAGAAATATAATTTCATTGGTATAATATTTTCATGGGGAGACTTTTTCCTTACATGAATCAATGGGGACCACCTAGATAGTGATGATCCGTGTACGACTACTCAAATCCCACCTCCAATAGGGTAGGGAATGGAAACAATAACAGAGTAGTAATATCACACACACGGGAGGAATTATACTATTGTACGTATATACATGCACACACATACTTATCTATGAAATAATTATTAGAAAATAAAACAAATAATATATTAAACATGCATACTTGTATATATCCAAAAAATAGAGTATAACAGAAAAAATGGAATGAATGAGAGGGGAAAAATAAAACCCATCCTCAAACTATAAATGTGTCCAACCTACTAAAAAGTATGGAATTATGTCAAATGAAAAACAAATACACTCCTTAGAATATCATGGCCCGAACTATGCTCTACCTATAACGACCCGAATCTGCAGCCCTTCCATTGGTGCCCTGTACCCGGTTCGCCACATAACCTCAAGCGCATCTCCCTAAACGCCAGAGGCTGCCAACTAGCAGTGAAGGCCTTGGTAAGTTATTGGGGAAACAATGCCCTCATTTTGTAAGTTATACAAGACAAGAAAAATAACAGTCAATAGTGGAAGCAGTAAACAACATACAAACACTAAAACTAAATAGTGGATGAAATGAACATATAATAATGATGATAATGATGCAGAAGTTACAAGTATCTAAGGAAAGCAGCAAGCACAACAACTTTCTGAAATACAAATGAAACAAAGTACGAAAGTAAACAAAAACTCTAGCAACATCACAATCCTAAACTCGGTCCTATGCTCTCCGGCTCTAACCAGAAATCACGTACCCAAAGTAGAAGGGCCCAAATACCTATCCACACCCGTAACCATATAACCTATTTGGGCTGAAAAGCAGGACCCAAACAGGGTGTGAGACTAATCCCAGTAGGCAATCACCACGAGATCCGTGCCCTACTGTCAGTGAGTAATATAGCAAAAGTAAAGAAAATAAATGCAGCGGAGAGATAGAAATACACTAAAGTAAACAATTCTACAAATCTCTATTCACATTTATTTATTAGTTCAATACAATCATTTATCTATCAACCATCGAACCTAGCAACATCTCCATACTCCCAAGGAAATCAAGTAATCACAACAAGTAACTCATCAGTCTACCTAAACAAAAAACAGTACAAACCCAAGCTTGTTCCTTGGCTTGGTGGACTCGTCACAACCAACCAATAAACAATAAAAACACTGACTCTCTAGGTGGATCATACTAGAAAACCCCTCTAGTCAAATAAACGTACAAAGGCACAGACACTATGGGAATCTCTCACCGTCAATTCCCCTATGGTCTTGTAATGAATGATATATACTCTCTGAGGAAGCACTTACATTTAATTACCCCTATATTCTCACTACGTAACTAAGGATACTCTGATAAAGAACAAAGTACCATTCCCATAGGTCCTATGATCGATATTAATTATAACAGACTCTCTAGGGAAGCATTAATCGTCAGTTCCCCCCTTTAGTCTACCACACCAGGTTCACTCAGCCCTGAGCAGTTTAGTCGTGCGTAATCTACTGTTAGTAGCCAAATAATGTTCAGAAACTACTTGGCTAATAGCTACAAATGCATCCACAAGCATATAAATAGTAGGCAAAACATGCAATCAAGTCAACAGGCACACTAGCAATATGCAAAAGGGTTGCCTCATAGGCAAACCATGCCAAATGGAAAACAACAGCCAAAACAAGGGGAAACACCCATGGGGTGATACTCAAACATTCTAACAAGAAATTATTAATCATCTAATAACCTCAATCATACAAGCAATCTAAGGCAGATAACAATACATGATCAAAACCCTAACCCGGGATACCCGATACATGGGTATCTTGCACTTTTTCACCAAAAACTCAACAACATTCAACGTAGGGAAACAAACCACCTACTTCAATCCTTGGTGTTTGATATACGTAAACCCCGATGACAGATTTCCTTAAGAATGACGAATATCTGAGAAAAAACACAAAACGTTCATCCCACGATAACTTGGAATCAAGGAGGAATCATGAAACAAAGCTACAATAGAAGGAAGGGCTCACCGCTGTGATTCCAACACAATCGATCATGCTCGAATAGGAGAACGGACGGCGAGGCAGGAGCTCGTTGATGATTCGGTCGTACGGGTCGCTCTCAGACAAACCAGACCTAAAAGAAGATGAATATCGCGATGAGGCACGAGCCTGGTCCATTTAATGAAACAAAATAATGTACACGGCATGTACTTATTGAGTACACGGCGTGTAATTCAGTTTTCCGTACTCTAAATTAACTGGCCTCCACCTCACCCTTACACACTGTGTGTGTGGCCCAGACACAGACAACACACGACTTCGAGTCGGTGAAGAGTACACGACGTGTACTTTGAAAATTTCCAGGAACATCATTTTTCTCAAAAACTCCAGAAAAAGGAGAAACATACCTGAAAAGAAGATCTGAGATCTTACAAACATCCCCCTAAAAGAAATCCATCCCCAAATTTCCCTAATGAGACGGAGAAAAAGAAACCCCGAACAGCTCCGACCATTTCGATCGTACATCGGCCTCCCTATCCCAGGTCTCGTCCTATACTCACCCGTGCTGCCATAGCACTCGTACTAGAGGAACAGACCGCCCGCGGAGAACCTTTATACTGCGATTGATAATCTGGATAGGATGCTCCTCGAACAACACATTCATTTCAATTTTGACTTCGTCGGGATGAAAGATGTGAGACGGGTATGAAAATTAGTGTCGGAGATGCGAGACGTGGAATACATCATGCATAGCCTGATATCTCTGAGTTAATTGCAACCTATAAGCAACCATCCCGACTCTCTCTAGAACCACGAACGGTCCGACGTATCTCGGTGAAAGCTTACCATGTCTCTGAATCCTCTTGTGTCTCAACCTCGGGGTAACACGTAGGAAAACCTGGTAACCGACCTTGACCTCTAGAGGTCGTCTCCGCTGATCAGCATAAGACTTCTATCGAGACTGCGCTGTAGCCATCCTCTTCCGAATTAGCTCTATCTGCTCTGATGTCTCCTGGACAAGATGAGGTCCCAGCAAAGCTGCCTCTCCTACCTCCAGCCAGCATAAAGTTGATCGGCATGGCCTACCATAAAAATCCTCATAGGGCGCCATCTGAATAGTTTCCTGGAAACTTTTTTTATATGAAAACTCCACGAGAGGAGTATGAATCCCCCAAGAACCACCGAAGTCTAGAATGCAAGCTTGGAGCATATCCTCAAGCACCTGGATCGTGTGCACTGACTGGACATCTATCTTAAGGTGATATGTTGTACTCAAAAGTACCTACGTACCCAAATATTTCTGTATCCTCTGCCAGAAATGCAAAGTAAAGTGGGTGTCCCTATCTGAAACGATAGTGCTCAGAACCCCATGCAAGCGCACAATCTCACGGATGTACAACCGTCCAAGCTCATTAACACCGAAGGTCTCCTTTATCAGCAAGAAGTGAGAAACCTTTGTAAGCCTGTCAACGATGACCCACACCACATAATTTCCTCTCGACGATCTCGGAAAACCAGTCAAGAATTCCATTGCAACGTCGTTCCACTTCCACTCTGGAATGGGTAACTACCGAAAAAGCCCCGCTGGTCGCTGATTCTCTGCTTTCACCTGCTGTCATGTAGAACATCTCATGACAAGACCAGCAACATCTTTCTTCATACCTGGCCACCAGTAACGGCAATGCAGATCCTGATACATCTTGGTGACGCCAGGATGAACTGCCCAAATTGAGGAATGGAAGTCTCGCATCAGCTCCTCACATATATCTTCTGGAACCCATATGCGTCCCTAGAAATGCAAGATCTCATCCTCACCCACGGTCCACCCGGGAAGAGGGTCCTCTCCTGACATGATTTCACGTAGGACTAGGCCTTATGAATCTACCAGCTGCCTCATCCGAACTCGGTCTAGAAGTATAGAGGTAACAACCATAGAAGATAGGAGGGTCTGCCCCAGCCTGTCGTGCACCTCCAAATGCATCTTTGAGAAAAGAGACATCAGTTGCCACTCACTACTGGCCTCCTAACCTACTTGTATCTATGTTCTCCTGCTCAATTCATTATCCACGGTTTTCCCTTTCTCATGCATATAGGCAAGCTTGAAATCGAAGGACTGGAGATACTCAACCCACCTCCGTTGTCTCAGATTCAGGTCACGCGGCGTGAAGATGTAACTGAGACTCTTATGGTCAGTGTATACCACAAAATGTTCTTCCAGAAGGTAATGTCTCTAGAAATGTAAAGCATGAACAACCGTAGCCAACTCCAGGTCATGCTTTGGATAATTCCTCTCATGAGGCCTCAACTGCTGAGATCTATATGCAACCACTCGATCCTCCTGCATAAGCACTGCCCCAAGTCTGATGCCAAATGCATCACATAAAACTGTATAGCTCTTGCCCGGATCTAGAAAAACTAGGATCGGTGCTGATTTCATGTAGAGACCCGAAACCTGACGTACATGAACATTACATTACTTTTGCGGAATACTTAGTACATAACAAAAACACACACTAAAGGATCGTAATAGTTTAGTGTCTTTGGAAACTCGGAACGTAATCTTCTAATCGTGGTGAAAGATCTTCAATATCTCCCATAAAGATCTTCCCTTTTTTTTTACCTAAAACCTTTATTTATATCCTGGGGAAAAGAAAACATAAAAGGGTGAGCTCAAATGCTCAGTAAGGGTATACAAAAGATATAAAAATCATATCACATCTTTTTGAAAATCATAACCTGCAAAAGAGATCATAATATCTTAACATGGAACAAATCATAGAAGTGAAAATGAGATCACCATAATCATAACATGAAACTTGAAACTTTGTGGCATGCACACATAATCATGGAAAATCATTTCTTGTTAGTCATGACTCATTGCCAAGACTATCTTAGTGGACATAGTCCCTTTCTGAATCGAGTAACCCTCGTTTCAGTCCTGTTTCACTGAACCGGTATAACCTACCATTTCAGCCATGTCTATCTCATGAGATATAAAATCTTTACCCAATGCATTGGAGGGAGATATAGGTCCCACCCATCTTATAATGAATCCTTTCTTATGTGTGCCACATAATCATAAATCATACATCATCGCATAACCCATGTAATAAAAATGGGATTCATGAAACATCATGACATCATAAATCAATTCATATAAGATAAAGGGATTCATAAAAATAATTCCATCACAACATGATCAAATCAATGTAATAATAGGGATAAAAATATTACCCTTTATTATCTTAGATGGAAAATAATTTTGATAAAACACTTGAACTCCATTCTTGAGGAAAATATCCTTTCTTCTTCAAAAACAGTTTTCCTTTCATAACATGTCATGCAACTTTAAAATAGAAGAAGTTGATTAAAAAATAAACTTGAAAACTTGTAAAGTAAGATTCTTGGAAATAATGTTTTAAAAATCCATTCATGCCGTATAAGTTAAAAAAAACATTCTTTCGTACTTTTGTTGGAAAATTCAAAAAGTACCTCGTACAAAAAAATGACAAAAGATTCCTTTCATATTCTTTACTAAAAACTCACCGAAGGGTAAAAATGGATTTAAACAATTTTATGTGGATGGAAACAATATTACATATTGAGGGAACATGGATGTGGATGATAAAATAAACCCCAGTAAATACCAAAGTATAAACAATCTCAGATAAAAATGAGATTGTGATATTTCCCTTACCTTAGGTCCAATTTGCTTCGTATGTGTCCGAACCTCCTGTATAATGATTTAAATAATGTCATTGACTTATTACAGAATCATATTCATTGTTATGATATCATATATGGTTCACTTATGACATTATATTACCCGTTCTTTTGTAAATTCCATGTTAAAGAAGCGTTTTGCGTAAAATCGTTTCATTTATCGTAGGTGTTTTGACTTGTTGTTCTTGACATAATTATTACTTATATCATGATTTACTTACTTCCAGAATATAAAATATGATTTATATATCATATATATTCAGTATATATATATATATATATATATATAATAGATAGATAAATAAAATGAAAAACACCGTTCATGGAGACGGTAGTCCGTACGTACGCATGAACGCTGTTTTTCTTTCCTTATTGTCTTGAAATGGAAGTAAGTAGATGACGTATATATGTATATATATACATAAATACAGTAGCTTTATAATGTCATATATTTCATTATTATTTCTTATATATACATTATAATCATTCTTAAATGGTTAACATGGAGAATGAATCTCATCGCGTCGTGGAGACGGTAGTCCGTACGTACGCACGAGCGATGATATCATTTCTATAAATATTGAATTGAATTGGAGTGGATTATAAAATATATCAGAATCAATATGATGTTGTAATAACTATGTATAGTTATTCTTTACACCATTATACCCATACATGTAAGGTGGTGGTGGAAAATAGATTACACCACGGCGTGGAGACGGTATTCCGTACGTACGCACGCGCGGTGATTTCTTTTTCCGTAGGATGGATAGATGGTGAAATAGGGTTGTTTCATACTTATAATAACATATCAGTATATGAGTGATACTGATGTTATTACTTCATAATGAAACAACCTAAGAAGAAGAAGTGGAAGAAGAAATAAAGATGAAAGAATTGGTAACGGTAATTACCTCTTCTTTGAAGTGCCTCTTTGAGACCTCCTCTTAGGGAACTAGAATTGGTCTTTGAGGAAGACCAGAACCTCTAGGATGTTTCTAGGGAAGTGGAGAAGAGATTTTGGCAGGGGTTGGCCGAGCTTGAGTGCTCAAATTGGTGTGAGGAGGAGGGGGAGGAGGTGTCCTTTTATAGGGGAGGAGAGGGGCACCTTAGGAATATCTCAAAATATTATTTTACATTAAAGTCAAAATCGGTTTATAATAGTTCCAAAGGGTCTTATTTCGAAGCTAAAGTGGGGATGGGTCGAAATCCTATCAACCAATAGAATTTAGACAAGTTTAGGATATTATTTTAACCTTATCAATTAGATTTAACTCTAAGTTAAATAATTTAACTTTTACCATGTCTTTTTGTTTTCTTTCACTATATGGTTAATAAACTTACTATAACATGCCAAACGAACCCCAAATTGTTTATTATTAATATATATATCCTTATCTAAGTCATTTTGCCGAACCTTAGATTTTTAGGAATACAATAACAATTAATAATATAATATTTGATTTAAAAACTATTTTGTGTCAATTTTGACACTATTTGATATATGATTTTTGTGAAAGTCATAACAGAATTAAATGTTCGAAACAAGTTGATTAAATAAACATTAATATATCATAGTAACCTAGAAAATTAGTGGAATTCATAAAAAATCTAAAATTACATTTATTTTGGTGTTTATAACATCAATTATGTCAATATTTCATTAATAAGATAATTACTTCATCATCGTTGTGTCATAAATAAATTAAATTTGTTTATGTCTAAAAATTACAAATAAAATACCATCATGTAGGAAATCTTTTTAGCTTTCTAATGAATATTTACAATCGAATTTATCTTATGTATAACCCCATATTAAAAATGATTTACTTATTAAACTTTGATTTTAACTATTTTAACCTTTCTTTAAATAAATTAATAATAAATGTCCTAATCTAATCCAAGTGGGCCTAAATGGTCATATTTTATTCCTAAGTTTGTTTTTGGTCGAATTACACTTGTCCAATAGAATTAGGACATGTGTTAGGGTAATAGTAATATCATATTTACCCTTAGTTACCCTATTTACTATTAACCGCGGTAAAAAAAAAGTAAAAAGATACTATTCACCAAAAATTATTTTCATCTCATTGAACCACATTTTAGTCCTTGATATTAACCGTGTCTCTCGGATTTTCGAAATTCCATTCACAGAAGCGGCAAAATTAAGTTTTATGAAAAATTCAGTTTTTTTAACTACCACTTAGTAGTTTCACTATTCATCAAAAATTGATGTTTTTCAGAACAATGCCAAAATTTCATCCTAAGCTATATTTCATATTCCGAATTCAAAAATGAAATCTATTTTACCAAATTCATAACATAGAAGTTGCATTAATTAATTTTATAATTAAATCCTGCTGTTAAAATAAATAGCGTGTTTTTAGGAAACAATATATATCAAAAGATTGACACTTGATTATGTCTGGTTTAAATGTGAAATTACAACCAATGACCAACATTGTATTAAATTGTAAAAATATATTCTAAATATACTTTAAAACCACTCAAATTAATAATTTATCACTATTAATTATTTCGATTAAAAAAGTTGTTTTTAATTATAATTTAGTAATTTTCACTATTCATCAGAATATGAAAGTTATCCGAAAAGTACCAAAATTTCACCTTAGGCTAAATTCGATACTCCGAATCCAAGAATGAAGTTCATTTTGAAAAATAAGATTTACAGAATTTTAAAAATTGGTTATTACTATTCATAACGGCTAGTTTTAATAATATTTTAATAGAACATCGTTGTTTAGTGAAACTCGGTATTGCGTATTACACACGCTATCGAGGAAGGTCGCGATTGCGTGTAATGCAAGGCAAGACAAGGATGCGTGTTGTGCAAGCTCCTTTTGGTGTAGCGTACAACACAAGACATTAATAAAATTAAAAAGAATATTTTTTTTATAAAATCTTGGGCTGTTACATTCTACCCCCCTTAAAATGAATTTCGCCCTCGAAATTCGTCGGGGTTATAAATGGTTTACTATTCGAAAGTTTCTTTAATAGAAACCCACATCGTAAAAAGGAATATCAATACCAATCTTTAAAAACAAAAGTATGAAACGTAACGGTTACCCAAATAAACTAATCATTGGGTTTCCACATAGGTGAAAATATGGATATGGAAGAGAAATCTAACCATCATGTTCTGATGGAGAGTGGTAGAGAACATGGCTATGGAAAAGCCAGTAATCACAAATCCATAGATTTGTGATGATATAAGGTACCATCTGATTCATCAGGTATAAGATCACTAGGACAACATTTTTGGTTTTCAAGATCATTTCCCCTAAAGTTGAAAATTTGAATTTTAATAAATACTTACTTTATTTTGGTACAATCTCACTGTTGTTCGTGCCTTGAACAATTTCCACTTCATCTCTTAAATAAATGAAGTTGAATTTTTTATTCGTGAAGTGTTAGCAGATCATGTGATAGAATGACGGGTCATTCCATCTGTCTCAAACAAAAGGTTAGCAAAAATTATATGCATAAATCGATCTATAGTGAGATTAATCATATATGGTTCCTAAAATGGACTTATACTTCATACATCATACTGCTTAATATAATAAAACTAGTTTCTACTAAACAGGGACTTCCTGTAGGCCAGTGGTAGGCGATAAAGGCCAGTCGCACTTCGGTTGTGGGTTCGATTCCCACAGCCTTGTCCGAAGCGATGGGCTGTCGCCCGTCCTGCAGGTTGTCCTTTTTCCAAAACTATATTACTATAACATCCCATCAATAATATCGAAAAAAAAAATTCTATCCTTAAACAATACTAACTTACGTCCAACACAATCCATTCCAATCTTTAGGCTTATCCATAATACTGCAGTCCACTCTCATAACATAGTGAAAACAATTACCAGAGATTTAATATCATCGTTGATCCCCATATATCATAATATATGTTTTGTTGGTCACATTCCAAACATTCAAAGTCCTTAATCATGTATACTCTTGAATACCCATTGAACCTTAGTGAAAACTTGAATGCAGTTAAAAGTTAACACTTTACACATACCAAAATCCTCAAAATTATTTATACTCAAACCATGATATCACTTAGTCCTTATATCAATCATGAGCTCATGAATACTATTAAAAATTTCATTTTCTCGCATATCATCTTATTTCCAAAAAAAAATATCTCAATCACTTTGAATACCACATCAATAAATATTGCAATACTCAATGATACAACATTATTTTGGAATCCCATTACATAAACGCTTAATCATTCCACCACATCGTTATCATATTCAACATCGCCAATAGTGATCGCATGTGACTTCCCTTTGTCCTTTGCCTTCAGTGGTTGCTCATGTTGATCATCACTAACCCTTGGATTAGGGCAATTATTAGCATAATGCCCCATTTCCTTGCACTTGAAGCATTGAAGTGTTGGTGGTGCGTTCTCTGCAGTGTTTGCTTTATTCACATCATTAGAAACCCTTTTTCCATTACTTCGACACTCAGCTGCTCGATGACCTTCTTTTCCACACTTAAAACATTTTCTAGTTCCTTTAAGACAATCTCCACCATGCTTCTTTCCACACTTTGTGCATAAGGAAACATTCATCTTCTTTTCACCATTATTATGAGATTTCTCCTTGAACTCCATCTTTCGTTTCTTGTCAAAACCATGAGATGGATATGTAACACCAACATCCATTTCTACCTTGATAGCACAACGCACAATTTCTTCATAGCTACTGAAGTCTCTTATAGCTAATGCCCTTCGAAGACTTGGTTTTAAGCCACTGAAAAATCGATCAACTTTACTTCCAGGTTGGATGATAATGCCAGATGCATACCTTGCAAGTCTTGTAAAATTCGCTTCGTATATACCAACAGATTCATCATCCTTCTGCTTCAGCTCAATAAACTCCTTTTCCATCTTTGTTCGAAGAATACGAGGGAAGTACTTACTGAAAAACAAGTTCTTGAACTCGTCCCATTCCATGGACTCAATTTCATCCCTTGGCCTCGTATTCTTGATAAGATTCCACCATTGATCAGCTTCACCTTCCAAACGATATACTGCTAAGATGACTTTATCATGTTCAGAACATTGAAGAACTGAAAATATCTTTTCAGTGGTACTGATCCATTGTTCAGCAACAAGTGGATCGGAAGTCCCACAGAAAGAAGGTGGACGTTGCCTCATGAAGGACTCAATAGAATATTGTTCCCTTCTCTGCTCATTTGGAAGTCCAGAATGATTCATAGCTTGTGTAAGTATAGCAATAAGATTTTGCACTCCATCTCCCATAACATTTGTTTGTTCAGGAGGGCAATCATTGCATTGTCCATTGCATTGATCAACACGGTTCCTTCGGGTTCCAGCCATCGTCTAAAACCCAAAAAGAATAGTGTGAGAGGCAAAAATCATGCTAGGGAAAACAACATAATAAAGGGGAGTACCTTCAATATCCAACATCTTAGGTTTAATTCTATGATCGTTAGCGTAATTCTATTACTATAACCTATACGTATACTTATCCCTAGGGACATCCCTAGACATACCTTAGAAATATCTCTAGGGATCTCACTAACGTTTTCGCATCCTAGTTTCCAAAGGTTGACTAAACCTTTCCTCTGATACCAACTATAGAGACCCGAAACCTGACGTACATGAACATTACATTACTTTTTCGGAATACTTAGTACATAACAAAAACACACACTAAAGGATCGTAATAGTTTAGTGTCTTTGGAAACTCGGAACGTAATCTTCTAATCGTGGTGAAAGATCTTCAATATCTCCCATAAAGATCTTCCCTTTTTTTTACCTAAAACCTTTATTTATATCCTGGGGAAAAGAAAACATAAAAGGGTGAGCTCAAATGCTCAGTAAGGGTATACAAAAGATATAAAAATCATATCATATCTTTTTGAAAATCATAACCTGCAAAAGAGATCATAATATCTTAACATGGAACAAATCATAGAAGTGAAAATGAGATCACCATAATCATAACATGAAACTTGAAACTTTGTGGCATGCACACATAATCATGGAAAATCATTTCTTGTTAGTCATGACTCATTGCCAAGACTATCTTAGTGGACAAAGTCCCTTTCTGAATCGAGTAACCCTCGTTTCAGTCCTGTTTCACTGAACCGGTATAACCTACCATTTCAGCCATGTCTATCTCATGAGATATAAAATCTTTACCCAATGCATTGGAGGGAGATATAGGTCCCACCCATCTTATAATGAATCCTTTCTTATGTGTGCCACATAATCATAAATCATACATCATCGCATAACACATGTAATAAAAATGGGATTCTTGAAACATCATGACATCATAAATCAATTCATATAAGACAAAGGGATTCATAAAAATAATTCCATCACAACATGATCAAATCAATGTAATAATAGGGATAAAAATATAACCCTTTATTATCTTAGATGGAAAATAATTTTGATAAAACACTTGAACTCCATTCTTGAGGAAAATATCCTTTCTTCTTCAAAAACAGTTTTCCTTTCATAACATGTCATACAACTTTAAAATAGAAGAAGTTGATTAAAAAATAAACTTGAAAACTTGTAAAGGAATATTCTTGGAAATAATGTTTTAAAAATCCATTCATGCCGTATAAGTTAAAAAAACATTCTTTCGTACTTTTGTTGGAAAAGTCAAAAAGTACCTCGTACAAAAAAATGACAAAAGATTCCTTTCATATTCTTTACTAAAAACTCACCGAAGGGTAAAAATGGATTTAAACAATTTTAAGTGGATGGAAACAATATTACATATTGAGGGAAAATGGATGTGGATGATAAAATAAACCCCAGTAAATACCAAAGTATAAACAATCTCAGATAAAAATGAGATTGTGATATTTCCCTTACCTTAGGTCCAATTTGCTTCGTATGTGTCCGAACCTCCTGTATAATGATTAAATAATGTCATTGACTTATTACAGAATCATATTCATTGTTATGATATCATATATGGTTCACTTATGACATTATATTACCCGTTCTTTTGTAAATTCCATGTTAAAGAAGCGTTTTGCGTAAAATCTTTTCATTTATCGTAGGTGTTTTGACTTGTTGTTCTTGACATCATTATTACTTATATCATGATTTAATTACTTCCAGAATATAAAATATGATTTATATATCATATATATTCAGTATATATATATATAATAGATAGATAAATAAAATGAAAAACACCATTCATGGAGACGGTAGTCCGTACGTACGCATGAACGCTGTTTTTCTTTCCTTATTGTCTTGAAATGGAAGTAAGTAGATGACGTATATATGTATATATATACATAAATCCAGTAGCTTTATAATGTCATATATTTCATTATTATTTCTTATATATACATTATAATCATTCTTAAATGGTTAACATGGAGAATGAATCTCATCGCGTCGTGGAGACGGTAGTCCGTACGTACGCACGAGCGATGATATCATTTCTATAAATATTGAATTGAATTGGAGTGGATTATAAAATATATCAGAATCAATATGATGTTGTAATAACTATGTATAGTTATTCTTTACACCATTATACCCATCCATGTAAGGTGGTGGTGGAAAATAGATTACACCACGGCGTGGAGACGGTATTCCGTACGTACGCACGCGCGGTGATTTCTTTTTCCGTAGGATGGATAGATGGTGAAATAGGGTTGTTTCATACTTATAATAACATATCAGTATATGAGTGATACTGATGTTATTACTTCATAATGAAACAACCTAAGAAGAAGAAGTGGAAGAAGAAATAAAGATGAAAAAATTGGTAACGGTAATTACCTCTTCTTTGAAGTGCCTCTTTGAGACCTCCTCTTAGGGAACTAGAATTGGTCTTTGAGGAAGACCAGAACCTCTAGGATGTTTCTAGGGAAGTGGAGAAGAGATTTTTGCAGGGGTTGGCCGAGCTTGAGTGCTCAAATTGGTGTGAGGAGGAGGGGGAGGAGGTGTCCTTTTATAGGGGAGGAGAGGGGCACCTTAGGAATATCTCAAAATATTATTTTACATTAAAGTCAAAATCGGTTTATAATGGTTCCAAAGGGACATATTTCGAAGCTAAAGTGGGGATGGGTCTAAATAATATCAACCAATAGAATTTAGACAAGTTTAGGATATTATTTTAACCTTATCAATTAGATTTAACTCTAAGTTAAATAATTTAACTTTTACCATGTCTTTTTGTTTTCTTTCACTATATGGTTAATAAACTTACTATAACATGCCAAACGAACCCCAAATTGTTTATTATTAATATATATATCCTTATCTAAGTCATTTGGCCGAA
Organism: Viscum album; assembly: GCA_963277665.1. NCBI lineage: Eukaryota > Viridiplantae > Streptophyta > Magnoliopsida > Santalales > Viscaceae > Viscum > Viscum album. The sequence continues at coordinate 1,895,907 of CAUJRU010000019.1, read as the reverse complement.
CCTTAGATTTTTAGGAATACAATAACAATTAATAATATAATATTTGATTTAAAAACTATTTTGTGTCAATTTTGACACTATTTGATATATGATTTTTGTGAAAGTCATAAAAGAATTAAATGTTCGAACCAAGTTGATTAAATAAACATTAATATATCATAGTAACCTAGAAAATTAGTGGAATTAATAAAAAATCTAAAATTACATTTATTTTGGTGTTTATAACATCAATTATGTCAATATTTCATTAATAAGATAATTACTGCATCATCGTTGTGTCATAAATAAATTAAATTGTTTTATGTCTAAAAATTACAAATAAAATACCATCATGTAGGAAATCTTTTTATCTTTCTAATGAATATTTACAATCGAATTTATCTTATGTATAACCCCATATTAAAAATGATTTACTTATTAAACTTTGATTTTAACTATTTTAACCTTTCTTTAAATAAATTAATAATAAATGTCCTAATCTAATCCAAGTGGGCCTAAATGGTCATATTTTATTCCTAAGTTTGTTTTTGGTCGAATTACACTTGTCCAATAGAATTAGGACATGTGTTAGGGTAATAGTAATATCATATTTACCCTTAGTTACCCTATTTACTATTAACCGCGGTAAAAAAAAAGTAAAAAGATACTATTCACCAAAAATTATTTTCATCTCATTGAACCACATTTTAGTCCTTGATATTAACCGTGTCTCTCGGATTTTCGAAATTCCATTCACAGAAGCGGAAAAATTAAGTTTTATGAAAAATTCAGTTTTTTTAACTACCACTTAGTAGTTTCACTATTCATCAAAAATTGATGTTTTTCAGAACAATGCCAAAATTTCATCCTAAGCTATATTTCATATTCCGAATTCAAAAATGAAATCTATTTTACCAAATTCATAACATAGAAGTTGCATTAATTAATTTTATAATTAAATCCTGCTGTTAAAATAAATAGCGTGTTTTTAGGAAACAATATATATCGAAAGATTGACACTTGATTATGTCTGGTTTAAATGTGAAATTACAACCAATGACCAACATTGTATTAAATTGTAAAAATATATTCTAAATATACTTTAAAACCACTCAAATTAATAATTTATCACTATTAATTATTTCGATTAAAAAAGTTGTTTTTAATTATAATTTAGTAATTTTCACTATTCATCAGAATATGATAGTTATCCGAAAAGTACCAAAATTTCACCTTAGGCTAAATTCGATACTCCGAATCCAAGAATGAAGTTCATTTTGAAAAATAAGATTTACAGAATTTTAAAAAGTGGTTATTACTATTCATAACGGCTAGTTTTAATAATATTTTAATAGCACATCGTTGTTTAGTGAAACTCGGTATTGCGTATTACACACGCTATCGAGGAAGGTCGCGATTGCGTGTAATGCAAGGCAAGACAAGGATGCGTGTTGTGCAAGCTCCTTTTGGTGTAGCGTACAACACAAGACATTAATAAAATTAAAAGAATATTTTTTTTTATAAAATCTCGGGCTGTTACATTTCAATCTCCCCTTCAGCTCTTGGAAGGCTAAGTCATAGGTTTCTGACCAAACAAACATCACCCCTTTCTTAGTCAATCCCATCAACTGTGCTGCAAGGTGTGAGAAGTCCTGTATAAACCGCTTGTAGTAACCAGCCAACCCCAAGAAGCTCTGTTCCACAAAGACGTTCTTCGGCTGCTCCCAGGTAACTACTACTCTGACCTTCTCTGGGTCTACTGATACTCCTATCTCTGAGATGACATGACCTTGGATGTGAATCACATCCATCCAAAAGTGGCACTTCGAGAGTTTATCTTAAATCTGATGCCCCCTCAGTATACTCAAAATGATCTCAAGATGGGTTGCATGGTCGTGTAGAGTGTGAGAGTACACCAAGATATCGTCCATGAAGACCACGATGAAGGAATCCATGTAAGGATGGAACTCTCAGTTCATCAGTGCCATGAAAACTGCCGGCGCATTTGTAAGATCGAACGACATAACCGTATACTCGTAGAGGCCATACCTGCTCCTGAAGGCTGTCAAAGGTATACCCAAAGGTCTAACGCACAGTAGATGATAACCGGACCTCAAATCAATTTTCGTTAACACCCGAGATCCTCAAAGTTGATCAAAGAGATCATAAATCCTCAGCAAGGGATATCGGTTCTTGACTGTCAATTGGTTCATCTTCTGATAATCCATGCAAAGCCAAAGGGTACTGTTTGCCTTCTTCACGAATAGGACATGAGAACCCCATGGAGAAGTACTGGGTTGGAAGAAACCCTTTTCATGCAACTCCTCCAACTGCTTCTTGAGCTCCTGCAACTCAGGTGTAGCCATCCTATAAGGAGGAATGGACACCGGTGCCACTCCTGGAATGAGCTCAATCGAGAAGTCTACCTCATGCTATAGAGGCAACCCTGAAATGTCTTCTAGAAAGACATCTGGAATGAAATAAACCAGTGGAGGAAAATCTAACTGGGAAGTCCCCTAGTCACCCAGATAAAGACTAGAAATCTTGGTTGTAACTCCTCCTAGTCCATGATGCTCGAGTCTGACTCAACTCACCTGAAAATCCAACTCTCCTTTATGAAGGAATGATTCACCCTCTGGTGATACAAATCTCACCTTGCGGTGATAGCAGTCGACAAATGCCTGTAAGGGAACCAACCAGTCCATACCTAGAATGACGTCATAGATCGTCATCTCTAGGACATAGAGGTTCCATATGAAACGATACCCTGCATCCTCGAGAGGGCACTCATTGCACTGATGTACGCTAGATGTCCTTGTTCCCAAGGGCGTGTAGAGAGTCAACAGGTCAGCAGACGAAAAGACACAAAGCTCAAGACTTTCAATGATAACTATAGAGATAAAGCTATGAGAAGCACCGGTATTGAATATGGCTGAAGATAAAACTGAGGCTACTAAGATCATACCTCGAACTGTAGAGGGTCCGGGATCCTGCTCCTGATGAATCTGCTCTACAGGAAAAGTCTGGCCCATACCGCGGCCCTGCATAGCAGCCTGAAAACCCTGAGCTGCTTCTCCATGAGCCTGACCACTGCGTCCATGGCCTCTACCCTGACCTGAACGTCCTGCAGAACCCCATCCCCCAGTCTGCTACAGAGCTGGTAATCCTACTTCTGTGCATTGGGTCGAAACTGATCCTCCTTCACTATCCACTGGAAGGGAAACCATGCAGAAACGCTGAAAATGACCCATCTTGCTGCAGGATCGGCACTCCACTGGGTCCCTCGGGCACTAGGGATTCTTATTCACATTCCTCCCACAATGATAACACACCACTTGGGTGCCATAAGAGAGATCTTTTCTACCATAAGGAATACCTCGCTTCCTCAGGTCGCCTCGGGTAGACTCTCGGTGGCGCTTCCTACTATCCTTCTGGAGGGAATCAACATTGGATGCTGAACCGCCCTGGTCCATAGCTCCAGTATCCCTCAGGTTCCTTTTTTTGATGAGTGCCTAGTTGACTATCAGAGTAATAGAAGTCAACTGAAAGACATTCACCTACGATCTGATTTTCGGTCTGAGGCCTTCCTCAAAGTTCCTCGCTAGAAACAGCTCATCATTCCCTAGGACGGGAGTGAATCGCTGTAACTCAGGGAAGCGGGAGGAATACTCCATCACTGAGAGAGTACCCTACTACAGGCTCATGAACTCCCTGGCTCTGTCAGCCCTCAGTGTCGCTGGGTATAAGTAGTCGTAAAACGAACGCTGAAACTCATCCCAAGACATAACCTGCTGGCGCCCCGTCTGAGAGACTACGTCCCACCATCTCTTGGCAGAATTTCGTAGCATATACGTCGCGAGCTTCACCCTCCTCTTTGGAGGCATCTCCAGATGCTCAAATATGGATTGCATGGATTCCAGCCATGACTCTGCAGCCTGAGGTCCTCCATCCCCTATGAAAGTGGGAGGATACTGCTGCTGGAAGACCCGCGTCAGCTCTGCCATAGTAGGGGTAGGATGCTGAACTCCCTGAAAGGTCTACATGAATCTCATAAAAGCCTCTCTGAACTGATCTTCGGCACTAGCATCTGGAATCACTACAGGTTCCATGCCCAGAATGATGGGCGGAACTACTGGAAGTCCCTGATCGGTCGTATCAGGCATACGGTCGCTGCCTGGTTCCTGGCATGCAACAGGAGGACGTCTCGGTGCCATAGCTCTGAAATACCAAAACACACCTTCATTAAAGATGAAAACAGTTTCAACATTGGAGAGTAAAACATAATCGGAGGGAAACCCTTTAAAACTGGGAAAAACATGACTACACGGCATGTAATACAACTATACGGCGTGTTTCTTAAAAGTTTACCCAGGGCGTGTACATTGGCCATACATGGCTGTGTAAACAACCCAACTACAAGGCATGTTCTTAAATTATAGGGCATGTACTGACCCTTTTCTCCCTGCTCGGTTACTCCTACACGACTATGTCACACGGACTGTCTGGGCGGAAGACTACACGGTGTGCTTTGAAGCAGACACGGCGTGTGCTGGACACACCTTACCTGTCCCGTGTTGTTAGCGAAACGGCCTGAAACATTGTCAACACTACACGGCGTGTTCCTAAGAGACACGACATGAAATTGAAGGGAACCCTCAGCCCGTGTTGTTCGTGACACGACCGGGTACTCGGCTGATCCTTACACGGCGTGTTCTGAATAAACACGGCGTGTATAGGAGAGGATAACACTGACCTGTGTTTTCCAAGACACGGCCGGGTACCTGGGAAAGGATACACGGCATGTACATACCGAACATGGTGTGTACTAGAACATGCCTTAACTCGCCCGTGTTGTTAGTTACATGGACGGGCTCCTAGTTAACCTCTACACGGCGTGTACCTAGTGCACACAGTGTGTCCCTAAAAACCATTTACATCCTCGTGTCCCTGTCCACACGGTCACTGACACGGCCAAAAACTACACGGTGTGTATATATAAAGTACACGCCGTGTATTATGGGTTTTTCTGGACAGTAGCCTCAGAACTGCACCAGATCCCAGAAAACACAAAAAAATCAAGGGTTAAGGTGCCAATTCCGACCCGTGGGGGCCCATACTCCCTGTGAATCAAAGCTTGGCATCCTAACAATCCATATAACAAACAAACAAAACAAGAACCCAAGACCCACCAAATTCCAATCCTCGAGGGCCCATAGCACTTCTAAGATCATGGTTTGGCATCTTTGATAAGAAATCTACAAACAACGATACCCTATCAACATATCAGGTATTCTATCACAACAGCTATCACAACAACATGCATTGTCTATCACAAATCCTATCACAACAGCAGGCAATCTCTAATGCAACCTATATGGCATGGTAAGATGCATGGTATGTGATCTTCTAACATGTGCCTATATGATTCATGAGATGGAATACCCTAATCTAATCGGGTTGCAAAAAAATTGAACCGCAATCATATAAACATTAACAGCACAAAACAAGTGCATCACATAACGGTGAAATCAATTAAACTGTAACGTTCACAAAACTCAAACTTGCAACAATAGAGGTAATCTGGATTTTTCCCTATACACGGGTTCTAGAACGCCCAGGCACAGCTATTTATCGTTCACCTATTCCATCTTATCCCTGTCTAATGTCCCTAAACATTAAGTAAATAGAAAAAGGAAAGAATTCCTCTAATACCACTTTGTAACAACCTGAATCCAGTGCCCTTCTACGGGTGCCCCGTACCCGGTTCTCCACATAACCTCAAGCGCATCTCCCCAAACGCCAGAGGCTACCGACTAGCAGTGAGGGCCTTGGTATGTTATTAGGGAAACTATGCCCTCATTTGGTATGGTATACAAGGCAAGAAAAACAACAGTCAATAGCGGAAGTAGTAAACAACATACAAACACTGAAACTAAACAGCGGAAGCAATGAACATATAATAATGATGATAATGATGCAGCAGGTACAAGTATCTACAGAAAGCAGCAAACACAACAAAGTGCTGAAATACAACTGAAACAAAGTACGGAAGTAAACAATAACTCCAACAGCATCAAAAGCATATGCTCGGTCCTATTCTCTCCAGCTCTAACCAGCAATCATGTACCCAAACTAGAAGCACCACAATCCATATCCACACCTGCAACCATATAACCTATTTGGGCCGAAAAGCAGTACCCAAAAAGGGTGTCATACTAATCCCAATAGGCAATCACCACGGGAACTGTGCCCTACTGTCAATGTGTAATATAGAAAAAGTAAAGGAAATAAATGCAGTAGAGAGACAGAAATACACTAAAGTAAACAATTCTACAAATATCCATTCACATTTATTTATTAGTTCAGTACAATCATTTAGCTGTCAACCATGGAACCTAGAAAAGGCTCTATACTCCCAAGGCATGCAAGTAATCACAACAGGTAACTCAGCAGTCTACAAAAACAGCAAGTAGTACAAACCCAAGCTTGTTCCTTGGCTTGGTGGACTCTTCACAACCAACCAACAAACAAATAAAAACATTGACTCTCTGGGTGGCTCCTACTAGCAAACCCCTCTAGTCAAATAAACATACAAAGGCATAGATACTATAGGAAGCTCTCACCATCAATTACCCTGTAGTATTTTAATGAAAGATATAGACTCTCTGAGGAAGAACTTATGTCTAATTCACACTATAGTCTCACTACATAACTAAGGAAACTCTAAGGAAGTACAAAGTCCCTTTCCCATAGGTCATGCGATCGATACTGATTATAATAGACTCTCTAGGGAAGCCCTAATTGTCAATTCCCCCTTTAGTCTACCACACCAAGTTCACATAGCCCTAAGCAGTTTAGTCGTGCGTAATCGACTGTTAGCAGCCTAAGTAAGTTCAGAAACTACTTGTCTAATAGCTAAAAATGCTTCCACAAGCATATAAACAGTAGGAAAAACATGCAATCAAGTCAACAATCATACTAGTAATATGCAAAAAAGGGTTTCCTCCTAGGAAAACCATGCCAAATGGAAAACAACAACCATAACAAGGGGAAAAACCCTTGGGGTGATCCTCAAACATGCTAACAAGAAATTGTTAATCATCTAATAACCTCATGAATACCTGAAATCTAAGGCAGATAACAAAACAGGATCAAAACCCTAACTCGGGATACCTGATACATGGGTATCTGGCACTTTTGCAGCAAAAACTCAAAGGCATTCAACGTAAGGAAAAAAACTACCTACCTCAATCCTTAGTGATCGATATACATAAACCTCGACGACAGATTCACCATAGAATGACGAATATCTGAGAAAACTCACAAAAACTTCATCCCACGATAACTTGGAAATGAGGAGGAATCAAGAAACAAGGCTACAGTAAAAGGAAGAACTCACTGCTGCGATTCCAACGCAATCGACCGTGCCCGAATCAGAGAACGGATGGCAAGGTGGGATCTAATGAAATATCCGGCCGTACGGGTCGCTCTCAGATGAACCAGACCTAAAAGAAGATGAATATTGTGATGAGGCGCAACCCTGGTCCGTTTATTGAAAAAAAAGTACAAGACGTGTACTTCTTGAGTACACGGCGTGTACTTCAGTTTTCCATACTCCGAATTAACCGGCCTCCACCTCACCCTTACACACCATGTGTATGGCCTAGACACGGCCAGCACACGGCTTCGAGTCGGTGAAGAGTACATGGCATGTACTTTGAAAATTTCCAGAAACTTCATTTTTCTCAAAAACTCTTGAAAAAGGAAAAACATACCTGAAAAGAAGATTCGGGTTCTTACACTACCCACTCTTGCTCCACAAACTAATCCACCAACATAATTGTCTTGTGTATAGGAGATGAAATGTATGTAAATATCATTTGAAGGAGTGAAAATAGATATTCCTAATAGGAACCTAAAAACTGAAAATAAAAGTGTAGCATCTGAAAGTAAATAGTTATCTTGGAAAATATTAGGAGGAGAAATCCCATGTACGAAAGAACATTAAACTCCTTCATTGACATTAATCAACTATACGTGACTAGTCAGATCAAAAAAACATGCAATGTCAAAAAAATATGACACATTCTGGAAGGTCTCTCAGAATATACATAATATAATAAAAAAAAGTATCAAAATCTCATTTTCTCAATCATTATTCCAATAAAAATAACATGGTCATGGCTCGAATGTATTAATCATATGAGAGAACTCTATCCAAAAGATATTCAATCCTTAATGGAACTCATTAATTTGGCCTTAAACATTGAGTTTCGATAAGCCGATGAACTTACCTACCATCTCTAGTAGAATATATTTGATAGAAAATTTTTATCATTAATTTTCATAGAGAATGTCCTAATGGGACCCATATGATCTTAGATCATAGATAGGAGATAACTCATATGATTGCTGCGGGAAACCAAAAACCCAAAAAGGATCTCATGGGATCATAAAAATCAGATAATTAATCACACCTAGGGCCTTTGATGGATTTCAAAATTCAAATTTAAGACACAAAAACATGATAAATAAATCATTATATGTATATAGGGGATCACCCCTAAGCATATAGGGGACCCAAAAAACACAATTGAACTATTATACAAAGATATTATTATCCAAATAGTGGATCACAACTAGGACAACTATGGGACACATTGAATGACTCTAGAGTATCTCAAAATGTTAGGGTACTGTAAGCCTATGATACCATAAACCCTCATGGGATGTCATGAAAGATGGGGGATTAGATCACAATCTTATGGTTGTCATGAATATATCCAAAACCCATCCTATGATACATGAATAATATAGGATCACAACCTAATCCACTAAGATGGACACGATGAACTCAATCCAAGAAAAACTATATGTGTCACAATCCTATTATGTCAATGATGTTATTCTAAAAAATCCCCATTAGAATATACTAACCGAACTCATGCAACAAATATATGTCTATACATATCTAACAAAAGATAAGTAGAACAGCTCATTACATTGATTATCTAATGATAAAGACATGTAAACCATCATATCATCCATGGAATACTACTTAGGATAGGCTACTCACAGACCTACTTTTACGTCCAAATATGATGATGCCTAATGGAAAGCTATCTAGGCATTGTACATGACGTGTACCCACAGTACACGACCTGTATCATGAAACTAGCCCATGGAAATTTACCATATTTTTACTCATCATGTAATATGTGAATACACAACATGTACCATATGTCACACTATTTGTGACTTTGTAAAAAAATTGGGCATGTCATCAAAACAATATATAACAACTAGCCATGTACCCATACACAACATACACCTCTGAAATATAGTATGTCACAGAGAATGGGGAATTTTTCCATGTACATCATAATTTTCCCATGTATCTCATCTGATTCCTAGGTGATCTGGTAGTATATAGCCAAATAAAATGTGTACCATGACACATTGATCTAGTCCATGTCTATGGACGTGTGGCCATTGACCACTACATGACATGTACCCACATTACACAACATTCATTCCTAATATATCCATCTTACTTGAATAGGAAGAACACAAAGGGTGTGCTCCTTCACAACATGTCATGTGACCATGTGTTTTTAAAGGAAATCCTTGAGAGCCACCTAAAATCCCTTATTTCTAAAAATCAATCATAGATATACCCTTATGCCTTCCCTAGTAGTCGTATAATGTCTTTAAAAACATTAAAACACATATATTTGGATCATTATGTAAACCTCATAAACCCTTCAACCAAATGGAGAAACTCTGAAGCTTAAACTCCAAATCCATGTATACATTCCATTTCACCATGATCCAAGAGTGATTATCATTATTATTGATGATTAGAAACACCTCTTATCCTTGGTTATACCTCTTATAATCAATTTTAGGTGGGATAATCACTCTCTCATTCCTCTATACATGGAGGGCTATTAAAGGGGAGATATTCTACCCCCTTTCATAATAAAATAAATATATTATTTATTTAATTAACTCTAGAATCCATCATTTATCTCCATCAACTAGGAACCTAATATCGAAAAACGTTATATTGATCCTAGTATAAACATCCTATTTTGTAATAAACAACTATCATAGATATAAAATTTGAGACTCTAATCAATATTTATTCCCATTTTCATAAAAACCAAATTCGCGTGACAATAAAATTAATATCATTATTTTAATGCACTATGGGTCATCGAATTGAATGAAAACATAGTTATTGGATCCAAATATATTCCTAAAAATATTCCAATGCCTTAAAATTAAAAAATAGAGTTGTTACACTCACCATAACTTCAGGTATTTTCTACCTGACATGAGAATCCCTATGAGTAAGGGGTAAAAACTAAGCTCCAAAATAGGTATCCCAGGCCATTGATCTCTCCGTATTGTTTATATACAATTAAAAAACACCCACCTAGTGTAACTACATTCCCATTATGTATATTTTATAGGAATCATTTAAATTCCATTAGATACATGGAAAATAAACCCCACACTCAATGCCCAACTCATAGAAGATGACATTGTGCAACAAGTCATGCACATATCTCCTCAAATTCAATAGTTGGAAAACACCTAGAAACTAGTCTATAATTTTCCATGGGTCTAGTGGGATTCCACCTCACTAACCAAGACAAAAAATAGATAATGGGTTGGAAAATCCTCTTGATAGTCTATTGTTGGGACAACTCTCCACAACTATCAATAAGGTGAGATCTATCAGAACAGAAATCTACATCCTCATAATCCATGAGCCACCATTATCATATTAAAATGACCCAAGATATATCCAATAAGACCACATAAAATATTTCATGGACTATGACATTCAGAACCATCAATAGAACTAATCTAGGACCATAAGTGTTATCTACCATTAGCTTTGAACAGTATAGTGGTGACCTAGATGCTCCCTCACTCATGGACTCCAATGGATCTATTCTGATAGTGGATAGGTCACTACAAACATATTGAGACTCCATCGAGGTTAAGGATATATTTATATCCTTATCCCCAACATAACACTAAAAATTGATGAATTATTTCCTAAACATGAATTTTCCACATTACATAGACACCAAACCTAATGCCAGAGGATCATAGTACTAATACCCCTATATTGGATACATGGTTATTGGATGTAACCTTCTCATCGTATCATCTCGAACATGAATATTATCATTTTTAATATTTTGTAGGGTTACATACTCCACTATATTTGAAAAATCCTTCTTGAACATGCCATGTGGGTATCAGTTGCCGAGAGGAATCTAGAAAAATATCCCCATGCTATGGCTGCCTAAAATGCTAAAAAAATTGAGGGAAAACAACTATATACTGGAGATATATTCCACCATCCAAAACCTCAAGAAACGGATAAAAATAATTCAACTTCCCATTCATCTCATCCATATAAATCATAAGCAGAACATCATTACAGGAATCTATTCCTGTGGACATTCCCTTGGGTGGCCCTAAAGCCAGCACTGCCACAACAGTTTGATTTCCACTATCAATCATATATCCAATTCATCATTCTCAAAAATACATAAAGGGAATAAAATTTATTTAATGTTATCACCTTAATATCATGAAGAAAATGTATCCTTTGATTTTACTTTGGTAAAAACTCCACATGAACATAGAGTTGGTGATAACCTATTGTAAGGAAAAAAATCAAGATCCATCTTTGTCTTAGAATTTAGTAATAGAATTATTCAATTTCTGTGTGCGGTTACTGCTCCCTGATAAATGTAACCTAGTCCATGGGATTTAAACCACACATAACATAGATAATTTATTTTCTCCAAAGGAAATAAAAAGGTATAAATAAGAGAGTACACTGGGTTTTAGAAGCCCTAACTCTGCAAAAACATCAAATACACGAAAACTCATGAATCTTTGTGGGAGCCCTCTGAAAAAATGTTTAATCTGATAAAGGATCCACTATTTTCATCTGGACTTAATTATGGGATAATCTCAAGGAAACATATCACATGACCCTGTGTGAATACTACGTCTGAGGAAGTGATGTCACATGTCAAACCTTAAACTAAAATAAATTTCTCAATTCAAAAGATGATATTTCCCTAAAACTCATACTATTCTTTTTCACACCTATCCACCCCAAAAAATTCCATATTTTCAACCCTATTACACCAACCATCCTCATACTCAACATTTATAGGAAATCATCCTCCAAACCATGAAACTATCTGATCTGGGTGGCACTAACCCACCCACAAGGTTTTGGATCACATTCGAAGAATGTATCTCAGTCGAGGAAGTATCAATATTCATTACAAGTACCAAATTATAAATAAATATCCAATAATGAGATCCAAAAGAATATCTATTTTTCAATAAAGTGATGTGGCAAGGGAATAGTGACTTGAACCAGTGCCAATCCAAAAATAATATGACTAGAAAAGAGAGAGATCATACCTTTAATAACACTATAGTATTAATGTAAAAAACTCATGAACCCATAGCCCATATCCCTATCTACTAGTCCCGATGCTTGTAATGGACCACCTAGGGGTGGTGATGGTTGAAACATATCAATGTTCCAAAAACCATCAGCTACTCCTCCATATCCTATTCCATGTATCCCGCCTTGTGGAACTCCTTACGGTAATGAAATCCTATTCCACAATGGACTATCAACCATATATCAACACGAGACATGATGGGTTGAAAAACTCATCACAATATTCCCACATCCATTATGAGACCAAAAACACTTATTCCATGAGGTAATCGTTTGTCCCATTGGTCATCATGAATAAAATAACATCACACTTGATGATATAAATCATAAACCTTCTTTCTATAAGTCATTATTGACATAGAACACATGAAATCCCAACGTTAGAAGCTCATTATATGTGTTCAATCCATACCTCTTGTCATATAAGAAGAAAAATCCATACATAGATTAATCTAACATGATTCATCCACAAGAACCATCAGAGGTGGGTCTACGCATAGGTAAAAGGATTGAATCCCTACTATCTTTCCACTGAAATGAAAAATTGCCACATTACCAGGACACTACATGGATGCATCAACACTCCTTGGGTCGTACACTTTACCCTATTATAGAATCCATGAAGGCAATTATAATGGATATATGGAAAACATAATATGTTATATATTCATAGTGTATATGTAGGGAACCACCTCAAGAAGGATATGGAAACCAATGAAATGAATTTGATTCTTCCATGTATTTTTTTTAATTATATGGAAATATTACGAGTTTATGGAATTTTAAGGCACATGGTTCTGAGGCTTGGAGTGGCCAGAATGAATTTCTGAACATTCTTTAAGTACGTTCAGTTAACATGAGAGCGGAAATTTGTAACTTTTGAACTGGTGATAGGAAGTGAAATCTGAGGACACCATTAAACTCACAACGCCAATATTCACATATGGGATCCTCCACCCTGACTGCAGTAGGTCGAGGGTGGAAGTTGGATTTTTGGTTTTTCAATAGAGAAGTGAAAAATAAAATAAATATCTTTGATTTTTTTCGTGAAACCTCTCTTTTTGGAATTTGGTGGTGGGGACCAACCGACCTTGGGACCCCTCTTTTAATGTGGTATAACTCTTGGAAAATCTCCCCCAATTAATGATCCATCATTAATTGAACAATTAATGAACTATTAAACATAATTTGGGGGATTGGATCCTCACTTCTTGGGGGAATTTAGAATTGTTGGAAAACACTTTTCCTGGAGAACTCTTTGTGGAAAAACATTCTACAATTAAGAAGCTCCTCCAATGAAGAACGAATCTCCGAATCAGGAATGTTGAACCAACATTGAAGCATGGATTAGAAGAATATTGCAGAAGTGAAGAACGCTGACGTCTCCTTCATCGTCTTTATCTTCTTCCTCATGCCATCTCCAACGAATGATCAAGGTGGGGTTTGTTCGTGATTGTTCTAATTTAGTTTACATTGATTCAATATTCTTGAGTTTCATGCGATCATTCTTACATAGAGAGTGTGTGTGAAACGAATAGGACATTATCCCTCTACTACTTCATTGTTTGACGTTTTCTTCATGGGAGAAACATTGGGTTGAGAAGAACTGGACCTTGATGGACTCGATGCGAGGGAGACGTCCCGAGAAGAACGTTGATTCCTTCGAAATGATGAACAGGCCACCAGATCTCACCTGGTGACCAATAGAATCCCACTGGTAAGGCAACACCAGTGACTGGAACCGGTAGGGAACAAGGCATCAACCAACACACTAGCCGGACGCGTCACGCTGAGGAAGACCCACTCCGGCAGGTCCTGTGTGCCATCAGGCGGTGGCACGTGGAGCTGCCAGGTTGGCCAGAACTAAACAGCCCTCATGCAGTTCGGGAATCTCGTAGGGCGCCTCCCCTAGGTGGTGGCTAGGGCATTACCCACCACGTTGACCCCCCCAAACCGCGGGCTACCCAGTTTGCATGGTAGGCTGGAACAGGAATGGGTCGGTTCGACCCGAACTGGGATGGGTCAGACCGGACACTGGCCCATCTGGACCAAGATACGCAATTGAGGCCATATCTTTTGAACTGGCTCTCTGTTTGACAAACCATATATGGATCTAGAATCCTTGGATCGAGACAGTCTGTTTGGTATACTTCACTTGAGTATTGGATAAATTTCGAGGATGGTTGGGTTGGATCGAACCCGAATCTAACAGGCCCATCGGAACGGAAACGTTAATAACATACAGACTGTGCATCTGATTGACATGTCGTTAGTCACGTTTGGTACGTTATGATGTTAAATACCTTCATGATACTTCTTTGTGGTACATATTGTCATTTTATGTATTGACTGATGGCTTGAGGAGCGGATCCTCCCAGAACCAAGTGTGCTTAGTGCGGGAATCCTGTGGCTAACTGTACTTGAAGAATCGTCAGATCATGGGTGGGTAATCTTCGAATCCTATGTGGTTCAACATATAATGATCATGTGTGAGTCATCTACAGATCCTATGTGGGTTATCTTTATATCCTATATGGGTCATCATCGGATCCTGTGTGGGACAACATCTATGGATCTTGTGTGGGTCATCTTCAGAACCTGTGTGGGTCATCCTCAGATCATGTATGGATCATCTTCGATCTTGTGTGGGTCAAAAACAGAGCTTCTCAATGAAAAAAATGATCTAGAAATAAATCTAATCATCCATACATCTTTACTTAAGTTATACATGGTGTGAGCATATTCTTTACATTTGTGGTACTCTTCTGTGTGGTGCTACCTATGTGGTATTCATTCCATTGGGGAACATTTTCACTTTTGGATAAAGAGTTGGGCTATGGGTTCTTCTTGAATGAGTTTGGTTACCAGATAACTTAGGTATATGTATGGGCATATACCTAAGTAGGGTTAATTGTTGCTTCATGCTTTGTAATTGTGGTCATGCTTGTGGATTATCCTTTGTGTATTCTGAGAGACCTTCGGGGGTCTCAGGGTCCCTACAGAGTATTATAATAATCACTCCTACACGGGCTATGCACACACCTTACTATGTCTTATGCAGACGACATACATCATTGATCGAGGATGAGGGTGCCGGGACTAGAGGCTTCTCAGTGGTGGACCATTAGACAAGACGTACCACAGAGACGATTGTTCATTATTTGTACCTACCCTTTAGGTAAGACCCTTGACGGGTGTTCACAAGAGATGTTTTTTTGTTTTACCTGTACTTTCCAGTTGAGCTTGTATTCCGGTCCCTTTACTTATTGTACTCACCCTATTTACTATATAATTTACCTTGTCCTTATATCATTCTATGTGCTTGGATTGTGTGTGTTTGTAGGTTAAATGAAAATGCCTTCCCGATTTTAGGGATTTGCCTTTGTGGTGCTAGTCAGCAGCCCCTGGCCTATTGAAGGAGGGCTTGGGGTAGTCACGACACGAGCCCCAGGGAATGGGTCGTGACAACTTCGTATCATAAGAGTCAGTTCAACCAGAGAAAATAGACTTAGGTATTTTGATTCAGTAATAGTTTTAAGTGTAAGGACTGTGGTTTTCAGTTTGGGGAATCAAATGATGATGTGATGACCGACTTATCCATACACCAGGACCCTAACATTTGATTTTAGACTTAGTGCACGAAAAAATGGTTTGCATGTGTGTTTTTTAAACGTTTTCTTTGTGGTCTCTTTGAGACAGCTCAAAAGGAATAACTTATTGACCATGGAAAACCTTTTTCTTTTCAGGATGCCTCCACGCAGATAGCCAACCAGGGTTCCAGGTAGAGTATGCGATGACAGCCCACTGAGCGATGAGGCATTGGTGCAGGGCCCCCTTTCGACAGTTGTACCATCGGGTGTGTACCAGTAGCACCACTAACCATTGGGCAGCCGATGCATCCAGCCCTAGAAGGAGAGGGTGCACACTGATTGAGCACTTTGAACGAGTTCCAATGCTAGAGGTCACTAAGGTTCTGGGGTGAGACAGATCCACAGGCGGCTGAGGACTAGATGGAGGCCATTGTCAGAGTTTTCCGACATGTAGGGACACCAGCTCGTCTTATTTTCATCCTTGTAGCTAGTCTTCTTCATGAAACAGTGGGGAGATGGTGGATCTTGATGCTTCAGGTTCAGGATGTGGTGACTCTCATTTGGGTGGACATCGAGTGTCTTTTGAGGGTAGAGTTCATCCAAATGACTTTACGCTATATGTTTATATAAAATCATCTCCACCAGCAGCAGGGCAGCATGACCGTGGCACAATATTCAGCAAGGTTCACCGACCTCTCGTGCTACTCCACTTACATGGTGTGGGGCCCTTTCTTCAGGGCCCGGAACATCGAGAAGGGGATCAGACGGGAGATCAGAGCTTCGATGGTATCTATGAGCATCCCAACATAGGCTGGGGTGTTAGAGTGAGCACTCTTGGTGGAGAGCTTCCTTGATGAGCAGTCACCGACAGCGAGACCCACCACTGAACGTCAAGTAGAAGATTCATCTGTAGCTAGTAGCATTAATATGATTCCAAGGTCCAAGAGGACCAGACCTATAGGTGGATAAACACATGATATAGGATCGGTTGTGCGGAGCTATCAAGAGAGAGCATGAAATGTGAGGAACATGCATTGTTACTCATTCATCGAGCTGCGTCACATGGCACGCGACTGCCCGACCCGCCATACGGATGACCAGTAGATAGTCAAAGGACTGCCTGGAAGAGGTGAATATTCGATCGAGGATATCCTAAGGTAGCATGCGGACATGGCAGAGGAGTAGGCCTTGCAATAAGCGGTGGGCGGCGATTCGAGGTTCTACCGCCACCACCTCTTGGTTGTCCACCCCAACAACAGGGAGCATGTGGACATGGATGGGCTCAGCTCTTGGCAGCTGAGGCCTACAACCAGGGCACTCTAGAGATGTTTTCATATATGAACTATTTCTACTCCAACTTTTCTATAATACTTATAGAAATATGTTCCAGTCAATCTTTTATTGCCATGACCCTCGTTCGGAGATAGGAGATTCCATTAGAGTCGTTGGCTCCATCCTTGTGGCTAGAGACTTATATGAGAGAGGATTCGACGATTACACACTGGTGCTGACAATGTGGGCTTACTCAAGGAGGCGAGATCTTCGGCTGGGATCTTCCAGTAGAGTCGTCGAGGCCTTACGACGTCATCTTGGGTATAGATTTGTTATCTATATTCCATGATTACATTAGTTGTATTAGGCGCAAAGTGTGCAGTTTCTATGAGGATAGGACTAGGTTTTCCTTCACCGGCGAGAAGGGAACCTTTTCATCACAGGATGGAATTACTCAGAGGATGGTGTAGCCGATCACACATCAGTTGGCTAGCCTTACCCTCGGAGTGGTTGATGTTGAGAGTCTGAGCTATCCTGTTTTGGTGGACCAGTATGCTGATGTATTCCCTAATGATGTTCCGGGTCTACCTCCTCGTAGAGAGGTAGACATTTATATTGAATTTTACCCCAGGACGACACTGAAACCTACACCAACATATCAGATGGATCCCGCAGAGCTTCGATAGCTGCGAGTATAGCTAGAGGACTTGTAGAGGAAGGGGTTCATTAGGCCCAGTGTTTCTCCTTGGACAGCCCCAGTTTTGTTCATCAAAAAGGAGGATGGGAGTTTGAGACTCTGTGTGAACTATCGGGGCCTGAAGCAGGTGATCGTGAAGAACAAGTACCCACTACCGAGGATTGATGATCTTTTTGATCAACTGAAAGGAGCTCGGAGGTTTTTGAAGATAGCCCTCATATCAACCTATCACCAGCTCAGCGTACGAGGTGAGGATGTGTAGAAGGCGACATTCAGATGTTGGTATGGCCATTATGAGTTCATTATTTTCCCATTCGGTGTGACTAATGCCCCATCAGTGTTCATGGGGTTCATGAACAGGATCTTCCAGTCATACCTTGATCTCTTTGTTGTAGTATTCATCGACGAATTCCTGGTATACTCAACTACAGAGGAGGAACATGCCTATCATGTACAGATATTTTTGGACACACTCAGAGAGCACCAGATTTATGATAAGCACTTGAAGTGCCCGTTCTGGATCCAAGAGGTTCACTTTCTGGGAAATGTCATCTCGGAGGATGGAGTTGCAGTTGATCCCACAAAAATTGAGGTTTTCCTTTCTTGGGAGCCACCCAGGAGTGTGATAGAGGTGAGAAGTTTCTTGGGTCTGTATGGTTACTACCGGAGGCATGTGCCTAACTTTTCCAGATTGGTGGAACCCTTATCCGCATTCAAGAATAAGGGGAAACCCTTCTTGTGGTTGGAGATATTCCAGCGGAGTTTCCCGGAGCTGAGGTAAATAATGAAGAGTCCCCCCATCATGCGGCTACCAGAGGAGGGCGTTGGGTACATAGTCCACTGCGACACATCAGGGACTAGGCTCAGATGTGTCCTGATGAGGGAGCAATCAGTGATCGTGTATGTTTCTCAACAACTCAGATAGAATGAGCATAAATACGCTACCCATGACCTCGAGATAGAAGAAGTGGTCTTCACCATGAATATGTAGTGACATTACTTGATGGGAGAACGTTTTATAGTCAACTATGATCATAAGAGGTTCAGGTATAACTTCTCTTATAAGGAATTGAACTTCATACAGTGGCATTGGCATGATTTCTTCTAGGACTATGAATTCAAGATATTCTATACTCCTGGGAAGGGGAATGTAGTAGCAGATGCACTCAGTAGGAGATCTGGTATACAATTGCTGAGTGATGAGACAGAGCATCTAGACACATTTCATATATTCTATGTGGATCGAGATGGAGGAGCTTATCTTCACTCTTGGACATTCACTCCCCCACTCCTTCAGTAATTCCGGGAGGCACAGCTTCGGTACATTGACTGTGAGGCTCTACGTGATCAGATATCCACAGAACAGGCACCTGATTGATTTTCTGAAGGTGGGGAGCATTCCATCCTCCTCAGAGGAAATACTATGGTACCAGTGGTTCTAAGAGAGGAAGTGTTGAGGGAGATCCATATGTACCCTCTAGAAGTACATCCAAGGGTGGAGAAGATGTACCAGGACCTCCGACGTCAGCACTGGTGGTTGGGAATGATGATAGAAGTGGCAATGTTTGTCTCACAGTGCCTCACTTTCCAGCAAGTGAAGGCAGAGCATCAGGTTCCAGTGGGTTTTGCTCAGCCACTTGAGGTGACAGAGTGGAAGTGGGATGGAATTTCCATGGAATTTGTGATAGGGCTTCCATGCACATCCATGTGGATGATTACATTTGGGTGATCGTTGAATGACTCACCAAGTCAGCCCACATCATACCTATCAGAGGGAAGGGATCAGTAGAGATCCTGTGACAGCTCTATATACATAAGATTATATGGATTCTTTGAGTGCCCTCGACAATTGTCTCTAATCATGATGCACGTTTTAATTTCTGGCTATGGGAGGGGTTGCATGAGGCATTTGGGACTCAGCTTCGATTGATCACCACCTTTAATCCCCAGACGGATGGTCCGATAGAGCGGACCATTTAGACCCTCAAGGACATGTTTCGTGCTTACGTCCTTGATTTAATTTGTACCTGGTAGGATCACCATCCCTTGTTGGAGTTCACATACCAAAACAGTTATCATTCCACCATCGTTATTGAACCATTTGAGGAATTGTATGGTCAACCATGTAGATCACCTATGTGCTGGACAGACCCAGGGGAGATAGCACTCATGGGACTGGAGATGGTATGGGCTACCACAGAGAAGGTGAAAATCCTTCAAGAGAGGATGAATACTACACAAAGAAGTCAAGAGTGTTATGATGACAGGAGATGGAGACCTCTAGAGTTTGAGGATGGTGACCATGTCTTTCTAAGGGTCTCACCTGGACCAGGTTTGTAGAGATTTGCCTAGGGTGGAAAGTTATCTCTGAGGTTCAGAGGACCCTTTTAGGTCCTCAACAGAGTTGGCGAGGTGGCATACCGCCTAACCCTTCCCCCTCAGTTGCACCAGGTGCATAACATTTTCCACGTATCCCAACTGAGGAGGTACGTGCATGATCCTTCCACATCATTGACTGGGGAATGATAGACATCGAGGATGGGGTGACCTTTTTGGAGGTTCCAGTAGAGATTGAGGATTGATATGAGAGAGACCATCATGGGCGATCGTTACCTATAGTGCACGTATGTTGGCAGCACGAGAACCTCTAGGAGTGCACATGGGAGCGGGAGGCTCATATTCATGCTCAGTACCCCCACTTGTTTCCCTAGTTTGTGTTGTGGCATTCGGGGTCACAAAGCCATGGGGTTGGGAGAATGTAAAGACCCAAACTTTTCCATGTAAATTATTATTTTTAAATTATATAGAAATATTATGAGTCTCTGAAATTTGATGGAACGTGATTTCGAGGCCCGGAGTGGCTGAAATGAATTTCCGAACATTTTTTAAGTACGTTCAGTTAACATTTGAGGTGAAATTTGAATCTTTTTACCTGGTGCATGGAATTTAAATATGAGGACATCGTCAAACTCACAACACTGATTTTCTCTTAAGGGACCATCACCTCAACTGCAGTAGTTCGAGGGTGGTTGTTGGTTTTTTAGTTTTTTGTGGGATTATTGAAAAATAAAATAAATATCTTTTGTTTTTTTCATGAAACCTCTCCTTTTCAAATTTGGTGGTGGGGACCACCCGACCTTGAAAACCCTATTTTAATGTAGTGTAACTCTTGGAAACCCTCCCCCCATTAATGTGTCATCATTAATTGAACAATTAATGATCTCTTAGACTTAATTTAAGGGATTGGATTCTCACTTCTTGGGGGACTTGAGAATTGATAGAAAACTCTTTTGCTGGAGAACTCTTGGTGGAAGAACATCCTCCAATGAAGAACCTCCTCCAACGAAGAACGAATCTCTGGATCAAGAAAGTCCAACCATCGTTCGAGCCTAGATCAGAAGCGTATTGCGCGAGTGACGAACGTCGGCGTCTCTCCACCATGGTCATCTTCTTCTTCTTGCCATCTCCAACGAACGATTGAGGTAGGGTTTTTTCATTATTGTTCTTCGTTATTTTGCATTGATTCAATCTTCTTGAGCCACATGCTATCATTCTAACATGGAGGGTGTGGGGTGAACGAATGTGGCTCGATCCCTATGCTACTTCATTGTTTGATGTGTTCTTCATGGGAGAAACTTCAGGTTGATCAGAACTCGACCTTGATGGACTTGATGTGATGGCAACGTCCCGAGACGAACATTGATGCCTTAAAAATGAAGAACGAGCTACCAGATCGCACCCGGTGACCCTCGGAAGCCCGTCAGTGCGACGGCACCGGTGACTGGTGCCGACAGGGTACTAGGAGGCACTAAAACCATGCCGACGAAGGAGGCCGCGTACCGTTGGCCGCATCAGAGCAGGCTGGCGTCCGACATGCCGGCCAGCCATGTGGAAGTCAGGGCGGTGTGCTTCCACGTTGCCGGTGTAAGAGTTCGGGGCTTCTGAGCCATGGTGGAACACCTGAAGGGTGGCCGGCACCCAACCGACTATAGAGGCAGCATGGGTGCATGCCGGTGCCGCTAGATGGGGAGTAGGCCTGAACCTCGGTCGGCCGCATCACGCCGAGTAGGACTCGCTCTAACATGTCTTGCATGCCAGAAGGTATTGCCATCTGGCACTGCCGGGTTGGCGAAAACCAAACGGCATGCAGGCCATTTGGTAATCTCCAGGGGAACCTCCCTTGGGTGGCAGCTAGGGTGGGCCCCGACCCAGTGGGCAACCCCGACCGTGGGCCAGGCCCTCCGCGGTCCCGCCCAGCTGAGCTGGACCTAGACTAGGACGGGTCGACCCTAACCTGGTAGGGTCGGCCCCGACCAAGTCAGGTCGGGCCGGGTCGGACCGAACCCTGGCCCATTTGGACTCCGATAACCCTTTTTGACCATATCTTGAGAACAAAGTGTCCATTTGACAAACCATTTGCTGTGCTAGAATCCTTAGATCGAGATGGTCCTTTTGGTATACTGCACATGAGTGTTGGATAAATTTGGAGTATGATCGGGTTGGATCAAACCTGAATCCAACCTGGCCCTCAAAACAGAAATGCTAATAACTTACAGAATGTGTGTCTGATTGACATGAAATCCGTCGCATTGGATCCCTTATGACATGAAAAAACTTCATGATACTATTTCAAGGGAATTTTTGTAAGTTGAAGTATCGACCAAGGTCTTGAGGAGAGGATCCTCCCGGAACAATGTCTGGTTAGTGCAGGAACCCTATGGCTGGCTCTATATGAAGATTATTCAAATCCAGTGTCGGTCATCTTCGGATCCTATATTGGTCAGAATCTACCGATCCTATATGGGTTATCTACAGATCTTGTGTGGGTCATATTCAGATCCAGTGTGGGTCATCTTTAGATCCTGTGTGTATCATCTTCGATCTTGTGTGGGTCAACAGTAGAGCTTCTTGACGAAGTAAGATGATCTAGTAATACAACTAATATTTTATACATATGTACTTATGTTATACATGGTGTGAGATGAGTCTTTACCCTTGTGGTTTTCTTCTATGTGGTTCTACCTAAGTGGTATTCTTTCCTTCATGGAATATTAGGGCTTTTGGATAAAGAGTAGGGCTTTGCGTTCCTCTTGAATGAGTTGGGTTACTTGATAACTTAGGTATATGTATAGGCATATACCTAAGTAGGGTGTATTTTTGCTCCTTTATTTTTAATTGTGGTCATGATTGTCGATTATCCTTTGTGTATTCTGAGAGGCCTTCGGGGGCCTTGGGCTCCCTACTGAGTATTTTTATAGTCACCCCTACACGGGTTATGCCCGCACCTTGATGTGTCTTGTGAATATGACAAAAAACATTGATAGAGGTTGGGGTTCTAGGAATGGAGGCTACTCGGGGGTGGACCATTAGATAGGATGTATCAAAGAGAAAACTATTCGAGAGCTATACCTACCCTTCTGGTATGATCCTTGGCGGGTGTTCATAGGAGTTGTTTTCATTTTTACTTGTACTTTCCAGTTAGGCTTGTATTCTGGTACATTTATTTACTGTACTCACCCTATTTAATATATAGTTTACCTTGTGCTAGTATCTTGCTATGTTCTTGGATTGTTTGAGTCTGCAGGTTAAAAGAAAATGCCTTCCTGGTTTTAGGGATATGCCTTTTCGGTGCCAGTCACTAGCCCCAGGCCTAAGGAAGGCAGGCTTGGGGTAGTCACGGCACGGGCCCCAGAGAACGAGTCGTGACAACCACAATCTAGTTTTATATTATGCATGCACCATTGGTTACCTAAAACCAATTCCAACATGTTCCATGTAAATTTTATGGTTATCTGTGTCTTAGTGATTGTATATATCAGCCTAGACACCAACACTAATATCCCTGTCCAAAAATCATTACTCCAAACTCTTGAACACTATATCTATATGACCCAAACAAATCATATATCTATTAAACTTCTAAATATATCCCTATGGAATGACCTATTTTAATACCACACTATCACGCCTGAACACAGTGTGGTCTACATTGCTGGAAATGAGCTAAGTGGGACTTTCTCATCCCATCCCCTTATATGCATGGGGATGGAAACTAGTACTATGTATGCATATCACTAACATGTAAGGCCTTACCATATGGTACCATTACACACACACATACATATCCCTGAATGTTTTCATAGATAATATAACTACTGAAAAATATTTAATGAATAGATATATAACCATGAAACAAAGTATGATATAAATAAGGGAAATCATGAGAGGGGAAAAGAAAAAGCCCAAAAAATATAAACAATTGTATAACCTACTCCAATTGAGGTGGCGGATATTAAATACTTCACAAGTACACACCTCTATCTTTATATACTAGAACAATGCTCTGCCCCTTAGCCCTGCAAGGAAACCTCCACAATAACCATCAACTAAAAATGACATGATATGTGAAAGAAGAGTCCATGCATGGTTGAGTATGAAAATACACTACTTGTTCCCAAAAACCAAAGTATGAAGGTAGATAATGAAAGGAAAAAATCTGATAAAAGAATATACAAAGGAAAACCCCCAATATAGAGATACTAGTAAACTATGTCTCTACTATTACTCATATATACACGACTAATCATATGACCACCACCTGGTATGTATACCTGAATGACTCATACCAAAAGGTATCCTAGAATATCCTATATTTACTCATAACATAGGCCATGTCTCCAGGTCTCAACCCTAAAGTTAGAAAATGAATTGTACTCAATTCACAACGGTATCACTAATCTAGGAGTACTCCCTTATCAAAATTTTCAATCCTTAATTGCACCAATCTATTAGTTCTCAATCATAGGATAATGTAAAGCGGATGGCACATCCCTACCATGTTTAGGGTAAAATATATATAAAAAAATTTTCATCAGGACTCTTCGTGGATAAGTTATGGTACGAACATATAAGATCTCAAAAAAAATTTGGTTTAGTCCTAGGAAGACTGGAGGACACCACGAAACCTATCTAGAACTCAATTGAACATAATGATCAGATATGGGATCAAACCCATGACTGCTAAAGGACATTGAAATCCTAATATGATACATAGAAAACATATAAACATATCTCAATATGTTGATTAGGGATAACACCCACGACCACTAGAGCACAACTCAAACCCTCGATAAATATCCTAATGACATATTGGTACCCATATAGGGGATCACACACATGACTGTTAGGGTACATCATGCACCCTTCTAGAGTAATCCAAAATGTTAGGGGATCGTACATATATGAAACCATCCATCATGATGGGATAAAATTATATATGGAGGATTGAAACCTTATATAATTGTAACAGCCCAAGATTTTATGAAAAATATTCTTTTTAATTTCACTAATGTCTTGTGTTGTACGCTACACCAAAAGGAGCTTGCACAACACGCATCCTTGACTTGCTTTGCATTATACGCAATCGCGACCTTCCTCGATAGCGTGTGTAGTACGCAATAACGAGTTTTACTAAACAACAATATGCTAGCCGTTATGAATAGTAATAACCACTTTTTGAAATTTTGTAAATTTTATTTTTCAAAATGGAATTCATTTTTGGATTCGTAGTATCGAATTTAGCCTAAGGTGAAATTTTGGTACTTTTCGGATAACTTTCATATTCTGATGAATAGTGAAAATTACTAAATTATAATTAAAAACAACTTTTTTAATCGAAATAATTAATAGTGATAAATTATTAATTTGAGTGGTTTTAAAGTATATTTAGAATATATTTTTACAATTTAATACAATGTTGGTCATTGGATGTAATTTCACATTTAAACCAGACATAATCAAGTGACAATCTTTTGATAGATATTGTTTCTTAAAAACACGCTATTTGTTTTAACAGCGGGATTTAATTATAAAATTAATTAATGAAATTTCTATGTTATGAATTTGGTAAAATAGACTTCATTTTTGAATTCGGAATATGAAATATAGCTTAGGATGAAATTTTTGCATTGTTCTGAAAAACATCAATTTTTGATGAATAGTGAAACTACTAAGTGGTAGTTAAAAAAAACTGAATTTTTCATAAAACTTAATTTTGCCGCTTCTGTGAATGGAATTTCGAAAATCCAAGAGACATGGTTAATATCAAGGACTAAAATGTGGTTCAATGAGAAAAAAATAATTTTTTGGTGAATAGTAACTTTTTACTTTTTTTACCGCGATTAATAGTAAATAGGGTAACTAAGGGTAAATATGATATTACTATTACCCTAACACATGTCCTAATTCTATTGGACAAGTGTAGTTCGACCAAAAACAAATATAGAAATAAAATATGTCCATTTAGGCCCACTTGGATTAGATTAGGACATTTATTATTAATTTATTTAAAGAAGAGTTAAAAGAGTTAAAATCAAAGTTTATTTACTAAAACATTTTTAATATAGGGTTATACATAAGATAAATTCGATTGTAAATATTCATTAGAAAGCTAAAAAGATTTCCTACATGTTGGTATTTTATTTGTAATTTTTAGACATAAAATAATTTAATTTATTTATGACACAACGATGATGCAGTAATTATCTTATTAATGAAATATTGACATAATTGATGTTATAAACACCAAAATAAATGTAATTTGAGATTTTTTATGAATTCCACTAATTTTCTAGGTTACTATGATATATTAATGTTGATTTAATTAACTTGCTTTGAACATTTAATTCTGTTATGACTTTCACAAAAATCATATATCAAATAGTGTCAAAATTGACAGAAAATAGTTTTTAAATCAAATATTATATTATTAATTGTTATTGTATTCCTAAAAATCTAAGGTTTGTCCAAATGACTTAGATAAGGATATATATATTAATAATAAACAATTTGGGATTCGTTTGGCATGTTATAGTATGTTTATTAACCATATAGTGAAAGAAAACAAAAAGACATGGTAAAAGTTAAATTATTTAACTTAGAGTTAAATCTAATTGATAAGGTTAAAATAATATCCTAAACTTGTCTAAATTCTATTGGTTGATAGGATTTCGACCCATCCCCACTTTAGCTTCTAAATAAGACCCTTTGGAACCATTATAAACCGATTTTGACTTTAATATAAAATAATATTTTGAGATATTCCTAAGGTGCCCCTCTCCTCCCTTATAAAAGGATACCTCCTCCCCCTCCTCCTCACACCAATTTGAGCACTCAAGCTCGGCCAACCCCTGCCAAAATCTCTTCTCCACTTCCCTAGAAACATCCTAGAGGTTCTGGTCTTCCTAAAAGACCAATTTTAGTGCCCTAAGAGGAGGTCTCAAAGAGGCACTTCAAAGAAGAGGTAATTACCGTTACCAATTCTTTCATCTTTATTTCTTCTTCCACTTCTTCTTCTTAGGTTGTTTCATTATGAAGTAATAACATCAGTATCACTCATATACTGATATGTTATTATAAGTATGAAACAACCCTATTTCACCATCTATCCATCCTACGGAAAAAGAAATCACCGCGCGTGCGTACGTACGGAATACCGTCTCCACGCCGTGGTGTAATCTATTTTCCACCACCACCTTACATGGATGGGTATAATGGTGTAAAGAATAACTATACATAGTTATTACAACATCATATTGATTCTGATATATTGTATAATCCACTCCAATTCAATTCAATATTTATAGAAATGATATCATCGCTCGTGCGTACGTACGGACTACCGTCTCCACGACGCGATGAGATTCATTCTCCATGTTAACCATTTAAGAATGATTATAATGTATATATAAGAAATAATAATGAAATATATGACATTATAAAGCTACTGTATTTATGTATATATATACATATGTATGTCATCTACTTACTTCCATTTCAAGACAATAAGGAAAGAAAAACAGCGTTCATGCGTACGTACGGACTACCGTCTCCATGAACGGTGTTTTTCATTTTATTTATCTATCTATTATATATATATATACTGAATATATATGATATATAAATCATATTTTATATTCTGGAAGTAAGTAAATCATGATATAAGTAATAATGATGTCAAGAACAACAAGTCAAAACACCTACGATAAATGAAACAATTTTACCCAAAAGGATTCTTTAACATGGAATTTACAAAAGAACGGGTAATATAATGTCATAAGTGAACCATATATGATATCATAACAATGAATATGATTCTGTAATAAGTCAATGACATTATTTAAATCATTATACAGGAGGTTTAGACACTTACAAAGCAAGTCGGACCTAAGGTAAGGGAAATATCACAATCTCATTTTTATCCGAGATTGTTTATACTTTGGTATTTACTGGGGTGTATTTTATCATCCACATCCATGTTTCTTTAATATGTAATATTATTTCCATCCACCAACAATTTTTTAAATCCAATTTTACCCTTCAGTGAGTTTTTAGTAAAATATATGAAAGGAATCTTTTGTCGTTTTTCATACGAGGTACTTTTTGACTTTTCCGACAAAAGTACGAAGAATGTTTTTTTTTAACTTATACGGCACGAACGGATTTCTACTGTTTTATAAAGCCTTATTTTCATGAATCTTCCTCTAAAAGATTTCATGACTATTTTAAATAAAATATCTTTCTTTTAAAATTGCATGATGTTTTGTGAAAAGAAATTGATTTTGAAGAAGAAAGGATATTTTCCTCAAGAATTCAATTCAAGTGTTTTATCAAAATTATTTTCCATCTAAGATAATAAAGGGTTCTGTTTCTATCCATATTTTTACATTGATTTGACTATGTTGTGATGGAATTATGTTTATGAATTCCTTTATCTTATATGAATGGTTTTATGATGTCATGTTGTTTAAGAATCCCATTTGTATTACATGGGTTATGCAATGATGTATGATTTATGATTATGTGGCACACATAAGAAAGGATTCATTATAAGATGGGTGGGACCTATATCTCCCTCCAATGCATTGGGTAAAGATTTTATATCTCATGAGATAGACATGGCTGGAATGGTAGGTTATACCGGTTCAGTGAAACAGGACTGAAACGAGGGTTACTCGATTCAGAAAGGGACTTTGTCCACTAAGATAGTCTTGGCAATGAGTCATGACTAACAAGAAATGATTTTCCATGATTATGTGTGCATGCCACAAAGTTTCAAGTTTCATGTT
Organism: Viscum album; assembly: GCA_963277665.1. Taxonomy (NCBI): domain Eukaryota; kingdom Viridiplantae; phylum Streptophyta; class Magnoliopsida; order Santalales; family Viscaceae; genus Viscum; species Viscum album. Next base: position 1,866,726 of record CAUJRU010000019.1, on the reverse strand, counting down.
ATGATTATGGTGATCTTATTTTCACTTCTATGATTTGTTCCATGTTAAGATATTATAATCTCTTTTGCAGGTTATGATTTTCAAAAAGATATGATATGATTTTTATTTCTTTTGTATACCCTTACTGAGCATTTGAGCTCACCCTTTTATGTTTTCTTTTCCCCAGGATATAAAGAAAGGTTTTAGGTAAAAAAAATGGAAGAACTTTATTGGATATATTGAAGATCTTTCACCAGGATTAGAAGATTATGTTCCGAGTTTCCAAAGACACTAAACTATTACGATCCTTGTGTGTGTGTTTTTGTTATGTACTAAGTATTCCGAAAATGTAATGTAATGTCCATGTACGTCAGGATACGGGTCTCTACAGTTGGTATCAGAGGAAAGGTTTAGTCAACCTTTGGAAACTAGGATGCGAAAACGTTAGTGAGATCCCTAGAGATATTTCTAAGGTATGTCTAGGGATGTCCCTAAGAATAAGTATACGTATAGGATATAGTACTAGAACTATGGTAACGATCATAGAATTTAACCTAAGATGTTAGATATTGAGGATACTCCACCTTTATTATGTTGTTTTCCCTAGCATGATTTTTGCCTCTCACACTATTTTCTTTTTGGGTTTTAGAAAATGGCTGGAAACAAGATGATTCACGATAATGGAGGATATGATGGACAATGGAATGATATTCTTCATGAGAAACCAAATGAAATGGGATTTGGAAGTCCAAACATCATTATTATGCCGAATCAGAAATCTCATAATATGATCAATAAAGTAAAATTTGGTAAGTTTCCTGACTCGGCTAATAAGAGAAAGATGGAGTTTCATGATGATCATAGAGGAAAGAAAGTTCAATTTCCCCTATGTAAATCATGTGGGAAGAGGCATCAAGGAGAATGTTTCAAGGGAACTGGAAGATGCTTTGGGTGTGGAAAAGAAGGACACAAAGCAAGTAAGTGCAAAGGAAAAGGGTCGGTTAACACCAGGGATGAGGATAATGGTATTGCTACGACATCAAAAATGGTTAAGTGTTTTAAATGTGGAATGTATGGGCATTATGAAAACAAATGCCCTAAGGAAAAGACTCATGAAGAGAATCAGTATGGTCATATGGGTAGTATTTATGTGGATGATGATGAAGAGACTACAAATGATATGTGAGATGATAGAATTTTTGAAGCTCGGTCAATTGTTTAAGAATGTAGTGGAATGATTACATGTTTATCATGTCTAATGTTGTATAAGTAATCTCATGGTACTATGGAATAAAGAGACATTTAAGGATTGTTACGTTGTTGTCTGATTAATGTTACCAGTAACCATGAAAGGTTATTCAGATACTTTTGGAAAGTAGATGATAAGTGCATAATGAAAGGATAAGAAGATAATGAGATGTTTGATTGTATTCATGAGCTCATGATTGATATAAGGACTAAGTGATATCATGGTTTGAGTATAAATAATTTTGAGGATTTTGGTATGTGTAAAGTGTTAACTTTTAACTGCATTCAAGTTTTCACTAAGGTTCAATGGGTATTCAAGAGTATACATGATTAAGGACCTTGAATGTTTGGAATGTGACCAACAAAACATATCTTATGATATATGGGGATCAACGATGATATTAAATCTCTAGTAATTGTTTTCACTATGTTATGAGAGTGGACTACAGTATTATGGATAGGCCTAAAGATTGGAATGGATTGTGTTGGACGTAAGTTAGTATTGTTTAAGGATAGAATTTTTTTCGATATTATTGATGGGATGTTATAGTAATATAGTTTTGGAAAAAGGACAACCTGCAGGACGGGCGACAGCCCATCGCTTCGGACAAGGCTATGGGAATCGAACCCACAACCGAAGTGCGACTGGCCTTTATCACCTACCACTGGCCTACAGGAAGTCCCTGTTTAGTAGAAAATAGTTTTATTATATTAAGCAGTATGATATATGAAGTATAAGTCCATTTTAGGAACCATATATGATTAATCTCACTATAGATCGATTTATGCATATAATTTTTGCTAACCTTTTGTTTGAGACAGATGGAATGACCCGTCATTCTATCACATGATCTGCTAACACTTCACGAATAAAAAATTCAACTTCATTTATTTAAGAGATGAAGTGGAAATTGTTCAAGGCACGAACAACAGTGAGATTGTACCAAAATAAAGTAAGTATTTATTCTAATTCAAATTTTCAACTTTAGGGAAATGATCTTGAAAACCAAAAATGTTGTCCTAGTGATCTTATACCTGGTGAATCGGATGGTACCTTAGATCGTCACAAATTTATGGATTTGTGATTATTGGCTTTTCCATAGCTATGTTCTCTACCACTCTCCATCAGAACATGATGGTTAGATTTTTCATCCACATCCATATTTTCACCTATGTGGAAACCCAGTGATTAGTTTATTTGGGTAACCGTTAAGTTTCATACTTTTGTTTTAAAATATTGGTTTTGGTATTCCTTTTTACGATGTGGGTTTCTATTAAAGAAACTTTCGAATAAGTAAACCATTTATAACCCCGACGAATTTAGAGGGCGAAATTCATTTTAAGGGGGGTAGAATGTAACAGCCCAAGATTTTATGAAAAATATTCTTTTTAATTTCACTAATGTCTTGTGTTGTACGCTACACCAAAAGGAGCTTGCACAACACGCATCCTTGACTTGCTTTGCATTACACGCAATCGCGACCTTCCTCGATAGCGTGTGTAGTACGCAATAACGAGTTTCACTAAACAACAATATGCTAGCCGTTATGAATAGTAATAACCACTTTTTGAAATTTTGTAAATTTTATTTTTCAAAATTGAATTCATTTTTGGATTCGTAGTATCGAATTTAGCCTAAGGTGAAATTTTGGTACTTTTCGGATAACTTTCATATTCTGATGAATAGTGAAAATTACTAAATTATAATTAAAAACAACTTTTTTAATCGAAATAATTAATAGTGATAAATTATTAATTTGAGTGGTTTTAAAGTATATTTAAAATATATTTTTACAATTTAATACAATGTTGGTCATTGGATGTAATTTCACATTTAATCCAGACATAATCAAGTGTCAATCTTTTGATAGATATTGTTTCTTAAAAACACGCTATTTGTTTTAACAGCGGGATTTAATTATAAAATTAATTAATGCAATTTCTATGTTATGAATTTGGTAAAATAGACTTCATTTTTGAATTCGGAATATGAAATATATCTTAGCATGAAATTTTGGCATTGTTCTGAAAAACATCAATTTTTGATGAATAGTGAAACTACTAAGTGGTAGTTAAAAAAAACTGAATTTTTCATAAAACTTAATTTTGCCGCTTCTGTGAATGGAATTTCGAAAATCCGAGAGACATGGTTAATATCAAGGACTAAAATGTGGTTCAATGAGATGAAAATAACTTTTTGGTGAATAGTAACTTTTTACTTTTTTTACCGCGATTAATAGTAAATAGGGTAACTAAGGGTAAATATGATATTACTATTACCCTAACACATGTCCTAATTCTATTGGACAAGTGTAGTTCGACCAAAAACAAACTTAGAAATAAAATATGTCCATTTAGGCCCACTTGGATTAGATTAGGACATTTATTATTAATTTATTTAAAGAAGAGTTAAAAGAGTTAAAATCAAAGTTTATTTACTAAAATATTTTTAATATAGGGTTATACATAAGATAAATTCGATTGTAAATATTCATTAGAAAGATAAAAAGATTTCCTACATGATGGTATTTTATTTGTAATTTGTAGACATAAAATAATTTAATTTATTTATGACACAACGATGATGCAGTAATTATCTTATTAATGAAATATTGACATAATTGATGTTATAAACACCAAAATAAATGTAATTTGAGATTTGTTATGAGTTAAACTAATTTTCTAGGTTACTATGATATATCAATGTTGATTTAATTAACTTTCTTCGAACATTTAATTCTGTTATGACTTTCACAAAAATCATATATCAAATAGTGTCAAAATTGACACAAAATAGTTTTTAAATCAAATATTATATTATTAATTGTTATTGTATTCCTAAAAATCTAAGGTTCGGCCACATGACTTAGCTAAGGATATATATATTAATAATAAACAATTTGGGATTCGTTTGGCATGTTATAGTAAGTTTATTAACCATATAGTGAAAGAAAACAAAAAGACATGGTAAAAGTTAAATTATTTAACTTAGAGTTAAATCTAATTGATAAGGTTAAAATAATATCCTAAACTTGTCTAAATTCTATTGGTTGATAGGATTTCGACCCATCCCCACTTTAGCTTCGAAATAAGACCCTTTGGAACCATTATAAACCGATTTTGACTTTAATATAAAATAATATTTTGAGATATTCCTAAGGTGCCCCTCTCCTCCCTTATAAAAGGATACCTCCTCCCCCTCCTCCTCACACCAATTTGAGCACTCAAGCTCGGCCAACCCCTGCCAAAATCTCTTCTCCACTTCCCTAGAAACATCCTAGAGGTTCTGGTCTTCCTCAAAGACCAATTGTAGTGCCCTAAGAGGAGGTCTCAAAGAGGCACTTCAAAGAAGAGGTAATTACCGTTACCAATTCTTTCATCTTTATTTCTTCTTCCACTTCTTCTTCTTAGGTTGTTTCATTATGAAGTAATAACATCAGTATCACTAATATACTGATATGTTATTACAAGTATGAAACAACCCTATTTCACCATCTATCCATCCTACGGAAAAAGAAATCACCGCGCGTGCGTACGTACGGAATACCGTCTCCACGCCGTGGTGTAATCTATTTTCCACCACCACCTTACATGGATGGGTATAATGGTGTAAAGAATAACTATACATAGTTATTACAACATCATATTGATTCTGATATATTGTATAATCCAATCCAATTCAATTCAATATTTATAGAAATGATATCATCGCTCGTGCGTACGTACGGACTACCGTCTCCACGACGCGATGAGATTCATTCTCCATGTTAACCATTTAAGAATGATTATAATGTATATATAAGAAATAATAATGAAATAAATGACATTATAAAGCTACTGGATTTATTTATATATATACATATGTATGTCATCTACTTACTTCCATTTCAAGACAATAAGGAAAGAAAAACAGCGTTCATGCGTACGTACGGACTACCGTCTCCATGAACGGTGTTTTTCATTTTATTTATCTATCTATTATATATATATATACTGAATATATATGATATATAAATCATATTTTTTATTCTGGAAGTATTTAAATCATGATATAAGTAATAATGATGTCAAGAATAACAAGTCAAAACACCTACGATAAATGAAACGATTTTACCCAAAACGCTTCTTTAACATGGAATTTACAAAAGAACGGGTAATATAATGTCATAAGTGAACCATATATGATATCAAAACAATGAATATGATTCTGTAATAAGTCAATGACATTATTTAAATCATTATACAGGAGGTTCAAACACTTATAAAGCAAGTCGGACCTAAGGTAAGGGAAATATCACAATCTCATTTTTATCCGAGATTGTTTATACTTTGGTATTTACTGGGGTGTATTTTATCATCCACATCCATGTTTCATTAATATGTAATATTATTTCCATCCACCTACAATTGTTTAAATCCAATTTTACCCTTCAGTGAGTTTTTAGTAAAATATATGAAAGGAAACTTTTGTCGTTTTTCATACGAGGTACTTTTTGACTTTTCCGACAAAAGTACGAAGAATGTTTTTTTAACTTATACGGCACGAACGGATTTCTACTGTTTTATAAAGCCTTATTTTCATGAAGCTTCCCCTAAAAGATTTCATGACTATTTTCAATAAAATATCTTTCTTTTAAAATTGCATGATGTTTTGTGAAAAGAAATTGATTTTGAAGAAGAAAGGATATTTTCCTCAAGAATTCAATTCAAGTGTTTTATCAAAATTATTTTCCATCTAAGATAATAAAGGGTTCTGTTTCTATCCATATTTTTACATTGATTTGACTATGTTGTGATGGAATTATGTTTATGAATTCCTTTATCTTATATGAATGTTTTTATGATGTCATGTTGTTTAAGAATCCCATTTGTATTACATGGGTTATGCAATGATGTATGATTTATGATTATGTGGCACACATAAGAAAGGATTCATTATAAGATGGGTGGGACCTATATCTCCCTCCAATTCATTGGGTAAAGATTTTATATCTCATGAGATGGACATGGCTGGAATGGTAGGTTATACCGGTTCAGTGAAACAGGACTGAAACGAGGGTTACTCGATTCAGAAAGGGACTTTGTCCACTAAGATAGTCTTGGCAATGAGTCATGACTAACAAGAAATGATTTTCCATGATTATGTGTGCATGACACAAAGTTTCAAGTTTCATGTTATGATTATGGTGATCTTATTTTCACTTCTATGATTTGTTCCATGTTAAGATATTATGATCTCTTTTGCAGGTTATGATTTTCAAAAAGATATGATATGATTTTTATTTCTTTTGTATACCCTTACTGAGCATTTGAGCTCACCCTTTTATGTTTTCTTTTCCCCAGGATATAAAGAAAGGTTTTAGGTAAAAAAAATGGAAGATCTTTATGGGAGATATTGAAGATCTTTCACCAGGATTAGAAGATTATGTTCCGAGTTTCCAAAGACACTAAACTATTACGATCCTTGTGTGTGTGTTTTTGTTATGTACTAAGTATTCCGCAAATGTAATGTAATGTCCATGTACGTCAGGATACGGGTCTCTACAATAATGGTGGTTGAACAAATACATTTATCATCCTTAGGGTACTAGAATGATAGTGGAACACACCTTGATCCCTTCCGAGAGACATCAAAAACTCTATCCAATAAAAATAAATTAATGGATTCATAGTACTATTTGGAAGATGTGATTCCACACATTACCCTCATAAGAATAGAATATGGTAACTCACTAAACCAATACTCGTCTATATGTCACTAACATAAGAGATTCACAATGTTACCTTACATCGCATCTCAAACTCCAAAACCATGGCCAACATCTTGTCCTGTATGGGAAATTACTCATGTTATCCTACTTGTGAGCCTCTATCTATGTCCTAATGATAGGATTTCATGTGGTAAAATTATATATGCATAGTTAATAATGTTTACCCATAATACATGGAGTTTCTCTCAAAACCATCCACTGGTAATTCCCCCTCTTAGTGTTCTGTATGTCAAATGTGAAAACACATCATATACCACATGTCACAGGTTGTGTGACCTCATCCAAACTAATCGGAGTACCCTCAACGACACAATAAATAAAAATCCATCTCTAAAAACATAGTGTGCACCTCTAATAAATGTAATGTAACAAAACATGATTCAAAAGTACAAGTGCTTGAACCCGTTCTCATGTATCGCATCCAGTGTCCATTTAATCTTGTAGTACAAAACAACATGACCATATTCCTTGACACTAAGAGTCTAACTATTTCCTTTAACACACATCTAAGGACCACTATACTGTCTTTAACTATAGTTCATGGTATGTTGTCCTCAATTTTTTATCCTCCTATAATGGGAACAACACATGGCATGTACTTCTACACTACAGACCATGTGATCAGGATTTCAGACTAGAAAATACATTTTAGCCACATGAAAATTCTTATTTCAAAAAATCCATCCTAGATAAAATGTAATGGGGTCTTTTTCAGTAATCTATTGGATATAAAACCATAAAACAACATAGATACATGGATTGGGATTTAATTCACATAAATATTCCTTACACATTGAGAAATGGGGATGCTATGTTTCCAAATCCACATTATGAAGATGTTTCACCATGATCTTTGAGTGATCACCATAATGATTGAGGATTAGTGGTGCCTCATATCATTGGTTCCACCATTGATCTTATGTCACACATGGTAGATGTTCTCTCCATTTCCTACACATTTTGAGAGACAAAACGGAAATTATTATACCGAATTTCATAAATAATTAAATATTATTATTATTAATTAATTACATAATTCATAAATTCTCGCCCTCAACTCTGCACCAAACACATAAAAAAATTATGTACATCCATGTGTAAACACCACATTCCTGACTCAACCAAATTTTCATGTTTCCAAACTTAGAAATCGATCAAGAGTTATTTTAAATTAAAAGAAAAACCCATTTGTTCATGACATAAAAGAATTAAAATATTTAATATCAAAACTTTAAAAATCTCCACTCCTTGTTATTGAATGATGAATTATCTCATGTATTTGGAAGAATTAAAATTCTAAAATGGTAAAACTAGATTGGCCACAATTTTGTAAACCAATTACATCCTTAGTACATTCACAAATAGATCATTGTTATTAATTAAATTTCCCAATATATGTGAGTTTATAGATAAATAATCAAATAATGAATTATGTAACATTATGTTTATGATAAAACTACATACAATTGAATTACATTGTAGATTGACCTTTGTTTTCATCATATCATCAGCTCAAACTTTATTCTTTTTCTTATTCTGGGTTGGTTTACCTTGATTTTTAGGGCATTGATTTTAATAGTTCACTATATTCTATATATTAAAGAACTAAATATTTTTTGGTTATCATCCTTTATTCAAACTCATGATATTGATGACCTTTATCTCTATACTTTTAATACACTATCATTACCATAATGAATTACCCATGGTTCTTCTTCCAACATTTATTACATGATGGTAATTCAACCATTTTGCAATTATCCACTTCCAAATTCTATTCAATATGCATCACCACTTATATTTTCTTGTCTTTATTCCATTTGAATGTAAATTACAAGGAAAAGTAATTCTATGAATTGACGAAACCAATCATTATTTCCTCATAAGATGAAAAATATTGAGATTCTAATCTTATATAATGACATGGATTTAATCCATTAATGAATTGATCAATCTTACTTTTTGTGTTGGGTATATAATCTGTTTCATGTCTTTAAGACCTTATGAAGTTAGGCCCATATTCAATACAAAATTCCTATTCCTTCTATATTAAAATCCAAATGTTCATTTTCATGTTATTTTTCACATGATTAAAATATTTCTTCTGAGATATCATTTTAAAATCATTCTATTCCAAGATTTCAATCTCTTCCTCATTTTTTTGAATAAAATATTATTAATTTCCATTATCCTATGATATTTGGTATATATACATGATAAAATTATATAATTTAATTCAAACCAAAGTAATGAATTTATTTTCAAGAAATCTTTTCTCTTTTACTGATAATTTTTTAGAAGCTCTATTAAATGTATGTGGTTTCAACTGCACGAAGGAATCTAATTTTTTTATGGTGTAAAGAAGAAAAAAATGTTGTTCCATATGAGAAAGTTTATTTTCAAACCTATGTTAATTGAATTAATTTATTCATAATATTCTCCTTCCCAACACCGATATAAATTATTTGATTTAAGGTTAAATATCTTCGTGGATTTGTGTGACGAATTTTTTCCCTTCTCTTAGGTTACATTTTTAAAATATGTAATATAATTAATAAAAAAATGAATTATAAACCATAGTATATATTTACTATGTAATAATAATAAATTCATGACACGTAATCTATAAATATTCCAAAAATATCTTATGGGTGTGGAATAGGGTTTTGTTATCTAGATATGTTCTTCTAAATCATATTTCAAATGTTTCTATGAATGTTTCTTTGATTACTATAATAACAAGTCAACTCTAATCACACGAATATAGTGTTTGTTTTCTTACAAAGGTATATAATACATAGATAACAAAACAAAGTATCCAATAGATTAAAAGTTTTATGAAACAAGTACCTAGATAAACATTACAATACATTTAAAATATATTTTCAAACACTCCATTAATTAAATTTTATTATTTATACTTGATAATCCATAAGTCCCATATTGTAATATGCATGAATTACAAGGTAATTTGAAAAAATATATAAACAGGTGACATTAGAATATAAGTAAGGACAACATATACCATAAGCTTTCAAACACATTACTCAAATCAATTATATAAAATAATTATATAAAAATTATTTTTGTGATAATAAATTATCCAATAAATAAATAATAAGATAAAAATTAATTATCAAATGAGATTGAAATAGATCCATAAATACCGTAATAATACTAATAATCACTTGTATAAAAATAAATTATTTCATGGTGATGGAATGTATTATTTCATACATCTGAATCTCATCACCATGCCCTAATATCAAGATATCATAGATAAAAGATTAAATAATACACTCAAGAGAAGATAGTTTCTCCCACGAGACATCTGAATGTATTAAGGGGATATATAATTTTTTGAATTCCCATCATATAATAATTCCAATGAATCCAAAATATGATGGGAATAATAAATTCATAATGAAATTTTTATATTAATCAATGATAATTTATGTTGAGATAAAAAGTATAAAAGTTGTTAATAATTCCCTAGTTAATAAATGATATAATATGCTAGGTAAAAAGATTTCAATTTCAATAGATTTAAGAAAATATAGATTAATCGATGAATGGTTAAGTAAATAATGAAAGTCATGGAAGGATCATAATGTTAAGTTGGGGAAGAACAGTGATGGTGAACTTAAAATTATAGTAAATATATTAAAATAGTTCATTGTGATTTATAAAGAAACATATGACATATCTAAGGAATATCCGCATAGAGTGACAAACATTATTTCTAATTATGAAAATTAGTTATACATTATGTGAAAAACCAATGTTAATATCAAAAAACATTTTTAGTGTTACGAAACACAGGTTAATATGTGACAATGTCTATATCATTTTGTTTGTGTATTTAAGTTGATGTCATTGATATAGATCCACACTTTCTACTTATCCAACATTTTTTTATGAATGATTATAAATAATGAATTTAATATAATTAAAGGAAATAATGACCTCTATATGGTAATATAATAATGAATTTATAATAGTTTCTCATAATAATATCTAACATTAAAATGAAATTGAATTTGGAAAGATGAATTAAAGATGAAAAAAGACGAGGGACCCTTAATTGAACATAATAAAGACTTATGAAATATATAATTTGAGAGGGAATAATTAATTTCTCATTAATATTATCTCAAATGTAATATTAAAAAATAATTAAAATCATGGAGGTATACAAAAGGTAAATTCAAATTAAATTAAAAAAGGAAAATGAAATAAAAAGAGGAGGATTGGAAAAAAGAAACTGATATTTAACTTCAAAATTATTGAGAAAATCACATTATAACCATAGATACACATTAGATAATCTATTTTCATGAAAAATATGAAGAATTTCATGGTCAATAACTTTATAGTTAAGAGTGATGGGAGATGTTGAGTCAATAAGGTTATCTTATGACTTCTCAATTCCTTATGTATTTTTTGTTTTGAAAATCACACACACTTTTTTCTTATGTTCTGTATTTTTTCTTAGGATCTGATTTTTCATTCTATTAAACATGCAGATATATCATTATGACTTTTCATTATGTTACACTTAGAGATATATAATTATGATTTAATTTTGTTACACGTAGAGATATATCATTATGCATTGTCATTCTGTTATACTTACAGATTTATCATTCTGATTTGTCATTCTTTTTTTATGATACCGAATCCAGTGAAAAAAGTGATTCTGTATTTATGATTCCAAATCTGGTGAAAAAGTGATTCTGTTTTTATGATACCAAATCCGGTGCAAATGTGATTCTGTTTTTATGATACCTAATCTGGTGCAAAATTGATTCTGTTTTATGATTCTGATTTTGGTGTAAAAGTCACACCGATTTTATGATTCTGATTCTGGTACAAATGTGATACCATTTTCACTATCCGATTTCCTTTTTCCTAAGAATCCATTTTATTGATAATGTTAATGTTGTTTAATGTATTATTCCAATATTATCATAATTTATGATTCCTTATACATTTATCTTTAACATAACATCGTTTCTTATACTTGAAATTATGTCGTACAATCTGTTACAAACTAATAGTTGTATGTCTGACACGTGTCCGGGTCCCTCTGAAATATAAGGAAAAAATGACCATTGGAGTGAAGTTGACCATTGGGATTTTTTTCCTATAAATACAAGTCCATTTGAACAAGAAAAATAAATTTGACTTGAACTTCAATGTAGAGAGTGGATAAACATGATGTATGTAAAAAAGCATTGAATTGATTTCTAGAGAGAGAGGCTCTTACAACTATTAGTGCTTCGTGTATATGACATGAACAACTTATTCGGGCTTGAAAAACATGTTTAGACTTGCATTGTGTAGACTCCAATCATGCTGATCATGGGCTTATGGATTTGGAAGATCGAGGTTCCGATTTCCTTCTAAATTGAGGTCTTGCGGGGATAGCAAGATAGAAACCGATATTCGGATTGAGGGCTTCCCTGGGTTTGGTTAATATAGACTTTCTTGAAAGTATAAATCAAATAACCTTTATCCAAGGTTGTTGGATACCCTTCTCATTGGGTTAAATGAATCTTATTGTTACATGTATTATATTTCAAGTTTTTTTTATTCCATTGTAATCTTAACTTTGTTAAAGTTAGAAAGTATAACTTTCTTATACTTTTTTAATCACATTAACTTTTTAATCTGATTGTATTAAGGTAGAATCATCCCTTTAAGAAAATCATTCTTAACTTTTTATCTTAAGGTTTTAAGGTTTAATAAAAGGTGTCATTAAGAGGTTTTGTGAATGTTAGTTTATCGTTGTTAAAACATGTTTTTTAAAATTAAAAGATACCCTTAAGAAACAGATTTTCTGAATGTTAAGAAACATTCCTTAAGAAGGTTTTATATCAACATTACGGGTTCCAAAAGAATTTTTAAAGTATACAATTCACCCCTCTTGTATTCGAGCATCTCATTTTACATATTCAATCCTACAGTTGGTATCAAATGAGGTTTCTGAAATACATATATCGACAAATAAGTTTTCTTGCTCAAGTTCTCTTTTTCATAAATGTTTCAAATTTTTTCCTTTGTTTAGAAATAGATTTACTTCTAACATGTTTCGTGGAATGAATTTTGTTGGCATAATAGCCACTGATGTTGGATCTCTAGATAATCTCAATCCTACTAGACCACCGATCATTGAAGTTAATGACTATGAGTAATGGAGAGACATAATGAAGACCTTTGTGATAAACACAGTTGTAGACAACTATATTATGCTAACAAGAGATTATAAGATCCCTTATAAAAAACTTAGAACATTAAATAATCCTGAAAAGGAGGAATACCAACTGAACTTTAAGGTACGTAATACATTTCTTTCTTCCATGACTAGAAATATATATAGCCAAATTTCATATTGTGAAGCTGCAAATAGTAATTAGATGAAGCTTGAAGTAACTAACTTTGGAACTTCTAAATTCATTGAAACTAGAAGATCTATGCTCAGAGCTGAGTATCATGGTTTCTACTTTCCTTATGGAGAACCCATATGTAAGGTACAAAAAATATTTATGACTATAGTCAACAGTTTACAATCCATGGGTGAGAAAATATTATATGATGAGATTCTTGTAGAAAAGATTATAGACATCATGCCTAATTAATGAGAATCAAATTAGATTGCTATATATGAGAATTGGAAGGTTACTCATGTTTCTCTTGATGAATTATTTGGTACACTTCTTCAACATGAAACCAGAATGAAGAGAGATGTCAATAATAATAAGAAGAAAAATGGAAATTGAGGTGTTAATTTTACAACTACTTCAAATCATATGAAATCCAAGACTCCTGGTAGAATTAAAAGATCTAAATCTAAGATGGTTGTTTTTCAATAAAAATCTAGTGATAGAGAAGATTCAGAAAATGAGTTATCAAACCTTCCTCGTAGGATGAAAAAGATTGTTGGAAAAAAGAACTTTCAATATATATATACAAGAAGAAAGATGGAAAAGATAAGAAATATGTATAAGTTACATGCTATGAATGTAGAAGAACTGGTCCTATTAGACCTGAGTATCCCTTTCTTACAAAATGAGACAAGAAAGACAGGAATTCTAAAGGAAACAAAGAGATGTTCTATAGATCAATGAATAAGAATGTATTGAAAGTTAATGACTCATAGAGTTCTAGTGGTGGAGATTCTTCAGATGACTCTCTAGAATATGAATCTTATGAGAAAAAGAATATTGGCCTAATATCCAAAGCTCCATTTCAAAATCAGTGTCTTATGGCTAAAGTACAAACTACTGAATCCTTAACCAATATGTCCTTAAGCGAAAATTTTCTTGATAGAGGTTTTTTTAGATGAAGAATCGTCTTCATCAGATAATGATAATGATTTTCCTTCCTATAAGGAATTTTATAGATTTTCTATGTTACCTAAGATATGAAATTGAAATGTTTATAAGAAACCTAAAAAAGAAAAATCTAGAGAATTCATTTTTACAAATGAAATTTCGGAACATACCAAAGATCTTGATAAGAAAAATGATTTTTTAGAAAATCATTTTATGAAACTTGAGGAAGTTAATTCTGAGAATGATAAACATTCTACGGATCTTAAAAACTGTTTTTAGACAAATATGTTTTTTAGAATAAACATAACTCTATATATATTATTCTTGAGGATAAGAATTTAGTCCTAAGACTAAAATCTAAAATATTTTCTTTGAAGAAGCTTCTTTCAAATTTTACTTTTGGTAAGGAAAATTTTGACAATATGTATTCTCATATCCAATCTCATGGTAATAATCAGGATTCGGTTATTCTCATGAAAAACCTATTTTTAGAAACAGTAATTTTTTCCTTCAAGAGCCCCTTTTTGTACTAAATGTAAAAGTGGTGGGCATTGGAAGAAGAACTATTCTTGAAATAACGTTCAATCCCTTGGGTTTCATAAAGCTTATTTTTCTAGACAAATATGGTTACCCAATATTTTATTATATAACAATTCAAGATCAAAGAATGTTGGGATTCCAAAATATAACTCTCTTTTTTTCAGGATAACGAAGCAAGTACCAAAAAACTGTGTTATATGGATAGTGGATGTTCCCATCACATTACTGGTAACAAAGACTATTTTAAAATGATTTTAAAAACTAAAGGTGGAAAAGTAACCTTTGGGGGCAACTCTCAAAGAGAAATTGTTGGAATATGTAACATTATTCTTCTTGTAAGAGCTATTATTTCAAATGTTCGTTTTGTAAAATACCTTAAGCACAACCTTATTAGAAAATACCAATTATGTGATGAAGGTTACCATGTGAATTTCAGAAATGAATAATGTTTAGTTCAAAACTCCAAGGATGAGTTTATTATCTCTTCCCTTCGGTAAGAGAATATATATACCTTAAACCTAAAAGACCTTAGAAGTCAAGATATACCTTTACTTAGTTCATTTGAAGATCAATCAAGGCTTTGGAATAGAAGACTAGGAAACTTTATGTTAAGGAATCTTAGTAAACATTCTAAGAAAGAACTTGTTCAGGATCTACTGGAACTTAAGTATGTTTCATCCAATGTCTATGATCCTTTTCAATACGGAAAGAAACATAAATATAGTTTTAAATCTATATGTGAAGTTACAATTTCTATTGCCTTACGGTTAGTGCACATGGACTAATTTAGTCCAACATAAACTGGATGTATTGGAGGCAAATACTATGTGTTTGTTCTAATTGATGACTACACTAGATTTACTAGGGTCTATTTTCTTGCAAAGATATTTGAAGATATTTCTTAATTAAAAATAATTAGAGCTCAAGTTAAAAGTGACAAAAATCTACCCATGATAACTATTCATAGTGATCATGGTGGGGAATTTGAAAACTCTGATTTTGAAACTGTTTATTGTAAATAAGGTATTACTCCCAAATTTTCAGCTCCAAGAACTCCTCAATAGAATGGGGTTGTTGAATGAAGAAATCGCATTCATCAAGTGATGATATAAACCATGTTCTATGAATATTATATAGCTAATCATTTTTGGGATGAAGCTGTAAGAACTTCTTGTTATACTATAAATCGAGTTTTAATAAGACCTTTTCATAATAAAACGCCAAATGAGTTGTGGACTATTTGAAAACCAAAAGTTTCTTATTTTAATGTTTTTGGATGCAAAGTATTTATCTGGATTACCAAGGATAACTTACATAATATTTCACTAAAATCCGATGAAGGAATTTTCTTAGGTTACTCTACCAACACTAAGGCATACAGAGTCATTAATAAAAACACTTGCACTGTGGAAGAAACAGTACATGTTAATTTTGATGAAATGATCCTTTTGTTTTCAAACAAATAGAATCATTTCCTGATTTTTTTTCTAAAACATATCACCATCCTTTGATAGAACATCATTCAGTCAAGGATAATGTTCACGAAATGTTTTCTGAAACATTTACACCTGAAGATTTTCTACTATATATTGATGATAAAGTTTTCCGAAATCGAAGTCAGTTGTTACTTAGGAATCATCCCAGTGATAATGTAACACCCCAAGGTTTTAGAGAATTATTCCATTTATTTAATGTATTTTGTTGTACGCTTCACCAAGATTAGCTTACGCTATACACAACACCGTATTAGCTTGTACTGTATGCGACACTATTCTGGGCTTGTGATGTGCACAATTTCAAGTTCTTTTGAATAAAATTCATTTAACACAACACCAAGTATAGATTTTGATCAATGTATAACTGAACTATATTTTTATTATGTTATACGCAACACCAAAGGAAGATTTCCCTACACGCAACCCTGACTTGGCTTTCATTACACGCAAGAGCGACCTTCCTTAATAGCATGTGTCGTAGGAAATACCGAGTTCCACTAAACAACAATATATTGTTATAATATTATTATGAACTAGCCATTATGAATTGTATTAACCGAATTTTGAATTTTATAACATTATAATTCATCTTACACAATTTCTGGAATGTGGTGTCAGAAAAAATTCAATTTTTCGGATAAAAGAAGTATTTTTCAAAAAATGCAGTTTTTCCGCCTTTTGATGGCCCGCCCATCTTAAATATAATTTCATTCAAGTTTATTAGTTAAATTTGAAAAAATAATCTCCTTCTTTTGAATCAGGATTTAATAATTTACATTGGATAAAGTTTTGATATTTTTTTGACAACGTTCTTATTTTCATGAATAGTAAAAACATGTTAAACTTTACTCAAAAACAACCTTTTTCATCGACATAATTTATATTTATAAGTTAAAATAGTAAATTGTTATAGAGTATAAATAAAATATATTTTTTTCCATCTAATATAATGTATGTCATTAGCATTCATTTTACATTGACTTTATAGGTAAAAACATTTCAATCTTTGACACTGTTTTGACTTTTAAAACTAGTTTTATTAACAATGAGATTAATATTAAATAAATTACTACAACTTCTGTGTTTTGAATTTTTAAAAATAGATTCCATATTTGTACTCAGTGGGTACAAATTATGTTAATATGTTACTTTAATTTTTTATATTATGAATAGTAACTACGGTAATTATTTTTACTACAGTTAAAGGTCAATCAGGTAATTGAGGGTAAATATAAGATTATAAAATTACCCTAAGACCTGCCAAAATTCTATTGGATGAATAAGAGTCAAAAGATATCACTTATGTGTCGGAATAGGTTCATTTCAGGGACTTTTGACCATCAAAATGATATAATTATTATGAAAACCAAAGAAAGTGACAACATCTCACTCTCTTATATCTTATAAGTGTAATAATTTTAATTTAGTGATAAAACTCATAAAAAGTCAAATATAAATAGTCTCTAAAAATATAATACAATTATCTACATCATGATAATTTATTTATAATTTTTAGGGATTAAATAATTATCATTAATGATGACACAATAGTGTTGTAGAAATTATTTTATTGATTTTGATATCAAATAAATGGTTTAAAAAGTAATAGAATTAATATTATATGAACTAATTAATGTTCTCCACAACTTTTCTATATTGATATGGCATGTTAATAGTCTATTAAATATTTTGGTTAGAATATATCCTCTGTGAGGATTTTATTTAAATTCAAACAAAGGAATAGTGTCAAAATTCACACTATTATTATTTTATAAATATAACATATTATAAAATTGTTTAAAAATCACAAATTTTTTAAAAAATTATAAATTGAAATATATATGGTCTAAAATGTCCTAAATAATCCAATTATGGACTATTGACAACACATAAGTAATTATTTATAACAATTTAAAATTTAGTATATTATTACAACAAATAAAATTAAATAGATTAAATAAGGATAAATCAAGTTGATATGGTTTGAAATAAATTACCAACATGTCTAAATATTATTGCTTGATGAAATTACAACCCTGTATCATCTAATATTTGGATTTGCGTCATTTTTGGAGGTTTTTACATGGGGTTTGAGTTTATTATAAATTAATATTTTAGAGGTATCCAAAAGTGCCCCTCTCCTCTCTTATAAAAGGGAACCTCCTCCCTCCCCCCCCCACACACCACATTGAGCATTAAATATCAGACAAACCCTCCCCATTTCCCTTCTCCACTTCCCTAGAAACATGCTATAGGTCTTGGTTTTCTTCAAAGACCAACTTTAGTGCCCTAAGAGGAGGATTAGACAAGGCGTGTCGAAGAAGAGGTAATATCCTTTACCGATTCTTTCAAATTCATTTCTTCTTCTACTTCCTCTTATTTTTTTGTTTCATAATAAAGTAATAAAATTAATATCACTCACATAATGATATGTTATTATAAATATGAAACAACCCTGTTTCACCTTCTATCCATCCTACGGAAAATGAAATCATAGTGCGTGCGTAAGTACCGAATACCGTCTCCACGCTGTGGTGTAATCTGTTTTTCCACCACCACCTTACTTGGATGGGTATAATGGCGTAAAGAATAACTATATATGGGTTTTATAACATGATATTAATTCTGAGATATTATATCATCCATTCTAATTCTATTCAATAATTATGCGAACAATATCATCGATCGTACGTACGTACGGATTACCGTCTCCATGACGCGATGATATTCATACTCCAAGTTAACCATTCAAGAATGATTATAAAGTATATATAATATATAATAATGAAATATATGAAATATTAATGATACTATATCTAAGTATATTTTATTTACTAACTTCCATTCAATTTTATAAGGAAACTAAAATAGTGTTCATGCGTGCGTACGACATACCGTCTCCATGAACGATGTATTTCATTCCATTTATCGATAAATTATATATATAAGTATATTATGAATATATATTATATATAAATCATGTTTTACATTCTAGAAGTAAGTAATCACGATCTAAGTAATCATATGAATAATTACAAGTCAAAACACAGACGATAAATGAAACAATTTTACCCAAAATGCAGTTTTATCATGGAATTGACAAATGAAAGGATAATATAACGTTATAAGTGAATCATATTTGATGTCATACATATTATTATGGTTCTGTTACAAGTTAATAATATGTTTAAACCCGCAATACAAGAGTCTTGGACACATACAGATGAAATTGGACTTAAGGTAATGGTTAATTTTGCAATCTCATTTTAATCCGGGATTTCTTTTACGTAAGTATTTACAGGGGTTATATTTTTCATCCATGTCCATAAAAATGTTTTCATAAAGTGTTTAATATTAATCCATGTATTTTTAAAATCATATTTATCCCTCTTTGACTTTTACTTTTTGTTATTGAAGGAATCTTTTTTTTGTTTACCATACGTGGTACTTTTTGACTTTTTTGTTAAAAGTACGAGGATAATGTTTTTTTAACTTATACAGCATGAACAGATTTTTACGGTTTCATAACGCCTTTTTTTCATGAAGGTTACTTTACAATATTTCATGATTATTTTCAAAAAAATCCTTTTCTTTAAAAATTTCATGGCATTTTGTTAAAATAAAATGATTTTGAATAAGAAATGATATTTTCCTGAAGAATTCATTTCAAGTGTTTTATCCAAACTATTTTCCATCTAAGATAACATTATTTAATATGGATATGCTTCATGTATAATTTCCCTAATATTTACATGGTTTTACTTTGTTTATTATGAAATTTTATCCACTGTTTTATATGGATTATGTTATGATGGGATGAAATATATGAAACCCATTTTATTCATTAGGTTATGATGAATGATTTATGTTTATTTTGTGGCACACAAATAAATGATTTAATTATGAGATGGGTGGGACCTATATCTCCATCCAATGCATTGGGTAAATATTTATATCTCATGAGATATACATGGTTGTAATGGATAGTGAATCCTATTCAGTAATACAGGGCGGGAACGGAAACTAAACCCAGTTTAATAATGTACTTTGGCCACTATGATGATCATGGAATAAATGCCTTGGTTAGTATAGAAATAATAATATGTAATTAATGGTTTCCACAATTACATGTTTTATTCCCATGCTATTTTATCATGGTTAATGTTCCTTTATGATCTATGCCTAATGCACTACCATGATTTATGTCATTACTAATGATTTTGATGTTTTATGTTCATGTTCTTATGTTCAAATGTTTAGGGATTGGTTTATGTTCTCCATGTTTACCCTTACTGAAAATTTGAGAAAACACTTTTTATGTTTTCTTTTACCTAGGATATAAGAAAAGGATTTAGGTAAGAAAACCAAAGGGGAATATCTTTATGGGAGATGTTGAAGATCTTTCACTATGAATAGAAGACTATGTTATGAGTTTCTAAAGACAATAAACTAATACGGTATTTGGGAATCTGTTTTTTCATCTATTAAGTATTCCGCAAAAGTAATGTAATGTTTATGTACGTCAAGCTTTGGGTCTCTACCATTGGTAATAAAGTGAAGATTTAGTCAACCATTGTAAACTAGGTTTCCAAAACTTTAGTAAGATCCCTAGAGATATTTCTAATGTATGCCTAGGGATGTCCCTAAGGTTAAGTATAAATTATAGGTTAAAATCCTAGAATTATGATAAAAATCATGAATAACCTTGGAATAAACCTAAGATGTTAGAGATTGAAAGTACTCCCCCTGATTATTTTGTTTTCCTAGTGTGATTTTTTCCTCTCACTCTATTCTTTTTGGGTTTTAGAAAATGGATGGAAAAAGGAAGATTCATGTTAATGGATAATATGATGGACAATGGAATGATATTCTTCATGATCAATGAAATGAAACGGGATTTGGAAGGCGAAAAATAATTATTACGCCTAATCAAAAATCTCATAATATGATCAATAATCTCAACTTTGGTAAGTTTCCTGACTCAGCTAATAAGGGAAAGATGGAGTTTCATGATGATCATAGAGGAAACAAAGTTCAACATTCCTCATGTAAATCATGTTGGAAGAGATATCAAGGAGATTGTTTCAAAGGAACTGGAAGATGATTTGGGTGTGGAAAAGAAGGACACAAATCCCATAATTTAAAAGGATAGGGTTCAGTTAACACTATGGACAAGGATAAGGGTATTCCTAAGACATCAAAAACAGTTAATTGTTTTAAATGTGGAATGTATGAGCATTATGAAAACTAATTCCCTAAGGGAAAATATCATGAATAGAATCAGCATGGTAGTATGGGTAGTATTTATGTTGATGATGATGAAGAGACTACAAATGATATATGAGATGAATGAAGCTTTGTGGAATAAAATGATGAAGCTTGGTCAATGGTTTAAGAAGGTAGTGGAATGGTTGTATGATTATCAAGAGTAATGTTGTATCAGTAATTTAATGGTACCATAGAATAAAGAAACATCTAAGGATTGTTATAATATTTTTTTCGTAAAGTATCTGAAAGTATATGTTGAATGGTACCAGTAACCATGAAAGGTTATTCATATATTTTTGGAAAGTAGATGATATGCGTATAATAAAGGGATAAAGGGAAAATAATATGTCTTATAGAATTAATGAGCTCACAACTTATATAAGGTCAAAGTGATATCATTGTTTGAGTATATTGAAATTTTGGGATTTTGGTATGTGGAAAGAGTTATCTTTTGACAACATTCATGTTTTCACTAAGGATCAAAGGGTATTAATTTATCAAGAGAATACATGGTTATGGTATTCACATATGACCAACAAGATATATCTTATGATATATGGGGGATAAATGATGGTAATCACAAGCATTGTAAGTGACCACTCTAGTAATATGTTTCTTTATACTATGAGATTGGACAGAAGTATTTGGGATAAGCCTTATGATTTTAATTGTTTAAGTTAGACATCTGATAGTATTATTTAAGGCTAGAACATTTTGATAGTATTTATGAAATTTTATAATAGCATAGTTTTAGAAAAAGGACAACCCGTAGGATGGGCGGCAACCCGTCGTGTCAGAAAAGGCTGTGGGAATTGAACCCATAACTGAAGTACGATAGGCCTTTATCACTTTACACTAGCCTAAAGGAAGTCCCTGGTTAGTAGAAATTAGTTTTATTTTATTAAGCGGTATGATAGTTGAAGTATAAGTCAATTTTTGGAATCATATACGGTTAATCTCATCATAGATGGACCTAGGTATATTTAATAACTTTTTCTAACTTTTTTTTTGAGATAGATGGAATAACCTATCATTATATCACATGATCTTCTAACATTTCAAGAAGTAAAAATTCAACTTCATTTCTTTAAATAATAGATGAAGTGTAATTTTTTCATGGAATTACCAATGATGATATTACAGTAAAATCAAGTAAGTATTTATCCTTATGCAAAAATTCATCAACTTTAGGGAAATCATCTTGAGAACTAAAAATGTTTTCCTATTACCCTCATATCTGATTAATCAGATGGTACCCTATATCATCACAAATTTATGGCTTTGTGATTTTTGGATTTTTCATAGCCATGTTCTCTACCACTCTTTATTAAAACATGATTGTTAGATTTCTATTCCATAACAATATTTTCACCTATATTTTCCTATGTGGAAACCCAATGCTGAGTAAATTTGGGTGGCCATTATGTTTCTAACATTCCTTTTTAAAATTATGTTTTATTATTCCTTTTTACGATGTTGGTTTCTATGAACGAACCTTTCAAGTACAAAACCATTTATAACCCCGATGAATTTCAAGGGTGAAATTAATTTTAAGGGGGGGGGGAATGTAACACCCCGAGATTTTATGAGAAATATTCGTTTTAATTTCTTTGATTCCTTTTATTGTATGTTTCACCAAGATTAGCTTGCCCTATATGAAACACCTTATTAGCTTGTTGAATACGAAACACTATTCTTGGCTTGTGATGCACACAATTTCAAGTTATTTCGAATGAAATTCATTTTACACAACACCAAGTATAGATTTTGATCAATGGATAACTGAACTATATTTTGAGTATGTTATACACAACACCAAAGGAAGCTTTCCCAACACGCAACCATGACTTGGCTTGCATTACACGCAAGAGCGACCTTCCTCAATATTGTGTGTTGTACACAATACCGAGGTTCACTAAACAACGATATATTGTTATAATATTATTATGAACTAGCCATTATTAATAGTATTAACAGAATTTTTAATTTTATAACATTATAATTCATCTTACACAATTTCTGGAATGAGGTATGAGAACAAAATCAATTTTTTTGGATAAAAAAAGTATTTTTCAATAAATGAATTTTTGCTGCCTTTTGATGGCACTCTCATTTTAAATCTGATTTTGAAAAGTTTATAAGTTCAATGTTACAAAATAAACTTATTCTTATGAATCAAGATATAAAAATTTATATTGGATAATGTTTTGACATTTTTCTAACAACGTTATTATATTGAGAAATAGTAAAAACACGCTAAATATTACTTAAAAACAACCTTTTTCATCAAGATAATTTATATTGTTAAATTATAAAAGTAAATTTTTTTAAAGTATAAATAAAATATATTTTTTCCATTTAATAAAATTTATGTCATTAGCATTAATTTTACATCGAATTCAATTGTAAAAACATTTCAATCTTTGACAATGTTTTAACTTTTAAAACCCAGTTTCTTAACAACGGGATTAACTTTAAATTAATTACTTCAACTTCTGTGTTTGGAATTTTGAAAAATGATTCCATATTTGGACTCAGTGGGTCAAAATTATGTTAATAGATTACTTTTATTTTCTCTCTATGTTATGAATAGTAACTACGGTAATTTTTATTTACTATAGTTTAAGGTAAATCTGGTAATTAAGGGTAAAAATAAGATTATAAAATTACCCTATGACCTTCCAAAATTCTATTGGATGAATAAACGTTTACCCATATCACATAAGGGTCGGAATTGATTCATTTCAGGAACATTTGACCATTAAAATGATATAATTATTATTAAAACAAAAGAAAGTTACAACATGTCACTCTCTTATATCTTATAAGTGTAATAATTTTAATTTAGTGATAAACCACATAAAACATCAAATATAAATATTCTCTAGAAATATAATAAAATTATCTACATCATGAGACTTTATATATAATTTTTAGGGATTAAATAATTATCATTAATAATGACACATTAGTGATGTAGAAATTATTTTATTGATTGAAATATCAAATAAATGGTTATAAAAATATTAAAATAAATATTATATGAACTAATTAATGTTCTGAAAAAATTTATAGATTAATATGACATGTTAGTATTCTATAATATATTTTGGTTTGAAGATATCCTCTGCGTGTATTTTATTTAAATTCCAATAAATGAATAGTGTCAAAATTGACACTATTGTTATTTTATAAAAATAACATATTATAAAATTGATTAAAAAACACAAAAATATTTAAAAATTATAAATTTAAATTTATGTGGTATAAAATGTCATAAAATATCCAATTATGGAAAATTCACAACACATAAGTAATTATTTATAACAATTTAATATTTAGAATATTATTAACACCAAAATATTAAATAGAATAAATAAGGATAAATCAAGTTGATAAGGTTTAAAATAAATTACCAACATGTCTAAATATTATTGTATGATTTGATTACAACCCTATTTCATCTAATATTCGTATTTCAGTCATTTTTGGTTGTTTTTAAGTGGGGTTTGAGTTTATTATAAATTAATATTTTAAAGGATTCCAAAAGTGTCCCTATCCTCTCTTATAAAATGGAACCTCCTCCCTCTCCTCCACACAAAACGTTGAGCCTCAAATTTCATCCAAACACTGCCCATTTTTCCTATCCACTTCCCTAGAATCATATTAGAGGTCCTGGTCTTCTTCAAATACCAACATTAGTGCCCTAAGAGGAGGTTTAGAATAGGCGCGTAGAAGAAGAGGTAATATCCTTTACCGATTCTTTCAAATTCATTTCTTATTAAACATACTCTTATTTTGTTGTTTCATAATAAAGTAATAACATCAGTATCAATCATATACTGATATGTCATTATAAATGTGAACCAATCCTATTTCACCTTCTATCCATCCTATGGAAAATGAAATCACCGCGTGTGCATACGTACGGAATACCGTCTCTACGGCGTGGTGTAATATGTTTTTCCACCACCACCTTACTTGGATGGGTATAATGGTGTAAAGAATAACTATATACGGTTATTATAAAATGATACTAATTCTGAGATATTATATCATCCACTCTAATTCAATTCAATAATTATGGGAACGATATCATCGCTCGTGCGTACGTACGGATTACCGTCTCCACGACGCGATGAGATTCATTCTCCAAGTTAACCATTCAAGAATGATTATAAAGTATATATAATAAATAATAATGAAATATATGACATATTAATGATACTGGATTTATGTATATGTTATTTACTTACTTCCATTCAATTTGATAAGGAAATGAAAACATCGTTAATGCGTACATATGGCCTACTGTCTCCATGAATGGTGTATTTCTTTCCATTTATCAATCTATTATATATATGTATATTCTGAATATATATTATATATAAATCATGTTTTACATTCTGGAAGTAATTAATCTTGATCTACGTAATCATATAAATAATTACAAGTCAAAACACGGATGATAAATGAAACGATTTTACCCAAAACACTGCTTTAACATGCAATTGACAAATGAACGGATAATATAAAGTCGTAAGTGAATCATATATGATATCATAAATATTATTATGGTTCTGTTACAAGTTAATAATATGTTTAAACCCACTATATAGTAGTCTCACACACATATGGAAGCAATTGGACATAAGGTAAGGGATAATTTTTCATTCTCATTTTTATCTGGGATTGCTTATATGTATGTATTTACTGAGGTTATATTTTTCATCCATGTCCATAAAAATGTTTTCATAAAATGTTGAATATTATTCCATGTATGTTTAAAGTCATGTTTACCCCTCTTTGACTTTAAATTTGTGTTATGGAAGGATTATTTCTTTTCTTTACCATACATGGTACTTTTTGACTTTTCTGTTAAAAGTACGAGGTGAATGTTTTTTTATCTTATACGGTATGAACAGATTTTTACTGTTTCATGATTCCTTATTTTCATGAAGCTTAATTTACAAGATTTCATGATTATTTTCAAAAAAACATTTTCTTTTAAAATTACATGGCATTTTGGTAAAAGAAAATGATTTTGAAGAAGAAGGGATGTTTTGGTCAAGAATTCATTTCAGGTGTTTTATCCAAACTATTTTCCATCCAAGATGACATTATTTAACATGGATTTGATTCAAGTATAATGTACCTATTATTTTCATGGTTTTATTTTGTTTATTATGAAATTTTATCCATTGTTTTATGTTGATTCTGTTATGATGGGATGATGTATATGAAACCCATTTTATTCATTGGGTTATGATGAATGATTTATGTTTATTTTGTGGAACATGAATGAATGATTTCATTATGAGATGGTCGGGACCTATATCTCCCTCCAATGCATTGGGTAAAGATTTATATCTCATGATATAGACATGGATGGAATGACAAGTGAATCTGGTTTAGTAATACAGGGTTGGAATGACAAGTAAACCCAGTTCAGTAATGGACTTTGTCCACTATGATAATCTTGGAAGCAATGCCTTGGCTACTATGGAAATCATAACACGTTCTTAATGGTTTCCAAAATTAATTTTTTTAATCCCATGCTATTTTTTCATGGTTAATGTTAATTTATGATCGATGCCTTATGCATTGCCAATATTTATGTCATTACTCACGATTTTGATGTTTTATGTTCATGTTCTTATGTTCAAATGTATAGGGATTGTTTTATGTTCTCCAATTTTACCCTTACTAAGAATTTGAGCTCACCCTTTTTATGTTTTCTTTTCCCCGGGATATAAAGAAAGGTTTTAGGTAAGAAAACCAAAGGGGAATATTTTTAAGGGAGATGTTGAAGATCATTAACCATGATTAGAAGATTATGTTCTGAGTTTCCAAAGACACTAAACAAATACAGTCTTTAAGCATCTATTTTTGTCATGTATTAAGTATTCCAAAAAATTAATGTAATTTCTATGTACATCATGCTTTGGGTATCTACAGATAATATCATTAGAAATATTAATCAACCTGTAAGAACTAGAAGTTATTTAATTAATTATGTTTAACAAGTTTCCTTTCTCTACCAATTTGAACCAATGACTCATGAAGATGCCTTTGGTGATGAATATTGGATCAAGGGTATGCAATATGAACTCAATAAATTCATATGGGATCAAGTTTGGAACTTGGTTGAAAAACCTAAGGAAACATCTGTTATTGATTAATATGGGTTTTTAGAAACAAATGCAATGAAAATGGAGTTATTATAAGAAATAATGAAAGATTAGTTGCTAAAGGCTATAACCAACAAGAAGCCATAGACTATGGGGAAACTTATGCTCTCATAGCAGGACTTGAATATATCTGTATTCTTCTATCCTTTGTAGAATTCTTTAATTTTATACATTATCAAATGGATTCCAATTGATCTTTTCTTAATGGTTATGTAAAGGACTAAGTCTATATAGATCAACCCCCTAGATTTGAAGATACAAAATATCCTAATCATGTTTTTAAACTTACCAAATCTTTAAATGGACTTAAACAAGCCCCTAGAGCTTGGTATGATATACTTTCAGGGTTTTGCTTCAAAATAACCATGTTAAGGGAATTGTTTATCCAACTATTTTTGTTAAGAAAAACAATAAAGAAGTTTAGTTTATATAAATCTATGTTGATGACATCATATTTGAATCAACTCTAAAATTCTTAACTGATTCCTTCATGAATCTTCTGAAATCTGAGTTTGAGATGAGTATGATGGGTGAGTTAACTTTTTTTCTTGGTTTTCAAATTTTGAAAAAACCATAGGATACTTACATATATCAATATAAGTATGTCAACGACCTACTTAAGAAGATCGAGTATTACAACACTAAGAGTATAAGTACTACTATCTTAACCTCAAATACTCTTGATATTGATGAAACATAGAAACATGTGGATCAAACATCTTATAGAGGGGTGATAGGAATCTTACTTTACATTATATCTAGTCGACCTAAATTAATGTTCTCAGTATGATTATGTGCATGATTTCATGAAAATAATAAACAATATCATTTAAAGGCTCTAAAAAGATTTTTTCAGTATTTAAAGGGAACAATAGATTTGGGACTATTTTATTCCAATGGAAATTCTTTTGAACATAAAAGTTTTTTGGATGCTGAATTTGGTGGTTGAAAAATGGATAGAAAAAGTACATTTTTAACTTTTCATTTCTTAAGAGATTCCATAGTTTCTTGGTCTTGAAAGAAACCACATTCTATTGCACTTTCCACTGCTGAAGATGAATATGTAGAAGCTGGAAGTTATTGTGCTCAAATGTTATGGATGTAACACACACTCACAGACTATGGTATGAGTTTTTCTAACACTCATATAATGCGTGATAACAGCAGTTCCATTTATCTATGTAAAAATCTTATACATCACTCTCGTGCAAATCAAAAAGATATTAGACATCACTTTCTTAGGGATTACACACTTAAAAGAGATATTGTTTTTCAATTCATCAAAATTCAAGAAAAACATGCTGATATTTTTACAAAACTATTACCTTCTGATAGGTTTGAATACATTAAATAGAAGATAGAAATTATCTCTGTGAGGTAATCATTCATATTTACTTCTTGATTAAATCATATCCTAAAATTAAGTTACTTCTTATTTTATGGGAAGTACATATTCTTGTTTATATTTCTCTTCATATTCTTTCCATGATAAATTGTTTTTCTTTCTTAAAATTTTTATTTTTTAAAAAAAATTAAAATTTCAGTATTGAAAATTTCGGTATTGAATATTTCGGTTTTGAAAATTTAGGTATTGAAAATTTCGGTATTGTAATCTCAGAATCTAAAAAAACCTTCCGAGATAATTCTTATAATACCGATAAATTTGTCATAGTATTCCAAAAGGTACACATTCTTACTCTTTATTTTCTTATCGTATGTTATAGTTGATGGTATTTCAAAATTTTAAATCCTGGTTTAACTTATTACAAAATACCAGAATTCATATTTTCTATAATTATCCTCAACCGTCAGATCAAATCAGGTTTATTTTCAGCCGTTTGATTGTCTTATAGAAGATGAAAGGTCATAGCTATGTCTATATAATGGGTGACATGTTTAACTAATGCACCACTCCTACTGACCTCTATGCTGAAGCTCTATTACAATCAAAGTCATCATTTGATTTTCTTTTCCATTTTTACCCTGAATGACTCTAGAATCCTCAGAATTTCAGATGCCGATTAGCAAGAAAATAAATGATTGGTCAATCAGTATGGAATGGTTAGTGTGCCCTATGTTCTGTGAAAAACATGGCTACCTTGTCTCTAAGGTGATAAGAACTAATGGATGGGATAGTGCTTGTGTGGATAAAAATAAGGGCTCGGATCTGGTTTACCCTGACCTGGTTATTCAGTTCTATGAATCCATTACTTTCTTCCAAAAGCATAGTAAGGACTTGTTTATGTTCAGATGTTATGATAAGTCTTATAAAGTTCCCTATAAAAAGGAATCAAATTTTCTCAACATAATGTATGAAGGTAAACTATTCTATGCTCTCAAAAACTTCCTCAGAAGGAAGGATCCTTCGAGAAATTCATGGGTTTGGATTATCTTGTACTTAAGTATGTAAAGAATCCAAAGATTATGAATCATAAAACAAATCACCAGACAGTTTCTCTCTGGATGCAATGATTTTTTATTCCAAGAAAAGGAGGCAAGGACTCTCTAAATATATGTGATATATTTCATTTATATTTTCCTATCAACTTATGGAAGATAAAATTGGTAAAGTACATCTTTCTCACCATTCAGACATTAAAAGGTGGAACCATCAGATCTCATATTCTTATGTATCCGGAAAATATCTCCATGATAATTGTTATGCGTCTTCAAGAGATGAATATCCCATGCTGATCTATCTTAAAGACATTCAAGAATTTGTTTCTTAGTGATGACACTCTAAGCGGGATTAAGGTAGAGTTTATACAAGAATCCAAAAGTGTGGAAGAAATTTCATTCCAGAACAAAGGTGAAGTTATGGAATATTCAATATTAGTACCTAAGAAAAGGAAACATGAAGAACCAAGCTTGCCAATACCTGTTCCGGATGTCCCAGTATCATCACCTCCTCCTACAAAGAAACTGAAAGCGTATTCTAATGCAACAATTGAAAAGTGGAGAGAAATTGTAGCTACTAGAAAAGAAGGAGATCCTTCATTTGTCTTAAATCTTAAATAGGATAATGCATTAAAAATCAAGCAACTTGAAAATCTTGAGAATGAAAAGAAGAATAAAATCTTGAAGAATAAATACGTGGAATCTCAAGTGTGTCAGTCCCTTTTAAAATTTATAGAAAAGAAATATCATAATGTTCCTGAACCTCAACGTGTTCATAAGAAATTGTCTATCACTTTGACAGTCCAGAAATCCAAGAAAGATCTATCTTCGGTAGAACCTGTTAAAGAAATAGAAGATCAGATAGTTCATGAAGACTATGATGATGTTATAAGAGAATTAGAAGATTACATTGGAACTCCTTCGAGTTTGTTCTCTAAATCTATTTTTGAAGAACAAGATGAAGAAGAAATGGAAGAATAAGTGGAAGTTGAAGATGAATAACAAGATGGAGATTAAATAGAAGAAGAAGAGAAAGAAGATGTTGATCAACAAGGTAGAGAAGAGGAATAAATTCAGGAATAACAAAGGCAAGAAGGAACTCAAGAATAAGAGTTTCAAGAACAAGAATATGAACAGGACGATCATGATGTCATCCAATTATCTGATGAACAATCTCTAGTTCGACATCCTATCAAAGGAAAAAGTGTTTTGGTTTCCTCATCTGATAAGGAAACTCCTCAAAAGTATTCTAACAGAATAGATAAACTATCTTCCTTAACTCCAAGAAGAGGTGAGAAAGGTAAAGATTTTTTAGGCTCAGAATCCTCATCATCTATTGAACATGAATTTTTCAAGCTATCTTTAAGAAAGTTAGTCAGCACCATTCCGGTTCTTGAAAATATAGATTCTCGGAGTCAAATGATGCATGAAACCCTAAATCAAAGGATAGAATCAACCAATATTCTTTTGGACATGGTGGTCATGCAAGAAGAAAATTTCAGAAATCTATTGATTGATTAAAAATATTAGAAGGTTACTTGTAAGAGAGTCTGTAATTGAACCAAAACCATCAATGATGAGCTTAGGCAGTTTAGGGAATTCATGGATTCGATAAATGGAGCTTTTAATACATGGGAAAACGACTTCAACAAGGTCAAGGCATCAATCTTTGAGAAGGTTAGTCAACTCAATTCTGTTTCCTAATATGTATGCAGTGAGAAGGAAGTTACATCCGAGTTAGTGAAAAAGGTGGCCGCTCAGGAAGAGTTTATCAAGAAACATGATGATATAATCAAAGATCAAGAAGAAAGGATCATTTACTTAGAAAATAAGAACCAAGATCAGCAGATATTGCAGAAGAAGCTTCAATAAGATCATAAGGAAGTCAAGAAACATAATGCATTGATAAAGAAAATGTTGTCTGATCAAAAGAACGATGAATGATTTTCTTTACATTCTAATGTTTTGTTGTAATAGAATCCTTATTTCTAAAATTTCCTGAAGAGTTTTCTTGGATCTCTTTATTTTGTTTTCGAATGTATGTTTTCTTAAACTTATAGGTAAATATTACACTTCTCCATTCCTTTTTGAAAATCACAAAGGGGTACAATTTATTTAAAGGAAGAATTTAATGAAGACTCCAAGGTGGAGAATCTATTGAGAGGGAGTATGGTAAGAAAAGATAATGTCTAATAAAGGCGAAGTTTCTTTTAAGAATAAATTTCTATCTAAGGAGAAGTCTTTTTAAAAAACTAGAGATCAAGAATACAATCATTGGGAAACATAACCTAAGGAGGAGTTAGTCGTATTCATCCCAAATCTATTAAGGGGGAGATAAGTTTTTCATACTTGTTTATCTAAGTCAATATATTCTTCCTTAACAAAGTTGTTTGTGCTTTCCAAAAAGGGGGATATTTTTTAGTCAATAAGGTTATTTTATGAATTCCCCATTTCTTATGGTTTTATGTTTTGAAAATCACAAACACGTTTTTCTTATGTTCTGTATTTTTTTCTTAGGATCCTATTTTTCATTCTATTACACTTACAGGTATGTCATTATGATTTGTCATTCTGTTACACTTAGAGATTTATCATTACGATTTGTCATTCTGTTACACTTATAGATATATTATTACAATATTTCATTATATTATACTTACATATGTATCATTCCAATATTTCATTCTGTTTTTATGATACCAAATCCGGTTGAAAAGTTATTCTTTTTTTATGATACCAAATCCGGTGCAAAAGTGATTCTGTTTTTATGATACCGAATCCTATGGAAAATTGATACTATTTTTATGATACCGAATCCAGTGCGAAAGTGATTCTATTTTATGATTCTGATTCTAGGGAAAAAGTCTCACCGATTTTATGATTCGGATTTAGGTGCACAAGTCACATCGATCTTATCATTCTAATTCTAGTAAAAATGTGATACCATTTTCACAATCCGATTTACTTTTCCCTAAGAATTTGTTTTCTTGATAATGTTAAAGTTATTTAATGTATCATTTCAATTTTATCAGATTCTAATATTCCTTATACATTTATCTTTAACTAAACATCATTTCTTATATTTGAAATGATGTCCTATAATCTGTTACAAACTAACCATTGTATGTATGACACGTGTCCAGGTCCTTCTAAAATATAAGGAAAATATGACCGTTGGAGTGGAGTCGACCGTTGGAAATTTTTTTCCTATAAATAAAAGTCCATTTGAATGAGAAAAAAAACGTTGACTTGAACTTCGATGTAGATAGTGGATGAACATGATGAATGTGAAAACGAAGTGAATTTGTATCTAGAGATAAATTCTCTTTCAACTCTAATTGCTTCGTGTGGATGTCGTGAACAACTTGTTCGGGCATGAACAACATGTTCAGACTTGATTTTTGTATACTTCGATCATTCTAGTCATGTGATTCTGGATTTGGAAGACAGAGGTTCCAATTTCCTTCTAAATCGAGGGCTTTTGGGGATAACAAGATAGATATCGATCTTCGGATTGAGGGCTTACCTGGGTTTGGGTAAGACAGACTTTCTTGAAAGTATAAATCAAAGATACTTTATCCAAGGTTGTTGGATACCCTTATCATTGGGTTAAAAGAATCTTGTTCTAACTTTTATTATATTTCAAGTTGTTTTTATTCTGCTGCAATCTTAACTTTGTTGAAGTTAGAAAGTATTACTTTCTTATACTTTCTAATTCCGTTACACTTATTGTATTAAAGATTCAATACACTTTAAAGTAGAAACCTTCAATAAAATATTTCTTAAGTTTTTATCTTAAGGTTTTAAAGTTTAAGAAAAGGTTTCTTTAAGAGGTTTTGTGAATGGTTTTTTATCTTTATTAAAACAAGTTTTCTTAAAGGTAAAAGCTAACCTAACGAAACAGATTTCTGTATGGTTAAGAAACTTTTCTTAAGAATGTTTTATATCAACATTAAAGGCTCCAAATTAATTTTTAAAGTATAAAATTCACCCCCTCTTGTATTTTAGTATCTCATTTTACATATTAGATCCTACTAGAGTGTGGGTGGAAGCACACTACTTTTATCAATGAATAGAGGGAATTTTTTTCAAATATATTCTGAGTAGAGGGGTATGTATAGAATCACATGGGAGTTTTGTGGATTGGAATATGAATTATTTTGACACATGTATTATTAGATATACAACCATGAAAATTTATTATATAAGGTATACATATTTGACGTCTTGATGCTTGTTATACTCAAAGGTTCCTCGATCTTGTGAGACAAATAGTCTCAGGCATCCCTCCCCATTGGCCAAAGGTTGATAACTAGTAGCAACGTAATATGATGTGTATTTTGGAGATAAATACCTCATTAAAGAGTGGATAAAAAATATAATAACATATAAATAGATAATTAAATAT
Source organism: Viscum album (assembly GCA_963277665.1). Taxonomy (NCBI): domain Eukaryota; kingdom Viridiplantae; phylum Streptophyta; class Magnoliopsida; order Santalales; family Viscaceae; genus Viscum; species Viscum album. The sequence continues at coordinate 1,832,091 of CAUJRU010000019.1, read as the reverse complement.
AATATTAAAAAAATACAGGTGAATAAAAGATAAACATCCAAGGTGAATATAATTACCACAAGAAGGAGTCTGAATCATATTCAAAATGAAAATGATATAATGTAATGTATCTAAAAATTATAAAACATGAATACATGGAATTAGGAAATATATTTTATACGACAATAAAAAATAATAATAAAACTACTCAGTTTCCCAACAACTACCCCATTCAACTATTACCAAACTCCATCCTAATAAAGAAATAAATTCATGTTTCTGAAGTTGGAAACTTCACTATACCAACTTGTGCATACATATAATCTTTTTGGGATCCATTGGTGTTCTAGATTAGGTATGAGATAAATTTAAAAAGGCCACCACCAATGTATTATATACAATCTAGTGTGTGAATATAAAATGAAAGAGTGTGGAGGTATATATAAATGTAAATAAATTTCAAAATAGTAACTCTTTCCTTCTACAACCTCTACTGGTGTCTGTACATGTAATAATTTTTTTATGTCCATTTTTATAATAACGGACAACCATAATGTATCTAATAGATATAATTATAGAAGATCCATGATGTAAATAATTCATCCTTAAATGAAAAACAATGAAAGTGTATCCTAGGTAATAACCAGGGAATCCTTAAACTAAGTGTTTGAAAAAACACATTATATTAACATACAATCTATCAAATGAGGTTTGAGTGTAATCCAAGGGGAATTTCCCTTGTAATTATGATGTATATTATTCTAACATAGTCTAAGGATCTCATCCATGGTATGTATAGTGTAATCATGAAATGGCCTAGTGGGATGTATCCATGGTGCCATGTATCTGATGTCATCGAGTTGAATGAAAGGATTTCATCCCAGGATTCCTAATATTCAAAAACATAGTAAATTGATCCTACAACATACTTCTATACATCCACTAGTAGACAAGGACCATGATCCATGATTGGTATCTCCCTTGGAAATCGGCTCCTTGAATCAGAATGGTGTTATCTGAGTAATCAAGGGATTACCTCGAGATTCCAAGGTTGTATCTAGTCTGACCACATATATAGACGTGAAAATACCCATATACGATAGGTATATTATACATATATCATTCATTAATTTAATTCCTTGAAATACTCATGCACTTTTTTAATTCAATTGGATCATTCCATTACCTTTCATTAATGAAACGTGGTATATCAAGGAAATGAAACCATCCATCACATTATTTAAATTATCATGTATTAGTTTCATCCCTTTACCATTCATAGTCATGATAAGGCGAGCAATGTAAACAAGACTAATTACCATTAAAATAAAATTTCCTTGTTCATCTGATATAAATAAATATAATTTCCATTTAACAACATAATTATTAATTTATTAATTTAAAAAACATACCAAATAATGGTCATGTGATATTTTATAAGTTCAATAAATTAACATTTAATTTTATTTATTTAAATAATCACCTTAATTATGTCCAATTATAGATCACCTGATCAATGGAATAGGTAACCCCAACATGGGTAACAAATGCATAAATGGTTTACACCTTACTTGGGGTGAATGGTGTTGTGTACATAACCTCAAATTATGTGATGATCATATATAGATTGAGTTCTAGAACTCCAGTTCAGTTATTTTAAGAATTCCATATGAATTTGGTATGAAATTCACTATGATATCGGAATATCCAAAAAAATGACGGTTAATAAAGTGGAGATAGATGACGTATGAGACATATACCACCTACCTAAATCATATTAAACTCTCCTCGTTAATTATTTACACTTAGTTTAGCATAGATTGGGAAAAAAATGGATGAATAAATCAACACCATGTTAATAGGGAATATCAGTCTGCATCAAAATACCATAATTGAGAGGGGGGAAATGATTAACTAAGACTACGTATTTTAGATAATCGGTAGAGGAATTCGATAAAACCAACAAAATTTGAATTAGATATTGAACAATTATGATATCAAAGAAACTAGTATATGCCAAGGTGGCAGCCCATTATGAATTTGGGGATCCTATTCCACATGAAATGGTAGAAATAAGAGGGGTGTGTATTTAAAAGAATTTAAATTTGGAATGGTCATTTTACGCAAAATTATGGTTCACATGGTTTTTCCAAATGGTTGGCCAAACTATGCGCCAATAGTGTATAAGACATTGTCCATGGATGGAACATGCACGGTTATACTACATGGTTTAAGAAACCATTCACCATCCATGCAATATGGATTTGATAAAAAATTGAAGACTATCTACATGGGTGTGTTGCCCTCGGCACAGAGTTTGGTAAAGACATTTGTCATGATTTTCTATCTGAAATTATCCTAGTGGATATAGAAAAATTTTCAGGCTGGATGATATTGTTTCCAAAAACTGTGTGGCCAAGTTATTTCTTCCACCGGTTGGGCTATCAATATTTGAATAGGCCCTAGAACTACCCCCCCCCCCACAAAATCAATGATCTCACTAGAAATACATAATAGCTACAAAATAAGGAATTAGATCAAAATTTAATGGATCTACACCTTATTGAATACTAGGGTTCTTATATTCTCCCCATATAAATGAACACACCATAGAGTTCCCTTCTATGTTTGTCAAAATGCTATCTGAGAAAAATATAGTCACTAAGAATGTAAATTAGCCTCCCACTCCAAAGTCTCATCCTATCTAAGGAATTGATTCCATATCTCCTATAATAATGGGATAGTCCAGCCTCATAAATCCTTTATTCTCTATTCAAATATACCTATAGGATACTTCAAATATGATAAATTTTAATCTAACTCATCCTCCATAGGATAAAAAGTATGACACTTGTTAGTTTGATAATAGTGAAGATATGGGATTTTGAATATGTCATACATGGAATAATACCTATGAGGGAATAAAAATTGATTGGCTACCTGCCTCACCCTATATATAATATTAAATGACTGAACATTATGATTCAACAGATTCTCTTCCCTCTGTGTCCACATATTCTTTTGTCTAGGATATACTTCTATGAAAATTATACCCCATCGTCAAACTATAAAGGTCGTCAATGTAAATCGACATATGAGTTCTTCATAGACTGAGAAATATACATATTCTTCCCAGTCAGCTGAACCTAATCCAATGTCTCCTACATGAGATGAGGACCAATAATCACAACGTCTCTTTTCTAGAACCTATTCATGGGTTTATGACATAACTTACCATAAAAGGCATTATACATAGCCATCTTAATTTTCTCCTGAGATATATTATTGTAGGTGTACTGAATGCAAGGGATATTCCAACACAATGGAAAGCTGAAAGAAAATATGCATTCCTAGAGAATTTCCCCCAAACTTGTATCATCTGTTCTGACTCTCTGTATGTCTAATTGTGAAATGATGTGTTCAAAAGGTCCTACGTACCTATAAATCCATATAACCTCTGCTATAACATTGATGTGGAATGGGAATTCATATATAAAAATATAGTATTATTGACCTCATGTAGTAATATAATATCATAGACATGTAGTTTTCACATCCCAACAATTGAGAATGTATCTAGGATAGGAAGTAATCATGCTCCTTCAATCATTCGATCCATGACTACTAAAACCACATTACTAGGTTGAGGATACCCTAATATGGTTACTATAAAATCTATCACTACATGTGCCCATTTCAATTATAGTACTGGTAACATCTGTAATAATCAAGAATCTCTATGGTGCTCCACCATCTCCAGTTTATAGGTGGAACACCTAGTGATAAAACTAGTTTATCCTATTTTTCATCAATTTCCACCAATACTGGCATCACATATCTCTATACATCATGGAGAAGCATGGATGAACTACCCACTGAGAAGCTTAGGATGCTAACATTTGTTCCCATCTCATATTTTTTGGAATCCAAATATTTCTATGAATACAAATTATTTCATCACAATCAACAAACCAATCTTGAGATAGTTCATCCCAAATAAAAACACTCTCGGAGAACCAATCCCTCATGATCTTAGTGAAACCTACCATTCACCCCATCAAGTATTGTATTTTTAACTATCAATTCAATAAGATAGAACTACTCATGACTGTCATTAAACTCAACATGATTCATAGAAAGTGGATCCATAAACTTCTATTTATCAACGTATTCCTTTACGGATTGTGTGTGGTTTTTTCAACTCAGTGCATCAGCTACTGCATAGCACATTCCAAGAATATATACAAATTCAAAGTCAATGTACTGGTGCAAATTGACAAATATTCAGTTTCTATGATTAAAATCATGCTTTGATAATATATATTTGAGGCTCATGTGTCCTGTATAGACAAAAAAGTTTTCATCCATAAGATAGAGACTCTAGCAGTGTAAGACATGTACAAATGTTGCATGATCAAGGTTAAGAGTTGGTTAATTAATCTTGGGAGGTCTCACCTAGAGATACGTGTGTGTAACCACACTATCCTCTTACATTAGTACTACCCTTAGATTTATTCCTAATGCATCATAGGAAACTCTATATCCACTTCCATGCTCTATATGAATTAGAATTGGTGCTGAAGTAAGATTTCAATTCAGATATTGAAGGGCATTCTCACACTCTTTTGACCACATGACCATCACACACTTCATTATTAGACCAGTCAGAGGGGCATCAATTTGTGATAGATCTAATTTTAATTTCATGTAATATCCATCCAGACCCACCAAACTCTTTATATTAAACAAAATCATGGGATTTTCCTTGGAAACCTATCACTCACTTTTTCAATCTCTACTGATACTCTGTATTTTGAGATAATATGGCCCAATAAGTGAACTTTGAAGATCCTTAAGCGGTAAATATCAAGATTGGCATGAATATTATTCTCTATCATTTTATTAAAATAGATCTAATGTTTTTTTCATGGTCTCTATGAGTATAATAATACACCAAGATTCCATCCATGAAAACTATGAAAAAAAGTTCACATAGGGGTGTAAAACACTATTCATTAATGAAGTAAAAGCTGAGGAAGCATTCACAAGACCAAATGGTGTAATGAGATACTCATAAAAACTATACTGGATTTAGAAATCCATATGTGGTGTATAAGATGATATGACTTTCTTCTTATGATAGTATGATCTTAGGTCGATCATTGGGAATACCCTAGCTCCTCAGAGCTGGTCAAAACGATCATTTATTCAATGTAAGGGATAGCTGTTCTGAACTATAATATGGTCAACTATTGTTAATTCACACATAGAATAAGGGAATATTTTGTATTCTTAATAAAAATATTGGTTGAACCCCAAGAGTAAGTACTTGGTTAGATAAAACCATTATACTCTAGATCATCCAATTATTTCTTGAGCTCCATGAGCTATGTAAGTTCGATCCTATAAGGAGGAATAGACACTAGAGACACTCCATTAATGAGCTCTATCATATACATAACCACTATTTCTTAAGGTAATCAAGAAATAATATTAGGAATGACATCCATAAAATGATATACTATGGGAGTAAATTCAGTCAGATATATTCCATGCTCCTCCATGTGAAGACTACCAATTTGGGTAGTCACTCCACCTAGCCCATGATGATCTAGTCCTTCTCTACATGCCTAGATATTCGACTCACCCTTGTTGACATAACGTTCACCCTCATTGATTAAAATGACACCCTACAGTGATAGTAGTCCACATATATGTTAAATGGAAGTAGACAGTCCAACCCACTAATGACATAGTAGCTCACCATCTCATGTATGAAGAGGTCCCATAAGAAGGGATAACTTCCCACCTCTAGTGAGAATCCATACTTTTTCATATACCCTCTTACTTCACTCCGAATAGCGTATCTAGGATCATCACACCATAATATTACCAAAATTTATATCCTGAAAATTTCTATAATTGATAAAGAGATAAATGAGTGAGATGAACTGGTATCGAAAAAGGATGATACAATAGTAGAGGATATTACAATAGTTCCCCAACATCTAGATATTCCTAAAATCTTATTCTCGAGTATCTACTGTATGGAAAGAAACAAAAGAGATATAAGGCCTTATATAATAGCTGGACTACCCTAAGTATATCTTCTCTACTAGTGCTGATAATCAGAAGTGTGGCTACTGCACCTATGCGCTCCTCTTACGACAGTCCTACCGATGCTACTCCAACTACCTGCATGAAATGGAACAATTTATCCTTCCCCTATGACTAGAGATGTTGTTGATCCTCTTATATTGTAATATGATGGAAATTCAATGAATGAATCCATAATGATTCCCCATACAGTCACTAGAAAGACACCCAATAGGGTCTATATCACATTGGGGCTTCATATTCCCCTCCCTTCGACACTGATGGCATATAACAAAGCTTCCATAATTAATGATATTCCCTCCAATACTCTGAGAAAACACCTCAATTCAATACTTACTACAAAAAATGAACTACATCCCTACCTCGAAACTGAACCACTATAACCTGTACTATCAAATTATCTCAAATTTATCTTAGTAATAAGATCCTAAATAAAAATACCAGAAAAATTAGTTAGTTCAATTCCATTCACCTATAAGCCTATGTAATACATGATCCAATACCCAATATATCAAGATCTCAATATCTCATCATCAGATACAATAAGTGAAATGCATCAAAACTCAATATAACATGTTGAATAGTCTATAATAGACATAGCACCATCCTCCATGTTCATCAACTCTATGGATTAATACCCTCTCCACGTATGAATGAAAATGTAATCATAGAATGAATTATGGATGTCCTCCTATAATATTCTCTAATGAATTGTAACACCCCGAGATTTTATGAGATATATTCTTTTTAATTTCTTTCATATATTCTATTTTATGCTACACCATGATTATCTTTTCCTATATACAACACCATATTAGCTTGCAGTATACGCAACCTTGACTTGGCTTGCATTACACGCAATCACGGCCTTCCTCGATAGCGTGTGTTGTACGCAATATCAGGTTTCAATAAAGAATGATATATGATTATAATATTATTATAAACTAGACGTTATGAATAATAGTAATTACATTTTGAATTTTATCACATTATAATTCATCTTACACATTTTATAGAACATGGTATGAGAACAAAATAAATTTTTCGAGTAAAATAAGTATTTTTAAAAAAATGCAGTTTTGTCGCCTTTTGATGGAGCACCCACATTAAATCTAGTTTTTTACATGTTTATAAGTTAAATTTGACAAAATAAAATTCTTCTTTTTAATCATGATATAAAAATTTACTTTGGATAAATTTTTGATAGTTTTCTGATAAGTTTCTTATTTTGATGAATAGCATATATACGTTAATGTTTAATTAAAAACAACTTTTTTCATCGAGATAATTTATATGGTTAAATTATATTATTTAAGGGTTTTAAAGTATAAAGATAATATATTTTTACCATTTAATATAATGTATGTCATTATCATTGATTTTACATTGAATTCATAAGTAAAATCATTTCAATCTTTTGCAATGTTTAAACTTTTAAAACTCATTTTCTTAACAACGGGATTAATTGTAAATTAATTTATGCACCTTTTGTGATTTCAATCTGGAAAAATGGATTCCATATTTTTAATAATTATGTCCAAATTAGGTTAATAAGTAAATTTTTATTTTTAGTCGTTATGAATAGTAACTACGGTAAATTTTATTTACCATAGTTAAAGGTAAATCGGGTAATTAAGTATAAATATAATATTATAAAATCACCCTAACACTTGTCCTAATATAATTGAATGATTATATTTTACCCTATATCATACTTGGGTCGAAATGGAATCTAATGGAACCCACTTGCATTTGATTTAAGTCCTTTTATATATTTTATTTAAAGGAAAGTGAAATGTCTCACTCAAACTTGAATAATTAGATTATTGTTAATATAATGTAATAAATAATATAAATTTGATTATAAATACTCATTAGAAATCTAAAACGGTTTTATTTATTAGGGTAATTTAATCTTAATTTTTACAAAATATTTAATTACCATAATAGCTTATACATTAATGATGAAGAAATTATTTATTTAGTGAAAAATCAATAATATATTTTTTATTAAAAATAACAATTCTTGTCAAAAGCACCATAAAAATGGCCAAATAGTATTGGTCGACTATATCTATACCCTAAGCATCCAAGGGTAGATTTTTGGACCATTTGGAGCATTATAAAACCGACTTGGAAATTTATATTATTTTATTTTAAATGATGTCAAAGATGTCACCTTCATAATTTAATAAATATAAAAATTTAAATGTGGTGATTTAAGATGATAAATTTGAGTAAAAATATTATTAGGAATGTTATTATATTTATCTTCATTATAGTATTTTAATTTTAATTTTTATGCAACAAATAAGTATACTAAATAATTATACAAAAATGTTGTAGAAATTATTTTATTTAGAGATATACCAAATAAATGGTTTTAAAAATATTAAAATAAATAATATATGAACAAACTAATGTTGCCCGATATTGTTTTGATGAATATGACATTTTAGAAATCTATTATATATTTTTTTCGAACATATCTTCAGTGTGTTATTTATTAAAATTCAAATAATGAATAGTTTCAAAATTTACACTATGGATATTTTATGAAAATAACATATTATTAAATTATTTAAAAATCACCAAAATATTTAAAAACTACAATTTGTAAATTATATGGTCTAAAAGGTTATAAATTATCCAATTAAGGGAAATTGAAAAAATTAAAGTATATATTTATAACAATTTAAAATTTAGAATTTTATTACCACACATAAAATTAAATAGATTAAATAATGATAAATCAAGTTGACAGGGTTTAAAAGAAATATAAAACATGTCTAAATATTCTTGGTTGATGATATTACTACCCTATGTCATCTAATATTCTAATTGAGTCATTTTTGTAGGTTTTTAAGTAGGGTTTTATTTTATTATTATTTAATATTTTTATGTTTTTTCTAAGATGCCCCTCTCCTCCCTTATAAAAGGGAAACTCCTCCCTCTTCTCTTTACCCAATTTTGAGCCTTCAAGCTCGGTCAACCCCTACACATTTCACTTCTACACTTCCATAGAAACCTACTAGAGGACCTGGTTGTAACACCCCAGGTAAATAAAGAATATGACATTTTCATATTTATCCATATTTTTGAATAAAATATTAACATGTCTTTAAAGGGGAAGTTATGCTCGATGGCGTACCCAACACGCAACAACGAGTTTCTTGTGAATCTTACGTTGCACTCTAATAATAAAATAATATTATTTTAAATGGTAGTTAACATGTAGTCGTTGTATTGGTGGGAATGGATAGAAATAACTAAAATATTATTATATATGTTTTTAAATGTTTTTACATTTATCCAATAAAATATAAAGGCTTAAAATACGGAAAGAATTCAATTTTAGGTGTATATGCCCTAGTTTTCACTAAAGGTTTACATATCGCCTTTTGATGGTGAACCATCATTAAATATAGTTTTGTTCACTCTTATACAATCTATTAGACCAAATAAAACTCTTCTTTAGAATCGGGACATCAAAATTTACTTTGTGTAAATTTTTGGTATCTTTCTGATAAAGTTCATTTTTAATGAATAATGTAAAATGTTGTATTTTAATTAAAAACCTCTTTTTAATATAATTTATTTATATGATTAGATTATCTTTTGAATTGGTTTTAAAGTGAAATTAGAATATATTTTTACCATTAAATCCAATAGTGGTCTTTGGAATTAATTTCACTTTGAAATTAGACTTAAACTAGTGTCAATCTTTTGATACTTATTGTTTCATAAAAACACGCTATTTGCTCTGACCGCGGGAATTAATTATTAAATTAAATAATGTGAATTATCTGTTTTGAATTTTGTAATATAGAATTCATTTTTTAATTCGGAATATCAAATATATCTTAGGGTGAATTTTTGGGATTTTTCTGAAAAACTTCAATTTTTGATGAATAGTGAAACCACTAAGTTGTACTTATAAAAACTGATTTTTCGTTTAAATGAAATTTTACCACTTCTGTGTTTTGAATTTCAAAAATCCGACATACATGGTTTTCATTAAGAAGTAAAATGTGGTTCAATGAGATTAAAATAATTTTTTTGGTGAATAGTAACTTTTAAGTTCTTAATCGCGATTAGAAGTAATTAGTGTAGTTTAAGGTAAGAATAATGTTTTAATAAAATGAAATAACCTAGACACATGTACTACCCTCATTGGATGTGTCATGGCCGACCAAGAAAATCCATGGGTCAACTTGGGGACCCCATGGAGCCACTTTGGTTGGAAAATGACATAAATACCTTTTTATTTAATGTTAAAGTAAAAATGACACAAACATGAGATGTTTTACTAAAACAATTTTTACATGGGGTTATACAAGTCATATTTTTTACTATAAAAAGTCATTAGAAAGGTAAAACGATTTAATAAATCATAGTATTTTTTTATAATTTTTAGACGTTAAATAATTTAAATTATTTATGACATCATGATAATGCAGTGATGACCTCATTAGTTAACGATTTAAATAAAATGGAAAGATAATGTAATATATAAGACCTACACATGTCCAAAACTTATTGGATGAGTGGATTTCAAACCCTTATCACCTTATAATCAAATTATATCAATGTGGGGCCTCTTTAATCCGAATACCATTTTAAAATAAAGTGACTTTTCTTTACTTTCCAAGAGTGCCCCTCCTCTCCTCTTATAAAAGGCCCCCACCTCTACCTCCTTACCCACACTCCCAAAGCCTTTGTCTCGGCCAACCCCTGCCCATATTGTCTCTCCCCTTCCCTCTTTTACTCCTCGAAGCCTCACTATGGGAAGAAGTCTTCCCAAGGAAGCCTTTGAGCTCAAACAAAGGGAGTTACCCAATTTTAAGGTAATGTCTTCGCATGTGTCCTTTTGTTTTATTTTGCTTCTCCAACCCCCTAAACTCTTTTTATTCATTTATTTTGTAACAAATACAGTATCTTCAATATTCTAGGATGTTTTTATAGGATGTATTCGAGCTCCACTTACACACACCTACATCTAATGGTTAATGAACTTACTGTTTCCGTGGATGGAGAATTTCGGCCTCCCGAAACGATGATTGTTCAACATTCTTCTAACACATTCAAAGGTGGACATTAAGATGACACTATATTTATATATTATATCTAACATGTTTATATTTTACTTAATCTTTTGTATTTTTCAGTTATGGCATACCTTTATGGTTTCCATTATGGTTAAACGCGATATCTTCATTTAAGGAAGTACAGAGTACCGCCCCCTCAAAGTGATTTGATTCGTTAATACCATATGTGGTACGTATAAAGGATATATTTAATGATATTATATATGATACCATACTGGAATTAAAATACTATTATGTATCATTATGTTTTAATTCCATTAAATATGAAATAGAAATGGAAGTGGCGTTCATGTGTACGTACGGCTTACCGTCTCCATGAACGGTACATTTCATTTCTTATCTCAAAATGTTATGTAATATTATAAGTACATATATATAATGGATATATATGTAATATATTACATATAAATTATAGATATCATTCTGTAATTATAACATATATATATATCTCTCTCATTTTGTTTTAATTCCATTAATATGACAAAAAAATGAAAGTAGTGTTCATGCGTACGTACGTCCTACCATCTCCATGAACAGTGCTTTTCGTTTTTTATCTCCAAATTATATGGAATAGTATAAAATTAATATTTAATGGATATATATGATATTTTAATCATTAATACTATTCTGGAAATTATTTACTTATAACTACATGGGAAATCATTTTTCAAACAAGTTCATTTTTGACACATGTACCAAACATCAGCAAAAACGTCCGATATGAACTAACATTATTAAAAAATTATTATAACATTATAATATGTAATATGAACTGAATAATAATCTCTAAATTAGGTACTTAGGCAATTATTAATTGACCAAAGTTTATTATTCAGGAATATAAAGAAACGAACAAGACAAGTTGGACATGAGGTAAGGGATCCAACACCTCTCTTTCTTTTTAAGTACACTCTTTTATGTCATTCCATTTATGCTCATATTTCTTATGATTGGGATGTTCTATTATATTAATCCTACTGTAATTATTATTTTAATATGATGAGAGACCCTATTTCCTCTCATCAATCCATTTTGGAAGTTTTGAGTGGCGTCGTTAGGCTGTGGAATTTTCGTAAGAGATCTAACCTCTCTCTTTCTTTTTAAGTTCTATCCTTTATGTCACTTCTTTTAAGATCCTATTTGTTATGATGGGGGATTTTCTTTTATATTACTCTTTTTGTAAACTTTATTTTGATATGATGAGAGACCCTATTTCCTCTCATCAATCCATTTTGGATGTTTTAAGTGGCACCGTTAGGCTGCCGAGTTTTCGTAAGGGATTTTTCATCTCACGTTTATTCCCGTGAGATTTATGCGACATTTGCCGCAATTTCCTTTGAGTGGTGTATGTACTGTCCAATATTTTACTCATTGTTTAATATAATTTCATTTATGAGTATTTACATCAATTTTGTATTGTCATTCTTTCACGGGGTGTATGTGTCGAAAGATACCCATGTCGGTAAGGGAACCTTTCACCCTCCTCTTTTTAAAAGATTTATTTTGTTATGTCTTTTAATTCACATACTATTATGTTGGGATATGTCCTTATATATCCTTATTGATTTAAATTTTATGTCCATGTGATTAGATACCCTTTTTATCTCCCATCAACTCATTTTCTGAATGTTGTAGTGACGCCGTTAGGCTGTCAAATTTTTGAAAGGGAACTTCTTATCCCAAATTTGATTCGTTGGGATAAAAATTTAGTCCTTGAATATGTCGTTATATGAATATGTGTGAATATCCTCTTATTGTTTTTCACTTAATTTCCACTTATATTTGGTGTATTCGTTTGTCACACATAATTATGTAATTGATTTATCCTTAAACCAAGGATACCGTCTTTGTAAGGGAATTCATCTCAATCTCCTTTCATTGAGGCATATTTTGTTTTATACACAACTTTCTTTTATACGGTGTATAAACCCCTTTGACTTTTACGTTTACCCAAAATGAATCTTTTTATATGAAGCATTTTACAAAACGACAAAAGGGAATGTTTTTGTCATACGTATGCGGCGACAATGACTTCTCCGCCGCCATGACCATTATTTGAGTTTCGGCTTCCTCTACAATCCATACCTTCTTTTTAAAAGAAAAATAAATACCATGTTTTACCTTTATTTTATTTTGGTATTGAAAATGGTTTTCATAAGGTCTTTTATATCAATGTGTTTTATTGATATCTTGTGATTGAAATGTGGAAATGTTATGTTTCCTTTATGCATGTTTTATGTGATATGATTATGTTATGGTTCTTGGGCATTGTTATGAAGAACGGGTGGTTCCATGATAAAATAAGGGCGGGTGAGCCCGATATATCTCTCCAATGCATTGGGTAACGCGAAGGAGTGAAACGTTAAGGTTTCTCCGAAGATATTTAGGGAATATACTGTGATGGGTATTCCAAACGTAACCAAGAGGGTTAATCTCTACGTAAGAATGTTATGAATGCCTCAAGTTACCTTTATGTCATATGATTTCTATTATTTATTCATGATTTTATGAGGTTTGTTAAAGTGCTTATGTTTTATGGGTAAATTATGATTTCAATCATATGTATACATGTACTCATGTTTCCTTTCCATATTTTTATATCCCTTACTGAGATTTTTATGCTCATCCCAAGTTTTTGAAATGTTTTTCATAGGTCAAGGGAAGGGTACATGATGTGATGATAGTGTCAAGGATGTGTCAAGAAAGAATCCATGTTTTATTTTAAATATGTTTTCGTTGATGGGAAGAATGAATACTGCCTTTTATGTAACCACTTTGTTTAAATGTGGAATGTAATGCAAGTTTCATGATCTAATTCTCTAAAACTCTAAACCTGAAAAGATCCTCAATGTTTAATCTTGTAATAACTCAAGATTAAGTAAGGTTTAAGGCTGGGGCCTTATAGTTGGTATCAGAGGTCGGTTTAGATAACTTTAGAGGTTAGGGTATTCTCTAAGCACAAGTGACATTACCATAATGGTTAGGATTTCAGAAAGAGTCCTAGTTTTAGATAAAGTGAATCAGTAAGTATATCTTAGTGTTTATCTTCCTCATTAGTACATGATGGTTATGTTGATATACTCACACTGACCTTTTTGGTTTTAGTAAATGGCTGGATCTAGCAGGCACCAAAGTGACAATGGATTTGAAGGAAACTGTGGTGGTTCTCTGATTAAGAGAATGGATGAGATGGGGGATTCAATGAGGAATCTCATGGTTGTTCTAAACCAACTATCAAGGAGTCATGATCAACCACTTCAACCTTGGTGAGTTCTCTAATGCATCATGTACGAGATGGCCAACTCGATGTGGAAATTCAGGTAATAATTATTAAGGTAACCATTAGGGTTTATATGATCCTTACTTTTTAGGTAATTATGGGTTACTCTATGATATAATGGAAAATTAATGGAATGAGATAAACATGAGGTTAAAATATGTTATGATAATTTTTGAAGATTTTATCTCGTTTTGGGGGATGTTTTAAGAATTATATAGTTTTGGAAAAAGGACAAAACGCTGACCGTGTGACAACCCGTCGCGTCGGACAAAGCTGCGGGAATCAAACCCACAACCAATGTGCGACTAGTATTTATCGCCCTCCACTGGACTACGCGAAGTCCCTTGTCAGTTTGGGTGATTCTTTTTAGTTATATGATTTTATGAATTAAGAGTAAGTTTATTTTGGGTTATTTATGAAAATGATTAACCTATCATGGAGGATATGTGATTAGGTTAATTACTTTTCAATACGAGACTTTATGAGCAACTGATGTTGTTTGGAGATAAATGTTACGATTTAACTTGGAAGAATATGTGACTAAATCCCTCAAATATTTAGGTTTCAATATTAGTTTGGTTTACTTTGAAGAATTTTATGGACAAATTGATTATAGAATGGTCCTCGTTGAACTTTGGGTTTTGTTGGACAAATTTTGGAGATTAAGAATAGATTATCTTTTTATAAAGGGTTATCATTTTCTGGATTATCTGATCTTGTACTAAAATTTTTGGTTTTGTTTTTGGTTAAAGTATAAATACATGGGAAGTATTTAGTTCTCTTTGGTGGATTAGGTGATTCTCTAGAAGTTGATTATAGTACTCTTAATGAGAACAAGTCTTCTTAAATACTCGTCTTTTGGAAAAAATATGAGTTTGATTAAGGAATGTAGTAAAAGTTGAAAGTCAACATGATAAGTGATTATGTTTCCTTATTAATAAATTCCTCAATAAAAAGTACCTTAAAACAAAATTATTTTCTATTAACTTTTCCTTCTGGGGAATCAAATACCATTTCACCCATCACAAGTTTGTGATTTTCTTGTGGTTAAATTTCTCCTAAACATCTTTTCTATCACTCTCCATCAGAACATGACCCTATGTTTTCTCCTCTATGTCCATGTTTTCATACTTGGAATCCTAGTCTGGGTTAACTCGGGTGACCTTTGTACTTTTCTTTCATTATTTTAAAGTGATTGTTTTACCAACTCTTGTTCCGATGTGGGACATTCAAGGATGTTTCCAAGCTCAATTTTAAAAATTGCGAGGATGCAATTCCCAAAAGGGGAAAAGGATGTAACACCCCAGGTAAATAAAGAATATGACATTTTCATATTTATCCATATTTTTGAATAAAATATTAATATGACTTTAAAGGGGATTCAATGCTCGATGGCGTACCCAACACGTAAAAACGAGTTTCTTGGGAATCTTACGTTGCACTCTAATAATAAAATAATAGTATTTTAAATGGTAGTTACCATGTACCCATTGTATTGGCGGTAATGGATAGAAATAACTAAAATATTATTATATATGTTTTTAAATGTTTTTACATTTATCCAATAAAAGATAAAGGCTTAAAATACGGAAAGAATTCAATTTTAGGCGTATATGCCCTAGTTTTCACTAAAGGATCACTTATCGCCTTTTGATGGAGAACCGTCATTAAATATAGTTTTTTAACTCTTATACATTCTATTGGACCAAATAAAACTATTCTTTAGAATCGGGACATCAAAATTTACTTTGTGTAAATTTTTGGTATCTTTCCGATAAAGTTCATTTTTTAATGAATAGTGTAAAATGTTGTATTTTAATTCAAAACCACTTTTTAATCTAATTTATTTATATGATTAGATTATCTTTTTAATTGATTTTAAAGTTAAATTAGATTATATTTTTACCATTAAATCCAATAGTGTTCGTTGGAATTAATTTCACTTTGAAATCAGACTTAAACTAGTGTCAATCTTTTGATACTTATTGTTTCATAAAAACACGCTATTTGCTCTGACCACGGGAATTAATTATTAAATTAATTAATGTGACTTATATGTTTTTAATTTTGTAAAATAGACTTCATTTTTGAATTCGGAATATCAAATATATCTTAGGGTGAATTTTTGGGATTTTTCTGAAAAACTTCAATTTTTGATGTATAGTGAAACCACTAAGTGGTACTTATAAAAACTGATTTTTTGTTTAAATGAAATTTTACCACTTCTGTGTTTTAAATTTCAAAAATCTGACATACATGGTTGTCATTAAGAAGTAAAATGTGGTTCAATGAGATTAAAATAATTTTTTGGGGGAATAGTAACTTTTAAGTTCTTAATCGTGATTAGAAGTAATTAATGTAGTTTAAGGTAAGAATAATGTTTTAATAAAATGAAATGACCTAGACACATGTCATACCCTCATTGGATGTGTCTTGGACGACCAAGACAATCCATGGGTCAACTTGGGGACCCCATTGAGCCACTTTGGTTGGAAAATGACATAAATACCTTTTTATTTAATGTTAAAGTAAAAATGACACAAACATGAGATTTTTTACTAAAAAATTTTTTACATGGGGTTATACAAGTAATATTTTTGACTATAAATATTAATTGGAAATATAAAATTATTTCCTACATCATAGTATTTTTTTATAATTTTTAGACGTTAAATAATTTAAATTATTTATGACATCATGATGATGCAGCGATGACCTCATTATTTAACTATTTAAATAAAATGGAAGGATAATGTAATATCTAAGACCTACACATGTACAAAACTTATTGGATGAGTTTATTTAGAACCCTTATCACCTTATAATATAATTATATCAATTTTGGACTTCTTTAATCCGAATAAAATTTTAAAATAAAGTGACTTTTCTTTACTTTCCAAGAGTGCCCCTCCTCTCCTCTTATAAA
The DNA here is from genome assembly GCA_963277665.1 of Viscum album. Classification (NCBI taxonomy): domain Eukaryota; kingdom Viridiplantae; phylum Streptophyta; class Magnoliopsida; order Santalales; family Viscaceae; genus Viscum; species Viscum album. The sequence continues at coordinate 1,814,681 of CAUJRU010000019.1, read as the reverse complement.
AGGCCCCCAACTCTACCTCCTTACCCACACTCCCAAAGCCTTTGGCTCGGCCAAAACCAGCCCAGTTTGTCTCTCCACTTCCCTCTCTTACTCCTTGAAGCCTCACACTGGGAAGAAGTCTTCCCAAGGAAGCCTTTGAGCTCAAACCAAAGGGAGTTACTCGATTTTAAGGTAATGTCTTCGCTTGTGTCCTTTTGTTTTATTTTGGTTCTCCAATCCCCTAAAATCTTTTTATTCATTTATTTTGTAACAAATCAAGTATCTTAAATACACAATGATGTTTTAATAAGAAGGATTCTAGCAATAATTACACACACCTACATCTAATGGTTATAGAACATACTGTTTCCGTGGATGGCGAATTTTGGCCTCCCGAAACGATGATTGTTCAACATTCTTCTAACACCTTCAAAGGTGGCCATTAAGATGACACTATTTTTATATATGATATCTAATATGTTTATGTTTTACTTAAGCTTCTATATTTTTCATTTATGGTGTACCTTTATGGTTTCCATTATGGGGAAACGCGATATCTTCATTTAAGGAAGTGCGGACTACCACCCCCTCAAAGTGATTTGATTCGTTAATACCATATGTGGTACGTATAAAGGATATATTTAATGATATTATATATGATACCATACTGGAATTAAAATACTATTATGTATAATTATGTTTTAATTCCATTAAATATGAAATAGAAGTGGAAGTAGCGTTCATGCGTACGTACGACTTACCGTCTCCATGAACGGTACATTTCATTTCTTATCTCAAAATGTTATGTAATATTATAAGTACATATATATAATGGATATATATGTAATATATTACATCTAAATTATGGATATCATTCTGGAATTATAACATATATATATCTCTCTCTCATTTTGTTTTAATTCCATTAATATGACAACAAAATGAAAGTAGCGTTCATGCGTACGTACGGCCTACCGTCTCCAAGAACAGTGCTTTTCATTTTTTTATCTAAAAATGATATGGAATAGTATAAAATGAATATTTACTGGATATATATGATATTTTAATCATTAATACTATTCTGGAAATTATTTACTTATAACTACATGGGGAATCTTTTTTCAAACAAGTTCATTTTTGACTCATGTACCAAACATCGGCAAAAACGTCTGATATGAACTGACATTATTAAACAATTATTATACCATTATAATATGTGATATGAACTGAATAATAATCTCTAAAGGAGGTACTTAGGCAATTATTAGTTGACCAAAGTTTATTATTCAGGAATATAAAGAAACGAACAAGACAAGTTGGACTTGAGGTAAGGGATCCTACACCTCTCATTCTTTTTAAGTACACTCTTTTATGTCATTCCTTTTAAGCTCATATTTCTTATGATTGGGATGTTATTTTATATTACTACTACTGTACATATTATGTTCATATGATGAGAGACCCTATTTCCTCTCATCAATCCATTTTGGACGTTTTGAGTGGCGCCGTTAGGCTGTCGAATTTTCATAAGAGATCTAACCTCTCTATTTCTTTTTTAGTACTCTCCTTTATGTCACTTATTTTAAGCTTTTATTTGTTATTATGGGGGATGATCATTTATATTCCTCTTTTTTTAAACTTTATGTTGATATGATGAGAGACCCTATTTCCTCTCATCAATCCATTTTGGAAGTTTTAAGTGGCGTCGTTAGGCTGCCGAGTTTTCGTAAGGGATTTTTCATCTCACTTTTATTCCCATGAGATTTATGATACATTTGCCACAATTTCCTTTGAGTGGTGTATGTACTGCACAATATTTTACTAATTGTGTAATATACTTTCATTTATGAGTATTTACATCAATGTTGTATTGTCCTTCTTTCACGGGGCGTATGTTTCGAAAGATACCCATGTCGGTAAGGGAACCTTTCACCCTCCTCTTTTTAAAAGACTTATTTTGTTATGTCTTTTAATTCACATACTATTATGTTGGGATATTTCCTTCTATATCCTTATTGATTTAAATTTTATGTCCATGTGATGAGATACCATTTTTCTCTCTCATCAACTCATTATCTGAATTTTGTAGTAACGCCGTTAGGCTGTCAAATATTTGCAAGGGAACTTCTAATCCAAAATTTGATTCTTTGGGATAAAAATGTAGTCCTTGAATATGTCGTTCTATGAATATATGTGAATATCCTATTATTGTTTTACACTTAATATCCACTTATATTTGGTGTATTAGTTTGTCACACATAATTATGTAATTGATTTATCCTTAAACCAAGGATACCGTCTTTGTAAGGTAATTCGTCTCAATCTCCTTTCATTGAGGCATATTTTTTTATACACAACATTCTTTTATATGGTGTATAAACCCCTCTGGCTTTTATGTTTATCCAAAATGAATTTTTTTATACGAAGCGTTTTACAAAATGACAAAAGGGAATGTTTTTTTCATACGTATGCGGCGACAATGACTTCTCCGCCGCCATGACCATTATTTGAGTTTCGGCTTCCTCTACGAGCCATACCTTCTTTTTAAAAGAAAAAGAAATACCATGTTTTACCTTTATTTTATTTTGGTATTGAAAATGGTTTTCATAAGGTTTTTTATATCAATGTGTTTTATTGATATCTTGTGATTGAAATGTGGAAATTTTATGTTTCCTTTATGCATGTTTTATGTGATACAATTATGTTATGGTTCTTGGGCATTGTTATGAAGAACGGGTGGTTCCGTGATAAATTAAGGGAGGGTGAGCCCTATATAGCTCTACAATGCATTGGGTAACGCGAAGGAGTGAAACGATAAGGTTTCTCCGAAGAGATTTAGGTAATATACTGTGATGGGTATTCCAAATGTAACCAAGAGGGTTACTCCATACGTAAGAATGTTATGAATGCCTCAAGTTACCTTTATGTCATATGATTTCTATGATTTATTCACGATTTTATGAGGTATGTTAAATTACTTATGTTTTATGGATAAAGTATGATTTCCTTCTTATGTATACATGTACTCATGTTTCCTTTCCATATTTTTATATCCCTTACTAAGCTTTTTATGCTCATCCCAAGTTTTTGAAATGTTTTTCACAGGTCAAGGGAAGGGTAAATGATGTGATGATAGTGTCAAGGATGTGTCATGAAAGAATCCATGTTTTATTTTAAATATGTTTCCGTTGATGGGAAGAATGAATACTGTCTTTTATGTAACCACTTAGTTTAAATGTGGAATGTAATGCATGTTTCATGATCTAATTCTCTAAAAATCTAAACCTGAAAAGATCCTCATTGTTTAATATTGTAATAACTCAAGATTAAGTAATGTTTAAGGCTGGGGCCTTATACCGGTCTTCTTTAAAGACCAACTATAATGCCCTAAGAGGAGGATAAGAGGAGCCGCGTCGAAGAAGAGGTAATCTCTTCTACCGATTCTTTCAAGTTTATTTCTTCTTCAAATTATTCTTATTTATTTGTTTCATCATAAATTAATAACATAAGTATCACTAATATACTGATATGTTATTATAAATATGAAACAACCCTATTTCACCTTCTATCCATCCAACAAAAAACAAAATCATCGCGCGTGCGTACGTACGGAATACCATCTCCACGCTGTGGTGTAATATGTTTTTCCACCACCACCTTACTTGGATGGGTATAATGGTCTAAAGAATAACTATATATAGTTATTATAACATCATAATGATTCTGAGATATTATATCATCAACTCCAATTCAATTCAACAATTATGGGAACGATATCATCGCTCGTGCGTACGTACGGATTACCGTCTCCATGACGTGATGAGATTCATTCTCCATGTTAATCACTCAAGAATGATTATAAAGTATATGTAATGAATAATAATGAAATATATGATATGATAATGCTACTGGATTTATGTATATATATATATATTTCATCTACTTACAACCATTCAAGTCAATAAGGAAAAGAAAACAATGTTCATGCGTACGTACGACCTACCATCTCCATGAATGGTGTATTTCATTTATCTATCTATTATATATATATATATACTGACTATATATGATATATAAATCATGATTTACATTCTGAAAGTAATTAAATCATGATATATGTAATAATAATATCAAGAACAACAAGTCCAAACATGTACAATAAATAAGACAATTTTACCCAAAATGCTGCTTTAACATGGAATTTACAAAAGATCGGGTAATATAAAGCCATAAGTGAACCATATATGATATCATAACAATGAATATTATTTTGTAATAATTCAATGACATTATTTAAATCATTATACAAGAGGTTCATATACATACGAAACATATTAGACCTATGGTAAGGGATATCTTTTCCAATCTTGTTTTTAATCGAGATTGTTTATTCATAAGTATTTACTGGGGTTATATTTATCATCCATGTCCCTATTTTATAAAAATGGTTTAATGTATTTTTTATTTCCTTTTTACCCAATTTTGACTTTTACTACATGGTATGTAAGGAATCTTTCTTTTGTTTACCATATGAGGTACTTTTTGACTTTTTTGAAAAAAGTACGAGAAGAATATTTTTATTAACTTATACGACATGAATGGATTTTTAGGGTTTCATTACACCTAATTTTCATGAATTTTCCTCTACAATATTTCATTATTATTTTCAAAAAAAAAATCCTTTTTTTAAAATTGCATGGCATTTTGTGAAAAGAAAATGATTTTGAAGAAGAAAGGATATTTTCCTCAAGAATTCATCTCAAGTGTTTTATCAAAACCATTTTCCATCTAAGATGACATTATTTAACATGTTTATGTTTCAAGTATAATGTCTATATGATTTACATGGTCTCACTTTTCTTATGATGAAATGATATCCATTTGTTTTATATTGATTATGTTATGTTGGGATGATGTTTATGAAACCCATTTTATTCTTTTGGTTATGATGAATGATTTATGTTTATTTTGTGGCACAAGTAAGAATGATTTCATTATGAGATGGTTGGGACCTATATATCCCTTCAATGAATTGGGTAATGATTGATATCTCATGAGATAGACATGGCTGGAACGGTAAGTTAATCCGGATTAGTGATACAGGACTGGAACGAGGAGTGAACCCGATTCAGAAAGGGACTTTGTCCACTAAGATGGTCTTGGCAGCAATGAATTGGCAACTATGGAAATCATATCATGTGATTAATGGTTTTCCACAATTAAATATTTTATTCACATGCTATTTTATCATGATTGATGTTTAATTATGATCTATGCCTTACGTACAACCATGTTTTATGTCATTGCTCAATATTTTGATGTTTAAACATTATGTTCATGTTTTTAAGTTCAAATGTATATGGTTTGTTTTATTTTCTCCATGCTTACCCTTACTGAGAATTTGACCTCACCCTTTATATGTTATCTTTTACCCAGGATATAAATAAAGATTTGTAAGAAAAAAAGGGTTAGATATTTATGGGAGATGTTGAAGATCTTTCACCATGATTAGAAGATTATATTCTGAGTTCCAAAAGACACTAAACTATTAAGGTCCTTTGGTGTCTGTTTTTGTTATGAATTAGATATTCCGAAAAAGTAAAGTTATGTCCATGTACACCAATCTTTTGGTATCTATGGTTTGTATCAGAGGAAAGGTTTAGATAACCTTTAGAAACTAGGATCTGTTAAACATTAGTGAGATCCCTAGATATATTTCAAAGGTATGTCTAGGGATGCCTCTAAGGTTAAGTATAAGTATAGGTTATAGTCCTAGGAATTCTATAATGATCATATAATTAATCCTAATATGTTAGATATTGAAAGTACTCCCCCTTTATTATGTTGATTTTCTAGCATGATTTTTTCCTCTTACACTATTCTTTTTGGGTTTTTGACGATGGCTGGAACCCGAAGGAACCGTGTTGATCAATGTAATAGACAATGAAATGACTGGCCTCCTGAAGAAACCAATGTTATGGGAGATGGAGTGAAAAATATTATTGCTATACTTACACAAGCTATGAATCATTCTAGATATCCAAATGATCATAGAAGGGAACAATATTCTATTGAGTCCTTTATGAGGCAACATCCACATTATTTCAGTGGGTCTTCTGATCCAATTGTTGCTGAACAATAGATCAGTACCATTGAAAAGATATTTTCCATAATTCGATGTTCGGAACATGATAATTTCATTCTAATTGTTTAATTTTTAGAAGATGAAGCAGAATAGTGGTGGACTCTAATTTAGAATACAAGGCCTCATGATGAAATTGAATCAATGGAATGGGAAGAGTTCAAGAACATGTTTTTCAATAAGTACTTTCCTTGTATTATTCGAACTAATATGGAAAATGAGTTCTTTGAGATTAATCAAAAGGATGATTAATCTGTAGGTATATACGTGGCGAATTTGACACGGCTATCAAGGTATGCATCTAGCTTTATCATCCAACCTGAAAGTAAAGTTGATCGATTCTTCAGTGGCTTAAAACAAAGTCTGCAAAGGGCATTAGCTATAAGAGACTTCAGTTGCTACGAAGAAATTGTGTGTTGTGCTATCAAGGTAGAAATGGAATTTTGTGTTACATATCCATCTCATAGTTTCAACAAGAAACAAAAGATGGAGTTCAAGGAGAAATCTCAAAATAATGGTGAAAAGAAGACGAATATTTCAATATGCTCAAACTGTGGAAATAAGCACGGTGGAGATTGTCTTAAAGGGACTAGAAAATGTTTTAAGTGTGGAAAAGAAGGTCATAGAGCATATGAGTGTCGATGTAATGGAAAAAGGGTTTCTAATGATGTGAATAAATAAAAGACTGTAGAGAACACACCACCAATACTTCAATGCTTCTATTGCAAGGAAATGGGGAATTATGCTAATCAATGCCCTAATCCAAGGGTTAATGGTGATCAACATGAGAAACCTCTTAAGGAAAAGGATAAAGGGAAGTCACATGAAATCACTATTTGTGATGTTGAGTATGAAAATGATGTTCTGTAATGATTAAGTGTTTATGTAATGGGATTTCAAAATAGTATCATGGAATCTCATTTATGGTATCGTGGAATTTTGGAATATCTACATATTGTTTTTCAATAATTATATGTTACCTGTAATAATGAAAAGTGATTGAAATATTTTTGGAAATAAGATGATATGTGCATAATAAAGGGATAAAGAAAAAATGATATGATCTCATGACTGATATAAGGACAATGTTATATCATGGTTTGAGTATATATAAATTTTGGGATTTTGGTATGTGGAAAGTGTAAAATTTTGACAGCATTCATGTTTTCACTATGGTTCAATGGGTATTCATTTTTCAAGAGAATACATGATTAAGGTATTCACATTTTTGTAATGTGACCAAAAAGATATATAATATGATATATGGGGGATAAATGATGGTATTCACATGCTCGACAGATGATAATTCTAGTAATTGTTTTCTTTATACTATGAGCTTGGACAGAAGTATTTTGGATAAGTCTAAAGATTGGAATGGATTATGTTGGACATAAGTTAGTATTGATTAAGGCTAGAACTTTTTTCGATATTATTGATGGAATGTTATAATAATGTAGTTTTAGAAAAAGGACAACCTGAAGGACGGGCGACAACCCGTCACGTCAGACAAGGTTGCGGGAATTGAACCCACAACTGAAGTGCGACAGGCCTTTATCGCCTACCATTGTCCTACAAGAAGTCCCTGGTTAGTAGAAACTAGTTTTATTATATTAAGTGGTATGATATATGAAATATAAGTCCTTTTTAGGAACCATATATGATTAATCTCACTATAGATGGACTTATCTATATTTAATAACTTTTTCTATCCTTTTGTTTGAGATAGATGGAATGACCTATCATTCTATCGCATGATCTGCTAACACTTCACGGAAGACAAATTCAACATCATTTCTTTATGAGATGAAGTGGAAATTGTTCAAGGAACAAACAACTGTAAGATTATACCAAAATCAAGTAAGTATTTCTTATAATTCAACAATTCTTCAACTTTAGGGAAATGATCTTGAAAAAAAAATTGTTTTCCTAGTGTAATTATATCTGATGAATCAGATGGTACCTTAAATCATCACTAATTTATGCCTTTTTGATTGTTGGATTTTTCATAGCCCTGTCCTCAACCACTCTCCATCAGAACCTGATGGTTAGATTATTCTTCCATATCCATATTTCCACTTATGTTCTCCAATGTGGAAACCCAGTGATGAGTTAATCTGGATAACCGTTAAATTTCATACTTTACTTTTTAAAATTATGTTTTAGTATTCCTTTTATGATGTGGGTTTTTAAAAATGAAACATTAATGTAGTAAACGACTTATAACCCCGACGAATTTCGAGAGAGAAATTCATTTTAAGGGGTAGAATGTAACACCTCAAGATTTTAGGAGATATATTCTTTTTAATTTCTTTCATATCTTCTATTGTACGCTACACCAAGATTATATTATGCTATAAGAAATGCAGTATTAGCTTGCAGTATATGCAACCCTGACTTGGCTTCCATTACACGCAATCGCGACCTTCCTCAATAGCATGTGTTGTACGCAATACCGGGTTTCACTAAACAATGATATATGGTTATAATATTATTATAAACAAGTCGTTATGAATAGTAGTAATTACATTTTGAATTTCCGGGCATTATAATTCATCTTACACATTTTATAGAACATGGTATGAGAACAAAATAAATTTTTTGAGTAAAATAAGTATTTTAAAAAAAATGCAGTTTTTCCACCATTTGATGTCGCACCCACTTTAAATCTAGTTTTTTAAATGTTTATAAGTTTAATTTGAAAAAATAAAATTCTTGTTTTGAATCAGGATATAAAAATTTACTCTGGATTAATTTTTGACATTTTTATGATAAGATTCTTATTTAGATGAATAGTAAAAATACGCTAAATTTAAATTAAAAACAAATTTTTTCATCGAGATAATTTATATGGTTAAATTATAATATTTAATGGTTTTAAATTATAAATAGAATATATTTTTACCATTTAATATAATTTATGTCATTAGAATTGATTTTACATTGAATTCATAGGTAAAATCATTTCAATCTTTTGCAATGTTTTAACTTTTAAAACTCATTCCCTTAACAATGAGATTAATTTTAAATTAATTTCTTCAACTTCTATGATTTGAATATGGAAAAATTTATTACATATTTGGAATCATTAAGTCCAACTTTTGTTAATAAAATACTTTTTATTTTTAGTCATTATGAATAGCATCTAAGGTAAATTTTATTTAGCAAAGTTAAAGGTAAATCGTGTAATTAAGGGTAAATATAATATTATAAAATTTCCATAAAACTTATCCTAATATAATTTTATGATTATATTTTACCCTATATCTTACTTGGGTCTAAATGGAATCTAATGGAACCCACTTGTATTGGATTTATGTCCTTTTATTTATTTTATTTAAAGGAAAGTGAAATGTCTCACTCAAACTATAATAATTAGATTATTTTTAATATAAGGTTATACCAAATATAAATTCAATTATAAATAATAATTTGAAAGCTAAAAAGTTTTTATTTATCATGGTAATTTATTTTTAATTTTTAAGAAATATTTAATTACCTTAATAGCTTATACATTGATGATGATGAAATTATTTATTTAGTGAAAAATCAATAATATAATTTTTATTAAAATAATAATACCTATCAAAAGGACCATAATCCTATCCAAACATTATTGGTAGAATATATATATAACCTAAGCATCCAAGGGTCCATTTATTTACTATTTGTAGCCTTATAACACCAATTTGGACATTTATATTATATTATATTAAATGATGTCAAAGATATCACCTTCGTAATTTAATAAATATAACAATTTAAATGTTGTGATTTTAAGATGATAAATTCTAGTAAAAATATTATTATAAAATTTATTATATTTATATTCATCATAGGATTTATTTTTAATTTTTTTTCAACAAATAGGTATATTAAATAATTATAAAAAAATGTTGTAGTAATTATTTTATTAACAGATATACCAAATAAATTGTTTTAAAAATATTAAAATAAATACTATATGAACAAATTAATGTGCCCCATTATTATTTTGATAAATATGACATGTTAGTAATCTATTTTATATTTTTTTCGAACATATCTTCTGTTTGGGTTTTATTTAAATTCAAATAATGAATAGTGTCAAAATTGACACTATTGATATTTTATAAAAATAACATATTATTAAATTATTTAAAAATCACAAAAATATTTAAAAACTACAAATTTTAAATTATATGGTCTAAAAGGTTATAAATTATCCAATTATGGAAAATTTACAACATTTATGTTTGTATTTATATCAATTTAAAATTTATAATTTTATTACCACAAATAAAATTAAATATATTATATAATGATAAATCATGTTGATAAGGTGTAAAATAAACATAAAACATGTCTAAATATTATTGGTTGATGATATTACTACCCTATCTCATCTCATATTTGAATTGAGTCTTTTTTTGAGGTTTTTAGGGGGGGTTCAGTTTATTATTATTTAATATGTTTATGTTTTTCATAAGGTGCCCCTCTCCTCCCTTATAAAAGGGCACCTCCTCCCACTTCTCTTTACAAAATTTTGAGCCTTCATGCTCAGCCAACCCCTGACCATTTCACAAATACACTTCCGTAGAAAAATACTAGAGGTCCTGGTCTTCTTTAAAGACCAACTATAGTTCCCTAAGAGGAGGATAAGAGGAGCCGCGTCGTAGAAGAGGTAATCTCTTCTATCGATTCTTCCAAGTTTATTTCTTCTTCAACTTCATATTATTTATTTGTTTCATCATAAATTAATAACATAAGTATCACTCATATACCGATATGTTATTATAAATATGAAACAACCCTATTTCACCTTCTATCCATTCTACGAAAAACGAAATCAGCGCGGGTGCGTACGTACGGAATACCGTCTCCACGCCATGGTGTAATCTATTTTTCCACCACCACCTTACTTGGATGGGTATAATGGAGTAAATAATAACTATATATAGTTATTATAAAATCAAACTGATTCTGAGATATTATATCATCCTCTCCAATTCAATTCAATAATTATGGGAATGATATTATCACTCGTGCATACGTACGGATTACCGTCTCCACAACACGATGAGATTCATTCTACAATGTTAACCACTCAAGAATTTTTATAAAGTATATATAATGAATAATAATGAAATATATGACATGATAAAGCTACTGGATTTATGTGTATATATATATATATCATCTACTTACTTCCATTCAAGTCAATAAGAAAAAGAAAACAGCGTTCATGCGTACGTACGGCCTACCGTCTCCATGAACGGTGTATTTAATTTCATTTATCTATCTATTATATATATATATACAAAATATATATGATATATAAATAATTATTTAAATTCTGCAAGTAATTAAATCATGATATAAGTAATAATAATATCAAGAACAACAAGTCCAAACACGTATGATAAATAAAATGATTTTACCCAAAACGCTGCTTTAACATGGAATTTAAAAAAGAACGGGTAATATAAAGTCATAAGTGTACCATATACGAGATAATAACAATAAATATGATTCTGTAATAATTAAATGACATTATTTAAATCTTTATACAAGAGTTTCAGATATGTACGAAGCATATCGGACATAAGGTAAGGGATAACTTTTCCAATCTCATTTTTATCCGAGTTTGTTTATTAGTAAGTATTTTCTGGGGTTATATTTATCATCAATGTCCTTCTTTTCTAAAAATGGTTTCATGTAAGTTTAAATTCCTTTTTACCCATTTTTTACTTTTACTACATGTTATGTAAGGAATCTTTCTTTTGTTTACCATACGAGGTACTTTTTGACTTTTTCAGCCAAAGTACGAGAAGAATGTTTTTATTAACTTATACAGAATGAATAGATTTTTACGGTTTCATAAAGCCTAATTTTCATGAAGATTAATCTAAAATATTTCGTTATTATTTTCTACAAAATCATTTTATTTTAAAATTGCATGGGATTTTGTGAAAAGAAAGTGATTTTGAGGAAGAAAGGATATTTTTCTCAAGAATTCATCTCAAGTGTTTTATCAAAACCATTTTCCTTCTAAGATGACATTATTTCACATGTGTATATTTCAACTATAATGTATCTATTATTTACATGGTTTTAATTTTTTTATGATGAAATTATATCCATTTGGTTTATATGGATTCGGTTATGATGGGATGATGTTTATGAAACCCACTTTATTCCTTGGGTTATGATGAATTATTTATGATTATTTTGTGGCACCAGTAAGAATGATTTCATTTTGAGATGGGTGGGACCTATATCTCCCTCCAATGCATTGGGTAATGATTTATATCTCATGAGATATACATGGCTAGAAGGGTAAGTTAATCCAGTTCAGTGATACAGGACTGGAACGAGGAAGGAACTCGATTCAGAAAGGGACTTTGTCCACTAAGATGGGCTTGGCAACAATGTCGTGCCTACTATGGAAATCATATCATGTGCTTAATGGTTTTCCACAATTAAATGTTTTATTACAATGATATATTATAGTTATTGATGTTCCATTATGATCTATGCCTTACGTACTGCCATGTTTTCTGTCATTGCTCAAGATTTTTATGTTTAAACATTATGTTCATGTTTTTAAGTTCAAATGTATATGGTTTGTTTTATTTTATCCATGGTTACCCTTACTGAGCATTTGAGCTCACCCTTTATATGTTTTATTTTCCCCAGGATATAAAGAAAGATTTTAGGTAAGAAAACAAAACCCTAAGATCATTATGGGATATGTTGAAGATCTTTCACCAAGATTAGAATATTATATTCCGCGTTTCAAAGGACACTAAACTATTACCATCCTTTGGTGTCTGTTTTTGTTATGTATTAGATATTCCACAAAAGTAATGTTATGTCCATGTATGTCAAGCTTTGGGTCTCTACATGAATACCATCCCGAGTAACCACATCCCACAAACTATTGGATGATTCACACAACATGTAGGTTGAAATATTGACCCTCCTTTCTGGAGGTGTCTACAAATGATTGAATATATGAAAAGGGTATCAGTGTTGGGATCTTCATCATGAAGACCACTGTTCCCTAAAAATGTGGGAGGATACTACTTCTGGAACATAGGAGTCCGATCTGCAATAGTAGGTAAAGGTCATGGAGAACCCTGTATAGACAACATCAATGTAGAAAATACACTCTAAGATGACTATAAGTGCCCAATTTGGGGAAAATAGTTTGTTCTTATAGTGGAACTACAAGACGAAACACTCATGGGTTATGCCCCACCACCTATGGAGCATGTTCATTGTCATCCTTCAAGCACACAACTCAAGGATGTCATTGTGACATAAATTATAAATTCCCAGAACGTGACTCACATCAATATTCAGTAATAGATAGAAGTAAAATAGGAAATATATCATAAAATATGGGCTCACTAACCAAGGTACTTCCCCAACTACCTGCATTAAAGGCCATGGTATTGGTAAGTTTTCTAATTTTTATTTTCATAGATTATAGTTGGTTAAGGGTCAGTCAAAATATTACTCTTCCTTTACTAGAAAACAATTTCATTTTATAATCATGTTTTACCTTTAACGTTGATTTTTTTTATTTTCATATACCAATGAATGATTAAATGGATTGTCATTTGAAACTAATAAAGGCCCATACACTTTATAGATGATATTGATAGGTGTAACTTTTCATTAAACCCCATCTACATTGTATATCATATAGTAACATGTAATATATGGTGGATCAACTCTGTTAATTACCCATTCCAATAAATGTGGGGACATACAACACATGAATTGAAACAAGAAATCACTCAATCATAGCCAACATGTTGCCAAAGTGCAGCTCATGTAACCAGAGGTATGCAACTAACATGGGTAAAAACATGTTATTTAAGATGCCTCCATTAACCTATATAGGAAAACATTATTTATATTTATGATAAAACATTAAATAAACAATTTTATTACCCTAAAGAATATGTTATTAGCTCAAGAATAAATATACAAACCATGGATCACTCAACAATTACAAGATACACATGTAATATAAATAGTGAAATGCACCTATATGGAATGGAATATATGTGGGATTTGAAATCAGGGTTCCTATAATTATGAATGAATATATTCTCCGTTTCATACCAGGACAAGGTAAATTTCCATGAATCATATAAAACAACATAATCATGTGTGTCACCCAATGATGATTGGATATCAACTATAATATGAAACAAATTGAGAAACAATTACCCATTCCTATAAAACATTTTATTTACCCCAAACATGGCTTAGATACTCCGATAAACGACTTATAAAAAAGTTCCAACACTTCCTAATATCATAACAATGGTTAATAAATCAATAAGTCAAAAGAAAAGATGATTCTCTATCCCCAATTTTTTTTGAACAAACCTAGGTTCCACTCAGTGGTGCCCCACGAAGGTGGGACACATAGCCTCAATTGTGTAACACCCCGACCCCAGAAGCCCAGAGTCGGTGTATTATTACATAACATTGTTATGATCATAAAAGATCAGGTCTTGAAATACCGATTAGTTTAGTAGCCTTGGAAACACTAGATACATTTATAAGTCTTACATTACATGATAAAATGGTAAACTACAATAACATAGTCTCCATAGTCCACACTCATATCCCCTCAAACTTTCCCTGAAGGTCAGTCATAAAATACTTCTTCACATACTGGGACAAAAATAAAACATAGAAAGGGGTGAGCTCAGATGCTCAGTAAGGATAAAAATATAGTGGAAAATTTCATAAATAAGCAAAAAAATTAAAGGCAATGTATAACTAAAACAGAAGTCTTTTAAACTTGAACTTCAGCATAACATGGAAAAAATAAAACGAAATAATGCCATTTACTTATTAACATGGATATTATACTAGTAGAATATTCCCATGAAATATCAATAACCACTTTCATAATGAAGGAATGCATAATGCCAGACTATGATAACCACAAAGTCAAAGCCTTGTGCCAAGACACTAGTTTTTCTCATGAGTCCTAACGATGCTTCATGGAGCTCCAACGGGCTCCACCCGTCACTTACTAAGTCCAATGCATTACTTATATGAACAGGATTAAATATAACATAAACATTCATATTAAAACTAGAATACAAAATGTCAATACTTTATCCACAAATCATGAATGGTATAAAAATAGCACATCCATAGTCAAATATAAATCATTCAATAAAATATGGAAGATTTTATTGTAACAGATTAACCTCAATCAAGAATAATGAAGGATATTGGCATTGATGAAAATAGTCAGAAAAAATATTTGAGATAAATATCCCCCTTTTTTATGAAAACATTTAAAAGTATCACTATTTATCAAGAAGCCGTCTAAAATAGTGTTTTTAATCAAAGTGTGCCATACCACTTTGAAACTTTTAATTCGAATTTTAATTTGAAAACATTAATGTCCATATAAATAAATCCTTAAAACCATTTTAAAAACATGGACATTAATGAGAATGATTTTGAATAATAAATCTTTAAAACAATTTAAAGTGATATTTTAGTTAGAGTTCCTAACCAAAAGAGAGACACTTGAAAAAAAATAATTGAGGTAATAAAAACATTGTAATATCATGAGAATAAAGGGATTCATGATATAATATGTCAATGTACATTATATACACCATATAAAAGTGATTTGGTGCATAATAACAAAGAAGTCTCAATGGAAAATAAATTGAGATGAAATATCTTAGAAAGACCGCATCCTTAGGTCAAGGATAAATCAAAGACATAATTATGTGTCAAAAATATAAACACACTCAATATTATTGGATATTCAGCGTAAAACAATCAGAGTACATTCACACGTATTCTTGTAAAAACAACACTAATGAATTAGATGTTTAACAAAATAAATAGATATTGAGTTAAAATTGCTCTTATCAAGTTCATATCGTTTAATTGAGAATTTATCAATGGAGTGATTATGTGTATCAAAATTATATCCATAGAAAGGGGAGTTTCAATTATGACATAAGCAAATTAATAGCGATTCCACACATAATCTTGGTGTAAAATAATCAACGAAGTATGCATAAATCCGAATGAGTAGAAATTGAAATTTCAAATTCCCTTATCGATATGGTAACTTACGAAACATACACCCTTGAAAGAAGGATCATACAATGATGATGTAAATATCCATAAATTCATTTATGTTACAAAATTAATACAATCTTGGGCAGTACACACAACACAAACAATAAATAATTGGTGAACAATGGAAATCTCACGGAATTAAAAGTGAGATAAGAATCCACTTACATTGTACTTTTTCCTTGGTCGAGGGTAGGTTAACATCCTTTATAATGTTGAAATAATTTTTATTAAATTATACCAGAATCATGTACATTAATATTATATCATATATGATCTTTTTACATTGCTTTGTTAATAATTTCTTATTATTATTGTCGTTTCAGGTGTTAACATATTCATTTTCCTTTATATTCATTGTTATGTGAGTCATATTTGTTATGGATGGGATGTATCTTATTCATATACAGAATTATATCATGTCTCTAAACATTACTTTTAATAGTAAAATGAAATTTAGTCTTGAATGGATACGATGGGGAATAAATATCATCGCGTTCGTGGAGACGGTAATCCGTTCATACACACGAGTGAAAATATCATTCTTTTGATATTAAAATAATATATAATTGGATTTATATCATATATAAAGAATAATTATCATGTTATATTTATTATTTACATGAATTACATATCATTATTATACCCATCCAAATAATAATTTATTGAATAACAATTACACCACGACGTGGATATGGTAATCCGTGCGTACGCACGTATGGTGACATGTCGTTCAAATGATGGATAGAATAATGGATATGGATGTACCATATTTATAATAACATCACAATTTATAGAATATAATGGAGTTATTATTTTAGAATTTGAATAACAAGGAAAGAAGAAGTGTAAAAGGAAAAGAACTCGAAAGAGGACGGTGAAATTATTACCTCTTCTTAAGGTTCTTCCTTTTGATTTGATCAAAAGGGATCCTTAAGTTGTCTTTATAACTAATGTAAGGCCTCTAGGATGAATTTAAGGATGTTTAGAGGATATTTGGGTAGGGTTTGGTCTAGACAAAAGGATTTTAAGGTATGAACTAGAGAGAAGTGGGTGTGCCCTTTTATAAGAGGGGTGAGGGGCACCTTAGGAAAAGCTAGAAATATTATTTTATAATAAAATAATTTTCGGTTTCTAATGGATCCAAAATGGATTAACTAAAGGATAGTGTAGGTATGGGTCTGAAACCACTCACCCAATAGGTTTTAGATAGGTTTGGTCACTATATGAACTTTAGCTTTTATATTTAACTCTTATTTAAATAGTTTGACATTTACCATGTCTCTTTGTATTTCAATATTATATGGTTAATAAACATACTATATACTTCCAATAGAACCCAAAGTGGTTCATTAATAACACACATATCATTATATAAGTCTTTTGGCCAAAACATATATTTTTAGGGAAATAATATCAATTAATAATATAATATTTGTATTAAAAAACTTTTTTTTGTCAACTTTGAGACTATTTGGTATTTTGTTTTTTTCTAAATTCATAAAAACATTATTATTTCGAAAAAAAATTTATCTAACCAATCCTAATATGTCTTATTAACATATAAAATTATTTTAACTAATAAAAAGTCTCAAATTACATTTATTTGGATATTTTTTGTATCAAATAGTTTAATATTTCATTAATTAGGTAATTATTGCCTCATCATTGTGTCATTTAATAAATTAAATTATTTAATGTCTAAAAAATATAAATAAAATACCATTATGTAGGAAATATTTTTAGATTTCTAATGAATAACTATGGTCTAATTTATCTTATGTGTAACCCAATATTAAAATTTTTTTAGTCATTAAACTTTGATTTTAACTCTTTTAACTATTTTTTGAATTAAATAACAATAAATGTTCTAATCTAATCCAAGTGGACCAAAGTGGCTCATATTTTATTCCTAAGGTTGTTTTGGTCGATTTATACTTATCCAATAGAATTAGTGCATGTGTTAGGATAATAATAATACCATTTTTACCCTTAATTATCGTATATACTTTTATCCGTGGTAAATAAATGTAAAAAGCTACTATTCACCAAAAATTATTTTCATCTTATTGAACCACATTTTACTCCTTGATATTAAACATTTCTCTCGGATTTTTGAAATTCAACTCACAGAAGTTTTAAAATTATGTTTTATGTGAATTTTCAAAAATCTGAGAGACATGGTTAATATCAAGGAGTAAAATGTGGTTCAATAAGATGAAAATAATTTTTAGTGAACAATAACTTTTTACTTTTATTTACCATAGTTAAAAGTAAATAGAGTAATTAAGGGTAAAATGATATTATTATTACCCTAACACATGTCCTAATTTATTCGATAAGTATAATTCGACCAAAAACAAACATAGGAATAAAATATGAACCACTTTGGTTCACTTGGATTAGATTAGGACATTTATTATTATTTAACTCAAAGAAGAGTTAGATTTAATATCAAAGTTTAATAACTAAAAAAAATTTAATATAGGGTTACACATAAGATAAACTCAACTATAAATATTCATTATAAATCTAAAAATATTTCCTACATAATGGTATTTTATTTATATTTTTTAGACATTAAATAATTTAATTTATTAAATGACACAATGATGATGTAGAAATTACCTAATTAATGAAATATTAAACTAATTGATACTATAAATATCCAAATAAATTTTATTTGAGACTTTTTATGAATTCAACTTATTTTATATGTCAATAGGACACATTAGGGTTGGTTAGATGGTGTGATTTGAAGTAATAATGTAGTTATGAATTTAGAAAAAACAAAATACAAAATAGTGTCAAAATTGACATTAAAGAGTTCTTAACACAAATATTATATTATTAAGTTATATTCTATCCCTAAAAATATAAGGTTCATCCAAAAGTCTTATATAATGATAGGTGTATAATTAATTAACCACTTGGGGTTCTCTTGGATGTATATAGTATGTTTATTAACCATATGATATAAAAATACAACGAGACATGTTAAATGTCAAGCTATTTATCTAAGAGTTAAATCTAAAATATAAAGTTAATATAGTGACACAATCCTACCTAAAACCTATTGGATAAGTGGTTTTAGACCCATCCCTACCTTAGCCTTTAAATAATCTATTTTGGAGCCATTTGAAACCGAAAATTATTTTATTATAAAATAATATTTCTAGCTTTTCCTAAGGTTCCCTTCGCCCCTCTTATAAAAGGGCACTCCCCCTTCTCTCTAGTTCACACCTTCAAAGCCTTTTATATAGAAAAACCCCTACACAAATATCCTCTAAACTTCCCTCATTTAATTATAGAGTCCTTCCATTAGTCAGAAAGCCAACTTAAGAATCCCTTTTGATCATATCAAAAGGAAGAACCCGAAAAATAGGTAATAAATTCTCCACCATCTTTCAAGTTCTTTTATTTTTTTACACTTCTTCTTTCTTGGTTATTTCCATTCTAAAATAATAACTCCAGTATATTTTATATACTGTGATTTTATTATAAATATGGTACTTCCATATTCATTATTCTATCCATCATTTGAATGACATGTCACCATACGTGCGACGAACAGATTACTGTCTCCGCGTCGTGGTGTAATTGTTATTCAATACATTATTATTTGGATGGGTATAATAATGAGGGGTAATTCATGTAAATAATAAATATTACATGATAATGATTCCTTATATATGATATACCATCCAATTATATATTAATTTAATATCAAAATAATGATATTGTCCCTTCTGCGTACGTACGGATTACGGTCTCCATGAACGCGATGAGATTCATTCCCCATCGTATCCATTCAAGAATAAATTTCATTTTATGATTAAAAATAATTTTTAGAGACATGATATCATTCTCTATATGAATAAGATACATCACATCCATAACCAATATGACTCACATAACAAATAATATAAAGGAAAATGAATCCATTAACACCCGAAATGACGATAATACTAAGATATTGTCAACAAAGCAATGTAAAAAGATCATATATGATATCATATTAATTTATATGACTCTTGTATAATTTAATAAAAATTAGTTCACCATTATAAAATATTTTAACCTACCCTCGACCAAGGAAAAAGTACAAAGTAAGGGGTTTCTTATCTCACATTTAATTCCGTGAGATTTCCATTGTTCCACACTTATTTATTACATGTGGTGTGTGTACTACCCATGATTATATTCATAGTGTAATATACTTTAATTTATGGATATTTACATCATCATTGTATAATCCTTCTTTCATGGGTGTATGTTTTTTATGTTACCATATCGATAAGGGAATTTGAGATTTCAATTTCCACTCATTTAGCTTTATGCATACTTCATTGATTATTTTACTCCACGATTATGTATGGAATCACTATTCATTTGATTATGTCATAATTTACACTCCCCGTTATATGGATATAATTTTGATACACATAATCACTCCATTGATAAATTCTCAAGTCAATGATATGAACTTGATAAGAGTAATTTTAACTAAATGTCCATTTATTGAGTTAAACATCTAATTCATTGGTGTTGTTTTTACAAGAATTTGTGTGAATGTCCTCTGATTTTTTTAAACTAAATATCCAATAATATTGAGTATATTTGTATTTTTCACACATAATTATGTCATTTATTTATCATTAACCTAATGATACAGTCTTTTTAAGAGATTTCATCTCAATTTACATTCCAGTGAGACTTCTTTGTTGTTATACACCAAATCACATTTATATGGTGTATATAATGTACTTTGACATAGTATATCATGAATCCATATATTCTCATGATATTAAATTTTTTTGATTACCTCAATTATTTTTATTCAATTTTCTCTCTTTTGGATAGGAATGCTAACTAAAATATCATTTTAAAATGTTTTATAGATTTGTTATTATAAATATTTCTCATTCATGTCCATGTTTTAAAAATTGTTTTAAGGATTTATTTATATGGACATTAAAGTTTTCAAATTAAAATTATTTTTATAAGTTTCAAAGTGGTATGGGATACTTTGATTCAAAAATATTTTTTAAACGGATTCTTGAAAAATAGTGATACTTCTAAATGTTTTCATAAAAAAGGGGGATATTTCTCTCAAATAGTTTTGATGACTATTTTCTTCTATGACAATATCCTTCTTTATTCTCGATTGAGGTTAATCTGTTACAATACAATCTTCCATATTGTATTGAATGAGTTATGTTTGACTGTGGATGTGCTATTTTTATACAATTCATGGTTTGTGGATAAAGTATTGACATTTCATATGCTAGTTTTAATATGAATGTTTATGTTATGTTTAAACATGTTCATATGAGGAATGCATTGAACTTAGTAAGTGACAAGTGGAGCCTACTATAGCTCCTAAATGCATTAGTAGGTCTCATAAGGAAAACTACTGTCTTGTCACAAAGTGTTGAAAAAATATTATTTGTAGTCTTGGCATAAGGCCATGACTATGTGGTTATGATAGTCTGGCATTATGCATTCCATCATTATGAAAGTGGTTATTGATATTGCATGTGATTATTCAACTAGTAGAATATCCATGTGAATAAGTAAATGGTATTATTTGATTTTATGTTTTCCATTATATGCTAAAGTTCAAGTTAAAAAGGATTTGGTTTTAGTTATAAATTGCCTTAAATGTTTATCTTTATTTATAAAAGTTTACGCTATATTGTTATCATTACTGAGCATCTGAACTCACCCATTTCTATGTTTTTTTCATTGGATTAGAAGAAGTATTTTATGACTGACCTGCAGGGATAGTATGAGGGGATATGAGTGTGGACTATGGAGACTATGTTGTTGTATTTTTCCATTTTATCATGTAATGTAAGACTTACAAATGTTTCTAGTGTTTCCAAGGCTACAAAACTAATCCATCTTTTGAGACTAGATCTTTTATAATCATTCCAATGTTATGTTATAATGCACCGACTTTGGGCATCTAGGTTTGGGCATTATAGTTGGTATCAGAAGATGTTTAGTACAAACCTTGGAAGATAGATTTACATACACTATGATTAGTGCACATATCCCTAAGATAGACTTTGAAGATTTGTATAGAAGAACTTCCTAGAATTTTGGTATTGTAGATATTTTGTGAGATTTCCAAGAAATAAATCCTTGTCTGGATACGAGTAGGTAGAGGTGGATCTGGCACAGTTGTACCTAGGGGTAAAACCTGAAAACACAACTTTGAGCTAGACTCGAATGCAAACTGGTTCACGACAACGAGCCTTGCTTCACTCTTTCTTACGACACTCCCGAGGGATATGGTTTGTATAATTTACATTTTATTTACAAACCGAATTGAAGTATTTTAATATAAGATTATAATAAATGACCTTGGTTAATCCTATGGTATTTCAAATTAAAAGTATGGTGTCACGATATTCTCTAAATGATTTTATGAATACTTTTACTCACACAATGCTTTCTGGTTTTGTCAATGCCTGGATTCCAAGGAATTCATAGTAACTTTGAGAATGTTGTAAAAGGATGGAATGATGGTGGAAATGAACAACCAAATGGAATGTTGATAGGTGTAAAAGATATCATGTTCATGCCAAATCAGTTTTCCAAAAATATGATCAACAACATATAAATTAACCAACTCCCGAACTCAACAAAGAAGAGAAAGGTGATGAATGATAAGAGCTCCAAAAGTGGAGACCATGGAGAAAATAATCCTCAATTTCCATCATGCAGGAAATTTGGAAGGAGACCCCTAGGAAAGTGTCTCAATGGAACAATGAAATTATTTACGTGTGGGAATGAAGGACATAAAGTGTAGAATTACCGAGGAAAATGAAGAGTACTATGGAAGAAAATAAAAATGGTCCCAAGAATCCATTTACAGTCATTTTCCGTAAATTTAGGGGACCTGGCCATTACCCGAGTGAATGCCCTATTCTATAGGATATTTTCTTGGTCATAGAAGAAACTATGTGGAAATAAATGGTTGGAGAAATGTTTAAAAGTATTAGTTCTCCTTATTGATGGGATTAAATTGGAATAATTTTCTTTTTTATTTTTAAACCTACAGTTGTAATCGGAAAATGATATTTAAGTAAGAAATATATTTTCTCTTGTGGATATAATTATAAATAACCATTTGGTTTTATATGATCATTTTCATTGAGGGAATTACAAGTTATTATATTTTGGGATGAAAATGAAAAGTATGAGATAGAATTTGTGGTTAAATTATGTTATGGTTATTTTGAGGAATTTATCTCATTATGGTAATGTCATAAAATATAGTTTTTGAAAAAGGACAACACACAGACTGTGTGAAAACCCTTCGCATCAGAAAAATCTGTGGGAATCTAACCAACAACTGGAGTGCGATTGGGATTTATCGCCTACCACTGGACTACGTGTAGTCCCTGGTTAGTGTGACTAAATATTATTAGTTAAATTATTTTACTAATCAATAATAATTTGATTTGGGATCTTATGTCTTATCAAATGAATACACTTAGTATAGGGAAATTATTTGGTGATTAAGTCATTATTGTTATTTTGGAAGACTTTCTCTTTGTTCGGAACACTATATGCCAAAGGAAAATAGAATTCTATGGGATTTCATTTGAGTATTAATGGTGGATTATTATCTATTTTTTTATTGTGGATTTATAGTTATTTGGGTTATTTATAGAAATGATTAACCTATAATAGAAAATATGTCATTAGGTTAATTACTTTTATGTATGTGACTTTAAGAGTAGTTGATGTCATTTGGAGATACAATTGAACGTGGAAGACTACATAACCAAATTCTTCTAAGTTTGGGGTTTCAATATTATTTTAGATTATATTGATGGATTTTAAGGAAAATTTTTTATCTAATGGTATTTATTTAACTTTGGGGTATTAATGGTTTAATTTCATAAATTAAGATTAATGATTCTTTCTCTAAAGGAATATCCTTCTGGGGGATCATCTGATCTTATACTAACTATTTGGGTTTTGATTAATCTATAAAGACATGGTAAATATATTGTTTATCCTTCGTGGATCATGTGATTATATAGAAGTTTATTTTATCTCTTCCGGTGTGACCAAGTCTTCTTGAATACTCATTGTTTAAAAAAATGAGTTATTGGTAGAAATTTATTAAATAATGAAACTCTGCTTAAAAATTAAGTATTTCTATTTATGTTCTTAGTAAATCACATAAATTAATTCCTAATCCTTATGAAATGTAACTTAAAACAAAAAAATGTTGTCCGTTTACTTTTCCTACTGGGAAACTAATGACCATTTGTCCCATCACAAGTTTGTGGTTTTTTTTGTTGTTAACTTTATCCGGATCATGTTTTCTATCCCTCTCCATCAGAACATAACACTTAGTTTATCTACCATATCCATGTTTTCCTACATGGAATCCTGGTATGGGTTATCTTTGGTGACCTTTTTACTTATCTTTCTTTCATTTAAAGTGATAGTTTTATTGACTCTTTTTCTGATGTGGGAATTTCAATTATATTCCCATGCCCAATTTTAAAAATTACAAGGATGAAATTTATTGAAAGAGGGAAGAATATATCACCCCAAGATTTGATTGCAAATTAGTTCTTCAAATTAAGTAAATAATTTACACTACATGCAACATCGTGTTCAAGTGCACCACAACTTACCAAACTAGCTGTTGAAAAGCGGTTATGAATAGTATTAACGGAATTTTGAACTTTATATAACCCTTATAATTTTAGAATCCATATTATCAATTTCTTAGACATAATGTAAGGACAAATTCATTTTTTTCTTATTAAAGAAGTATTTTTAAAAAAATGCAATTTTACCACCTTTTAATGGTGAACCCTTTTTTAAATCCAATATTTAAAACTTTTATATATTCAATTTGAAAAAATAAACTTCTTCTCTGGGGTCGGGGTGTTACAAATTGTGCCTCCCAATATGCCTTAGGCTGACAACTAGAAGTAAGGGCCTAGGGTGTACCCATTGGGAGTCTATTACCTCATGTTAAATTGGTGCACAAAATATTTAATAATTTATGAATATTTGATTTAATATATTAATAATATATGATCATAATTAAATATAACCATCCATGGTGAATATAATAACAATAAGCTATAAAATGGACCATATAAAAGATGATGATGATGTAATAACATGTCCCTAAAAAACTGGAAAACATATATACAAATAAGCCTGAAACAATTTCTATAAAAAAGAAAAAAAGAATCTTAATACTATATAGTATCCCGAGCACTAGCCTGATCATCTTCTATCATGATTCGTCTTAGGCAAGAAAAATATTTATGTTTCCAAAGTATGAAAATTCCCTTATCAAAACATAAATACCTAAAATCATCCATGGTATTATCTTATAACCAACTAGGGTATGAGATAAATATCAGTAGTCCCCCACCAATGTCATATATACAATCAATTTTTGTTAATATAAACTAAAATATTGTGTAGGTATATATAAATATAAATAAATTAAAGAATAATTACACCTACCTTTTTCATGCTCAGCTTGCATCTGAACATGTAATCATTTAATTATTTGTGTTCCAATTTATAATAAGTGTGCACCATACTTTATATAATGGAGATGAATTGGGAGTATACAAGTTACAATCAATGCATCCTATTATTATGATAACATTGAAATAGGATCCAAGGTAATAACTAAGGAATCTATAACCTCATGGGTCATTCCAACTCATATAAATAATATGATGTTCAGAAAAATTGGTATGACTGTAATCTATGGGTAATCACCCATGGTATTCCACTATAAAGGACTATAACCTAGACTAAGGGTCTCGTTCAAGGTAAGAATGTTCTAATAATCACTAGGACCATTGGGGTGTATCCCGGGTGTCACATGTCTGATTACATCATACTGGATCAAAAGAGTGTAAATGAGGAATCCTAATAAATATAAAAAGATTGAAGGGATCCTATAGAATCATGTTGGGAATTCCTTGATTTAACAAGGATCGTGTTCCAAGGTAGGTATTTCCCTTGGAAACTAGGTCATTAAATCAAAATGGTGTCCTCTTAGTGCTTCATTCATTCCCATAGGAATCAAATGATGGATCATGTCTGACCATTCCAATAACATTGAAAAGGTACGTAGGCAATAGAAAAATTATGTATATATCATTCTTTAATTTAATGCCATTAACAACCCATTCCTTTTTATAATTTATTTGGTTAATTACATTACGATTCATTAGTGTGAGTAGGTATATCGAGGAAATTCAACCATCTAGAACATTAATATATTTATCATTTATTAGGTTCATGAATTTTCCTTTAGTTATCCAGAAACGGATGGTTATCTATGTGAACCCAATTTACAATAATATAAAATTAACAAGGAATGTGATATATATAAATATCACATACCTTTAAAAACATATGGAATCATTTAATAATTCTAAACACATACATTAAAAGGTTAAACTGATACTCTACATGTACTATCCACTGTAAATTAACTTACTTAATTGAAACAATTACCTTAGATAAGGTCAATTCAACATCACCTGCTCAGTGGTGTAGGTAATCCCATAATGGGTTATGATGAAATAAATGGGGTGAACAATGCTTTGGACATATCATCCAAAAATGTGACGATCTTATTTATAAGGGTATCTAGAATATGACTTCAATGATTATAAACATTTCATAAAAATATTGTTAGAAATTATTGGTGATATAGGTGTGTTAAAAATGGAGGAAATTTATAAAACTATGAGACAAGATAGATGAATCATAGAATACCTACCTCACACCAATAGAACTCCACTCATCCTATATCGACCCTTAGTTTGGCCTAGATTATATGAAGAGATAAAAATAGATCAATGCCCTGAAAATATGGCATATGAGCATGCATCAAAATAACATCATCGATAAGAAAAAAATTGATTAACCAAGACTACGGATTGTAGAGAATTAATATAGAAATTCAATGAGACCAAAGAAAGTTGAATAAAACTTTATAAGATTATGATATCAATGAACCAAGATTATTCCAGGGTGGGAGATTAAATTTGATTAAAAGGAGACTGTATCACTATAAATGACAGAAATAAGGGAGGGTTGAGGTGTTTAATGAATTGAAGGGATGAATGGTCATTTCAACCAGAAACCATGAGTTTCATTGTTCAGCCTCATGACTTTCCAAAATGTTCTCCATTCATATGTAATTCAAAATTGATGGAGGATACTCACATGGTTAGGCTGAACGATTTAATAAACCTTCTGCCAACCCTACTAGGTGGCTCTAATTAATAATATCTAACAATATACATGGGTTTTAAGCCCTAGGTGAATCATTTGGGAAATCCATGTGCCCAATTATTACCTCTTAAATTCCCTACACGGTTTCTACAATCCATGTATCCATGTTCATTCTTCCACCATCTAAGGTTCTGACCTCCGAACAAGCCTCTAAACACTGGCTAAAACATTTCCAACCTCACGAGGAATCCATATTTGTTAGCAAATAAATAATTAAAAATAAAATAAAAGGATTTATATATTATATAAAAATTGGGGTCTTACAATATATCATTTTTATTTAATATTATATTATCCATGTAAAATTAATTTTTTTACCACATATTAACTTGTTAAATAATATACCATAGTAATTGTTTTTCTATAGAAAATAACATTTGACTCCTCTTTCCAATTTTTTTCATGTTTATTATGAACTCTAATGGAATTTAATATAATTGTATTTTTATATGTGGTTCTTTGTAAACTAATATTCAAGAATAAAATTTATTACCCATTGAAAGAAAACTGAGTTGATGAAACTCTTATAAATCTGGTAACATTAGATTAAAAAACACATGAAATGAAAAAATAAATTAATAAAAAAATTAATACAATGAAAAAAGAGATAATTATGAAATTATTTGTTAATGATGAAGTATAAATACCAAATATATGAAATCATGTGCATAATACAAAACATGTCTACAAGAAGTTAATGATGAGATTAGAAAGCCATACATTTGATTCACTCTTAGAATGATGAAATCTAACCACATAATTAAAAATTATATAATTATTAATCATGTATTTAAAAACACTATTTTAATTTATTAACTTAAAATTTAATAATTTTTCTTAATATTCTATGTTGTTGTTACTTATTTTTAGATAATATTTTTCATTGTTATCAATTCTGTTATGAGTTCCTCATTTTTATGATAATTTCAGATTTAATTGCATGTCAATGAGTTCACTATCTCTAAAATGTTAATTATAATAGAATACATTTTCCATAAGGATTCGTGAAGTTTAAAAACCGTTATATGAGATCTTTGGTTGTGAATATCCAAGATGAAATCCAAAAGACACTTATTTCTAATTTTTTTTATAAAAAATATCGTATTTTAGTAATGAAGAAAATTATAATACAAAAATTAATGAAGAAAAATAAAATTTACTAATTAATACCATATCATACCAATAATTAATTTTTCATGGATAGTCAAGATATAAATTAATATATTAATAATATAGGAGGTTAAAATGACCCAAACTATAATATGCTTCAATTAATGGATTAGTATGACTATTAATTGATTTTATAATAATATCATCATTAAAAAATTATTATGTTATTATTATGACCATTATAAATATATAAATCATAATTGAGAAGAGTTGGTTGAAGAGGGTAAATGAAAAATAACGGTATGAATTGATTACTTACAAAGAATATATTATATCTCCACCAAGAAACATACATAGTTTTTGGGGAATTATGGAAATACATACAAACAGTATGATAACCATCACAATATAGTATTTTTACGGATTGTAATATGGTAGAGTATATGGGAGAGTTTGAAGATTTTTTGTGTCTTTGAAGGGGAAGATAAGGGATCGTTTTATAAGTGACAAGGGTGACATATTTGTAATATTAATATCTTCATATAAAAAGGAATATCATTCTCATAGAGTGTGAATCCAAAATTGAATAAAAATGGAATTTTTGTTATATTTTGGTAATGAAATAACTGTTACCCTAAGTCTAGGATTTTTATTCAGGATACCTTATGTTTTTACCCCATGATTGAACTCATTTAGCTTATATTATCCTTTAATAAGGTCATTTTATTTGAAATTTGTTATTTATTTATACTACAAAAAATATAATTGAATCTATTTTGTAATTTGAATATTTTTATTTCAAATGTGAAATTAAAATATTATAATCAATTGGTAATTGATATAATGATTAATTATAACTTAAATAATCTATAATTCATATAAAATGTTCCTCGAAAAAAGTATTTTTATTCACAAAAAATATTTATCAATAAAATTTTGATTTCATGTGATTTCATTTATATTATATGATTTATTATTAACAAATACATATTATTATGACTTTAAATATAATATAAAACCAAATTTTACCTACTGAATACTTAATTAATGGAAATGGACAAAATATGGGTTTTAATGGAATAAAATATAACTTACCGACCAAAATTTAGAGAATTTGTTTCGAAATTATAATTAATATTTTTTAATATATTATTTTAATGAGTAAATACATTTTGGATTTAGTGACGTGTTCAAAATAATTTATGTCATTTTTATATCATGATGATGTCATAATAGTTATATATTTTAAAAAATGTGTCTTTTCATTATACACAAAAAATAAAATTTTATCAAATAATCAAAAAATTACAAAAATATATTTTCTATGTACTAAATCCAAAAGTTGAATATTATTTTCAAAAATTAATAATTTCATATTTCATAATTTACCTTATAAATAAAAAATATATTATTGAAAACTATTTTTATTATAAAATGAATTTTAAAAAAATGAACTCTTCTTAATATTACTTTATATCAATTACCAATTAAATGATTTTTATTATATTGTTTTTAAATTTGATAAAATTTATTTGAATAGTTATTTTGAAATGATCCATTCAACCAAATATAAAAAGAAATAGATCGTACAAAATTCCTTATAAACTATAAGTTTTTAACATTAAATGATTTTAATCACATACCATTAAGAATTATAAATTTATCTTCTGAACATAAAATATAAACCATTATTTTTATTAAAATAACTGTCACAATCATTATAAACATATTTAATTAAAATCATTAAAAATTTATTTATATCAAATATATTTAGAACAATGATATCAAATTCAATTTTTATGACTAATTATGGGACATCATTTAATAAATAGTATATGAATGATAATAATTATTTACACATATCAATCATAATGTTCCAATATGTATCATGTTTATTTCTTATATATATAGTAAAATTGTTTTCAAATGACTATATATAAAATAACAAACGTAATACATAAACTATATCTTGATTTTTGTTCATGACTTGTATTTTTTAATTTAGACTTGTTTTATCGTTATATTGGGATTTTATTCAAAAAAAATTAATTCATTTTTCAATTATAACTTCTATAGATACTATTTACCTTATTTATTGATTATATTATATTGGATAATTATTCCCTAAATAATAAAATAAAAATCATATTCCTTATAGAAGAAGATGATATTAAATTAATTTCATATTTTTTCATATATTAAATATATTGAGTGTATATAATTTAATTTTATTATCCTTCAGCAATATAATGAAATCATGTTTATAATATCATATATATTAGTTTATTTATATCAATCATATATAATAAATTTATTTACATTAAAAATAAATGTATAATAATATTAACCTTATCACAAATGAATATTAATGAAATACAGGTGTATAAAAAATGGGTTGTTAAAACTATTATTTTGTTTATCTCTAAAAAACATCAAATTTATTCTACTCTAGTTATTTATCTTTTTTACCTGTACTCTTATCATTTAACCTTCCTTTTTTCACTATTCAACAGAATGGATACTTGTAATTGGAGTAGATATTGCCTATTTCTTTTAATTTGGAATCCTTTTCCTCGATACACATATTTTATGTAATATTTTACAGATGTAGCTATTCACATATTCCATAATTTCTATTGGTAATTTCAAACTGAATTTTACTTTTTTTAAGAACATAGGAAATGAAATATTTTCTTTTTTTCATGTAATTTCTTTATCCTGTTATTTATTCAAGTTTTTTTAAATCTACCCTTTTTTGTTTTATGAATTAATCATTTAATTTTTATATCATTTTTTATTATATTTTAAAACATTTTTGTAGATATTACATCATCATAAAATAATATTTATTAAATTTTAATATTTCAAATTATTTTTAAAATAAATATTCTGTTTTTAATATAAAATTCATATAAACTATTTTAAAATCCTTTAATGTTTTTTATTCTTATATGGGGGTTTTCTCAAAGGATACCAAGATACATATTTCTTTGTAAGGATCTTGATAATTTCTTATAGTAATCCTCATAAAATAAATTTCATTTTCATGGTTCAATTTATCAATGATGAAATTAATGTTTTTATATAAATATGGAAAAAATGTATTGTTTTCCATTATGTGAGGGGTCTGAAAATTATATATCCCACAAATTCAATGGGTAAGATATATATCAAAAGAGATGACAACTAAGGTACTTGGGTGTCAACCTAGTACCCTATGAGGCTCTATCCACTATATTTATTTGATTGAGGAGTGAACAAAATGCACAATGTTATGGTACTGAATCCAATATTGTATGATAATATTTGAAATTAACTAGGATATATGCTTTGATTTTCTATACTTAATTTTGTTCCTAAATATTATCCCAAAGCAATAAGTTATTCAATATTTCAACATTATGTTTTCATGGATCAAAATTTTTGACTCATATTTTCAAATTCAGATGAATCATGCAAAATTTTATTCCAAAATTGTTATTCCATGGCCAATGAATTATGATCCATTTTTCATTTAGTATGATTATCTTATGTTATGGCCATACACCTTAATTTTTTTCACACAAAAATATTTATCTTATTATAAATTATGTTCTTCATTTGGTATGTCTTCTATTTAGCCTCAATGATCATATGAGATCACCCTATAGTTATGTTAAAATTTATTATTAAATAAAGTAGAGTATAATATATAATTTGTATAGAAGTATATCATGTTTTGATAATTTTATTTGATATGATTAAGAATAATTGTAAAATAAGATGTTTAGGTATCTAATATCTAAATACACAAAAAAATCACTTTTGGGGTGTGTTTTATTATGATATATCACACTATAAAATTAAGTAATAAGTATGTATATTATAGTTTTTTTTGTCTCACAATCAAGAAAAACTCACATAAAATTAAATTAAAACCACTTCCTCCAAACATAAAATTTTCTGATCATTATAATTATAAAAACAATCTGGTCATCATTTCTAAGTAACTTCCTCTAGAACATGAATTATGAACGTTTAAAAATGTGAAGGACTATAAAAAAATTGGGATGGTCTCTTTCAGACATTCACAACATTATCCCATTAATTTATATGCATCATATATCATTTAATAATGAGGTTAAAATATAGAGGCTAAAAGAATGATGCATAAAACCAATCCTATATGATTTTGATAAAAATGAGATTAAAAAAATAATTATCTATTGTAATTGGTCATCCCATATCTTTGATCCAATAGTTCAATCAAATGTAGTTATTCTCTAAGAAAAATTTGGTAATAGTTATTAAAGTACAAAAATATTACAAAATAGATGGCCTGTCAGTATAGACTAGAACTAACTAAACCATAGACAATGGACGAACATTTCCAATCATAATTTATTTAATAGATACTATATATTTTAGTGTGTAAATTTTAATAAAAATTATAATATAAATATTTTAGATATTTTTAGACCTAAATTTCTATCAAGGATTAAGATAATACAACCATCCCTTCCACTCTTGATAGATTTTATTGTTCAATGATTCTATTTATTCGGTACAATAGTCTTAGTGTTTTCCATTGATATATGGTTAATATATTTTTTAAATTATCTGGAGAAATTTATGCTAGTGCACATGAATTATTTCACTACATTGGGTTCCTCTTATGATAATTGTGTGAGTATCCATGGATTTTTCCGACATTGTATTATCTGAACGGATCATGTACTATATTATGATAAATTTTATCTGATGATATTAAAAGTGATATTACCTGGGAGTTTCCATTCTATGGATGGTATCTAACTTGATAAGTAAAAGGTGTATTTAGTATCATACATACAATTACCTAGAAATATATAGGATTTATGGTATTTTTAGGGTCGCCATATATTTTATAAAAGTATCATCCATTATTTGTTAAATATATCTTTCCCATATCCCTATTACTCTGAAACAAAAATATTTATCAGATAAAACCCATTAATAATCTAATCACTTCACTATGATAAAAATTTGAATATATATATAATTATTGTAATTATATATTCGGTTATGTCTTATCATTATTTACTGATCTATATAAAAATGTCAATATATATTCCTCACACACACTAGAACCTTCCTAGGAAAGCCACACCATAACTTTAAATGAATTTTATTCCATTTTTTTTACCTTGGATAAATTTAGTTCATATGATTTAGGTTCAAAATTTATAATAAATTATTACCACAAAACCATATGGTATCTCCTTGGAATTGAATATCAAAACATTCCTCATTAGCAAAATTCCCCTACACAAAAATTTTAATTTAAAAATTAGGGATAAGTTTGTTATATGAAATTTGGGGGTTGAAAAAACATATAGGATCCTAAAATCCTTAACCATCAAAATATACCCTTGAATTTACATAAAAATGTTTCAAGAAGGGAAGTTGTATCATGTGGATGATGTTATTCATTGTTATACTAATAATTTAATTATTTGGAATCATCTTTCATTCCTAATGATACCAATAAGGACCATGTAGATAGTCTAAAAAATGAGTATTGATGTTATATTTGTTATTACATATAAAATTGGCATTCATGTAGTGATCAATTCCATGTATTTTGTGTTTTATATAGTTTGATATAGTTTATCATCATGTTCTGTCATATTCTTGAATTCATACACCACTTTAGTACCCATTAGACATCTTATAAGTTTAATTATTATGGGATATATTATTCAAGAGTTTTTTGGATTTCTATGGTTTTTTAATAGTGTATCCTCATTTTAGAAGGATATGCAATGTCTCACAATGAAGTAAAATTAAAAAAAACATATTTTCTATGAAATTATTTAGTTTTAGGTTATTAACTAGGAAATTTCCTAATTCATTTTTAAACCTGAACATTCATCTTATAGTGGAATACATGTAAAAATTAGTACATGATAAAGCTACAAGGGATGATGACTCGAATGTTTTTTTTTAATTTTTGGGAACCAAAATCATATATAAATTTCAATTTCATATTCAAATCATCATTGAATAATGTTATAATTTATGAATACACATAATAAAAGTAATTTTCATCGATAAGGGGGAGAGCCTCAAAATTCCATGTCTTATCACCACCAAAACAATAATCATGGTGGGGTGTTTGATAGATAGGATAAAAAATACCCTGAAAATTTGGTAAAACCCCAATAGAAAATATTATTTACTTTGACTAAATTATTCAACATGCGAATACCATAATATATTTTAAAAAACACATATTCATTTCCAATTATTATATTTTATTTTTAAAAATATACAATAACCCTAATTGTTATAGATAATTGATCATTTTAGTATATAAAAAAATTAAATAATAATTTTTTTGAAGCATGTTTTCAATGGAAATTACATATGTATTTGTTAGAGGAAATACAATGATATTAATATATTTAAATATAAATCTATTAAGAATGAAACATGTCTATTAATGATTGTGTCATGATTCTTCACTCGTTATATATTCAGAAGACATTCCCCTATTAATTTTCATGGATAATTTTTAACCCAGGTATAATTTTTTCTTGTTGGTTTTTCTCAAATACTATCAGTAAAAATTATCATTTTAGGTATTTATAGTTTAATAAATAAAGAAACACAGTAGATATATTTAATCAAAGGGAAGTGGATATAAAACTTCGATGAAACACTTCCAAAGAACCCAATATATTAACTCTTCCTTAAACCATCTATATTCTAGGAACACCCATTGTTTTGTATACTTAAATATCACCTCCTTTTCAATAATAGTTAGATAAAAAGAAATTTAGAGTGTTTATGGTGGTGGCATATATTTTGTTCTGAAGTAGATGGAACATTGTTTGAAATGTTTTGTTTTTTCAGTATTTTCTTATTGCATGGTAATTTTATGTTACATTCCTATTTAATATTTTTCATTATTTTAAAATTAATCAATGATTTAGTTTTTAAAACATTTATTATTCTTCATATTCTTCTATCATGTATGGGAGAGAATGTACATAATAACTATTTGTCTCGTAGTATAATTTATTGATAAATCCAACTGAATCTCCCAATTTCTAATTTTTTAAATAGTTTAAAAAAATTTATTTCAATTTTGGAATATGGTTATATATATGAATATAATATTGATCAGTTAATATAGTAATTTTAATATATTTAAATGATATAAATGGTCGTATCACTATAAAACCATTGAAATATTGATTCCCTATGTGTGAGTTTTTAAGGGAATTTTTTTATTTAATATATCCACCCATCATTACACAAAATCATTAAATATTAATATTTCATAATTCATTGAATTCATATATATGTAATGTAAATATTAATCCGAATTCAATAAAGGTTTTACCGTACATTAATTTCATATCTGACCAGTTTCATTATTATAATAAATTAATCAATTTTCAATACATAATATATAATTAAAAAATGTAAAAAAAAATAGAAAAATAATTTATTATATATAGGTCAAAACAAAATTTTTAGGACTTCCATGAATGATTAATTTTATTTTTATTTTAATTTTTAAAAAAGGGAATAGGGAATGTCTAGTGAAGAATAACCAATTAAGCTGAAACTATTAAAATAACAAATATTTTTTTGAAAGAATGGGGAAATGAAAGAATGGAATAGTTATCTCACAAATAATTCCATTAACCCCAATTTCCTAGATATATTAAGTTATTTATGATTTATTAATCATAATTACTGAAATATCATTCCCATTATCAAGGTTTTATAATCATTAAGATACTAGATAAATAATAATCACCTTAGAACATGACATATTATACCATTTTAATATAAATTTTTATTCCATAATTCTATCCTTAGATTTGTCCATGTATAGTATGAAAAATTAAAACTTTGTGAAATTGGAAATAAATTTAAAGATATATATTAAACCCTTTGTAATGTATATCTTAATCGTGAA
Organism: Viscum album; assembly: GCA_963277665.1. Lineage (NCBI taxonomy): Eukaryota > Viridiplantae > Streptophyta > Magnoliopsida > Santalales > Viscaceae > Viscum > Viscum album. The sequence goes on along the minus strand of CAUJRU010000019.1, from coordinate 1,778,058 downwards.
TCTAACATGATATAATAATGGCATAAACATTAATACACAAATATAAAATTAAATTCTATCATGTAAATGAATTCCAAAACATAACCTAATCCAATACTAAAAAGGATTATAATTTATCAAATAGTTAAAATTTAATGATCACATAGTAATAGAAATATTTGGAATGTATATATCTAGACATCATTAACATACTTCTGAGGAATTGTTCTGAGACAAGATACATAAAGGATATATATTCTATAATTACCTGATCATAATTGTATGATGATACATCCCAATTCCATAAGGTGTTATATGATTTTTGAATCCACCCATCACATAATAGTCTAATTAGTTCCATTATAAACTATAATTAAAATGAAAATTCATGGAATAGATTTAACGACTGAATAACTGTGAAATGCATAGTATCATTGCGCAATAAAGAGAATCATATATGATTTTATAGTAGTGAAAAAGTATTATACATGAACCTTATTAGATTTCCCTATCTAATTGATTAATTAGGATGTATGGTTGAATTCCATTGGAACATATTAACGATAATATTAGGTTTATAATACTTAAATAAGTACCTTTTTTAGGTGAAGATTATTGAAGTTCAGTTATGAGGTATTTGTTAACATTTATAATATCAATTTGTTTAAAAAATAGAATACATATATTTACATTGATAGGAAACCATGAATATAATAATATACCACTACTAGAGTTAGTTTTATGTAATTTTACATGTTTGATATGTGTTACGGATTGAAAACATCCATATGGAGAACCCTCAAACATGATATTCTTTGGTTTCCAAATCAGCATATTTAAATAAATAGAGTTTAATCCACTTGGGACTCAGTATAGGTTATGCCATATAGGTACCAGTCTTTTTTAATTAGAAAATTCCCCATATTGGAAATAATTTATCCACACTACTAGTAATATATGGAATATATATGGTTTTTTATTATAATGTAATATAAAATTTAATTCTTATTATATTAATTTTGACATTACAAAGACTTCATAGCATGGTATAGATTGGATGACATAGAGTATCAAAATCATATGATATCATAATGATATTACATCAAATAATACTATAAAAATATTGTTAATATTACTAATGAATTTTAAATGATACAATAATGGAAATATAAATAAGAGTTTGTAAGAGAGAGGAAATATATATGTACATTTATTGAGATTCTTAACCTAGAGTTAACCCTTATAACCAAATAAGAAACCTTGAAATCGAAGTAATATGTATGGTATAAACTCTTATAGATACCTATCAATAGATAATATCACATTTGGTAGTACATACTTTAATTATATAATTATTGAAAAATATATACCTTTAATTTCTAGTACATCCATTATATTAAAAAATATTTTTATTTATAACATGAATTTGTTAGGTATTTTATTCTACCACATATACTAATTTAATCCAAAACATTAAATAAAATAAGATATCAATAATGGTTAAGCATAATAATTCCATCTATAGGTTTCTATATAACTTCCTCCTACAAGTGATTCTTCTAAATAACATTTAGTATTTTAGTTTTATAATTTTGTTTTACATTCTCTCTTGTGTCAATAGTATGAATAATCTCTTTTTGTTACAAATTTTTTTGATGAAATTGAACATGATAAAGCATTATAAAATTATAATTGTATGGTATATAAGTCATTATAAGTTATATATAGATGAGTTCATATATTTTACATAGGTTTTTTTGAACAACTAAATGACATTCCATACATTGAACCCGCTCAATATTATAAATATTTTTAAATTAAATAGGAATTAGTTTCCATTTCCTTCAGAACATAACAACCCATTTCCATGTAGATATTATTAGGAACATATTGAACCCAACATTGAATTAAATTTCCCTCCATCAATTTTCATAATAATATTTCTAACCAAGTTTACCTTCCTTGATATGTGTATAGATGCATCTTACATTCTATGACATTTCCTCTTTATATTTTAGAACCAATAAATTCCTTTAAAGAACTTCATTCCATCATGTAGTATTCCAACAACAGTATCTATATAATTCTTCATATGACATAATTCATATATATGTGTGGTTAAATTACTTGTATATAAACTATACAATAGGTAAATATTTATCAAAATTTCCCTAGAAGTCAATATATAATGACCTTATATGTTTTATAATATTTATCTAGTCTATTCAATCTATATATCTCTTTTATGGTGATATTTTGTTCTAAGAGTTAGATATTTATTTAAATCCTCCAAGAAATTCCTCCAAATGTTTGATGTGATCCTACTTTCATGGTGAAAAACTACTAATATTCTATTTCCATGAAGTCTCAAAACAGAATTTATATACATACTAGAAATCTAATAAAGAGATAAGTCACCATGAATTGAAAATAAATTAGTTGAAATTGTAAGATAATCTAAAATGACCCATATTTGTTTTTTCCCTTAGATGTATTCAGAATCCTAATAATGGAATCAATCAAAATATAACCCAATTTTCACTATGATATAGGAAAAGTTAGATAACCCAATTTGAAATTTTAATTTACAACTTGATTAGATGAAATATGTACCATGTTGTTGTATAATCCAAAATCCCATGATTCATATTTTCCCACATAAATTAATCATTGATATGTCATCACATTTTTATGATTCTAGTATTTATAGATAAGTACGAGATATGAGACTCCTCCAATTGATATTTGTTCTCCTCTTGTATTCAAGGAAAAATTACCTCTTACCATACCATTGATGTCCATAATTAGTGATGTTAAACACTAGTAATGTTCTATTTATCACATCATCCATATTATTTTATATTGTCTAATAATCATGTTGAGCTTCCATAATACTATTTAGTAATTAATTTTAGGAAATTTCATTGGTCAATAATAATTTGTATTCTTCAATTATAATATAAAAATATTTCATTATTATATTCTTGAGAATTGTATCATTCTCCTCCCTAATCATTGATAGAATAAAATGTTATTATCTACCCATTAATTCTTATTTCCCTGCATTCATTCTTTGGATGAAAATATATAGTAATTGTTTTTCATTGACTAGTTCATGATATCTTATTTTCCACATATATATAATTAAATTTTATAACATTTTTGAAACTCTTGTGGTCTGTCTGTATAACCCATCTCCCACTATAGGGATAATATATCCATATCGTTAGTGAAAAGTAAACTTCTACCAGTTATATATGATGAGTTTTATAATTAATATCATGGAGATTCAACTATCAATATTCCTAATCTACCAACATCTTATTTTGAATTAAAACACATCTAATAACTTTCTAGGATTTATCACTATTATTAAAAACACATTATTTTCATGATAAAATAGCTGATACAAGTTCATTTATCAATCCCCTCTTCAATTATTCATATCTATGTTCACATTCCTATATACATCATAATTTAACACCATTACAATGTATCTTGGTTAAAATATTATATAATCAATTATAATTTTCAACAAACCTTCAAAAAATTATAATAATCCATGTAAACTATGTATTTGAAATATGCAAGATGGTCTTGGAAATTTGATGACAACCTCTATTTTAGAAGGGTCATTAGATATACCATCCTTGAAAACCACATGACCATGGAAATTGAATATTTAAATAAAAATTCATTATTGATGAATTTACAAAGTAACATATTTTCCCTCATAACCATAAGCCTGACTATCAACTGATTTTCATTATACTCATTACTATTTCTTTTTAAAAAAATATCATCAATAAACACCACCATAAAACCATCAAGATAATACTATAATATGTTTTACATGAAACATAAAATCATAGAGACTATATTAGTTCTCTAAAAGGTGTTATTATGACCACATAATGACCACACATCACATAAAGGGTTGACATTGGGAATACTCCATCTTAATGTTTAAATGATAATAAACAGAATCATGATTAATCCTTGTGATATATCAAGATCCATAAATTTTATCAAAGAGGTAATTAATACTTGGAAATTTTTATATGTTGATTACAATAATTCTAATGATCTATCAATATTTAGTGCATAATCTCATTGAACAATACTTATTCATATTAATCAATATCTGTTCTTTAAATGGTGAAAGACGTGTAAACATTTAACCTTTGTCAAATAAATATTTTATTTTTTAAATTCAAAAAATTTACTCAATTGGATTAATTCTTTTTGTTTTATTAGATATAATATTTTAATTGGGGATAATATAAATATGGAAATAAACTTATTATTATTGTTAAATTAAGGTTATTATTCTATAAATACATCATAATATTAATGTACAATTGATTTTTAATCTATTATCAAAACACCCTTACTATTGATGGATTTAATTTCATCAACTTCTTCCTTGATGATTACTTTAAGAATACATATTATTTTGATTCATGAAAATAAATTCATAATGAAATATCCCATCAGAATAAAGATATTCTATAATTCCATAACAAATATTATCTTCTATATATCTATAACAAATTTATTCTTCTTAATTTGAGATCCAATAGATCCAATAGATTACATCAATATCTAATATATGTATGAATATTAGAATTGAAATGTGAATAATACTCATGAATTATAACTCTAGGTTTCTAGTCCATCATTATTGTAATAAAATTTTAAAAAGGTGAAAACTCAATAGCCAATTTTCATATATAAATTTTAAATTAATATTATTTTTTAGATAAAAAACTGATATAAAACAATACCATGATAAGTTAAAAAAATTCATACTAATTTATTTTTTTAATTATAAGGTACAAAAAAGTCAATATAATAATAAATATATGAATTATGTAGCATCATGACCCGGATTCCACAAATAAGTTACCACATCTGGTGGTTCGCAAGGACTCGAGGACATCTCCCCAAATTACAAATATTAACAACATCAAGTGAGGTCCTATAGTGTGTATATGATGAGCCTATGTACAATTGTTAGGGCATAACAATGAGGTAGAAATCTAACAGTCAATAGAGGAAGAAGAAAAATAATTGAACAACTGATAAATATCCAAGATATGATTATATAATAAAATCTTAAGGAATATGATATATAATAAGGATCATATCATGTCTATAAAAACAATACAAAATAGTTATATAGGAATCAAGTACATTACATTCCCCAAAAAATTCAATAAAAAAGAATATCCAAAATAGAATTATAGGCTTTAACTCAGCCCCATGCACCCTTGCTCCTAATCATGTAACAAACCAAGAATCTTACTATGGGATATTACATCGATCCCTACATGCATCCATATAATTTATATAGGTACGTGATAGTCACTCAAATAAGGTATGGGATAAAACTATATTGGCCACTAGAAATTGTTTCTATAACAACTCTAGGTTGTGTATAAAAGCTATGAAGTTTGAAAGGTATATAAAATATTTCATTATAATACAAGTGAAATGGCTATGGAAAAAGAAATAAATATAATGTGATATTGTCATGCCGAACAAAGGAACCCTGAAATAAACTGTTAGGATACCATAACATGGGATGCAGTAGAAACAGAATAAATAAGTGTAGCACAATCTAGTCAAACCACTGTAAGATAATACCGATACCAAGGATAATTGTAAAATATTGAATTTTCTACCACAAAAATTTCTTATAAACGAGTGTAAACAACTATCATCACTAATCCATATATTCTTATATATAACAACCATCATGTCCATCTGATAAAATCAATCTTACATATTGGTTTTATAGTGTAAGTGTCAAACTGATAAGGGCCTGATAAAAGGTATAGAAGAAAAAGGAAACATCATCGATTCCCTGGAGCATCTTTATGGAAAATCAGTAATGATTTTAGTGGATTACAAGGATAATTACAATAGAACATCTCCAAAATATGTCCAAGACTGTTGGATACAAGGGGTAGAAAGGTCCAATGCATCCTATGGAATCAAGACCCAATGAGAAAAAGTACAGGGCATCCACAACTGTAATCGAGATCTATGAGAGAAACATCCATGGAAACTAATGTAATAAAGATCCAAGATATACCATCCCATGATCCACTACTATTTTAATTCATCGTATCATTCATCATTTTATAATACATGAGTTTACGAACTCATAAAAAATTATATAAAATCCATTTGAAAAGATAAAACAATCACATAAAGTTAGAAAATATAAAATGAGGAATCCATATCTCCAAATAATCCTGATTAAATTCATTTCAATTATAAAATTGTTTCCTCTGTCTAGGAAGGATCATACAATCTGAATATTTGATATAATAAATGAAAATAAAAATTTGCACCTCATGGGTAGCTTGGGTCTGTAAAAAACCTCTAATAATCTCAAAGGAACTACCGATAATCCATAAAATGTTCCAATTCATTCAATTATATCATTTAGTAAATTAAATGGTTTCTGTAGGAAACTTTACCAAGGAAAAAAATAGAACACATTCCTATAAAACAAAAACAATGAGGGAAAGGTATAGACCACCTACCATAGGTCTGTAGTAGAGACTGTTTCTAGTATGATATTCTGATTCAATATAACTAAAAAATAAATGTAAAAATTATAAAAATAACATATAAATAGAGAATATTATCTTGAACCTAAATAACTTTGTTGATATGGGTCAAATGAATAATGACACAAATTGATTGATTCATATAATGATAAGAATCCAATGTGATGATCAATGCTCAAATATGATTTTGTATGGGTATTTGGTAGGGAAGTCTACCCAGTGGACTTCAAATAATCTCCAAAATAATAGAATCGATCAAATAGATTAAGAAATATAATTTTTTATGTTATAAAACATTTTATTATTGAAATGTTCATTTTACCAAAATTTACTATGATCCATGGATAGGCTGTACTATTGTCCAAAATGTGTGCTAACCATGAACCCTCCACTACGTTAAGGGGCATCCTCACACAGTTTAGGCACATGGTTTTTCAAACTATGCACGAAACATGTATTAGGATCGATCAAAATTTAAAGAGTTCCCTAAACAGTAGTGTGGAAGAGGATTCATCGATTTATCAAACTGTGCAATGTCATGAACCCCTCTATCAAGCCACATATATTTATGGGTAACTATTCAGCATTTCCCACACAATATATTCTAACATTGATACCATTCTATTTTTTCAAAAAGTCATAAATTTGATATCCGAACAAGCTCTGAACATCTATGATATACCAACGACCTCATACTAAATCCTCAATAGGTCATAATAAAGAATATAAAAATAATAAAATATGTGTACCTCATTGGAAAACCCTGGATCTTACAATCATACTTCTTATAGAAATCCTTTCTCCAATCTTCATCCCAAGGGAGATCAAGAATCACCTAAGAATACTCCAGCCACTAATAAAGTATGTAATCCTTCTAATTTAAAGTATTTTTCTATAAATGACTATTCTCCCATGAATCCTTTACTAGAGGAACTAACTAAACTCAGAGATACTTTTTGATTTAGTCAATGATATATATAAAAGTCTGCATTTGAGGATGCAACAACCCTTAACTACACTTCTTTCGGCGGAAAATTATGATACGTGCCAATGTGATAGCGACATAGATGAGATATATGGAAGGATTATTGTACGGATATGTACCTCTATGGTAACTGGAAATCATAGTCTACTAGAAAGAATCTCTCAAGAATATTGAATGGCCCGTTATATAACAGTGAAATCTTACCGTGTCTTGTAATACCTATTTGTCCCAACCACTTTGAGATATGTAAAAAGACTTGATTATCATCCTATAAATCATGAGTTCATTGATGATGATCCACATAATATTTATTCCACCAATATGCTATTGTCTTGCACTTCTTAATCAACTCGAACTAAATATAAGTCTCCTTCACAATACATGTTCGTAGTTAAGCTACATCACCTTCCATTTACCACCATAGAGGTGATCATCATGGAATACCATACAAATCCTTATATGGTACATTTTGTATTGTGTCTTATTATATATTATTTTAGGAAAAATAAAAAGGGGTATATTCTGCACCCAAGAGATTCCAAAATCCTGAACATATGATCACAACATGCACTCAAACACATGTATTGGATTCTTTGACTAGCCATTAGTCTGAGCAATATTTATTCTGCTCTGAATCACCAGTGTACCCAAAACACTATGTATAATCTTCTAGAAATGAACTATAAATATGGAATCCCTATTTGAAATGATAGTAAAAATAACCCTATGAATCCACACTATCTCATGAATATATATCCTTCCAAGCTCATACACTAATAAGGTCATCCTCGTATGTAGGAAATTAGATGCCTTTGTGAGCCTGTCAAAAAGAAACCAAAAAACATCACTACCTCAAGGATACCTAAGTATAGAGTTTAAAAAATCAATTTAAACCTCATCCCACTCCCACTCAATAATGGGAAACTGATGTAAAATCTCAACTTGTCACTAATGTTCATCCTTCACCTGCTGACAGTTATAAATTCTCGTAATAAAACCTAGTAACTCATATTTCATACATGGCCACCAGTACTAGTGTTGTATGTAATGGTACAACTTGGTGACACTGAGGATTACTTATCATACAGAGGTATGAAACTCCCACATCTTTTCTTCTATAATTTCGAATGGGACCAAAACATAACCATGTATACACATAATTTTATCCTCACACATAGTCTAACCAAAAGGTTGGTCACCACCCACCACACTCTCCCATTGGACTTTTCCCTTAACCACCCAATATATATATTTTTATTATGAAGAATCATTTTTAAGGAAATGTGGGAAACCAATAATTATTATAAAAATGCATCACTCAAGCTGATATGAAATAGCTGAATCACAGAATTGTAATTTAGTCCTATTAGAGAGAATACCTCTTTGGAGACTCTATTATAGAGGTGATGCCTTCTTATCCAGATCATCACTGAGAACGATCTCAATGTTTTACGATATCCTTTCCCATGTTTGGATGATCTCTTCCACAAAACTATTCTTCATGTTGAATCCAAATTCCAGAATTCCATGATTTTTTTGGATCCAATCACCTTGCTCCATGGATTAACTAGCCAAAATAAACCTCCCCACTAGCCTGTCAAATTCTTATGGTGTAGTAATGACCTGATGGCTCTTGTCACACAAATATTCATTACTGTTGATGATTATTTATCACTCATCACATTCAATACCTTCCTTACCACATGGGGGGATATCAGATTCATCAGCCTCCTTAACACCATATGCAAGGTTAGAGATAGAAGAATCCCCTAATAAAGAGTCAATCCCCTTAGTAAAGATTGCCTCCACCTGCATGGAAACCTTCAAAGGTATATTTCCTTTTCTTGAGGATCGAGTAACATCATATATATGTTAGAAATATTAATCTTTCATTATAACCAGCCTCTACAAGTGATGGATAAACCCTTCTTGATCGATTAGAGTGCTTTTTTCCTTCCTTGTAGAGGATCTAATTTATTACATGGCAATTTCAACTTCCATGGACTCAACCAGAATGTCCGAATAAAAAAATAGAGGTTATAATAATTATTAATGAAAATTATATCCCTTACCATCCTACACCTATAAATTAATCTTATATAATAAATACAGAAGATAAAACTCACTACTGGCCTCCTAAACTGCCTATATTGGGGTCCTCCTGCATGGTGCATCTGAAACATCATTTCCCTTTCTAGGAAAATGGGAATGATCAAAGAAAAAATAAATTATGTAATCAACCAACCTTTATAGCCTCAAAATCATTTCCAATGAGTAAATATATAATTGATGATTTTGTGTATTGTATACACAAAAAGACAATCTCCTAGTATGTAATGAAACCAACAATGGATGGCATGAACAAATGTAGCTAAATCAAGATCTTATGTTGGGTAATTCCTCACATGTGTCTACAAATGTCTAGACCCATAATACATGACACTATCCTCCTTCATCATAATTTATCCTAGCTCGATACCCTAGGCATCATAATACACATTATATCTTCTTCTCAGCACTCGAAGAATCAGGACCGACGGTGAAGTCAGACACCCTTTCTCTTCTTGGATGCATGTCTCTTGTGTATATGTCAATAAAAATATCACAACCATCTTATTCTAGACTATCAGTGGTGATGTGTAGAGTGAGAAGTCTTGTATGAGACACCTTTAATAGCCATCTTGTCCTAGGAAACTTCACATGTCAATGTAGTTCTTGGGATTCTCCTAGAAAACTACAACTCTCACACTCTCTAGGTCAACTAATACACTTTTCTCAGAGATATTATGACGCTTTATGTGATGAATTCTATCCCTCCAGAAGTGGAAATCTGTGAGAATATAATTTAACTGATAATATTTTGGTTTATCTAAAATGTTATCAATATGATTGGAATGGTTTTGTTGATTTTGAAAATACACCAAGATATATTCCAAGAAAAACAAGAAAAATAAATCCAGATAATGATGGAAATATTGGTTAATCATGACCATGAAAACTACTGGATCATTCAAGAAATTGAACCACATTACCAAATAATAATATAGACCATACCTTCTATGTAAAGATATATGAGTTATTTCTACATGTCAAACCCAAACATGATGATATCCATATATTAAATCATTTTTGGAGATATCCTGAGCTCCTTGTAACTGATTAAAATGTAAACTTAACATGGAAACGGATAATGTTTCTCAACCATCAATTAGTTCAACATCCAATAATCCACACATATCTGGAGTATAACATCTTGTTTTTTTAGAATAGTTACTAGAAAACCCCATGGAAATGTACTCGGTTGTATAAAACCCTTCTTCTCTAAGTCCACTATTTTCCTCTTCATCTCCTACAAATCCATAGTGGTATTCCTACAAGGAGGAATGCAAACCATTGCAGCTCTAGTAACTTTCTAGATAGAGAAATCCACCTCTATATAGTTGGTAAACTAGAATTTTTGCCATAGAAACCACTCATAAAATAATAAACCTCTAGAGTGATGTCTTTATAATGTGCTCCATAATCATCTTAATGTGAAATTGTAATAAGTTGTTTCATCCTGCCCAACCTAGGATGATCTTGTAAATATAATCTCTTTTTGACATCACATTCACCCTTATGAAAAAAAATCTTCCCTCCAGTGATGTTAAGGTCACCATTTGATGATATAAATCAACATTAGTTCAATAAGTTACTACAAAGTCTATACCATGTTGGAATTTGAACCGGTTCTTTTTATGGATATAAATGTCTCAAACAATGCGACACAAACCAACAACAAATGAAACTCCATTCACAAGCGTACACCATCCATCGTGATCCTCAATAAGGAATATAGGTTCATAAAACCATAAAATAATATAAAATGAACATGAGGATCTCTAAAATAGGTATAGATTAGAAACTATGTGACTAAACTATATCAAAGGGGTATATAAAAGAGTAGAGGCCACAAAAATTATACCTCCCACCATAGAAATCCCAACACTATACTCGTATAATGTAAGTTGTACAACATATATCTTACATGAACCATGTCCATGTGAAACAAACTCACTGCCTGGAGAAAGTCCAGTATTCTTTATTGATACAAAAAGTTCTCAATGGCCTCTGTCATGCCCACCACCTCAACCAGATCAACTAATACTACCCCAAATTTCACCTTAATATGGATCTATAAAACATGATACTAAACCTAGAGTCAACGTTATACCCCTTCCACCAACTGATGAAGGGAATGTCGTTTAAAAATGTTTTATGTGGACTGTCATTCGTCAGTTATGACACTCAACTGGGTCATTATCACAAAAATTACTCATGTTCCCATAGCTGATACACTGATGAAAAAAATAGAGCTACCATTACAAACTATTTGGATGGTTCTCACCACAAGAGAACCCTCAAAATTCTACCTCTTTACACTATAACCCAAGCCACTAGTTCTAGAGGCTAATCTTCTATACTCCACACCACCTTAAAATTTCAACAAATGGTCTATAATCTGTTTCACCACATAAACACATTGACCTGTTTTCTAAAGGCATGTCTAATACCTTCCTTGAAGTGTCTCAAACTCCATGCCTCATCAGCAAGATATATCGACACAAAAAAGAGAATCTTTGTAAATCATTCTGAATATTCCATAATAGTCATCACACCCTACTAAAGATACATAAACTTGCTGACCATCTCTACTCTTAGAGACTAAAGGATGGTTTATTCAAATAATTTAGTTTGAAAATCACCCAAAAACATATCTCACAGCCTGTCACCTAAGTTTAGAACATCCCACCAGGACATTGTAGCTCCACGAAGCATATATGTTGTGAGATTCACTTTCCTCTCAGGTGGTGTCTCCATAAGAGTATATATGGAAACATTATTCTCCATAAATATATTGGCAGAATATGATCAAATCACCCCAAAAAATATGTATTATACTACTTCTGTAACACACATGTTTTCCCTATCATCGATGCAGCAGGTTCTGTTGCTCCCTGAAATGTCATCATATACCATAAAATCCCCTCAAATAATTGTTCATCAACACCAATGATCGAATAAAATTGTTCCTCCATTAGATGTATATGAGGATCAACCTACCAACCATGTCCCACCACCTCTGAATAATGATTTTCATTAGCCTCATGGTGTAAAACTAGATTTCATCATGTTTACATGTCTCTAAAATTAAAAAAACATTCCCCAAAGAATACTGCTAATGAAAATTTCAAAGCTAAAATCATAGGATAGTTCAAATACCTTCTATAAAAAATGTGTAACCAACTTTCAAATACTTAATCCATGATAAAGTATAATGGAACAACCCAAACATAGCTAGAGAAATTTCCTAATTCCCTCCCAAAAATTCCTCAAGGTAAATTTCTATGTTCGAAAAATTTAGTTTCCATTTCAAATTCTCATTTATAACACAATTATCATTAATATGGTTGAGGGAAATGGATCATCACATATGATACATAAGGGTCCATACTCCTCATGAATAGAAAAACGGTGTCCAAATAATCTATAAGATAACACATTCTAGTTCAAGAGACCAATGATCCATTACTCAACATGACACAACTGACCATGTAGCGTTTCTTTCATAGATTTATCAAGAAAAAAATATTTATGTTATGATAGACACTCTATGTACCAATCATGTTTCTATATTCTTTATACAAATCATTTACAAAATAATAGGCATATCACACAAGGTAGATATCACACGGTCTTGAAGTCAATAAATACATCCTATATTTGATGGAATAATGCATGGATTGTGAAATATAGCAAGATATAAATTGATACATGTGATTAAAACCATTATCTAATTAGGTAATAGTAAAAAAAACCCCAATCATATTAATAATAACAACAAAATTCAATTTCATAACCCTATTGTGGAATCAAATAAACTATAATAATACAAATCCATAAAATAACTTTAATGCTAGGAAGATTTGGTTTTCCCAGTATGTGGGTTAGATACTCTTATGTGTATCTCATTAGAAAATAAAAATACCTTCCTAATCTCATATTATTTTGTGTCAAAATAGTATTCTAGAAAAAACTATATGATAAAATATTGTATCATCCCGACCCGGATTCCACTAAATTGTGGCTCAACTATGTGGGTAACATGGTGTAAAGTGAATATCCCCAAATACAATAGGAAATATACTAGAAGTGAGGGACTAGGGTCTATCCATTGGGAGACTATGTTCATAGATCAGAGGATAATATATAGGTATAAATTCTACATTCAATAGCTGAAACATATATGTAACTTAAAGATAGATAAACATCCCAGACCTGGAAATAAAAAAAATTATAACAAAATATATGATCATATCATATATTTATAAATATAAAAAATAGGTATACATGCATCCGTTATACTAAATTAACCAAATTACTAAAATGATAAAAAGACTATCATAACTGTAATTAGTAGTGTCTTGAGGTGGCCTCGTGGTGATGCCCTAGGATTCGATGATGGAGATCCTATCTCCCCCACCTAATGAAAGGGGGAAGTTTCTCATCCTTACTCACCATCCATGGAGAGTATTCCCTCCTTTCTCCTTTTATAAAAATCCAATGTGCATTCCTCCATTTTCTAGGATCCCAATTTTTCTGAAAGTTTCAGATCTGTATTGTGGCTCCCCTCATCTCTCAATATCCATGGCAGTGTTCAATAATGCTTCGGATCTCTATGAAATTACTATGGTAGCTCATTTCATTCAAAGAAGTCCCTCGATTGATTCCTTTAAACACTTCATCTTTGAAGATTGGGTTTTACACTAGTGTTCAATTGATGGGATTCTTGATCGAAGTTATATTATGATTTGGTTTGGATAAATGGAAGATCTTATTATGGATTGGTCTAGAGCTCCTCTGATGATGAAATAGTTCCTTCTTCAATATTATTCGGTGGATAATTGAATTACATATACATAAAGATAATCTAACTACAAAAATCTTTGTATGTTTCCCTGCTCTCCTGCTTCCCTCCCAAATCCCTTCTATTATTTGTATGCTCAAAAGCATGGTTGGTCGCTACCTGTGCTCTGATAGTAAGAGAGAAGCTGTGTTTCAACCCATTTTCCCTCACATTTTTGTGTAGTTTTACATATCCAAACTACCGGTGGATTAGTTTTAGATAATTTATGGTCATGAATTTCAGTGAACAAAGTTTATCATGTTTGAGTTGTGGACAAATTTTTGTGTGTCTTATAATCAGTAAGGGCATATGGATTTGGTATGTCGTAGTGGGTCTCGGAAAATGATGTTACAGGAGATGAGGAAATAGGATCTTGTTTGTGATGGATTGGAAGTGGATCACTCGATTCCACATGGGATGGGTCATACAGAAGGAGTGGTGTAGGAAGCATAAGATACAATCATATAGGTAGTCTTCGTCCATCGTGGTTCTGTTGTTGTCAAGGATACTAGTTATGTTTTCTTGGTTGGTCTCCAAAAACAAACCCTACCTTTACATCCTGATCCAATGTTGACATAGATTTTTTATTAGATTTAATGGGATTTTAATCATGTTAATTAAAGATCTATTTTTGTTGTAAGAGTTAATCTCGGAGGAGTTTCCATTACTCGGGAGGATGAAGTGGGTTCACATGAGGTACCTCATCTTGAGGGTCCTCAGGGTGGCAGTGAGAACATAATAGAGACAGTGGTTATTGGATGTCCCATAACTCTCCCTAGTACTTTATATGCTACAGTGGTGTACATAGGGAGTTTCAACCATTCCACCCTCATGAAATGTCCTAGAATGTAGTTGGAACCCTTGGAGATGGGAAATCGGTTTGAATGACAACCTAATGAGGATATATTTCAGTAGTCTGAGGAGGGAAATATTAGACCCTCCATGGATGGGTAGAAGGTTACCAAGAATGAATCAATTGAATACTACTATATAGGTGAAATATAGGATAAGTTTAAGGGTTATACGCCTCCTAGGTCAAGGAGAAGTATAAGATGGAAAGGCATTCGAAAGGAGATAAAAAACTATAACTTTTCCCCACCTCAAATAGAGACATGTTCAAAAAATAATCATAAAGAGATGAGATGGAAAATGATAGTAACCCTCCTACCAAGGATTATTTGATGTATTAGAATAATGATGATATGTATAAACATTCACTTGAATTGCTTATGAGTTTAGAAGAATAAGTTCTTTAATAGTTTTCTTCACTCAATGCTACTGAACAAGAACCTTCCAAGATGTTGGGGAGACCAATGAGGAAGTCTCTCAATAAGAAGTAGTATTCATGGATAAACAATAAAACATGATTCTTTTTGGGGGATTAAATAATGGGAAGACTATCCTTGAGGAGTAAATAACAACTTGGGACAAGTTGACGATTCGGTTCGGAGCTATCTTAATTGATGAACCTAACACCCTGGTAAGTAACATATCATGGAAATTATTTTGGGAGACTAAATGTGGTAGTCTTAAACTATTATTTAATGGTCCTCTCATATCTTTTTGTGGTTGAACTCATGGTTTCTCACTTTTTTCATAAACATTATTGAATAATAAAAATATTATTTTCTGTGAAAACTAGCATCATGTGCCTCAGCTCGGTCTCATTCTCCCTTACTCCAAATCTTGTTGAAAATATAGCATCATACTATTGTCGATTTCCCAAAATACTAGTTTCATCTATATATTACGTCCATCAATCGATGACATCTCAAATAGGGTGTTAGATAACTCATAGTAATCCACAACTAACGGGGTCTATAACAAATCTAGGGTGTGTATATAATCTAATTAGTGAACAAGGAATATAATAGATATGAGAATAATACAAGTGAAAAGAACATGGGAAAAATTAATGACATTAATGTGATACTATCAATTGATACAAGGAAACATGAAAATAATCTACATCGTCCTAGACTTGTAATCAATATTATAAACAATAGTAAAAAATAGTCACAACCATGCCATATAATATATTATATAACATTCAACATATCCATTCCATATAATCAATCATCTACATCGTCCTAGAATTGAAATCAATATTTTAAGACCATGAAGCGCAAGATTCAATGTATATAAGACCAATTCATCCCCATTTAGTCCCATGAGAATCTCAATGGAAACTCGGTAATGACTTGGGTGGAGTCTAAGGAAAATATCAATAGTACATTTTCAATGTGTGTCCATGAAAGCTAGATCCAATGGGTATCAAGGCTCATAGAATCCTATTGAATCAAGACCCATGTAGAAACATTTATAAGGAATCCACTACTGCAATCATGTTCCATAGGAGAAATTCCATTAGCATCTTATGCGATCAGGATCAAAGGTACGCCAACTAGTGAATAATTATCCATGTCAAATCCTCATATCAATAAATATTTCACATTTAATGAGATTACCCACTCACATAAAAATTTCTATAAAATTAATTTAAAATTTTAAACAATTATCATCATTTCACCACATGGTAAAGGTGGAAACCATTTCTCATAATAATCTCATTTAAATTCATTTAAATTTTAATAAGGATTCCTCTAAAAAGGAAAGCCCGTACTAACCTCTTAGGTTGTATAACAAAGGGAAAATACAGAGGCTCACACCATGGGTGGCCTAGGTTGGGGAAAAACCTCCTCTGATCTCAACGAAACTAGTGGGAATTCCTAACATGTTTTAATTAATTAAGTATATTAATTAGTAAATTAATGGGGCTCCCCAGGAATTTACAGTTCATGAAAGGACAGAAAACATGCTTATAAAACCCCAATCCCCAAGGGAAAGGTATATAACAAATACCATCGTTCCATCATATATTAATCATCCCATATTAGTTTATTATTTGATCCATATTAGAAGAAAAATGAGGAATGGAAGAAGAAACTGGAAATAATGGATTTTAGCTTTCACCTAAATGACATCATCCTTACAAAGTCAAAAGAATAGTGGAACAAGATTGTTTGAATGACTTATAGGTAGGGTTCCATTGATACAATCAACGTATGAATCCATGTTAGGATGGATAATCGAGAAAAATGACTACATAATGGCATTCAAAGAAGCTCCAAATTGAGAGTTGTTGTCTAAAACAGGATGAAAAAGAATAGGTTTGGGATATAGAAGTTTTATTTTTGAAATGGTTATTTAACCAAAAATTATTGGGATACACAGTTTGGTGACATGGTTCTGCAAACAATGTGCCAACCATGCACCATCCACTTGGGTAAGGGGGAAACTTACAAGTTTCATTCACACGATTCTGTAATCCAACATAAAACTGTGTCTTAGGTTTTATCAAAAAATATAGAGGCCCCTGTAGAAGAATGTTCCGAAGGTGGCATAGATTACTAAACATGTGTGATCTCATACCCAATACTATTATGCCCAACATGATTTGTGTTAACTGTGGACCCTATCCCTTATGGGTCTTCTTATCTTTGTGGAATGTCTCTTTTTTTCCAAAAATATATGACCTGAACTATGAACATGCCCATAACACTCCTAATATAATGATGACCACATTATTCATCCTCAATAGTTCATGAAAAACATTTAAACCAAAAAAAATAAAGGATCCATACATCACAGGGAAACCTGAGATACTATACATTCAAAAAATTATGATCTTTTTCAACATGAATTTCAGAGAATTTTAAGCAATTGGAAATTTCTACAATATATATTTTAGAAGAACCACCACCCACAAGTACCATTATAGATTACAATTTTATAAGATATTACATTAATATATTGTTGCATTATATAACTAGAAATGAAAATGATATAAAAATTTATTTATTAAGTAAATATAATATCTACCTTAGATATCTTCAAATTTTTACATAAATATAATTAATTATATTTAAATTTTATTCGATAACACATTGAAAAAATTGATGAAAAATAATTCAGTCCTAAAAATTTATTATTTATTAAATCGGACTCAAATGAATTTTATTTTATGAAATTAAATTAAAAATACAGAAAATATATTTTTTTCATGAATAATATATGACCTCCAATATTTTTATAAAATAATAAGAAATAAGAATGAGTACACTAAAAAATTTATTTTATTTTCCTAAGAAAATTGTTTTCATAATAATTATATTTAGATTTTAAATTCAAAAAATTTAGAATTGTATTTTGACAAAATTAAATTCATTTTTTATTTAAAATTAAAATATTCATGTATGATTAATTTCAATTAACTGTTTGTAAATTTATATTCTTAGTTGAATAGTGAAGGACCATGTTTTTATAAATACCATGACTTTTATGACATTGTTAGTATGTAAGATTGAATTTAAAATCTACAAGTCTATTTTCATAAAAATAATTCAAATTTTATAAGATACATTTTATATCGTAAAATATTTAATTCATTTCAAAAACAATGTTATCATATCATAGAACATAATTTACACTATTTATTAAAACTATTTTAAAATTATTAAAAAAATTATTATTTTAAAATTATTATTTATATAACTTTTAGAAATGAAAACTATGTAAATGTATTTAAATTTTCAATTAGAATATCCATAATATGTATTAAGGGCTATTATATTATTTTGATTAAATAATTATTTTTTAAAGTATAATATTATTACCGCAATCAAAGAAAAAATGGTAAAAAGAGGGTTCTTCATAGGTTTGGAAGTCTATATATATTAAAAACGTGTTAATAATTGAGTTTTTTATGTATAATGACAAAAAATACCTCTAAACCATTACTTTCCATTTTTGAGTCTTTTAAAAATGCGAAAATTGTTCTATTTTTACATTAATTTCATATTAATAAAAAAATTTATTCTAAACAATTATAAAATTATCCTCTAATATCCCCTTAAATATAATGTAGATTTCTATTTCTGGTAAAAAAAATTATCCTAATCCCTTTATTTCAAAGGATCCCTCTATTGGAAAATTTAAGTTCTCAATTTGATAACTAATCTATCCATAATTTGTTTTTTTCTACATTACTTGTCAAAACCTAATTTAACTAGGCTTATATATGACAATTTTTTTTCTCATACTAAATATTATTATATTAAGTTAAAAAAAAATTAACCACCTTGTCCTATTTTCTTTATGAAAAATGAAGATGTCATTTGTGAATTTGTGTAGACTCTATTCTTTATAAAGTAATATATCTAATTTATCATCTAGTTTCTAGTTCATATTTTAATATAACATTAAATTTGACTCAAAAAAATACTGATATATGTGTAATATCATTATCACTCCTTAATAATTAAATTATTAAATAAATAAACCACTTTAATAAAAATATTCATCCATTACTTGTGGTATGTTCATGATTGGATTAGTCATACAATATATTGGTGTATTGATATTAATTAACAGCATGAATGACTATAATAACTCAATTACGTATAATATATTAAATAACAAATTTTAAAATATTTTTTATTTTGGTTATTTAATGGAAACAATGTTATTAAACTTATAAATTATGATACCAACGTCAATTTGTTAAAAATCACGAAAACATGATCATCACCATATTCATATTTAAGGATCGTAAAAGAAGTACCATATAATGAAAGTATAAATTTATAATTAATTATAAATAAGAAATTATATTGCCTTTTTATATCTAGTAATGATGAGCATTTTTAGAAGAATAACTTATAACATATGAATTACAATATAAGTTAAAAACAATCATTATTACTCTCCCCCTATATCAAAAATAGATAATAACTAAAAAAATAAATGTAGATAATAATATTAAATAATTTTTTTAAATATTATAAATATAAATAAGGTTCTAAAATATACTATTAATATAGTAATTTTTTATATAATAGATTTAGTCACTTTATGGGAATTAATGAATTAAGGTAAAGGTTTATCTATCTCAAATTAAATTTCACGGGACACATTTTTTAATGAAAATCCTTATATCATTAATATAGAATTATTCAAAAATCCCTCCATTGAGTTATAATGATTTTAATTAAACTAATTAAATGAAATATTCGACTCTACCCACCAAAAATATTATTTTAGGGTATATTAGCTTACTCTATGGTGGAAATCATCCATTCAATCAAATATTTTACCTTGAAAAAAATTCAATTCTAAAAAATTATATCATTATTGATATTATACTCAAAATATTTAACGGTGGTTTACCCTCCTTGCCCTTATTTTTCTTCTATCTAATGATCTCCTTTATTTTTGGAAACCCATCTATGTGTTATATAATTGTACCCAAACTTATCTATTTTCCACTTTTTATAATAATGAATTATTTTCCATTTTTATAAGCTAGGTTTAAATAAAGGTATTTTAAATAGTTTTTCTTAAATGATCAATTTTAATAAATTCTGCATCACCTTTCCTTGAAATAAGTTTTATGTATTTTTTAGGCTTCGTTGTTGATGATTTATTATAATGTTAACGTTAAAAAAACAACACCTCATCTTCTACAAGAATATATATTCTAAAATTGACCCATAACTTCATCATTAATAACAATGTATAGAAAATATTCAAAAAACTAGTTTAGTGGTACACATATATATTTATAATTATCTCAAATTTATTTATTTCCAGGTAAATTTATTTTCATGAATTTCCCTCTAAATGATATTATTCTAATTTGGGGGATAAATCACATGAAAACCCATTACTATTGATGACTATAATAGTCATTGATATTTATGATTTTTCATCCAATTCATTCCCAATATGAACAATATATTTCCATCCATTGATTAATGGGTCTTCATCCAAATTCCATATTTAAATTGATCGATGAATGCATTTACTAAACCATATAACATTTATCTATATAATGTAAATATAATATTTTTAAATGACTCGATTAAATGGTATTTAATTAAAATGTTAATGGATATATATGGATAACTATTTGTTTTACAAGGTTATATCATGTTGCATTTACTGATTGAGTTATGAAATTTTTCCTTAAATATATCCATCGGAAAACAACAAAAGACCATTCTCATTCTATGTGTTCTTTATGATATGATGAATGATTAATTTCAAGTGGAAAATTTAAATATATATGATGATGGGTGGGGTATTATATAACCATATTTATGTGTTGGTTATGTCTTATATCTCATGAAATATTAATGTTCAGACATAATAAGTTTGATTATATAGGAATGAGAATGATTTTTTCTCTCACATTTTAATAACTATTAATAATGAGTTTTCTCATAAAGTCATTGGAATAATGAGTTTCCTCACAAGCTTTATGTGCTAACTATTATGAAAAATTTATAAGATTACATTATTTTTTAGTAAATTATACATTCTATTTTTATAATAATTTATAAGATATTCCACACTTTTATATCAGGATCCATTGATTTTAGATTATTTTTCAATTCTTTTATGCCCCTTTTATATGTTTTTCATCTTTTTTATAAATAAATTCCATGATATGATCTATAATTATGACATGACATAAGTCATGATTTTTTATCTTTGTTTTTATTTTGATGGATGTATTATTATCCCTATTACTCAAATATTCCCATATTATGATCACTTATGATATTTGATTTTTATCTATTATAACTAATCTTACTGAGCATCTACGGTCATCACTTTTTATGTGTCTATTTCCTCATATTATGAAGAAATTTTATATATATGATGTATCTAGAAGAATATAATTTGTGGATTGATTATGAGAGATGTTCAATAATTGGGTTTCATTAAGAAGTTTCTTATAGAGTTGGGAAAAATCCATTAGTTGAAAAGTTCATGGGTTATTAGATAATTTTTTTCCCAAAATAACTATAAAATACAACCTAAAATAACATGGGAAATAATTATATTAATTATATATATATATCAGTTATTTATGAGACCGCCTCATTCATGGTAATTGATAGATAGAATCAGAGAAAGGATTTGATATCATTAGAGATTAGGATATTATCAGTTGAAGATGTTAAAGCCTTCAAGTAATTGTATGTTTAGATTGTTCAATATTTCAATTTACTAGATTACTATTTAGTTTATGTGAGGTAATATTGAGTATTTTAGGGATTAACATAAGATAACATTAGTGAAACCCCGATGTATATGTCTTAATAATATGCGTAATAACCATGTTATTCTCTGAGGTACAAATCAAGTTTTTTCCATAAATTAAAAGTACAATTGTTTAATTATGGCCTTTAGGGGATGCTTGTGGAGGTTATAAAGTTATCTGGTGTGTCAACCATTGGTATGGAGCTCAAAACCCATGTTTTTGGGTGAATTTTTCCTAGTACATAGTTAGTGAAAACCATGCAGGGCAGGCTACACTGTTAGAAAAAATAGTGCAAGGATGGGAAATGTTGTTCTATAGGCCACATGGTTTGAGGAAACATTATGGGAGGAGCCGCACGGTCATGTAGACATGTATTATTTTTTAGTAGATCCTAATAGAGTGTTTTTACATAGTTTTTCTTTGGTTATTAAACTGTATGGGTGACCATTATCCTCTATGAACTTCTCCATGTTCAACACATGATTTTCCAAAACATGCATATAAACCATGAGACCATCCAATTTTTGTGAATTTTAATAATTTTATATAAATTAAAATTATTTTTAAAACCTAATTTTGGTTTTCTATTCAAACATATATCATCCCCCTTTTGAGAATACCTCCTCTCAACAAATGTGTGATTTCAGTTAAATCTTTCATCTGATCATGGATTCAAATGTTTTCTATCTCTTAGGATCCATATTGGTGTGTTCTAAATTACATTAAATCTATTCTCCATTCTTCCAGTTATCGGTTGTGTTATTGGTATTTAGGCTGATATGCCCAAAATTCCTAGTCTTCATCTGTTCATCACATTTCTCTCAAATAGAGTCAAATTTAGAGGGGATACTTGACGAGCTATTAGGTAAGAACCTAAGTTAAGTGGTGTCATGACTTTATCTTAATAATGATTTGTTTATACATGACTTTATTTCGTGCGCCCATTTTCCAATTATTGCGTAAATATGGAATTTAACCCAATTCATTATATGAATTTTCTATGTAATTGAATAGGATTGTTAATGGTTATTATAGGTTTAGAACATTTTATTAACCACCCCATTAGTGTGTTGGATAAAATTTCCATTTTAATGACCTATATATTTGACCATTGATACCCTTGAGATGTACCTTTTCATTTCCATGGGTTTTAATGTGTAAATTTATTTATAATCAATTTATGAATTGGTTGATATGTGAGATGAATAATGGGATGGAATGAATTTAGCATGGCCCTTTACCTTTCCATGAAATGGATTTCAATGAATATGATGATTTATATTTTTAAATCCCAAGTGAGTAGTTTAAATTCCAATACTTTTTAGGTTGGAAAATGCTTTAGTGGCCATTTGAGGTGAGCTATAAATGGATGCTCTTTGTTTTGACCTTGGAAGGATAACTAACATTTTCAAATTTAATTGAATCCATTAGATGATTAATAGCCATGGGTGATACATGGGTTCATATAAGAACTTCATGGACATAAAAATTGGTCTGATGACATGTAGGCCTTGGATGGTATGTGGATTCATATTAGATTTCCATGGATAGACTGAACGGCTTGAACCTTGACTATGGAGTGGGTGATACATGGATGAAAATGAGGACTTCCATGGATGGGCTCATTAAGGATTGACCTATATACCATCTGAAGTGGGGATCAAATTGTGGGATTCCATGGATGAAATATTAGGTAATAGACAATATTTCTATAGGTGATACATCGGATCTCTTTGTGGACTACTGGGGATAGAGTCATTTTTTATGAACATTATACCTCACCTAGAGCAATATCGGGTTCCTAAGAGGTTCACCAAGGATGATTTTATAGGTTGTTGGTTCCCATTACACATAGATTGATACATGAAATCCAACATCGGAATGCCAAGGATGGGTTCAAGTTCAAAATTAAACATTCAATGAAATGGATTTATGGCTTGGCTACCAAGACAAATAATAATCTCCATTTTAGTCTCACATTAAACGTGACAGTTGGTCTTTTTAGGTGTCCTTGGGATCATATGCTATCATGAGGGAAATTGGTATTTGAGAAATTTCTCGGGAATTATTTAGTTCAATAGACAAGAATTTTTAAAAGGAAATAATTGATTGAATATGATGTTTACTTTTGAGTTCTTCCTGTATTATTTTTGTACTAAATTCAAATTATATATATATATATATATTGACTTACCATTTTTCATGGAACATTTGAGGTTCCCTCCTGGTATTATATCTACCACCATATTTGGGCCTCTTTTTGGTTCCCAAATTGATTATATGATTTCATGTGTCATTAAGGGAAAGTGTCATACTACATGTACTTTATATGCTACTTTGGAGGAGGAGAAAAAAGACTAAGCATAGGCTTGCAATGATTCTGGGATAATTTTGGTCCTTTTTTCTTTTTGTTACATGTATTGAGTATGATTATTATGTACCTATTATTGATGATTAATTAAGAACATATAACATGTAGCACAATTTTGTATATTATATGTCTTCTAGAATTGTTTATATATATCAGTAATCCATTATTTACTTATGTTATCTGTATTCATAGCTGCTTATGTTGTTTATATCTATATGATATTTTGTTATGAAATACTATTGTAACGAGGGAATAATCTACCAACAAACACACCAAGGCCCTCACTAATTTTTGGCAGAATCTCTTCATTGGGGGGATGCACATGAGGCCATATGACCCACCGGGCACTGAGAATTGTTGAGTGGAATATTGGTTCAGGATGTTAAAATATGGTATTAGAGAATCATTACTAGTTTTCATTTCTATTTTGAGAAAAGAAAATATCAATAGAATATAGTAGGAATTCGATAATGAGATGTTCTCGGGAGTAACTACCTCATGTATAAGGAAAAGCCAATTTTGCTGGAATGAAATTGTTATATTTTCCATTTTGGAAAATATAGTTGATTTTATTCCACCATTAGTCATTGCACTTGATATATGATGTTATTATTAATATGGTAATGGGTTCTATTTGGGTTTAAACCCGATAAGATGAGGGTATTCCATATCATGAATCAAATTACGTATATTCTTGAAATCACATGCCATGCATTTTTATATGGAATCTAGGGAAAATTATGTATTGAGTGCTATTTTTATAGCTTTCATTATAGAGATAGAAACTCTTGTGTAGTTATATTTAAATATTATATGACATGAAATAGGTGGATTACATCCTTTGGTCCTTGAAAAGTATGGTCCCTCAGGGATCAAAATTTGGGAGACCATTACCTAAAACTTAATCTGAATGCGATATGTAATCGAATATATGGGAAGAAAATTTTGGTTCCTGAGGTGTTCTGTAAACTATCAGACAATAACATTTGTTCCATTGGTTTAACCTTGTAAATGAATGAAATAAATGAAATTGAAATTTTAAATAGAAGAGAACATGACTAGAACTGACCTTAGTAGTGGTAAATTTGTATTGTTTCATTGTTATGTGTAACCTATTTGACTCTCAAACCAGACCGATGGGGTATGAAGAGGGGTTTTTTCTTTTAAGAAGGCTCGTATATATCCTATTCCATTTCTATGATTTTGATCAACGAATATTTTTATATATTGATCTAAGGCATGTGATTGTGATTGTAGAAGTATGAAACCATGAAAAACACCAATCGTATGACAGAATAGAAGTAAATATTACACTCCAGATATAGTATACCATGGGATACAAGTGTCTCTTCTTGTCCTTATTACTGAGGCACTAGTTGTTGAACTAGACACTAGTTCTGAGGCACAGATACGTGAAAACATTATGTTCTTTATGCAGACCATTCTGGGAGCACTGAAACCT
Source organism: Viscum album (assembly GCA_963277665.1). NCBI lineage: Eukaryota > Viridiplantae > Streptophyta > Magnoliopsida > Santalales > Viscaceae > Viscum > Viscum album. The sequence goes on along the minus strand of CAUJRU010000019.1, from coordinate 1,751,621 downwards.
ACCACATTATGGATGAGCTAATTTGAGTGTTCCCATAGTAGAATCCACCCACATTTTCAAGGTATGGAGGACCGAATTATATAGAGTCATGGATACTTGGCATGTTATCTATCATTTCTCATATTGAGAAGCCTCATAAGAGGAGTGTAAATCTCACTACGTATATGTTGTGTGATTCCACCAAGAGGTGTTAGGATGTTATCACTCAGAAGGATCATCATCAGGAGATGACATGGAGGGATTTTATGAAGTCCTTATAATAATACTTCTATTTTGAGAAGTTATGGGCCGATAAATCCCATGCGTTCATGCATCTCGAATAGGGATCACTATTGGTTATGGTCCAATGATCGCAATTTTATGATCCCCACCACATCACTCCTATTTTTATGGGTGGCATTATATTCAAAGATAGGTGATTCAAGGATGGTATCACATACAAAATTTTATCATAGGTAAATGTATTATTGCATAATACCATTTCTAGAATAATGAATCATGTTCTTATCATAGATTCTAACCTGAGGGATTCTTGATATGAGAGCCAGAGTGGTTCTGTATCTAGATCTGGTTCTACTCTAACCAAAAGTAGGAAGAATCATAATGAGATTTCATACTGTTATACTAGGATTTAGACCACATACTATGGTATCCCAGTGTGGTACTACTAGTGCGGTAGGATGGAACATATGTGGCCATAGTGTGTGTGATACATTGTCGAGGTCTGATCTTGCACCATGATGGGCTAACAACAATGCTTCTCTAGAACATTTCCACCAGCACCTAGAACGAGAGGGTCTACACAGAATCCATGTTCAGGAGTATGGTCAACAACCTCTCATCAAGGTGGGAGTTATAATATAGATAGCCAATCAGGCCAAGGTGGTGGTTGAATATGTGGAATCTAGGCCCAAGACATATAGTGATATCATAGTGGATCTACTCAGGGTAGTGAAGAAGTATCATAGGGTTTCAGTTCATGGTAGGTATATGAATCCCAATAGACCATGAGGAGAAGGATAACATACCTTCTACTATAAGAGGTTCTATTAGAGCATCGTATACTCTGGACTCAATATTTTTTTATAAATGGGAGTCACCTAGATTTATAATATTAAATGTTTTGGAGAGAATTGGACTCAATATTTAGATCAAGGATGGTTTATGATGCTTGAATCTCTTTTGGGGATTAGATCGGAGAGTGTAAATAAGTGCATAGAGTTCCCCCTTGAGATCGGTGGGAGTCACATATTATGGGACCATTTAGTCCTCATGATGACTAGATTTGATATCAATCTTGGGATTAACTGGTTGGATCCATTTTATGAATTTTTTATTACTATCATCGAAGTGTGACCCTCACATCACTAGAAGGTGGTGAGTTCATTCATAAGAGTGAATGGTATGTCCAAGAATGTCTAGCTGGACCCAAGCATCGTGGGATGGGCGGGAGGATAATCCATATCGTGAGTTGATATCTAGATGATTAGGGAACATTTTAACTGTATTTCAATCTACTGGTTGATCTTCTCAGAGACATCTTCCAAGATGAGTTCTCAAGATTACCTCCATACAGAGATGTAGATTTCTCTATTGAGATAGTGTGAGTAGATGCACCTGTATTCATTCCTCCATACAAGATGGCTACTACAAAGATGATAGATCTCAAGAGGAAGATATAGGATTTAGAGGAAAATGATTTCATTTTACCCAGTTCATCATATTACTATTCACCAACCGTTTTTATGAAAATGTTGTATTGAACTCTCAGGCTATGTGTGGATAATCAGATATTAAACCACCTTATGGTTATGAAATGGTATCCTCTACCGTGAATAGATGATCATTTTTACCAGGTCTAGAGAGAGTGGGACTTTTCAAAGATTTTACTGACATTTGGTTATAATTACTTTCATGTTATATAATCATATATACGTTGAACATCCTTTCAGGGTAGGTATGGTCTGTACAAGTATGTGTTTATGTCGTTCAGCCCCATGAAAGCATCAATGGTTTTCATGGCACTAATAAATTGATTCTTCCATCATTATCTTGATTTTTTTCTATTTGTTTTAGTGGATAATAACTTGGTGTATTATCGTAATAGACATAACCATGACAAACATCTTAAGATCATTTTGAATACACTAAGTGAGAATCTATTCTATGATAACCTCACAAAGTAACACTTCTTGATGGATCCTATTCATTTACAGGGTCACATCATCTCAGATACAGTAGTATCTATTGGCCTATAGAAGGTGAGATTTATAGATTCCTAGGAGAATCCCAAAAATATCTAATAGGTAATATGATTATTAGGATATGATGGTTACAATATTTGTTTGATACAAGACTCCTCATCTTTGTAAGTGCTGTTGATGGGGTTGACGATATAGACTGTGAAGTGCTTTTTGGTTAGATTCCTATGAGATGGCCTTTCAAGAGTTGAGGGGATGTTGACTTTAGCACTAATATTGTATTTTCAAGATTTGGTAAGGATTTATATGTATTACTACGATGAAATAAGTATCAGGATAGGTGTAGTTCTTATGCAGGGATATAGATTCATGTTGCATAGGTCTCAACAGTTGATGCCAAATGAGAGGAACTACCTAACACATGATCTTGAGTTAGCTTCAGTTGATCATTACTTTCACTTTTGGATACATTAATTACTTGTAGATCATTTCTTGGTGTACAGAGACCACGAAAGCATCAAGTACATATTTACACCATGTGACCTAAATCTAAGGTAGTGAAGGTAGGTTGAGTACCTTCATTATTTTTTTCATTGATCTTTACTACACATATGATAAAGGTAATGGAGTGTTCAATAGACTAATAAGGTGTACGAAGATACAAGCAGTGAAACATTACATTAGAGAGTCGAAGCATATTCCATTATTCTCTATGTTTCACATGAAGTTGAACATTAGTGAGGGACATAATTCTCAATCAACCTTATCTGTGACCACTATCGTATTGGATTGTGTGAGGATGAAGAAACTATCATTCTCTGATGTCCTAGTTCATCAAGATACTATTTCTAGTGAGGACCCTCCTCCTACATCACTATAGGCCAAGATGAAGTTCTATGTTTACATGGTCACATATGGTTTCATCTTACATTCATGATGATTTGATGTGGGAATTTTATGCATCTATTTGGGAAATTCATCTTGATGTCACCAATATGTATAATTATTTACATAATAAGTACTAGTGTATGGGTATTAAAAGATATTTAGCTTGATTTTTCCCGAGGTGTTCCACCTATCAAGAGGTGAAGGAGAAACCCTAGCGACCATCCAAATCTTTACAGTAGATACCCATTCCCAAGAGGCAATAGAATGAAGTATCAATAGATTTTTTGATTGGTTTACCAAGTTTACCTTGTGGTAATGACATTATATGTGTTGTTCTTTATAGGTTCATAGAGTTTTCTCATTTCATTTTAACCAAGGAAACCTTCAGTGTTGATGATATTGGGAGGCTATATATTCGGGTGGTAGTACGAATCAATGGGGTCCCTCATTATATTATTTCAGATATGGATGCCCTGTTTATTTCAAAATCCATCAAATTTCTATAGAGTGAGTTAGGTACCTACATTCTTTTGATCAGGACTTTCCAGCCCTAGATATTTTTCCAGTTAGAGCTCATGATTCAGGTTCTTGATGAAATTCTACGATCATTCATCCTAGATTTTAGGGGCTCTAGAGAGAGTCATATACCCCAAGATAAATTCAGATACAATAATAGATTTTAGGATACTATTGAGTTGATGAAATATGAGGCCTTATATGGTATTCCATTACAATCACCCTTCTATTTGTTAGTGTCAGGATAGTTATATATGTTCGTACCTCGTCTTGTTCAGGAGACCAAAGAGAATGTGTAGTTGATCCAGAAGTGAATAGATACTGCACGGTATCTTAAAAAATCATACATCAATCATCGAACAAGACCTCTTGAGTTCAATGTGGAGGATCTAGTTTTCCTACATTTTTTACCAAGGATGAGAAACAATAGGATCATGAGGCATGGAATGGAATCCCCGAGTTACGTCGGGTAATTTGTAGTTCTTGAGAGAGTAAGGTTAGTAGCCTGTCTGCTGATTCCTCAAAGGTATCGAGCCATGCATTACATAATCCATGTTCCTCGGGTGAGACATTACTATTCAGCCACTTCTGATGCCTTTCGTCATGAGGAGGTTGAGTAATAACAGGATTTTTCCATTGATTAGTTCCACATAAGTATTGTGTATTGTAGCATGAAAGGTACTCCGAGGCTTGTGCAGTCCTATAGTACAAGTTATATGGTAGCATGACCAAGTGAATGATGAGACTAATGAGTGAGAGGTTGATGTATGATCACAATAGCTGGAGTTATTTACAGATATTGCCTCATGACCCTTGGATTAGAAATTTGGGTATGAATTGATTTAAGGGGATTTTAGTAAGAACCTGGTTCTTCATTGAGGTATGAATAAATTTTTTTATATAAATTCAATGTTTAATTGATTAATTACAGTCTTTTATGGATTCTCGTTGTGTTCATAAGGGGATTGGGGTGTCTATGGTGGGTATAGATCAAGAATTCCATGTGTTTTTGTGAATCTGTCCTGAAACATGATTAGTGGAAACCATGTGGGGAAGGCCTCACGGGTTGATTAAATCATGAAATAGGAGCCGCATGGCCATGAGGGATGATCCGTCTATTCGTGAAGTCAGTTATACCATTTTTACTAGAAAATAACTGGAGATTTTTGAATGGTTGTCGCACAGTTAGTAAAATATTTGGGGTAACTAGTAAGTGTAGAGACCCAAAACATGACATACATGGACATTACATTAATTTTGATGGATACATAATACATAAAAAAACCAACAATCAAGGATCGTAATAGTTTAGTGTCTTTGGAAACTCATAACATCATCTTCTAATCAAGGTGAAAGATCTTCAACTTCTCCCATAATGATCTTCCCCTTTTGTTTTCTTAACTAAAACCTTTATTCATATCCTGTGGAAAAGGAAACATATAAAGGGTGAGCTCAAATGCTCAGTAAGGGTAAGCATGGAGAAAATAAAACAAACCATATACATTTGAACTTAAAACATGAACATAATGTTTAAACATCAATATTTTGAGCAATGACATAAAGTATGGCAGCACAAAAGGCATAGATCAAAATAGAACATCAATCATGATAAAATAGCAATGGAATAAAACATGTAATTGTTGAAAATAATTATGCACATGATATAATTTCCATAGCATCCAAGGCATTGCTGCCAAGGCCATCTTAGTGGACAAAGTCCCTTACTGAATCGAATTCACTCCTTATATCAGTACTGTATCACTGAACCAGATTAACTTTCAATTCCAGCCATGTCTATCTCATGAGATATAAATCTTTACCCAATCCATTGGAGGGAGATATAGGTCCGACCCATCTCATAATTAAATCATTCTTACGTGTTCCACAACATGAATATAAATCATTCATCATTACCCAAAGAATAAAATTTGTTTCATAAACATCATCCCATCATAACATAATACATATAAAAAAATGGATATTATTTCATCATAAGAAAAGTGAAACCATGTAAATCATAGAGACATTATACTTGAAACATACACATATGAAATAATTCCATCTTATAAGGAAAATGGTTTTGATAAAACACTTTAAATGAATTCTTGAGGAAAATATCCTTTCTTCTTCAAAATCATTTTCTTTTTACAAAATTCCATGAAATTTTAAAAGAAAGGGATTTTTTTGAAAATAGTCATTAAATATTTTAGAGTAATATTCATGAAAATAAGACGTTATGAAACCGTAAAAATCCGTTCATGCCGTATAAGTTCAAAAAACATTCTTCTCGTAATTTTTCCAGAAAATTCAAAAAAGTACTTCGTAACGTAAACAAAAGAAAGATTCCTTACATACCATGTAGTAAAAGTCCAAAATGGGTAAAACTAACTTTAAACATACATGAAACCAATTTTAGAAAATAGGGACATGGATGATAAATATAACCCCAATAAATACTTATGAATAAACAATGTCAGATAAAATGAGATTGGAAAAGTTATCCCTTACCATATGTCTGATATGCTTCATATGTATCTGAACCTCCTGTATAATGATTTAAATAATGTCATTTACTTATTATAGAATCATATTCATTGTTATGATATCATATGTGGTTCACTTATAACTTTATATTACCCGTTCTTTTGTTAATTCCATGTTAAAGTAGCGTTTTTGGTAAAATCATTTTATTTATCTTACGTGTTTGAACATGTTGTTCTAGATATTATTATTAATTATATCATGATTTAATTACTTAAAGAATTTAAATCATGATTTATTTATCATATATATTCAGTATATATATATAATATATAGATAAATGCAATGAAACACACCGTTCATGGAGACGGTAGGGCGTACATACGCATGAACGGTGTTTTCCTTTCCTTATTGACTTGAATCGAAGTAAGTAGATGACATATATATGGTCAAAAACGAGTTTTTAGTGTTTTTAAACACTAAAATTTTCCTGGCACAGTAAAAAGCATATGAAATGACCTCATATTGTGGTGGAATATTGGAAAACACATATTAGCTCTATTTTTTTATGATTACATGCATAAAGGATAACAATATGATGTGTTTTTTCAACATAATGCCTCGATAAAAACTTCTTAAATGAAAAAATCCATTACAAATAAGTTTTGAGGGTCAAAACATTGAAATTTACATCAGAATCACCTTAAATTAGAGGAAGAAATATTTAATTGTGAAATGTATCATCCAACAATATGTCATACTGAATTATTGAATGTCTATTATTTTTTTAAATGTTTTTATTGTTTCAAAACATTAGAAATTGTGTTTAATGATAAAAACCATAGTAAACTACCTCATATTTGATAGGGAATCAAGGGAAAACCTTATATCAGTTAATTATTATGTGTACACATAGAAAAAAAATTATTCTAATGTGCAGTGTGGTCAGAATGACACATTAATAATGTGTTAAAGGTATAAAATTCTTAAAAAAGAAGAGTTGGGGGCTCAAAACTAGAAAAATGATATTGGATTACCTTGATCTAATAGATAAATTACTATAGATTTAATTTTGATATGTAAGAACCAACAGAACATCATTCTTAATTATGGTTTTCTTGTTATGGCCATAAACATGTTTTTAGTGGTCTAAAACACTAAAACATGTGTGGAATGGTCAAAAACATTGAAACAACCACACATTGATGGTGAATAATGGGAAAACCAACACTAAGTTATTTTTTCATGTACACAAACTATACATCAATCCAACCACTGGTGTGGTTTGAATTACTCGATAAAAACAATTTAAAGGTATAGAAGCTTTTAAAAAATGTTTTGGGTTGCAAAAATCATGAAAACAACATTTTATTCCATGTAAATAATGTGAAAACTATGGTAGATTGTATTGGGAAATACAGAAACAAACAACACATAATTTTGAATTATGGTTTTCCGAAGATGGTCGTAAATGCATTTTTAGTTTTATTATAACTAATCCATGTTTGGAAGGGTCAAATTTCTAGAAAAATACCTTAAATTTAAATTAAATCATGGAAAAATAATATATTACATCTTTTTGAATAGTACACATAGAGAACACATCATTCTGAATTGCGATTTGGTTGGATTGACTCTATTAAAACTTATTATAGGTAAAAAACATTTAATAAATTTTCTAGGGGTAAAAACCTGTAAACCAATTTCTTATTTCCATGAAATCTGGGAAAAATTTGAATATATTGAATTTTAAAACTTAGGAACTGATGTTATGTCATTCTAAATTAAGGATTTCTCGGGATGTCTATAAAAATGTTTTTAATATTTTAAAATAGTAAAATGTGCATGGAATTGTCAAAACAATTGAAAATGACCTCATTTTTATTGGGAATCACGGGATGAACACTACTATATTAATTTTGAATTATATTACGTTCTATGATATCACTGTCTTTAAAAAAATATTTTGTAAATTTCAAGCACATCACTCATCGATTTAAAAATTAATTACAATATATACTATTCCCATTTTAGTTCTATGCATTGAATCATATATTAAATAGGTATGTTTAATTTTTTCAAAGTTATTTTCCATATATATAATTTGTTTTATGTTTAAATGTATTATATTTGATTAAAAATATAAATTAATTTATGAGTAGCATTTTGAATATATTCTATTTCTTCTCACCTTCTCAATTATTTTCTTAAATTTTCTTGTTTTCAATGGAGGTGATAGATGTTGGAAGTAGGCATGAGGATGGCCATTTTGATTCAAGAAACTCATCAGAATACATTCATTATGGTTGATATTTTCTATGTTTTGTTAACTTGTTACCAATTATTATTCGTTAATTCTAATTTATTATGTTTAGTTTTAATTTTTCTTTTATTTCTTTTATGATATGGTGTGGTTAGTTTTACTTGATTAAATGATGTGGAGGTAGATAGATTCCGTGGAGACGATGACATCGACATATATTGGGTATGGGTTGTTAGTCATATTTTATATGTATATATTGATTAATGTGGTATTTGTTTACTGATTTATGGATTGATTGAGACTAATGTTATGATGAATGTTGTTGTTAGTATATATAAATGTTGATGTATGAGGTATTTATATTTGGTTTATCATACATTCATGTTATAGGATATTTCAGGTCATTTTATTATATTTGTATTTTTTTATTAAATATTTTTCGAACAAAATTTGATTTACCAGTGTTTTTTAGTAACCACCATATTGTTCATTAATAAAAAAAATTACAACGTTTAACCATAATGGACAGTAAAAATAACCACCTTGGATATTATCAATAGAGGTTATTTCCATTTTAATTATTTTTTCCTGGGAATTAATTTTTAAGAAATATTCATATAAATAAATAATAAACCATGGCTAAATGATCCAAAAACAACACCTTCACAAAGTGATGCGAAATTAAAGAATAGCTGCAAAATTTTCAGATACAGTACAATACACAGTAAATTTTATAATAACTGACATGCTATTAAGAGGGGGTTTAAACCACTTCCATTTCAAAATAATAATACCCAAAAATTTAATTTTCTATATTGTAGTATCAGCTTTCGATTTGGTATAAAATGGAAGATATAACCAAACAAAAATAACAACCCGAAAATAGGTTATATAATCCTAAATAGAAATAACACTGAATATGGGAACATAAACATATAAATTATGGATGTGGATATAATCACTAACATTCCTTCTTCAACTTTGATAGAAGGTGGTTTTATTAGACTTGGAATAGTAGAGAATCCTCAATTCCTAAGAGGATTCCATAGAAGATCTCTTCACGCTGGAGGTGGTTGCTAGGGAAATTAAGGAAATGAGAGGGTTGAGTTATAACGACTAAAGGGAAAATTAATTTTAACCTAACTGTATTACGGATAATATTTTTTCTACATTTTTGGCCAAAATGTGCACCAAACATGTCCCACCACTTCCACAAGGTGGAACCCCTTATTACAGCTAGGTTCATGGTTTGAAAAATCATGTCTATCCTGTGTGCACTCATTGTCAAAGGGTGTCTCACCCTCACATGGATCGGTAAATGGTTTTCTAAACAATGAAAAATCCATATATTATCATTTTAAAATTATTATAGAGCTCTTTAATGTACATGAATCATTCATTTCATGGTTTTCAGAGCCGTAATCCCCTCTTACAGGGATGCGTGGTTGAGTTGCATGGTTACTACTAATCAAGAACCAATCGTGAACCGCCACTCGATCCTACAAAATCCAGTTATTCAGGGTCCAACTAATCCCCTTGTTCATCAAAACAATAACTTAAACTATTCATGAAATATATAATTATTAAATAAGACACTTATATTTAGAATTAAATGGTTTATACCTAAATATAATGGTCAAATTATTACAATCAGCCTTCCATAAAACAACTCATTATAGAGTTTCCCTTCTAAATGTGATACACCATAATATAAGACTAACTCTGTCCATGGGTCATGCACATCATCCTCCATCTCCCATATATCATCTTCAAAATGGATGTAGTTCCAGAGCACCCATACTATGGGGGTTGACCTTCCATCGAGTGAAATCATGCTATAGTCAAGGAACCTAATAGGAAACTCCAAAAAAGAAGCATCAATATCTAACTCAACCTCATTATGTTTTAGGATATGTGATAATCCAGATATGTAATAGTGAAGATGAGATTCATGGAAAACATAATGCATATCTAGGTACCTCTGATGAAGGGATATCTCTAAAAGCATGAAATTATTGACCTAACAACATCACATCTTACCATGTGTCTAAATTCATTGGTTCCCCAGTCTATGTGAAACATACTAGAGTACCCAATACTACACCATGAAAACTAGTGGATGATGGTACCGGTTAGTTTAATAATTCATCCAAAACTAAGCTATTTCTATATTCTTTTGAATAAGATATACCTCCTTTTATGTCTCATAAACTAGACAATGTCCCAATTATGTTTTAACATCCCAGATTTTCATAAAGGTATAAAAAATAATGTTTTTGTTTAATTCCGTTAATCGAACATTAATTTTGTTCCTATTCAATAGGAGGAATTATTAGATGCATTTGGGGATCATTTTAGGGTAGAAAACCCAGAAATGAAAATATAATACTGGGCCGCATGGTTATTATAACATGTGCAACCCATCCCACACCATTTTTTTAAAATGTTCACTTACAGATAGTGGGGTGCAGTGGGACACATGGTTTTTCTACAATTATGTGTCCCATGGTTCGTGGTTGTGATTCCTATTTCCGAAATTGGATATATCATTATATCACAATTTGGGAATGGTTAGGTACATTGTGCATCTAATAATGCAGTGTTCCCGGAGTAGTAGTGTGTTGAACTTTATTGGTGCACGGTTTGGCCAAAACATGTGGCCAAACAATTCATAGTGCTATAATGGGTGAATTTATAAAACAACTCAATTAATGATTTATGTAAACCTTCAATTCTCATTTCTTTCTATCCTTTAGTGGCATAGAATCATCTCCCAAGGAAAATCATCCTACTCTATCACCCTAGGATAATATATAACTTCTATGTCCAGTGTCTATTTCTCAATCCTAAGGAAGAGTTGGACTATTAGAGGTAAGGCTAAACTAGCACATTATTATTTTTTTGGTTTTAATTCGAATCTGTTTCATTATTTTGGTGCAATGAAATATTACCTACATTCAGAGCATTTGATGGTTTTTTGGTTTTCATCAAATCTAATTTGAATAAAATCTCTATTCTAGATGACAAAATCATTACAATGATATGGTAGGTGGTCAGGACCTTTTCCCATCATTTCATTACACTCCACAAATCATGTCGTTGTATCGCAGACTGAGATTTATGGTTTCACCATTATTTTATCAAATTGAATGAAATTAATTTCCTTATATTTCTTTTGGTGACTTAAGTAAATGGTGAATCAACCCTTTGGGTTTATCAACTTGTGTTATTCAATGCATATTTTTTGAGAAATTCCTTAAATGTAATTATTCCCTTTTCCTCGGTTTGAAAAATGCTTCTAAATGGGTTTTGGCCTTGAATTGATTTTTTAGAATGCCTTTGGTTGTGAACCTAGTGTCTTGTCCTTTCTCCATGAAACTTCTGTATAGTAAGGTCAATGTAATCATCTTAATTCATAAAACCTTATAGAATGTGACATTAATGCATAATTCTCAGATGTGACTACAATTGTGTTTCTGTGAACAATAGTCCTAACAGGAGAATATCGCAGGAAGTAAATGTAAAATAGTTTTCTTTTGAACTTTTAAATGATGAACTGTTTTTTGGTACTATCATTTTGGAGTAACGGGTAAATCAAGTGGTTCTTAATTAAGGACCCCTTGAATAGGACCCTTAGTCAATATGATTTAATTTTTATTCGAGGGTAGACAAACTAGGAATAACATAATTTATGATAAGAATAGGTTATCTAAGGTATATACATATATTTAACTATAGACCAGTGATGTTGGTTCCCATAGAAAGACCCCATAAATAGGTTCTTGGAATATTTTGTTGAACCATAACTATAGTGAGACTCGGGACCGTAAAACTGATATCATTATTGTAATTAGAGTTATGTAATTTTCTTCTTCCCACTATACATAGAGAATTATGTCATACTTCATGCCTAGGTCAACATCATCAGACATCATGTCTATGGTTATTTGAAATCCTCACAAGAAATACATGGATATAACCATATGGTATTCATCGACTAGATAAGGGATTATTTCTATTTTTTGAATTGTATTTCAATTTAATTAATGAAAGGTAATCAAATGTTTTCAAAAGAGAATTAGCCATTAGTTTTAGAGGTCATAGGGATGTGTCCCCCAAGAATAGTAACAATTATTGCGAAGGATCATCCTATGGATATTTTCACATCTCAAATAACCCTTTTAGATACTCTTGGGTTATAATAATTGGATTGGGCCAATATAGGTTGTTGGGTCTATGTCCATGTGGATCTTCATCCACATTTACTCAATTAGATCTTTATTTCCTTCATAATTTTATGGAACACTATATAGATTTATAAATGCACAGAATGGAAAGGCATTGACACCATGGGTGTCAGCCTACTGAGATTATCACTCACACTCTGCTGGAGAGCCTCTCGTAACTGAGTAGGCATTATGATTGAAGGTATTAATCAAGTGAAGTTGTAATAATTGAACTCCTGATTTATTTTTTAGGATAGAGTTTGAAGCCAATGATTGAGCCTATGCTTGATATGATATTTGTAGTAAATTTTGGAATATATAGAATTTTTTTCATCATGTTTTATATATATATACCCACTTCCCTTTATATTCATTTTTTATAACATGTAAAATATAATCATCATTAGATACCATGGATATTATTATGGAATCAGTTATATCCTTCTTATTCTGACATGTGTATGTTTTTAGTTTCTTCAATATTATTTATATATTTTTTCTTACATTACTACTTATATATATATTATTAGGATCTACTCTAATAAAGGAGGTAAATCGACTCCAAATGGACATAATTGAGGACCACACTACTAGTCAGCATCCTATAGTATTTTGGAAGATGCACTTTAAGTCTTGTGACCAACAACTATGGGGAAGTGGTATGTGGTACCCGGGGTGGGACATTGCAATTTCTTCCTCATCTACATCTATCTAAAATAGGGGTGACTGGAATGATATATTTTATAGAGCCTCATAGGGATCCATCTATATTTGCACTGAAAATATGATATTATAAAGGATCTCTTAGAGAAGACTATTCTTTTCGCATGAACCTCTAAAATAAAAGATGCATGAACTAACCTTGTCCTATAATATTTAATTCATGTTATGGGAACGTATGTGTCAATTTCCTTTTGTATCCCCTTCCATAACCATGATGTTAAGAGAGAATCATTTTCTGATATAGTATAATTATTAACCCCGTGAAGATTTATAATATAAAAATTGTATATTCTTCCTTGTTTATCCATTGAAAAGGTCTCCTTGATAGGTATGAAGTGGGTGACCATAGTCAGCATGTCAATTTTAACCCATAATACATCACTAACCCAATGTGAAAGCATTAATACCATCACAAAATACATGTTGACGTTGTCCCATTTCGACTCTTGAATGGGTAAAGCATTAGAAGCACTATTGGTCACTATTTTCCCACCATGACCTTTTGACATGTGAAACACTGAGTAACAAATTTACTTATCTTCCTTTTCATCCCCTACCACCAATTCTAGAAATGTAAGTTATAATACATCATTGGAGGACTGTTGTGTATGAAATAACTAGAAGCATGGTATTCCCTCCTTAACTGTTCTATCAGGTTTCCTAAACCTATATGTGTCCACAAATACACAATATCACATCCCCATTTAAGATCTAGCTTAGTGGCAGGTCCTCTCAAAAAACACACTCCATTGGGACCAAGCCCTTGATATCAAAAATCTTCCTCATCTCCACCATATCCAAAAGTTAATCGGTCACCAATAAATCTATAAGGATATGTCATCCACGATGATAATTTACCCCTAAGTGTATCTTATAAAAAATATCCCTCAACTTCATCAAATTAAAGGCCTTGTGAACTAATTATGTCTAAGTCCACTTTCATTGAGAATCATCTACAAAATTTCTTTTCATATGAATATGTGATAGCTCAACATCAAATGACTATAGGGTTTTAACACAAATCCATTGTTTGAGATTTAATTCACACTATTTATTATATTATTTGAGTATCTTTTGGTCTGTAAATAATAAAGAATTGTCTCTCGAAAATTAATTCCTACAACAATGAAGGGTGTGAAGCAAAAAAACATTATTGAGATTATGTGTTTTCAAATTCCTCTAATGTGGCCTCAAATGATGAGTTATATACACCACAAATTGATATTCTCTCATCATAACAACTCTTATACAAATTCCTAATGCATCGGAATATACTATACAACATCTTCCCAAATCTTGAATAATCAAAATCATTGCTAAATGTATTCTATATTTTAAATTTTGAAGTGATCCATCATATTTATTAGGCCACATAATGTTCACACTATTTTTATTAAAACACTTTAGGTGTTCTACTACAAATGAGAGGTCCTAAATGAATCATTTGTGATATCCTTCTATCCCCATGAAACGTTTAATGTCAGATATTTCTTGGGTTACTCCATACATACCATGGATCTCACATTCTATGGGTCACTAGATAATTCTACCTATTAGATGATGTGTCCTTGGATGTTATCATTCTGAAATCAAGAGCATAATTTGTTGATATTAGAAACAAGATGGTACTATATCAGTGTATTCATCACGATATGACATTGTTTTTCAAGCTCATGTTGCGTAAGATAAAATAATATGATGTATTCCACGAAGACCACCATGAATGAATATAGATAGTTGTTGAAAATAAAATTAATCAGAGCCAATAAAATAGTGATCTCATTCATTAGACTGAATGACAATACAATAAACACATTACGACTATAACTGCACTGAAATTTTTTATAAGGTATGTATAAATTTCTAACTCATGTCTTACGGTATCCTGACCTTGAAATTATATTGACAAAATACATCACTCCCTTGATATATTCAATGTAGCCATTTATACAAGGTACTAGATCATATTCTTAACTGTAACCTGGTTTGGAAGATGGTAAGCCTAGAAAAGAAGAAGGGTACAATCCACCATCATAGAGAAAAGGATATTTAAACCACAATGCGAATTACTAATATCTTCAAACCCCTTATCATGAAATTCCTCTACTGTCCTATTGAGATCTTGTCACTCAGTGGTATCCTTCATGTATTGACAAATGGATAATGGGTCTACTATGGGTACTATCTCAATAGTAAAATCTACCAATATCTTAGGATGTAGTCGAGAAAAATCATCAATAGATACATACCTAAAAATATCTTTTATATGAAGGAAATTATATTGAAACATTCCATTACCATCCATATATAGGCATGCAATATGGTCGGTCACTATGGATGGCCAAAAATGCTTTATTCCATCTCTAGTTTCCCAAAAGTCCCTTTCCCCATTTTTAATGTAGATAAAACCCAATGGTGAGGTAAAACATGAATTTCAGTGATAAATATCCATATAATCATGATAAAAAGCTGTCTAGTCTTTATATTTAAATATATATCATCCTATAATCTCTAGGATGAAGTGGTCCAATAAGAAATGATTACATCCTACCTTCATTAGGAATTACCTACACTAACGTACACAATGTAATTGAATTGCTTGAATATTATTGAGTTTTATCACAGAATATAATTATTAAATCTAAATCTTATGTATTGTGTGGATTATCCTAGAGATAAAATAATATTATGCACTTTTATCAATATGCGATGATACTAAAGTAGAGGCTTGCAAAATTGTGCATCATATTACAGACATCCTATCACCATTCTCCTTGAGTATAGGTTATACTGCACATATCTAGATTGATCCACATACCTTGGGATACAACCTAACTACCCATAAAATATCCACTTAGCTAGCACTAGATATCCTATGTCTAACCTCTTCGACTACGTCAACCACCTTGGCCTATACAAATAGTGGTATTCCATCTTTCACCCAAGCGCAGACCTACAAATCCAATTCCAAAAGGTAAATTTTGTCAAGATCCATTTCCATAAGGAATGAATTCAAATTTAACATCCTATTTAATGATATGATAAATAATTTTCATATTTATTTGTATTGTTATATTCATTATAAATATATTAAATAATTTCTTATTCAAAAATGAAATAGTTTTAATTAAAATAATTTGTTGTAAGGATTTAATTAAAATAATAAAATCTAAATTAGTGAATTTTATTTTGAAAAAATTAACATTATTTTTTGAATAATGATATCAAAATTAACTAACGGTTAATATTTGTGATTTTCTGGGAAAAATTTGATTTTTCAATAAATAGTTAAAAATAATTTTTTTAAGAAAAATAATTTTTTATACATTATTTAATTTATTAGAGTCATTATATTCTAAATACAATTAAAATTAATTCCTATATACATTATTCTACTTAATTACTTTCTAATTATCATTATATTATATTTTTGTATACGATTTTTTTTGGGATTAAAAATGATATTTTTTAAATCTATTTTAAAATATATAATGATTCATCATTATAATAAATTAAAATAATCCATAATAATGAATGTTTTAAATGAAATTTATATATTATATATAAATAAAAATTAATTTATACTATTACGTAGATTATTATTGGTCATAGATCTATAGTAAAATTATTTTTTCTAGAAAATTTCACTTCTTGACAAATACATTTTTCATCACATATACATGTTTTGTTTTAAATTAAAATATTCAATTTTTATTAATTGAATTTTGTAAAATGGAATCCATTTTGGTAATTATAATAATTTATATTATATAATTAGTTCAACTTAATTATTGACCGTAATGAATATTCAAAATGGTAAAAATTAATTGTCATAGTGATTGTAAAAACAGATTAACTAGAGGGTTAAACTAAAATTATATAGGTAAAAATGAACTAAAAACAAATATAAAATCAATTATTTGGACATATTTACACTATATCATGTATAATAATCTATAATGGTGCATTTTTTATCCTTCTATATTGCGAAAAACATGGTACATATTATTCTTCTAACAAATTACAAGTGTGCCAGTCACCTTACCGATAGAAGGCCACACCCTCTTTTATGCTCTTAACTCATTAAATAATCTTTTTTTTCCAATACCTTCCCAAATATCTTCCTCACATCCCCAAACATATCTTTTTCCCATTATTTTGATCATAAATCCATCTTGTGAATTATTTTGGAACTTTCCTGAGCAGGTTTTGCAAAGAATATGTTTAATGTATCACTGAGCATCATTATTTTCTTTCTTCTACCTCCACCATAAAATATTATTAAATTGTGATTAAATAAGGAAAAATGTATCTCCCCCAAAATTATATTTTAATATGTTTATCAATTAACCAATTCTATCTCCTCTTCCATCAAATGGGATATGAAATCAATACTCATGTGTATAATGGTCTACCACCTCATGAACCGATGTCATTAATTTTTCATCTTCACCTATCATGAAATGTTGTAAATATGTATTTAAATAATTATATATAATATTTTTAATATATTTATATTTATTTATTTATTAAATCACACGTAACTTCTTACATTACTTTCTTTGGAAGATGTGATAATGCCGCTCATGTCTATGACAAAATACCACATCATAAAGTGATGTGATTCATTTTTGAATAAAACAATACATAGAATATAATAAGAATAAATTTAATGAATATATGTTATATAAATTAAATCATCATTAAATTCAGAAAATATTTATATTTATTAAAATATAATATATCATTTTCTTTCATTCACAAATAAATGATAATGTCATTCATTAATGTGTGGACTACCACCTCCACGAAGCGATGTGATTATTTTTATCATTAGCATATAAAAATAATAATAATATAAATCAATATATTAAATTAAATAATATTATATATATATATTATTATTATCATTATCATTATAGAAACATAAAATATTACATACCTCCTTTCCATAAGGATAGTTGAAAATTGAAAACATTGACCATACTTACATATGGCCAACTATCTATATGATCGTAAGATAGTTAATTTTTCATAACTGTATTTAATTAGTGTTTTTATAACAAATGTTGATGTATAAATATGAAAATATCTCATGATTATAATTCTCTAGATGTTGAAATCCCTTACTCTTAGGCTAATAGTCAACCTACTAAAGCCATTTTGACATATAAGCCAAATATCATCGAAGCATCTGATAAAAATTTGGTAATTAAGTAATTTTATATGATGTGGTAATAAGATAAATAAAAGTAATAATAAATATAAAATAGGATATGAATAAATTAAATAACTAATATAATTTTATTATTCAGGAGGATAAAAATGAACGTGATGAATCGTACTCAATCTAAGGGATTAGTCTCAATTTCCATTCCTTGAGGCATATTTTGATGTTATGTACCTATATTCATTTATGAGGAATATATAATGTCCCTTTTAAATGTTAAATTATTAATTTAACTATTATAATTATATTTAATTTTGTATTAATGTCATTATTTAAGGGGGATTATGATTCAAATGTTTCCAAAGTGATAACTGACTTTTCTTTACAAACAATCTATTTTAATGTTTCCCCTCATACTCTATTTTTAATCGACATCCATGTTTTTAGAATTATTTAATTATAAAAAATATTGTTTTATAGGGTTATATTTATACTCTATTTCAAATTATTTTTAAACGGAATCATTTTATAAATGTGTGTATTTCTTTAAAAATGACAAAAGGAATGTTCGATTTTAACGAAAATTATGATAACAACTTTTCCTTCCACCATAACCATTTTTTGGGTTTGTATTCCATTTTAATATTTCATATTTTATTCAATGAAATATATTATTCAATTATTCAACAATATTTTTAATTTAAATGAGTTTTAATAGAAATAGTTATTTTCGTATTCTATATGGGGTCTTAAATGAATCAGTATTTCGAACATATGAATGTGATTTTCATAGAGTATAAAAGATTTTTTCAATTATTTTATTATAAAAAATGTGAAAATGTAAAAAAACAATTTATGATATGGTCATAGGTTATTTTTTATGCAGGTTTGATCCAAATTATGTCTTAATTGTGAGCCTATTATAACATATATAATGGGTTCACCCAATTAGCCCTAGGTGATCGCATTAGAGAATACCTGATGGTGGAGCCCAGATATTGCTCCAATGCATTGGGAAAGGATTTTTATCTATGGGTCATGATAATTTGTGTTTTCCATATAGTTATTCCAATTTTTAAGGATTCTCTAAGATGATTCCTCATGGAATCTATGTGGATCTTCAATGACTACTATTGATGTTTTATGGTAATAATTTTATTCCAAATGATAATTAAAATGAAATTTTAAAAAGATTTACAATTATCATTATGGGAAAAAAGGTATATTCTTAATAAACAATTTTTCATGGGTTTTTAGGTTTTTCACTAGAGTAAAATTTTTCTTTTTTATGTTCCTTGATGATATTTATTTATACTATGTTTTTAAAATGATTTTTATAGGAATTATGTTTGGGTAAAGGAAATGAAGATGTAAAGTTGAAGGTCATGAATATTTTTCATGAAAATAAATCATGTATTATTTTTTAAAAATATCTAGGGGGAATAGATACTAATCATATGTTTAGATTTTTTATTTGTGGCTTTGTTATTATTGAGCTATGATAGAATTCTTGAAAACTGATAATTATAAAAAATCATCCAATATAAAAAAAACAAATTATTGAAATAAAACACATGATTATGTAATTTTTATCATCGGTACCTTATATTCTGTGTTATATAGAGATTTAAATACCATTTGAATTCGGGATAGTGTTAATATCATTACCATGAAATAATTCAAAAAATCATCAACATGAAATGATATTGAATTATTATAAAACAATGATTCATCATAGAAACCATGTATTTCAAAAATGGGTACATGTAGAGGAAATATAAAATCTATAGTACACTATCACTAAGAGAAGAATATACTTCCAAATAATAATCATGAGATGGTTTAAAGTGGAACAGAATGGTTTTTTCAGTGATGGATCAGTTGAAAATTGATATAAATTGGGGTGTTATCATTGTTGGGGAGCAGCCAAATCTACCATAGAGGAATATGATAGGATTTGGGTACTTCCATATTCAAATTACCTATACATCATGGGGTCACCGAACCATGTGGTATTTAATATATGGATCAATTCCCTGAAGAATATTTTTGAACTCAATGGATGTTTAGAAAATAAAATGATATCACTCTCAATTAATCAATTTGAATGTAAAGATGATCGATGGTGATATTTGGTTATGAATTACAATGAAAAATATGATCTTCATTCCATTTATTAGGATACATTTAATTATATTTTCCTATGGAAATATTTCCATAAGAATGTTTAATTGTTAATGGAAAACCAACTCATTGAAATGAGGAAAAAATATAAAGATTGTGTGTTCTCTTATAAAGTAAATTTTAAATGATTGTCCATGTACATACTGGATTTTTTTCAAGATATTGACTTTCAAATTAATTTACATTAAAAAGGATTAATGAAAATTCTATGAAGAAATTTGGATGCATGCGAATTTAAATTCCATGAGATATTTTTTCATTATTCCAAAAAAGATGATATTTGTGCCTCATGATGACGAATGTAAAAAGAATTTAGGCTTTCCAGTGATGGGTAAACATACATTCATGAAATATGGAGGTATGAAAATTAGGTTCTCATCTTTTGGTATGTGTGGTAAAAATTACAATGTATAATGTCATATATAATTAGTGAAGTGTTACCTATATTGAATGTTTGGTCATATGGAACATAATTATAAAGAAAATAATCCAAAAGAATCAGAGAATGGGGTAACTGATATCCATATAATGTTTATTTGGTTTAGTTTTTATGAGTTGGGTCATTATTCTAATATATGACAGAAGTTAGGAACATGGGTTTGAATCATCAGGATTTGAAGATATAGGGTGTCGAAGAATATTTTTGTACTACTACTGTTGATGTTGGGACATCAAATGATGTGTTAATTGGTACAATTCACGTTTATTCAAATTATTAAAATTACTTTTTTGACAATGGATATTTACATTTGATCATATCTAATAAATTTTGTTATAAATTGGGAATATCCTCTTATAGTGGTATTATAGTACTTTTGGTGAAAAAATTTGGTTGAAGTACTAAAGTATCGAATATTTATTGGAATTTTATTATTGTTAATATTTGGATGATATTTTTTCTAAATCATAGTGAACTAGCCATAGTGGAGTTTGATATCCTTTTTGATATTTATTGGATTTCAGTTTTTCATGATATGATAGATTGCGGAGAAAATAATGTTTTATTCAATTATTTTATTCCTTTGATAATGACCTTGATGTAGCGAAATTTTTTAGATGTTATAGTGAAAGATACATATCACATATTTTTTAAAATAAATAAATTTTCCAAATTAGTGGTGTTCCCATAGTGAATGAATAAATGGCTATATTTACTGATTAATTGTCTTGTGTTAATAGTTATTGGAAAATTGAGTTTATTATTTTCCTATTCTATAATGTTAAAAGTGTTTCTAAACCCCCCAAATGAATGGTTCATGTGAGAAAATTATATTTTAAAATCTAATTTCATGAGTTTCTAGATAATTTTTTATTAAAACTAATTCATCATGAAGGGGTTCCCTAGTTCTGTATAATGGATAAAAATATTGTTTTGTACGAATATGAATTTATTATAGATCATTCAATAATATCACAGTTAAGAACCAATATACTTTACCTCATATTAATGATATTTTTATCATCCCTAGGGAGATTTGTATTTTTTAAAATTTGATTTTATGGTTTGGTACTAGATGCTAAATGTGATAGAGTATTACATTCCGAAGAAAAAAATTCAGAATATAAATGGGAATTATGTGTGTATTGAATTTCCCATTGGATTGTGAAATGATCCTTATATATTATCAATAAATTATAAATATAATTTTCTATGTGTTCTTGTATATGTTTTTTGTGCTTAGTGATTTCATTTAATATAATCTAAATGTCATGAGGAAGACGAAAGACACCTATTTATTTTTTTCACACCATAAAAGAAAAGAACCAATAAGGGACATTAAATATATTTGAATTTTTATTGAAACATATTTATTTTGATGTAGAAATTTTTACTAAATATAGAAATACATTTTAACCTCCTAAATAAATTGTTTTTATTAAATGGTCAAGAATAGAAACGTCATGGATATCCATAGTTTTTTTGAACTATTGGGATACTACCTGTAGTTAGTTGAAAACAATTTGTGGCATTCTAGACTAGTGAACATGTTAACTAAAAATGATCTAAATTCATATGGATAATATAATTTTATGATTGTTTCCAAGAACTAAAAATAATATTGGTGAGTTCTCAAATTTTTCCCATTCATCAAAAAATTTATGTTTTTTATATACAATAGTGCTTCATTGAATGGACTGGGTTGGGTCCTGATTTGTAATGATCTGGTAATTTTTTAGGATTCACATTAGTTGAAACCTAATGAATTTAATAAACCTACACATGATCTGGAATTAACTAATATGGTTTTAATTTAAATGTTTGGAGGAAACATTTATAAAGAGTCAAGTGTAAAATATATTTTGATTAAAAAAATATGATGTATATATTCAATCAGAATGAATTTTACATGAAACATATGAGATGGATGTAATTGATCTCTTATGTTTCTAATTTCAAGATACATTATCATCTTGTAATTGAATAAAAATTAATCGATGCATTAATTGAGAAAAATATTACTACATTAACCATGTTAGATATGGAACATAGACCTTTAGTTAATGATATAATAATTTTTGGTCTTTATGTTCTAGATGCAGTTACATAATTTAATGTTTCAGAATTTAGTGCAATTTATTTTTTCATAAATTATCAGGAATGCTAAAAACAAGGATCATTTTTGGTAAAGATACCATACATTAAAAATGGAATGTTAATTAATTATAATGATGATTTAGACGGTGTTATTTGAATTTAAAGAAGACTATATGTGCCTTGTTATTCCCAGTTAAATAAATTTTTGTTTACTGAAGCTTGTATTTATCCATTTTATGTTCATATTGGAAAAACAAATATGTTTTAAATTATAATATTAAAAAATTTTCATCATATTTAGATTTCATAATTTAATTATTTTCACACTGTAATTTTAGTTTTTAGCAATTAGCCTCTACATTTTAACACTCTTTTCCCTTGTTTTATTTGAAAAGTAAATTAAAACTCCATGAATTTTATATTATATAATTTATATATTGAAAAACCTATGTTAATATTGAATTTTTTGACATATAGTAAAAAAATGAATGACATTTTTTGTATCCACCGATCATGTGACTTCATCATTGTGAAGAATTTGTTTACACGCAAAAACATTGCAGTAATCTCAATCGAGGATGATGTAACAACTTTGAGTTGGAGAAATATTTTTTTTATGTTACCTAATATAATTAAAATTATTTTCATGCTAGGTGGAAATTATTTAAATATAAAAATAATAAAAATATATATTTTTTGTGGCGTTTAGTTATTTAAATCATATTAACTATTTGTTTTTATTGTTTTGAGTTTATTATAATTATTTTGTGGTATGAATAATCGATTGTATTGATAAATTTATTGATTCAGAGAGGGAGAAGTGTCAAATTTTTACATTTAAACCTTGTTAACATGTTTAGATTAAATAATTTAAAAATTATATCACTTATCATCAAGGTTTTACCATCAACCCTCCAAATTATAACATAAAAACTTGTAATTTTATTTTATAGTATTAGTGAAATATAAATTATGACTCCATGAATTTCCAAATTCATAATTTTTATATTATAAGACATAAATTTCATTTTAATGCATTCAAATATACAAATTAAATGGATGAAACATTTTTAAAACCACTAAATATGTTACTTCCTCAATAAAAATAAGTTGTTAAAATATAAAAAGAAACAAAAATCCCAATCCACATTGATATGAAAAAATTGAAAGGGTGATTGTTTTGGGTATTCTACCAAATATATTGATAGATTACATGTTATAGGGGAAATAAGGTAAATCTAAAAACATCTCAAATATTTATTTTGTGATTTATTCTATTTAAACCAAATTAATTTATTTTTTTGGAGGTTTTTTTACCTACAATGATGTTGAGGTTTTAATAATAACTAATGTTTTTATCTTAATTGATATAGTCAGGAAGATGTATGAAATTATGATATTTAAATAAATTAAATAATTTTAGATGACATAATTTAAAAATTTGATCATTGAATGTCTTAGTTTTAACATTGACCCTCAATATTTTAACACACCATATTGAGTTGTCCTTAGCATTTGTTAATATTATATTGACACTCCATTATTATAACATAGAATAACTTTTAGACCATAAAACATATGTTACAATTTAATGAATTTACCAATAACAATTAAATGCATGAATATTTTTTGCAGTCACCAGAGATTTGTATTTCTCAATGTAGAATGTTGGTTACATCCAAAAAATGTGTTGAAATTAAAATCTAGGTTGATGTGATAACTTTGGGAGGGTGATTTTTTTTTGTATACTACATATTATTATTCTAAATAAGGTCATGATAGAGTATAAAATGATATAAATATAAAAAAATTGAATACATTTTTTGAGGATTTTATATATTTAAATCCAATCAATTTAGGTTTTCATGGTTGTGTGTTACTTATAATGATCTTGATATATGAATACACACTAGTGTTTATAAATTAATTTATGAAGTTAGGAATATTTATGATATTCAGAAATTTAAACCATGTCAACAAGGTTATGTTACATAATATAATAATTTTAAAACATACCATCCAGGTTTTAACATAAAGGCTATTTATTTTTATAGTCCTAGTCCTTGTTGTTTTTTTGTTTTTATTAAAACAAAATTAACATTCCAGGAATTTTAAAGAAAAAAATTTCTAAATTGTAACATCCAATTTAAAATTGAATGAATTGAAATATAATAATTAAATGGATGAATCTTCTTTGTGGCCACTGAATATTTGTCTTTATCTTTTTCTAGAAGTTGGTGACATGAGAAAAAGGTGTTGAAATTATAATCCTATTTTATAGAAAAACATTGATAGGGTTCTGTTTTGTTTATGTCTTAAAAAATTGTTTCCAAATAAGGGAATGATTGAGAGGACAGTTATATAAATCATAAATTCCTTCAAATATGTTTTTTGTGGGGTTGGGCTATTTAGATTCTATTAATTCGGGTTTTTTGTGGTTTTTTGTTATTCAAAATGATGTTGAGGTTTGAATAATCACATGTGTTTATAAATTAATAGATATAGTCAAGAAGATGTATGAGATTCTGGAAATTAAACCATTTATATATTTATGTGATATAATTCATATATTTTTACACTGACCATCCAGGATTTTACATAGAGTTTCCATATTATAACAATAATTCTCTAGGTTTTTTTGGGTTTTTTATGAAAAGTCTAATTACACAACAATAATTTTCAATGCCTAGGTTATAATTAAATATGTAAATGTGTACAAAAAAACCCCAAAATAATACAACCAACCCCTATTAAATCACTAACTCTTTATAACTCCAATATCTACCCTAAAAATTATGTCATTTACAATATAAGATCTCCAAAAAGTTTTTCCTCCTTGTAATTCATTAATCGTTCACTAACAACCATAGAAAGTCAACCGTTTTCCTTTAATTTTTATTATAATAACCTATCAATGAAAAAATCACTATATTAGAGGGATAAATAATATATTAATAAGGGTAATATAAATTCATCAATATCGTTTTCCATCTCCCACATCCATTCAAATTATTCTAGATATCTGGTCATGTGAATTCCACAATCAAAACTAAAAAATAAAAAAATGAAACCCCATTAGATAACAAAACTGGATTTAGAAAATAAATGAGGGGGTAATTTAGTCGTCTAATTAGAATACATTTGTTAGGAATCATTAAAATCTTCTTATTTGGATGTACAATAAATGTAATGTCATGAAAGATTCTTTAGCATAGTGATAAGGCATGCCCCCTATATGAAGGTCCATGGATATAATTAATTACAACTTCCAAAAATAGTATCAATGATGGCTAACCAAAACCCCAATGATGAGGATGATAATTTTATGTACTAGAAAATATGATAGGTTTTTCTTTTTTTTATCATTGGAATTAGTGTCACATGAGTCCATAACATGTAGTTTCATTATCTCTAAGTCAAAATAGTAGAAAACCATGGAAAATTCATCCATTATAGGATTAAAATAATTCAGCACTCTACAATGTTGTATCCAACAATGGTAGACATTAAACTAATCAAAACATTGGTCATATAACACTCATCATTACATGAAAAAATTTTATCCTTAAAAATTTGATAATCAGAAAATATAGAAAATAATAAAAAGATTTTTTAAAATGAATATATTATTAAAATTACTATTCTGATTAATGGATCAAATATGTGTCTAGTCACTTCACTGAATGATATCTGATAATTGAAAATATTTAATGGAAACATGGTAACCATTTATGATTTAAACATAAACATTTTTATATATCTGTTTAGTTATAATTAAATATTTGAATATAAGGGATGTGTATACAAGCCTTTTCGTTGACCCATTCCATAGGGCCCCAACAATGAGACTCATGTTCAATCAGATAATAATCATATATCCCAACAACATATCTTCAATTAAAACACATACCTTAACTATATGAAATAAATATCAATAAAAAATATTTGAAAAAAAATTGAATATGAAAATATCTAACCACTAATTTCCTCCATGGGGCCTTCCTATGGTACACAACTCATGAACCCTCTTCTTTTGGTATACATATCCTTTTAGAGGGTATTGAACATTGTGTGACTATATTAAGCTCTTCATTCACTATAATATACTATAATAAGTTCTCATTGATGGGTCCCACAATATTTCATCAGATGAAATTTTATCCATTTACTCTTCTTTTTCCTCATTGAATTTTACTCCCCCCCGCTCCACTTCTTAATCACTTTCAACAACTCCCTCCAAGACATATTTATCCTCTTTATATTCATCCACCTTTATAGCTTCACCTACATCCCCATCTTCCTCTTCGAAATAGACTAAATGCTCCTCATAATCTCCATGTTCCTATTTTTGTAACTTTATAAATGGTAAAATCTATCTTCTATAGTACTTAAGGCTCCATAAAAAAAATTACCTTGATCTCGAAAGATTTCATGAAGGTTCACATTAGTATATTTATTATATCCACAGTATAAAAAATTGATGTCCTATAATATATAATTCACAAAAAAGGTTAGTAATAGATATAAATTGGAATAAATCCAATTAAACAATCCAAATATTAACATATAGGAATATAAAGTGAGGCTTTAATGGAATTAACATCAAGTCACCCAAAATTAACACAAAGAATATAAAATTTAGCACTCAGTATTCTTTATTTTGACACTAACTGTCTAGATTTTATCTTTAAAGGAAATAGATATAAGCATGATGCTTTTAAATTTAAAAATAAGAATAATAAACCTAAATTTACAAATTTTAGCACTATAATTTCATGATTTAACACTTGAAATACACTTTTTAACATATGGACCTCTAAAATGAGGCTCTCAAATTAGTTAACATCATTCGTACATGTATTAAAATTGATTATATACAATTTAACACTGAGAATCCAAATTTTAACAATAACCATTTGGATCATAACACTAACATTATATATATATAAATTATGATTTTCAATTGATCATTTCAAAGAGAAAAAAACTACAATTTAATGAATTAAACACTATAATTACATCTGCTTTTAGTATAAATGCATATAAAAACACATGGGAATATATAATTTTAATTTCAAGGAATTAACAGAAATAAAAAAAATTACACTAATCATCCACAATTTAACAGTCTGCTTCTATATTTTAACACTATATATCTGGATGTCAACATTAATAGTAATATAAAAAAATATGAATATTTTTAAATAATTAATACAAGTAATAACATAAAATTTCAAAATTTTTAGTACTATAAATTATGATTTTAACATTGGAAGCACACATTTTATGGTATGAGCATCTAAAAAGACTCTTTTTAAGTTTTTAACATCAATATATCTTATATTAAAAAATATTATGCCCAATTTTTCATTAATAAGCCCCAATATAACAACGCTAACATTATAGAAATAAAAAGTAAGCTTTTTAATAGAACATTTCATTGTAAAAAACAAAAAAAATCAATAATTTAACAATATAATTATATATTTGGAAAATTGAAATAAAAATCAAAATAAAATGGAATTTATGATGAGAATTTTAAGGAATTAACATAATTCCACCATAAATTAACACATATTATCCCAAATGTTTTCATTCAGAATCTATATTTTAACACTAACCATCAAAAAAATCATTAATAGTAGCAGATATAGACATGATTTTTTTTATTTTAACAGTCCTGTTAATAATAGTAAATTTTAAAAATTAAGCTCTTTAATTAATAATTTTTACAATATAAATACATTTCTATATAGAAGGTAATTTCTAAAGTGGCCTTCTTGGAATTTAGACCATGGTACCAAAAAATGACACTGATCATCAATAAATAAACACTGAACATCCCTATTTTAATAGTAACATTACAAATATTGACATTAAGAATTTAAAATGAACTATCCTGAATTTAACTCTAAAATTTCAAATTTGGAAATCACGAATCTAGAAATTAACAGGAATAAACCAATGTTTAATACTAAAATTTCAAATTGTAACATGAAAATTTTGATGTGAAGAATTCGGGAATAATATGATGATGTTTTTACTGGATGGATGAACAATAAAGGATTTGTAAATTAACTGTAGTCAAAATTAAATGGTTCATCTAAAATTCATTTTTTACATACTCTCATTAACTTCAATCATTTTGAAATATACCCTTTTCCGAAAAATTTTAAAAAAAGTCACCAAAATAATTATGAACTCATAAAATTGGGATGTGCATGAAAAAAATTAAATACAATATATTGTCAACATATTCATATTAGAAACATAAATTTACAATCTAATAAAAAAATTCAATATAGTTAATCATTTTTAGAAAATAAGAACTAGAAAACCAAATAACCACCAACATGAATATTATTTTATTAATATTAGATTTACTTCCTACAAATATCCCCCATATGAATAATCTATATGAAAACAACCTATGACCAATCCCATTCTTTAACATTTTGTATATAACCAGACAAAATCCTGCTATTTTATTCATTAACAAATGAACTATAACTTTGATTTAATAAGTCCATAGTGTAAACAACCAAAATTTCATCCCAAATACCTTTTTCACCATCCCACCAAAAATTATTTCTTATAATGAGGTGAAATTATTTACCATGTAAAGATTATTCACTTTTTTATTCAAAATAATCCATTTCCAAATAGATAGCGCTTCATCCAAAAGGAATTCCTATCATGTAACTAACAAATGGTGTAGTTATAATTTTTTCCATTCATCAATGTGGTATAGTACTAGTTTTTGAATCAATGCAAGCATAAATATTTTCAAAATTTTCACTTGGAATGAATTGAAATTTAAAATCCAACAACATAACAAATTCCAATTATATCACAATTAGTTTAGCTTCTCTACTACAAAAATGAAATAAAAAACAATAATAAAAAATTAGCGAACATCAGTAATTCAAAATAGTTTGGGGTATAATACTTTGGCCCACTACATCATCATTTTCATCAATTTTCATGAGATTATATTTATTAATTAATTTATTTGATATTTTTTACTATGCTTCTAATATGAAAAAATCATCTCTATTATTTATATAAACACATTAATTTTTATTAACAATTTTCCCAACACATTAGAAAGGAAGATAAAATTATATCTCAACCCAAATATAACATTATATTTTAAAAAAATTAAAAACATACCAAAAATAAAATCCTACATAAATTTTATCAATATAGATGATTTATTACTCTCTATTTAAATAACATATACATAAAAACAGAACTGTAAAACATTTTTGCATGTTGTAAGGAAACTGGAAGGTGATATCATTGGAGGAACATTATGGGAGGAGGATAGTAATATGTCGGGTAAAAGTAGATGGTATAAATTTGGAGATACCAATAGGAATTGATGAATGTCTAGGGTTTGGGGGAGAGGAGGGGGACAATGTGGGACAATAGGGTGATGACTTGGTATTAGAGGATAATGGCATAAGAGTGGTCGGAGATAGAGATAGAAGAGTGTGAGAGAAGAGGTGAGGGTTTAATTAGATTTTTTAGAGTACATAGAAAGAATACAAGAGATTAGGGAGACGTAGTAAGTGTGAAGGGTGATGGAACTTGTGTGGATTTTGATAACAATACCAGCACACAAGAGGAGCCAACACTGAGATAGTGTTTTGAGATTGGAGAGTGACGATATGGGAGAATAGAGGGAAAATGAGGGATTGAGGGAAATAATGAGAATGTTGAGTGTGAGGAGGGTACTGGGGGGACATTTATTTTAGGATAATGGGTAATTAAATTTTAGGTATAAAGGAGAATATTCATCATTAAAAAACATGTTCATGGTTCATCAAAATGTCAATTATGAATCCTTAATCTTAATATTTCCACTATTTTGGTCTATATGTGTAACATCCCAGGTAAATAAATAATAACACATTTTCATATTTATTAATATTTTTTAATTTAATATTAATTTATATTTTAAATGGTATTCTAGGTTCGATGGCATAACCGATGTGCAACCGAGGTTTTTTTTGAAATCTTACGTTGCACACTAACAATATAATATTATTATTTTAAATGGTAGTTAACACCTAGATATTGTATTTATTATTAATGAATATAAATAACTAAAATATGATAATATATGTATGTTAAGTGTTTTTACATTCATCATATAAATGTTAGAGACTTAAAATTTAGTGAATCTAATTTTAAGAAAAATTTACTTTAAAAGGTTGATTTACCGCCTTATGATGGGAAACCCTCATTAAATATAGTTTTGGTAACTTTTATATGTTTTATTTTACAAAATATAATTATTCTATATTATAGGGACATCAAAATTTACTTTGGGAAAATTTTTGGTATTTTTTTGATAAAATTCAATTTTTAATTTATAGTTAAAAATACTGTATTTAAATTCAATGGTGCCTTGTAATATTATTTATTTATATGGTTAGATTATATTTTTAATTGTTTTTAAGGTTTAATTAGATTATACTTTTACCATTTAGTCCAATTTTTGTCATTGTAATTAATTTAACTTTGTAATTGGAAATAAAAATGTGTCAATCTTTTGATAGTTGTTATTTTTTTAAAACACGCTTTTTGTTTTGACAACGAGAATTAATTTTAAAGTAATTTTTTCCCTTATGTATTTTGAATTTGGAAAAATGGATTCCATATTTGAAATCAGGAGGTCCAAATTTTTTAAATAGTTAACTTTTATTTTTTGACATTATGAATATTTACTTTTGTAAAAATTTTATTCACCATGGTTAAAGGGTAAATCTAGAAAATAAGGGTAACAAAATATTATTATAATAATATTAAATTATCCTAACTTGTGTAATAATACTATTGGTTGAGTAATTTCCGACCATGGTCATTCTTGGGTCGATTTTGGGATCCCATGGAGCCACTTAATACGGATAATGACACTTTATTTTCATTAACATAAAATAAAGGCAAAAATGAAATAAAAAAATATCTTTCAGTAAATTAAGTTTTACATGTGCATATATAAGATATATTTACGACTATAAATATTCATTTTAAAGCTAAAAATATTTCCTACATCATGTAATTTTTTTAGTATTTTTAGTCATCAAATAAATTAAATTCATTATGACACATTTATGATGAAGTGTTTACCTCATAAATAAATGATCCAAATAAATATGATTATAAAGAATAAAATGGAATCCAAAACCAGTACAATTATTATTTTATGACATTATTTCAAACATGAGTCACCTTATCTTTGAATTAAATAAAATTTGGATCTTTTTAAACTGAATATAAGTTTATATTAAAATATTATTTTCAAGTATTCCTAAAAATCCACTCCTCCCCATTTTAAAAAGCCCTCACTTCTATCCCATTCCTCACACCTCTCACGACTTTTGGCTCGTCCAAACCCTAACCAATTAATCTTCCTACATACCTATCTTCAACTTAGAAGCCTTAACATAGGTATAAGTCACTTCATGAAACCCTTTTGGTTCAAATCAAACGGTGTTACTCGAATTAAAGGTAACAGTTTATCTTAAATTCTTTTTTTTATTTTGTTTTATTCTGCTTCTCCAGTCCCCTAAACTCTTTCTATTCCTTTATATTAAAACAAAAACAGTATCCAATATATAATAAGTTGTTTTTTTAGAATTATTAGAACTAAACATACACACATCTACATCTAATGGATAAGAACATACTGAATCTGTGGATGGAAAACTAATGGCTCATGAAACGATGATTATTCATATATCTCCAAACGCCGCTAACGATGTCCATTATGATGACACTATATTTATATATGATATATATTATGTTTATTATTTTGTTATTCTTCTTTATTTTTCTTTTAATTTATATCATTATGGTTTCCATAATGCGTAAACACGATAATTGCATTTGAGGAAATGCGGACTACCACCCCCTAAAAGTGAAATGACTCGTTAATTCCATATGTCAGATGTATAAATATTGGAGTTAATGATATGAAATATGATATTATACTATATTTATAATATACCTTTATATCATTATGTTTTCATTCAGTTAAATATGAAATAAAAATGAAAATAGAGTTCATGCGTACGTACAACATACCGTCTCTGTGAACAGTTCATTTCATTTCCTACCTATAAATGTTATGTAATATTATAAAAACATCTATATACTTGATATATATAATATATATGATATCTAAATCATTAATATCATTCAAGATATAATGAAATTTTGACCACATGAACATCTTGTAATTATATGAAGTTTATTTTTGACTCAAGTACCCAATATCGACAAAATGACCATTATTAACTTAAATAATTGCATGATGTTTATAACATGGTAATAGGTTATATAAAAGGGAAAATAAACTTAAAAAAATTTCTTATGAAAAGAGAAATTAACATTATTTTATTATTCATGAGATTAAAGAAATAATGGGTCATTTCAGTCATGAGGTAAGGGACTACGTCTCAATCTCCTTTCATTGAATAATTTTTTCATTTATACAAAACTATATTTTATAAGATGTATAAAACCATTTGAATCATACTTTTATTCAAAATGAATCTTATCTCTATAAAGCTTTTACTAAAAAACAAAAAATATTTTTTCTTTTAACGTAAGTGGTGACAACGTCCTTTTCCATCCCCACGAGTATTATTTGATCATTTGTCTTATTTAACAAGATGTGATGTTTTTTAAAGGGAGAATAAGTACCATATACTATATTATGTATTTTGGTATTGAAAATGGTTTTTATAATGGATTTTTTATGTCAATATATTTAAATGATATATTTTGATTGAAATGTGGAAATGTTATCTTTCCGTTATATTTGTTTTATGAGTTATGAATATGTTATGGTTCATTGGAATTGTTACGTATATGGGTGGTTCCGTGATAAAGAAAGGGAGGGTGAGCCCTAGATAACTCTCGAATGAATTGGGTAATGTGACAGGGGTAAATGTTAATGTTCCTCCTTAAGGGATTTAGGGAATATACTGTGATGGGTATTCCAACATAACTCCCTATGTAGTTGGGATAGCTACAATTTAAGTATGATATGAATGACACAAGTTACCATCATGATTTATAATTCCTATATGTATTTCATAAATCTTATGATTTCATTCGGTATGTTAAAGAGATTATGTTATGTATGTATTTATGATCTAATGTTTTCTATCTTTGTTTTGTAACCCTTACTGAGATTTTTATGCTCATCCAATGTTTTGAATTTTTTTCACATGACTTAAAGATGAATATGGTCAATGATGGGATCAAGGAAATGCCATGTTGTCTAAAACATGGAACTAGACATGACTCTTTTTTTCAAAAAGTTTTTATTTTATGAAAAAAAGGGAAACTGAGAATAATTGTATACTTTGTAATTTTAGAGAAGTAATGTAATAGTTATAGTCTAATTCTCTAAAACTCTAAAACTAAAAGATCATCATTATAATTGTTCGTTTAATTCAGGATTATGTGATGTTTTTAGGTCGGGTTCTTATAGTTGGTATCAAACGTCGGTTTAGATAACTTTAGGAGTTAGAATATTGTTAAATTAATATCCATAAATTAATTTATGGTACGATTGAAGTGATATAGAATTTACAGATTACCATGTTTCTTATCCAAAGATATTTTTATGTTCAAAATGGTTTTTTCAGAGGAAACAAGGAAGCTATGTTGGGAAAACATCAGGAGGATTGCAAACTTCTAAATCAGCAACCTGAGATAGTCGGAATTGGAACTGAATGGTTTGTTGTTGTGATGGAACAGTTGACTCAGGATATAAATAGTGGTGGTATCCTTGCACTAGATCAAATAGAACAACCGGAGAGGAACATGTCAGTAATGGAGAATTTCATGAGGAAGAATCCCCCATCATTTAGAGAATCATATGACCATGTCCTAGCTGAAGGGTGTATTAAAGCACTGGAGGATATTTTTAATGTCATGGTGTGTTCAGAACATCAAAAGGTTAGTCTTTCTATTTACCGTTTTGAAGGAAAAGCCGATCAGTGGTGGTCGATGGTGAAAAATAACTAGGATAGTTAGGATATTGATGATCTTGATTGGGGTAAATTTAATGATATGTTCATTGAGAAATATTTTACAATGTCGGTTCATCATAGAATTGAAAAACAATTCCAAGAATTGAGGTAGGAGGATGACTCAGTGGCTGTTTATGAAGCAAAATTCACTCGACTAAAAAGTTATGCTTTGAATTTAATATGAGATCTTGAGAGTAAAATCAACCATTTTTATTCCGTATTAAAGCCATAATATCGAAGGGCTTTAGCTTCTCATGAGTTCTTGGATAAGTTTGTGGTTGTGTTAATTGATGATATTCTGGTTTATTCTAGAATTAATGAGGAACATGAAAGTCATTTAAGGGTTGTCTTTAAAACCGTAGAAGAAACTAAATTTTTTGGGAAATTTGGGCAGTGTGCATTTTGGTTACAAAAAATTTCATTTCTTGGTCACATTGTTTTAAAAATTGGAATAATTGTTCATCCTCCTAAAACAGATGTTGTTGAAGAATGTCCCAGACCCACTAATATAACTGAGATCCATTGTTTTCTTGGTGTTGGAGGTTATTACCGAAGGTTTGTTGAAAACTGTTCATGGTTATCTAGTCCAATGACTATGTTAACTCGAAAAGGATTTATGTTTATATGGACAAAAGAATGTGATTATTGTTTTCATGAATTGAAAAGAAGACTGTTGAGTGCTCCATTTTTGGAACTACCATAAAAAATTGGTGAGTTTGTTAGCTACAGTGATGCTTCTTTGAAAGGACTTTGTTTTGTCCTAAAACATAATGATCAGGTAATTTCTTATGCTTCACATTATTTGAAACCCCGTGAGTTAAATTACCCTACACCTAATTTGGAATTAGCTGATTTTTTTCATTAAAAATTTGGTGGAATCATTTGTATGGAGTAAATTGTGAAATATATAGTGATAAAAAATGTTTTAAGTATATATTCACTTAGAAATAACCTAACACGATATAGAAGAGATGGTTGGAATAAATCAAGGATTATGATTGCATGATCCTTTTCAATCCAAGAAAATAAAATAAAGTGGCTGAGGCTTTGAGTCGAAAATGTAATGCTTCATTAACCATGATACGTTTGGAACGAGATCCTTTGTTTATTGATTTGATATACATTTTCATAGAGGCTGTTGTTGTTGAAATTATTCTATTTTGTTTTAGGTGTTAGTTAGATTATATCTACCAGACGTAATTAAGAAAGCACAGAAGAAAGACAGTGAGTTGCAGGAAAAGGCAGAGTTGGTTCAGAAGGGTAAGTTTCCTGATTTTAACATTAATAATGTATGTGTTTTCAGATTTGGGAAGAGATTATGTGTGCCTTGTGATTCACAATTGCAGAACCAGTTTTTGTGAGAAGCTCATAGTTCTCCATTTCCAGTTTATTCCGGCAGTACTAAGATGTACAAAGATCTTAGGTAGTATTACTGGTGGGATGGAATGAAATGAGATATTGATGACTTTACTATGAGATGTTTGACTTATGAACAGGTTAATGCATAGCGATAGTTACAGAAAGGGATGCTTCAGTATTTAACTGTGCCAGAGTGGAATTGGGAAAATATATTCGTGGACATCGTTGTGGGATTTCCAAAGGCTTATCTATGTAATAATGCATTCTGGGTTACTTTTGATCTATTAGTGAAATCTCATTATTTCCATCCAATTTGAGATACTTTATCTCTAGACCAACTAACTCGGCTGAATGTAAAAGAGATATTCATGTTACATTGAGTTCCCCTCTCCATTATATCTGATCATAATCCCAAGATTACTTCTAACTTTTAGAGAGGCTTTTAGAAGTCGTTGGGTGCTGAATTAAATTTTAGTATAGCTTTTCATTCGCAATCCGATGGGAATTCAGAATGAAAAATTCACTCCTTATTGGATATGCTATGTGCTTTCTCGATGGATTACCTGGGATGTTGGGACCAACATATATCTTTGGTTAAATATTCATATAATAACTACTTTCATTCTAATGTACAGATGGATCCATTTTAGGGATTATATGGAAAGCGGTTTCGAACTCCATCATTTTGGGATGATATATGAGAAATGAAACTTATGGGACCAGAATCGGTAGAAGGGATGGAAGAGAAATTTCAGTTGATTCAAAAGAATATGAAAATAGCTCAGAGTCTCCAGAAATGTTATGCGGATAACTGGAGGAAGGGACTTTCATTTGAGGCAGGTGATCATGTTTTTCTCAATGTTTCTCCATGGAAAAGTGTGATTCATTTTGGAAAAATAGGAATGTTGAGTGTGAGGGTCATTGCAACCTATGAAATCTTAGAGAATGTTGGAGCAGTAGAGTACAAAGTTGCTTTACCTCCCAGTATATCCCATGTACACAATGTTTTTCATGTTTCAATGTTGAGAAAGTATATTCCAGATCCATCTCATGTTTTAAGTCCAGAGGTTGTTCAGTTGTAATATAATCACTCTTATGAGGATCAAGCAGTCCAGATTCTTGACCGAATAGAGCAAGTCTTACAGAATAAAGTAATTTATCAGGTAAAGGTTTTGTAGAAAAGCCATATTGTTGAAGAGGCAATGTGGGAATCTGAAAATGCTATGAGGTATAAATAGCCCCATTTATTTGATAAGTGAATAAAATTGCAAGGACATAATTCCGAAAAGGGGGGAAGGATGTAACATCCCAAGTAAATAAAGAATTATGAATTTTCTTATTTATTAATATTTTTTAATTAAATATTAATTTTTACTATAAAGGGGATTCTATGTTCGATGGCGTACCCGATACGCAACAGCGGGTTTCCTTGAAATCTTACGCTACACACTAACAATATAATATTATTATTTTAAATGGTAGTTAACACCTAGATGTTGTATTGGAGGAATGAATATAAATAACTAAAATATGATAATTTTTTTTATGTGATTTTACATTAGTAAAATAAATGTTGGAGGCTTAAAATATTAATGAATCTAATTTTAAGCATAATTTACTTTAAAAGGTCGATTTATCGCCTTTTGATGGGGAACCATCTTTATTTTTAGTTTTGGTCACTTTTATATGTTATATTTTACAAAATAAATTTCTTCTTTATAATCAGGACTTTAAAATCTACTTTGAGTAAATTTTAGGTATTTTTCTGAAAAAATTCAATTTTTAATGAATATGGAAAATATTGTATTTTAATTCAAATCAGGCTTTTAATATAATTTATTTATATGGTTATATTATCTTTTTTACTTGGTTTTAATGTGTAATTAGATTATATTATTTCCATTTAATCCACTTTTGGCCATTGAAATTAATTTCTCATTGAAATTGGACATAAACAAGTGTCAAACTTTTGATAGTTATTATTTTATAAAAACACGCTTTTTTGTTTTGACAGCGGGAATTAATTTTAAATTAATTTCTACAACTTATGTGTTTTAAATTTGGAAAAATAGATTCCATATTTGGAATCAATATTTATAAATTTGGTAAAAAGGTAACTTTTATTTTTTGACATTATGAATATCTACTTCAGTAAAAATTTTATTTACCATGGATAAAAGGTAAATCTATTAAATAAGGGTAACTATATTTTATTATAATAATATTAAATTACCCTAACATGTGTCTTAATACTATTGGTTGAGTCATGGATGACCATGGAAATCTTTGGGTCGATTTTGGGACCCCATGGAGGCACTTAAAAGTGATAATGACACTTTATTTTAATTAACCTAAAGTAAAGGGAAAATGAAATAAACATATAACTTTTAGTAATGTCATTTTTACATGGGGTTATATAAGTTTTAATTTTTACTATCAATATTCATTTGAAATCTAATACAATTTCCTACATCATGGTATTTTTTTATAATTTTGATTCATAAAATAAAATAAATTATTTATGACACAATAATGATGAACTGTTTACCTAATAAATAAATGATTAAAATAAATAATATTATAAAGACTAAAATGGTATCCAAAACCAGCCAAATTATTATTGGATGATTTTATTTCTACCATGAGTAAACTTATATTCGACCTTAATAAATGTTTGACCTTTTGAAAACAAATATATGTTTATATTAAAATATTATTTTCTAGTTTTCCTATTGACCCCCTCCTCCCCCTTATAAAAATCCTTCACCTCTAACCCATTCCTCAAACCTCTTATTCCTTTTGGATCATCCATCCTCTGCCTAGTTAAGCTCCCTACATCCCTCTATTCCACCTATAGGCCATTACATCGATATAAGGCCCTTCAAGAAACGCTTTTGTTTCAAACTAAAGGGAGTTACCCGAATTAAAGGCAGCAATTTCTCTTAAATTACTTTGTTTTATTTTGTTTTATTTTATTCTACAACCCCTAAAATCTTTTAATTCATTTATTTTATTACAACACCAGTATCCTAAATATAATTGGTTGTTGTTATGAGAAGGATTCTAACTACCCTTACAAACACCTCCATCAAATGGGTTATGAACAAACTGTTTCAGTGGATGGAAACTAACGCCTCACGAAATGATGATTGTTCAAATATATTCAACCACCTATCATGCTGATCATTATGATGGAACTGTATTTATATATGATATATATTATATTTATGATTTCATTATGCTTTTATATTTTCCTTTTTATAGAAAATATTAATGGTTTCCATTATGGGTAAAAGGGTTAATTTCATTTGAGGAAGTGCAGACTACGGCCCACTAAGAGTGATATGACTCGTTAATGCCATATGTGGAACATATAAAGGATGAAGTTAATGATATTATATATGTTATTACACTTTAATTATAATATAACTTTATATAATTATATTTTCATTCCATTAAATAATAAATAGAAATGAATGTAGCCTTCTTGCGTACGTACGACTTATCGTCTCCATGAACGAGGCATTTCATTTATTACCTCTAAATATTATGTAATATTATAAATACATGTATACACTATATATATATATGATATATATTATATCTACATTATGAATATTATTCTGGATATAATTAACTTTTGACCATACTAACAACTTGTAATTATAAGATGATTATATTTATCTCAATTACCAAATATCGAAAAAACGACCGTTATTAACTTAAATAATTACATAATGATTATAACATGGTAACAAGTTATTTAAAAAGAATAATAAACATGAAAAAGGTACTTAGGCAATTACAAATTAACATTAGTTTATTATTCAGGAGATTAGAGAATGAATGGTTCAACTTGAACACGAGGTAAGGGACTTCATCTCAATCTCATTTCATTGAGGCATATTTTAATTCATACACAACATTCTTTTATACGGTCTATAAAACCCTTTAACTTTTACTTCTATTAAGAAGGAATATTTTCTCTTACAATCATTTTACTAAACGACAAAAAAGAATTTTTATTTTAAAATAAGTGGTGACAAAAACCTTTTCCACCGTCGGGAGTATTATTTGATATTTTGGCTTCCATAATAAGACATGATGTTTTTTAAAGGGAAAATAAGTACCATAAACTCTTTTACGTATTTTGGTATTGAAAATGTTTATGATAATGGATTTGTTAGGTCAATATTTTTAAATGATATATTTTAATTGAAATGTGGAAATGTTATATTTCCTTTATATTTGTTTTATGTATTATGAATATGTTATGGTTCTTGAGAATTGTTATGTATACGGGTTGTTCTGTGATAAACCTAGTGAGGGTGAGCCTGAGATAGCTCTCCAATGCATTGGGTAATGTCACAAAGGTAAAAATGAATGTTTCTCTTAAGAGATTTAGGGAATATACTGTGATGGGTATTCCAACGTAACTACCTATGTAGCTTTGATAACTACAATGTAATTATGATATGGATGACACATGTTACATTTATGATTTATGATTTCTATCTGTATTTCATAAATCTGATAATTTCATGAGGTATGTAAAAGATCTTATGTTATGTATTTATTTATGATCTAAGTTTTTCTTTCATTATTTTATAACCCTTACTTATCTTTTTATGCTTTTCCAATTTTTTGAAATTTTTTTCACAGGACTTAAAGATGAATAGGGTCAAGGATGGGATCAAGGATAAGTAATGCTCTCTAAAACACGGAACTTTACGTGATTTTTTTCAAATAGTTTTTATTTTATGAAAAGAAAAGGAAACTAAGAATAAGTGTATACTTTGTAGTTTTTGGGATATAATGTAATAGTTATGGGCTAATTCTCTAAAACTCTAAACCTGAAAAGATACTCAATGTGAATTATTCAGTTAATTCAAGATTATGTAATGTTTTAAGGACATGTCCTTATAATATGTATCATTATTTCTTTTTGATAGAATCCCAATGACGTTTTTTCCATATAAGTATGGATGATGATGATAATGGGTTAGATATTTTAAATCCCAATTTTCTATATTGTGTGGTCGAGAAGATAAGGGGTCGGAAAAAGAAAATCTTGCCTTGACAAATTCAATTTCCATGAATCGAACAAGTAATGAATAAAAAAACATTTATAAATAACATGTGGATAAGAGGAATCAATGTTTTATTCCATAGAAGATCAATCATTAACATTTCTTATCTGACATTATGGATGGTTATTTTCCTTCTAATAAACAGATCACCCAATATAGAACATTAGATTTCATTGAAGATAATTCCAAAGTCCTTGAGAATGTCCTTCATGAATGAATATTCTCAATTCATTAAAATTTAATCAACTATTAATAGGGTAATATCTAGAGTATGGATAGCATATAAAAATTTATTTTCTATGTTTGATGATTTAGTGAATTGCATATTGTTTCATGGATTTTTGTCATATGATGATCATTTCTCATTGATTTTAGTCAATGTTGATATTTTATCTCCTGTGAATGATATTTTTATATTTAATATTTTTTAATTTGGATTTTATATTTATATTTATTATGACTAGATAACAACATTATGTAATAACTATAAATGTATTGGGAAAGCTCTAAAATCTTTTCATTGAAACATTGTTTTTGAAAATTTAAAAATAGTTTGCCACTTGATTGGAAACTTTAACACCCTAATATTTTTTTAAAAATAGTTTTGAAAATTAATTTTATTTATTTGATTTCATTTGTTACATTAATCATCGTCTTACCTTGAATTATAGACAACACTAAATTTCAACGAAACATCATTTTATTATTTTAATTATTTAAAAAATACAATTATTAAATTGCCTTTAGAATGGTGGGTATTAATTCAATTAATTGTGTTATAAAATTATGGTTTAGAAAATAATATATAATTCTTTCACTAATAAAATATAAATGAATGTAAAACCATTTTTAAAATAAAAGGAAATGTTTTTCTGAAAAGCTATACAGAAGTGTGTTTTATAAAAATAAATACAAAATTACCTATGTTGTATTATGTTAACGAAATATGTGTGTGTATATATATATTATTTAATATAATTTTCAGCATTTATTTTATGTCCTTTCTAGATTGGATATAAGAAAAAAAATTCAATTTTTCACATAAAAGAAATATTTTTCTAGAATGGCACCATTGTCACATTTTGATGGCATAGTTGTATTAAATATACATTCTAAATCATTTATAAAATAAATTTGATAAAATAAACTTAATATATAAATTAATCATATCAAAATTTACTTCAATTTATTTTTTGGTATTTTAATTATAAGATCTATATTTTTATGAATACTGAAAAATAATAAATTTTAATTGAGAATGATTTCTTCCTAACGTATTTATTTAGTTAAATTATTCTTTAACAGCTTTTAAATAATTATTAGTAATATTTTAAAACATATAATCCAATTTAGGTCTTTGGAACCAATTTCACATTGAAATTGGTGATTAAAACTTTTTAAACTTTGGATTTTTTCATTTTATAACATTGTTTTAACATTTAGTCAATGAGATTAATTTTAAATGAATTATATCCAATTTAAGTGTTTATAATTATTAAAAATGGATTCCATAATTGGAATAATTATTTCCATATTTATTAATTAGGCCCATTTTTTTGGACAAAATGAATATTGACTTTAGTAATTTTTATTTACATGATTAATGGTAAATCGAGTAATTAAGGGTAAAAATATTATTATAAGTGTTATAAAACTACCCTAGTCTTTCCCAAATGTTATATTATTAAGTTGGTTTGACCAATACCACCTTAGTTTATAAATTTAGTTTTCTAATGGACACTAATCAAGGAAATTGACATAGATATTATTAAAATCATAGAAAGTGGGAAAATGTCACACTCTTTCTTTTAATAAGTTTAATATTTTTAAAATGGGGGAAAATAGATGATATTCTAAACTATATACATTATTATGAATTATATAATGTTTATTTACATCATGGAAATTTATTTTTATATGTTATGAAATAAATATGTTTTCATGAATAATGACAAAATGATTATGAATTAATTTTTCAATTAATGAAAAAATTTAATAATTGATCTTTGAAATATTAAAATTAATATAATTTAACATAATTGAGGTTCACCACATATTTTCTTGTTGAATAGGAAATATTATGGGTGTATTAACCAAACTGTTTTGACGTTATTTGATGTATTTATTATCTTATTGTCAATATTATTAAT
This sequence comes from Viscum album, assembly GCA_963277665.1. Taxonomy (NCBI): domain Eukaryota; kingdom Viridiplantae; phylum Streptophyta; class Magnoliopsida; order Santalales; family Viscaceae; genus Viscum; species Viscum album. The sequence goes on along the minus strand of CAUJRU010000019.1, from coordinate 1,707,778 downwards.
ATTGTCAAAATTGATATAAATTATATTTTATGAAAATAATATCGTATTAAATTGATTAAAAAAATAAAAAACATAAATAAGGGAAAATAGGATAAATTATTTTTTAAAATATTACAAATTTACCACTTATGGTTAAATTTACATCTTATAGGTAAATCAATAAACCTTTTGATATCTAAAATGTTGTTATAGTAGTTAAAATTAAAATAGGTTAACAAATTTTAAATCTAATTGATATGTTATAAAACGACACCAAAACATGTATAAAATATTTTTTTTATTATTTTAAAACCTTATATTTTCATATCTTATAATTAATTTCATTTTGGATGTATTTTTATTAATTTCTAATTTTTTATAGATTATTCTTTTTTGAATTCCAAAAATGATTCTCCCTGCTTTCATAGAAAAGAACATCATATTCTCTTTTATAAACACTTATGATCAAATTTGGTTTGGTAAAAAAATATCAAAAATTCCTCCAAACATTCCTCCCCTAATCATAGAATCCACACATTGGAAAAAAGTCAACCAAAGAAGTCCATTTTTGAAAATCGAAGAGAGATACCTAGAGAAGTGATAACCTTCATCAACCGAAGATTTTGAATTATTACTTCACTAAAACCATTAAATTATAACTATTTCATATGTATATTAATGTATTATATATCCTAAATACACTGAGATTTTGTTATAATAATATTTATGCCCACACTCACATACATTTCCATTATATGGGATACCACCTTGTGAACATATGTTGTTATTTCTTACTTTTCCAGCTGTGATGGTATGGAATAATGATGAAATTTATATGTGAATATGATATTTATATGTATATGATATGTATCTTGTATTTTCTATAACACACTATGTATTTTCAAATAAATTGAAATCTCTACAACACTGAGTCTCTACAAAACAACACTTTTGTTTATGTAGATAGTTATAACCTAGTCTTTAAAAATAATTTTCCTGCTTCTATGATTTTAAATTTGTAAAATACACATACCTGAATGTGATCAATAATATATTTAGTTTAACAAAGGATCATCATAATTTTTGGTGAATAACAACTTGACACCTTGTATAGTTACTTGAACATATGAATTGTAAATCAACCAAATTAATCATAACATCACCCATGAATGTATCAATAAAAATGAATCTTATAAGTAACTATATGATCATGGTATATATAAATAAATATTTTAAAAATTATGATTTAGGTATTTTTATTTTTGTAAGTCATAAATATTTAATTACAATTTTATGGTTCAAATGAATATTTACATTCATAAAATGTATTCAAAAATAAATATTTTATTATCTTATAGATATACGACAATTTTATGAGACATTGATTAATTTTTTATGGTGTTATAAAATCAGTTATAGTTTTCAAATTGTAATTTTTTTATAAATGTTGATTTAATTTAAAAATTAAAAATTAAATATTTAGAAAATTATTTTCAAAAAATTGACTTCTTTTTTGAGTTCTAAACATAAAATAATGTTTAGGGTATTTTATTGGATTTCTATAAAATACGTGAATTTTTGGTGAAGAGTGAAATACGCTAGTTTACAAAATTAGTTATGTAAATGAATTATTGAGTCATTATGATGTTATTTTTTGGAAAGAACCCTTAATTCAAAGTAACATGCACTAATTAATGTATTGGGTTTCATAAACTAATACTATTTATTATCATGAGAAAAATAATAAAATAACGATTAAAATACTGGAAACGTCCACTTCTCCTCCAACGATAAATACAACCCCTCAACAGTTCTTCTCCTCACACATATAAATCATTGATAATTGTCTAAATCATTCCCAATATTCTTATCAGGTATCATACCAATGTCCAAGACCTTATGATATCAAAAAAAATCCAATACCAAAGGCATTAAAGATGATCTCATCGACAATATATCAAGAGGTAAAAATCCCCTTTCATTTTCGATTATTTAATTTTCAAATTATAATTTTTTCTTATACTCTCTTCACCTAACTTTATCCAAGAGGAATTAAAGCTCCAGAATCATATATATATTTAAATTATATCTTGGTTATGTAACTAATAATCATCATACTTCTTCTCCTCTACCTCTTAATCTAAAACAATAAAAACATCATCCGTGATGTGTTGATTTACTGACATCCAGGACGATGTGTTTTCAATTTCCATTTCTTCAATTAAATATATTTATAAAACAATTTTAATGGATGAAAAATATTTTAATTTGTATAATATAAAATCTTTAATGTTATGGAATAAAATATATATATAATATTATGTTATATAACAAAACTATTATGTGATTATTGAAGAACTTCCAAAATGATATAAATGAATATCATTAATGTATTATCTAATGATTCATCATTATATATAAAAAAATTAATTATGGTATCATTTAATATTATATAAATATATTAATATAATGTCATTCATCTTCGGGGTTTTCACATCCATTCAACAAGAAATCCATTATGAACTGACCATGGAAATCTTGTAAAGAATGTACCCTCAATAATTAAAATAACAAAACATTATTAATAAATGGGTGTAATGATTCTATAAAATGATCATAAAGGTGTTATAAACATGAATATATTTCTGTAAAATATTAATAACACTATTTAAACCGTAATACTGGAGGTTTGAACACATTTGATGATATATGAACCTGGGAAAAGGGAATTCGAAAAACAATTTCCAATCATTGGGTTATACTTATACTTATTTTATTATGTGGTTGTATGAATATTCGTGAAATTAATGTTTTTTATATTGTGGTTTATAATGTATATTTATTGTTTATACACATATTTTATTCGTTATATTAATTCTAACTACAATTATATGATATTTATAAGGGACATATCTTTTGAATTAAACTTTTAAACATCTATTTATACAAAATTACAAAGGGACACTTTAATGAAGGAATTATTCTATTTGGATTTTGTTATGGTTATTTGGGATTTTTTATGATGAATAGTGGGACCTATATATCCCTATAATGAATTGGGTTTGATAATGTTGGAGGTCGGTAGTATGTTTACTCCAAGAGTAACTGTGATGGTTAAACCATAAGGTAGTCATGAGGGTTACATTGTAAGGTATTATGAGGGTTAAAAACCATAAGGTAGCTGTGAGGGATACTATATTAAGTCAGTAATTACCCAATATAAAATAATGGTTTTATTTATTATTTCTATGTTTTATAGAAATCTTTTTTCAAAAGGTAGGTATAAGATACATTATGGGGGCAAAGTATGTATTTGTGAAAATGTTTTCATATGTTTATATGTAGTCATGTTCTAATGGTTTTTCGCATTATTTTTAAATCACTTAGTATGATTTTTGTTCTCATGCAATGTTTTAAAATGTTTTTCATAGGTTTTAAGGATGGGTAAAAGAAAATAAGAATCCATGATGAATTTTGTGAAGTAATTTCATGAAAATAAATCAAGATTTTATTAAAAACATTTGTATTATGAAAGAAATAGATACTATTTTTGATGTACTCACATTGTATGATTGTGGGTTTATATGTATAAAGTATTTAGAATATTTCAAAAACTATGATCCTAAATGTTTTTTGGGATTGTAAATAAGTGAAATCTAGTTGAATTAATTATATTAAGTGATGTTTTAGGTTGTGGCCTTATAGTTGGTATAAAATCAGAGTTTTAATAAATTTAGGGATTTGGATGATGTTAATAGAATAACATAAATTATTTTTACCTTATAATGATAAAGAATTTAAAGATTACCATGTTTATTTATCTATGATATGTATTTCCAAAATTCTATTCCTTAAAGGATACACATAATCTGAAGTTGGATGGAACCGAGAGGCAGATATCATTTTGAACCTCCAACCGAGAATAGTAGGGATTTTAACCAAATAGCTTGTGAAAGTAATGGACCAGTTTATGAAGGCTATAAACAGTGGTGTAATCTGTTAAATATGAAACCAGAGAACTAATGAGTAACATTATGATAGTGGAATATTTTATAATGCAACACCATCCTTGTTTTAGTGTATCTTGTGAACCATTTGTGGATGAAAGATGGATTAAATACCATGAAATAATATTTGATGTCATGGGGTGTTTAGATAAACAAAATTTTAATCATTACAATTATCATTTTGAAGTTGAATTTGACCAGTGGTGGATAATGGATAGGAAAATCTAGAATATGGGGGATAATGATTCCTTGTAATGGGATGAAATTAAAAAATATTTCCTTGAAAAATATGGCTCTATTTTGGTTTGCATTATGATAGAAAATAAATTCCTTCAATTTTTGGAAAATGAATATTATATATTGGTCTTTTATAATGAATTTTTTACCCAATTGTAATGGTACATTAAATATCTAATTCAGGATCTTATTAGAAAAATCAAAATTTTTTACTCAGAATCGAATCCAATATATCGATGGGAATTGGCCTCCTGTGAATTAAAAAGTTGTGAGAATATTTTCAAATTTTTTTGATTGTATAAATAGTGTTTTATGATGATATTGTGTACTTTGAAAACAAAAATACGAAGAGGGACAGTGGAAAATGATGGATAATAATCAATCAAATAATTCTGGTTGTCAGAATGTTCATTTTTCAATTTTGTGAAAAGTGTGTTAAACATCACCTTGGGGAATGCCAAAAAAAATGTGAAGTGTTTTCAATGATGTTTGTTTGGACATATGGCCTGAGAATTTAGTGAATATGATCTAAAGATTATTCTTCATAAGAAAACAATATATTGTTTTAAATGTGGTGAGATGTGTAATTATGAAAATAATTTCCCAAAGAATGATCTAAATGATGGAAAGAAACCAAATAATAAGAGGAAAGGTGTAGTGAGATCATTTGGGGCTACATTAGTTGATGTCATGCCATCTTATGAAATGTTATCAGGTGGCTATTTTTACACAATGTTTTCTAATTTCTTGTTTGATATGGGGTATACAATTTCCTTTATTTCTGATAAAATTGTAGTTATAAATTTCACCTCATGAAATGACAATAGAAATTATGGTTTAAACACCATGGGAAATATTATTGAAAAAGGAAATTATATGAATCTTCATTTTGTTATATATGGAAATTCATTACCAAAAAATCTTGTTGTTTTTACCTTAATAGAGTTTTATGTCATTCTAGGTATAGATTGGATATCTATTTATCATGTTATGATTGATTGTAGTGCTATAGATGATTTTTTTTAGAAATAGTTGTAGCTTGTATACAAGAATGAACCCATACAATTGATAACATATCAGGAAGTTGAGAAAATGTTAATATGTGAAAACAAAAATTTATATTGGTGATATTGTTGAAAAAAATGGAACTACTAGAATTAATGATTCTCCGGTGGTAAATCAATACCTTGATTTTTTTCTGATGAGTTACTCAGTGTTAAACATGATCGCAAAGTTGAATTTAATACTAACTTAGATCCTAAAGAAAAGAAATTTTCAAAACCCCCTTATAGAATGGCTAAAACATAACATCTTGAATTAAAATATAAGTTGTGGGAGTTTCTTGATAGATGCTTCATTAATCAATGAACTTCACCATGTTATTCTTATATTTTGTTAGATAAAAATAATTATGGTTCCATGAGAATTTAAATAGATTATAGAGCTTTAAATAATATTACTATTAAAAATTAGTATTTTTCCTCATATTGAGGTCTTGTCAGATTAGCATGGGGGAGCTTAGTGTTTATCAATCAATAATAATATATCTAGATACCATCAACTAAAGTTGAGTTAGGATGATATCTTAGAATAGATTTTTGTACTAGTGATGGGAATTATGAGTTTGTTGTTATTCAGTTTGGTTTGACAAATTCCCCTATTGTATTCAGGAATCTTATGAATATAATATTCATGTATATTTGAAAAAATATCATTGACGATATATTGGTATTTTCAAAAATTTATGAGGATAATGAAATTTGTTTTTGAATTTTCATAAAAGCTCTCAAATATAATATGTTATACGTAAAATTTAGAAAATGCGATTTTTTTTCAACAGATCTCCTTTCATGGGAACATTGTAAAAAAAGATGTAATAAATGTTTACCCTATAACAAAAGTGGTTGTGGAATGTCCAAGACCTACAAGTGTTACATATATTCATATATTTGTTAAATTAGTCAGTTATTAGAAATGGTTTTTCCAAAAAAAATCACGGTTATCTAGCCTATGAACTAAGTTAACATGAGAAGGTGTTGCTTTTATTTTGGAAGAAGAGTCCGATGTTTTTTCTGTGAACTGAAGAAGAGATTATTGAATTCTATAGTTTTGGCCCTCCCATCCATAAATGGTGATTTATTTCATCTACAGTAATGCTTCATTGAAGGGACTTGGTTTTATTCTGATGTATAATGATTAGGTAATTTCTTATGGTTCAAGAAATCTGAAAAATATTGACTTAAATTACCCTATACATGATTTTTATTTAGTAGCTATCGTTTTCTCTTTGAAAATTTTGCGGTATCATTTAAATGGAGACAAATTTTAAATATATACAAACCATAAAACTCTGAATTATAAATTCACTCAAACATAATTTAACAGGAGGTAGAGAACATGGAGAGAACTTATAAAGTATTATGATTTCATGATCAATTTCCATCAAGGAAAATCAAACAATTTGGATGATGCCTTAAGTCGAAAACATCATGCATCATTAACCATGTAATGTCTGGAACAAGACCCCTTCATTAGTGATTTGATAAACTTTTTCATGGAAGTTGTTGGTATAGTAAATTTAAATATTTTGTTTCAGGATTCTGTGCATTAGGCTCTATCAGACAGAATTAAGAAAGTGAAGAAGGAAGACTATGAATTATAGAAAATGGTATAATTGGGTAAAATGGGAAAGTTTCTAAAATTTATCCTCGATAAGAATTGTATTTTGATATATGGAAAAACATTGTGTTTGACTTGTAATTCCAAGGTGATGAAAGAACTATGGGTTGAATCTCATACTTCTCCATTTTTACTTTATCCTAGAAGTAAAATGATATACATAGACATTCAGATGTATTACTAGTTGGATTGAATGAAAAGAGATATTGTATATTTTACTGTGAAATGATTTAAATGTCATCAGTTTAAAGTAGAGGGACGACTAACAATGGGGATACATCTGCCTTTTCCAATTCTATGGTGTAAAAGGGAAAACATATCCCTGGACTTGGTGGTGGGACTACCAAAGACTATTTTTGGTAACAATTTTATTTGGGTTATTGTTGATCAGATGACTAAATCCACACATTTCCTTCCTATTTAAGATAATATGTCTTTGGATTTAATTTATTGAATGTACCACAATGAGATTGTCAGGTTACATGGAGTTCCTCTTTCCATTACATATAATCATGATCCATGGTTCACATCTGACATTTGGAATGTCCTTCAGAATTCATTGGGCACTAAATTAAAATTTTGAACAATTTATCATCCTCAATCGGATGGATAGAATGATAGATCAAGTAATACATTGGAGGATTTTATTCAATCATATTCAATTCAATATTAGGGAATTTAGGATCATCATATTTCATTAGCTGAGTTTTCATATAATTATATCTTTCATTCCATTATAGAGATGGATCCTATTGAGATATTATATTAGAATCACTATCAAACTGTATAATTTTGGGATGAATTCTAGGAAAGTATGTTTGTGGAAAACTAATTAGTAGTGGAAGTGGATGAGTTAGTGAAGATAAACCAAAAGCACGTGAGGATATCCTATAACAATCCAAAAAGTTGAGCTGATAATTTGAGGAAAGAATTTTCCTTCGAGGAAGGTGAAATTTTTTCCTAAGAATATCACAATGGAAAAGTGTTATATGTTTTGTTAAGAAAGGAAATTTAAATCCATGGTTAATTGTACCTTATAAAATTTGGGAGAAAGTTAGACAAGTTTCCTACTGAGTAGCATTCCCTTCGATTTTATATCAAGTGCACAATTTTTTCATGTTTTGATGTTGAGATTATATATTCTAGACCCATCTCATGATTGGAGCCCAAAAGTATTTCAATAGGAAGAGATCCAATCTTATGAAGAGAAAAATATTCAGATTATTTATAGAAGAGGGCATGTATTATGAAATATGCTAATCCACCAGGTTTTGGTTTTGTACAGAAGACACATGGTTGAATAAGTAACTTGACCATTGTGAATAGTAAATCAGCAAAAATAATTGCAACCTCAATCAAGAATGTATAAATAAAAATTCATCTTATAAGAGACAATATTATCATAGTATATGTAAATAAATATTTAAAAAATTATTCATTAAGTATTCGTATTTTTTAATTCATAAAAATTTAATTTTAATATTAAGATTTAAATGAATTTTTTTTATAAAATTTATTCACAAATTAATATTTTAGTTTTTTATAGTTATAAGATAATTTAATGAGACCATGATTACTATTTTAAGTTGTTATAAATCACTTATTTTTTTGAAATTGTTATTTTTTGAATAAATTATGATTTTTTAATTAAATTTATGATATATTATATTATATTATTTTCAACAAATGGAGGTCATTTTTTAATTCTACGCATCAAAAAATGGTTTGGGTGAATTTTTTGGACTTTTCTAGAATACTAGATTTTTGTTTGAATAGTAAAATATAATAATTTACAAAATAATATAAATACATGAATCATTGAGTCCTGGATGATTTTATTCCATGGTAATAACCAATTATTAAAAATCACATGCACTAGTTACTATATTTAGTCACAATTACCAATAGTATTGTTTTTAATGAGAAAAATAATAAAATATTGATTAAAATAATGGAAAACCCCCCTCTCCTGCACTATAATTACCTCCACACACCCCCTATTCACTTCACACATCAAAAGCATTGATCATTATCTAAATTATCCCCAATAATCTTCTCAAGGCTCTTCCATACCTCCACGACCATTCAGTATCACCAAAATTCCAAAACCAAAGGAATTAAGGATGTTCTCAATGATAAGAGATCAAGACGTAAAAATCCTATTTGATTTTATTTTCAAATTATTTTTATCTTATTACACTCTCTTCACATAACCTTATCCAAGAGGCATGAAATCACTATTATAATATATATAATATAATTTTATAATGTTTATGGAAATATTAATCATCATTCTTCTTCTCCTCGCCCACGTATTCTATAAAAAATAAAAACACCATCTATGATGTGTCGATTTACCGACTTCATGGTGGATGTGTTTTCAATTTCCATTACTTCAATAAAATATGGCTATAAAAACATTTTAATGATTGAAACATATTATAAATTGTATTATATAACAGATTTTATGTTATGTAATTAACATATAAATATAATATTATGTTATATAATGAAACTAGTTCGTGATTCTCGATGAACCACCAAAATGATCTATATCACTATCATTATTGCATTATCTAATGATTCATAATAATATATGAAAAAACAATTTATGGTATTATTTAATATTATTGAAATATATTGATACCATTTCATTCCACTTATTGATTTTTTCTTCAATTAAACCTGAAAATCCATTATGAATCAATCCTAGAAATCTTGTAAATAACTCACCTAAAACAATAGAAATAACAAAATATTACTAATAAATGGTTGGAATGATGTTATAAAATGATAATAAATGTTTTTATAAACATTAATATTTTTATTTAAAACATTTATAACACACCTTTAACCATTATATAGGCTATTTAAACACATTTTATATAAGTTGAACCCGATGTAATGGAATTCATAATCCATTTTCCATTTCTTGGGTTAACAATCTATTTCATTGATTATGTTGTGCTAAGATTATTTTTGTAATGAATTTTTTATATATTATGTTTTACTGTTTTTATTTATAATGTATACACATATTACTTAGTTACTATTAATTATAATTTCCATTATAGGATATTTGTATTGGACTTCTCTTTTAAAAACCTACATTGAACATCAATTTTTTGAAAATTCAAAATGGATGTTTCTATGAAATTATTATTATATTATGATTATATTATTTTTCTTGGGAATTTATTATGATGAAGGTGGTGAATATATATCCCTCCAAAGTATTTGGAATCATTATGTTAGAGGCCATATGTGTTGTTACTCCAAGTGTATCTGTGATGGTTATACCGTCAGATAGCTATGAGAGTTACATTGTTAGGTAGCTGTGAGGGTTGAAAAACATATAGTAGATATGAGGGTTACAATATTAAGTTATTAATTACCCAAGATAACTTTAGTGTTTTATTTATGTTTTATATATTTAATGGAAATATTTTTTCGAAAGGTATGTATAAGATATATTATGGGTGAGATGTATGTCTTTGTGAAAATGATTTCATAGTTTTATAAATATTCACGTGATAATGGATTATCACCTTCTTTTTATATCCCTTACTGAGAATTTTCTTCTCATACCATGTTTTATAATTTTTATCAATGGGTTTATGGATGGATAAAAGAAAAGGAGAAGAAAAGATGAATGTTTTGAATACTGTTCATCAAAATATTTCATGTTTTAATTAAAAATGATTGAATTATTAAATAAATGGATATTGTTCTAGTTGATCCCACTTTTAATTATTGTGGTTTGGTATATATGAATTATCTCCAAATATTCTAAATCACTAAACTGAATAGAGATTTTGAAATATAATGAAGTGAATTCTAGTTGAATTATTTATATTATGTAATGATTAATGAAATTTCATTATATTTATTCATATGGAATTATTAAATAATACATACCATTATTATTTCTTTTTTTATACATGATAACATCATTGGTTTAATTGTGGACTACAACCACCTAAAGGTGATGTGATTTGTTGAAACATTACATAGAATTTATTATTCTTGAGTTTAGTGAACTGATATGAAAAATATGTGCCATAATATCTCTATTGTAATGATATTATATATATATAGATAAATATAAATCATTTAATATTTTTATATCAATATGACAATAAAATGGAAACATCATATGTACGTAAGTACGACAAACCATCCCCATGAACTGTGTATTTAATTTAATATTTCAATTTTTATGATATTATTAGAAATAAATATATACTGATTATATTATATATATAAATACCATTTCTTAATTATATATATTAGTAAATTGGGATATAGGTATGAGGACCAAAAATATAATAAATAAAAACACATGTGAAAAACAAAGTAGTTATTACCCAAAACAAAACATTAACCTGGAATTGTTAATTAACAGGTAATAGAAGTCCACATGTAAATCATAAATGATATGTTATAATTGAATAGTTTCATATAATATATTTATAATGAAATAATATTTTTTATAAAAGAGGTTTTCATGAGAATGATGAGATTCAAGATGTATGTTATGGGATTTTGCCTCACTTATATTTTTGTGGGACACATGCATTGTAAACTACTTGTTCATATTGTGTGATGTAGAAACATATCCTTAATGTTTTCTATTATATTTATCCTCAAATTTATGCATATTTACATATGAATTTAATGATCTCTCTTTCATGGGGTTGAAGAACAAAAAGTTACCTAATCCATAAGGAATTGTTTCCCAATTTTACTTATTTGAGACACATGTTATGTTATGAACCCATTTTTTACAAGGATTAGATACTAAAAATTAAAATGGTTTATCATGAATCTAATTATTTTCATGATATTATATTTTTTATGTAATTTTTTTCTCTCTTCATTCATATAACATTATTCCTTCAAATCAATGTTTTCTAAAAATGTTTTCAATTTTTCAAAATGCTATTTAATGATATTTTATGACAAATTGATTTTATTGATGTTTAAATTATTATTCAAATTTTCCGTTCTATATTTTAAAATATAATTTCAATGAAAAAGTTTTGATAATTTTTTTATGATTTAAGAATTGTTTTTGAAATTGGAAAGGATATTTTCCTCAAGATTTATTTCCAATAGTATTTTAAAATTATTATCCATTTAAGAAAATATAATATGATGTTACTTATGTTTCAATGAGGATATGATCCAATGATATAATTCATATTATTTCAATAAATAATTTTTGTTTATGATGAATTTATTTTTAAGAATCCTGTTTCATTTTCATTAGTTATGTGATTATGAAATTTTTGTGAAACATATTTCTTTTTATGGTTTTTAATAAACCAAATGATTTCTGTTCTTGTGGAACACATATGTATTGTTTTAATTATGTAATGCGTGGGAACTATATCTACTTCCAATAAATTCTGTAATAATTTTTATCTCATGGTATAGGCATCACTAAAATGGGGATTCAACATATCTTAGTGAAGGACTTTGTATGATAAGATGGTCTTGGTAGTGAACCCTGAATACTTAGATGGTCTTGGGAGTGAACCTTAACAACTAATATACTCTGTGGATTGAACCCATTCCACTAAGGTATCATTTTCCCTAATCCTTTATTGCTATAAAAGTTATTTAATATATATGTGTGGATGCCGTAATCCAATGTATTATGTTATTCTCTCAGATAATATGTTATTTTATTAATTTTTGACATATATTATTTATTCCATGGCATGATATTTTGATATATGACATGTAGGATATGATTATAAAAGGTAATTTTTATGTACATATTTTTTATTATTATGTTTCCTTGTCTACCCTCACTAAGGATATTAGTTCACCCTTTCTTGTATTTCTTCTCCCCAGTATATGAATAATTTTATTTGGTATTATATGTTAAAAAGTGTTCTAGTTATGTAGATATAGGTGGGAGATGGAGGAGATGTGTTTTGAACCATTTTTTTATGTCTCCAATTTTCAAACGAACTGAACTAATATGGTTTTTGGCCATGTGTTTTTGTAATATATGAAATATTCCAAAAAAAATGATTTATTGTAAATGTAAATTAATCAGGGGTCATTGTATTTTGTATAAAAGAAAAGGTTTAGTCAAATGTTGTAAACTACGATGAGAAGACCATTGTAATATCTATGAGAATAAGTATATGTATAGGTTACATTTCAATAATTTTTGTATCAATCATTGATAAATGTTGATTAACGATAATATGTTATAGATTAAAAGTACTTACCATTAATTATGTGTTTTTTTTCACTATGATTAGTGTCACTAAGTCTATAAATTTGGTCATACATAATGTCAAGAACCCAAGGGACCCATGTTAATGATTTATTCAATAGGAAATGCACAAATTTTCTTCCTAATAAACTATATTTTATAGGATATGGAATAAAAAAATATTATTGATATACAAAAATAAGCTATAAATCCTGTTGAAAATAAAAATCAGTAAAGAATGGAATGACTTTTGGTTTACTCCTTCAAGATGAACCTTCCACCTTCTTTTAGGGGGTCTTCAAATCAGTGTGTTGATAAAAATTGGATTGATGCCATTGAAATGGTATTATCCATATTTTAGTTTTTAAAAAATGAAAATTTCATTTTTGATGTTTATTATTATAGAAGTATAGGTAGAGTAGTGGTGGACTCTAATCAAGAATAAGAAGTAGTATGATTAGATTGTAACTATAAATGGGACATGTTTAAAAATAAATTTTTTTTTCAATAATTATATTGCATTAATTATTCATATGAAGATGGAAAAGGAATTACTTCAGTTAAAAAAATAATTTTCAATATATTGGAAGCATTCAAGAATATTTTACAAGACTTTTGAGCTATTCTTCTAATACTATCTTCCAATATGAAATAAATGGTTATGTATTCTTCAATGGCTTTAAATTAATTTTTCAAAGGGAATCATCCATAAGATAAATCAGTTTCTATTAAGAGACTATGTGTTGTGCTATCATGGTGGAAGCATAGGTTGGAGTAATAATAAAATATCATTGTTTTAACAAGAAATTGATGATGGATTTTAAAGTAAAATATAATATCCATGAAGAAAATAATATAATCTTTCCATTATACTCAATATATGGAGAGAAACAAGGAAGATATTTGGTTAAGGGGAATGGTAGATGATTTAACTACGAGAATTAAAGTCATCAATATTTTATACTGATGTGAGGGAAAAAAATGTTTTTTAATGATTCATATAGGGAGATAAATACAAAAAATACACCCCACACACTTAAATACTTCATGTGTCAGAAACGTTTTAATTTTTTTAATGTCTTACCAAAACTATGGGTTAACGATGATGACCAATGTTAGAATCATCATAAACCCAAATTTAATGGGAAATATCATGTTATCACTATTATCGATGTTGAGTGCAACAACAAAGTGTTTGAATTATAGACATTATATGTATTAGAATTGAAGAATAATTTTTTATAAGTAATTTTATTATATTACGGAATAATGAAATATCTAAGGATTGTTCCATTGTAGATTTTAAATAATGATTTTAAAGAATTTGGTGAATTGTACTTATAACCACAAAAATTAATTAAGGTGGTAATGTGATATTTTTTGAGAACACAAGATTAATGGAAGGAAAATACTAAATATGTTATTAATGTTGAGATAATGATATTTTCATAAATATGTGTTTTATTTCAATATGTAAATTTAATGGAACTTTGTACATTTGAAAAAATTATGGATTTTTGGAAAATCTTGTTTACTCTATCATGGATAGATTTTATGACATTTTTTTATTAAGGAATACGTCTAATAAACATTGGATTATGAATGAATTTGTTTTAACAATAAGTAATTATAATAATTACCATGTTTCAAGAGAATAAATAATGAATGTATTCACAAGATTGGTATATGGAAAACATGATATACTTTATTATATATGGGGGACCAATGTTAAGATATTTTAGAGAAATTTTGTGATTTATTTTTAAATATTTGGAATTTAATTTCCATAAGGGTTATAAGGTTAACCCTTTATAGAACACATTTTATGAGGTTTTATATATTAAATTTGTATCTTTCCATATAACGATTTATTCATATTGGATAATTGGTGCTGCCTATTTTTTTATAATGATAACTAGAAATAGAAGGAATGTATTTTCAACCTATTTAAGGATCTTATAATCCACTAGTTTTGTAGATATTTCTATTTCTAATTTTTATCTTGGTGCAATAAATTAATGGGGGTTGTTAATGTCATAAACAATGATAAATATTTTATTTATAAAATTGATTTAAGTAAGTATTAATCCGAATTTATTTTGAAATAAGAAGTTGACTTATCATAATAATTTATAATGATATTAATGAAATTTTTCATATCTCTTGCCACATGGTTTTGTGGTCATTAACCTTATAGTGACCATATTCATCATTAGTCTCTATGAAAACATGATAGTAAGATTTCTCTTCTATGTCTATGTTTTAAAATCCATCATATGATATCCTTTTTTGAAACCTATTTATGAGTTACTTTGGGTATTTTTTAAGTTTCCAACATTCCATTTTAAATAGATGTTTTACTATTTATCTGTATGATGTGGGTTTATATGAATGAAAAATTCTTGTATTAACTCATGGATAACCTTAACGATTTCTGAATTTGAAATTAATTTTAAGGGGGTCGAATGAAACACCCAAAGATAATTATGATAATGATTTAAAAAACATTTTATTTATTTTATGTCATGCATTACATGTAACACCAGCTTCTCTTCTATTACGTCCATCACTGAGTTTTATCAAAACATCATTTTATTAATATAATTATTTAAATAATATATTTATTAACTAGGCATTATAATGTTGGTTATGAATAGGATTTATTATATTTTGAAATTATTGAAAACAAATCTATTTATAATTCTTTGAAAAATTAATTATAATTGAATTTAAATCCATTTAAAAAAGGAAATGTTTTTCTGGAAAACAATGCTCAATTTTTTATACCAATAAACAAATAAATCCCCCCTTTTGGATTATGTTATTGAAAAATATATATTTTTTCTATATCAGATCTAATTTTTTGCATTTATCTTATTTGTTTTTTGGATAGTGTATAATAACAAATCAAATTATACACATAAATGATTTATTTCTCAAAAAATGGAGTTTTTCATCTTATTATGGTGCACTTATTTTAAATCTATTTTTATAATCTTTTATAAAATTTATTTTTTAAAAAATACATCTTATATGAAATCCTGATATCAAAATTTACTTTGGTTGAATTTTGGTTTTTTATTGATAAGAATCATATTTTGTTGAATGGTAAAAAATACCAATTTGTAATAAAAAATTTATTTTTCTTCTATCTTATTTATGTATTTAAAATTTTATTTTATTTTATTATAGTATTATTATTAATATTTTACAAAAATTAATTAAATTCAGGTTGTCATACCCAATTTCACATTGAAATTACATATAAAAACATTTCAAAATACTGGACTTTTTCACTTTGAAACCTTGTTTTTTCATTTCGTCATCACGATTATTTTGAAATTAATTTTATGCAATTATGCATTTTGAATTGTGAAAATTTTTTTATAAATATTGATCAGAACGACCAAATTTGTTAATAATATCCCTCTTATTTTTGGACAATATTAATAGTGACTTTATTAATTTCAATTAACATGGTTAAGGGTAAATCTGTTAATTACTCATAAAAATAATATTATAAATATTATAAAACTACAAAAACACTTGATAAATTGTAATTAAATGAATTTATTCCTCCTTTTGTCACATACGGTTGGAAAAATAATTATCTAATGGAAACTATTCCTTTAAAATGACTTAGATAGTATTAAAATCAAGGAGAGTGAAAAAATTTCACATTCCAACTTTTATTATGTATAATATTTTTAAAAAGTGTAAAATAGAACATATTATCTAATATATGTATGATTATGAAATATAAAAGTTTTATCTACATCAATAGTATTTATTTTTAAACTTTAGTGAAGAAATATTGTTTCTTAAATTATGACACAACTATGATGAATAATTATTCAATTAATGAAACTATCAATTTAATGATATTTGAAATATTTAATGAAATATAATTTCAATTAAAAGTAGATTCAATAATTTCATAATTGAATATGAAAAGATACATTTGTACTAAATCAATTTTTTTGATGTTATATTTTTTTATTTGTAACGTCCCATGTTTTTAAACCAGGTTAAAATACTAAGGTTTTCAATTTTTTTTTTCAGTTTATCGACGATTTGGTTTTTAAATCGAGGTCCAGAATTTTATTCTAACTGTTGGAACACCTAAAGGTGTCATTTTGGGACTTTTGTAATTACCTAATAATTTTCTCAGTTGCCCCGATGAGTCTCAGGTGGAATGGTCCACATTAAAGGATCTGAACGAGATGTGCATGGTTGTGGTCCATTCCGTGCAATTTTCCTTGTTTAAAAAATTATTTATTTTAAATAAATAAGATTTTATGAGATATTTTTATTATTTAAAAAGAGTTTTATTAATAATGATAATGAAGTTATTATTATTATTATGGTTGTTTAATTAAATTAATGATAAATAATTAATTAAATGACGGTAGAAGACATCAATTAGTGTTTTTGGTGTTCACTAGAAACGTTTAATTAATTGATGAGTTTTGAAGTTAATGAAGAAACATTATTATTTTTAAATATAGGTTATGAGTTGGATTTATTTTATCATTAATGATGTTACAATAAATTAGGATATAAGGTCTTTATAATTGAAGGCTAATGGAAATAATAATAATCATATTATGATTATTATTGTTATTATGAATGTTGTTGTGGTTATAATAATAATTACTATTATTAACATATTGTCGTTGATTTATCATTAATAATAATAATGATGTTATATTTATAGTTTTTGTTTTAAAGGAATAAATGTTAAAATGTGTGGTAATAATAAGATTTTTATAACTATTATTATTTTTATTATGATTATAAATGTTATTATTTATTACTATTATTATTATCATATATGATTTCTAATGTATTAATTACTTTTCAGTTAATAGGATTTAATTTTATGTTTTTAGTTTTTTTAGAAAATCCCAAAGGGGTGTAACCCCTTCGTCTTCTGCCAAAAGCACAACACCCCCCCACACACCCCCTCATGTTTTTCTTCCTCCTTGGGATATTCACTGTCCCCCTCGCACTCCAGATCCCCTCTCCCCCAAGGAAACACATGACCACTAGCTTCTCCCAAATTCCGCACAATGGAAGACCTTCCTTGGATAACCTCAATGAAATGACTCATAGTCACAACTCCCACCCTCAGCATTTCACATCATAACACACCATCTCGTTGATGTGTGATGCAATATTCATCCTCACTGTGACCTCAAATCCATGGCCACAGCTCCCCGCACCCCCTGCAGCGTGATCTCCTCCCTACGGTGCGACCCACTGGTGTGCGACCCTAGGACGACCCCCGACAACCGCGCGCCCAACCCCCCAGACAGAACCATTCATGCGTGTCCCCCTTCCTAGGTCCTCCATATATAGATATTCATCCCAATTTCTTCGTGGTTTTGGTTCTATTATTCAATTAAGTATATTCTATAAGGTTATTTTTGATCACTTTGGCGATTCCTTGTGTTTTTAGAGCTTGATTTCTTCTGTTGAATTTTGGGTTTTAAGGATAATACATATTGTTGTGTTCTTCCTAAAATAGGATATGTGAGTGATGTTTAGGACCCATTGGTTGAGGTTCTGGAAACCACCACCAAGGGAGATATGGATGAGCTCGATTCACATTGAATATGTTGGTTCAGGTAAGCTTCTCAAACCCGATGTTTGGGTTTTCACCAGTAGAATTATGGCCTGATTAATTATCTGGGTCCTTAGTATATATTTGTAGGTGCACTAACCCTTGCTAAATTTCATATGGTATTATCTTAATGATTTAGTAAAATGTTTATTTTTATTGTAGGGTGCGCGCACACACACATATATAATGATATATATAAGGGTGTGTGCATACTACCGCTGGCCGATTGTAATTGTTTGTCACCTAGTACATCAAAGTGTTTAATATTTAAATAGATTCCTCCCTATGGTAACATTCTTAATCTGTATAACGTTTTTATGATTTATTTACTTCATTAAAAAATTTGTGAATATGAGTTTCCATGATTTAGGAATAGCAAAACTTTCTATAAATGTTGATTAAAGATAAACTCTTTTTTGGTGGTAATGTTATATCATGTAGCTCAAGGTTGGACATTTCAATGTATCCTTGTTGATTCGGATACATGATATGTTGATGGAAGACTTTGGATGTTATTGAATGATTCTTTCCACATATGATAAATGAGGAAATTACCATGTGATGGTGTTAAGCATGTTTTTGCTGGATATTGAAAACATTTTGACTTTATGCCCCAAATATTATATGGTTTAAATGGAAGAACCCAGGGGTCATCCTTGTAAATTAGACTTTAATGGAGATGAACTTGAACACCATTAGGTGTGCCTTTTGTAAGAACCCAGGTTTTTAGAAATGGGTCAAATCCCAACCATGTTTAATCTTGTTGACTAGTTTTTGAGATGTCTGGAAAATCTGGGCAGTTTCTGGAAATTTCCAGACTACACACCGTGAATGTGTTAATCGAGTGACCAGCCTTGTGCTCAGCGAGTACATGTAGTGTGGTGACCGTGTAGAAGTTCCCTACTACACGACGTGTATTTAAAGACACGCTATGTAACCCTTACCCGTGAAAGGCCATGTACATGTCGTGTGGTTCCCAATTATAAATTTCAATCTACACAGCGTGTATCTTTCCATGACACGCCGTGTAGCTCTGTCTCATGTGGCAGCCGAGACCCTAGTCGTGTGTTGACCGTGTACATGGTCCAAACTGTGTGCTAGATTCTTCTTAAATCGGAGTATGGAAACCCATCTACACAGCGTGTACTTTGGAAATACACCTCGTGTACTTTTATTTTTATTTGAGCGATCGAGGCGTTGTCACGTCTTATTTCTAGAAAACACTTATTCTCCCACGTTGGATGAACCCATGTTTGAAAACCACTAAAAAACACAAATCCTTCCACAATCGTCATATGACCTCTATTCTTTGATCCGTCGGTGGCAGTGGGACCGCACCGGAAAGGCTAACCCCGCACACCCTTCATCGTCTTTGATCCCTCACCTATTCCTCTACAGATTACATCTGAATGGAATTTCCGAATTTGATGGAAACGCAGATCCACCGCAATTAAGACCGATTCAGATGCAGATATCAAAGGAGTGTCATCGTACGAGTACAAGGTGGGTGGTGCATACCTTCTTTCATGTTTTCGTAGACTTTTGGGGGTTGTGACCTTCGGGAGAAATTTCGGGTGTTGGGAGAGACCTTATTTATTGGTTTTTATTTAATTTTATTCATTGTGGTATGCCTCTGGGTATTCCCTAACCCTACTACGACTGAGTGATACCAGGTTAGAGGTCGTTGCTCATTTGGGACAATTTGGCCGGGGGTGCTGAAATGCATGTGAATTGGACCATTTCGTAAACTGATGAGTTTATACTACTTATTGAATGTCTTGAATAAAACTTTTTGTTTAATTGTTAAATTATGAATGAGTAAGGTTCTGGTATTGGGTAGCATGAGTTAGTTCAATTTGACTGTTTAGTAATTTCATGTTTAAAGTTATTATTTCAACTATGAATATACAATATGAGATATTTCCTATGTTGAACATCTTTTTGTGTTTGGCATGGTCTGGGTATTTGTTGAGTGATGAGGATCATAGGTTGGGGCTTTGGATCAGGTTACTTTGGGTGGTTGCAAACAAAGGATTGGGCGTCATGGACATCGGTTGAGGCAGTTGGACTGTCGGGTTGGGCTTGACCTGGGTTACTTGGATGGAGAGGCCATTAGACTTTAGCAACACATTCTCAGGGGCACGAGGTGTTAGATGTATGGTGGCTTGGGAACTTATTGAGGTGATTACCACTCACCTGGTACTTTTGAGTATTGTGCACACAGATAGACTCCGCGATGTGGTGGTACGGCCACTCGCTGGGTAGAGGCCCCCGGTAGATGCGGTTATGTATATTTTGTTTGGGGGTGCTTTCCATAGGAATCCATGTGGAAGGTGTGGAGCCTTCGGGAGATAAATTTGAGGCAATCAGGCTGGGGGCAGAGGCTCGTCGCGATTTGATGGCAGACATCGCTATCCCTTCGGCTACTATTTGAGGATAGTTATCGATGTTCTTCCAAATGTTGTGCCATGGGAAGGTTGAGCTTTCGAGCTAGGTTATGATGGTTGTTCATGCCTTCGGGACGTCGGTACTTGAGACACATGGTGTCAGGTGGCACGAGGTGTCGGGCTACAGACCAGACGTTCCGGCAATGGCCGAAGCAGGTGACACTTCCTGGTGGCTGCTGAGCACCAGTAAAGTATGTGTTTACTTTGGGAATTATTCGGTTTACTATTTCTTATATAAGCATGTCTGCCTAAACACTTATATTAGGTATGCACTCTTGGGTGGTATCCTACTGAGACTTGTCTCACTCCCTACACGGGCCCTTCGGGATGCGTGTAGACTTTATCAAATTGCATGCAGGTAGAGGGTCAGCCTCAGGAGCTGGATATTAGATTTATTAGTCATGGAGATGGGCATGAACCTTGTGTTCGTGCCTTGCTGGAGTTACTTATTTAGTTTCCCTTTTGTAATAGCATGCTTACTTTATTTTGTAGCTACTGTTGTTTAGCCATTGGTGCCATTATATTTTGAGCTGTATGACTTTATTTAGATGAATGACTTGTTTTTTTACAGTAGCAATAAATGATATTTTTAGTATGTAGTTCTATTTACTTAACGATGTTTTTGTTTCTATATTTCATCCACCGGTTTATTGATATTTGATATGCTTCTTCTCTTCAGGTCTGGTTCGATTCTACTGAGTCATTTAATTTCTGTTGCATATTTTAGTTTTATACTCAGACCAGTACCATGTTATTCCTTCGAGAGGGTATAGCCTCCCCAATATACCTAATCAGACCCTCGCTGCTAGTCTGTAGCCTTTGGCGTTCGGGGGAGGTGCGCCTAAGGTCATAACACCTGACACGTTCGGCACTGTTCGGGTGGTTGGCCGGGTCTGGGTCTTTACAATGTGGTATCAAAGGAGTTCTTGATAGGGATTTAGTAGTAGTTTTTTTCTGGCTACTAATGAGTTTGAGACTTCTCTTTTTATTTCAGCTGGTTTTACTATTTGGGATATGGTAGACTTGAGATAGGTGGTTGTTAGAACTGGATTTTGAACTCGTTCTTGGGGGCCTGCAACCCCATGTACGAGGGATGGATTGAGTTGTCGTGGGTGGGAATTGTTATTTGTTTTTTCTCAGATTACGGTTTGTATGATTTCCACCTCGGTGGCTCAGTTATTGTGTGATGTCATTGATTATGATATGTAAACCTTGGCCGGTATGGAAAGGGTTGTATGATTGGCTTTTGATATGCACATTTTAGGGTATTTCAATTTCATAACTGCACGTTTGCTTTGTGATGTGATAATACCATGTGAATATAAACAATTTATAGGATATGTATGCTCTGAAATGTGAATAGGTGAAACTCAGAAAATAATTTCTTTTTTGTAGAAATGTATATCCCATGCCTTGTATTTTGTAAAATTGCATGTTGCAGGATTTTGGGTCTGACTCTTATGGGAGCAGGCATGTACTTTGGCTGAGGCAGTGTAACTATCAGGATTGGGTGAATTGGTCATCAGTTTGCGGCAATGTGAGTTGTCAGGACGGGCATGGCCCGAGGTACTTTTGATATATGGATCTGTTGAGGGCGGGTAAGGAGGCCATGAAGCCGAGATGTCTTGGGGCATGGGTTGTGGTGAGGCGGAGTAAAGGTAGTTGTTATGCTCTTCCTTTTACTGCTTTCCTTATCTGCGTAGAATATATTTTTATACATATTTGTGGGATGTCTGGCCATTTATTGTATTCATTGGGTTACTCCTTCATGACATGATGGAGGAACAAGCAGGAGAGGATACAGTACCGGATGATCAAGGTCAGAATTTGGTACAGATAGAGCATGAGCCACAGGTACAGGCTTAGTGACCGGAGCAGGTTCAGGATCCAGTACAGGTAGGATTGTAGCCGGGTTTGGCATCGTTTGGGTCGTGGCTTGACGAGCAGCTCCGAGCTAGCCGGGTACGTGTCTTGCAGGGGATTGACAGAGGCGTACATAGTAGAGAGCCTTCTATGGTGTATCTGATGCGGGAGTTCCAGTCGAAGCACTTGCCGCTTTTTCAGGGGGAGGGTGGTCCTCAGGAAGCAGAGAACTCAATAGAGAGTATGCCGATGATCATCAATGAGCTCGAGATGCCTCCAGGGCGGAGGTTCAAGCTGGCGACGTACATGCAGAGAGGACCGACAAAGCATTGGTGGGACGTATAGGTTTAGGACTGTAGGCACAAGGTACTAGCATGTAAGGACTTCGAGGATAGGTTCTTCGAGCACTTCTATCTAGAGACACTGAGGGAAGAGAGAGCTCGGGAGTTCTTGAGTCTTCAGTAGGGAGATATGTCCGTCATGGACTATACAACTACCTTAATAGAGTTGTCCTATTTTGCATCTGTTATGGTGGGTGATGTTGCTGCTAGGGTCAGGCGCTTTGAGGATGGCTTACGACACACCATTCGGGTTCAAGTAAACATCCTCATGCTGGGTTCCTTCTTCAAGGTGGTGAATCAAGAGCTCATAGCCGAGGGAAATGAGAGAGAGAATGAAATCTCGTTTTGGAAGGTTGAAAGCATTAGGTGATGGTTGGACAGTATAAAGCGAGGGAGAGATGAGTTCTAGTAGGGCGGGTAGGCCAAGGACTTGGCTAAACCACCTAGTGGAAGTTCAGTGGTGGTTTGCTTTCAGTGCGGACTTCCGGGACATCTTCGGGCTCACTGCAATAGGCCCCCGAAGGAGTGTCGGACGTGTGGATAGGTCAGGCTTTTGGAGAGGTTTTGCAGAAAGCCTTCTCAGACAGCTAGCAGGCAGGGACCAGGACAGACTATGGTGTTAGGAGTTGGTTCAGGTTCGGTACCCGGAGAGGGTAGCTGAGTTTCAACTGCACGTGGTGGATGTGATAGGGATATCAGGATCCAGTTGGGGGGGACAGTGGTCGGTGACTAGAGCAGCATCGTAGCGAGGCCAGGCATCGGGCAGCCATGCTTCAGGCCAGGTGCATGATGTGGACCTTCCAGGTATTGAGTAGGCTGATGAGCTAACGATGGTGTCATGTACCCCACGGGTGTGGTCGTGATTTTTTTCTTTATTTCTTTTGGCATGGCCTCTTGACGCATGTCTGGTCAAGTTCATGGGATGCCCAAGATACTTGTGGACTGACTAGATTCTAGTTAGTGGGATTGGCATCATATGAGATGTGTTATATATTTCATTAAATATTTGAAATGGGTGGAATCATGATCATCAAGGATTCAGGTTACATGAGGTTCCATGGGAATCGGGCCATCGTGGATGCAGGTTACTTGAGGTGCATGAAACTAGGTTTGATTTGAGAATCTATTAGATGTAGGACCTCAGGAAGATGGACACTGATGTGTTGTGGGTTATGTTGGGTGTCATAAGCGACACGTGAGCACTGAGGAGGTATAGGGGTGACAATGCATCATGGGAGGACCATGGGTCTGGGAAATAGGTTGCTGGGACTTGCTTATTTATTTGATTTTCTTTGATCTTTGTTTGGGTTGAGACTGAGTCTAAAATTCCTATGGTGGGGAGCCCCTTTTTGTATTTTAGCCAGAACCTTGAGACCGATGTAGTCCGGGTCGTTTAACTGGGATGGGCGGGTTTGTTTCCATCTCCTGGGTTCGTTTGGTAGCTCGGGGATGAGCTATGTTAAGGTGAGGAGTTTGTAAGAACCCGAGTTTTTTGAAACGGGTCAAATCCTGACCATGCATAATCTTTTTGACTGGTTATTGAGATGTCTGGAAAATCAGGGCAGTTTCTGGAAATTTCTATACTACACGCTGTGTACTTTAAGTACACACCGTGTATGTGTTAACCGAGTGACCGATCATGCTCTCACTGAGTACATGTTGTGTGGTGACCGTGTAGAAGTTCCCTACTACACGGCGTGTATTTATAGACACGCCATGTAACCCTTACCTGTGCATGGCCATGTACAAGCCGTGTGGTGCCCATGTATAAATTTCAATCTACACGGTGTGTATCCTTCCTTGACACACTGTGTACCTTTGTCCTATGTAGCGACCGAGACCCTGGTCGTGTGTTGACTGTGTACATGGTCCAAACCGCATCCTGGACTCCGCTTATATCAGAATATAGAAACCCCTCTACACGGCATGTAATTTGGAAATACACTCCATGTACTTTTATTTTTATTTGAGAGATCGGGACATCGTCAGGTCTTATTTCCATAAAAAAACTTCTTCTCCTCCATTGAATGAACACTTCATTTGAAAACTTCCGAAAAACAAAAATCCTTCCCGAATCGTCATACGACCTCTGTCCTTCGATCCGTCAGTGGCAGCAGAACCGCATCGGAAAGCCTAACCCCGTTCACCCTTCATTGTATTTGATCCCTCACATATTCCTCAGCAGATTCCATCCGAACGGAATTTCTGAATTTCAAGGAAACACAAATCCTCCGCGATTCAGACCGATTCAGAGGCTGATATCAAAGGAGTGTCATCATACATGTACAAGGTGGGTGGTGCATACCTTCATTCGTGTTTTCGTATAATTTTGGGGGTTGCGACCTTCGGGTGTGACGTCGGGTGTAGAGAGAGACCCTGTTTATTTGTTTTTATTTAATTATCTATATTGTGGGATGCCTCTAGGTTTTCCCTAACCATGTTGCGATTGAGCGAGACCAGGATAGAGGTTGTTGCTCATTTGGGACAATTCGGCAGTGGGTGAAAAAATGCATGTGAATTGGACCATTGCATAAAATTATGTGTTTATACTACTTATTGAATGTCTCAAATTAAACTATTTGTTTATTTGTTAAATTATGAATGAGTTAGGTGCTGTTATGGGGTACCACAAGTTAGTGCAGTTTGACTGTTTAGTAATTGCCTATGTAAAGTGATGCTTTCAAGTATGAATCTGCAATGTGAGATAATGCCTATGTTGAACTACTCGTTGTTTTGGGCATGGCCCGGATATTTGTTGAGTGATGAGGATCATAGGTTGGGGCTTTGTCTCGGGTTACTTTGGGTTGTTGCTACCACGGGATTGGGCGTTAGGGATATCGGTTGAGGAAGTTTGACTGTCAGGTTGGGATTCACCCAGGTTACTTGGATGGAAAGGCCATTAGACGTGAGCGATAGGTTCGTAGGGGAACAAGGTGTCAGATGTATGGTGGCTTGGAACTTACTGAGGTGATTACCGCTCACCGTGTACTTTTGAGTAGTGTGCACATAGATAGACTTCGAGATGAGGTGGTACGTCCACATGCTAGGTAGAGGCCCCAGGTAGATGCGGTTAGTTATATTTGGGTTGGGGGTGCATGCCATAGGAATCCATGTGGAAGGTTAGGAGCCTTCAAGAGACAGCTTTGAGGTGGTCAGGTTGGGGGTAGAGGCTCACCGCGATTTGAGGGCAGACATCGTTGTCCCTCCGATTACTATTTGAGGACAGGTATCGATGTTCCTCCAGATCTTGTGCCATGGGAAGGTTGATATTTTGATCTGGGTTACGACAGTTTGTCATTCCTTCGAAACGTCGGTACTTGAGACACATGGTGTTAGGTGGCACGAGGTGTCGGGCTACAGATCAGACGTTCTGGCATTGGCCGAAGCAGGTGACACTTCCTGGTGGCAGCTAAGCACCAGTGAAGGTTGTGATTACTTTGGGTATTATTTTGTTTACTGTTTCTTATATAATCATGTTTGCCTATGCAATTATATTAGGTAAACACTCTTGGGTGGTATCCAACTGAGACTTGTCTCACACCCTACATAGGCCCTTTAAGACGCGTGTAGATTTTATGAAATTGCGTACAGGTAGAGGGTCTGCCTGAGGATCTGAACTTTAGTGCTTTTGGGAAAGGATACTGGCATGGACCGTGAGTTCGTTCCTTTCTGGAGTTACTTTGTTTAGTTTCCCTTTTGTAGCAGCATGCTTACTTTATTTTGTAGCTACTATTTGTTAGCCATTGGTGCTATTATATTTTTAGTTGTATGACTTGATTTCGATGCATGCCTTGTTTGTTTACAGTAGTAGTTTCTTGTATTCTGAGTATTTTGTTCTGTTTACTTTTATGCTTCTACTATTTCTATATTGCTTCTCCTGGTTTATTGATATTTCATTTGCTTCCGCTCTGCGGGTGTGGTTTGAGTCTGCTCAGTCATTTAATTTTTGCTGTATATTTTAGTTTTATACTCGGACCAGTACTATTTTATTCATCCGAGAGGGTATAGCCTCCCCACAATACCTAATAAGACCCTCTCTGCTAGTCGGCAGCCATTGGCATTCAGGGGAGGTCCGCTTAAGGCCGTAAAACCCGACCCGTTCGACACTGTTCGGGTGGCTCGCCGGGTCCGGGTCGTTATACCTTTTAACACATGTCAAGTAATTTTATTTACTCAAACTATTATATATTAGTTGGTGAATTAGATTATTAAATGGGGAAGGGTGGGTAATAGAGTAATATTTTATAGAATTAATTATCAAGTCAGGAGTTGGAAAAAAATATGGCTTTTACTGATTGCTGATAATTTTTAATATTTTGACAAATTTTAATTATAAAGTGTAAACTAGTAATAATTAATGGATGGATTAATTATTAAATATTAAATGGTAAATTTTTAATTAATTGATTACTAGTTAAATATATATGATTTAATTAATTAATTTTTAAAATATTTAATTTTCTTGCATTAAATTAAGATTTTGAAATGATTCTTTGTTACTATTATTGGCCAAGGGTACCATTAGATTCATGTTTGTTTTCCATTAATTTAGTTTTTTTTTGGATGGAGATGTTTAAAAATATGTTATGTTGTTTTTGATGATTTGAAAATATATGGGCCTTGTTCATCTTGTTTTGAGATGATTATGACATGCATGTAAATTGTTAAAGTCCTCGACGATTCACTATTTGAGTGGACAGGTTCGTACTTTTTAAATAATTGGGATATTTAAATGTTTAATTAATTATTTAGTTTTCTTGATATGAATAATTAATTGTTAATTAATTATTAACTAATGAGATGTTGAATGGATAATTAATTGTAGAATTATTTTACATGAGATTTATGTTTTTAATTAGTAGTTAAATTAATTAACAGATATGATTAATTTATTTATGAATTAATTAATGGATTTGATTTGGGGTGTTAGACATGGTATTCTACACCATTGATAAATGTTTATGTGTGATTGATAAATGGGTTGTGATAAATGGATTGATGTTCCAAATACTCATGGGGTGCTAGACATGGCATTCAACACCCAACTTGAATGAAAATATTCTATTTTGAGATAGGGAATGATGCTCCAAATACCCATGGGTTGTGAGACAAGGACTGATGATCCAAATACTGACGAGGGTTCAAGACATGATCTTCTAAAACCATTAATTGACATTGGACTGTGGGTCCAATTTGTCGAAAATGAAATGAATTAATAGTTTCTAAAAACTACAGTGACATGATGATAGTGAATTGAATATGAGAAAGGGTTCAGACCTATTGCTGAATTGGGTTAATCATTGTTAGTGGAGGGACCCAGGAGAGAATCACAGTTTTTAGTGGACGGGCTCAGACATAGTATATGAATTATTAAATTGAATAAATTATGATGTGTTATCCAAGACAAAGAATAATAATGGATTCAGTCTTTACCTTGATTACATAGACGGTCTTTAGAGACATCTGTGGTCAGTGACTTATACGGGGGATGTTGGGCTTAGGGCGAATCATGAGAATTATGTAATTTATTGAAGTTTAAATAATTATAAATGAAAATTAATGTGTGATGATTGTTTTGTATACATGGGAAATGTATAATGCAGGTTCAGACCCTAGCTGAGAGCTTAAGCAGGTGCATTGGTATACAGTTACCTTGTACTTCTTACATTAATTATGCATTCTTTCACACTGTTTAAATTATTTATTGAATGTATGGATTTGGGGTAGACACAGGTGGTCCTGACCTACTTTGATTTATATCTCACAACCTACTCAGGCCGCTATTGCACTGGGGTTCCTTAGTAGACTCTATTTGGATGTAGGATTGTGCTGTTAGCGTATACTTTAGAGATAGGAGAAGAGGACCGAGTAGGAGCTCTAGAATATAGAGTTGAAATACATAGGACATGGTTGTCTTTTATTGTACTTTATGATTAAATCATGTTGTATTGTTTATTTATTTCGATTATGTATCCATAACATGTCATGCATTCATCTATTGTATAATTGGCATTGGCCACATTTATAAAATGAGTACTATTTTTCTCTTTCAATTTTGTCAATTATGTATTACTACTTTCACTATTGATTGTTATTTACTCTAATATACAATTATGAAACTCTGATTAGAGGGTATAGTCCCCCCATAGACTATCCATAGACCCTCAAAGCTAGTTGGTAGGCTCTGGTGTACAAGGAGATTTGTTTGAGTTCATGTGGTGACCGGTCCGGCAACTAGTTCATGGGTGTGCCGGATCGGGATGTTACAAAGTGGTATCAATGGTTCAGGTTATCTTTATTTTCCTTTGTCATACTATTTTGGGGTTGGTAGATAGGACACTAGGGATGTGTCGTCATTGGGGTGAATAACCATTCTTGGGACTAATCACCCATTGTATGGGAAATTTCCATGTGTCCAGGAATGGGAATTGATGTTAAAACTATTTGATGTTATTATTGATATGATTTCAACTTATGTGACTTGTGTATTTTCCACTGCTTATTGATTTTGAGAATTATGGAAAATAATTATCTTGTCTAGATATGGCAAGGAAGTTTCAGACATGCATCATCTTATGTAGTTATATATTCACATGTCATGCATATAACATTCCATGTAGTTGCATTAGTTGGATGCTAGCTAATTTGGATTGGGTTCCTTGTGTGAAATTCCATTTTTTATCTTCTTTAGCATGACTCTGTAGATAGCATGTTTTGGTGAAAGATTTAACACTATTCAGTGATTATATTCCATAATACCTCCGTTATTAGAATGTCTTTTTGTTGTTCCATGATTTTGTGTTTTAGAATGTTGTTGTGTTACTACTAATGCTAACATGCAAGAAATATTTTGATATATGTAAGGGATACTGAAGTTAAATTTTTTAATGAATATTGATTGTGATAAATGGGATCCAAATTCTACAATAAGGTTTATGGGTTCCAAATCAATTGGTTGATCTAAACCCATGTATTTGAACTTTGTATAACCATAATATGATTTAAAATTGTTATAAATATAAAACTGTTGAGTTTTGATTAAAATGAACTATTTTTGGGTTGCTTTTTGAATAACTCGGATTGAATAAATGGGACCCTCGAAGGATTCCATTTTGGTAAAAGGAATTATATTCTAAATTGGCTAATAATAATGAAATGATACTGAATGTTAAATGTTTAAAGAGGATGTTTGTCATTTCATGCATTTTTTGTCATTGGGTGTTGTTATGAAAACAATGTGAAATGTTATGAAAAAAAACTTGTGGGTTTTCTGAAATTTATTCCAATGTCTAAAGGATGAAGAAAACCACTTAAATGGATAAAATGAAAAAATTGGATTCTCAACCTCGTGATTAAAAATACTTGTGACCAAGAGAGAGGTCGATGTTTATGTTTCATAATGGGCCAACCTGTGGTAAGTAGTATCCTCATAATGTTCTAGGCTGTTAAAGTAAGTATATCGCACTGCTTTGGAGTACTTCATTGAACGAGGGTGTTATGGTATACCGATAGGTTTAAGTTATGAATTTTTTTATCAATGTTTTACTTGGTGATTGAGGTTCGAGGAATGTCACAAGCATGCAATAATGTGTTGTGAAATAGCGCGCAAGTGAGTAGCTGATCTTTTCATGTGATGCCATGGAAAATCCTAAGGTGGATAGTGTCACGTCTTCTTTGGTAAATGTGTCGGTAGGTGATGGTGAACTTTTTGAATAGAGTAATCTGATAGTATTTCGACTGATCTTTTTAGTTAACATGGTTTTCTATTAGAGTGATCTTATGAATGTGACGATCATATCCCCTATCATGACCTTGTCATGGAGACACTAAGATATTGTTGGTATTATGCTTTGTTAATGATTTAAACATTGTTAGGATTGATGAGTGGTTTTTATTTGGGTCTTACATGGGATGTGGGTTTTCATGGGGTTACTCATTCTTTCATGTTCTGGAATGGTTTCTTGAAAAAAGCCTTGCGATGACATGACTTGGAAATTTCATCGGAGGTCGGGTAAGGACTATAATATACATGCAGATGGTTTTGGATTAGTTTTGAAGCCACATTTTCAGTTAAGGGTGAATTTGGATTTTGGGTCCGTGACGTCTATCCAGAAAATACTAGACAATAAGTTTTTATTGGTCGATCGACATTCGATCATTCTCTTCAATGAGGTCCCTGTAGTGGTCTCATATGTATGCTCAGTTTCAGTGAACTTTGGATCGAGTTTTAATGAATTAAGTGGTTGGACTTGTGTTTTGGTTAGTAGTGTGTTTGGAATTTGGAAACATAACATCATTGTTTCAATCGATACATTTCGACCTTGGTATGTCAGATGCTATCGTAGTAGTTCCTAATGTATTTTTGGGGACGAGAAGTTTTTAAGGTGGGTAGATTATAAAGTCCCTTGTTTTTGAACAAGGTAAAAATATGAAGGTTTTTCAATTTTTTCAGTTTATCTGCTTTTTTATTTTTAAACTGAGCTCTAGAATTTTATTATGGGTATTGGAACACCTAAATGTGTCATTTTTCGGTCTTTCATAATTAACCGATAATTTTCACAGGTGTCTCAATAGGTCTCCGATGAGAATGTACACTTTAAAGATCTACATAGGCTACACATGGTTTCGGTCCATCATGTGCAGTTTTCCATGTTTAATAAATTATTTTTTTATTAAATAATATTATAAGAGAGATTGTGATTAATTAAAACAATGTTTTAATAATAATAATAATATAATTATTATTATTATTATTGTTGTGGTTGTTTAATTAAATGAATTTTAAATAATTAATTAAATAACTGTTGAAGAAATCAATGAGAGTTTATGGGGTTCACCAGAAACGTTTAATTAATTGAGGAGTTTCAATGTTTGTGAAGAAACATTGTTATTTTTAAATAGAGGTTATGAGTTGGCATTTTTTTCATTAATCTTGTTACAATAAATTTTTTTTATGGTCTTAATAAATTAATGTTAATGGAAATAATAATAATGAAATTATTATTATTATTATTATACATATTTATATGGTTATAATTATTATTGTTAATAACATATTATGGTTTATTTATAAGAAATAATAATAATAATGATATATTTGGGGTGATAGGTTTAAAATGAATAAATGTTAAAAGGTGTGGTAATAATAATATTTTTATAACTATTCTTATTTTTATTATGATTATAAATGTTATTATTTATAACTATTATTATTATCATAAATTCTTTCTAATGTCTTAATTACTTTTTGGTTAAAAAAATTTATTTTATTATATTTTGTCAGTTTTTTTAGAATATCCAAATGTGGCATAACCCCTTATTCTTCACTCAAGAGGCGCGACCCACCCTCATGTTTTCCTTACTCCTTATAAAACACACTATCCCCCTCACACTCAAAATTCCCTCTCCCACATGGTAGCGTACTACCCTTGGGTTCTCCCTACTGCCACACAACATAATCCCTTCCACAGACAACCTCCATGCAATTCCTCAAAGCTGCAGTCCCCTCCCTCTATGTTTTATAGCAGCACACACCAGTTCCTTGAGTTGTGATGCACAAGTCCTCCTCTCCATGACCTCCTCTCTAAGGCCAAAGACAACCCCTATGTCATAATCACTTCACTACATTGCGACCCAGTGGTGCACAACCCCCGGACGATCGATGGCTGCAGCACGCACAACCCCCCGAGATGAACCTTTAGCACGTGACCCCCTTCCTTGGTCCTCCATCCAAGGTGATTCCTCCCAATTTATTTATGGTTTTTGTTCTATTATTCAATGAAGGATATTATATATGGTTATTTTCCATCGCTTTTTTGATTCCATGTGTTTTCAGTTCCATATTTTTTTCTTCTAAATTTTGGGTTTTGAGGATAATAACGGTTGTGGTGTTCTTATTATAATATGATATTAGATTGATGTTTAGCACCCATTGGTCCATGTTCTAGAATCCTCCACCAAGGGTGAGGTAGATGGGATCGATTCACATTGAATATTGTGGTTCTGGTAAGCCTCTCAAACCTACTGTTTGGTTTTGCACTAGTTGAATTAATGTCAGATGAATTATCTTAGTCCCTGCTATATAACTGTAGGTGTGTTGACCCTTTCTACCATATTTATGTTATTCTCTTACTGATTTAGTAAAATGTTGATTATTTTGGTAGGGAGCATGCACAAACATATATATGTAAATATATATATAAGGGTTCATACATGCGATGAAGGGATGATTGCAATTGTTTGTCGCCTAGTACATCAAAGTGTTGAATATTTAAATCGGTTCCACCCTGAGGTAGGGTTACGAATAGTTATCACATTATTTTTGATTTATTAACTTCTTTAAATAATTTTAGAGTATGAATTTCCTTGATTTTGGATCTGCTACATTTTCATTAAATGATGATTAAAGATAAATTGTTTGTTGGTGGTAATGACATATAATGCTTTCTCAAGGTTGGGCTTTTGTATGTATCCTTGTTGATATGGATACATGATATGTCGATGCAACACCTTGGATGTTTTTTAAGGATTCTTTCCACATGTGATAAATGAGTTAATTACCATGTGATGGTGTTAATCATGTTTTTATGGATATTGAAAATACGTTGAGTTTATTCCCTGAATAACAAATGGTTTAACAAGAATCACCCATGGGTATTCCTAGTAAATGAGACATAAATAGTGATGAACATGGACACCCTTAGGTGTTCCTTTTAACCCATTTCACTGAATTTTATTTACAAAAACGGTGATATATCAGTTAGTGAATTAGATGATTGAATCAAGAAGGATGGCTAATATGGTAATTAATTGTAGAATTAATTATCAAGTCATGAGTCGGAATAAATTTGTGGCTTTTACTGATTATTGAAAATTTTGAATATTTTGACATATTCAGATTATAAATTGGAAATTGATACTAATTAATGGATGGGATAATTTTTACATGTTAAATGGTAAATGGTTAATTAACTAATGACTAGTTAAATAGATATTATTTAATTAATTAATTGTTGAATTAATTAATTTTCATGCATTAAATTATGATTGTGAATTGATTGTTTGTTGCAACTGTTTTCCAAGGGTACCTTTTGATGCATGTTTATTTTCGATGCCTTAAGTTGTTTTGGATAGAGTTGTTTAAAAATATGATATGTTGTGTGAGATGGTTGCTAAATAACTATCCATTATTCATCATGTTTGGAGATGAATATGACGTGAATGTAAATTTTTAACTTCGGGGATGATTCAATGTATGAGTGGATGGATTCAGACTGGTTAATGAATTGGAATAATTAATTATTGAGTTAATTATTTAGTCGTCTTGGTAAAAATAATTTATTGTTAATTATTTATTAACTATTGATATGTTGAATGGTTAGTTAATTATATAATTATTTGATGGGAAGATTATTTTGTTAGTTAGTTGTTAAATTAATTAACAGATTGGATTAATTAATTAATCAATTAATTAATGGATTGGTTTCTGGGTTTTAGGAATGGCATTATACTCCAGTGATAAATATTTATTTATGATTGATAAATGGGTTGTGAGACAAGGACTAATGATCTAAATACTCACAGGGTGCTAGACAGGGGGTTCTACACCCAGCTTGCCTGGAAATATTCTTTTATGGGATAGGGATAGAAGCTCTAAATACCCATGGGTTGTGAGATACAGACTGACACTCCAAATACTCACAAGGGTTCTAGACATGATGTTCTACTCCCATTAACTGAAATTGGATTGTGTGTCCAATTGTTCATACATAAAATGAATTAATGGTTAATGAATACTATTGTGACATGATGATTGTGAATTGAATATTAAAAATGGTTCAGACTTATTAGTGAATTGGTTGAATCATTGTTTGTAGATGGACCTAGGATCGAATCATTATTCTTAGTGGTTGGGCTCATAAATAGTATATAAAAGATTAAATTGAATATATTATGATGCATTATTGAAGTCAATGCAGAAGAATGAATTCGGCCTTTACTGTGATTACATAGATGGTCTTTAGAGACATTTTTGTAGAGGGACTTTTATGGGGGATGTTGGGATTAGGCCGGAACCCGAGAATTATGTAATTTATTGAGGTTTGAATAAATGATAAAAGAAAATGAATGTGTGATGACTATTGTGTATACATAAAAAATGTATAATGTAGGTTTAGACACCAGCTGAGAGCTGAAGTAAGTACTTGGGTATATAGTTACATATTACCACTTACTTTAATTATGCATGCTTTCACACTATTTAAATTATTTATTGAATTTATAGATTTGTGTAGAAACTTGTGGTCCTGGCCTATTAATATTTATATCTCACACCCTACTCGGGCCTTAATTTCACTATGGTACAGGAGTAGAATCTATTTGGTTGCAGGATTGTGCTATTAGCATATACATTGGAGATAAGAGTAGAGGACCGAGCGGGAGCTCAGGATGCTTGAGTTGAAAGCCCATAGGGATTGGTTTTAATTTATTGAACATGATGTTTAAATATTTCTGTATTATTTATTTCTTTAAATTATGTATCCATAACATGTCATGCATTCATATGCTGTATAATTGGCATTGGCCACTTTCATAAAATTAGTACTATTTTACTTCTGCTGTTTTGTCCATTATGTATTAATGCTTTTGCTATTGATTTTTATTTACTCTTATATACCATTGTGTGACTATTATTAGAGGGTATAGTATACCCAAATACTTTCTTTAGACCCTCGCTGCTAGTCAGAAGCCGACAGTGTATGGAGAGGCATGCTGAGGTCTTGTGGCGACCAGTCCATCCACTAGTTCAGGGGTAGCCAGGTCAGGACATTACAATATTGATTTTCTCAAAGTCAATGTCAAGAATAGATATAAATTGATACTAATGATATTTTATGGAAGATAATATTTTACAAAATTAATTAAAAATAATAATAATAATAAATAATGATAAATTGGATAAAATATGATATAAAATATCATAAATTTATCATTTGCGGTTCAATTTACATCTTATATGTAATAATCTCATCCTTTTAAAAACTAAACATTTGTTACCACTATTAAAATAAAAATATTCTAAATATGGGTTAATAAAATTTATATTGCTTCCAATGACACCAATACTTTTTTAAATTATATTAGATGAGAATATTAAAAAATCATATTATCCAATATTTGAATAAATTTCCTTTTGTAGTTATTTGGATTGATATTTAATTTATTATCATTTAATATTTAGAAAAATTCCGAAAGTGCATCTCGCCTCTCTTATAAAATGGATCATCTTCTTCCCTTTTCTTCACACATCAAAAACTATTTGGTTCTACCAATATCTATCTAGATCTCCTACCATATTCACTTCATTAATCCTATAACCCTTATTTTAAGATGAAATCAAACCAAATCAGTTGTTTTGTGCAAATTCAAATGAGATACCCACAGAAGTGGAAATGTTCATCATCAAAAGTTTTTTTATTACATCCTTAAACCCAGTAAATTTAATTTATTTCAGTTTTATATAATAACATCATTATCATTAATATATAGATATGTTGTTATATAAATTGTTTGACCTAAAATCGAAAAAAATATCATCAAATGGGATACACAATCATTGTTCATGTGTACTACAAACTACCTCCTTGCAAACCAATGTTTTTCAATCATCTATTAATAAATTTCAAGGTTAGGTGTAATGATATAATTTTTATTATTATATCATATATAATATATTTATCAGGTATATATAAATTTTTAATTTTTATACGACACATACCTTAATTCTTTCCATTCTATGTAAATACATTAATGTCGTTTGTGGACGTGTGGACTACTGTCTCCTCAATGCATTGTGGTTCGTTCACACTTTACAAGGAATGTATTATGGATAGGTTTAGTGAAACGATGTGATATATATTAAAAAATAATGATACTTTAATGAAACTATATATATATATAGAATTTAAATTATTTATTTCAATATGAAAGGAAAATTGAAACAACATTCATGTTTACGTATGGCCAACGGTCTGCATTAATGGTGTTTTTAATTTATTATTTTTATCTTTTATATATTTATAAATATATATATATATATAATAAATATATATGATATTTAAATCATGGTTATCTTTTTTTAGGTTATAAAATTTACATATATTTAAGAGGACAAAAAATATAACAATTCAGAACACATGTAGAAAACAAAGCGGTTAATACCGGAAGTATAACTTTAACCTAGAATTGTTAATAAAAGGGTATTAGAAGGTCATAATTAAATAATTTATTATATGATATAATTTAATAATATTTTATAATATATATATATATATAATGAAATTTATTTTTGGTATAGAAGAGTTTTTCACTAGTATGTTGAGAGCCAAGACATAAGGTAAGGGATTTTGTCTCAATTTTATATATATGGGACACAATCATTTTACACTACTTATTTGTTTTTTATATACTACTCATGTATTCATTATATGATAATTATTTTAAAATTTATTGGTATTTACATATTTATTTTATGATATCACATTCATGGGATTGATGGATCATAATTTACCTAGTATGTAATTTAATTTTTTCCCACATTCCCATCATCGAGACACGTGTTATGTTATATAGTTATATTATTTTATCAGGTGTATATACCACCCATTGACATGTTTATCACAAATCTCCTTATTTAAATGTTATTTTTTGTTTAATGAAATCTTATTTTCTCATCAATCGAAAATCTATGTTCCTTCAAATTAATGTTTTTAACAAATGTTTTCCAAATTTTTTTATATTATATTTAATTAATTTTTATGAAAAAATGATTTAGATAATGTCTAAAATATTTTTCAAGTAGTAATTCAAATTTTATCACGGTTACTTTCAATTGAAACGTTTTTGTAGTTTTTTTATGATATAAAAACCATTTCTTAATGTAGAAAGATCATTTTCCTAAATAATTCTTTCAAATGGTATTTTAAAATCATTTTCCATTAATGTAAATATTATTTCATGTTACTTATTTTTTACTAGGGATATGATCCTATGATATAATTAATAATATTTATATGTATAGTTTATTTTTATGATTAATTAATTTTTATGAATTATATTTATTTTACATGAGGTATGTTAAGAATAATTGTATATGAATCATATTTATTTTTATGGGTTCTGATATTCTAAATGAAATATATTCTTATGGTACACATATTTATGGTTTTAATTATGTGTTGTTTTAGACATATACCCACCTCCAATGAATTTTATAGTTATTTATATATCATGAGAGAGACATGGATAATGTGAGGACTGAAATATGTTTATAAAATATCTTTTTCCACAATGTTTGTCTTGGGAGTGAACCATAACTACTAAGATGGTTTTGGGAGTGGAAAATTACTAGTATCATGGTTTGGGTAGTGGACCCATTCCACTAATATAGACATGGTCACAAACCTTGACTATTATGGACATAATTTTATATATGTGTGTGTTTTCCACAATTCCATGTCATATCTTATGATCTCATAGATTTTTTCCATTGATTTTTTTAACATCTATGATTTATCCCCTAAAATGATATCGATATATAATATATATTTAATATGATATTAAAATTTATTTTTTATATACTTATTACTTATGATTGTATTACCTTTTTTATCCTTACTGAGCATTTGATCTCACCATTTATTATGTTCCATTTCCATCGAACATGAGGAAAGGTATTAAGATTGATTGGTAAAAAGGGTTATAGTTATGACAAAATAGGCAGAATATTTAGTAGATGTGTGATGAATTAGTTTTTTATGTTTCCATATTTCCAAAGGAAATATACAAAAACTTTCATTTGCCATGAGTTTGTGTAATGTATGAATTTTACCACTAAAATGACGTAATGCCAATATATGTTAATCATGGATTTTTTTAGAAATTATAAGATCAATCTAAGTGTTGATGGATCTCAAAATTCTGAAAATAAATTTGGACTCAAACGTTCATCATCAATGAGAATACATCTCTTATAATTTTTACTAAGATAATATTCTTAAATATGTACTGAATTATCCTATGGAGTCAATGTTTTTGGAAATTTATAATGGGAGGATAACACCAGTTGTGTATATTATTGAGGATTTTATGTTTAAATATAATGATTAAATTGTAGAATAGAATACTTCTTATATTAATAGTTTTATACATTACATTCCATAGAAAGAGAAAAAATGATAAGTAGTCATCTTAGGGTGATGTTGACCCTAACTATTCTAAAATTCATGAAGATATCTTTTTGAAATATTGTAGTACTGAGGGTAAGAATCCTTTTACTCATTTTTTATCACATACCATATCTAATAAGTAGTCCCCCAATAATGGTTAGGTATGTATTGACTGCAAATCTAATGTAAGGGTGGTGGATGGTATATATGGTTTCTTAATGATCATTGCCTCCATAAAGAGATAGGTTTTTTGTAATTCTACATTGACTCACCCTAAGGCATAAAAATATCTTTCTTCGATGATGAGAATAAATAAGTGGCCACCTTTAATATAGAATGTCCTTATATACATCCAATGGTTGATCCTCAAGGCATTCTGACTGTGATGGATAACATATCATTACATTCTAATCGTGATACTACTTAAGATGTTATATTTTTTAATAATTGAAAACTAAAAAATAATGAGAAAATAAATGCTACACATATTCCTAGTTCAGTTTTTAATACTAGGGCTCAATCAAAAGAGAATGTTGGGAATGATACAAGGTGGTGTTGTTTAAAAAACATGGCATATCCACTCATTCTCCATGTGATTGAGGATGCTATTTTTATTGGGGACTCTATTAAAAATGATAAAAAAAATCTAGGATGTATCATGATTCCTTGCATTAGGAAGCTATATAATCCCCCACTATAAAAGAAGGTAATTAATATAAGGATTATACATAGATATTTATTTAAATATCCTCAAATAAGGCTGATGATATTGTGGTATATATTTTCTAACCTTATTAGTTCACCGTCAAAATATGGCACTAGAGGATGGCTAGAAAGGGACTACTTCAAAAACATAGGTCATAGTGGCCCCTAATGTGTTGGTTGTAGAGGAGGAAACCAAGATTTCATACCCCTATAATTTCTACGATTCAATGAATGATATTTATAACTGCTTTGACAAGGCCACAAATAATGTGTTTGATGAGGATATGGTCATGAACCGCAAATTATGATTAGATTATTTTTTTCAATATAGATTTCAATGTGGTCTCAATAATGATTTTATAGAAGGATTTTACCCACATGTTGAGAAATATTTCTCAAAAATGGTATATGGTCTCTTAAACTATATTGATTACCTTGTAGTCTTGGAGTTCATTTCCTCAACCATTGATCGATGATATTTGATCCAACCTAGTTCTTGACATTTGATACATGTCATGGAATTGTATTTCTCATAAAGCCAGTGAAAAAAATGTTGAATCCTTTAAGGCAGAGATTGTAACTTCAAAGGAGGAGGATCCAAAAAAATTGGACACTATTGATCTTTCCAACCATTGATAGAATCCTAAATCATGGTTGATAGTTTGAGATTTATTTATGGTTGGACCGTGAAATGGGGTTATAAGGTAAACTATTATTGAAGGATCATTTTCCATGGATTAAACCATGAGTTTTTTATCCCTAATATTTATTTCATATGTTTATTTTTTCATCTATTATATTTTTGGCATTACATAAAACTTCATTATGATCACAACCACTTGTAGTTGTTTTTCTTTATAGTAAAGGAACCATGATCTGAGTATGTGAGGTTTATGGTTCAAACTGTTTTAAAATGTAGGATATATTTATATTAATTATATAAAATATTTAGTAAATACATTCATATTTACTATATTTATATAAATATATTTATTATAAGAGTAGTTATATTGGATACATTTTTATAAATATAATAAATATATTTAAAATATATATATATTTGTCTTTTATTAGAACATATAGAAAAATGTATGCATATATATATGCATATAATTGTACATATAACTATATTAATAATATATTTATGCTGATCATGTAACATATATAATTAATATAACAATATACACCATATTTATATCAATTTAAATTATAAATGATGCATCTTGAATAAATCTATAAACAAATTTTATAGGCATTAATATATTTAATATTAAAATAAATAGATATATAATTATACAATTATAAATATAACTACATTAATATTATATTTAAATTTATTATATAAAATATATAATAAATATATATTATTTTCTCAGTTTATTAAAATATATATTTATAGAAAATACAATTTTATATGGCATTTATATTTTGTAAATCTAAAAAATATATTTATAAAAAATATTGATTTATAATTAAAAAAATATAATTATATATATATTATAATAAATATAACTACATATATAATAATTTATCATTAATGATATAAGATATATATAAAATATATTTTATATAATATATTTACAAAAAATATATTTCCATTGAATATAATAATATATGATATATTTTTTATATATCTAACAAATATATTTATAATAATATAGCTATTTAAAGTTTTAGAATATAAAAATATATTTATATAATTATAAATGTAACTATATTTATAAAAAAAGGAATATGCACCACAGGTCCTCTGGTACATTAGTAGTGGAAAATATGTAACATGGAAGGATGATAAGAATGACATAACACAATTGGCAGGTGGTGTGACGTGATGACACTTACACCGTTGGGTGATTTTCCACGAAAGTGTTATGAATGTGTTGTCACCTATCATCCTTTCACCGTCCCCATGGATTTATAATGTGGGAAAAATGAGTTTTATTTGTCATGAATCATCACCTGGGGCCCATGTCGTAACTACCCCTAGCCCGCTTTCCATAGGCCAGGGGCTGGCGACTAGCACCAAAGGCGTAAATCCCTAATTTGGGAAGGAATTTCCTTAATAACTATAAACAAACACAACTGAGTACACAAATGGAAGTAAAACACTATGTAAAAATGTATACAAAAGAAGTTCTAGAAATTAAAAGGAGCGGGAAATACAAGCCCAATTGGAAAATACAAGTACAAATGAAAAGAAAGTACAGCTGGAGAAATGTAAAATAGCTACTGTGTTATCCTCCGGGGTTCCTACCTGATGGGTAGGTACAGATGGCCTCCTCAGCAATACACGTCTGTCCGTCTCCTCCGTGTACCATCACGCCGAGTGGTCCGCCTCCGGGTACCGTCCAGTCCTGCTACTCTCTGACTCAGTCAGCGCTGTCTGTTTTCTGCAACCAACACAACAAGGTGCAGGCATAT
Source organism: Viscum album (assembly GCA_963277665.1). Taxonomy (NCBI): domain Eukaryota; kingdom Viridiplantae; phylum Streptophyta; class Magnoliopsida; order Santalales; family Viscaceae; genus Viscum; species Viscum album. Next base: position 1,665,012 of record CAUJRU010000019.1, on the reverse strand, counting down.
CTCATGTAGGGGTGAGTATAACTATACTCAGTAGGGATCCTAAGACCCTCAAGGTCTCACAAAATCTACCAAGGATAAACCACAAATTATGAAATCAATAGATCTCCACACATAGGTATATGCCCATACATATACCTAAGTTATCATGTAATCTATCACAATCACGAGGAAACAAAAGAGTTACTGGCTCATCTCACCTAGGTATACAACTTTTGTAGAGAGATAGAGATGATCAGATGTAGCCACTGAATCATATGAGTTTTCAGACAAACACATGATCCAAGACCACCTATTCTTTCATACCAACAAATGATCCAGGAAAATAAGTCAGAACTTTCTGACCAACACTTGAACCAGGAACAGTCGTCAGAGCTGTCAGGACAACACATGATCCAGGACCAGCTATTCTGTCAGAGAAACAAATGATCCAGGAACATATGTTAGAAGTGTCAGACCAACACATTATCTAGGAACAGTCGTCGAGATGTCAGAACAACATATTATCCAGGACTAGCTATTCTGTCGAACCAACAAATGATCCAGGAATAGAAGTTAGAACTGTGGGACCAATACATTATCCAGTAACAGTCGTCAGAGTACATCCAGCCACATTGTTTTCACAAAGCACGCCTAATTATGGGAGGGTCCACTCCTCCAACCAATTGTCGATACGTCAACATACACCAAGTCCCCTGAAGAAGTATCTCAAATGTCTGCCACATCATAGGGGTCTCAATACAACAGATGGTGTGTCAATCAGACACTCTGTCTGTTAGGTATTAACCTTTTAGTCTTATGTCCTTTTGGATTCGAGTATGATCCAACCTGACCGTAACTCAACTATGCATCGAACTCCAGTGGGGTATACTCAAAGAGACCATCTCTCATCAAGATTAGGAGTGCCGCTAAGGGTTCGTCAAACAGATGTCTGGTTCCAAAGATATGGCCAAAGTAAGTAAAGGGGTATGTATTGGGACAGGGTCCGGTCCGACCTAGTAGGACCGACTCGGCCCCACCCCTTCTATGACGACCAAGTCTGGGTCGACCCGCAATGACTCATTGGGTCAGACCCGGCCCATTGGGTGGGTCATCCCGTTAGGTTTAACCCGGTCCGATGGGCCCCGCCCAACGGACTGTGATGGTGGTTTGGCATGGTGGTCACCGCGCAGGAGGCTCAACCCGAAGGCCGAGGCCGGTTCGGTCGACACCACGTAGGGGTGCGACACGTTGACATGGATCGTGAGGCCATAAAGTGGGTTGGTTCATAGTAGGCGCGCGGAGGCCGCAAGGCATGCCGACGAGGCACCGGGCTGGGCCTGCTAGGGCCGCTGCGAGGGCTCCGGGCAGGCCGTGGGGCGCCAGGCTAGGCGTAGTAGCGAGACCTGTAGGGGGCTGGGCAGGCCACGGGGTGTCGGCCTGAGCACGACAGGGTGGCTGGGAGGGCGCTGGGCAGGCCATGGGGTGCGGGCAGAGCCCAGAAGGGTGGACAGGAGGGCACCGGGCAGGCCACAGGGCAACGGGAAAACTGTGGGGCACTGGGCATGGCGTGGCAGGGTGGTCGGAAGGGCGCCGGCTCAGAATGGCACGTGGCCTAGAAGGACTCAGTTTTAGAAGGTCGGGGCCTAGTGTGAGGTTCCTCCGGGGCACACGGGTGGCGCAGGTGGCCGGACGACCGTGAGATTGAGCTGGTAGGGGTTCGGGTAGAGGTGGTGCGGAACGCCACGGGGGCAGCGCAGCTCACGGAGGCCATGGGTAGCGCGAACTTTTTCGTTTCCACTTCTGTTACCTCTTGATTCACCATCAAGCCGAAGTTTAAACCTAAACTAGATCAACGGAGGGGACTGGCCATTTTGTTTTGGCTTTCACCCTCCGCGTTTAGGGTGGTAACAATCGGTTCATCAAGAAGTAAGAAGATGATAATCAATTGTTTTTTTTCAATCTCCTCTATGATTCCATCCCAACATACGGTGAGAAAGAAAAGGATTACTGCTCAAATAACCCCTACCTCTTGTTCTTCATTTTTTGTTCATTGACGGAGTCATGGAAAGAAGTCGATGAAGACCAATGTTCGACGCGTCTGTCACACATCTCCAAACCCAAGTTTTGTCGGTTTGTTGATGACATTGCGGAGGGTAGGTCAGTAGGTGTCCGGGGTAGAAGACTGTGGAAGAATTCGAAAAGAATCATCATCATCATTCTTCACATCCTTCATTGGGAGGAGTGTTCCTCGTTGGGAGAATTTTAATTTTATTAAGCTTTCCTCTTCTCAGGTTCCACCAAAATGCCTTGTGAAATAATATTAGATTGGGTTGTCTAATATTATTATTGAACAACAATTCAAAAATCCAATGGTAAAATTAATTACCTGACTCCCCTAAATTAATTCACGTTTGTAGGCACAATATTAATTAAGGGAGTTCAAGAGGCTCTAAGTGTAGTGGCACCATTTAGTGGGTAGTTCAAGAGGTTTCTCCCCACTTAATAGGGAGTTCAAGGGGTTTCATCATCGGGTGGTCCCCACCACATTAATCAACTCATGAGACATTGTGTTCAGGTTGGACCCACCACCATAACCTCTCATAGGAGGATAAGGTGTGGTGGCCTCACCTCCAACCTCAATGATTAGGATTTAACCTCCACACACCAAAAGGCAGATCAAATAAAATAATGTGCTTCACACTTTATTTTATTATTTTTTTTTATAAAAATCCAAAAAATAACTTCTATTCCTGACAAAATGTTGTCGAGGAGAAAGTCTTCTTAAGCGAATACAGGCACTGCGAGTTCAATAGTGCCCTTAGATTTCAATTATGAGCATTGGTTCATAAGTTAAAAAATCTCACTCGTACGTTTAATGAACGTACCCGAACAAAACATCGGAAATCAATTCCAGGAATACCGGGTTCGGAATCAAGCGCCGTATATTTTTGCAAACTCGTAAAAATTCCATGTATTGAAAAAGTCCACGGGACTTCTGGGTCTTTACATTTTCACCACCTCAAGGATTTATGTCCCCATAATCTACAACTCAAACTAAGGGAACAAACGGGGGTACATAGCATGCATGTGAGCCTCCCGCTCTCATGTGATCTCTAAGAGGTTCTCGTGCTCCTAGCAAACAAACTCAAGTGGTACTAATAGTCCACGAAGAACCCAATCCTGTCGATCCTCAATCTCAACTAGAACCACCATGAATGTATCCCCATCATCGACATCCATCTCTTCATGGTTGATGATGTGGGAAGGGTTGTGCACGTATCTCCTGAGCTGAGATAAGTGGAAGACATCGTGTACCCAGTGCAACTGAGGTTGAAGAGCCAATCGGTAAGACTCCTCGGCTAATCTGCTGAGGACCTAGAATGGTCTAATCAATCTCAGAGATAACTTACCACCTCGTCCAAATCTCCATAGACCTCATCGAGGTGAGACCCATTGAAAGACGTGGTCTCCATCCTCGTACTCTAGAGGTCTTCATCTCATGCCGGCCTATGATTTTTTCCTACTCTATGTAGTCTTCATCCGCTCCTCAATTATCTACACCTTCTCTGTGGTTGCTCGAGCCATCTCTGGTCCCACTAGTGCAGACTCACTAGGGTCTGTCCAGCACAAGGGTGATCTGCAAGGTCATCCGTAAAAGGCCTCAAAAGGTTCCATCCCGATGGTGGAGTGATAGTTGTTGTTTTATCAAAACTCTAACAATGGAAAGTGATCCTCCCAGCTACAACCAAAGTCGAGGACACATGTATGGAGATCATCCTCAAGAGTCTGAATGGTCCACTCAGTCTAACGATCCGTCTGAGGATATAAGGAGGTGCTCATGGAAAAGATGTGTCCCGAAAGCCTCCTTCAACCCCTTCCATAGCATGGATGTAAACCATGTGTCATGATCGGAGACAATAGTATAAGGACCTCCATGTAGCCACATAATCGCATTCAAATAGAGCCATCCAAAGCATTCAATTGCGCCATGCTCTTAGATCGGTAGGAAGTTGGCCGACATGGTGAGTCGGTCAATGATCATCTAAATCGAGTTGTGTCCCAAGGATGTGTGTGGAAGACCCATCATAAAGTCCATGGATATCTCATCCCACTTCCACTATGGGACCTCTAATGGTTGAACCAAGCCTGCTGGTACCTGGTGTTCCGCCTTCACTTGCTGAAAATTGAGGCATCGTGAGACAATCCCTACTACTGCCTTCTTCATACCTGGCCAACAGTGCAGTCGTCTGAGGTTCTGATACATCTTCTCCACTCTTTGATGTACCACCATAAGGTATTTGTGGAACTCCCTCAACACATCCTCTTAATGTTCCATTGTACCATGGTACGCCCTCTGAAAAGGATGACGTGCTCCCCACCTATAAAAAATCCATCAGGTGCCTACCCATTGGATATCTGAGCACGTCATGTCTCGCAGTCAGCGTCACCATGTTGTGCTTCTATGTCACACTGAAGAAGTGCGGGAGTGACTGTTAGAAACTGTAGAATGGAATCTCCATCCGTATCCACAAACGATGTCTGTAAATAAGCAAGCTGCTTTGTCACCTCTCCTAGCAGTTGTACACCAGTCCTCCTACTGAGTGCTTCTAGGACAATGTTCCCCTTCAAAGGAGTATAGACTAGTTTGAAGTCATAGTCCTGGAGGAACTCAAGCCATCACCAATATCTATTGTTCAGGTCCTTCTGAGAGAAGATATAGCTGAGACACATGTGGTCAAAGTAAACAGTAAAACGTTCGCCCATCCGATAGTGCCTCCACACCATCCAGGCGGAGACCACAGTTGATAACTCCATGTCATGGGTAGCATAGTTCTGCTCATGTTTTCTTAACTGCTGAAATCTATAAGAGATCACTACTCCCTCCTACATTAGGAAACACCCGAGTCCGGTCCCTGATGCGTCGTAGTAGACTACATACACTACGCCTTCCTCTGGAAGCCTCAAGATGGGGGCACTAGTCAGTTTCTGCCTCAGATCCCGAATGCTATGATGGAATCTCTCCAACCTCACAAAGGGTTTCCCATTATTCTTCAAGGATGATAGTGTTGCTTCAACTCTGGAGAAGTCTGGAATGAACCTCCGATAGTATCTAACCAATCCCAGGAAACATTGTACCTCTGACACACTCCTAAGTGGCTCCCAAGCAAGTACCACCTCAATATTCGCTGGATCAACTGCAACTCCAACTTCTGAGATGACACATCCCAAAAAGGGAACCCCTCGGATCAAAAAATGGCACTTCAAGAGATTACCATAAAGATGATTCTCTCGGTGTGTGTCTAGTACTACCTGCAAATGGTAATCATGCTCCTCCTAAGTAGTCGAGTAGATCAGAATGTCGTCGATGAAAACTACAATGAAGCGATCGATGTATGGATGGAAGATTATGTTTATGAGTACCATGAACATTGATGTAGTGTTGGTTACACCGAAGGGCATAACCAAGAACTCATAGTGGTTGTTTCGACACCTGAAAGCCATATTCTACACATCATCATCTCAAACTCTGAGCTGATGATATCCTGATCTGAGGTCTATCTTCGAGAACCATTGTGCTCCCTTCAGCTGATCAAAAAGGTCGTCAATCCTTGGGTGTGGGTACTTGTTATTCACTGTCACCTAGTTCATGTGACAGTATTCGCCACAGTGCCTCAAGCTCCCATCCGCCTTATTGGTGAACAGAATCAGGGTTGCTCAGGGAGAAGCACTAGGCAGGATGAATCCTTTCCCCTAAAAATCCTCCAGCTGTACCCGCAGCTCACGAAGCTCAGTGGGAGCCATTTGATACGATGGTGTAGAAATTAGTGTCGTCCTGGGGTACATGTCAATGTAGAAGTCCACCACTCTGCAAGGAGGTAGTCCAGGAACATCTTTTTGGATAACATCCGTGTACTGGTCAACCACTACAAGATAGCTCGAACTCTCCACATCAACTGCCTCATGGGTAAGGAAGGCCAACGAATGAGTGATCAGTTGCACCCTCCTCCTGGTAAGTCTGTCCTATGCTGCAAATTCTCCCTTCTCACCGGTGAATGTGAAACTGTTCCCATCCATGTAGACAATCCACACATTACGCCTAACACAATCGATCTGGACATGGACTATAGATAACCAGTCCATACCCAAGATGATGTCGTAAGGCCTAGACACTACTACAAGGAGATCCCAGCCAAAAATCTCACCTCATAGAGTAATATCACACTACCGGCAGTAGTTCATAATCATCGAGTCTTCTCCCATAAGAGTCTCTAGCCGTATGTATTGAGCCAACGGCTCCGTCCAAATCTCTGATCTCTGAACGAGGGAAGTGGTAATAAAAGAGTGACAGACACCTGTGTCTATAAGAACATCAGCTATGGAGGAGTAGAAAAAGATCCTACATCGAATCATCTCCGAAGCACAATGATCGTAATCCTCAACTGCCTGGAGATAACCTCCCCCATATCAACCTGCTCCCTATTATCGGGGTGGACCACCGGGCAGTGGTGGCAGAAACACCTCAAATCTTCGCTCACCGCTAGATTTATGACCATCTCCTCTGCCACATCTGCCTGATCCCTTCGAATTGCCTTGATCAAACCTCTTCCTCTGCCTGGGAGGTCCCTCAAATATCTTCTGATCATTAGCACGACCAGTCGGACATTCACAAGCCATCTGACCCTGCCTGCTGCAAGAGTAACATTGCCCGTTCCTAGCATGACTGGCTCTGTCTCGTGTGCCCCACACAAGAGAACATGTATCCTATGTTTTTCCGCCAGATAGCCTGGTCCACTTGGACCTCTGTCACATCTGTCTACTGACAACTATAGAAAACTCTGCTGCATGTCAACTAGTGATGGGTCTTACTGCTGGTGACTACTCAGCAAGGAAACTCAACACTATGAGGGCACTCTCTGACACCTACTCTTGCGTCGGGATACTGAGGGAGAACATTGATGCTCTGATCTATCGTATGAGGCCCTACTCGATTGTCCGACCCCAGATTTATTGGTCCTGCACCATATCTATGGAGTATCGTGAGAGATCGGTGAACCATGCTGAGTATTCTGCCACCATCATGATACCCTGCGGTAGATGAAGAAGCTCCTGTATCTGCACCACACATAGGGTGGCTGGGACAAAATCCACCCGAAATAGGCTCTCGATGTCAGTCTAGAGTAGTGTCACCTCATTGTGCTCCTAGAGCATTAGGATCCACCATCTTCGTACTAATTCCTAAAGGAGACTCGCGGCAAGGAACACCATGAAGTTGGATTGTGTCCTTACTAGCCTGAAGACTCTCACCACAGCCTCCATCCAATCCTTAGCTGCCTGTGGGTCTGTCTATCTCTAGATCCTAGGTGGCCTCTAGTTCTAGAACTCATGCAACGCGCTCAAGTGGCATGCATCGTCTACTACTGGGGCTAGTAAAAATGGTGGACCAATGGGAAGTGGTACATCTAGTGCCTCTACTGGAAAGAGCCTTGCACCGAGGCCTCACCACTCGGGGGGCTGTCATCTTGTACAAATCTCAGAACCCTGGGAGGCTATCTATCTGGAGGCAACCTGAAATGAAATAGGTGTTCCACAATCAAAAATTTATTCCTAGTGAGATGAATCTAAGAGATCACAAGGAATTATTTTGAAAGGCACACACAATCAGTGTTTTTGTGCACTGAGTCGGAATTCAAAAGTCAGGATCCTGGTGTATGGATACCTCGCCCGCCGCACCAACACTAGACTCCCTAAACTGAAGACCACACTTAGTAACCTTAACAATATATCTTCTCATAAAATAAAAATCAGAGTCCTGAGTTCTGCGGTAGAACCAACTCCTCTGATACCAATTTTTCACGACCCATCCCCCTAGGCCCGTGTCTTAACTACCCCACGCCCACCTTCCATAGGTCGGGGGCTTCCGAATTGAACCGAAGGCATAAATCCTTAATTTGGGAAGGCATTTACATGATAACTATAAACAAACACAACATAGTACACAACTGGAAGTAAAACACTAAGTAAAACTGTATACAAACGAAGTGCTGGAAAGTAAATGGGGCCAGAAATAAAATCCCAATAGAAAAAATACAAGTTCAACTGAAAATAAAGTACAACTGAAGAAAAGTAAAACAGTTATTGGTTCATCCTCCAGGGTTCCTACCTGAAGGGTAGGTACATATGGCCTCCTCAGCACTCCACATACATCTGTCTCCTCTGTTTACTGTCATGCCGAGTGGTCCACCTCTGGGTACCGTCCAGTCTTGCTACTCTCTACCTTAGTCAACAATGTTCATCATTTTCAACCAATAAAACACAGTATAGTCCTAACCCGTGCAGGGGGGATTATAAAGTTACTCAATAGGGACCCCAAGAGCCTAAAGGTCTCACAAAATCCAACAACGATAAACCAAAAAGTATGATATCAACAGATCTCCACACTTAGGTATATGCCCATACATACACTTAAGTTATCATTTTATCAATCCCAATCATGAGGAAACACAATAGTTACTTACTCAGCTCACCCAGGTATAGAACATTTGTAGAGAGATAGAGATGATCATACGTAGCCGCTGAATCATCTGAGCTTTCGGACCAACACATGATCCAGCAACAGATGTCGAGAACTATCGGACCAACACATGATCCAGGAAAAGTCATCAGAGCTGTCAGACTAACACATTATCCAAGACAAGATATTCTTTCGGTCCAATACATGATCAAAGAACAGAAGTTAGAATTGTCGGACCAACACATGATCCAGTAATAGTAGTCAGAGCTGTCGGACAAACACATGATCCAAGAACAACTATTATGTTGGACCAAAACATGATCTAGGAACATAAGTTAGAACTGTCGGACCAACAAATGATCCAGGAACATTCGTTAGAGTACAGCCAGCCACAGGGTTTCCACAAAACACATTTGATTCTGGGAGGGTCCGCTCCTCAAGCCATGTGTTGACACACTAACTTCCACCAAGTACCACGAAGAAGTATCTAAAAGGTCCTCCATGTCATAGGGGTCTCATCACAATAAACGACGTGTCAATCAGTCACTCAGTCTGTTAGTTATTGGCCTTTTAGTCATAGGGGGTGATTTTATTAATGTATGAGCCAACCTAACAGTAAATCAACTATACTGCGATCCCTAGTGGGGTATAATCAAAGAGACTGTCTCTCATCGATATTACCATTTCCTTTTATGGTTCATCAAATGGACGTTCGGTGACAAAAATATGGCCAAAGTATGTAAAGGGGTCAGTAGTGGGCCTGGTTCCGGTCTGACCCGGTCGGACTGACTCGGCCCAAACTAGTCTGGGACGACCTGGTCTGGGTCAACCTAGATAGACTCGTTGGGTCTCACCCATCCAGTTGGGTGCATCAACCTGTTAGGTTCATCCTGGTCTGCTGGGCCCAGCCCAGCAGACTACGAGGGCGGTTTGGCCCGGAGGCTGCATCGCAGGCGGCTCGGCCTGAAAGTCGGGGTCGGTTCGGCTGATGCAGCATAGGGGCGTGGCACGGAAACTCGATACCGTAGTCCGTCAAGGGGGTCGGTTCAAAAAAATTTCACGGGGCATGCGCAGAGGCTGTAATGTAGGCCGGAAGGGCAACGGGCAGGCCGCAGCAGGGCCCCGGGCAGGCCGCGGGGTGCCGGGCTGGGTGTGGAAGGGTTGTAAGGAGGGCTCCGAGTAGGCCGCGAGGCACCGGGATGGGCGGGGCCAGGCGACTGGGATGGCAACGATCAGGCCGCAGAGTGCCGAGAAAACTACGGGGGATCGGGCTAGGTGCAACAGAGAGTTCGGGAGGGCGCCGACTTGGGTGGGTGCACGGCCAGTTGGGCTCTGGGTTCGGCAGGGCGTGGCTAGGCGCGTGGTTCGGCCTGATAGCACGGGTTGCACAGGAGGCCAGATGGTCGGGAGGTCGGGGTGGCGCGATTTCGGCCAGAGGCGGTGCAGAACACCGTGTGGGGCTGGGGGTTCATAGAGTCCTCAAGTAGCGAGGCCATTGTTGTTGCCGGCTCTGTTACCTCTTGCTTCATTTTCAAGTAGAAGTTCAAACATAAACATGACTGGAGGAGGGGCTGGGCCATCCTAGTTTTTCCTGCACCCCCCGCGTTTAGGGTGGTAACAATTGGTTCATCGAGAAGTAAGAAGGTGATCCTCCATTTTTTCTTTTCAATCTCCACAATGTATCCATCCCAACCGTAGGTGAGAAAGAAAATTATTTCTACTCAAATAACCTCTACCTCTTGTTTTTCATTCGTCGTTCATTGATAGAGTCACAAAATGAAGTCGATGAAGAACATCATTCGTTGCGTCCGCCGCATGTCTCCAAACCGTAGTTGTGTGGTTTCGTTGATGTTGTTGTGGATGGTCGGTCAGTAGGTGTCCGAGGTAGAAGAATGAGGAAGAAGCCGAAGAAGAATTGTCATCTGTGTTCTTCACATCCTTTGTTGGGAGGAGCGTTCTTCTTTAGGAGAATTTTAATCCTCTAAACCTTTACACTTCTCATGTTCCACCATTATTCCAAGTGAAATAATATTAAATTGGGTTGTCTAATATTACTTTGGCACAAAAATTCAAAAATCAAATGGTAAAATTAATTACCCGACTCCCCATAATTAATTAATGTTTGTAGGAACAAAATTAATTAAGGGAGTTCATGAGGATCCAATGGTGGTGGCACCATTATATGGGGATTTCAAGAGGTTTCTCCCCACTTAATGGGGAGTTAAAGGGGTTTCACAATCTGGTGGACCCCACCACTTTAATCCCCTCATGGGAGGTTGTGTTCGGGTGCACCCCACCACCATAACCTCTCATGGGATGTTAAGATGTGGCAGCCCTACCTCCAACCACCATGAGGAGGTTTTAACCTCCACACACCAAAAGGCAGTTGAAATAAATTAAAGTGTCGCACACTTTATTTTATTAAATTTTTATAAAAATTAAAATACTATCCTTTATTCTCAACGAACTGCCATCGAGCCGAAAGTCTTCTTAAGCGAATACTGATGCTGGGAGTTCAACGGTGCCCTCATATTTCAATTCTTTGAACCAGTTCAAATGTTATATAATCCCACTCGTACATTTACTAAAAATACCTGAACAAAACATTAGAAGTTGATTCTGGACACTCCGGGCCTCGGAATCAAGCGCCGAAAATTTTCACAGAATCGTCAAAATGCCATGTATTTTAAAAAAATCCATGGGATTTCCAGTAGTTTACATTATTCAGCATTAATAAAAATGATATAGAGCTAGTCAGATGGTGTAGCATAACTAGAAATAGATTTAAGAGGGGTTATACATATGAATCACCGGGTTCATGGAGGGAATGATAGATGAGTGTGTTGGGGGATATTATATAATCTTCATCCCATAAGGATCATCAAAGTGGGATGGATGGGTGTCCAACTACATTGCATGAAAATCCAAAATGTTTCCACTTTTCATGGTGGGGGTGACACATCATTCAAACTAATTACATGGTGGGATGACTATTAACTGACCGGTGGTTTGGAATAAGTCTAGTGACACAAAATGAAGAAATATTCTCATTTGGGGGAAAAATGTATTCGACCTTTTGTTCATTAAGAAATCAGTCCATAGATGTAACACACCAGGTATTTAAAAACTAAATTTAATTTAAAATGTATTTCACACAACACTGAGTCTCTACAAAACAACACTTTTTTATTATAATTATAGTTATAACCTTACTTCTAAATATAGTAATATGAATAGTTATAACTACTATTAAATTTTATTTATCACAGTTTCACATAAATGAAATATGTTTATAATTAAATATACAATTTTTTGAAAAAATATCATCATTTTTGAATTTTGGAATGTTATAATTATTCTAGGGTGAATTTTTAGTATTATTATTAAGAAGATTCATTTTTATAATGACTGGACTAAAATATTGAATTATATTTAAACAATGTGATTTTATTTTAAATTATTATTATAATTGATTCTTAATGTCACAATATATTAATGATATATATATTAATACAATGTAGATCATTGGAATCATTTTATATTTAAATTAGATATAAAAATTTGTTGAACTTTTGAATGTTCTTTTAACCGCCTTCTTGCCACACTTGCAGGATTAGCATTAATCATAATTTTTCCTCTTTTGTGAATTGAATTTTGAAAAATGGAAATAAATGTTTGTGATGAGTAATATATTTAGAGTATGATAGGGTCAAATAATTTTTTTTGGTTAATAGTAACTTGACCCTTTGGAATAGTAATATACACTTTGGAATCGTAATATGACTGTTATGAATAATATATTGGCCAAATAAATAATAAACCAACTCATAAAAGTATAAATAAAATTTTCGCACCATATAAAATAATGTATCATGTAATTATATCATACTATAAGTAAATAAATATTTTTAAAATTATTAATTGTTGCTATTTTTATTTGTAATAAATATTTAGTAACAATTTTATAATTAATAAATTTATTTAAATGAAAATTAATAATAATAAAATGTATTAATAAATAAATATTTTTCCTATGATTTTAGGATAATTCAATGTGTCCTTAGTTACTTTTTCAGAGTGTTATAGAATCAGTTTTATTTTTTAGAAACAATATTCTTTACGTAAATGATTATTTTAATTTTAAATTAAATTTATCATATATATAAAATTATATTAATAAATTGGGGATCATTTTTCAAACTTAATTGTCAAAAAATAATTAATTGAATTTTTGGTATTTTTTAAAATGTTGGAATTTTTTATGAAAAGTAAGTTATGACAATTTTCAATAAATGTTAAATACTTGAATTATATAGTCCTGGATGATGTTTGGATGATGTGAGCACAATTGTATCAAACTCACATGCACTAATTACTTTATTTATTTACAAAAATAAATATTATGGCCTGTCATGAGAAATATAATAAAATAATGAAAAAAATAATGAGAAATTACCCCTCTCCTCCACTTTAAAAACCACCCTAACATCCTCCTGTCATCACTCTTCTAGGCCTTGAATTTTTCAATGTTCTGACCAACTCATCATCCATAGTCTCTCACCACATCCTTGATCTCTTTTTCTTTCTAAAAGGCCAAAAACAATCCCTTTAAGGAGGTTCTCAAGGAGGATAATTCAAGAGGCAAAATCCCGTTATTTTTCCTTTTATTTTCTATTAATGTTATTTCTTGTAATATTAAATAATCACCTCATATGTTGAAATCAGCATGATAAATCCAATATCATTTATATACTGGAATAATATCATGTTAATGGAAGAACCATAATCACTCTCCTTAGTCTCTCACATTTATTTTATAAAATAAATCATTGTTTGGGATGTGCCGATTTACCACCTTCCTGGATGACAAACATTGGTTCTTTAATTTCTCCTTCAAGGATGGTCATGAAATAATTTTTATGGTTGAAAAAAATTATAAAATATTTATTATATCTTATATATGGTTCTTGAACTATTTTATATATATTATATTAAATAATAAAACAAAACTAGTTCATTGTGATCAAAAACCGCTAAAAGTAAGATAATGGATTATCACTAAATGTCTTATCTAATGATTCATTATCATAATATATAACCATCATATATATATAATAGTTTACACTTTTTTATTCTAATTAATAGCATTTAACTCCAATTATGGAAAATTATCCCATTTTACAGGAACTCCATTACATATAATCAAGAAAATTGATCATGAAAATCAAGTAAATGAGCATTCAAGAATGATGGATTTCATTCTTATAACATATCAAAAAGCCTATAAGTTAACTTTTGAAGAATATAATAAATTACAAAAATGTATAATAGGTTCTGAATTAATATTATTCTTTAGAATAATTTCATATTCCATGACCTTAATATCAAGTGTAGAACTCATTCAGACAAAAGGTAAGGGATATCTTACCTCAATTTCTTTACACTAAGTTAAACATCTCTGTAATTGGTCGATTATATTTCCAAAATAATGTTTTAATGAACTATGATTGATTTATTCTATATTTCCACTTATATTTTTTGGTTTTATATTTTTTTCACACATAATTATTTCATTTAATTTCATCACTGTAATGATACAATATTTGTAATGGAATTTTATCTCACTTTTAATTTTCATGAGATATAATCCATTTGTACCACCTATTTCTTTTTTTTGGTGTATGTAATTCCCCTGTTAAAATTTATATCTTGAATACATTTATCTCGATGATATTGAAATATTCACTAGATGATGTTGGGCTTATTAATTAATTGTTTAAAGTGGAATGGGACACACTGAATGTTTAAATTATTAATGTTTTATCCATTTCATTATTCGTGATATTATCATAAATATTTTTTTATATGTACATAAAAAAATATAAAGAACAGTTTATTTTTATTTTTAATTTCATTAAAATGTTTTCAAAATAAATATTTTTAAGGTTTTATATATGTGACTCTTCAACTGAAACATCTGTTTGAATGATTTAAATATTTAATCATGAAAATATTTCTCATTAATGTCCTTGTTTTCAAAATTGTTTTTATATTTTATTTATATATACATGAATGTTTTAAAATTTTAATACATTAAAAAGTTTAAATGTGGTTTGGGACACTTTGATTCAATAATATCTATTTATATGTATTCTTTTAATAGTGCGCGACATTTTAATAAATTAATTTAAAGAAAAGGGGGTATATTTCTCAGGATATTTTTAAAAATTTTAAAAGAGTATTTTTATCTATGCCAACATCCTTAGTTGGATATTTTTATCAATTGTTGATTATATTTTATGATATCATTTACCACATATTTTTAATGTTTTATGATTAGTTTGACTTTTGATGTGCTATTTATAAACCACTGTTTTTTTACAGTTAATGTATTCATTTTTTATATACTAGTTTTTAATACTTATGATTATGTTATTTATGTTTCACCATTTTCATATAAGGAAGGCATTAGACATAGAAAGTGACATGTGGGTCCTATTATAGCCTATCTGTGCATCTATATGTCTCATGAAAAAATATTGATATGGTTGTGGCCAAGGCCTTACCAATATAATAGAATCTCGACATCAAGCGTTGAAAATAATATATTCTTGGAATGAAGCGTTAACAATAATATATTCCTGTCACGGATCCTTGAATGTAATAGATGATTATCATGAAGCCTAGAAAGTGTATTTTATATATCTATCATTAAGAATTTCCATCATTATGATAATAATAATTGATAATCCATTTGATTATTCGATTAGTAGAATACCCATGTCTAAGTTTCATTCTCTTCTGTTCAATTATATGGATTTATTAAATTAGTTTACATTCATTCCATATTTTTCCCAAGATTATTTTCTAATGGAATGTGTTCTTTTAGTTATTCACGGTGTAATATTATTTCTCTTTCTGCTATATTTTTTACACATATAGAGCACCTAATCTCACCCCTTTCTTCTGTTTACTTTACTCGGGTTATCACGAAGAAAACATTGAATAACCTTTAAAGGATGCAGTTTATTTCATTTTACATTATATCATATTTATTGTTATGCCAATGTAATATGGTTATCATTAATGTAATATGATATCCCAAGACTTATAAATATATTAGTCCTTTGGGATTTATTCCTTGTAATCGTACCAATGTAATAAAATAATGCTCCGGCTCCTAGATTCTAGGGTTTGGGAGTTACAGATGGTATCAATGGAAGTTCAGTAGCAACCTAGGAAACTAGATTTAAAAAACATATATTCTAAAACATAACCCTATGATAGACACTAAAAACAAGTAAACAATAAAATCCTATAATTTTGGTAAGGTAGAGATTATGTTTATATTCCTAGAAATATATCCTTGTCTAGATACTACAAGTTGTCATGATTCTGGCACAGATATACCTTGGGGTAACATATTCAACAATGTGTTTTGGGCTTGACTTAGGGCAACCAAGTGTAAGACAATAGGCCTTTCTGCGCACCTAGATTGACTCTCCTAAGGGATATTCTTATGACAACTCAAATTATCTTTTCAACCCATTTCGGAGGATCTAAATGTAAATATGTCCCCAAAAACCACAAATATGATTATGAGATTAGACATGAATAAAATTTCAATTTATGTTATGTTTTTTTTCTAGTTTGACATTATAAATTCTGATTCATAACCTAATTTAGTGTATGATAATATTTATAAATGGATCCAAGTGGAAGGAATGGAAACCGTATGAAAACACGTATCCCATGTAGGGACTTCCCTCAAATGAAAGATAATGATGTTGGTTCTAGAGCTGATATTGGTACTGATAAACTTATAACTATAATGAGATAATAGAGTTAGGTTATGAACAATAACCTTACCTATATAAAGCATCTTGGTCCTAAATGTGGAAGTGAAATATTCGACAACTTTATATAACAACATCATCAGTAATTCAATGGGAATAGAATCACATTCATAGTGGAGAAGTGGATAAGATCCATGGAGAATATGTTTATACCTTTTAGAAGTAATTAAAGGGATAAGGTTATCAGGGTAGATTATCATCTCTCAGGAGAAAGAAGATCAGTGGTGGTAGTTAATTGAAAACACAACAGATAAGTAATAAATCGTAAATATGAAATGGAATTATTTTAATGAAATATTATTCGAAAAATATTTTCCTTGTCAATAATGAGTGGATATGGAGAGTAAATTCTTTATTATTTAAAAAAATAGGATGAAAACATTTCAAAGTATGAAACTAATTTTACAAGGTTAGAAAGGCATGTTGTGAACTACATATGTAATCCAAGGAGAAAAATTTATCGATTCCTTAATGGTTTAAAACCCTACCTGTGAAGTGTATCGATATCATAAAAATTTTCATAAAATGAGGATATATAATCTTGTTATATTAATATAGAGAATGAATTCTCTATATCATATGGTTATTAATGTAAACATGAGAAAAATATGATGGTAGAAAAAAATATGGATAAAGGTAAGAAGGGAATCACAGATTTTCTAAAATGTGGTACTTGTGGAAGGAAACACCACGGTGCATTTTAAAGAAAATGGAGTTTCCTTTAAGTGTGGGGAAAATTCCACCACGCTTAGGATTGCAAGGGTAATAAAGAATTTTCTAATTTCCAATTGTTGAACTATAATGATATGGGGAACTTTGAAAATTAATTCCCTACACACCAAGGGAATATAACCCAAAAGAAAGAAAGGGGTCAAGGCCAATCTTATTATATTACTATAGTCTATGTGGAATAGTTAATGTTTTTGTGTTTTTAGATTCATGAATTATGTTTTTCTACAATAACTCATTAAGGAATTGGAAGCACGTGTGTTTTATAAACATTTTCAAAATATTCATATATTTGGCATGTAATAGTAAAATGAACATTATTTGGGGAATTATATTTTATGTTCATTTTTGAAATTTATTGAGATTCCTTATAAATTTTTGGTTGTTGAATTTGGACAGACGTGTTTTAGATGATTCATAAGATTAAATACTAATGGAATGGATCAAGTTAATCATTGGAAATTATTGTTCATTGATAACATATGTTAACAATATTGGTTTTATTAAACACTTAAAAGTTAAAGGATGACGTAAGGACCATATGATTTGTTAAAATTATTTTGGGAATAATTTTTTCCTTGAATATACATCATTCAATTTAAGAAATTAAGTGGAGATAGGTTGAAGAAAAACCTATCACGAACCATCCTCGAATGTCATCTCACCCAACCCCTGACCCAGTTCATGGAAAGTCTTGAAGGGCATTACTGATCTTTGTGGATTGGAAACTAATTTCAGGCATCAAAAAATACAAGTGGGAACAATTTCATCCTAAAATAAACAACCTCTACGAGATAAATAAATAGAGCAAGATAAATCTCATACATTAAATTATATAACATATTCATTTACATGAGCTGAATAAAACGGAACTAAAAATAGAGTCAAAACTAGACTGCTCTGACCAGATATCCATGTGACCTCTTGGTCACCTCCAACCATGAGAACAACCAAAATTGAGAGCCGGATCAAACCAAGAAACCAAAACCATAATAGATCCTACATAACAGGTCAAGTCTACCCACACTGAGACGTACATGTTGTGTGTGATCGTGACAAATTAGCTGGAAACCACCAAATAATCCATGTGTTTTCCATTCCAAAATAAATTCATTATGATCAGTTTAAAATAGAGCATAAAAATATATTTTTTCAAACTTTTTATTTTAAAACAATCACATTCATTTTCCATAATGTTTTAAAACAAGGCGCAATTGAAGAAGAGAGATGGGAACAAAATAGAAAGTGATCATGATTCATAATAGTTAAAAAGGGAAGAGTGCTTGCTCATTTAAAAAGTCCACCTTGAAATCTATTTCCACCATACACACATTTATAATTTTCGAGATAAATTAAAAAACAAAGTACAAAAAATGGGATTCTACCCAACGAGAGTAATGGAACTAATAGTACTCATATCGGAGGAACACGAGAAAACCTAGTAACTCAGACGAGAACCAGAACATACTCCCATATGAGACCCCATCCATGGTAGAATGCCACAAATGATGAAATCAAACTGCTCAGATGCATGACCACACTAACTCATGAAAGACTGAGGGCCCCAATCACATAACGATAAACCGATATATATCCACCTAATATGTGGAACTGGATAGTACATCAACTACCAGGGTAAAAAACATTCTCAGAATTCCTCTTTTAAATGCTAGGTTCTTGGGATATGTTCTAAATGGGGTGTTACACAAAATAAAATCAACAATCCATATATCTGCTACACATATACAATACATAAACTGGAACCACCCTGACCACATCAAGGGTAGTTCCTTACATTAACACAATAATAACACAATGGAGGCCCCATACTGAGGACACCCCCATCTCAAGGCCAACTAACAAGTCTAGTGACCTAAAACAAGAATGGTTTTTCAAATAGCCATTCTAATATAACAAAATTTCCCTTAACATTTTAAAATTCAAGCATATACTAAAAAAAATTTGAAACTATTTCGAAAACAACATCAAATATCATTTTTATATAAACATTTCCAAACACTACATTAAACTAACCTTCACCCACACACACGTCAAATTCCAGACATGCCTTACATTTTCTAACCACTCAAGCAAGAATGTTTCAAGGCCAATCAAGACAAACCGTAAAAAACACATTTGAGACCAATTTCAAAACACATGAAGCATGAATTCATGTATTTTGGAAAACATAAAACCATTTTAATGAAAATTAAAGAAAGGGGAGAAGATGTGTTATTTACAAAGACTAACTCTAGCAGGCCATATTCATTTGATTGCACATCCATGTGTGCACCTAGTGCACCAATGGAGCTTTCAACATCCAATGGAACATTATAATGTCAATGAAATCACTAAAACCCCATTTTCATAAACAACTATTTTCTTTCAACCCATATCCTTCCATTTCACTAATTCATAAATGTAGGTCGGAGTGGATAATTAAGGGGTGTGAATTGAGTTCCAAATAAAAATTCTGTTAAAATATTTCTATTAAAATCCCCCAATTTAAAACTAATTTAAACTGTAGTGAGTTTTTTAAACTATAAGGGTTCAATTAGGTTCAAAAAAGATTGATTAGGTCTCAGTTAATTTAATCAGAAGATTAAATTATCTTTTGAAACTAACCAACTGATTGAAAATAGTTACGAACAGTTGATAGATTAACTATCAGTGTAACTTTAAAACAAATTGAATTTCAAATTAATTAGAAGCAGAAGATAATGTATTTGTTATAATTTATATTTAAACTAATTTGCAGAACATATATAATAAAGAGGTTCAATCTCAAACTGAGACTTATTCCTCTCAAACAATTTATATAAATTTGATCCACACCATGGGTTGGGGTAAACAACAGGGAAATAAATGTCCAGGTACTAAGACCTCTACCACAGTTCTATGTGGGAAAACAAAACAACAACACACTGGCCATCTAGGTCTTACTTGACCCGTAACACTATTCACAGTGAGATATGAAAGAGTTATAGAAGGTTTGGGTGAGGATTTTAGAAATCCTCCATCTTAGCTCAGGAGACAGTGTGTGTATAAAATATACAGAGTATACACACTTCTCAAAATGTAAATTAATGAAACACAATAGATCTAAACAGATGGATATGAATTTAGAGTGCTCTATGTGTTATGAGAGAAGCTTTGGACTCCTTGGTTTGGGTGAAATGAAGCTCTGAGACTTTATCTGGTTTTTTACTTGAAAAACAGAGTGTCGAGGTTCTCTTTCTTCACATTCAATGTAGGTTTTCATCTCGAGTATAAGTACTCTTTATAGCACTTGAACTTCTTCTTTTAACTTCTGTTCTTGGTGAGAATGAGAGTACTTCAAGTTCCTTGTGTGTTCTTCTTGTTATGTTGTATATGCATGGATGAATACTCTCTACGCATCATGTTCTTACTATAGCTCGATATTCATTATATTCCATGAGCTCTGAAAATAGGAATGATTGCCTTTTTATATGTATGAGGTTCAGTTCCTTGATATGCCAACAACTATCATTAAATAACATTTATTGCATTAAAAACATCAAATATGACTGTTGAAATTAAATAAGAGTTAATAGAAATTCAAATAGTTTTCATGACTATCAGTGAGTCATGAGATCAGTAGGTCATGTGATCAGCATCGGCTTCAGTAGATCATGTAATCAGCATCGGTATCAGTAGGTCCTTTGATTAGCATCGGTATCGATAGGTCATGTGATCAGTGAGACCAAACGTTCTCTTCGATGTGACGGTTCTCCTCGGTTTGACCATTCTCATCGGTGCGACCGTTCTGATTGGTGTGATAGTTCTAATCGGTGTGACCATTATAATCGGTGTGACTGTTCTCATCGGTGGGACCGTTCTCATCTATTCGACCATTCTCATCGGTGTGACAGTTCTCATCGGTGTGATGGTTATCATCATTGCGACTGTTATCATCAGTGCGACCGTTAATCATCGATGCGACTTTTCATCATCGGTGACTCAAGAAAATAACTAACGGTGAGTCATAAACATGAAATTCACACTAAGTTTTTGCTCAATCTAGAATACTTCCAAGTCAACTGTAAAACATAAATTCACCTAGATAAAAATTATGTAGGAAATATTTAAACATATGTAAATACATGTAGAACAAATTAAACAGAAGGCTAAATTGTCAAAAATAAAATAATTATTTCTGATTATTAAAATAACCATCTCACAGAGAGTTCAAAAATCTCCCCCTTTTTGATAATCATAAATCAATGGTATAAATGAAGAGAGAAGAGAGTATGTCATTTAGTATGCTCCCCTATATAAAAAGAATATATTAGAAAAGGTAAATATATCATCATAGAATGATATCAGAGTATAAACAAGAAGAGAATATATCAACATATAATTAAATAAGTAGTCATTTCTCCCATTTTATAGATATATATTTATTTCTCCCCCTTTCATTATTTCTCCCCCTTTCATAATTTCTCCCCCTTTCATTATTTCTCCCCTATAATTAGTTCACCCCCTTTGGGATTATCAAAAAAAGAGTAGAATGATGATAATCAAGAAAAAAATGCAACTTATAAATAAGTTCTGAGAAAGAGTACAAGAACAAGATACAAATGATAAAAGTACAGGATATAGAAACCCTATCAAAAATGACTGGCACGACTACTTCTTTGGGTGCAATGGAGCTTTCCCTTTCACAGAAGGAGAAATGGATGGTCTAGAGGGTGCTTTGGTGGAAGGTTGGTCTGTCCGGAAGGAGAGAGGAGGCAGGACAGCTCTGGCTGGTAGCACAGTGGGTGCTAAGGTCACTTGGTAAGGAGTAGAAGATCTTTTTAAAGGTGGATGCTGAATGACTGGATGTATATTTGACAGAGTTTTAGACACTGATATCTGACCAGGAGCAACATCTGATGAATTGAGAGGCTCTGAAGTAGGAAGAACAATTGCCTTCCCTTGCACATGAAGATATCACTTGAGGAGATTGGTAAAGTCGTGAATTAAATCACCATCATATTTTGTAGCCTTTTCAAAGTCATCCTTGTTCTGCATGAAACTCTACAGGGAAGGATTAAAATCCTTCAACGGTTGAACTTGAGCCTTAATGACTTGAGTGACTGGAGGAAGCCTCAAATTCTCAGCCAAACCTTAAACTGATGGTTCAACTCAGGCTTGGTATAAATCATAGAAATGTAATGATCCACTTTCTCCTTGATTTCTTTCTGAGCATTAGTAGCATCAAGTAAATACAACTGCACCATTTTGGGGATATGATCAATATTGTATTTTATCTTTTTCAAGGAATCCAAATCTAGGATCTTCCCAAGAGAATCTAACTTTTCTTTTATAATATCCTTTAATGTATTGATTTCATGACCTGTGATCTTGGATATTTTGGAGGAGCTGGCCAGATCAACAATCTGAGTGATCTCATCTTTCAACTTCCTCAAATCAGCTTTCTTAAGGTGTTCTACCAAATTTTTTAACACTTCCATCAAACCATAGATGGTTGATCTAAACTCACCTGACAAAGAGACTAAACCACTTCTTAAATCATTGAGCGTTTGATTCAGATAGGTAATATGCCTCCCAATCATCTCACCGGTATTGTAGAGGTCTAGCTTAATGATACTAATCACTCTTTGTGTCAATGCATCCATAGTAGCCTCAGATAAATTTATAGGAGGAGAAGTAGGAGAATTATACAATTTCTCTTTTATTGTATCTTTAACTACATGGAGAAACTCATATATAAAACTGTGAAGATCAGATTGTGCAACTGACGGACTAGGTCTGGATTGAGAAATTGACAGACAAGGTCTATCTTCTGTCACTTGCAAATACTCAGCAACAAATCAAGCAGTAATTGAATCACTTACTTTTGTAAAATCTACTTCTTCTTCCTCTTACTCTAGATAATCTAAACCCAGAACTACAAGACCTGGGTGTTCTTCCCATGCAGATTTGCATGAAGGTTACAAAGGTTTCACAAAACTAGCTCTTTGAGAATTTTCTAGAGAGACTTCCTCATCCAAATCCATCTCTGACTGTACTGTCCATTCAGTGTCAGGAATAGGTTCTTGATCATTTATTTGTGGTTGAGGATTATCTTGAATCACATTTCTACCATCCGGTGGTTGAGTACATTCATAATCGTCATCATCACTACTATCACCATTACTGCCATCACCCTCATCCCCATCTGCACCATCATTGACAGATTGTTCATTTCAATTGTCTTTACTGCTAGATTCATACTGCTCAGAATTTGATTCATCAGTCTAGCCATCTTCTTCATCATCTAAAAGTGGTTCTATCTCTATTAACTTGATAGGTGGACTAGTTGGTCCAAATTCCATTCTTCTTTTCTTCGGACTAACCATATCAGGATCACTCCTGTCATTAGGAGGTGATTTAGGGTACTTTTCAGTATTAGCTTCTTCATTAGCTTCTTCTTCTTCTATTCCCTTCTTACTGGACTCACCAGTTTCCTTAGGAACTACTACATCCTCTTCTTCATCAGAATAAACCACTTCTTCACTTTTTTGAAACTAGGATCTCTCATCCCCTTTGGTCTCTTAGGATGATCAATAGGACTGAAAGAGTCATACAACTTTTCTTCATCAGCAACCCAATCTTCTTCCATGTGTTCCAGTTGATTTTCATCCTTTTAAAAATATCCTATTTAATACAGAAGAAACTACTAGATAAGATACACTCATCTCCATCATTAACACAGCCCAAGAACATCAGCATGGCAGAAATTTTCTTGGAGTAGAATAGGGTTGTAGCTTTCTTGGATGGCTTCACCATCTCAGCAATATAGACAGAAAAATATCTACACAGGTTGACCTTTTCACCATTAAACAACAGAAACAATAGAAAAACATCTTGATACTTTATAGCAGCAAAATCACATTTTCTAGGATAGACTTGGTGTTGAATAAATTTAAACAGAATTCTACACTCACCATCGAACTCAGCAAGAGTTATTTTTTGGATTCAGACATACCATTCAACATCACCAGATCTATCTCATAATAAAAATATTCAGTAGTAGGAGGGATATTACCAGGATGATCCTCGTATCTTCCATTTTGAGGTACTCCTAAAAATTCATCCCACTACTTCTATAAAATGGTTATCGTTTTCCCTTTGATTATCGATGATAATCTCACTGATTTTTCTCCATCCAATACAATACTTAAGTTTATATAGAACTCATGAACCAACTTTGGGGAGTAGACTCGGTCATTATCACAAAACCAGTCTTTCCATCCTTGCATCTCCATAATTTTTAAAAGTTCAGACTTGCTAGATAACACCCATTCGGCACTCAATTCATTTTCTGTGGTAACAACCTTAGATTCCCACTCCGGGTTTACTGATCTTTGGGTCATGATGCTCGAATATCATATTTCTTGTTTCAAATGAGATGAACCTTAAGATTCCTTTATTTGATGCTTTTTCTTTTCCATTGGAGGTTTGAGATGATTGAGAGGTTTGAGAGGTTTGAAAGATTCGAGATTCAGAAAGAATAGTTAGGCGGGAGATGGAAGGTCAACAATCTTTAGAAATATATTCGGGTCATTATTTTTATCATTTGGGGTTACAATAATAATAATAAACAATAATAAAAATTTATTAAAACAACTTCGTTTTGAAAATTACTAACAATTTCACAAACTGTACAACTCAATCGGTAGCGTAGATCAGTTTCACAGATTGGTTTCATAGATCGGTTTCACAGATCTGTTTCACAGATCGGTTTCATATATCGGTTTCACATATTGGTTTCACAGATCGGTTTCACAGATTGGTTTCAAAGACAGGTTTCATAGATCAATTTCATAGATTGGTTTCACAGATCGGTTTCATAGATCGGTTTCATAGATCGTTCATACCCAACTCTTTTTTAATAAAGTTTATCCCTTTAGGGATTAAGTGTTTGGTGAAAATACCAGCTAATTGATGTTTAGAGTTGATAAATTCTAGAGAAATAACACACTTTCAATAGTGATCTCTAAAGAAGTGATGTCTAACATCAATGTGTTTGGTCCTAGAGTGAGACACAAGATTCATAGAGATGTTAATTGCACTAGTGTTATCCCAATTTTTGGACACATGTCTAAATTGATATCCATAGTCCAATAAAGTGTGTTTCATCAATAGAATCTGTTCACAACAACTACCAGCAGCAACGTACTCTGCATCAGCAATAGATAATGCAATAGATTTCTATTTCTTACTACACCAAGATACCCGGGACTTTCCCAAAATATGACATGTTTGAGATGTGCTCTTCCTATCTAACTTGTAACCAGAAAAGTCAGCATCTGAATAACACATTAAGTCAAAGGATTGTCCTTTTGGATAAAATAAACCACAATTGGTAGTATTTTTTATATATTTGAGGATCCTTTTAACAGCTAGCAAATGAGATTCATTAGGATTGGCTTGAAATCTTGCACACATAAACACACTAAACAAAATATCTAGTCGACTAGCATTAAGTTAATGTAGACTCCCAATCATACCTCTATAATTGGTTTGATCAACTGGTTTCCTAGTTTCATCATCATCCAGCTTAACAGTGGTACTCATAGGTGTGTCACTTCCCTTATTACTATTAGAAACAAAACATTTTAAACGATCCTTTGTATATTTACTTTGATTTAAAATAATATCATCCTTATTTTGAAAATTTTGAAATCCAAAAAATAATTGAGTTCAACCATTAAACTCATTTCAAATTCATTTTTCAAAATAGTTGAAAAACTTGTACATAATGAATATTTGGAACATCTAAAAATAATATCATCAACATAGATTTGTATAATCAAAATATATTTGGAAATTATTTTAATAAAAAGAGTGGGATCAGAAATTCCTTTAGTAAAATCTTTTTGGAAGAAGAAAAGTTGTAAGTCTATCATACGAAGCTCTTGGAGCCTGTTTTACACCATATAAAGCCTTAGATAGTTTAAAAATATGATTTTGGAAATTGGGGTTAGTAAATACAGGTTGTTGTTTAACAAAAACATCTTCAATTATAAAACAATTTAGAAATGCACTTTTGACATCCATTTGATATAACATGAAATTCAAATGAGTAGTATAGGCAAGTAGAATCCTAATAGCTTCTAATCTGGCTACAGGTGCAAAGGATTCCTCATATTCTATTTCTTCTTCTTGTCTATACACTTGTGAAACTAGCCTTGATTTGTTTCTAACTATATTTCCTGAATCTGCAACTTTTTTTCTAAAAAACCATTTCGTGCCTATGGTCAAAGTGTACTTAGGTCTTTATACTAATTCCCAGACTTTGTTTCTTTAGAATTTATTTAACAGGTCTTGTATAGCCATTTCCCAAAATTCATCATTGATTGAATCATTGATATTTGTAGGTTCTATCTATGAAAGAAAGGCTTGATGTTCAACCTGGTTTCTTATAGAAACTCGATTATGTTTACCTCTATCGAGATTACCAACAACAGCATATAAAGGATGATTCTTTAGAATCCTAGATGATCTAGAAAAGGTAGGACTGGAAATTTCAGGTTCAACAGAAGGTTAAGGTTCAACAAAAGTAGGCTCTAGAAAATTTCCAGAACTGGATGTCTTTACAACAGGTTCATTGATTTTATCATTATGGTCCAAAATAGAAAAATATTCATCATTATTTTCAAGAGAAGACTTAGGTTCATGTGGATCAATATCATCAAATTTTTTGTGAACATATTCTTCCACACACTTTGTTTTCTTATTAAAAAATATATAGGCTTTGCTAGAAAGTGAATATCCTAAAAATATTCTTTCATCACTCTTGGATGAAAATTTGTCTATATTATCCTTTGTAATTAGAATGAATACTTTTCAACCAAAAACTCTAAAGTAACTAACATTAGGCTTTCTATTATTCCATAACACATAAGGGGTATTCTTAAGAACATGTCTAAACAAGACTCCGTTCATAATATAACAAGTTGTATTAACAGCTTCAGCCCAATAATAAATAGGTAGGTCGTATTCATTAAATATTGTTCATGCAATTTTTAGAAGGGTTCTATTCCTCCCTTCTACTACAAAATTCTGCTAAGCTATCCCAGTGGAATAAATGTTGTGAATGTAGCCATTGTGTGAGCAATAAGATTCAAACTCATGATATTCAAAATCATGACCATGATCACTTCTTAGGGTCTTAATCATAAGTCTACTACGGTTTTCTACAGACTTGGAGTATTTAAAAAAATAAGAACAAGATTCACTTTTGTGAGCTATGAAGTAAACCCAAGTATATCTAGAAAAGTCATCTACTATGATATATACGCAGTTCTTCCCATTTAAACTAGAAACTATATAAGGTCCAAAAAAACACCATGTGAACCAACTCGAGTTGTTGAGAAGTTAAAACTTATTTCCTTTATTTAAAAGAAACATTATGTTGCTTTCCCTTTTGACAGGGATCACAAACATTGTCTGATGTGAATTCAAGTTTTGGTAGGCATCTAACTAAGTTCTTCCTAGTCTGTTTTCCAAGTGAATGTATATTTTAGTGTCCTAATATTCTATGCCTTAACCAAGAAACTTTATGAAAATCATTTAAACATTTAACCTTTTTTTGCTAAAAATTTTAAATCAACTGTATATACATTTTAATTTCTCAATGCATCAAATACTAAAACATTTTTAGAATTAAATACATTGAAAGAATCATTCTCAATTTTAACATTAAAACTATAATCACACAGCTATGAAATAATAAAAATATTATATTTAAGTCCATCAAAAAATAAAACATTAGATATTAAAACTAAATCTGTGTTACGAATATGATCTAGGCCGATGATCTTTCTTTAAGTGTTATCACCAAAGGTGACATGGCCTGCATAAACGTTGATTAAACTCATAAATCATGAGTATTACCTAGTCATATGCCTTGAACATACACTATCCAAGTACCATATCTTATTTTGAGAACTCTTCAAGAATTTTTCCTACAAAACATATTTAGATAGAAAATGATTTTGGTACCCAGATCTTATTGGGTACAGATAGGTTAGAAAGAAAAGCTTAATGTACCCAGATTTGTCTTATGGGTTTCATATAATTTACAAAATCAATAGATTTTGAAAGATATACTTTATTTGATAAATAACTATGTTAGTAACTAGTTGAGGCATGTGAATTTCTAGAACTTAAACTAGCACCATTATGTTCAGATTTAGGAATAAATATAGTTTTAGTAATCTGTCTCTATCGAGTTTATCTTTTCAATTTGTAAATTTTTCTAAGTCCTTCCTTAATTGCTCATTACAAAATTTCAGTTTAGTATTTTCCTTATGTAATTGAGCATTATTTTCCTTTTCTATAACAAGTGACGATTTAATAGAGTTGGTCAAATCATGCTATTTCTTGAAGGTCATATACTTGTCCTTAAGCTCATTAAATGTTTCATCTAGCATATTACAATATTCAAAACACTATTCACTAGACATATTTTCATATTCACAATCAGATTCAACTTCATAATAATATTATTTTAATGTAGGAGTATCAAATGTTACCTCAGATGTGTCGTCATGAATCACATATTGGCACGATTCTTTTTAGAGTTAGAAACTTCAGATTCACTTATACTGTCTTCCAAAGCACTCCAAGTTGCTTTCATAGCATTCTTGTACTTGTTGTTCTTGTAGTCATATTTCTTTTTGAACTTTAATTTAAGACAATCATCTTTTACATGTCCTTTCCTATTGTACTCATAGCAAAAAATTTCATCACTCATATGAGACTTTTTCCAATCCTTCTTCCAATGACCTTTATTGTCATATTTTCCATTGTAATTTGATTTTCTGAGGAATTTATTCTTCTTATAGAACATCTTGAATCTCCTGGATATCTAATCCATTTCAGAATCACTGTCAGAATCTAAACTTTCACATTTTGAGATTTTAGTAGGTATGTGAACTTTTTCGTTGTCCTTTCTCTTTGAGCCAGTAGACTTAAAATCCACTAACTTCATTTTTGGTTCATCATCTTCTTCCTTGTTTTCCGTTAGTTATTATTCATACATCATAAGTTTACCAATTAATTCCTTGATAGGTAAATCACCAATATCATATGATTCTATAATTGAAACTGATGTGCCTCTCCATCTATCTGGCAGACATCTTAATATTTTCATGATATGTTCTTTTGCAGGGACAACTTTTCCATGTGAGCTCATAGTGTTTAAAATCTCATTGAACCTGAGACACATATCAGAAATAGGTTCCCAAACTTCATTTTAAAATTATAATATTTAATAGTACATGTGTTCAGTCTCATTTCTTTAACATTGGTTTTTCCTTTAAGAGAAACTCCCTGAGTATCCCAAATTTCATGAGTAGCTGTACAAGCAGATATGAAATTGAATTATTTATCTCCTAAAGAACTATACAAATCATTCATATCATTACAATTATTTTTGTAAGAAGTTTTATTATGCTCATCCCATGTAGTTATTTCAGTTTCTTGAATTTTATATTGAGTCTCTATAGCAGTCCAGATGTCAAATTCCATACTTTCTAAATGAATTTTCATATTATTCTTTAATTAGGCATAATTTATACTATTATAGAAAGGTGGAATGTTGGTAGCAGAACCCTCTAATCTATTTTCCATAGTTAGATTTTTGTATATATATTTAAAGAGATAAAAATTAGAACAAACCAAAATTTATGATCATTAAGATACAACTAAAATCATAGTTAAAAACAGATTATTTTGAAAACTTTGATAAATAAAACAATCCTATGATACCAAATGATGGTCAGAGGGGATACTCAAGGGGGGGGGGGGTGAATTGAGTTCCAAATAAAATTTCTGTTAAAATATTTCTCTTAAAATCCCTCAATTAAAAACTAATTTTTACTATAGTGAATTTGTAAAACTGTAAGTGTTCGATTAGGTTCTCAAAATATTGATTAGGTCTTAGTTAATTTAATCAGAAGATTTAATTATCTTTCGAATCTATACAACTAATTTACAATAGTTACGAACACTTTCTAGATTAACTATCAATGTAACATTAAAAAAATTGAATATAAAAGTAATTAGCAGCGGAACATAAAGAATGTATTATTATTTAGATTTAAACTAAGATACACACCAGATATAATAAAGAGGTTTAGTCTCAAGCATAGACATAGTCCTCTCAAACAATTTATATAAATTTGATCCACACCCAGGAGAAGGGTAAACAACAGTGCAAAGACTTTCCTGGTACTAAGACCTCTACCACAGTTCTACGTGGGAAAAAAATACAACAGCACACTGGCCGTCCAGGTCTTACTTAACCTCTACCACTATCCACAGTGGGATATAAAAGAGTTATAGATGGTTTGTGTGCAGATTTTAGAAATCCTACAGCTTAGCTCAGGAGACGGTGTGTGTATAAAATATACAGAGTTTACACATTGCTCAAAATGTAAATGAATGAAACAGAATAGAGCTAAATAGATAGAGATGAGTTTAGAGTGCTCTATGTGTTGTGAGAGAATATCTGGACTCCTTGGTTTGATGTAAATGAAGCTGTAAGTATTTCTCTGGTTTTCGTCAAGAAAAATAGTGTGTTGAGGTTCTCTTCACGTTCTGTGTAGGTGTTCATATCGAGTATGAGTAATCATTATAGCACTAGAACTTCTTCTTTTAACTTCTATTCATGGTGAGAATGAGAGTTCCTCAAGTTACTCGTGTGTTCTTCTTATTATGTCATATATGAATGGAAGAATACTCTCTACAAGTCACATATATACTGCAGCTCGATCTTCTTTATATTCCACGAGCTCCGACAATGGGAAATATGGCCTTTTCATAGGTATGAGGTAAATTTCCCTGACATGCCAACAACTATCAATAAATAACATTTATTGAATTAAAAACATCAAATATGGACGTTTCAATTAAATAAGTGTTAATTGAAATTCAAACAGTTTTCATGACTATTGGTGAGTCATGAGATCGGTAGGTCATGTGATCAGCATCGGCTTAGGTATCCCATGTGATCAGCATTAGCTTCGGTAGCTCATGTGATCAGCATTAGTATCGGTATGTTCTTTGATCAGCATCGGTATCAGAAGGTCATGTGATCAGTGTGGCCGACTGTTCTCATTGGTGCAATGGTTCTCATAGGTGCAAATGTTATTGCTGGTGCAACCATTCTCATCGGTGTGACGGTTCTCATCAGTGCGACCGTTATCATCGGTGTGATGGTTCTCATCGGTGTGACCGTTCTCATCGGTAAGACGGTTCTAATCGGTGCGGCCATTCCCATCGGTGCGACGATTATCATCGGGGTGACCGTTATCATCGGTTCGACCGTTCAATATCGGTATGACCGTTCAGCATCGGTGCGACAGTTCATCATCGGTGACTCAAGAAAATAACTAACGGTGAGCCCTAAACATGAAATTCACACTAAGTGTATGTTCAATCCAGAATGCTTCCTGGTCAACAGTAAAACATAAATTAACAAATATAAAAAATATGTAGACAAGATTTAAACATATTTAAATTCATTTAGAACAAATTAAACAAAATACTATATTTTCCTAAATAAAACAATGATTTGTGATTATTAAAATAACCATCTCATAGAGAGTTCAACAATAAAATTCAACGCAAATTCAAAAACTGAGATATCCCTTTTCAAAAACAAGTATTAAACCACACTAAAATAAATCACCATATTTCAAATATCAAATCCATGATATGAAACAACTATATTTAAAAAAACATTTCAAATGGGGAAATAGTCACTCAACCATACAATTTCACCCAAAATATCAATTTTCATTTTATGAAAATACTTTACCAAAAATATACAAGGGAATACACACGGTTCATCATAAAAAATATTTTAAAAAAATTATAAAAACACAATATTATAAGAAAACTAAATAGATCTACCATAGAGGTGAGTTGAATGATTTTAAATATAGTGAAGACATAAATTTATTGGGAAGGAAGAACATAGAATCACCTACCTTAACCCTCTATGGATGTAATGAAATTCTCAAAGATGTAAGATTAGGTCCTTGAGGACAATTAGCATGCCCTTGGTCATATGAAAATGATCCAAATACAAACCCAGTCCATTAGGGTTTGGCCAACAAAGAATCCCCCAAAGAAAACCCCATGAAACCTGGAGGGAAAGAGAAATAGGGGAAATTTTTTCCAAAAATATATGAAAACTAACCTTTGAACCTTCATGAGAAATAAATGGAGGAATAAGAGAAAGGGATAGGGTCTTAAGAAGGAACCTGGATGCACCTAGGTTGGATGAGGGAGGAGGGGCCCATGTTTGGTCTAAAATTGATAAGGATGGTTTTTGTGGATTAGGTTTTTGATGACCTAGAATGACTACATGGTTTGGAAGCACAGTTTCCCAAACCATGCACTTACTGTGCAGATGCCTCTTCCCACATAGGGACTAGCTGCACATCTTTGATGAGATTGACTTCGCAGTCCTGCAATGGTCATGTAGAAACTTTTGTCCCACCTAGGACCTGCCGCAGGTTTACCTGCTACTATCGCATGGTCCTTATAACTATGTGGTGCTCATGAACCTCTAGGAAAATCCACCTAAAAACTTTTAAAATCAAAAAATTTGACTGGGAACCAAACATTAACCTTGACCAAAAGACCCAAGGACAATAAAATGATAAAACATAAGTGTATCTGAGGTTTTTGTATGAAAATTATCCACACCATTGACAATTTATGCCCCTATAAATTCACTAAGCTGATGCCGATCAAAACAAAATATTGTGCGCGATCAATGATATGGAATGCCACAGACCTCTGGGTGACCATTATTTATACAATACACACCCCACAGATCAAGAGGAGACCATATCCCATGAATTAGGGGAGAACATGAGAGGGTTCTCCCTGTCACAAGAACACCAATATATAGAAACTCCAAATCCAAACACACAACCCCGGGGAGGGGCCAACATAGGAACTCCCCACACAAGCATACCCAACATGGGATACTCAAAACTATCAATGAAACAAAGAATCACCTCCACAACATAATCAAATAACCCCAAAAAAATGAACCTATAACCTGAGGTCAAGAGATAAGATTATCATATCCCACACCAACCAAACAAAACCCTTACCACAACAGGAAACTAGGGAATTCCAAACCTAAACTCAACCACCTTCCTAAACACTAGAAGAATAACTCCATTGCTACTACAACATAAAATAAATCCTAATACGAGACAACCTAACAAACTGGGATGCTAGGATAGGGAAATTCATTACAGATATCAATAATCCCCCACACAACGTTGAACATAAATAGTGTCGTAATTAATAATTATTCACACCGGATAAATTTCCAAACACTAGGAAAAACTCAAACCAATAAACAATCCAAATCTACCATCCAAAATATCCCAAAAACACCCATGAATTTTCATTTCCTGCAAAGCACCACTGAAACTGAAACCAACCCACACAAGATCCAAACTCACCTCAATAAGGAGAGAAACTCCAAAATCCACCCTCAAACAAACAGAACTTCGTAGATCTCAAAAGAATAGATCCATCACACACTTACAATGAAATGATGAACCTACCCCCACTGAGAAATGAGAATATGGAACTATCCAACATTTCCATCTCAACACATAAAACATGAACAATGCCAAGGTTCCACACACCATGGGAAACGCAGGACTGTGAATGAGCTTCACACCAAGACCTATGGTTGGGGCTCTCAAGGATGAAGCTTCTCCTTCCTCATAGTCAAGAAGTAGTATCCCAAATTATAACTCCTTCTTTGAGTCATGAATCATACAGAACATCCCCCAGTGACCCAAATGACCAAAATGATTACTATGCTTCATAAGGATGCAACAAGACGGCATGGATGCTAGAACTATCCATACGAATGGCACACCAGAAAGTGTTCAGATGATCTAGATGCCCGAAATAATGAATATATCTTCTTAGAAATAGGTTACTCTAGCATGAACTCCTCAAACGCTGAGGGTCCATCAAGAAAACTAGCCAACACCAACCAATCCCCAAGAACTGACTCCACTAGATTTCCCTCATCCACCAACCTCCCAAAACAGGTTCCAATGGACAATAACACCATTCCCATAATCTCTCGGTGAGAACCCCTAAATGAAAAGAGGAACCATTTATTTAAAGTGGTCCACATAAACTTTAATTTACCACTATTCTTGCCAAATATCCCACAACATTTCACCCTTCCTCTAATTCCCCACCACGAGCATTAACCCTTGGGTGAATGTCGCCTTGGACAATTTCCATATCTCCGACAAATACAACAATGGTGTTACATCTATCATCCACTTTTACAAAGCTGGACCCTAAAAAAACGCATGATGGAGTGATCTTTGTCAACCTCTAGAGTTCCCAGCAACCTGATGACATGTTGTGCTTTCTTAAAAACAATTCGCTACCTCTAATGGACCTCTATCACATCGAATAATATGAAACTCACAAAAATAATAAGAAACCGGGAATGACTCATTAGAAACCATGGGGACCATTTTAGGTGTCATTTCTTATGAAACAATAAGAACACAAAACTGAAATAGGCATTGATCTAAAACATAAATAAAAAATAACACACTGAGATGAGATAACCAGCAAAGAATCTGAAAAAATATTAACACAACCAAAATCCACCTTATCAAAATCACCATTTTTATTCAAATTTCAAAACTACCTTATCCTAAGGCCATTTTAAATATACAAAAGAAACCTTTTCAAAATCCATCATCCATCTCTCAAGGGAATTTTTTTTCCAAAACCTTTATATTTCAAAAACTCACCCATGGTATCCTATGAACCTTCACATGTGTTTCCATAAATTTCCATCCACATAATCCATGAAAAAGTTGCCCCCATGCACTTTTTGTATATACCTACACACATGCGATCTTCCATAATGAATACTAAGGGTCACACACTTCAGTTATTCATTAAAACCCATGAATTTTCCACATTCCCATCGTAGAACACTTCCAATTTTAAAACTCATTTTCTTAGTATAAATTCATTTTGGGGGAAAAGTATCCATTTCATGGTCCAATTTCATTTCCAAAAGCACACTTACACACACAAAAACCAAAAGGGACCAAACATATAAAGAACTACCGAAATGAGAAACTAGTTATTACATTTAACCCGACGACATGGTGGTAAGATATTCACCAAGTAAACATCAAAAACTAGTAGGGAATTTAAACAATGTACATTTACTCTAAAGGGTCACTACTCCTTGTGAGGACTCAACGTGACACTAGATTTCCACAGTATCGTTTCATAATACAAAACAAGTGTAGAAGACTCAAAACCTAGACTACTCTTGGAAACATGGTGTTTAGAATGAGAAAGGGATCATGATTCCCTTACCACACCTACCTCTTTATTCCCAAAAGTCAAAATATCCAACTACTGAATTCCTCAAATAACAATGGACTCCTCTAATACCATTTTGTCACAAAATAGCCCAAGATGTAATCTAAACTGACCCCTAACCCAGTACGCAGCAAGGCCCGAATGGCATTCCCATTACCAATGAGCTGGAAACTATTTTTGGGAATCAAAACATACCAGACGTAAGGATTTCATCCCAAAAAGAAACAACCTGGACCAGATAAATAAATATAAAAATTGGAACTTGTAAATTAAATTACATAGCAGATTTAGTTACAAGAGCTGAACAAAAGAGAACTAAAAACCGAATCAAAACTGAACCACACTGACCAGATCTCCATGTGAACTCTTCATCACCTCCAACCACAAGACCAAATAGCTCCAAGAGCTGGCCCAAGACAATAAACTATGTCTTGAAGAGAACATTTACAATAGTTCATGTCTACCGACACTGAGTGGTTCAAGTAGGGTGTGATCCAAACAAGCTCAGTAGTCCACTACCAAAGAATCCTTGTGTTTTAATTTCCCAAATAAATCCAATAAAACTAGTTTAAATTAAGGTTATAAAAATATATTTTCCTACACTTTTAATTTTAAAACAAAAAATCACAATCCATACCCCTCATGATTTAAAACAGGTCATATGGGGAGAGGGGAGAAGGAAACAAAATATAAATTGATTATGTTTCATAAAAGTGAAAAAGGATGTAGTGATTTCTCATTTAAATAATCTACATTAAAATCATTTAAAAAAACAGACATTTATAATTTTATAGATAAATACCAAAACTAATTATAATGAATGGGATTCTACAGAATGAGGGAAATGGAACTTATAGTACTTGAATCGGAGGAAGACATGAAAACCTATGAACTCAGAGGAAAATAAGAACATACTCTCATATGAGACTCCATCCTTGGTATCATGACACACATGATGAAATCAAAACGAACAAATGATTAGAAACCCTAACTCAAGAATGACCGGGGGCCAATACCATTGAAATAATCACAAATATATCTTCCTATGTTGAATTGCTAGAAAATACATCGACAACATGTTCAGAAAACATTCTCAGAATTCTTCTTTTCTATGATAGGTTCGCATGCTATGATCACAAAAAAGTTTTAAACACAATAAAATCAACAGGCCATATACATGATACACATATATATCACATAAAATAGAACCACCTTGACCACCTCAAGGAAAGTACCCAGCCTTAACACAATTATCACACATGGGAGGTCCCATGCTGAGGAAAATCCCATATCATGGCCAACTATCAAGGCTAGTGACCTAAACTGAGAATGATATTTGAAATATCCATTCCAAAATTACAAACGGGCCTTTAGATTTTCAAAATTCAAGCGTATACCATGAAAATATATAAATTATTTCCAAAAAAACACCAAACATAATTTTTTATGATAATTTCCTAATGGGACTTTAAACAAACCTTGACCAACACACATCTAAAATTCAAAAAGGGTCTTATATTTTCAAACCACTCAGCCATGTATGCTTCAAGTCCAATTTGGAAATACCCTAATGAACACATTTAGGACCTCTGTCAAAACAGAAGAAACACCACTTCCGACAATTTTGAAAGTATACAAACATTTTAATAAAAATTGGAGAAACGAGAGAATATGTGTTTTAGAGGGAGACGAGATCAATCATTACATCTTCATTTAATTGCACTTCCATGTGTGCACCTAGTGAACCCATGGATGTGCCAAAATCAAATGGAAAACTCTAATTTCAATGAAAACACTCAAATCCCATTTTCATAAAACCACTATTTTATTTTACCCCATATATATCAATATAACTAATTCGAAAAATGGAAAAAAGTTCACAAACTATGAGAGCCATTTTCATTATAGGATTTAAACCACACTTCAATAAATCATCATGTTTCAGAAATAAAAAACATGATATGAACCAAATAAATTTACCAAAACATTTCAAATAGAGAAATCCTCACTCAACCACCCAATATCACCCAAAAAATCTGAATTGGCATTTTATCAAACACCTTTAGCACAAATATACATGGTCATAAACCTTCAATATCCCTAAGGCACTCATTTTTTATTGATTTTTGATAATCCACCTTTCAAGGGGTGAGGTGGAACCCTTACAGGGTCCATAGACATAATTATTAAATGGCGTGTATGAATTAGAGGAATTCATTTCTTGTAGGCTTAAAACATTACATACATCCCAGTATAACTACTTGGAACTGTTCCTCCCTAGCATCTTTATCTTGAAATCAGCTCTACACCTTCGCCTGGCTATTCAGCAATGAATTCCCATGCATGAATAGGCTTTTCCTGATGGAATGTATCATACCCTCTCATTCTTGCAATCCATTTAGCTTCTCCTATGTTGAATGTTACTTTCTCATCCTCCTTCTGAAGCTTGTTCTTTGTAGGTTTTCGGGTTTGCATCTGCACATAAGTTGGCCTGAAGTCCTTGAGTTAGCCTGAAGGCCTTACTGACCCGAAGGCCTGGGTGGTCCGAAGTCCTTAAAGGACTAAGGGACCAAATCGGTGGCCGGATTTCCCAAATGAAGGAATATTCCTAGATGCTATATTTCCAAATAGTACATGATACAGTACCTTCTATAGTGCTACTACAGTAACCAAACCTCAGAAGAACCCTTGGAATTAGGGTTTAGTCAACAAGGTAAACCCCAAAGAAAAACCTCGGAAACCAAAAGGGAATGGGAATGAGAAATATGGGATAAAATGTACACAAATAAAAGAAATATATCATTGGATCCTTCAAGGGACATCAAGAGAGGAAGAAGAGAAAGAAGAGGGGTTTGGGAAGGACCCTTGGTGCACCTAGGTCATACAAGGTAGGGGAGCTAGAGTTTTGGATAAAAAGGAGAGGGGGATTTTAGGGATTATGTTTTTAATAACCTATAATGACCGCATGGTTAGGCCGCACGGTTTTCCAAACCCTGTGGTAACCATGAAGAGGCCACTTCCCGTGCTAGGACAAGCCACACAGAAAGCTTATTATTGACTGCACCATCATGCGATGTTCGTGTGATAGTTTCTATGCCACTCTGGACCAACCATATATTTACCATCTTCTACCACACAATTTCTCTTTACTGTGTGGTGCCCATGCACCTCCTTTATTGACCACCTGAAATCTTCAAAAAACAAAAAAATTAGATAATGAATCAAACCGAAACCTATACTATAAACACTATACTAATAAAATGATAAAACAAAAGAGTTGCTATGTTTGGGTTGTGACACAACCCAATGATGAAATTATAACATCATGAAAATTCATTTTCTGAAGTTCTTCCATTGATATTAAAAAACCCTCATCACTAGGAATGGATTTTGGAATAAAAAAAAATGTCATCAGAAATTTTTTCTTTCAAAATCAATGGTCTATTAACCGATCATATATTTATGGTTTTGTGATGTGTTATTTTCTTATGTCTAGGTCATCTATCACTCCCTATCATATCATGATGGTTAGATTATTCATCAATCTCCAAAATTTAATTTTTACTAATTTTATCCTACTCGAATGCTTAGATTTGTAGAAACCTATGAATTTCCCCTTCACTATTAATAAAAGGTTTTTTATTAACCCCGTTTCTGATGTGGTTTTCCCACAAGGGAATTTTCCAGAATCAATGAATCACATTTGAATTGAAATTTCTAATTGCAAGAATGAAATTTATTGAAGGAGGGGAGAATGTAACACTCCAAGGATTTGAAAATAAATTTACAATAGAATTTAACGAACACCACACTATGTCCCTTCGAAACAAAACTTTGTAATTTTAGTCATAGTTATAAACATACCATTAAACACAGTAATATGAATTCTAATTACTACTATTAAATTGAATATGTATTGGTTTCACATATATGAAGCATATTTATAATCTAATATATAATATTTGGTAAAGTAGACATCGTTTTTGAATTTGTAATCTCAAAATTAATCTAGGGATATTTTTTATAATTTATATGATTAGTTTATTTTTTTATGCATAGTGAAAAAATATTGCAATGTAGTTACAAATTCTGTTTTTAGTTTAAAAAATTATAAAAATTTATTCTTAATGTCACAATATTTCAATTATAGAAATATTAATCCAATTTAGATCATTGTAATCATTTTATATTGAAAGTATTATTAAAAAACTAATTGATCTTGGGATAGTTATATTACACGCCTTCTTTCCACACTTGCAGGATTAGAATTAAACATAATTTTGTCACTTTTTTGAATTGAATTTCAAAAAAATTACATACACAGTTGTTATTATAAAGATATATTGAGTCTAATAGGATTAACTTATTTTTTTGTGAATAGTAACTTGACCCTTTGGAATAGTATTGTACACTTAGGAATAGTTATATGACCATTATGAATAATATATCTACTAAATGAATAGTAACCTCACTCATTATGGTATATATAAAATTTAGGCACCGTATAAAATAATGTATCAAGTAATTATATCTTAGTATATGTAAAATAATATTTTAAAAATCATTTCTTATGTGTCCATATTTTTATACGAAATATATATTTAATTACAATTTAATAATAAATAAATTCATTAAAAAGAAAAATAATTTACATAAAATTTATTCCTAAATTAGTACCTTATTTTACATAAGATAGTAGTATAATTCAACAAGACCTTAGTTAATTTTTTAGAGTGTTATAAAATTTATTTTAGTTTTTTAAAACTATATTTCTCAAGTAAATGATAGTTTTAATTAAAAATTAAATATCTCATGTTATAGAAACATATTTTCATAAAACTGAGATCATTTTTTAATTCTACATTTCAAAAAATGGTGTGTGCGAATTTTTGGGTTTTTTCATAAATACTTTATTTTTTAATGAATAGTAAAATTTGAAAATTTAAAATAAATGCTAAATAAATGAATTATAGAGTCATGAATGATTTTTAGATATTTTAAGCACCATTGGTTCCAAATCACATGAATTTATTATTTTATTTAGTCATAACAATCAATAAGATTTCTTTTCTTGTGAAAAATAATAAAATAATGAATAAAATTATCAGAAATTTACCCTCTCATCCACTATAAAAGCCACCCCACCCCCTATTCTCATATCTCCTCTATGCCTGGAATCCTATCAATGTTCTAACCAAATAATATTCCCCAGTCTCTACCCACTTCTAGGAGCTCATGGTCTTGTAAAATGACCAAAAATAATCCAATTCCAGAGGTTATCAAGGAGGAGTATTCAAGAGGTAAAATC
Source organism: Viscum album (assembly GCA_963277665.1). Classification (NCBI taxonomy): domain Eukaryota; kingdom Viridiplantae; phylum Streptophyta; class Magnoliopsida; order Santalales; family Viscaceae; genus Viscum; species Viscum album. The sequence goes on along the minus strand of CAUJRU010000019.1, from coordinate 1,624,190 downwards.
CTCATCCTTTTCCTTTTATATTCTATTCGTGTTCATTATTTTATTAATATTTCATCACCTCTAATATCCAAATCAGAATGGTAACTATAGTTTCATCTATATACATCAATTATATCATGTTAATTAGAGAACCATCGTCAATCTCCTTACTCTCTCTCTCTATTTTTTTTTATTAAGGAAGTCATCATCTTGGAGGGGTCGATTTACAACCTTCAGGGATGAAGAACATTAGTTATTTAATTTCACCTTCATGGCTGTCCATGAAACAATTTTTATGGTTACACCAGTTTATAAAATATTTTTTATATCTTATCTAATGTTTTGTAACCATTATATATAAATGATATTAAATAATAAAACAAAACTAGTTCATTGTGATGGAAACCCCTAAAATTATGCTAAATGATTATCACTAAATGTCTTATCTAATGGTTCATCCTCATAATTTATAAACATATTATGTATATAACCATTTAATGTTTTGTATTATCATTAATAAAATTTAATTATAATTCAATATAATTATACACATTTTAAATGAACTTTATTACTTATAATCTAGCGAACTGATCATGAAAATCAAGTAAACAAACACTCTGAAACAACAAAATTCAATCATATAACATTCCAAAAATTATTTAAATAATCATAATAAAAGTATAATAAAATATATACATGTCTTAAATTTTATTAATTAAAATTATATATAATTATAATTTAATATTCCAGGACCATAAGGTCAAGTGCAGAACTCATTAGGACATAAGTTAAGGGAAATCTTAACTAGATTCTCATGTATTGAGTTAAAAATCTATGTAATTGGAGATGAATTTTTATAATATAATGTGTGAATGACCTACTATTGTTTTATAATATATTTCCTTTTAAATTTTTTCAATTTTTATTTTTCTCACATAATTATTTCATTTAATTTTCATCACTCTAATGATATTATCTTTATAACGGAATTCTATATCACTTTTAATTTTCATGAGATATAAGCCTTTTTTACCAAATTTTTTTATGTGTAGGTATTTGTAAATACCAAATTATATTTGATATCATGAAAAAAATTATCCGAAAGATATTTAAGGAATAATTTAATTAAATTTTCCTTATTATAAAGTAATTTTATTTCAATTTTTATTTACATAAAATGTTCTCTATAGAGGATTAATTTTATGGTTTTATGTAAGGTACCCATTAACTAAAACATCGTTTTACTTGTTTTAAATATTTATTCTTCTAAATAATTATTTTTAATTTCCATATTTTCATAATATTTTTAGGGATTTATTTATATGGACATGAATGTTTTAAAATTTTAATTCTTTTCAAAATTTTAAATGTGGTATAGGAAACATTGATTCAAAAATATATTTTTAAATTTATTCTTCTAATAGTGCATGGATTGGGGAATAAATTATTTCAAATAAAAGGGGCTATTTATATCAAGATATTTTAAAAAAATTAATAATGTATTTTAAACTATGTCAACATACTTTGTAAGATATTGTATTTAATTTATGTTGATCTCTTATGATATCGTTGACCATAATTTTTTGAATGGTTTATGAACAGTTTAATTTTGATTGTGCTATTTAGAATCCATTATTAGTTTATGGTTAATGTATAAATATTTCATATACTAGTTTTTAATATGAAATGTTATTTATTTTATGTTTCTCCATTTTTATATGAATAATTAATTGGACATATAAAGTGATGGGTGGGGCCCTCTGTAATCCCACAGTGCATCTATAAGTCTCATGAGTCAAACTAATATGGTTTTGGCTATGCCCTAACCATATAATATATTAATTTCATAAATCCATGAGAATAATAGATTCTTGGCATGAATCCATGATAATAATATATTCGTGGCATGAATCATTAACAATAATAGATTCTTGGCATGAAGTCTCGAAGGTTTTTTTAGATATCCATCATTAATAATATCTATCATTTTGATAATAATAATTGATAAACCATGTGATTATTAGACTAATATAATACACATGTTTATGTTTCATTCTCTTATGATCATTTATATGGATTTATTTAATCATATTTCTTTCCTAACATATTATGCAGATGATTATGTTTTAATTTCAAGTCTAATTTTATTTATTCACCATGCCATATTATCTATGATTTGGATTTATTATTTACACTTACTGAGCAAATGATCTTACCCCTTTAATATATTTACATTCCACCGGTTATGAACAATAAAACATGGATTTAGTTTTCAAGGATATAGTTTATTTCACTTTACTTAATATAATCTTTATTTTCAATTTCATATGTACTATCGGTATCATTAATTTTATATGATCTTCCAAGACTGTTGAACAGATTGGTGAATTTGGATTTGATTCCGTGTAATCATGCCATTGTAATAAAATAATACACCATCTCTAGGATTTTGGTGTTGGGGCATTAAAATAGATGTTCTAAATATTATACGAATCTGAGACTTAAGGTCGTGTATTGTAATAAAAGAAATTCATTTGGTACTATTCAATCCTTGTGGAGAGATGTGATGCAGGACTCAATGGTGGAGTTAGGGTGCATGTGTAGATTTATTGTTTGTAATCCCCTCTACATATAATAATAATAATATATTTACATTTTGTATATGTAATATATAATAAATATAATTTTATTTATCATTATAATAGAAAATTTATTTTTATTAAAATAAATTATATATTAAAATTTTTTATCATTATAATAAATATATTTACAAAAGTAAATTTATTTATAATTATAAAAAAATAGATATGTATTTATATAATTATAAATATAATGATATTAATAATTTATTGAGATTTATCATAGAAAAAATAATATAAGGGTTATTTACAAGATAAACAAAAAATATTTATATGAAATGAAATTATATATGATACATATTTTTTATAATTCTAACAATTATATCTGTAGAAATAAAAAAGATTATAATTTCAAAAAAAATATGTATATTTATAAAATTACAAATATAATTCTATCTATTATATATTTTCATTCATAATGTTAAATATATTATAATTATAACAGTGTTTAATATATTTATAACCCATTTAAATTTATATGATGTAGTTCCATTAGGATAGAGATCACTGAGAGGGTGCTGAATTAGTTATCACATTTTCTTTTACAAGAATGATTCTTAACTCCTTAATGTGAAAAAATTCTAAACAACTGAACACATTTTATAGTTACAATCTACTAAAAATTAAATCTCAACATCACATTTATTATGAATTACATATAAATATGTGGTGAAACATGATATTTACAAGGTTTGGTTTGAAGGCCTCCTCCATGCCCTGTTAATTAGTCCCCAAACACGGATTTTTTTACAAACGTCTTTTTGGGATCCGAAGGTACAAGTGGAAAATAGTTCTATAACCTAGTTGAAAAATTTTCTTCCATAGTTGGTTATACAACCAAAATATACTTTTCATACCCTCATTACCTTAGTTGGTTATACACCCCCAAAAAATCCTCTTTAGTAACTTCTTATACCCCCCATCTACAAGGTTATTTATTTTTCTTTTCTAATAAACTTCATAAATTTGTCACTTCCTCTATAAGAAATATGATTTGACCATACCTATATACAATCATCATGAACATCAAAAATTTTATTCCTAATATCATGGACTCAACAATTCATCCAGATCATTGTAAAATATGAATATTATTAATAACGTCGTCTAGGAATTTTTGTCCTGAAAACAGACATAGTAAATTTTATTCTTATTCGGACATCATCTGGTAACCACAGTCATATGGTCTCAATCTAATTCTTATCCATTTGGTTCTGCTTCTATTCATCCTACTTCAATGAATTATAAACTCAAACATTCACTCAGAATATCTCTCACCAATGAACACATTCTGATGAATCTTTGATTGATGTTCATCACTCAGATGGATCTTTCTCTGATGGATCTCCATTTGATTGACTCACTCGGATGGATCTCCCCTGATGTATCTCCGTCTGATGGATGTATATTTCATGGTAATCGCTCCAAATAACTCTACATAAACCTAAAACAAATATGGTTTTGGATCACATTCCATCAAAAAAATAGAGAATCATTTTTTCATGAACATGAATTGTCACTCCATTCTAATGAATTTTGATTTCTATTTATTGGATTCCTAGAATAGTAAATGTGGGAAATCCGATTTTTCATCCAAATATATAATTAATAAATACAACATTCTAGGATAGTTGAAAAATTAATATAACAATTTAATCTCATCTAAATATTTATGGAGACTTCTCAAATATTCATCAATCTTATCAAAGCTTCATTAATTATTTAATTTTAAAGTACATATATTAATAATTGAAAAAATTAAAAAATATATTTAAATAAATTTAAATCTAACTATATTTATAGTATATATACATTAACAATATAAAATATATAATAAAAATAGTTTCACTCAATATATTAATAAAAAATGTATTCAGAATTAATTAACTTTTATATATGATGTATTATTTTCTACATAAGTCAAACAAATTTATAAAAATAATTATATTTATAATTAGAATGAAAAGAATTATATTTATATAATTATAAATATCAGAATATTTATACTACATTTACATGTTTTATATAAAAAATAAAATTTATAAAACTATATTTTCTCTATTTATAACTGTTAAAAATATATATGATACATTTTTATAAATCAAAAATATATATTTATATATATAAGGTGATTGGGGTACAATTCAAAAAGACACACATGCACACCAAAAATCCCAGTATGGAGAGGTACTACATAGACCCCCTCCCCACAAGGGGAAATCCCACCCATAAATCCTTATTTATTTAGTACCTGGTTTGTAGGCCCAATGGGAAAATATCCCATTACATTGCTCAAAAGCACAGTGTAGCGTCATGCCTGCATCATCCAGCATGTGTCACTAGGCTTGCATCATCGTCTGTGTCATCACTTGCATAGTACTGAATAGTACATTTCTGATATAAAATATATAAGAAATATTAAAATATTTATTCTTTTAATAAAAACTATATATTTATACTAGTCACAAGTATATATTATATATGTTTTTAAATATATTAAATGTATTTTAAAAAATGCATTTATAATTATGAAAAATAGAATTATAATTATGTACAATAGTTCTCGGGGGAGACAACTCAATGAAAATCAGTCATATAAGAACCCAAGGAGTCTCAAAACCTAGTTCTCCATAAATATATAAATAAGTGTACATAAATAGGTGGGGTGACCTTCTAAATCCCAACTCACTATGAAGTGTGGCACGAACCAGCTGGTTAGATCTTCTTTATATTAAGGTTTTATTTTTTAAAATATCAATATATATACTTACTCTAATACTCCCAAGCACATGTCACGTGACTAACCGAAAATTCATATTCTATCTCTTCCATTAAATTATTTTTTTCACCAAAAATCATTGATCTAATTTTTTTTTCAAATGGTATAGTAATTTCAATTGTTCAATATCGATGTCATTGTTACATTAATATGATTAATTCCAGACCTATATATGGGCATTTTTGAATTTCAATTTTTTATATACTGTTACAGATTTTCACTACAAATTTATAGTATATATTTTTAGAACACATTCTTTTAATTTTTCTATAAAAATAAAATTTATTAAAAAAATTACATATAGGTGAATTTTTTAGAAAATTAATGAGTATACATCTATGTGTGTGCATATATATATATATATATATTTATTCACGTATATACCTAAATAATTTTATTATTATTATTATTATAAAAATATATATTTCTATAATTATTTACAAATATACCTATCTAAAAATATATGAATATATATATGTATGTATATGCATTCAGAAATAAAAATATAAAATTATTTACAAGTATATATAAATAGAAAGATATACACACATACATACATATATCCCATAGGCATATTTATCTATAAATAAATATACAAATATAATTATAAAAACAAAATAAATTTAGTGGCATAAAAAATAGAATTTTTTTTGAACAATATATGTATTAATTAAATTATATATAACAAAATATCAACAAATATATCTAATAATTATTGATCACCTACACCGACATATATAAATTTATATTAACATAAGTAAATAAACATATTTAACTTAAAATATATTTCAATATAATTAATGAAATTACATACAGATATATTGTTATGCATGTATACATATACACACACATAGATATACAAAAAAAATTATATTTAGTTATATTTTCATGCATGTACACACATTCATCTTAATATTCTCATACATTCATACATAAATATAAATGCAATACTATATAAAAATAAATATCAATGTATAAATGAATGATTTCATGCATTAAAATTAATGAAATAATTCAGAAATATTTATGTATATGCATAATCATAAATACATAAATATGTATATATATATGTATACAAACACTTTCATAAAAACATACATGATTATAAATATATGTACCCACATGAATGCATAAATTGACATATATTAATGTCCAAATTTATAAATTTATTATATAAATATAATAATGTAAATATATATATATATATATATAATTATAAGTATATAAAATGATAAATAGGAAATTGTCACAAACCAGACTAGGATACCATCTGACCCGACACCCGAACTAGTGTGCGACAAGGCCCGAAGGGCATTCTCTATCCCCAAAGTCTTGAATCTTGTGCCAGACGTAAAAAATAATCCATGTTTGAATGATTTTAACCCAATAATTAGGATCAATATAGTTAACTAAACAAGTAGAATAATAAATAATAACTGAATCTCAAATAAATATATATAACTGAATCAATTAAAATAGTTGAACAAATAGAAACTAAAAACCCAAGCTAGGACTGAACCATTTTATCAAAATCTCCATGTGACCCCATGGTCACCAAAAGCCACAAGGTCAACCAGCTCCAACAATGAGCTCTTGAACTAGAAGACATAACCCTACAAAATAGCTCGAGTCTACTGACATTGAATCGTACAAGTAGGGTATATGTTTAATATCTTAGTAGGAACCACAAAATAATCCAAACATTTCCTTTCTTGGGACATTATATTAATACTAATTTGAAATACATGTGTGAAAATAGATTTTCTCTTTTTAATAAACAAAACTTATTTAGATTTTTAAATTTCTACACACTACATCACTATTTTTTAATTAATATTATCATTATAAATACAAGGCCCAAACCAAAATCCATGTAAAACTATGCTGAGATATAATTTTAATAAACAAGTAGTATACAATTTAATCTAAGTGAAAGAAAATATAATTATGAAATTACATTTAATAAACCATGGGAATTTCGTAAACATACCAAGAGAGATTCCTAGATGAACTCGAGATGGACTCACTTCCTAGAATATGGTTCAGCTCCATAGTTTATAACCATCTAGCCACCCTAAACTGACCAATCCACTGAAACATCCCAATATTTTCTAACAAGTCAATGGGGGACCAACCCATCTAATTGGGGTTGATAAAAACCAACACTCGACCCTCAAATAGATTCTGACGAAACCCATTGTAATATTATTTAGTTTAAGTTGGATACCCCCAAATGCATCTCTCACCTTACCTATCATCAATGTACTTGAATACCCCAAACACTGATACCACCTATATGATAACCCATATAAATAAATACATCAATAGTGGTTCCTTCTTCACATCACATTATCATAGGTTCCAATTGGGCAGTCACATGTTATAAACATTAAAAAAGTTCTTCAAAAACATACTAATTTACCAAATTGTCCATTCACATTACACATCCAAATGCATTTACCAATAACATCTCCAAACTATTTCCAAATCAAAATTAAAACCCACCTTTATATTCACAATGCCAAATAGGCCCTTATGTTCTAAATCCAAATAATTCTTTATAAAACCCTCTCTAATCATTGGGTAAAGCATGTAATCTTATGAAATATGCGAAATAGATCTTAAAGAAAATAATTCACCAAAACCTGTCTCTTGTTACAAATAGTCATAACATTGATGATAACATTTGAATATAAAATTAGAAATAAAAAAATGCTACGGACACCATTTAGAACCAAATGAACCGTTTGCGAAACCATTGTTCAAGTAAAACATTATTCTAATGTTCCATATTCATTTACATCTTCAACCTTGTGTGCACTTTTTCAACCCAAGGATGATCCAACATCTTATGAAACACTTTAAATACCCATATAAACACCCAAAAAAATTTCATTTCCAATACCTCTACTTTCTTTCAAAACATCCAAATCCAACAAAATCATATAATTTAAAAATGAGAAATCCAGCATTTGAAATCCAAGGGGGCCTTCCAAAACAAAATTCCAACCACACTATAAATTCACAATGATCCACATGTAAACCCCAAATCAGGATCCAATCAATTTTAGAAAATATTTATGTGTTAAAACACTACACAAACCATGTAATTTTACCATTAAATAAAAATTATCTTTGTAACCAACACATTTGGTGCGTATGTGAATTGGAATATATGATGAATCACATTAATCCACATTTTTAACAATTTAAATCAACATTAAAAAACCTCAGTAAACTATCCAAGTTCATTATAGTCATGATAATCTTATTTTTAAATTAATTGGAAACACACAAGAATCAATTTATTGTTCTAGAAAAAAAAATATTTTAAACACAGACTATCTACCCACATAAGGGAAACACACATTTAATGACCCTAGATCCAAATTAAAGTGAATAAAAGGGATAGGGGAAACACACAGACTATCTAGCCACCCTAAGGGAAACACACATTCAACGAAATTATACACACATTCAATATGTGAATGTGGTGAAACTCCCATAAAAGGAAGAAATAAACTCCAGAGACTATCTACCCACCATGGATCCAAATGAAAGTGCATCACACCCAGCCCTGACCCCTATGGTTCATCCAAGAGGGAAAACACAAATGGAAAACCCTAGAAATTGAATGATATGTGATAGAGAAGGGTTAAAATTGACTAAAACCCAAGGAAAATATCCTTACAAGCCTTCAAGGATATTCAATGGAGTGTGTATAGAAAGGGATAAGGGTTTTGGATAACCCCTACTATGCCTAGGTAGGAGGAGGGAGGAGAAACTTGATTTAATTCATAAACATGGAGGGGAAAAGTGGTAATTTCCAAATTTTAATGAGTATGCATCTTTAACATTTTCGGTACACTAATTGCTAAATCATGTACAGACCGTGTGACCCTCACTATCCATAAGGGACACCCTTCACATCTTGGCTACATGGTTTAAAAACGATGTTCCTGCCATACCAAATTTCACTCTACCAAATCAACCCAAAACTGTATGGTTTTTTAGGAGTGGTGCCCAGTTTCCTCTAACAGTGGGCAGGCCAAAAATTTACCCAGAACATCCAAAATTCAAAATTATAAATTATGTATCAAAAAGAACCATAACATAAAAGTTTCAAGGCTAAGAAAAAAAAATAAAGGATTTTTCAGTGTCTCAATGTGATAATTCTCCCCACCTCAAACATTTTCTACCCCCATAAAATCACCTAGTTGAAAGATAGGAAAAACTTGAATCCTAGACCAATCAAATCAGAAATAAATCATGAACATCTGGGTGAACTTTCACTCCACAAGTCACACCCAACTGATCAAAAAGACACCACATCATTCGAATTAGGGAATAAAACTATAGGTTCTTCCCCACCATAAAAACTCAACTAAAATGGAAACATTAAAACACCCAACACCACCAAGACTTAGAAAAGAACTAACACCAAATAAATTATACATACTGATCATAATTCACACCATAGCCAGTAATGAGGTAACATTAATCAAATAATAAAATTATCCCACACAAACCATTATTCACTATCATAGGGGTGACCCGTGAAAGAAAACCAAATCAAATAGAAATCTGGAACCACCATTAATTATTTCCACAAAACTCAAGCATCTCCGAAAGATCACAACTAAAATAGAAACCAACCCATATAAGGGATAAAAATGATCAATGAAAAAAATCCTAGATCCCCATTCATATAAATACATCCACCAAGCTTCTTACAAAAAAAGTAAAACTCTAAATAACAACCCAAAATTTCAATAAGAACATGAAATGTCTCCACCCCAAAACTATAAATGAATAGTGAATAGGTTCTTCTACACCAGCTGAAATTTTTTACTGTACGCGAGCTTAACTCTGAGTCATATGGATAGAACCCTGAAGACAAAATCATCTACTTCCTCATAGTCAGGTGTCGATATCATCTAATTAGAATCTCTTCTTCGGTTTATGATTCCTATAAAAAATCTAGAGATGGCCCTTAAAGCTGCAGTGATGAAATGTTATTAGATGATTGTAACTAGACAACTTTGAATGCCCAAACCATCCACATTTGTGGCATTCAACTGAATGGCCTAAAGAACATGAAATCAGAACCAATGGAGGATACCTTTCATAAATATTTTCCTCTGGTACAACCATCTCACCAGATGGGGAACCCTTATGTGCATCAGGAGACACTGAACTGCCAACTGCATGTGCTCCGGAAACCAAACTTGCTAAAAACGCATCATCAACAAAAATCTAAAAACAATGATCATTGGAGGATAGGACTCACTACTTGACCTATATATGAAAACCCCCAATTAATATATAATCATTCATCAGATCTTGTGACATCACCTCTAATTAAAAGGAGATAAGCTCTTTGAAGTGGTCAATTTAGGCCTTCAACATGCTCTAGTTTGGTTAAACGTTCATGATATCTTCATTTTTCTTCATCTTCACCCCATCTAGTATAAACCATTGGAGAAAGTGGACATAAACACATCCTAAATAATCTCTAAATTCATTGATGTTAGCGAATAGATCTCCCATTCACCCATATATGGACCCTCAAACAAATCCAGAACATCTCATCGCTAACGTCTTCATGATTTCTCAAAGATCTAAGGACACACTCTACTTCCTCATGCCACTCCACAACCTCTTACACACCTCGATCACTATAAAGGATAGTTAATAACCAAGAAAAACCCAGATTTGGGCATGAATCACTATAAATATGGGGACCTATCTGGGGTAAATATTCTGATCTACATGACAAAGAGTAAACTACAATCAACATCACCCAGAAATAAAATCAGAAAGAACATATTGGTCAAAATCAACATACTCGTGACCCAAAAATATATAAATGCAACCAAAAATAACCATTCCAAAATGAACATTTCATTTTAATTTCATAATTTCCTTCTATTAAGGCCACATTCCAAATACCAAAAACCACTTTTAATATGACAAAACACACATTTTAAAACAAATAATAATCACTTTGAAAAAACAAGTCCAAGAAATTGAACTAGAATACTCACAAATTGTATCCAATGAACCATCACATATGTGTCCATCCACCTCCATTTACATCATTCACAAACAAGTTCCCACATGAAATTTCCATAAGCACCATTACATATGTGAACATTCATAAGAAGTACCAAGGGTCACACTTTCTATTTCATTACCAAAAGCCAATCATTTACCAAATTCTCAATTCAAATCGCTTTCTCATTTAAAACCCATTATTTCAATCCCAAAACCTTTGAATGAAATAATTTTCATTTTAAAAAAATATTTTCTGTTCAAAATCTCACACACATCAAATGATATAAAAAAAACCACATGTCAAACTACCAGAATGAGGGGCGAGTTGTCATGCCCAACCCGAAAACATGGTAGTGGTCCATGTCTCATGTTTTTAATAGAAACTAAGAGGGCCTAGATCAATGAACTTGGACTCCACATGGTTCAATACTCTATTTGAGGTCACAACATGACATATTCTCACCTCTATTGTCATCCCTCAATCAAAACCATTTTAGAATAAAATAAACACCCAACTCTCACACTACCCTTGGCTATTTAGCTTCTCTCATGAGTGTTGTTGATTAGGAACCATCCCATATCCTACATCTTGAGCCCCATAAATCCAAGTCTTCAATAAACTTTACAAAATAAATAGAAAACAGAATGCTCTAATACCATTTTTTCATGAACCAGTTAGGGATTCCATATAACCAGACACCCGACCCGATCTGCTGCATGACCCTAAGGGAATTCCAGATATACTTGGGCAAGAAACCCGTGATTAACATAAAAAATAATCCATGTGGTAATGATTTTATCCCATTAATGAGGATCAATATTGTAAACTAAATATGAAAGAGAAAAAATAATAACTGAATCTCAAAAAAAATTGATTCAGTTACAACATATGAAAAAATAGAAACAAAATAAAAAGTGGAGATTGAACCACACTTCTATGATTACCATGTGAATCTAATGGTAACCAATATCCAAAAATCGACCATCTACAAGATCAAACCATTCCAACAATGAGCGCTCAAAATAGAAATCCAAAACCTACAAAATAGCCCAGGTATGCCAATATTGAATGGTATATGTAGGGTGTGATATTAACAGCTTAGTAGGAAACCACAAAATTTTCCACACATATAATTTCCTAGAAACATTCCTTTAAATCTATTTTTAAATACATGTATGAAAATAGGATTATCATTTTTTAATATTAAATAATTCATTCCCTTTAAAAACAATAGAAACCACATCACTAGTTTTTAAAATAGATTATCATTTTAATTCCAAGACCCAAACCAAAATCCATGTGAAACTATATTGAGAAGCAATGAATATAATATATAAGAATAAAAAAACATGTACATAAAATATAAACAATAAATTAAAATTAATAAACTATTTGAATTTCATAAACATACCTAGAGTGATCCCAAGATGTACTCGAGCTGGGGTCACCTATCGGCAAACAATGTTGATCTACAGTCTACAAACAACTGGATTCCCTAAACTGACAGTTCATGTGGCACATCCCATGAATCCCTAATAATACAAGTGGTACCAACCCATCCAATCAGGATTGATAAGAATTCATCCCTCGACCCTCTAAAAGATTACTTGGAAACACATAGTAATAATAAACGATGTATGTAAGTGTCCCTTGCATGTGTGACTCACCATAACTACCATCACCACACATGCCTACCCCAAATATTCTCACCACCATTATGATAAACCGTATAGGTAATTACCTTCAATACATATTCCCAATTCACCTAGCATATTCAAAGGTGAAAACTGGGCCATCACATTATATAAACATTCAACGATTTCTTTAAAAAAACTATAATTTTTCAAATAAGCAATTGAATTTTCACAACCAAATCTGTTTACCAAAAACATCTCAAAACTATATCCAAAAACAACATTAAGCACAACCATTATATTCGCAATGACTAACAGAACCTTAAGATCCAAATCCCATAATTTTTTTATAAAACAATTTCCAAACATCTTTTAATGTATAAAATATTATGAAATAATTCAAATAGTCCTTTAAGACTAATATTCACTAAAACATGTCTCAAGTTCCAAAAAAGCTTTTCCTATAAAATAAAATTTTAAAAAATAGAAATAACACAAGGTAATGAACACCATTTTGAAAAAAGGTACCATATGAGAAGCCGAGGATCAAGGAAATCAATATTCTAAAGTGCCATATTCTTTTAAATTCCAATCTATGTGTGCACATTTTGCATCCATTTATGTTCCAACAACTAGTGGCACACTCTAAATATAAATATAAACTCCCAAAACTATTTTCATTTCCAAAACTGCAAGTTTCTTTCAAACAAAACCTAATTCAATAATTTCATATAATTCCAAAAGATAAAATTAATAATTTAAATAGAAGGAAAACCTCCAAAAAAATATTAAATATACACTATTAATGTCACCATGTTCCACATGTAAAGTTAAAATCATGATCCAACCAATTTAACAAAATATTTCTATGGTAAAACACTATAAAAACCAACCAATTTTACCTCTAAATCCCAATTTACATTTTATCAAACAAATTTGGTGCATATATGATTAAGAATTTATGATTAATCACTTAAAACCCCATTTTTAACTTTTTCTAACAAGCTAAAATCACCACAGTAAACAAACCAATTCATCCCAAACATGTGAATCATATTTGAAAATTAATTGGAAAAAGACAAGAATAAATGGATTGTTTGGAAAGGAAAATAATGGAAACACCTACCTCAATGGTATGTGAATGTGATGAAACTCTTGAATAAAGAATAACTGAACCACATAGATGATCTACAAACCCTAGATTCAAATGAAATCACATCTCACCCAATCCCTAACCACCAGTGTTTTCTCAAGTTGTAAACCACACAGAGAAGGTCCTATAAACTGAATGATAATGGATAGGGAATGTTAAAAGTGAGTATAATCCAAATGAACTCACCATATTAATCATCATGGACCTTCAATATACGGTGGATATCAAGGGAGAGGGGTTTTGGGGGACCCCCTTGTGCGCCTAGGTCATAGAAGGGAAGAGAAACTGGATTTTAGGTTAAAAACATAGAGGGGAAGTGGTAATTTCAACTTTTTAATGATTAGGCATCATTCATAGTTTGTCCATATGGTTTTCCACATTGTGTTCCAAATGTGCACCATTCACTATCAATAAGGGACACCCCACACAAATTGTCCAGATAGTTTTCAAACTGTGCGCCAATTGGGCAAAACCCAATGATCCCAATTTAGCCCATGCCTGCATTGTTTCTTGGGCATGGGGAATGGTTTCCTCTAGCCATGTGCATCCTATTATAAGGCCTAAAATTCACCAAAAACCTAAAAAATTAAACAATTTAGAAATGGAATCTATTTGAACCTTAACAAAAAAGATCCAAGTCCATGAAAATAAAAAAATAAGGGGTTATTCAAGCCCAGTGTGTGAAAATTCTCCCAAACATAGACAATTTCATCACCTAGAAAGTAACCAAACCAAAAGATAGACACAACCTAACTCCATGAACAATCAGATCTGATAAAAATCACGAACCATTGGTAACCTTTCACTCCAAAAGTCACACATAAATGATCAAGAAGAAACCATAGCATAAAAATGATGGGAGAACATGAGAGGTTCATCCCCCCATAAGAACTCAACTAGAGTGAATCATTAAAAATCCCACCACATAGAATTAAATGATAAATAACAAAAAATTATATATACCAACTTGTCAAAATTCCTACTACATCCTAGAATGTGGGAACTTCGCCCAAGGACCAGTAATCTCCCATATAAACCAAGAATAATTAAAATAGGGATGTGCCTAAAAAAAGAAAACTACATTAAATAGAATGCATGAACCACAATTAATCGTTTCCACAAATAAAAGGCATCTTTAAAAGGGATCATCTAAAACTGAATCCAACCCACCGAAGGGATAATCATTCTCAAAGAAAAACATAATATTTAGAGAGACACATTTAGATAAAAAAATCAACAAGCTTATTACAACAATGGAAAACTCACAGGGACACTGCAAATTACAACATGAAACTTCAAATGCCACCACCCCAACACTGGAGAAAAAAGCTGACCAGCGTCTTCTACACCACTAGAAATTTTTAACTGTGTGTGATCTTCACTCCAAGGCATGTGGAAAGAGACCTAATGACTGATGAATCTACTAACTCACAATTAGGTGACAAAATACTTAAATTTCAATTTCTTAATTGGGTGATGATTAATATTAGAATTTTCCAGATGACTTAGATAACCGGAACTATGGCATGTTTTTTTTGTATTGTAACAAGACAAATTTGAATTCTCAAACCGACCACATTAGTATAATACAACCAAACTTCCTGAAGAACTATAAATAAGACCCAATAGTGGAGAAATTTCAGAAATAGGTTCCTTTGTAACACCCTTATTTCTATATGGGGAACCCTCATGAGAAAAAAAGAAACATCAGATTGAAAACTACCAACACTCCAGAAACCAGCCAAGGTAAAAATTCATCATCCACAAACATCTCAAAATGAAGATCCTTGAATGAGAGGACTCACCCCTTGATCTCTGGGTGAATACCCCCAATGAAAAAAAGAATCCTTTATCAGATCCTATGAAACCACCGCTTTAGAAAAAGGAGATCGTCTCCTTATAGTGGTCAACATAGGCCTTCACTGTCCGCTGACCTTGTTGAAAATTCATGAGATCCTTATTTTTCATTGTCTTCACCTACTCAGTTATAAACCATCAGATGAACACAAACTTAAACACATACCATGTTATCCCAAATTACATCAATTATAGGAAAAGCATATTCCATTCATCCCATGATGGACCCTAAAATAACTACAAAACTGCATGAACTCTAACAGCATCAGGAGTTCCAAATGATTTGAAAATAAAAATTATTTCTTTGAATAGTTTTAAGATTGGATAAAAGGGTTTAAAAGAGAATGTGAATTGAATTGATAATTTTGTAAATTATTAGCTTTTGGGAATTAAATAGTAAGTGTGACCCTTAGTACTTCTTGTCAAAGATCACATATTTGAGGCTGTGTATTGAAAGTGTCGTGGGATATTTTGTGTGAATTATGTAAATATAAGTGGATGCACACATATGTGAAGGTTCATTGGATACCATGGTTGAGTATTTGAGATCAATGGATTGGACTTGTTTTTATCCAATCTGATAACTATTGAAAGAAATCATATTCATTTTCAAATATATTTCAAATTTTAAAATCTCATGGATAATAACTGATACCGAAAAATGACATAACCCATGTAAAACTATGGGAATGACGGACGACTGGTCATGCTTATCCCAACAACATGGTAGTGGGACCTGACTCATGCATGAAATACCATCTAAGAGGACCATGAACCCTGTACATAGACTCCACATGGGTCACTACTCCATGTGAGGAGACAATATGACACCGAATCACATATATTGTCACCCCTCAGTCCAAATCATACAAAAAAATGACTCAATTCTTGGAAAACCATTGGCCACTCATTTCTCTTCCTGAGTGTTGGTGATCAAGAACTGACCCATAACATACCTTTAGAGCCCCAAAAATCCTAGTTTCCAATATACATGAAAACCCAAATAGCAATGGGCCTAATATGATTCCATTTTATCGTGAACCAGGTAAGGGTGCCATCAAACCCGACTCCCGACCCAGTCTACTGCAAGGCCCGAAGGGTGTTCCTAGTCCCCATGGTCTGTAAACTTGTATCTGGTATAAAAATTAATCCATGAAGGAATGATTTTATCCCAATAAGTAGGATAAATATAGTTAAATGAAAAAGTTTAATAAACAACAACAACTGAATCTAAAATAAATATATATAACTGAATTAGTTACAAAAGAAGAAAAATTAGCAACTAAAAAACCTAATATGAGACTAAACCA
Organism: Viscum album; assembly: GCA_963277665.1. Taxonomy (NCBI): domain Eukaryota; kingdom Viridiplantae; phylum Streptophyta; class Magnoliopsida; order Santalales; family Viscaceae; genus Viscum; species Viscum album. Next base: position 1,606,781 of record CAUJRU010000019.1, on the reverse strand, counting down.
AGCTACGATGATCTCCATGTAACCCTATGGTTACCACAACATAGAGACTGACCATCTATAAGGTCAACCCAATTCATCAATGTGCACTTGAACCAGAAATCCATAACATAGAAAATAGCTCGGGTCTACTAACCCCGAATTATACATGTAGTGTGTGAGATTAATAGCTTAATAGAAAACCACCAAATAATCCACATATTTCATTTCTTGAAAAAATAATTTTAATAATAGTTTGAAATACATATATGAAAATAGGTTTTTCTCTTTAAAAAAAATGATTCATTCCCTTTTAAAATGCTACACACTTCATCACTAGTTTTTAAAGAAGGTTATCATTTAAATGCCAATCCCCAAACCAAAATCTAATTGAAACTATACTGATCTATAATGAATATAATCTAGAATTAAAAATATAAAACCAATAATAGAGAAATATAAACATGAAATTACAGAAAATAAACCATTGGTATTTCCTAATCATTCCTAAACCAATCTAAAGAAATAGTTAAATCAAACTCACTTGTTAGCATATGGTGAAACTACATAGTTTATAACCAATTGGCCACACTAAATATAGCAATATCTTGGAACATCCTACCTATACCTACCAATTCATGAGGGTACCAACACATCTAATCAGGGATGAAAAGAAACCATCAATTGACCCTCTAAAAGTCACTCAATAAACCCATGGAAATAATATAGGGTGTATGTAGGAGAGCCTCAGATGTGGGACTCACAATTTCGTCTATCACCAGACTTGCTTGCCACAAAAAGTAACACCAACTAGATGATAACCAATATAAGTAAATCCATCTACAAAAGTTCCCTATTCACATCATAAAATCAATGGTGCCAATATAGCTGTCACATCATATAAACATTCAATAATTTCATTTAAAAACTTATGATTTTCCAAACGTGCATTTAAATTTACACATCTAAATGAATTTACACAAAAATATCTCCAAACAATTTATAAAACAAAATTAAACACCACCTCTATATTCAGAATATTAAATATTCCGTTAAGATCCACATCATAATACATTTTTATATAACCCTTTCTAAACATTAGGTAAAGTATTAAATCTAATGAAATTTGTCTAACGGGACATTATGCTAAAAATTCAAAAAAAACATGTCTTTAGTTCCAAATGGGAATAGCATTGAATATTACATTTGAAACCATATTTAGAAATAAATTAAATTAACTGACACTATTTGATACTACGTAACCATTTTAGAATCCATGGATCATGGAAAACATTACTCTAATGTTTCGTCTTCATTTGAATGCTCATACATCTTTGCACTTTTTTCACTCATGGATGTTAAAACATCCAATCGAACACTATAAATTTCCATAGAAACAGAAAAACCATTTTCATTTCCAAAACCTTACATTTTTAAAATCCCAACCAAATTCAACAATTTAACATAATTTAGAAAGGTTCAATCAATCATTTAATAAACAATAGTGTCTTCCAAAACAATATGAATCCACACTATAAACGTCACCATATTCTAAAAGTATATCCAAATTCATAAACCAACCAATATAATAACATATTTATAATGTAAAAAAAACAAAAAACGTCTAATTTTATCATTAAATCCCAATTGAGATTTTATGAAACAAGTTTGGGGAATATATGCTTAGGAACATATGAATAATCTCTTAAAACAAAATTTTTTACAATTTATAACAAAAAAACAACACAATTAACTAAAAGTGTGAATCATATAAATTATAATCATATTTTTAATTCAATTAGAAACACAAAAGCAATAATGGATTGTTCTGAAATGGAAAATAATTTAAACACCTAACCTAATGGTATGTGAATGCGATAAAACACCCGGGGAAGGAAGAATCAAACACTGAAGATGATCTGTAAACCCTAGATCCAATTGAAATAACATAACACCCAAACCCTATACCCTATGGTTCTTCCAATAGGGAAACCCCATGTGGAAAACCATATGAATTTAATGAAAAGGGATAGGGAAAGAGAAATTTGACTAAAAACCAAGGATCTCGCCTTAAGAAACATCAAGCATATTCAATGGAGTATGGACAACAAGGGGTATGAGTTTGGGAGGACCCCATACTATTATTTGCTCCGGGGAGGGAGGAAAATCATATTTTGGATAAAAAATCTGAGGAAAAAAGTTGTAATTTTTACATTTTAATGATTGGGCATCTCTTTCCATTTGGCTGAATGGTTTTCTAATCCATGTGTTGACTGTGCTCCCCTCACTATCATTAAGGGACACCCAATGCAGCTTGGCCGCACGATATAAAAATCATGTGCCAATAATTCCAAACTCCATTGTTCCATATCAACCCAAGACTTCATTGTTTCCTGGGCATGGAGACCAGTTTTCATTAATCATGCAAAAACCGTACATATCCCAAAAATTCACTTGAAACTTCCAAAATTAATAAATTTTGATGAGGGATTGACCCGAACATTACCAAAAAAATCCAATTCCATGAAAAGAATAAAATATGGGAGTATATGAAGTCAAGGTGAAATAGAAAATGAAAAATATCCCAATGAGGATTTCTCCAGGGAATCTCCCAATGGATATTTTTTCTTGAGAATTTCCCAGTAGAGATTTTTAGTGACCTGACATATTCATAGTTTTTAGTAAGAATATCACATGGGATATTCCCAAGTGTAATTTTTTTGAATGAATCTCCCATGGGAAACATTACAGTGAATATTTTAATTAACAATCTCCCATGGGAGATTTCCTTATCTAGAATAGTTTTATAAATCACCCATGGGAGAATTCATAGTTCATATTTGTAGTATGAATCTCCCATTAAAGATTTCCTAGCATAGATATGTTGTACGAATCTCCCATGGGATATTTTAAACTATATATTTATAGTAATAATCTATCATGGGGGATTTCTTATTAGAGATTCATATAAATATATGAATACATGCATGTACTTGTTTTTATTTTACAATTTATATTTATTATCATAATTAATTACTTTAATAAATTTGTTTGAATTAAGATAATTACATTAGGAAAGAATGTAATGGGGATGAACTTTTTCACTTGGCAAGTGGAACTCAAACACAGAAGAATATAAGTAGACCAAGGAGGAGGAGCAGGTGGGACTATTCATCCTTGCCTCCTCCTTTGGAGACTAGATCGGCCAGGATGTAAAATGGAAAAATGTGAACTAGGAGGAAGTGAAGCCTCGGATAATAGGGGTTCATGGTGGGAAACCTTTAGAGTTACTACATAGCGGTGAGGGGGAAGTGACTGATCATGTGTTATTACTCAATGCTTCGGAGTATGAGGTAGCTTCAATAATGGGGAGAGCCTTAAGAGCAATGCTTAACGTGGAACGATACACATGGATTGACCAGAAATATTTAATCCTTATTGGGGGATTTAACAAAGGGAATATTAGCATCGAGGTGTACACATGGTCCTGGGATCATATACCCTTGGAATTTCAAAATCTCTTGTCAGAATCCCCAAACATTCAGGTATCTTCTATATCTTGGCAATTATTTAGGGGTACATTAACTGGTAAACTTAGTTTAATTTTCAATTCTCCTAGTGAATTGGGTGATGTATCATATCTGGGTTTGGGTGTATCTCTAGTTAAATAGTTGGTTTATGTTTTCTGGTTTTTGGAGTCCTGATCTGGTCATAAGAATCCTTGAGTTGTGTGTTCTGAGTGGATTCCTTGAAGGCATGTACTTGGAATGTTGCTTGGATCTGCTTCAGATGGGGTCGGAGCAATGCACCTTCACCTTTTCGTAACATTTGTTTGTTCTTGACTTATAGGAAATTTCTTTTCCATTGGGACCGGGACCATGCATGCATGGGATATCCAAGTACTCAGGCATGGATAAAGGTGACAACCACATTGCATCTGATGGGTGAGGCAGTCCTGTTAAATTTTTTGGGGTTTTCTGGCTGTAAGTTGAACCTGTTAGTTTCTCACATTCTCCACAAAAGTGTTTTCTTAATAAAAAAAGAATTCTCAGTTATTATATATATTTATTGATATTTTGGTATGGAATGATTAACTTCTTCATAATGTATATAAAAATATACATTCTAAATCTTATAAAAAAATTAATGTTCGATGTATAATTATATATATGTTTATGTATATATAATATGTTTATGTTATATATATATGTGTGTGTATCTATTTCAATTTATATACACATATAAATAATTATATTTTTATTAATAGGTGTCCATGGTCGGTTGGGTTTGTGTGGGTGGGTTAGGGATTGGGGTGTGGTTGGAGGGTCGAGTCCCTGTGCCAAAATAATTCATTAAAATTTATTATAGCATCCGTGATCTACCATTGGAAGTTGTACTTATATAAATATATTTGTAAATACTATTATTTTTTCATTGGTGTGTGCCTGTAAATAAATATATTTTCACGTACTTATAGAAAGGTATATTTGCTAACAATCATAGTAATATGTATGTATGCAATTAAAATTATATATATATATATATATATATATATATATCTGTGTGTGTGTGTGTGTGTGTTTATGTGAATAAATTTATATATCTACAAGTACACTGTTCAGTTTTCTAAAACAGTCATCAATATATAATTTTTAATGTATTATATTCATTTAATAAAATAACATGTAAATTTTCCTTAAAAAGCTATTTGAAATTTACATTGAATGTATATAAATTTGCAGAAAACATACTTATAGTTTTTCTCACATCCATCTCTCTCGCCTTCTTTGATTACATGTCTCGTCTACACCCAGTCATCATCCACACCCAATTATATTTTGCATCTGCACCTAGTCAGCCCCACGTCAATCTCATAACATCCCCCATCCATCGTAATCTTCTCTCGGTCATCATCTTTGTCCGCACCCTGTCAACCTCACATCATTCTCCCTACATCTCCACCAGTCATCATCAATTTCCCATGTATATTGTATTTTTAAATACAATACATGGTTATTTAAAATTAAAACAAAATCATAATATTTTGTATAAATATATACTTCAGATATTTGGAGAAAGGTTCTACAAATCTACTAAGAAATATGAAAATAGGCACATAGAGGATGTCGTGGAGACTCAAACCAAAGACCTACCCACCATTATATATATATATATTTTACAATGAAAATATATAAAAATCATTTATGTTCTCTAATTTGATTATAAATTCAAATTCATATCCGTTAGTCCCTCGATGTGAACCAATTTATTGATTTAATACAAACATTGAGGGTGAATGCAAGGACATTGAATAACATGTTGATTAGTCATAGATTAATATGATTGAATTAATTGGAATGTAGAGTGAATTAATGGGTTACCCAGAACACTAATCCATCAATTTGGTTCTATATACCATGTTCTGCCATAATCCAAGGTGCTTCTACCCCATTGCCTTCTCAATGTGTCCCATAGAACACAATGACCCCTAACTCCACCACACCAAAAAAACCAACCTCCATTACACCATGAAATACATAGCCTTCAACCCTTTAGTTATTATTCCCGACATGATATATGATAATATTGTTCTTGAACCCCAAGAATTCCACTTCTAGGATCACCAACTCATGAAACATTCGATGGAATTTCTATAATTCTGATTGTATATGCATCTTTCAAAATCATGTAAATAATTCCATATGTAGAGAAATGTAAATATGAGGGATATTCTATAATTTTCACATTCAAACTATAGGAGTAAATATTTTTTAGCCTATTGATATCATAATACAAGATCCCATGGTTAGTAGTTCAAAACTTGTACTCCTTTTTTAATCTCACATTCCCAACATTGTTAACCATCTGTCCATAGAGTACTTGCATACCATTATTTTGATCATCATAAAAAATAATCTAGATGAAAACAAGGTAATAAATAATTTACTTGAATTTTTGAGGATATGTATAGTGGGAAGGAATGAGCCTACCATTGGTTCAACTACATGGGTGAATGAACCTATCTTTTCTACTACTCTTGTAGAGTATTGAGTCAGGTTAAAAGGTTGTGAGAATTGAAACTCCATGATGGACTTGAAATTAATTTTTTAGGGAACCTTGACAACACCGGAAATTCCATAGAATGATTTAATGGATTTGATGATTTGTAACTTTGTAATATTGGATTAGCAATATTAAAGAGTGTGTTGGCATGAATTCCCTGCCTGATTATTCATCATGGGAAAACTAGTCAATGATATTAATAATGTTGAGCTTTTTTGAAAGGAGGTAATCATATACCATATGTTTTGGGTTTAGGATGGTGTGGTTCATCTCATCAAAAACCACAAGAGAGTAACAATCATGAGATATTTCCCTTATAATGGATTATGTGGAGACTTAATAAAATACTTAAAATAGAGGTGGATAGGGTGTTGTGATGCATATATTACTACCTGTTGGAAAACTCCCTATGCCAATATCTCTCAATTCATTGTTGATATATTAAACCTTAAATTATTAAAAATGATATTTGTTACCTTGGTCTCTTGTTATCCAATATGGAATGGAAATTTAACTTTTGTATATTTATTTTTTCAGTAAGGAAACCAAATGAGTAATTTTTTTGGAAAAAATATAATGATATATTTAAATAATTTATTTAATGAAATAGAAAAAAATAAAACATAATTCATACATTTAATATATGTCTACACCATTACTAATTTATTAAATAATCTTTAAACTAATTGGGACAAATAATTTTTCAACCAAACACTAATCATCTAATAACTAATAATTAATTAAATTAAAATATTGTACAAAAATAAAAAAAATATTTAATTTAAACCCTTATATTATTTAATGTGAAAGTTAGTAAAATAAGAAAAAAAAAATTGGTCCTATGTATCTCAACACATTTGTAATTTTTCATCATTTCGTCATGCTATGATTTCTGGTTTAGTTATTCAAATCGCACATCATGTGATAGTTAACTACAGTCTATTTGAACATGCTGAAAATAATTCATAGATAATTATCATATAATTCCACATAAATTTATTGTTTTTTGTCATATTTTCGCCATTAAACACATGTTTCATTGTTTTAATAAAAGTTTTTTCTATCATCCTGAGAAAACCAAAAATAATATTGAGGTGACTTCTATGAGCCCCATTTTTTTAAAACTATACCTCGTTCATTTCCTTGATTTCAAGGACTGGTAATCGAGAAAGACCTGATTTATTTCTTATCAATTTCAACAAGTAGGATGGTTTATATTGATTAATATGTTGGTTTAATTTGTTTTTTTTCAAAATATTGGATAACTGCAGAAAATTATGTATGATAATAAAATTTAGGCATGGTTTGAAAATATTACACTTCTATTAAAAATTATAATATAATTATAATTTCATATTGATTTAAAAAATATTATGCAATTTTTTTAAATATTTTCTATAAATAAATAATATTAGAAGGAAATTAAATTTTTAAGCTTTATATTGAAAATATGTGCATTCACTAAAAACATTATGTATTAGTTATATTTTCATTCATATTGAGTTTTTTTTTGTATATTATCTTTATGATATTAAATATTTTGGTAATATAAATAACATTACGAAGCAACTATATTTTTGAACATTATTTTTGAAGGTATTATGCTTTCATTAATTATAGTGTGTATTAGTTATATTTTCATTCATATTGATTCTAATGTGGGTAAATGATATTGAAGATATAAAATAATTTATATAGGATACAAATATGTATGTCTGGTTTGTAATAACATGTAATGTTGTTTTAAAATGTTTTGAAACATTTATGTTACCATTCATGTATATATATTTATACTTATTTATTTTTGTGTAAAATAACTTTTTATATATTACCTTGATATATATTTATTAAAATTATATAACAAAATGGAAATGATTTTAATTTAAGAATTTATAAAATTGATGAGTTGGAAGTTAAATAAAGGAATAAAGATATGGTTTTTTACATGCAGAAATTTAAATATTTGATTTGATATAGTTGAAATTGCGGGATTAAAAAACTATAAATAAATGAAAACATCTAATGAAATAAGTAATTGATTACAAAAAAATAACATAAGAAATTAAAGGGAAAATATATGAGGAGATTCAAAATAGTTGAATGAAAATATAACTTATAATTTAAAGATAACAATGTTTATTTCAAAATCATGTAACTCATAAGGGAATTTGAAACCTCCAATGGAAATTCATGCATGGTTTAAAACAATGAAAATAAAAAAAACACATCAATTGTTTTTTAAAAAGATGAATAATAAGAAGAACTAACATTTAAAATTAGTGGAAATGAGTGGTTTTAAATTTCAAAATAAGTTAAGTAATTTAAGGAGGAAATATGTATTTTTGTTAAATTATAAAAATGTGTTGTAAGGATTAAAATTGAATAAAATTTGAAATAAATTAAAAAACATAATGAAAATAAGTTTTATTCCTAAAAATAATCCACACTTAATAAAAAAATTCTTTATCTTTATTATAGGATGCACCCACAATGATGTGTGGTTCTTCTAGAACCTTCCTCCCTTACATATCTCTTTCTCTTGAGACTCTATAAACTGTCCAACCACTCTTCCATATTCAATCCTAATCTCCATCCTCACGATTCACTTCATACCATATTCCAATTCAATTGTTGATTCTCTCCACATGTTTAACAAACATTCCTCATGATCCACTACCATAGATACTATTATCCCCTTATAATACCAATCTTTTATTAAATCTTGTCTATCCTTCCTCGTGTATATAAGTGTATGCATTGACAAACACTAGCATGCATTTTCCCTCCATTAAGATCTACTACATTATATTATTCCATATTTCCTTAGGTACGTACACTATTACAGATCACACGATATTCAATGCTAACTACAAATAGTGCTAAAAAAAAGGTGCTGATAATGGGGGAATTTCATCATCAATTTTTTATCACTAATTGAGAACAAATATATCAAAACTTTTCTTATCCCTGATGAAATATCCACCATTAACAACCTGAAAAAAACATTGTTAAAGGGAATATTAAATAATTTATTTTATTATTTCATATTTTTATATCTTTAAATAATATTTATATTATTATAAGTATGTATATGTAAATTTTATTCTTAAATATCATTTATATCAGTTTTAATAAAAATTATTACCAATCTTATTTTCAAAATTTTATATATTTAGAATTAATAAATTTTTATTAATCAATAAAAATTACTAGTAGTATATTTATATAAATTAATTTATTACAAAATGAATATATATTTGATATAAATATTATATATTAATATTTTATTTAAATAATTAGATAAATTAAAAAATGAATACAGTTATTTAAATATGTGAGTCATGTTTTATTATATATATATATATATTAATGTTAAATAATTTAATAAATAAATACATGTACACATATTTATATGTTTTCATGTGTATGTGTGTGGATGTATATGTATGATTGTATGTGTACGTATGAATGTGTTAAATGTGTAAGCATTTGTTGTGTTGTGTTGTGTGTGTTTTTTTTCTTTTGGTATCTTTATGTGTGTAAATTTCTGTAAGTATTACTGTGGATGTATATCGGCATATGTACGTGTATGTATGTGTGTGTGTGAGTGAGTATGTAGATGTACATGCATTTGGGTGTATCTGTATATGTAGGAACATGTCCGTATATGACATGTTTATTTGGGTATCTATGTGTCCGTATGATTATGTTTCATGTGTAGGGTTACATAGTGTGTATATGTGAATAATTTGGTGTATGAATACACACATGTATATCATTTTATGTTTGGGTATGTATATACATTTGTGAATTTTTGTGTGTATGTGTTCGTGTAAACAGATACATATATGTGTATGTATGTGTACGTGTATGTGTGTGTGTGTGTGTCTGTATGTGTATGTGTATGTTTGCGTATGTTTATGTATATATGTGTACATGTATATGCATGTGTGTGTGCATATGATTGATTATGTGTATCTATGTGTGTTTTTAACAGTATTTGTTTGGGTATGTGTATGTGTATGTTTACGTGTATGTTTACGTGTATAGGTATGTTTATGTGTATGTGTATGTGTATGTGGATATGTATGTGGATGTTAATGTGAATGTGGATGTTTATGTGCATGTGTATGTGTATTTCTATGTGAATGTGCATGTGTATGTGCATGTTTATGTGTATGTGTATGTGTGTGTGTGTGTGTGTGTGTGTATGTTTATGTGTATGTGTATGGGTATGTGTAGGTGTATGTGTATGTGTATGTGTAGGTGTATGTGTATGTGTATGTGTACGTGTATGGGTATGTGTATGTGTATGTGTATGTGTCTGTGTATGTGTATATTGATGTGTATTTGGAAGTGCATGTGCTTGTGTATGTGTATCTGTATGTGGATGTGTATGTGTATGGGTATGTGTATGTGTATGTGTATGTGTATGTGTATGTGTATGTGTATCTGTATCTGTATGTGTATGCGTATGTGTATGTGTATGTGTATGTGTATGTGTATGTGTATGTGTATGTGTATGTGTATGTGTATGTGTATGTGTATGTGTATGTGTATGTGTATGTGTATGTGTATGTGTATGTGTATGTGTATGTGTATGTGTATGTGTATGTGTATTTGTATGTGTATGTGTATGTGTATGTGTATGTGTATGTGTATGTGTATGTGTATGTGTATGTGTATGTGTATGTGTATGTGTATGTGTATGTGTATGTGTATGTGTATGTGTATGTGTTTGTGTATGTGTATGAGTATGTGTATGTGTATGTGTGTGTGCATTTTTTTTGTGTATATTAGAATATTCATGTGTATGTATGGGTACATGTATGTTTATGTGTTTGTATGTGTTTCGGTGTATCATTATGTGAATGTAAGTTTATGTGGAATGTGTATTTATATGTTTGCGCGTGATTTTAATTATATGTATGTGTACGTGCATGCATGTGTGTGTGTGTGTGTGTGTGTGTGTGTGAATATGCATTTGAATGTGTATGTGTATGTATGGTCACATTTATGTCTTTTGTATGTATGAGTGCATGTGTATGTGTATGTCTTTGTATGATTATACAATATGTGTATGTATGAAAATGTATGTATATGGATGTATATGCATGTGTATGTAATTGTATGTATGTGTATGCATATACATACGTGTATGTCTATGTATATGAAAATTCATGCATACGTGTATGTGTTTCTATATGTGTATTTGTATGTGTATATGTATGTGTGTATCTGTATCTGTGTTTGTATATATATGTTTATGTGTTTGTCTTTGAATTTTTTTTTGTTTATATGTATGTGTATGTTTCTATGTATGTATATCTATGGGTAACTGTGTGTGTGTGTATTTGTAAGTTTGTTTATTAATTTAAATTAATTTATTCATTTTTTATATTTCCCTATTTTTAGTAGAGTCTTTAATTTATTCATTTTTAATATATAGTCACATATTAATTTTTTTGAAATATATTCAATTTTTATAGTTATTAATAAATTTTAAATATTTCTTCATTTAGTTAGATAATAATATTTTTAATTATTAATAAAAAATCCAATATTAGTAATTAATATCATTTTTTATATACAATCAATACAATTCATATATAAATTATTAACAATATTATTATTATTTATTAATTATTTTTTATTCATTTTTATGTGATTATAATTCATGTAATTAATGTTATGAATTAGTTTTCTTAAAAAAATTAATTTATTTATAGTTTTTAATATTATTTTATTTAATAATTTTTTTCATTCTTTATATTTATTAATTAAAAAAATTATTCATTTTTTTAAATTTAAAAAATATTTATTTACTTACAATTAATATTTTCAAAATTTTGGTAATATATGATTAATATTTATCCATTTTTATTTGTATGTTTTAAATTTTTTAACGTGTTTGAAATTTATATAATTTATTCCAAAAAATTCATTTTATTTCTAATATTTCTTTATAGGTATTATAATTCTTTTTAACAATTTTTCATTTATATAATTAATATTATCTATTAATTCATTTTATTCATTATTAATGTGTATGTAATTCATGTAATTAATGTTACGAAATAACATTTTGAATAATTTTTAAAATTTTCAAATTTATTTTTAATTTTTCTATATTATTTCTATAAAAATTATTTATTCATTTTCTAAATTTATATTTTTTTTATTTTTTTATAATTCATTCATTTTTTAATATTTTTTTAAACATCATTATTTATTAAGTTTTACTATGATCAATATGATTGTAATTTATAATGTTAATATTTATTCAATTCAATTGATTAAGATGAAGTATTTTAAAAATATTTTAAATTTAAGTTGTTAATTTATTTAAATGTGTTTAATATTTTCTTCACTTTTCATTGGGTTTTCAACTCATGAAATAATTCTTATAATTTATTTTTATTAGTTTTATTATTATTTAAATTTTATTTATTTATTTTTAATATCATTTCATTTTATATTATTTACACATTGTTAATATTTATTAATTTTTATATTTTCTTGGAATTTAATGTTTTTCTAATATTTATTTACCATATTTCAATATTTTTTATTATGATTTTAATTTTGAGATATAATATTGATTCATTTTGTTTTATTATGTTTGAAGATATTTAATATGTTTGAAATTTTATAATAAATATTATTTTAAATTCATTTTTTATAATTTTTATATTTAAAGAGTTTATATTATTCAATTCTAAAAACTTTTTAATGTATATAATTAAAATTTTTTATTTATTAATTTTATTAAAAATTATGTGTTTGTAATTTATGTAATTAATGTTATGAATTCAATTTTTTTATATATTTTATTAAATTATTATAATTTATTTGCTCATTTATTATATTCATTCTTTCAATGTTATTTATTAATATTTAAATTTTTTAGCTTTTAATATTTACAGAATTTATTATTTTTTAATATTTATTTACATGTATTTATTTATTAAGTCATAATATGTTAAATATGATTGTAATTATATAATTAATTGTATTAATTAGATTTTTAATATTTTTTAATTTATATAGATAAATTTTTTTATTTTGGATAATAATATTATTTAAATAAATAATATTATTTATATATTCATTCTCATTCTAATTTGTTCGTTTTTTTTAGCGCAAAAACATAAGAGTTGTTAAATTATACCAGTATTAGTGCCTTTTTGTGCTGATGAATGCTATTATATTTAAGTGCTGATAAAGTGCGGATAGATGTAGCATTTCTCAGCACTAAAATAGAGGAACTTAAAAATACTATTTTTGTCATCTCTTTCATAGCACTGATAAATCATATATATTTTTTGTGCTAAAAATGTTGATAAAACACTTCACCCTCTTTATAAAATGCATCAAAACATAATGTCTACCTCACAGTGCACTCAGGCCATAATCGATCGGCCTTATTACATTTCATAATCTTGAATTTAGTTAAGAAATCACATCATTCACATTGAGGATCTTTTCAAGTGTTGAGCGTTAGAGAATTGGGACATAAAATATTCAAAATATTAAACATTATTACAGAGTGGATACCATAAAAAACAGTATTCATTTATTAAAAAATATAAAACATTTCACATAAAACATGATTTCTTTGAAAAAACTTCAATCATTTATCTTGGATTCCTTCTTTGTCTTACACATCCTAATAACCAGGGAAAATCATTTAAAAACATGGGATGAGAAAAAAAACCCTAGTAAGGGATATAAAAAGAAGGAAAGAACACATTAGTCCATGCACACTTGTAACGTATGAAATCATTTTCAAAAGACATACTTGTCACCCATATATACTTACTTTGTGAAACATGTGATTTAAAAACGATCCACACAAAACATGAGAAAATAAATATAACCATAATGTTATCTTGAGGAATTACTTACACATTCTTGTAACCCTCTCAGCTACCTTATAATTTGTAACCCTCACGACTACCGTACAATTTATGTAAACATAGGAGTTACACTTGAAGTAACCATACGTTCAACCTCTAACATACACATACCCAATGCATTGGAGGGAGATATAGTTCCCACTCTTTCTCAAAATTAATTCCCAAGAAGCAGAACATAACCATACAACAAGAATAATAACATTAAAACTTTGCTTTTAAATTTCGCAAAACAAAATTTTAAAATATGTTTTTAACTGGAATGTCCCTTATAAATATCATATAATAGATGTGAGATTTAATAAAGTGGATTTAATATGTATATACTCTATAAATAAACATAATTCAATATAATATAATCACAATTCATCACAAAAACTATTTATATACCACATAAACAATGAAGTAGAATCTTAACCCAAAAGATGAAATCAGATTATGGATTCCATCACATCATGTTTTTCTTACTTCCAACTCATTTAACCCTCCTGTATAATGGTTAAAAGAGTGTCATTTATATATTATAGATAAATATACATCTTTATAATACCTTATATGATCATTTCATTGAAACATTTAACCCTTTAATTATTAGTATTTTGTTTATTGCACTGTTTTTGGGTGAGTTATTTGCATGATCTCCATGATTTGTTCATGATTGTCACGACCCATCCTCGGGACCAGTGCCATGACTACCCCAAGCCTACCTCCCATAGGACAGGGGCTGGCGACTAGCACTAAGGAATAAATCCCGATAAAGGGGATGAAATTTCTTTTATAAAGTAAACAAACACTACAGAGTAAGCAAGCAGAAGTAAACAGTAAGTAAAACTAGGTACAATAGTAAGTGCGGAAAAGTAAGTGGGCCAGAATACAAACCCAAACTGAAAGTAATGTACAACTGGAAAGAAAATACAGCAACTGAAATGTAAAGTAGCAATACCAAGCAATCCACTAGAAATCCCACCTGAAGGGTGGGTACAAATAGCCTCTTCAGCTCCTTGGGTCCAGCCGTCCGCTCTGTGTACATCCCGCCCAGTGGTCCACCTCTAGGTACCGACTTGCTCCAGAAGCCTAAACCACGATCAGCGCTATCCATCATCTGCATCCAACACAATGTAGTGCAGGCATAGCCCGTGCAGGAGTGAGTATACGCTACTCAGTATTGATCTCGAGTCCCCCGAAGTATCCCAGAATCCACAAAGGATAATCCACAAAGGGAAGACACAATCACGAAGTAACATCCAATACTACTTAGGTATATTCCCATACATATACCTAAGTCATCAATTCCAGTTCGGCTCCAACATCCGAGCCCAAGTTCGATCACGTCCACACTGGATAGTACAACCCAATCCACACAGGAAAGCACAACCCAATCCACACAGGAAAGCAAGTCGATCATATCAAAGATAATGATTGAAAGTCCAGACTCAGCTCACACCGGTATACATCATTTGTAAAGAAAAAGGAGGTGATCAGATGTAGTTACCGATTCATCTATCTCGGACCAATGTATACTACTAGACCAGCTAAGCTGTCGGACCCAAGTAGGATACAAGTACTGTAGTCGTAACCACCGAACCCACGAAGGATTCCAGAACGGTTGTCATCATCATAGAACCCACAGAGGATTCCAGTACGAAAGTCTTCACCGTCGAACCCATAGCTGCTGGGGAAATCCTCCTCTATCGAGTACAGCGGGCCTGCCGCTACAACCAAGCGCTTCCCACTAACCTTTGACTGTTGTAGTACTACACCAATCGCGTACTGTGGGCCTACTGCTACAACCAAGTGCTTCCCACCATGGGACTTCCGCTACAACCAAGCGCTCCCCCTCATAGCCTACCGAGGTACTCCTTCTGTTGACTACCGAGGGTATGCCACTACAACCAAGCACTCCTCCACCGTGGGTCTGCCGCAACAACCAAGCTCTCCCCACTGGGCTATCGAAACATTCACAGTCGATCAATCAGCTTTCGTCATGTCTCGGCTAGCTCTAGGGTTTCCGCACACAGCACGCTCATTCCGGGAGGGTCCGATCCACGAGCCAAGAGGTCAATACATCAAATGTCACATAGACCATAGTTGATGTATCCCAAATTTCCATCACGTCAAAAGGAACACAACACAACAGACGGCGCGTCAATCAAACGCCCGGTCTGAGAGTTATTGGCCTTTTCGTCCCAGGGGCCCGGTTGGATTTTAAGATAAAACCAACCCTACTGTACTCCAGTTGCGTCCAAACCTCGATCGAAGTAAGTCAAAAGAACCGTCTCACTAAGATAAATTCAACAAAGTCGATGGAACATCAATCAATTGTACGGAGCTCAAATTATATGTGTTTCCACTCCGAGGGCCCAGTTGGTTTTGTGTTTGAATGAACCCGGTCGTACCCAATGTTCTCTGATACCTTGAGTGTAATATACCGAAACAAACCGAATTGATCAAAGGATCGCATCGCAATAGAAGTTGCATTGGTCAGAGGTCTGTATCCCACGTTTCGGGCATTTAAATGAACCTGTCTAGTTTAGCGGGTTTTGGGCCCGAACCGACCCGGACCAAGGCCCCCGGGGTTGGCCCGAACCGGGTCGACCCAACCCCAGTCCGGTTCCAACCCAGTAGGGCGCGGCCCAACCTGGTGCGGCTGGTCTGGGCCTGCACGGGTGCCGTGAGCCGTGCGAGCGCGGAAGGGGGGGACCGCCACCCCCTTCGATGAAACAGCGGACCCCTGGGGGTCCGCCCTACTGGAGTTGATCGGGGGTTCAAAACCCCGGTTTTTCCAGAATTTTGCCGTCCGGGATGGCTGACCAGCTCTCGATGCGGGATCGGTTGGTACCGCCCTTCAGCGCACCGACGCCCGGCGACTCCGGCCGCCCTCCCTTACTCAGCCGCGGACAAAGGCCCCAGCCATGGTCCGACCGGCGTGGTGCTAACGGTGTCGTGCCCCTCCGTCGCGGCCCCGCTCTGGCCGCGCCCTCCTTGTGGTTCTCCAGCACATCGAGATGGCGCGGCGGCGCCTTTGCTACGGCCCGACTCTAGCCGCAGCTTCGTTCGGCCTCAAAGGCATTGCGCGACGGCTCCGTGCTTCATTTCCATGTTTCTCCTTATTTCTGCATGGTGTCGTTGCACCGTGCTGCCTTTGGTCGTGCCGCAACAAGTACAACATCAAAAGGGGAGGAGGGTCGACCATGTTCATGTGGTCAGACCTCCTCCTGTTATAACGATAACAGGCGGCCCAAAATAAAAGTCGATGAACGGCAATGAATTCCCAAACAAAATTAACCCCTACCTCGATGAAGTCATCCAATGAGGATCATTTTGGAAAAAGGACGTCGTAGAAGATGGCGTCGTGGAAGACGGCGTCACAGATCGAGGCTCCATAAGCATCATCAGTGTTCTCCCGATGAAGGATGTGGCCTGTCATCGTTCTTCGAATAAAGCGTCTCTCATTGGCTTCGGAGAGGGAAGAAGACGGTACAACAATCTCCCCTTGTGGGGAAGGAGTTCTTCATCGTAGAATCAATGTTCTTCGTGTTCTTCAATGAGGAATAAGAAGATCTCCAAGACTTGAGCTCTCCTCTGCCAAAAATCTCCACAAAACGATTCAAAAAATAATAAAATAAGGCTTTTCCTTATTTTATTAGTCATGCCAACCCTTTTCGAAGTTCAAAGGATCAGATTCAATTAATTGACTTAATTAATGAGCATTTAATAATCAAAATTTAATTTCGAGAGTTGACAGTTCATTTAATAATGGGTGCGGGTGTGTTACACAATTACAAGCACGTGGGAGGTTTTAAGGGATTTTAAGGGGTGGGGATCGTGTGGGGCCTACTTCACTAATATCCTACCAAGAGGAGTTAGAATATAGTGGGTCCCACTCCAACCACCAAGAAAAGGTTAAATCTACTTAGAATGGAAATAGAAAATAGTAGCACAAATTATTATTTCATTCTTTAGTTAACCAATTTATTTAAAAACCTCACCAAAGGAAACGCAACTCCATAATAGTTGTTCCTAAGAAATTATCGGCGCTGCGATTCCATCGGTGCCCTCAGATTTTGATTCCAAGATCCGGTTAAAAAGTTAAGAAAACCAGCTCCTTTGTTCACTGAACGTACCCGACCTAAACTTCAAAAATTGATTTCGAGCACACCGGTCCTCGGAATCAGGTGCCGTCAAAAACTGTGTACTTGTAAAATCCCAAATAAAATTAAGAAAAAAAAATTTCCTTCAAATTTAAGGGTCTTTACTTTACTCCCACCTCAGTGCCTTACGTCCCCGTAAAGATACATCACAAACAAGGGGAACAAAAGAGGGTATTGATAATCCATCTGAGCCTCCCAATCCCAAGTGCTCTCCTGGAGGTTCCCATGATGCCATCTGATGCAAACTAGAGGAATCGACTGCCCACGTAGGACCCACTCTTGTCGATCCTCGATCTCCATAGGGACCCCAGCAAAAGTCGTCCCATCATCAAAGTCAAACTCCCAATGGTCGATGATATGCGTCGGGTCATGCACGTACCTCCTCAGCGAAGATACGTGGAAGACGTCATGCACCCGGTGCAACTGAGGTGGTAGAGCCTAGCGGTAAGCCACCACACCTATCCTACTGAGAACCTGGAATGGTATGAAGAAGCGCGGAGATAACATTCTGCCTAGGCCAAAACTCTGTAATCCACGTCGAGGTGAGACCCACAAGAAGACATGGTCACCATCCTCGAACTCTAGTGGTCTCCACCTCCTATCATCATAAGCCTTTTTTTGGCTCTGAGCTGTCCTCATCCACTCCTGGATGACTTGGACCTTCTCTGGTCCTTCAAGAGCTGCTAAGATTTTTCTTTGCCGATAAGATAAATCTAGTCTCATCCCTAGATGAACAACTTTCTTTGCCTAATACAGTTAATCCCGACATGGAAGATACTAATACATACCAAGGATGATGTCATAAGGCCTCGACGCTGCTACCAAGAGATCCAACCGTTACTCTTTCCTCCAAGGGTTGTGTCACACTATCGGCATCAATGTGTGGTCACTAGGTCTCCTTCAGTAGGTATCTCAAAAGTGACGGTTAAGTAAACAGTTTTTAAAGTGGTACCTCTTAGTAACAACATTAAGAGAGGATCGGAAAGTAAACGCCTCAAGAAAGGTGTCTTTAATTACTGCAGCTCAACGTACAAAGACACAAACAACAAAAACATCAACATAAAGAAATCTAGATGCACCAAAAACAAAGGCCTCTATGCCAGGAACTAGTTTCGCTCCTGAACGCCAGCTTCTAGAGCTCCATAGACAAATGCCTTAGCTGCCTGAAGCTGAGCTCTCCCATGTCCACTTGTTCCCTGCGGTCGAGGTGTACCTCCTGGTGGTGGTGGTGGCAACACCTCAAAGCGTCGTTCACCTCTAGCTGCACGGCCAGCTCCCCAGCCTCGGTCTCCTACTCCTTTTGATCCGCCACTATTGAACCTCTTCCACTGCATGGGAGGTCCTTCGTTTATATTCTGGTCATCTGTATGGTGGGTCCGACAGTCACAAGCCATGTGACCAACCCCACCACCGGAGTAACACTGTCCGCTCCTGGAAAGTCGTTCTCCACCCTGGGTGCCTTGCACACATGATCTTATGTCATGCGGTCAATCACCTATAGGTCTGTTCCTCTTTGACCTCTGCGTCATCTGTCTACTGCCCACTGTAGAAGAATCGGCCGCATGCAAGCTAGTGGTGGGTCCTGCTGTTGGAGACTGCTCAGCAAGGAAACTCTCCACTAAGAGGGCTCGCTCCAACACCCCTGCCTGCGTCGGGATGCTGTGAGAAACAACTGAAGCTCTATTATCTCGCATGAGCCTCTAATCGAAGGTTCGGGCCTTCAAAAACGGGTCCTGTACCATATCTGTGGAGTAACGCGAGAGTTCGGTGAACCTCGCTAAATATTGCGCCACCGTCATGCTACCTTGCTGATGATGAAGTATCTCTTAAATGCGCACCGCTCATAGGGTGGTTGGTACAAACTCTACCCAGAATAGGCTCTTGAAGTCTTCCCATAGAATGGATGCCTCGTCGTGCACCTGGAGCATGAGGCTCCACCATCTTCCAATTGCTGCCTGAAGGAGGCTGGCATCAAGGATCACCATGAAGTCTGCTGGCGTCTCTACCAATCTAAAAACTCGAACAACAACCTCCAAACTATCCTCGACTGCATGAGGGTCTGTCTCCCCACAGAACTTGGGAAGTCTCTGATGCTGAAACTAGTGTAGTGCACTAAGGTGATATGCACTCTCAGCGGCTGGGGCTAGTGGCATCGGTGTCTCAGTGAGTAGAGGTACCACCGGTGCCTCCGCTGTAATTGGGCCCTAAACCGAGGCCTCATCTCTCGGTGGGTTGTCATCTCGCACAAAGCTCCAATCCCTAGATGGCTACCGTCGGGGGGCCATACTGAAAAGAGATAGGTGTGCCACAGTCAAAATAGTATACCTTGTGAGATGAAACATATTAATCACAAGGAATCATTTGAAACACACATGGAATCAGTGTTTTCGTGCACTGAGTCAGAAATCAGAAGTTAGGGTCCTAGTGTATTGATACGTCGGCCGCCACACTAACACTGGACTCCCTGGACTGATAACCACACTCAATACCCTTAAAATTATTGCTTCACAAAGAATAATGATCATATTCCTATGTTCTGTGTTAGAACCGAACTCCTCTGATACCAATTTGTCACGACCTGTCCTCGGGACCCTTGCTGTGACTACCCCAAGCCTGCCTCCCATAGGCCAGGGGCTGGAGACTAGCACCAAGGCATAAATACCGAAAAAAGGGGAATTAATTTCCATTATAAAGTAAACAAACACCACAGAGTAAGAACGCAGAAGTAAACACTAAGTAAAACTGGGTACAATAGTAAGTGCGGAAAATTAAGTGGTCTAGAATACAAACCCAAACTGAAAGTAATGTACAACTGGAAAGAAAGTAGAGCAACTGAAAAGTAAAGAAGCAATGTCGAGTTGTCCACTAGAAATCCCACCTGAAGGGTGGGTACAGATAACCTTCTCAGCTCCTCAGGTGCAGCCGTCTGCTCTGTGTATGTCCCACCCAGTGGTCCACCATTAGGTACCAACTTGCTCCACAAGCCTCAACAATGATCAGTGTTGTCCGTCATCTGCATCCAACACAACGTAGTGCGGTCATAGCCTGGGCAGGGGTGAGTATATGCTACATAGTAGGGTCCCCGAGACCCTTGAAGGTCTCCCAGAATCTACAGAGGATAATTCACAAAGGAAAGATACAATCACAAAGTAACATCCAACACTACTTAGGTATATTCCCATACAGATACCTAAGTCATCAATTCCAGTTCAGCTCCAACATCCAAGCCGAAGTTCGATCACGTTCACACAGGATAGTACAACCCAATCCACACTGGAAATCAAAACCCAATCCTCACAGGAAAGAAAGTCAATCAAATATAATATATTGATTGAAAGTTAAGACTCAGCTTATACAGGTATACATCATTTGTAAAGCAAAAGGAGATGATCAGATGTAGTTACTGATTCATTTAACTGGGACCCACGTAGGATACTAGACCAGCTAAGCTGGCGGACCCACGTAGGATACAAGTACTGTAGTCATCACCACCAAACCCATAGAGGATTCTAGTACTGTTGTTGTCATCGTCGAACCCACGGAGGATTCCAGTACGAAAGTCTTCACCGTCGAACCCATAGATACTGGGATCTCCTCCTCTATCGAGTACAGTGGGTCTGCCGCTACAACCATGCACTTCCCACTAACCTTGGACTGTTGTAGTACTCCACCTGTCAAGTACTGTGGGCCTGCTGCTACAACCAAGCGCTTCCCACCATGGGTCTGCCACTACAACCAAGCGCTCCCCCTCATAGCCTACAGAGGTACTCCTTCTGTTGAGTACTGTGGGTCTGCTGCTACAACCAAGCGCTCTTCCTCCATGGGTATTCCGCTACAACCAAGGGCACCCCACTGGGCTATCGAAACTCTCTGAGTTGATCGATCAACAGTCGTCAAGTCTCAGCCAGCTCTAGGGTTTCCGTACACAGCACACTCTTTCCGGGAGGGTCCACTCCACGAGCCAACAGGATGATACATAAAATGTCACATAGACCAGAGTTGATGTATCGCAATGTTCCGTCACTTCAAAAGAAACACAACGAAATAGACAATGCGTCAATCGGACACCCGGTCTGAGAGTTATGGGATTTTTCGTCCGAGGGGCCCGATTGGTTTTAATACTAAAACCAACCCGACCATACACTAGCTGCATCCAAACCTCGATCAGAGTAATACAAAAGAACTATCTCACTAAGAGGAATTCAAAAAAGTCTACGACACATCAATCGGACTTCCGGAGCTCAAGTTATAAGTTTGTCCGCTCCAAGGGCCCGGTTGGTTTTGTGGTCGAACCTACCCGGCCATACCCAAAGTTCTCCGAATCCTTGAGTGAAAAATACAGAATGGAATGTCTCAATACAAGGATCGTATCACAACTGACAGTGTGTCTATCAGAGGTTCGTAGTCCATGTAACAAGCATTTAAACGAATCTGTCCGGTTTTAGGGGGTTTTGGGCCTGGACCGACATGGCCCATGAACCCCTAGGTGGGCCCGAACCGGGTCAACCAGACCCGGGTCCGGGTCCGGCCCATTAGGGCGTGGCCCGGCCCGACGTGGTTGGCCCAGCCCTGCGCGGGCGGCCCAGCCCAGTGCGGTCAGTACAGCCTGCGCGGCTAGTCTAGGCCAGCATGGGTGATGCGCACCGCGCGAGCGCAGAAGGTGGCGAACTTCCACCCCATTCGACAAAACGGAGGACCCATGGGGGTCCGAGCTACTAGAGTTGACCGAGGGTTCAAACACCCGTTTTTTTCTAGAATTTGGCCGGCTATAACGGCTGGCCAGCTCTCGCCTCAGGACCGGTTGGCCCCACCCTCCAGTGCACGGGCGGCCGGCGGCTCCAGCCGCCCTCCCTTGCTTCGCCGCGGCCAAAGGGCGTGGCATTGGTCCGACTGGCGGGGCGCGACGGCGCCGCACCCCTCCGTCGCGGCCCCACTCCGGTCGTGGCCTCTTTGTGGTTCTCTGGCGCGGCATGACGGTGTCGCGCCCCCTTCGCTGCAGCCCAACTCCGTCAGTGGCTTCGTTCGGCCTCAATTGCACGGCGCGATGGCGCTGCACATCTTCACCATGTTTCTCCTTGATTCCACATGGGGTCGTTGCACCACGCTGCCTTTGCTCTTGTCGCAACAAGTACAGCATCAAAGGGGGAGGAGGGTCGGTCGTGTTCGTGTGGTCCGACCTCCTTCCGTTATAATGATAACAGGAGGCCCAAAATAAAATTCGATGAATAACAAATAATTCACAAAAAAAAAATTTAACCCCTACCTCGATGAAGTCGTCCAACAAAGATCGTTACAGAAAGAGGACGTCACGGAAGATGGCATCGCGGAAGACGACGTCGCGGATCGAGGCTCTGTAAGTGTTGTCGGCATTCACCCGATGAAGGATGAGGCGCGTCGTCATTCATCAAAGAAGGAATCTCTCACTGGAGGTGGAGAGGGCAGAAGACGGTACGACGATCTCCCCTTTCGGTGATGGAGTTCTTCGTCATAGACTCGGCGTTCTTCACGTTCTTCGATGAGGAAGAAGAAGATCTCCAAGAAATAAGCTCTCCTCTCCCAAAAATCTCCACACAGTGATTCAACAAATAATAAAATATGGCTTTGCCTTATTTTATTACTCATGCCAATCCATTTCGAAATTCAAAGGATCACATTCAATTAATTGACTTAATTGATGAGCATTTAATAATCCAAATTTAATTTCAGAGTTGACATGTCATTTAATAGCGGGTGTGGGTGTGTTACACAATTAAAAGCACGTGGGAGGTTTTAAGGGATGTGAAGCGTTGGGGCTTGTGTGGGCCCCAGTTCACTAATATCCTACCTAGTAGAGTTAGGATGTATTGGGTCCCACTCCAACCACCAAGTATAAGTTAAATCTACTTAGAATCGAAGTAAACAAATTGTAGCACAAATTTTTATTTCATTCTTTAGTTAACCCATTTATTTAAAAACCTCACCTAAGCAAACAAAAATCCAGAAAATGTGTTTCTAAGAAATTATCGGTGCTGCAATTCCATCGGTGCCCTCAAATTTCGATTCCGTGCTCCGGTTCCAAAGTTAGAAAAACCCGCTCATTCGTTCACTGAACGTACCTGAGCCAAACTTAGGAAATTGATTCTGAGCACACCAGCCTCATAATCATGTGCCGTAAAAAACTGCGTACTCGTAAAATCCCAAAGAAAAGTATGAAAAAAAATTCCCTTTAAATATACGGGTCTTTACAATGATGGTTGTTCTTTTCAATTGCACGTAAAACTCTAAAATTGGAATAAAATGGTATTTATATATTTCCAGTACCATAAAATATACTACTTATCATTTTGAATTATTTCGTGGGGATGATTCATGAGTTAATACATTACTGATGTTTGATCAGATCATTTTAGATGTACATTGATAATAATGACCTCATTTTGTTTAATAAATTAAATCCTTGTGTAAAAAAGAATTCCAGAACCATGTATGAGTCATAAAGAATATATAATAACCCGGTATAACCAAAAAAATGGTTTAATGACCATTATTAATGAAAATAAAATAATTTGAAATTGCATCATCCACGATGTCATTAAATCGACACACCACGGACGGTGTTTAAATTATTTGAATAAGTGGGAGAGGGGGAGAAGATTGATGATGAATTTTCCTTGAAAATTATAACATATAGAATATATAATATTTTAGAGATTTCATTCCTCTTGGATAAGAGTATGTGAGGAAAGAAACATAAAATAAGGGATCTCAAAATATAATAAGAGTTGGGAAACCCCTTATGAAATTACTACAGCCTAACGACATCGCTTAAAATTCCATAAAAGACATTGATGAGAGAAAAGGATCCCTTCATAATTCATACATACTATTGGAAGTAAGGAGGATATGGAATGATATATCCCAACATAAGACAAAAAGTAATTAAAATAATAACATAATATGAATAGATAAAGAGGAATTGATTAGTCAATGATGGAGATACAGGAAGATGTGAAATTCTCGAATCGATGATCAGATGGAGAATCAGGATCAATTCATAGAATTTCCATCAAAGTAGAGCTTCAAATGGGTGGGATATGTGTTTTTGGAATAGTTAAATTAAGTTGAACCATATTTTATTTGGGGTGATGTTTTTAATTTTACCCAAATAATTGAGTCGCATGGTTAATGCACACAGTTTTTAAAATTATGTGTCAACCATGTATGATTATTTATAAGGAAGGCACCATGCATGGTTTATATACACATCTTACATAAAAATTCAAAATCTATTCCAAAAACCACTTACAAAATTTCTGACATGGGCACACAACTTGTGCCCAAAATTGCATGTTTTGGTCTAACTGTGCATCCTCCTCTTATTCTTTTCACATTCCTCGCATGGTTTATATAACCATGAAACCTACCATACATGGTTTAAAATAATAGTGTGATCTGATACTTTTACAACAAAGCATGGGTTCCAAGCTCTAAACCAGCAAAGAAAACTCCCATCATGTAACTACCCTCCATGGAATTTAATATTAGGCAACATTTAAACATTTAAACCATGAATTGGAGGAATTTAAATGATTATTACCTCATATGAAAACCTTGATTAGTAATAATACAATATTATAAATCCTTGGGTGATGTAATTTTTGTTGATGAATATTTACCTTCTCATTCCCTTCTCCCCCACCACATTGAGTGGATACATATATATATATATATATATGAATATAATGCTAGTTACAGTACAATCATGAGTCATCCTCTATGGGATTTATGGTGATAGTGATATAGAAAATACAATTCTCTTTCAACCATTTCATTTTATTTATATATTTACATATATGGATAAACACTAGACATATGTATTTCTTCTACTATTTATAAATTTAGTTATATAATTAGGGATGTGTATTCCAAACAATGTATGGATGTGTCATCATATATATAGTGCCATTAATTATCTATGGAGTATAAATTATAAGTGGATTTTGGAAATTCTACCCACATTTGTTTTGGGGTATCATGGCTATGGTTGTTGTCATGATGTAATCTTATTGGATCTGAGAGAATGTGTTAATATTATCAGTTTTTTGTGGTCAGTAATAAAATACATGATACGTTTAGTTATAAGATACTTATTGACTACATTATATATCAATAATATGTAATTACTATGATTATTCATTATTAATATTAATAAATGTGGTTTCATGTATTTTTATTTATCATTTCAAAAAACAAATTTTACATGGGATTAATATGATTTGTATTATTTCTCACCCATCATTTTCACTTTTAGTTCCTCACTTTTTCCATGCAGATCCTTAAGAGTGCATTGGGGGAGATTAGGAGTATGAGAGTTATGAATATTTGTGTTTTAGTAACCTTCATATAATTATATTAATTTGGAGTTGTGGTATGACTGATATCATATATTCCAATTATTTTCGGAATAATATTTGTCATTATGGGGGGGGGGTGATGTGTGTGATTTATGTCGATTAAATGGTTTTTACATCATACTTTATTTTGTTTTATTCATTGATAATATATATATCTATAGTGAATTCTATTATATTAGGTGATTTGTTATTAATATTATGTAATGACCCCTTTTCAGAGTGGATACCTAAATGTTAATGATTTCCATTATCCATGTATAGGGGGGTTTGTGGTGAGTACTGAACGAAGACCTTAGTTGTGGATAATTGGTGTCACTTCATAAGATATAGTATAGAGTATTCTTAAGGTGATGATTGTTTGGAGTGAAATAAATGAGTGTAATTAATTGATCATTACTGTATTTTTCTATAGAATATATCTTGCAAATTATATCATGGGTAATATACTCCTAAGAAATGTTCTCGTTAAGGAATTAAAATTGAGAACCCGGAGCTAACATAAACCTATGTATATATATATATGGCCTAATTACACAAACATTTATAAGTGAAACTACATTTTTAATGAATAAATACCTTGATAAATAATATAATTGTAAAAAATTATTACATTATATTTCTTATATCTGACTGATATAACTAGTTGGTTTTAAAAGCACATTGAGAATGTCAATAATATAATGTTTCTTTTGAATAGGGATGATTATGAATATTATATATTGAGGGTTATGATAAATTCCAATTAAAAAATTTGAGAGATGAGTTGACCTTGACTATTAGGATCATACCTTATGATATCCATTTATTAATGAATCTGGGAAGAAAACATCACAGGTCTTTTCCCTAGTCCAATCCCAAACTAATATTCTGTAACTGATGCTCTATTAAAATCTATTAATAATGAATTTAAAACATCTCCAGACCATGGCCTCAACAATGTTCGACTAACCATCCAATGAAAACACCTCCATCACATACCATACTATTAGGGCATATGGCTACGTTATTAGTAGTCTTGTATCTAGAACCTTCTAATATGAATTTTAATATTTTTTATAAAATTAAATGATTACTATATTTATCTTTATAATTATTAAATTGTAAAAGAATATTTAATGATTTTTTAAAAATTATATTTCCCTGTAATGAAATGAAAATTTAAATTTTGTGAAATATATACCCTCAATTGTGAAACTATTTTGATTATTTCAATAATTTTATAAATAAATTATTTTTATCAGAATATTGTTATTAGTTAATAATTGGGTAAATATAAATGTTAATATTCTTTTGTGATGCGCAGTGTAATTTTTTAATAGTTGTAAATTTGTTAATATCATAAAGACGTGTATTTTTATTAAATAAGGATTTTTAATTGTTAGTTATTATTCCCATATTTATAATTTTTTATTTATAAAATAACATTTATTTTTGAAATCAGATCATTGAAATTATCTAGTGGTGATTTTTTAATAATTTTCATATATAGTTGAATGTTTGAAAAAAATAATTATGTTATGGACACACTTTCTCCAAAAATAATTCATAGTAGACTAATATTGGTGTAATATATTTAAAAAAAATATTCCATTATTTTATATAAATTTCCAATATAAAATAATGTGTTTCCTATATATATATAATAATATTCTCCTTTTATGAATCC
Source organism: Viscum album (assembly GCA_963277665.1). NCBI lineage: Eukaryota > Viridiplantae > Streptophyta > Magnoliopsida > Santalales > Viscaceae > Viscum > Viscum album. The sequence continues at coordinate 1,578,616 of CAUJRU010000019.1, read as the reverse complement.
TCAAAAACAAATATTTTATTTTATTTTTTATAAATAAATTCTTCATGAAGATAAATAAAATCGAAATATCATGATGTTTTATTCTAATATATTTGGTTCTTGTCCTTATAGAATACTAAAATAAACTCATCATTAGTGAAAAATATGGGGAAAATCCATTTTATGTTTTTATTGTTTTTATTGTTTTTATTATTTTATCATTTAGATTCAACAACCCATGATTAAAAATTAAAAGATAAATCACATATCATTTTCTATAGATAATAATATTGCCTCCCACTAATATTCACTCAATACCCAAAAAATAATTTACACTCCCACTGTAACTATAATTACATCCCCGTTTGTTTAAATATTTTTAATAATTAATCCCAAACAATATATAACTTCCCTATCAAGGTATGGAATTCCATCTACATAATTATTCAAAAACCTACTTATATTATGGAATTTGATTTTTCAATTTTTCATGTCTGATAAATATTTTTACACATCATGTTTTCTATCCTTATTATTTATGGAAAAATATAGGCCACAATATATCTCATTTAACCTTTCAATGAATCAATATGATGTTTGAAAATGTTTTCAAAAATATCCTTCATTTATTCCATTATAATAACATTGTAGTGAATACCAATCACAATTTACACTCATAGAAATTCAACTAGATGTACCTATCCTTTATTGATTGGGTACATCAATTATCATTCCACAGACTCCATAATCATTGGATTGAAATAGATGAAATGCATTATTATTTTGTATGATCTTTCTATTACACTTACGCATGTACATCATTTTGATTATATATGTGGGCCTTGAATTATATATCCCTCCAATGCATCTAGTAATGTTTTTATCTCATGGGAAAACATGAATAGTTAATTTTATGTTATTCTATGAAAAAACTATAGGGATTTATGGACGGTATTCCTTGACATGTGCTTATGATATCATATGTTATTTTTGTACCATATACCAAATTTCCTTGATGTTATCATCTTATATCATGCTTCAACTTCCATTTTTATGATTCAAGACTTTTTATGCAACCATGACATGCCCCTTGACTATAATGTATTTTATTTTTCATGTTATTCAGTAAGTATTTGATTATTGGGATTTATAGCTCACCCCTTTTATAGAAACATACCAAGGTTATATTGTTTTGTTTTAGAATAATAATGGAATTTTATGATAAGTAATGATGTTTTCAAAACATTTCCCTGAATCCAAATTCTATATTAATATATAATGTATCAATTTTACTAAATACACTAGAGTTTTATAATTTGGTTATTTGTTATTCATTCCCTTATATAACAAATAAATAATTATCGATTATTAAAAATATGGGTATTCATAGTTTGTATCAAAGAAAGGAATAGTTATATATGGATATTATAATTATAAACCCTTAGTGAATCCTTAGTGACCAGATTAAACATAGGAGAAAATAGATTAATTTTGGTATAATATAGTGCATGTGGAATCTATGCAACAAAATCCTTCTCAAGAAACTAAATTGGATTTTGGTCTACTACAATTGTACCAAGGGATAATAACCCTGAAAAGATAATATCAGGAATTTAATTCATCATCAATTGGTACAGAAAATATGATTGGATTCACAATTAAAAATATTGTCATTATGGTTATTCTATTTAAAATTCAGAAGAAACTAATGAACCATCATGAAGGGAAGAAATATTCAAATGATATTTTTGTTAGGAAATGGACCATGCAAAACTTATATTTAATCGTTTAATTCATATGTTATGGAATACATGTACTTATGTGTTATCCATTTATTGTTTATAGTTTCATTTTTATGTTATTTATAATTTAATTATTTTCACCTAAAATGTTTCTTATGTTTTAGTTAATGGATGGAAATAGTATGAACCGAGTCTACAAATAATGTGTTGGGAAATTACCAAATGAGTGTCTATCCCAATGAGAACAAAAATCTAGAACATTATGAAAATAATCACCCACTTAACATGTGTTTTTATAAAACAAATGAATTTTCAAGAAAACCAAAACCCCCAACCCAATGAAATTTAATTTTTAAATTGATATAATTATCGAGAAAAAATACTTCAATATTCAGTCAATTGCCTAATGATTTAATCAGGGAACAATAGATAAACAAAATTAAAAATATATTCTCCATCCATTATTTCTTTGAAAAATAGGAGGTCATTATAACTATTTTTCATATTAAGGGAGACGATCATCAATGATTGATATTGACAAAAAATAAAAAACGGGAGGGGGAGATCACATTATTGGAGTAGAAATAATTCTAATTTTTTCCTAAATATTTTCCTTACACTATCCAAATTAAACTATAAAGGGATTTCATTTTCCTCTATAAAATTATGAAAACCCATTAGGGAATACAAGGAATAAATCCCATGATATTCACTATATGAATCTATCTTTTAAATTGACCTTGAAATTAATGTTCAAATCTTATTTAGTTGGAAAATTTATAGTAGATCAAAAATAATTGTATATTGAGGACATTAATAGCTGTGTGGAAATTCTCTAGTGTTCCCCCAAAGTAAAAAAAAAGAACAATGAACCGTAAGAGTCTCAAACCATTAATGGTTGGATGTATAAAATGTATATTAATTATGGGACTATGATAGAAAGGTAACATGTTATTAAAAAATATGTCATAATATTTATCAAAATAGTTTGAATATGTTTCCAAAAATTACCTAAAGGGGATAAAGAAATGATTTAACAGCAGTAAAGAAGGGCTCATTGAAAAAAATGATAATTGGAGAGTTGGAAAATTTAATGGAAAAATTTAATTCTCCATATAACCCTCAAAAAACAATCCAATGTTTAATTATCAATGAAAAGGAAAATATCTGAATAAATGAAATATGGAATTGTTTTTCAATGATAATTGGGGAAAAAATAATCCAGGGACTAGAGAAATTGGCTAAGCTTATGACATCATAATTTATGTGGTGGATTCTGAATACATTATGGTGATAGTTAATGAATTTATTCCTTTAATAGTTGAAAATTTCATATTTCATAAATGGTAAACACATTCATTCATTTTACGCAAGTTTAGTAGAACAATATAAAATAATATGAAAATATCAAAGTGGAGATATCATTGAAAACAACTAATTAGAAATTGATAAATCCCAGTTATATAACATCTCCAATATCCATATTTTCATGCTAAATATCTAAAGAAACATCATGATAATCTCTTCTATATAATTTAATACAACTATTGGTATTGATTGGCTTTCCTTAAATTTTTCAAGTATACATTTTTGAGAGTATAAAGTCACCCTTCATATCATGATTCTCCCTATGATTAAATAAATTTTCATGGATGAGGATAGATATACTTTCATATAACCATATGAATAATTGATATTATTACCTTATGATAAAGAGTATCTAACTCCAATGATTTAAACGTAGGAAATTATCAATGATGGTGATATTCCAATTATGGGGAAATATTCTGATGAATTTCTCTTACAATTTCTTAGTCTTTCTATAAGAAAGTAAGTAAAGTTATTAATCAAACATATACTAATATATAATCTAATATCCTAGTCCCTATATACAATAGATACAATTTATCTTTAATAAATGAAGAATAGACTGTGGGAGAATCTGTATAGTGTGTTTATACGCCCATGTGATTAACCATAGGGTGCGTAGGTAATCATTATGGTGACGAATGATAGCCTAATGAGCCTATTCATTCATTATTGTTAGCTAAAAAGATAAAGATAACATAGTAGTATACTTTAGTATAAATTTATATCCTATTTGGTTATCCATGCGGACCCCAATACATCACTATGGGGGATCTTCGTTAAGGATATTATCGTGTATAGGTGACGAAGGACTATATCAACAAGATTTCTTTTCATAAAAGCTACGAAAACAATGAGTTTTGGGTGATTTCATTTTGGTGTACTAGTTCCCTAGAAATAATAAGGGAAATAATGAATAGATTCATTAGAGACTAACATTACATATTTGTGGTAGTCTTTATAGTCTAAATTCATAACCACTCTACAATCAAGGGGGCATATGAGGGGAATTGGAAAACTATAATGAAGAAAATGTGAAAGGAAAAGTTATATGTTCCATAAATTAAATTTAAATTTTGTTTAGAGATATTATCATCCCTAATTATTCTTATAACTTGTAATGGTATATATATAGATCCTTTAAAAAAATATGACATCAAAGGACATATTGGAAAAACATTTGTGATAGAGATTCATATATTCATTGGATTATCGAGGTATTATAGTAAAATTAAGAGAAAATTATCATGATGGAAAACATAACTATCATTGATAAATAAAAATCATTGAATTTTTTATAGATTGATTAATCTGAGGAATTGTATGGAGAGTTTCAGAATAAATTGATCAATATTCATCGGCTCACATTATAGACTAGTGGGGAATGATTTTTCATATACATAGATGTCTACAGAAAGGGATTTGGTTCTGTACTCATGTAAGGTGAAAAGTGATAACTTATTACATTGACCGACTGATGATTCATGAGAATAATTTACGAAAATGTTATATAAAATTAATTTATTTATGTACATATTGAATATATTGTGACATTATCTCTATGGGGAGACGTGTGACATATACACAACTCAGAAAGGCCACATGTATATATTCAAACAACTGGATATCAATAAATGTAAAATAAGGTTGTTGGAGAGGATTAAGGATTATTATTGGTCAATATATTTTATTCCTTTTAATACCAAATAATTTTCAAGAATAAAACCATGTTCGACAGTATACTGGACTATAAAAAAAGAGCTTATAGGTTCCGCGAAATACATACTTGTTTTAACCCATCCATTAAATTAGCGGATAGGAATAATATTAACTAAATATATATATATTTATACATATATATATATCCAACTCCATATAAATTATTTATAAATTTTTACTAAATGATCAATCAATTTTCAGTACAACATATTTATTTTTAAAACTATCTTTCTTCAATAATGATTTTTATTCATTTCATGAAAAAGAAATTATAATTAATTTTTGGATCATTTAGAAAATTTATTTGATAAAATTAAATCCATTTTAAAATATAAATAAAAAATATAAATTGTGGTGAATTTTTATAATTTTCTATAAAATATTGGTTTTCATTTAATAGTAAGCAAATCTATTTATGTAAAAATCCATTTCATCTGAATAAATTATTTTATTAAATGTCTAAATATTTTCTTATTATGATTTAAAATAACATAATAATTAGTTATTTATATTTAAGTTCATAATTACATTATAATCAACTTTATATTTGATTTTAAAAATTTGTTTTCTCTAGGTATAAAATTGTGATTCTTTTTTTTTTGAAAAATGATTTAAAATACACAATGTTTCACATTTTAAATTTAATAAATAAAAACCTAATATTGACTGTTTTAAAAAAATACGTATATTATAAAGAAATAAATATTATTTTTTATTCATAAAATGACCACTAATAATAATATAATTAATATAAATTCATTTTATTCTTGAAAAAAACATCTCTCGAAAACCTGATGATTTATCATATCTGTGGGTTTTATATTAAATTTAAAATTTTCAATTTTGTGATCATAATTTTTTAAAATTATTTCCATATTTTGATTCATATTAATTAATTTCTCATAATAATTTCATTTTATATTTTCACTATATTTAATAGTGAAACCCAAATTAATAAATTGTTGTAGTTATGGAGAAAACTAGTTTACGAGGGTAAGGGTTAAACAAAAAAAATAATTGTCAAAATGATCAAGTTTAATTTTCATAAACAATTTCATAAAAAAATAATGAACAAAAATTTTAATTCTCTTGATAATTTTATATTTTGGACCATTTTGTCTTCTAAAAAACATGGGTACCCTTTTTCATTTAAAAAATGTGTGCATGTCAGCTTACTTATAAAAGGACACTCACTCATTTATATTCTTCACACCTTCATACCCATTTCTGATTTCCAGGACCAATAAAACTCACTTCCCAAATTCAATCCATTTAAAATACATTCATTTTTTTATGAAATACATTATATAAATATTTTAGTATTAATATAATAGAGTTGGAAAAAGAAAAGGAAAAATTCCTAACTCTGTTTTTTTATATTGTTATTCATCGACCTCATTTAGATATTATTCTACTATAAAAGTATGCTAAAACAAGTATATATTATTTAATTAGTTTTTATTAAATTAATTTGATAACCTAATATATCACCTCTTCCATAAAATATAATACAAAATCATTATTCATGTGAACGTAATACTAATGCCTCGTGAACCAATAGATTATCTTTCCTTCATTTCCTCCCATGAAATTTTGAAATTAGGTATATAAATCTCATATACATGTATCATATTTTTAACATATTTATACTTCTGTTTATATGATATTATATATACATTTTTAATCTCCATTCCATGGGGGATATGATAATGTCATTCCACTGTACAATGGACTACCACCTCTCAATGTGATGTGATTCATTTTTAACTAACACATTACATGGATGTTAATAATGATAATCTTAATAAATATATGTTATGTGAATGAAATAATGAAAATAATAATGAACTATTTATCATTTTGAAAAAAATATATTTTTAATTTTGATTCTTACACGAAAAAATGGTAACAATGTTGGTCAATGTGTGGGATATCGCCTCCATAATGTGATGTGGTAACATTTTCATAACAAAATCACAATAATTATATATATATATATATAATGAAATAATATTATATTAATTATATCATTATTACTTTATAAAGGTAAAATAAAACATATCGTCTTTCCATAATGATCATTAAAAAATAAATACTTTATACATGTGTACGTATGGCCTATGGTCTTCATGATCGTAAAATAGTTCATTTTTCAAAATTATTTATCAAGATTGGTTTTAAAAATTATATTTATGGATAAATATGATAAGAATTTCTGTATTATTATAATATATGTTTGTAAATAACATCCTCTTTGTCGATGGTAAATAAATAGAAGCTATTTTGAAGCAATGAAATGAACATCCCCAAAACACTAAGAAAGGAAATAACTATTAATCATTAAAAATATTAAATTATATTTACATAAAAAAATGAGTCATAATTATGTTTTTTTAAAAGAAAACATTCTTATGAAACAAAATAATATATTTTTATTTTATATAAATGAGTCTAACGAAATTGATGGAATGCCAAGACATGAGGTAACGTCGTTTTCTCATATACTATTTAATTTAGTGAGACATATATCATATAAACAATTTTTTTATTTTATGGTTTATAAACATTAAAATATAAATTCATTATATTTAATCATTTATGAATCATGTTATTTTATTTTTTAGTTTCAATTATATCATTGAAACATATTGAACCTAAATGATACCATGTGGAAAATGGATTCTTGACTCACTTTCTATTCATTGGGTTATAAATATTTTTCATTAAATATGTTTATATAATTATATGTGAATTTATATTTAAATCATGGTATTCATTATTTACAATTTTTTTGTGGATTTTTATTCACTATACAAAATCACTCAATTTATTAATCCTCTATTAATTGATATGAACTTTTTAGGGGTTATTTCCCTGAAATACTAAATCTTTGGGGCGTATAATGATGTCATCTACCTAAATAATTTAATGATGTTCATACAGATCCACTTTGACATGTGATATCATTAATATCTTTATGTTCATTATATTTTATGTACCATTTGACTTATTCATTCGTGGGTCTTATGAATAATGTGTTAACAATGCGGAAGATATATTATGTTACAATATCATGTCTTTCATGATTGTTTATGATCTAGTTTACTTTTTAGTAATTAATGTGATATTATTCTGCTCAACTATTTATCTTTTATTATCCTCTTGATATGAATGTCATTCTCATGTTTTATTTTTTTTTCTTCCATTACTGATTGATAAAATAAAAATAATGTTTTCAGTAAATTATATCTATCATGTATCTTTTTTAAATGTGGTATCTTTCTCTTCCGTATCCATGTTTCCTATATTTTTTCAAAATAATTCTATCAAAATAATAAATTACTATATATATATATTCTTAAATTTCATCCAACATAGATTAAAATTTTTTATAAATAAATTTTTGTAATGGTTTCTCGAATAGTCAATTCGGACTCCCTTTTAAACAATGTTATTTAAATAATGTCTATTTTTAATATTTTAACCATGAATTTATTTTATTTTCATAATGAACATTATTTTCTATGAACCGCCCTTTTTATTACTCCACTTTTTTCAATGAAGTATATTATAATAATATTTTGTGAATTTTATGTTCTTAAAATATATTTTTAAAGTGGAATGATTTTTTAAAGAAAATATTTTTAATTATCTTTTAATTGTATTTCCATTCACCAACGAAAAAATCACTTATTTTTACATTTCCTCCATTTCTGTATTTTGTAATCTTCTAATCAAAAATTTATAATTTGATGGATTGTTATTTTTTCAAATGTATTATTATAGAATCCGATTCTTTTATATTTTTTAATCTTTCTTTAATGATATTATTTGGAAACCAGTTTCTTTTTAATAATTTAATCACGTTTCAATGATATTTTAATGGAACATGTTACCACACCATAAGATAATAATAATTCAAATATATTATAATGGAACCCATTTTATTTTTTTATGGCATATTAATATTTTGAATAGATTATCATTGAACCTGTTTCTATTCAATGGGATAATCAATTTATTAAAATAACAATGGTTGTTTTAATGATATTCCGATTAAATTAATAATATATGTACTTTTTTCATGATATGGTTCCAGGATATTATTTATAATGATAGGTAGTTAGGACATAAATTAATTACGGTTTGATCAATTATAAACAATTGGTGGTTACATTATAATCTAATGATATGTGGTTATATTATAATGCAAGGATAGGTGGTTTCGTTATAGTACAAGGATAGGTGGGTTCCTTATATCCCTCTAATGAATTGAGTACTATGTTGATTTAATTTGACCATATTGGTATTTCAATTTGTAATACGTGATGTGAAGATAATTTTCCATGACACCAATATATATAATTTATGCATTCAATGGGTTCATAATGTTTCTTATTATCAATATTGATATATCATGGCTCATTATATTGGATTTTGATGAATATTTCATTTTTAAATGAATTATTCTGTTTTAATATTTAAGGACCCAAGTGTTGATGGGTATGATTATTCTTATTTTATACACAGGAAATATGAATGTGTCAACAGAATATTATTCTATTCTAATTCAAACTGATGAAATTCAATTGATAATACAGATTATTACCCTAACTGATCATTTGATCCCACCCTTCACAAGATAATTTTCTACCATGTAATAATGATCAAGGATGAATGTGTTATTTATAGAAGGTATTTCATATGGATGGTGATGATGATGACTTAATGTGATATAATAAATACTTTATTATGTGGTGAATATTCCTATTAACTTACATGGGTATTGTTTATGTGATAGTTTTTATTTATTCAAAAAAACTCAACACATAAATTATCATTTTGAATGTATTTGATCTAAAATTTACTTTTTATTTTTATAGGATTTTATGGAAGAAATTTGGTCACCATAATTGGTATCAACAATTAAAAATAAATTTTCATTTTTAGAAATAAAACTAGTAGGGAAGGTTTTTGGCTATTATAGTATGCATTAGAGGAATGGTTTAGATAATTTTAAAGATTAGGACATTTTAATTTGAGTTTACATTAATTATTATGAATTACATCAAAGGCGTATAAGATTAATTTTTTATCATATATGTTATTTGTCTTATACAACCCTTTTCAGTTACTTATGGTAACATAAGTTTTATAACATATATGACCATGATATTGAAAAGTGATTTGGTATCTATAGGATTAATGTTATTTCAAGAGTAGTTATCCATATTTTTATTCTTGTGTGATGAAATTTATGATATATACATTTAGGATAAAACAAACATTAATGTTGATGTTATTTAGGATATTTAGTATATAGGGTTATTTCTTAATGAAATTATTTAGTTTTAACATTGGGTGTTGTTATTGAATTTTGGACATATATGTATTACTACATAATATGAATGTTTATTCATTCTAGGAATTATCTTACCATGCAATAATCATTATGAGTTGGAGAAATGTCTATATATATGTGGAATCACATGATTATACATTTTTTTATGTGGAATTTTAAATTTTATTTTAGTGTTTCTGGTATGAAATATTCATCTTTGAATAATGATTTTTTAGAGAAAAAGATGTGAAGTTCAAGGAAATTAATTAATGGATTATATTTTAACATTGAAATTTAGTGTATATCATTATTTCTATAGTCTATCTGTTATGGATGTTTTAAACCCTAAAAATTGTATCTTTAAAAGAAAATGTTTTATTACCATCATTTATGATGATATCAAGGGCCTTTTTCACACCTCATTAGTTTGTGAATTTTCTTTGTTAAAATTATCTTCATCATTGAAATTCATGTGATGAATGTTCTATATCACCATATATAATTATTTCAACTTTATGATTTTATTCTCTATCCAAATATTCACTTCCCACATATTTTATCCTATTTGGAATCCTATTATGTGTTATTCCAGATGACATACACATTTCCCTTTCTCTCTTATCAAAAGGGTGTTTTATTATCCATTTTTTATTTATGGGAATACAAAAAAGGTATTAAAAATTTACAAAAAATTGATTATACAGAAAATATTCAAATTAAAAGGAATAAATTTATTAGTGGGGGTAGGATGTAACACCCTAATATTTTAGGAATGCAAACTATTTTCGATAGCATATTCGACACGCAACACTGTTCATTAATGTCCTGTGAAATATATAATAATAATAACATAGCTGTTAAAATGGAGCGTATGAAGAGTATCAAAAAAATTGAATATATAAATTAAAATATTTATAATTTCTACTCAATTTTATTTTTTTTATAAATTTTAGTAAATAATCAATCAATTATTTGTAACGTAATTTTATTCTTTCAAAATATATTTACATTATATATTATTTATAAAGATTTTCATCTAAATAATATTATATTATATTTTTTGAATATTTATAAGACATATTTAATAAAATATATTTATGTTTTGATATCATTATATCAATTTTTCATTTTTGTGATATTTTTGGATTTTTCTGTATTTTTTTATCTTTAATGAATTGTGACAAATACTTATATTTATAAAAATGTAATTTCCATCAAATAAATAAGTAATTAAAAATTAAAATTATATTCTGAATATGAAAACATGTACGAAAAGTATTATATATTTATATTTAATGGTATAAATTCCTTTGGAATCATCATTAATTTTGATTTTAATACTAGGTTGTCTTTGGGTTAGAAAACATGGTTTTCTTATATCTCATTTAAAACCCTTAATGATTATCATTTTTAATTAATTAAATATACCAATAATAAAGTTTAATATAATTTTTTATATATTTTTTTCAATAAAATTTAATTTTTATTCCAAAACTGATTTTTATTTTCATATTGTAGAAACAAAATCCTATTATTCCTTAAAATAATTCAATTCTTGTAAACCCGTTTTTTCCCCTCCTTGAAAATTTATGTTTTAAATTTATTTTTTCAATACTATGGATTTAATTTGTTAAAATGGATTATATATTTAGAATAACATTATTTATATTTTATTGTAATTTGATCAAAAAAATTATCATAATGAAAAGGTAAAAAAGTTAAAAAATTATCATGGTTAATGTGAAAACATGTTTATATGGTCGTTAAACTAAGAAGATAAGGATCAAAATGAACTAATGAAATTATAAAATATATTTTCTGTCCATAAATATTACATATAATTTCTAATTAATGGGAAATATGAATTGTTTGACTCTTGCGGAATTTGATATACTTTGGTACACCTTTTTCCGTACATAAATTTTATTTATTCCATACATATCTCTTTTAAAATATCACACCATGTCCTCCAATCATCACACAATATAAACTTCATCATTTATTCAAGACTATTAAAAAACCTCTAAACATCCACACCCTTAACCTATAATCCTTTTATTCATGAATCCATTATAGTAATATATTAGTTAAACTCTTAAAGAGGTCATCCGTGATGATTTAATTATCCTATCTATGTATTTTTTATTCATTCTTCCACCTCCTTGAAATATTTTTCAAATATGACCATATAAAATCACCATTTTATCATATATAATTTTTGTATATTTAATTCATTTAATAACATAAATCTATCGCCTCTTCCATCAAATGGGATACAAAACCCTCGCTTCTGTGTACGGCGGACGACCGTATCACGAACTAATGTCATTTGTTTCCAATAATATCTTCTCAAGGCATCTTACAAGGAAGTAATTAATGAAATTATATGATATTTTAAATGAATTAATACTTCTTGAGTATTTATATCACATATACCTTTATAATATCTATGCCTTGTGTGATATGATAATGCTGCTCATGTGTATGGTTTCCCAATTACTCACAAAGCGATGTGATTCGTTTTCACTGACACATAACATAGAAGGTAATAATGATAATTATAATCACTATATGTGATATTAAAGAAATTATAAGGATATTTAAAAAAAATTCAATAATAAAGAATAATATATCATCTTCTTCTTACATTGAAAATAATAACGTCATTTGGGTAGGTGTAGACTATCGCCTCTATAATTAGATGTGATTATTTTCCAATAAACACCTCAAAAATGTCATATATCTAGTTTTGTTTATAAATTTAATTATGGTTTTTTGAATTTAAAATAATTTTGAATATATAGTAATACATTAAATCTATCTAAAATTATCATTCAATAATAGAAACAATAATAATATTTATGTAAATACAATTATTTTTATGATGCTAACATTGTTTATTTTTCATAAAAAATCATGATTGGTTTTAAATTTATACATTATTATTAAATATGATATATTTTTTTATTACTCTAGATATGTTGAGATAAAGATTTCTTGGACCATGGTTGACAGACAAGAGTCATATTGAAAAAATAAACTGAATGTCCTCAAAACACCAAGTCTTGTTATAACAAATTAAGTATTCAATTGTGCCATTATAATGAAAAAGTTATCTATATATAATATTTCAATCCTATAAAACTTTATTAATAAATATAATAATTTGTCTAATATTATTATATAGGATTTAGATATTATATAAGGTAATTTTAGACTCAAGGTAAGGATTTTTTTTCTCATATTTCATTTTCATCTTTGAGACATGTGCCATATACGTCCCTGTTATTATTTTGTTATGTATATAATATCCCATTTAAATATAATATCATAAACCCATTATAATTCATTTCACATTACATTTCAATTTGAAATATTTCATCTAAATTCATTTTACATAATCTTTACCAAATGGTAAAGGGATTCTTAAATCTGTTTCCATTCATTAGGTAATATGACTTTTTATTGAATTTCTAATGGTATTATTATGTGATAATTGATATATAAAATGTTTTAGCATGAAATTAATTTTTTTGTGGATTTACATTAAATACACAGAAGCACTACATTTATTAATTCTTAATTTTGAGATATTATATTGGTAAAGTATATTCACCTAAAAATATCATTAATTAGGTCATATGTTAATGATATACACCTATATACTATGAAGTTATATACAATCTCATTTATATTTAATTTCATGAATCACATTGTTTTGATAATTTTGAAATTATAATTTGATGTTATTCTCTCATGTGGCATATGATTGATGAGTTTCCAAAGTAGTGATTGCTTTATCTTAAAATTTTATTTCATTCACTATTGTTTTCGTTAGAGTATTTTATGGAAGAAAAAATGTGATTTTATTTTCTTAAACCATAATTATTATATTATCCTCTGGTTATGAATGTGGTTTAAATGATTTATTTCCATTTCAACTCTAACTTATTTAAGAAATGTTATGATCTTTATGTTAAAGAAACTGATTGTTTTTCTTCTTTTAAATAGTTTATCACATTATTCCACATCCATATTTTATAAAATGGATTCAAATATTTTATTTATAAAATAAATTATTTCATACAACTATTTTACATATTATTAGACCTTGTTTTATTTGGTCGTAAAAGGATTTTTATTAAAATTTTCGAAATGAGTCACTTTTGAATCCCTTTTACAAAAGATTATTTAATAGAACATCTATTTTAAAAAATGCCAACCTGAATGGAATTCCTGACTTTAGGATCATTATCTTAATTGAACATTTTTTTTTATGTTTCAAATTTTTTCTTCAAAGATTACAATTTTCATAAGTTTTTTTATATGTTTTTAATGGTGATTTTAGGAATAAGAGGGATATTTTCTTCAAAAATAAATTTAATAATATTTGAATGGGTTTTCCATTCAATAAATTTAACATCAATTGTTGTTACTTATTCTCCATCAGAGATATTTTGTAATGATACCACCAACATTCATTCACATGATTAATTTTGATTTTCATTAAGATCTTGTTATAGAACTCACTTGTTAACCACGGGTTAATCTTGTTTCAAATAGATTATTATGAAACCCATTTCATTTCCCTGTGATAATCTTGGTTGAAATAAATTTTTATCGAACCACTTTCTTTTCACTGGGATAATCATTTTTCAATGATATTTATATGGAACCTATTTCTTTTACAAGGGATAATCATGTCTCAAAGATACTGTCAATGAAATCATTTATTTTAAATATAACAATCCAATATTAAAAATGATAATGGTTTTTTAATGTTTTTATGATAAAATAAATCTTATATTTATGTTATTTATGATATAGTTCATGTAATATAATTATATTGATGGTTTGGTATGTTATAAACCAAATATGGGTTTTATTTGTATATGAAATGGGTGGTTCGTTAAATTGTACAGCATGTATGGGTGATCCTATGATAAAAAACAATGGGAGGGTGCATTATAGATCCTCAATGCATTCTGTACTCCAAATGTGGATGTCAACCATATTGGTAATTCTATTTTTATGAAGGGATGTGATGTTAATTTTCCAAGATAACATTATATTTTATCTTTTATTTCTTTGGTATTATAATGTTTATTATGATCAATGTTAATATAACATGGCTCTAGATTATTGATTTATTGACTCTTTCCTTTTTTTAATCCTTATTCCATGGTTTCCATTATACTGATCCATGTATTGATAGGTTTTAATATCATTCATTTATGCTCACTCACTTTTATTATTTCATCAAACCCCTATATTATTCATATTATTAGTAATGAAAATAAATTGATAATATATTCGTTTATCACTATATTGAATTTGAGATCACCCTTCTTATTTTTATTTTCCCCCGTTTTATAAATATTGAGTATGAATGGATTATTTCTAGAAATGATTCCATAGTGATGATGTTATTTATGATGAAATGTGATGTAAGAATAATTGGGTAGGTGGGATATTTACCCATTCAAGGTAATGGGTATTGTCATTAAATGAGTGTATACATATTCTATAAAACAATTAACCAAAATAGTCTTCAATAGTGTAAGGAACCCAACATTTACTTTTTATATTGTATATGTTGTTTGGAAAAATTAAATTCATCCTCATTTGTACCAATGTTGAAAATATAATGTTTATGTTTTTATCACCAGATCTAGGAGTGCGGGTTTGAAGATGTTATAATCCATAGATAGTGAACAATGTGTAGAATTCACTATGTTTTAAGGATCCTAATACCCTATAGATTTAGAATATTGAGTGGGATCACATGTTCTTGGACATGAAATGGTTGGAAATGGGTAAAATAAAGGGATATCCCCCTACCAATCTCAATTAACTACTCAACCATCAATTATTTATAGAATTAAGGAAACCCAAAATGACTATAAAAAGATAGATAGTAATGTAGAGAAAATTTCATATTTTAATATCGAAAAAGATAGAGTTATAATATTTACATCATGGATATTAGTCCCATTAAAACCGGAACAAAACAGTGACATTGTACATGATGAGAAGAGTTATTTATTATTTTTTCATGAATGAATAATATGTACAGTGATCTAAAAATCATCTAATAGGATAACATGATATTGGTGAATTATGAATTAGTCTCTGAATTTTTTGTATTCAATTAATATTGGGTTGAATAATATATTTATAATGGTATGATGAAACCATTTCCCTTTATAGTATGGAAATGGTAAAACACAACCATTTATTACATTGTAAGACTCCACAAGACATATAAAGAAATAGATCCATCTAATTGGTTATTGATATATTTATATATTTTTCATATTTCAGTTCAATCAATGATGATTTATCTCTCAAGAAACATGATACGATATACATAAGGGAAGTTGTATGAATACATGGATCACCCCACCCTCTTTTTTCGATTATGAGTATAAGGATAACCTTGAGGTTCTAGAGAATCCATAAGTATTCACTTGAAATAGTGCCGAGATATAGTACATATTAGCACTATCATATGGATGGATAGTTTTAGTGATACATTGATACTCTAGTGTCTATGTTGAGATAATGTTCAATAAATTTCCTAGGATGTTGGGACCATAAAATTCCCCTTGTGTAGTTCTCTTAAAATAAATGATTGTATTCTTTCATTAAAATGTAACCTTGTGAAGTTCTAATTTGGAAGATGTGTGACACTCCAACATACTTTGATGATATTGGAGAGTGTATTTTTATGGATCATAAATACTCCCATGATATTAAAGACATTGATCAAATCATTAACCATCATATCACTTCTCCTTAATGACAATACATAATTTATCCATCTAATAATCAAAGAGACCAAAAGTTTTATGTCAATGATAAGGTGACTATTTATATAATATCATAAAAGAAATATAATAGCTTTGGAGAAGATAGAAAATATTATTCGTCGATAAATCGGATGTTTTTAATCCTTGATATCATCATATCCATCACTTATCGACTACAACACCCTCCTAAAATATCCCACGTCCTAATATTTTACATGTATCCCTCCTGAGAAAGTACATACAAGACACCAAAAATTTAATAAACCAGAGTTAGGACCCTTGAGAAATGATCATTCATATGAGTAGAATCTATTGAAGATAATAGTTTGTAGAGATAATGTTATATGATATAATAAATATCATATTTTTATAGTGTTATAGCAGAACCAAGTGATTAAGGAAGCTACATGGGAACCAAAAGTACTAATAAAATAGAATTACCCCTGCATATTTTATTGTATGAAATGAAATTTCATAATAAAAATTATGAGTAGTGTAATAATTTAATAATAAAGAAACATATAAGTGAAATTCAATTTGGAATAAATAAAATCCACATTAAGTTGTATAGTTATATAATAAATATTCACTACATTGGATATTGTGTTCCAATTTATCATGTTCAGTTTAATGTATATTTAGTTATCTAAATAAACAATAATGTGGCAATGGAATTGTGATAGATCAGAATAGTAAATATTAAAGGGCAAGATAATGACCAACTAACACAGATAGATGATGTGATATCCCCGACTAATGGGATCATACCCTATAAATCTTATTCTGATGTACTATTGAGGTAGATAAAATCACTAGGATTCCCCTTGACCAACCCTATGATGGAATTAGAAAATTATGTCTTGATAAAACTCATTTATTGAAGAATTTCATTGTTATTCGGATCTGATCCCAAACATTTTCTTCCGAAGAAACCTGCGAAATGGTCACTATTCCATTACATTACATTAGGGAATGTGCTGATGTAAATGTTTTTTATGTATCTAGACATGGGTAACATGAATTTTTATATTTAATTTTTAATTCAATAATAATTCTTTTATCAAAATTTATTATTATATTATAAATTACTGTATAATAAATTTTAAAATAATTAGATTTTGATATGAAGAAATCAAAAGATAACTTTTGGGAAATATATACTATGAAATAATATACTCGTTGAATAATTTCATGATTTTTTTATAAATTATATTTAAAATAATATTAATACTGGGTATAAATTATTTCAGTATAAATTTTATAGTATTTTTCAATGATTTACAATGTAATATATTTAAGGGACATAAAAACGTTAATATCATTAAAATTAGTATTTTCCATAAAATATTTTTGTTTATATTTTTGGAAAATTCTTATATATCAATAATTCAGTTCGTAATTAAAAAATTACTTTTGGAATCACATTATCAAAATTACAAAATTGTAAAGTTTTCATAATTTTCATAGATAGAAATTTTTTTCGCAAACAAATTAATATGGTGTAAATATATGTTATGTATTATAGAATCATAATAGCCCTGATGTGTTATAATAAATGATGTAAAAGGAATCCATGACCGTATATGTTCCCCCATTAAACTAATATGTTATAGAATTTATTTTATTAATTTTATAAACCATTATTTAATCATTCAAATCATATATTATATTCCATGGTGTTAGAATCAATTATATAGGAACATAACTCACTTCCTCAAAACAGAGATTATTATTTTAATATCATCAATTCTAGTCCCCATAAAATGTTTAAATCCACTTATCATTGGAATAAACCATGAGAAAATATGATTTCAATGTTTCAGCATTCACTATTTTATCATAGGGAGTCCAAAACCATCATTTAGAAATTATTAATGAATTCCCCTCTCCTATTATATAAATTCCAAAAAAACACACAATCCTCTACACTAAATGTGCATTGATCACTATATTTATCTCTCAATCATTCTTTAAATATCTCCATGGTGTTCCCAGACTCTTAATAATCTTATACCATTATTATAGAATCACACACTTAATGTATGGGACTCTATCCTCTTCCATTATATCAATCAATTTATTGAATAATGCAATTTTATATTTAGTTATTCCTTATTTAATATCTTCTTAAAAAACCATTTTACTATCTTTATGATGTCCATGTAATTTGATTTCACTTTTCCGTCTCATTAAAACCTTCAATTACTAATTATGTATACTTGTTATTCTAAAAAAATATTCCAATGGTATTTTTCTATGAATACAATTGTCCAGTAAATTTACATATCCATTTAATGAAATTGGTATTCAAATATATGTAAATATAATTCATTTATTAGTTACATCAATGTATGTAACACACACACACCTTATTAATGTTTCAAAAAGTGACAAATATCATTGCAATTTTTATGATATATGTGTCCCAAAAAACAATGTTACATTATATGAATGTGGTGGGTGGGAAAATATTTATACAGGAATCCAATGAATTTTGTAATGTTTTAATCCCATAGAATCCATTTATGGACTTTGTGAGGGTTTCCTAATAACACCATGTTATGATATCATGGAGGTTATCCTTCATTCAAACTTATAATATCATGTTTTATGTTGCTTCAAAATACCTATATTATCATGAAGTTAACATCTTATACCATGCATCATTGTGGATGTAAATGAATCAAAACATTTATTGTCAATTTGATAAGACACTTATCAAATCAGGGTCTCTTTGTTCATGTTATTATTTAATTATTTGGTTAATGGTATTTATAGCTCACTATTTTCTTATACATGTCTCTATGACATGTCATATAGTTTTAGAAAAACGTTTGAATTTTACGAGGATGTTAGAGAGTTTAAAATCATATTTTTTTTTAAAAAATTATGTTATATATATAATTACCCAATGAAATGATGAGTTTTGATATTTTGGGTTATTATTATGTGTGTCATTATGTAGTAAATAATAAATTAATATTTATAAAATATATCTATTTTCATAGGGGGGATTCATTTATCATAAAATATTACAATTTCTATTTTGATTATTATACATTTTTTTCTAAAATTCTAAATTTTACATCGTATATCATGTGAATGACTCTGATTAGTTGTTATAATATATTATTTCAATAAAACAATTCTACCCCCATCCCACCATGATGATTGAGATTCAATCATGGAGAGTCTAATTATATATACCTATATTCAGTGAAATCTATTCATGGGGAAGATAGAGCACCTCAAAAACCTATTGGACCATTCTAGGAGGGGGATTATAAGGTAATAATATTTCCCATGAAGAACAATGTCAGTTTTGAGATTGTTTTTAGTTGTTGAAGTGCTTGAGATTCATTGAACACCTACAATAAGAGGGAGTGATTTATTACGTATCAAGGTGATGATTCTGACCTAGAAGTTGAAAGTTGGTTAATTAAATTGTGATTTTCTCTTAATTTCTAGATCATGTAATAAAAAATAATGATTGTAGAATCTTGAATACTATAGGATACTAATCCTCACTAGAATCTAATAATATTTTGATGTATCATAATATACAATGGGGGAGTTTTTTACCCTCATTTAATGGTAATTCCTATACATGAAAATATAAACTGATCATTAACATGATATATTCATGATATTCAAGGTATATTTATAAGTATGGGATTATACTACCAAATCCATGTTATTTTTAAAACTCACATAACACAAAATCTTGAAATGGGATGTGGGTTAAGTATTTTTAGGAATGTTTTCAAGAAAAGATTCATCATAGGTTTATGGTTCTATTCCTATCCACCAATTAGGATATAAATTAGATTATTGTGTCATATGAGTGAGTTTTAATGTGGAATATGGGGATTCAAGGAAGTGATTAGAAAACTAGATGATTTGTTCATATTATAGAATTATAACATTCTATTAATTGTAAATTTTTTAAGATCATCCTAATATAGAGGAAGCGGAGGTTCTAAGACTCACCCATGGCCCTATAATATTAACTCATATATTTGACGTAATAATTTTTATTACCCGAAAATATGATTCCATGAGTTATGGATATTGAATTACATATTGGGTAAGATGATAAATGTGGGTATATTAACTAATAGAAAAATATAGATATCATGAGAGAAGGAATATTGCGCCAGAAGGTTGGGTCTACAGTATATTCCATAACATAAAAAAAAGTACGGGGATGGGAAAAAATAAAAAGGATAATTTTACATTAGTTGGGTGAAAATATATTGTACGAATCATCCACCACATCCAAATGTTGTGCCACAATAATGAGCGGATAGACCTCATGATTATAGAGGTATAGGTATTGGCCCACAATGATTATTTTAGGAAGGTCATGGATACATTTATTTGGTTGTGGTAGGGTATTTTTTTAGTTCCAAGAATATTCAATGTAGATATTGTTGAAATTTTATTCATCTCCCCTATAACTTCCATTATGTAAAACTTACTGTATTTTCACTCCTTTATCACCATGAGTCTCAGAAGGGAAGTCAATATCTCTATTTTTTTAGAGTATAGATACTATTTATAATATCTAACAAGAAGGGAAAATTTTATATACTGATATAGGTATGCTGAGGTCGCATCCTAATCCCTAATAGTTACATGTTGATTTGTTATATCATAATTCTTAAAAGGTGACCATATGATGACATCCATCGTGTTGAAAATTTAGCATCTATTTTAAATTCCGTATATTAATTCCTCTATGGAGTTAAATATTCTAGTCCTAATAGAGTATATTAGTTTGTTTGTAGGTATAGGGTCATATTCATTATGGTGAGACATTAGGGGAGGTAGACCATCCCAACATAGTTGGACATCCTCAACAAATATGGAAATGATATAGAGAAAAAAGAACTTTTTTGTAGTTGTGAGAGAGGCCATGAATTTATTTCCGGAGTAAGAGGATATATTGAAACCTAAGAGGAATGTTGTGTTTTGTATTAATATTGTGTCAGGATAAATGATCAAATCCAATAAACCATATTCTATTTACCTTCTCACTCTTTCTATGTTTAGGGTGTAGATAGACGAGTCCCCCTATTTGGGATTTATTTTCTATATTGTTTCACCATGGGGTTCCACTATTAAATTTATTATGACGTTTTATGGTTGTTCTTGACTCCTTATTGATTTAAAAAGGATAAATTTATTGATTATTATGAAAAAAAAGAAACATACCACATATCGAGTTCCCAAATTATGAATATAAATGACCTCAAGTGTTCTCATAGATTAATCATATATCATGTTTTAATGAGATTCATGTTTTGGTGGAAGAAAAATAGATTATTTTATTTTAATGTATGTATTGGAACTATGATTTTGTCAGGATTCTATTTGGAGTTATCATTGAACTTTTGGTTTTCATGTGATTTTGTAACTAGGTGTTCAATCCATATCACGATAAATTGTTAGTGGTATTAATTGATGAAATACGAGGGTGTTATATAGATGACTAAGACAATACAGATCATTAAATGGTATCTATAGATACCCGGAGGGTGTATTAGATATTGTTTTTTTCAAAGGTACTATTTTTTGACATAATAGTTCAGTTTCCATGGAAGTGTAATATCAAAGAATGGTGTTTTACTAGATCATGTGAAAATATGGGTAGTGTTGGATTGGGAGACATCATGGTGAATGTTTGATTTCAAGAGATTCATAAGTTTGACCGGGTTATATATTTTCTTTTTTTGGAATCTAATCATTGATAGACACCCCTTTTCCCCTAAAAAATAACAAAAAGGATTTTATAAGCATATATGAGTGTCCTCGATCATTTGATCACCTTAAGGAGAAGCTGACTAGTGCATTGGTTATTAGACATTCACTTAATAAAATAATATATAAATAGTATTGTCATGCATCTCAATATATAAATGGTTATGTTTAGCTCATGGTGAATTATTTTATTACCTTTAAATCAAGTATAATTATAGATCATTATAGTATTTATACCGCTTAAGAAATGTATTTTTCACTAGTGGTTTTCAATTAGTAGTCTTGATGGTATTATTTTATCTATCAGAAGACCATGGTTTTCTGTAACCACAATGGTTTGAGAAACAACATCACCCATTTTTAATTAAACATGATGTAGTGACATTTTATGGAGTCCAAATAGTATTATGATTTTTATATATTATATACATTGAGAAAGGGAATTAGAATTCCTAAAATACTATGTTTGAAGACCAATCCAAAGATAGTTTATGAATCAAAGGATGGAAGTAGGTACATGGAGTTGTTAGCTTACATGAATCTTGATAAAGGGTTGGTTGATGGTTTGGGATACATGTTTCAGTTTATAGTAACCTCAATGCCGATGTAGTGGGTTTCAGATGCTCATTTCAATGACTATGAGTGAGATATTTCGTGTTATCAGATTATCAATAGATATGCATCCCTGTGAGGCGTTGTTGTAGGGACCCGAATCTTGACGTACATAGACATTACATTACTTTTACGGAATACTTAATACATAACTAAAACATACACACAAGTATCGTAATATTATAGTGTCTCTGGGAATATGGAACGTAATCTTCTAATTGTGGTGAATGATTTTAATCATCTCCCATAAAGATCTTCCCCATTTTTTTCTTACCTAAAACCATTCTTTATATCATGGGGAAAAGAAAACATAGAAAGGGGGAGCTCAAATGCTCTGTAAGGGTAATCATGGAGAAAATTAAACAAACCATATACATTTGAACATAAAAACATGAACATAATGTTTAAACATCTGAATCTTGATCAATGACATAAAACATGGCAGTACATAAGGCATAGATCAAAATAGAACATTAATCATGAAAAAATAGCATGTAAATAAAACATTTAATTGTGGAAAAACATTAAGCACATGATATAATTTCCATATTAGACAAGGCATTGCTACCAAGACCATCTTAGTGGACAAAGTCCCTTTCTGAATCGAGTTCAGTCCTCATTCCAGTCCTGTATTACTGAACCGGATTAACTTACTGTTCCATCCAGGTCTATCTCATGAGATATATATCTTTACCCAATGTATTGGAGGGAGATATAGGTCTCACCCATCTCATAATGAAATAATTCTTTCGTGTTCCACAAAATCTTAAATCACACATCATAGCACAACCCATGTAATAGAATGGAATTCATAAACATCATGCCATCATAACATAATCCATAAAAATGGATATCATTTCATCATAAGAAGAATCAAACCATGTAAATAATGGAAACATTATACTTTGAATATTAACATATTAAATAATGTCATTTTATATGGAAAATATTTGTGATAAAACACTTGAAATAAAAATATGAAGAAAATACACTTTCTTCTTCAAAATTATTTTATTTTCACAAAATGCCATGTAATTTTAAAAGAAAAGGGTTTTGTTAAAAATAATCAAGAAATATTATATAGGAAACTTCATTAAAATGAGGCGTTATGAAATCGTAAAAATCCGTTCACGCCGTATAAGTTAAAAATAACATTATCCTAATACTTTTGTCAGAAAAGTCAAAAATTACATCGTTTGGTAAAAAAAAAGATTCATTACATACCATGTTGTAAAAGTAAAAAATGGTTAAAAAGGACTTTAAACATACATGAAACCATTTTTATGAAACATGGACATGGATGATAACAATAACCCCAGTAAATACTTATGAATAAACAATCTCGTATAAGAATGTGATTGGAATAGTTATCCCTTACCTTATGTCTGATATGCTTCATACATATCTGATCCTCCTGTATAATGATTTAAATAATTTCATTGACCTATTAAAGAATCATATTAATTGTTATGAGATCATATATGGTTCACTTATGACTTTATATTACCCGTTATTTTGTAAGTTCCATGTTAAAGCAGCGTTTTGGGTAAAATCGTTTTATTTATCGTACATGTTTGGACTTGTTGTTCTTGATATTATTACTTATATCCTGATTTAAATAATTCTAGAATGTAAAAAATGATATATATGTAATATATATTCAGCATATACATATATATATATGATAGATCGATAAATGGAATGAAATACACCGTTCATGGAGACAGTAGGTCGTACGTATGCATGAACTTTGTTTTCGTTTCCATATGGAATTGAATGAAATTTAGTGGATGAAATACATATATATATATATACATAAATCCAGTATCATTATTATGTCATATATTTCATGATTACTTATTATATATACATTATAATCATTCATGAATGGTTATCATGGAGAATGAATATTATCGCATCGTGGAGACGGTAGTCCGTACGTACGTACACGCGATGATATCATTCCCATGATTGTGGAATTGTATTGGAGTGTATGTATAATATTAAAGAATCAATATCACTTTAAAATAATCATATTTAGTTATTTATTTATACCATTATACCCATCCAAGTAAGGTGGTGGTCGAAAACATTTTACACCACGGCGTTGAGACGGTATTCCGTACATACGCACACACGGTGATTTTGTTTTCTGTTGGATGGATAGATGGTGAAATAGGGATGTTTCATCCTTATAATAACATATAAGTATGTGATTCATACTTATGTTATTACTTCATAATGAAATATCTAAAGAATAAGAAGTAGAAGAAGAAATAACGTTGAAATAATCGATAACAGACATTACCTCTTCTTTGAAGCGCCTCTTCTTAACCTCCTCTTAGGGCCCTAAAGATGGTCTTTGAAGAAGACCAGGACCTCTATGATGTTTCTAGGGAAGTGGAGAAGAGAAATTGGTTGGGTTTGGCCGAGCATGAAGGCTCAAAGTGGTGTGAGGAAGAGAGGGATGAGTTTTCCTTTTATAAGGGAGGAGAGGGGCACCTAAGGAAAAAACATAAAATATTATTTTATTATAAAGTCATATTCAGTTTTTAATAGCTCTAAATTGATTTATTTCGAAGCTAAGGTGAGGATGGGTCTAAATACTCTCATACAATAGAATTTAGACAAGTTTAGGTTTCTATTTTAACCTTATCATTTAGATTTTACTTTAAGTTAAATAATTTTACATTTACCGTGTCTTCTTGTTTTCTTACAATATAAGGTTAATAAACGTACTACAACAAGACAAACGAACCCCAAGTTGTTTATTATTAATATATATAAACTTATATATGTCATTTGGAAAAACCTTAGATTTTTAGGAAAAAAATAACGATTAATAATATAATATTTGTTTTAAAAACTATTTTATGTCAATTTTGACACTATTTGGTAATTGATTTTTGTAAAAATCATAACTGAATTTTTATTTCTAAATAAGTTAATTGAATCAATAATAACATGTCATATTAACCTATAAAATTAGTTGAATTCATAAAAAGTCTATATTTACATTTATTTTGGTATTATTAACTTTAATTATGTCTATATTTCACTATCGAGATTATTACTGCATCATCATTGTGTCATAAATAAATTTAATTATATAAAGTCTAAAAATTATAAATAAAATACCATTATGTATTAAATAGTTTTAGATTTATAATTAATATATATATTGGAATTTATCTTATGTATATCCCTATATTAAAAATGTTTTAGTTATTAAATATTGATTTTAACTATTTTAACTATTCTTTAAATAAAATAATATTAAATGTCCTAATCTATTCCAATTGGGCCTAAATGCTCATATTTTATTCCTAAGTTTGTTTTTGGTCGAATTGCACTTGTCTAATAGAATTAGGACACATGTTAGAGTAATTATAATAATACAATTTTTACCCTTAATTACCCTATTTACTTTGAACCGTGGTATAAAAAGTAAAAAGATACTATTCACCAAAAATTATTTTCATCTCATTGAACCACATTTTAATACTTGATATTAACCGTGTCTCTCGGATTTTCGAAATTTAGTTCATAGAAGTGGTAAAATTTCATTTAAATGAAAAAGTCAGTTTTTTAACTACCACTAAGTGGTTTCACTATTCATCGAAAATTGAAGTTTTTCAGAAAAATACCAACAATTCAGCCAAAGAATTATTTGATATTACAAATTTAAAATTGATGTCTATTTTTCCAAATTCAAAAAATAGAAGTGTCATTAATTAATTTTTAAATTTATTCCCGTTATCAAAACAAATAGCGTGTTTTTAAGAAACAAAAACTGCCAAAAGACTAATACTTGTTTATATCCAATGTCAAAGTGAAATTAATTTCAATGAAAAAAATTGTATTAAATGGTAAAAATATATTCTAATTACACTTTAAAACCAATTAAAAAGTTAATATAACTATATAAATTATTACGATGAAAAAAATTGTTTTTAATTAAAATATAGCGTGTTTTTACTATTCATTAAAATATGAAAGTTATCAGAATAATATGAAAAAAAGTTCAAAAGTAAATTTTTATATTTTGATTCTAAAGAAGAATTTTATTTTGTAAAATTGAACTTATAGACATGTCAAAAACAATATTTAATGTGGGTGCTCCATCAAAAGGCGGGAAAACTGCAATTTTTCAAAAATACATATTTTAAACGAAAAATTTATTTTGTTCTCATACCATATTCTAAAAAATGTGTAAGATGAATAATAATGTTATAAAATTCAAAATGTCTTTAATAATATTCATAACGGCTAGTCTATAATAATATTATAACAATATATCATTGTTTAGTGATACCCGGTATTGCGTACTACACACGCTATCAAGGTAAGTCGCAATTGCGTGTAATGAAAGCCAAGAATAGTGTTGCATATACTGCAAGCTAATGAGGTGTTGCGTATAGTACAAGATAATCATGGTGTAGTTTATAATATAAGATCAAATAAATTAAAAATAATATATATCATAAAATCTCGGGGTGTTACATTATACCCCCCTTAAAATGAATTTCGTCCTCAAAATTTGTCGGGGTTATAAATTGTTTACTATTCATAGAAAACCACAACATAAAAAGGAATATTAAAATATTATTTTTAAAATTAAAGTATCAAATGTAACGATTACCCAAAGTAACTCATCACTGGGTTTCCATATAGAAGAACATAGCAGGAAATATTGATATGGAAGAAAAATCTAACCATCAAGTTCTGATAGAGAGTGGTAGAGAACATGGAAATGAAAAAGCCAACAATCACAAAGACATAGATTTGTGAGGATCTAAGGTACCATATGATTCATCAGATATAAGGTCACTAGGATAACATTTTTAGTTTTCATGATCATTTTCCTAATGTTTATGAAATTGGAATTAGAAGAAATATGTTCTTGATTTTTGTAAAGTCTCACCATTGGTCATTACTTAGACAATTTCCACTTAAATTCTTAAAGAATTGAAGTTTAATTGGTCATTCGTGAAGTTTTGTTAGATCAAGTGATAGAATGATGGGTCATTCCATCTGTTTCAAACAAAAGGTTAACAAAATTTATCAAATATACATAAGTCCATTTATGGTGAGGTTAATCATATACGATTCCAAAAATGAACTTACACTTCATATATCATACTGCTTAATAAAATAAAACTAGTTTCTACTAAGCAGGTACTTCCTATAGGCCAGTGGTATGCGATAAAGGCCAGTCGCACTTCGGTAGTGGGTTCAATTCCCACACCCCTCTCCGACATGATGGGTTGTCGCTCGTCCTATCGGTTGTCCTTTTTCTAAAATTACATTATTATTACATTCCATCGATAATATCGAAAACCATTCTATCCTTAAACTATCTTATGTTCAACATAATCCATTTAAAATATTTAGGCTAATCCAAAATACATCTGTCCAAGCTTATTGAATAAAGAAAACAATTACTAGAAATTTCATCTACCGAGCATGTGAATATCATCATTTATCCCTGATATATCTTGTTGATCATATTCCAATCATGTGAATACCTTAATCATGTATTCTCTTGAAAAATTAATACCCATTTAACCTTAGTAAAAACATGAATGCTCTAAAAATTTAACTCTTTCCATATACCAAAATACCAAATTTTCTATATACTAAAACCATGATATCACATTGTCCTTATTTTAGTCACGAGCTCATGATTAAAATCATATTATTTTCTCCTTATCCCTTCAATATGAGCATTTCATCTGCTTTCCAAAAATATTTCAATCAGTTTTTATGGTTACCAGTACCATATAATTAATGAAAACCAATACATAGATATTCTAAAATTACACAATACCGTAAATGAGATTCCATGATAATATATTGAAATCCCATTACATAAACACAAAATCATTACAAAACATCATTTTCATACTCAACATCACAAATAGTTATCGCATGAGACATCCCTTTATCCTTTTCCTTAAGAGGTTGCTCACGTTGATCATCATTAACCTGTGGATTATGGAATTTATTAGAATAATGCCCCATTCTCTTGCACTTGAAGAATTGAAGTGTTGGTGGATAGTTCTCTGTAGTCTTTTCTCTATTCACATCATTTGCAACCTTTTTCCAATTACTTTGACAATCAACTGCTCGATCACCTTCTATTCCAAAGTTAAACCATTTTCTAGTACCTTTTAGGAAATCTCCACCATGATTCTTTCCACACATTGAGCATAAAGAAACATTTATCTTCTTTTCACCATTGTTCTAATATTTCTCCATGAACTCCATCTTTTTTTCTTGTCAAAACCATGAGATGGATATGTTACACCAACATCTAGTTCCACATTGATAGCACAACACACAATTTCTTCATAGCTACTAAAGTCCCTTATAGCTAATTCCCTTCGAAGACTGGGTTTTAAGCCACTGAAAATTTGATCAACTTTACTCTCAGGTTGGATGATAAAGCGAGATGTATACCTTGCATGTCTTGTAATATTCTCTTTGTATATACCAATAGATTCATCATCCTTATGCTTAAGCTCAAGAAACTCCTTTTCCATCATTATTCGAAGAATACGAGGGAAGTACTTACTGAAAAACAAGTTCTTGAACTCGTCCCATTCCATGGACTCAATTTCATATCTTTGCCTCGTATTCTTGATAAGATTCTACCGTTGATCAGAATCACCATCCAAACGATATACTACTAATATTACATTATCATGCTTAGAACATTGTAGAACTGAAAATATCTTTTCAGTGGTATTGATCCATTATTCAGCCACTAAGGGATCAGAAGACCCACTGATTGAAGGTGGACGTTGCCTCATGAAGGATTCAACAGAATTTTGCTCCTTTCTCTGCTCATTTTGAAGTCCAAAATGATTCATAGCTTGTGTATGTATAGAAATAATATTGTGCACTCCATCTCCGATGACATTGGTTTGGTCAAGAGGACAATAATTGCATTGTCCATCACATTGTTCAACATGGTTCCATCAGGTTCCAACCATTGTCTAAAACCCAAAAATAATAGTGTGAGAGGAAAATACAATGCTAGTTAAAACAACATAATAAAGGGGGAGTACCTTCAATATCTATCCACTTAGGTTTAATTCTACAATCATTATCACAATTCTAGGACTATAACCTATACGTATACTTATCCCTAGGGACATCCTTAGATATACCTTAGAAATATCTCTAAGGATTTCACTAATGTTTTCGCATCCTAATATCCAATGGTTATCTAAACCTCTCTCTGATACCAACTGTAGAGACCCAAAGCTTGACATACATAGACATTAAATTACTTTTTCAGAATACTAAATACATAACTAAAACAGACACACAAAGTCCGTAATAGTTTAGTGTCTTTGGAAACTTGGAACTCAATCATCTAATCATGATGAAAGATTTTCAACATCTCCCATAAAGATCTTCCCCATTTGTTTTCTTACCTAAAACCTTTTGTTATATCCTCAGGAAAAGAAAACATAAAAAGGGTGAGCTCAAATTCTCAGTAACGGTAAGCATGGAGAAAATAAAACAAACCATATACATTTTAACAAAAAAACATGAACATAATGTTTTAACATCAAAATCATGAGGAATGACATAAAACATGGAAGTACGTAAGTCATAGATCAAAATAGGACATCAATAATTATAAAATAGCTTGTAAATAAAACTTTTAATTGTGGAAAAACATTAAGCACATGATATTATTTCCATAGTAGCCAAGGCATTGCCGCCAAGACCATCTTAGTAGACAAAGTCCCTTTCTGAATTGAGTTCACTCCTCGTTCCAGTCTTGTATTGCTGAACAGGATTAACTTACCGTTTCAGCCATGTATATCACATGAGATATAAATCATTACCCAATTCATTGGAGGGAGATATAGGTCCCACCCATCTCTTAATCAGATCATTCTTTCGTGTGCCACAAAATCATAAATCATACTTCATGGCATAACCCATGTAATAGAATTGGATTCTCAAACATCACGCCATCATAACATAATCCATAAAAAATGGATATCATTTCATCATAAGAAGAATCAAACCATGTAAATAATGGATACATTATACTTGATACATAAACATATTAAATAATGTCATTTTAGATGGAAAATATTTTTGATAAAACACTTGAAATAAAATCATGAGGAAAATATCCCTTCTTCTTCAAAATCATTTTATTTTAACAAAATTACATGCAATTTTAAAAGAAAAAGATTATTTTAAAAATAATCGTGAAATCTTTTATAGGAAGATTTATGAAAATTAGGCGTTACGAAACCGTAAAAATCCGTTCACGCCGTATAAGGTAAAAACATTCTCCTCATACTTTTGTCTGAAAAGTCAAAAATTACATAGTTTGGTAAAAATAAGATTCATTACATTCCATGTAGTAAAAGTCAATAATGGTTAAAAAGGACTTTAAACATACATGAAACCATTTTTATGAAACATGGACATGGATGATAACAATAACCCCAGTAAATACTTATGAATAAACAATCTTGTATAAGAACGAGATTGGAATAGTTATCCCGTACCTTATGTCTGATATTCTTCATACATATCTGATCCTCCTATATAATGATTTATATAATTTCATTGACATATTAAAGAATCATATTCATTGTTATGAGATCATATATGGTTCACTTATAACTTTATATTACCTGTTCTTTTGTAAGTTCCATGTTAAAGCAGCGTTTTGGGTAAAATCGTTTTATTTATCGTACATGTTTGGACTTGTTGTTCTTGATATTATTACTTATATCCTGATTTACTTAATTACATAATGTAAAACATGATTTATATGTAATATATATTCATAATTTACATATATATATGATAGATCTATAAATGGAATGAAATACACCGTTCAAGGAGATGGTAGGCCGTACGTACGCATGAACGTTGTTTTTGTTTCCTTATTGAATTTATTGGAATTAATTAGATGACATACATATATATATACATAAATCCAAAATAATTACTATGTAATATATTTACTGATTACTTATTATATATACTTTACAATCATTCATGAAAGGTTAACATGGAGAATGAATCTCATCGCGTCATGGAGACGGTAGTCCGTACGTACGCACGAGCGATGATATCATTACCATGATCGTGGAGTTGTATTGAAGTGTATGTATAATATTTCAGAACCAATATCACTTTAAAATAATCATATAAAGATATTTATTGACACCATTATACCCATCCAAGTAAGGTGGTGGTCGAAAACAGATTACACCACGGCGTGGAGACGGTATTCCGTACGTACGCACACGCAGTGATTTCGTTATCCATAGGACGGATAGATGGTGAAATAGGGTTGTTTCATACATAAAATTACATATCAGTATATGAGTGATACTGATGTTATTCCTTCATAATGAAACAACTAATGAAGAGGACGTAAAATAAGAAATGAATTTGAAAAAATCGGTAACATACATTACCTCTTCTTTGAAGCGCCTCTTCATAACCTCCTCTTAGGAAACTAAAGATGTTCTTTGAAGAAGACCAGGACCACAAGGATGTTTCTAAGTAAGTTGAGAAGATAAAATGGCAGGGGTTGGCCGAGCCTGAAGGCTCAAAGTTGTGTGAGTAAAAGAGGAAGGAGGTTCCCTTTTATAAGGGAGTAGAGGGGAACCTTAGGAAAACGTAAAATGTTATTTTATTATAAATTCATATTCAGTTTTTAATGGCTCCAAAATGATTTATTTCTAAGCTAAGGTGGGGATGGGTCGAAATAATCTGATACAATAAAATTTAGACATGTTTAGGTTTCAATTTTATCCTTATAATTTAGATTTATCATTAAATTAAATTATTTTTCTTTTACAATTAATAATATAATATTTTTTTTAAAAACTATTTTATGTCATTTTTGACACTATTTGATAATTGATTTTTGTGAAAATCATATCAAAATTATTAGTTTGAAAAAAGTTATTTAAATCAATAAAAACATGTAATAGTAACCTAGAAAATTAGTGTAATTCATAAAAAGTCTCAAATTACATTTATTTTGGTATTTATAACATCAATTATGTCAATATTTCATTAATGATATAATTACTGCGTCCTCATTGTGTTATAAATAAATTAATTTATTTAATATCTAAAAATTATAAGTAAAATACAATTATGTATAAAATATTTTTAGCTTTCTAGTGAATATTTATAGTCTAATTTATCTTATGTATAACCCTATATTAAAAATGTTTTAGTTATTAAACATTGATTTTAACTATTTTAACTATTCATTAAATAAAATAATATTAAATATCCTAATCTAATCCTAGTGGGCCTAAATTGTCATATTTTATTCCTAAGGTTGTTTTTGGTCGAATTACACTTATCCAATTGAATTAGGATAGGTGTTAGGGAAATAATAATGTCATTTTTACCCTTAATTACCCTATTTACTTTTAACCGTGGTAAAAAAAAGTAAAAAGTTACTATTCACCAAAAATTATTTTCGTCTCATTGAACCACATTTTAGTCCTTGATATGTACCATGTCTCTCAGATTTTAGAAATTCAAAAATTTCATTTAAATGAAAAAGTCAGTTTTTTAACTAACTATAAGTGGTTTCACCATTAATCGAAAATTGATGTTTTTCAGAAAAATACCAAATATTCAGAATAAGCATTATTTGATATTCCGAATTAAAAATTGATGTCTATTTTTCAAATTCAAAACATTGAAGTGAAATTAATTAATTTTAATGTTAATTCCAATTATCAAAACAAATTTCGTGTTTTTAAGAAACAAAAAATATCAAAATATTGATACCTGTTTATATCCAATTTCAAACTGAAATTAATTCCAATGAACAAAAACGAATTAAATGGTAAAAATATATTATAATTACACTTTAAAAACAATTAAAAAGATAATCTTACCATATAAATTATTGCAATGAGAAAAATGTTTTTAATTAAAATATAACGTGTTTTCACAATTCATTATAATATGAAATTTATTAGAATAATATGAAAATTTTATCCAAAATAAATTTTTATATCCTGATTCCCAAGAGGAATTTTATTTTGTCAAATTAAACTTATGGACATGTAAAAAACAAGATTTAAGGTGGGTGCGCCATCAAAAGGTCGGAAAACTGTAATTTTATGAAATTACATATTTTACATGAAAAATTTATTTTCTTCTCATACAATATTCTAGGAAATGTGTAAGATGAATAATAATGTTATAAAATTAAATATTTAGTTAATACTATTCATAACAGCTAGTCCATAATAATATTATAACAATATATCGCTATTTAGTGATACCCGGTATTGTGTACTACACACGCTATCGAGGTAGGTCGTGATTGCGTGTAATGAAAGCCAAGAATAGTGTTGCATATACCGAAAGCTAATGAGGTGTTTCAT
Source organism: Viscum album (assembly GCA_963277665.1). NCBI lineage: Eukaryota > Viridiplantae > Streptophyta > Magnoliopsida > Santalales > Viscaceae > Viscum > Viscum album. The sequence goes on along the minus strand of CAUJRU010000019.1, from coordinate 1,543,863 downwards.
ATAGTACAATCTAATCTTGGTGTTGTGTATAATAGAAGATCAAAGAAATTAAAAATAATATATCTCATAAAATATTGGGGTGTTACAGTTGTTATGTAGAGCACTCTATCCACTTAATTTGATATGATACTTATTTATTAACTAATGAGGGAAGAGGTATTGTTGGGGTTCCAATATTCTCCCTTTCCAATCCTCATAGTTTGGTAATGATGTAACATAACTTATATGTAGTGTCCCTAGCATGATTAACCACATAGATGGGAGGCGGAATTAGTGGAATCTGTTTTTGAATTCCAATTCATTTAAATCCATGATTTAAAATATACTAATATTCTCAATCCATTATAAAATATATCTCAATCTATCCCTTTCTGATGTATTAATAAGAGAAATAGAAACACATAGAATTTATAAGGTTGGGAAAAAAGGATATCTCCTTTCCATGTTAGTTATATCACCAATTTTGGATTATAAAATACATTATTTTCATCAATTAGAATGATTTATATACAATCACAATATATTTTGACTAAATGCTCATAAAAGTTTCATTATAGTTCATCACATAGTTTCACTATAATATACACAAGCCTACACCTGAATCCATACAAGTGACTTAATCATCTTCTGATCTAACCAAGCGACTCCTTCTACACCTGACTCTAACCAAAAGACATCACCTACTCCTTGATCCGACCGGGATACATATACATTTATTTAAGGCTAGTAATGTACATCATGATATTTTGATCTTCCACTATGAGGTCATTGAATCAGACTTTCTCATGTACCTATTCATGTATCTTTTTCTTTAATATGACTTTCTATAATATATCCAATCAATTTAAACTGATCATTTACCATTCTACAACTGTGCATGGTCGATTCATTATTCTTTAGAAGAAGTACTAGCCTCATTTATATTTTTTAAAATAATTCCCAAAAGTATTCAGTATTATTTTATATAATAACAGACTTATACAATGTCAACTAAATTTTATCTTGACATATCATACATAAAGCATGTTTAATTCAATTCATAGTATTCTAAATCTTACTGTACTTATCAAATATATATTGTCCTATTAATATATTACATTAATTATATATCTTCTTTCGTACCTCTATCTTATTTATCAATTCACATTAATTTTTTCCATTATCAAAAGCATATTCTACATTTTATTCTAGTTTTTCATGTTGTAACAAACATTGTTACTCAATTTTTGTGGATGGAATTATCTAACACACATGCACTTCCTCCATATGAATTAGTCTATTTTCAAATACCCATAACTATCACCATGCACACTCCTAATTGGTTAAAAATTATAGATTATTAGTTCTACTAGGAAACAAGTTTCAAGATATTATCCTCCAAATTATAACAATAGTTTAATGATTTATTCTCTCCATCACATAGTATAAGCACATCACATTCCATCATTTTTCAGATAAGGATATTTTGATATCTAATAGGGTTTACATTAGCTATGAAGGAATTTGAGATACTTGATTTACTCATGAATTCATTGAGTACGATGTTTAAAAATCAATAGTATCTAGGATATACTATATTCTCTAGGAAAGAAGAAACATTGTGGATCATACCCTTGATATAGTGGAAGTGGGTGAGGTGCTCTATTTCTTTATATCTCCGAATGTAAAACTACAGTAACCCTCCCCTTCATGGAAGCCCATATTTTACAAACATGTACCCACTATCTCATCCCTATGAATAATTTCACATCAAGGACAATCATAAATGAAATTTAAATATTAGTGTATGAACGAAATCTGAACATCATTTCATTATGAATCCTCATTTATTAATTTTTCATATTTCAAAGTGAGTTTTCTTTTATAATTTTGGGATGGTTCCTCTCACTTGAATGTAATGACAATCACATTATCCTCCTAGTTTTGAAATCATATTCACACTATCATTTCTAAATGGAATTATATAAGTATCATTTTAATTTGTAAAATTGTCTATCCTAGATTAATTTTCATTAATTCAGCATATATATTTCATTAATGGAGGTACAAAGTCTCATAATCACAATCAAATAATTCCCATTGAGACAATAGTTCAATCAAAAATTGTTTTATTATCCTCCTTATTATACGGGACCACATTGTATGATTGGGGAGGATAAATATGACATCTGGGATTGATTGGATGGTTTAGATGACTTTGATCAAGTTGTGAGTGGAATTTCACGACTTCTAAGGGATAGAGTAATAGTTATCGAGGACCCATGATCCAAGTAGAAGACCTTCACATTTATGTTTTTCATTTATTATGAGAAATGAAATTATCAATTCGTGCTGCTGGAAGAGGTTCTGCATTCACACAAACCATCACACACTATAGCTTCACAGGACACACTAGCCCACATTCCTTATAACATATTATATCACACACAATCACACTCCTACAAACCATATACACAGGCCCACTCACATGTAGCCTATTGAGATGTGTGGAATGACTCTCCCATGTGTTTGAGATCGTCTTTCCATATGTCTAGGATTGAGTCAAACCATGTTTCATTTAATGGATGGAAATATTTTTTTAAAAACTCCAATAAAAAATATTTCAATTATATTCTATGTATATACTATAATTTGAGTCCATTCCCAAAATAAAATGTGAAACCAATTCTAACAATTAAAATAAAATAACCCTTAGGAATATATACATTTTCATGGACTTCATTCTTCATATTTTTCATTTTGCGAAAAATGTTTCATTCTTGACACATGGGGTTTTTATTTAAGAATAACATAAAATTCGCCACATTTTAATGGAGAATAATAATTCCCCAATCTTATCATCTCTTATTAGTTCTCCACTGTAAATTTTCCCTTATTGAAAAAAAAATTAAATCAATGTCAATTGGTCACAAAAAACCTCAGTTTTAATTTATTTTCTATTTATTTTCTCATAATCTATTCTTAATATCAGTACCAAAATATCATCTAAAATATTTAAAATTAATGAAGAGGATAAATGAGGTTTTATCACCTCAACATCAAAATGTTTCAATACATTTTTAAATTGAATATTCTTAATGAATGGATCCAAATTTGTAGATAAATAAATAAGAATTTAGTATATTAGCTTTATGTATATGTAAGTAGTCCCTATTTAGAAAATAATAGTGATGTTACTCAACAATAAAAGCTCTCCCAAAATAAAATTTATGTGTGATACCATCCTCAATATCATAAAAATTTTGTTTTCATTTCACAATATATTTAGGTATTTTATTCAAGACATATCAATCACACAACTTAATGAACACAACAAAAAAATTAAATGCATATAATATTACTTCCCCTCCATCTCATCATTCTCATTTCCATTACACCGACTAGGAATTAATTTATCTTAATACGGGAAGATGTTTTATTATGATTATCACACCTTGGCATACAATTTCATTAAGATAATTAGAAGTTTCACATCTTTTTTATAGTGGTTATTTAACAGTATTATTTCATTAGTGCTTCCCATTAAGGGATTATTCAATATCCTCAATTTATCAATAAGTAATTTCAAAAGCATTTATATAAGGGTGAATTTAGATGGAAATTTACGTTTACTTGAAATAAATATCTGATTGATATGTTCTTCTATTCCATTTATATTCCATTATCAAATTGATAGATGAATTCTTAATAACACTGTGTAGAATAAATTTTTCCACAACTATTTCTATAAAAACATTCTTTACATTTTATTTACTATGTATTCTGACTTCATACAATTGCATAGCCAATTTCAGTTGTTTTTGCCAAACATCCCGTCATTAATTCTTGGAATTATCTACCATCTTAGAATCTTAACGTGACATTCCACTATTATCCTATTAAATCCAAATATTTTTCTCAGTAAAGAGAATATAATCTAAAAACATTTTCATCATCTCTCAAATTTTTTTCCTCTCTAATTATATCTAATATATGATTTTTATAATAATTCATATTTATCCAAAACTAGTAAGTTTTGGTGGAAATTTTTTCACACCAATAATTTTATAATAAAATTTTATCTTATCTTCACGTTATTTCCATTTATTCATTATTGTTTTTTGAAATTGAATGTAATGCAATATATAGTTGTCTTTGAGTCCATTCCTTTCTTAGAACTAGTAATAACTACAAGACTTGAATCTTCAACTTTGACATATATTCTTTCTATAAAACATTTTCTATTGTTCTTCCTCAACCTGATACATATTTTTCTAGGGGAGGCGATCTTATTAAAATTTTAGTATTTCACTTTTACATATGAATGTATCTATCTTTTTTATTTTTTTAAGTATTTTTTTTAAAGTCTTTAGATTTAGATTATATTATACGACTGAAATGCCAAATTTCCTTACCATTGGATTTCAGTTTTGTAGTTATATTCTTCTAATCCCTTCAACCATGACTCTAAAATGAAGTTCATATGTTAATTTCCATTTGAATTTTGATGTTATACCATTATTTCATTTCCTTCTTCTTAAACTTCAAGAAACACCAACAACATCCAAAAAAACTTCTTATCTTTTTATTGGTGGTGAATGTTTGTATTTCATATATTGTAAACTGTGATACTATTGCGTAGAAGCACAACATTTTTAGATAGTTCATGGTTTATATCACCTCATAATTTTTTCACATCAACTATTGATGTGGTGAATCTATCAATATATTTCTTTTTCCATACTATCCAATTTATTTTTGGGGAATATTTTACCATCACATAAATCATAATTAGTTCATATGATGGTTTCTTATTTATGATATACCTTCCTCTTTGTGGATGTTTACATTTGATTAGATGATGATCTATTTACCTTATTTGGGTCATGATCATGAAAGAAAATATTTGTGGGAAAATATCATTATCCAGCTACATTGGATGTTTCATCTTTTGGTGATTCGGGATTTTTTGATCTCTCCTCTTAGTCTAAACATTTCATGTTGAGGGATTTCATCTCATCAAAAACTATTCTCAACATGACTTATCATTTCCCATTTAACATCATTATATGATTATAATTACTCTTTATATTCATGAAATGTATATTACAGCTCCTTTAACAAGTCAAATTTATCTTTTAGTTGTGTATGATTGACAGTTATAGAATATTTGTGCAATTTTTCAAACACATGAAATGATTCTATAAATAAAATATCATAGAATTCACTTTTGTGAAAATTTATATCCCACTCTTCAATATCATCATAATATAATTCTTTTCAAATAGAAATTCTTTCACACACTTCATTCTCATTTTTGGTGATAATGTTAAATATTTCAACCCTTTTAGCCAATGCAAATTCTATTACATTGGGATCATATTTCTAAAATTATTTTTCATTTAAGAGACCCAATATGCCTATAAAAATAAGTATTAATAATTCATTATGTCTATTAAATGATGTTTATAAAATATATAATGAATATCAATAATATTTCTTTCATCATCAAAATATGACCATGATTAAACAGAAAAATCATAATCAATATATTATTTACAATATATTCCACATTGATTACATTTAATTGGGAGTGTCTTAGAAATTATCTAATGTTCCATCTTTATATTCCATTAATTTATATTATTTATCTTCTTTTCCATATTATATTATATATTCATCTAATGTATTCCAGTCATTCTTGATATCAAAAAAGAAAAAAGAAAAACTAGGATCTTTACTGGAAACCAATTATCTAATACCACTAATAGTTCTATAAGATAGATTGTCCATTGTGAGCAGAGGGGAGAATTAGTAGATTATATTTTATGTAACCATTTCAATTTGAATTCAACGTTATGAACAAATTATGTTTTTCATCTACTCGATATTATATCTCAGTCCCACTACATGAGAATTGGTAATAAGATAATTAAAAGAACATAATATTTATAAATTTTTGAGGATTTTCCTTCTCCATTTATTTTTGACTATGCCCCCAAAAAATGATTATAAATTATAATTATTTTATGAATTATAATGGTTGATACATTATCACATAGTGTATCTCATGAATCCACATTGAAGGTTCTTTATTTATCTTCCCATAGTGTTACAAGAGTCAACCTTGGAATCCTCTTGAAACCACAAAATATTCAAATTTTAATACGAATTAAATAGAGATAGTTATTTTGGTCATGTCTCTAACCAAAGGCCATCACCTACTCCCAAATCCGACAATGAGACATATTACTTTATTGAATATTAATCAAATACAGTATGATCTGTTGACCATTTTCTATAATCTCAATATATCAAACATAATTTTTTACCAAATCATCTACCTTTGAAAAATATTGATCTTTGTAAAATATCTATGATGACATGTAACTAATCATATTCCAAACAAAAACTATTCATGTATTCCTCTTGATCCATTTTTTGATGTCCTGACCTCACTTATAAGTGTCAAATTAATTGAAATAAAGTATTTACTATTATTTTTTTCATGAAGAGACTTGAAAAATGTTAAGTTACTATCCTCTTGATTTTCTTATAATAATTCAATTGTGATAAAATTCATTATCATCTCAAGATTATAAACCATAGAATATATATATATATATATTTTGTTATTATATCATGTTCTTTCTCTCACTTCTCTTGTATATTCTTCTTATTCCACAATGAATGGGCATGTGTTTGTTTATCACCTGAACATGATACCTTGTATTCTCTTTATCAATACAGGAATAAAAATTTTATATTAATACATTTTTATTAAACTATTTCACATACATGAATTTCGCTCTTCGTGGAAATATTTATCATTAAATTCACATAACTATCTTCATAAACAATACCCCTTAATGAAATAGTATAGATTCATTTTTATATCGTTAAAATATTTAAATTCTATCTTCTTTGAAATAATAATAATAGGTGAACGAGTTCTTCTGTTATTTGAATAATATGAGTACATGATATCTCATTTTTTTTAATGAAAACATACCGTGATGTCTCAATGTGTTTAAAAACAATTGAAGGATTTGTGGAAACATTATTTCATCAGGAAACCTTTGAGTGTGAGTTTCAAAAATCAATAGGACTTGGATCCTCTTTTTTCATTACATAATGATAATTAACATGGATCCTACCCTTCACGTAGTGTAAGCATGATGTGTTTTAATATTTCTTAGGAACTCTGAAATTTGAACAATATGGATCCTCTTATACATGGATGATAACCTTTTATATGAATGTACCCACTTACACATCTCTATGAATAATTCCACATCGAGGACATTCATCAATTAGGAAAAAATATCCCCATAACTAAAAAATTTGAACACAATAGCTATTGGTAGCCTAAATTATTCTTACACTAGGTTTCATGGAAACATCCCTTTCGACAGGTCAAGATGGATACTCTCAAATTGATATGGTGATAATCAAATCCTCTAAACAATTAGTAAATCAAAAACACATACTCTTATCTGTATATAATTTTTTAACAAATGTTTTCATTCAGAATAATCTATGTCTTAAATTTATTCAGATTCATGTATAATTGAGATTTCATTAATTGTGGTTTGAAGTCTAATAAAAATGACCATAGATTACCCATGATAGAAATATTTCGATCATAGAATTTTCATCAGTTATCTTCAGAATACTAAATGACCATCAATTATTGTGGAGGATGATGAATGTGGTCAGGCTTGGTCAAACCACCCATATCAATTCAATCAAGTAGTGTGTGGAATTTCATTTTTTTAATATATAGAGGAATAGTTCCCATGGAACCAATTCCCACATCAAAGTATCCATATTTGGGAGAATCCATATATTAATTTTTCATTGAATATAGGTTAGAGATGGATGTGCGAGATCAACACTGCAGGCAAATTCCCCCACATTGCCCTCGTGGACCTCACCATCCCATAATGGTCTACATGGTAAATTCCATGAATTTTCATAACCATGCATGCTCAAAAATTCTTTAATAATGTACCCATTTACCTTCAACAATGAAGATTGTGTGGAATGAAACTCCCACATGGTATAGATTTTCCTCCCACATGCATGGGATCGAGTTAGAACATTTGTCTTTTATTTGTTGGGAAAATATTTTTATATACTACCATAAAAAATTAAACCATTTTATTCTATGTGAATATTAAAAACTGAATTCATTGTCACTATAAAATAGAAAAATAGTTCCAAACATTGTCATCCAATATTTCTGATGAATATATTAAGGATCTTTCCATTTTGTCTTATTCAACATGTAGGAGGAAATATGTTATCTTTGGAAAATTTCTTTTAAATTTAGGAACATCATATCAATTATGAAATTTTTATGGAGAATAGTAATTCTTCATACTTGTTCACTTGTTCCCTTATTTTTAGTCTAACACATACTGTAAATTATTGATAAATATAATCCATGTCCATTTTTTCAAACACTAAAATGGTAGTTTTTTATAAAAAAAATATGACAGATATAGTAGAGTTTGTGGCTCAATGCCTCTCATGGTTATGGGTAAAATAGAGTACAAATTACTATATGATAAGATTCAACCACAAGGTATTCTAGAAAATATGTAAAATTATATATCTAGGGATTCTATGGTTTTACTATTAGTGACATTTAGAGTATTTTATGAAATTTATTTTATTGCTTATAAAATAATTTAATCAACCCATTTCATTTTTATTATGGAGATGAATCTATTATAATGAATGGAAATTTAGTATGTTACTCATATTGTAATTATTCATGGAGTAACTATATTTAAGTTATTTATTTATTATGAACATTTCACTTTGAGAGTATGGAAATTCATGCTGTTAGAATTTATTATTATAATGATATTTAGTACTATATTCAATCCTAATAGTGATTAATAGAAATATATGACCATACATACAATAGAGTGAATTTTGAATGAATACACTCATAATTATGAAATTCCATGGCCACATCAACATCATTCAGTAGATTCCTCAAGTAACAAAAATTTTCACTCATGTATTTGATTAGTGAGAGTTGTATCCTAATATAGGAGAACCTGTCGATATTTATAATTCAAAATTGTGGTAAGAAATGTATATTTCTTGGGACCTAAACTTGTGATTAGTATGATAGAGGCCATTTGATTGATTTGGTAATTCGTGAAGTCTACATAGAGTTTCCTAAAGTCTAAATTTAATCATAGGTATAAGACTATAAGTTCCTAATGGTGAGTAATTCATCTTGATGATATACCCATAAAAAACCGAAATGCTGATTTTAGAGTAGGATTAATCTATTTCTATTTCTCATAAGGCCTTTTGAGATTTGGGATATCATTCATGAGTAGATTCGACAATAAGTCATATTACTACAACATAAGAATATGATCATCATGTTATATTCATAAAATTTATGATGTATCTTATTGAATATGATCATTAATGTCATATTATTATTTATATAGTATTATAGTATAATCTAAAGGATTCGGATAGTGTAATAAATGCAATATTGGAAGAAAAACAATGTCTTCCTTTACATGGTAGTTGAGGGACCCTTAATCAATCAAATGGAGGTGACTATACAAACCAATGAATCAAGCATAATAAGAATAAATAAAACATATGAAATATGAAATAGACTAAATCAAAAACCACACTCACCATAAAAAAACCATTACATTTTAATGTATATAATAAAATTATATTTCATAATATAATTTTCATTATAAATAAATTGAAAACATATAGAAGAATATTTATATTGTAAAATAGTTGGTGAAGTAGGGACCTCTGTCATCACTATATATGTTTAAAAAACTACTAAAGTAATTATGAAAAGAAATTTAAAAATGACCCATTTGAAATAAGTGTGAACTATTACTTTGACATCCTTTTTTTAAAATTCACATATATAATAAAATTTCATTAAAAATAATTTGAGTAAATAAAAGGTAATTTATATGATTTTTTTTCACTTCGAACACTCAGGAACATTTTTTTAATTTATGGCCACGTTAAATTAATGAATATATGGCTCATATCATATAATGGGTTCCCTATTCCCCTAGTTATCAAAAGAGGGTTACCACCAAGGTTACACATTTTTACCATTTTAGTTTCCACTTTTTAAAATAGTTTTCTAACCTATGAAATTTAACCAAATATCATAAATCATAATTACACTAATTAGAAAATGTGGACCTAATAATTTTAAATATTTTATCGATATATTAAAATAAAATTTCTATGTTACTATAATATTATTTATAATAAAATCCTATATGACGAAAAATCCGATTTTAAAATTAATTATGGCATTTATGATTTACTATTTTTATTATTCAGGATGACCAAATATTAAGATGACAATATTACCAATTATTACCTATTATAATAATATAAATATTGAATCCATTTTATCAAATTGAAATAAAAAAATAGTTATAATTTATTCTTAAAACAGACATATAAATATTGTTGAAAATTTGGTTTTCAAGCAATACATTTCTCAAGAATAAAATGGTGTGGTGTTAACAATATTACTAGTAATCATAATCTGGTTCATTTAAATTATATAGTATGTGAAAAATTATATAATTTAACATTAATATTCAATAATAAATATTATGTTTATAAATTAAAATTGGATGACAATACAGATTTTTTAGAAAAATCTAATAAAATATCTCGTATACCAAAAAATGATACTATCATTATTTCAATAAAATTTATTGTCAATAAATTTTTTATTTTTAATATAACAAAAAATTATAATAAATAAAAGGATTAATTATTAAAATATAAAATTTCAATTATTTATAAAACATTATTTCTACAATAAAGTTAAGAAATTCATTTAAGGATATTTCTGACAAACAATTAAAAAAATTATTATTCCACCTTTCAAATTTTCATTTATATGAAATTAAATATCAAAATGTCTATTTTCAAAATGTCTAGATAAAATATAAATCTCCAATTCTATTCATGATCCCTAGCTATTACATTCATCCCTTCAAAAAAATTCACCATATAAATTTTCATATATGGTAGATTCTATTTACATAATTTTTGTTCATCTTTATATCATCCCCTAGTTCCAACAATGCTTTTACTGCATGAAAAATACCTTTTTTTTAAACCATCACTTTACGGATGAGTTGTAACCATATCCAATGTGGGATAATAATTCAAGAAGCCAAATGATGTAAAAATTTCAAGGACACACATTTTCCAACTAGTTCTTCAGCCATAGTGACACCATTGCACTTTCCATCATCATGAGACCCACCATGTCCATAGTCGTCCTACTATTGCCTTCATATTTTCCAACCTATCATGCCACTAATCATCGTTTGAATTATAGAGTTCATCCTCACCACCATAAAACACCAACACCTTAGACGACCAGTCATATTCTATTGCATCATCAAATGAATTGTAGAAAAATCTTGTCATATCAAATAAAAATCCCCATCAGAACATATTAGTGTGAACTACATTGATGGAATCCATAGTCAGAAGTGTAGAATACCAAAACCAGGGGCACAAAACTATCCCTTAACCAAATATCATTGAGCACGAGCACACGTCAAATTATATAGACAAGACTTTACCACTGACATTAGGGGGTAAGTCTGACCAAAAACCATTTTCATTGGTGTTTCCAGCTTGGAAGATCACCAAAGATAAAGATGAATTAAACCAGATCTTCTTCAATGAAGGTACCAAATCAAGTCATGCAAAGATCACCGTCAGCCACCAAATACCATATCCCAAAATCATTTTGGTAACACCTCTCTAGATCCATTCCAACAATGCCTTCACTATTTTATTATTTCTCATATGTACCATTACCATTTTAGTCATCTAATTATTTAATACTCTCAATCTATATTTAATAATATCAAAATGAACTTCATACTGTGATACATCATGTTCTAATTAAATTTCTTCAATGGTGATCATGTACGTTGGGTCTTGAATATACATCCATAATAATGATATAACGAACACATTAAGTAAATTATAGTGGCGGGGTGGAATTTCCAATTGGTAAGTCATAGCCCTAATCTTTCAAAAAATTTCAAATGGATCGATGAACATGGGGATTATTTTTCCTTTATTATTGAACCTTATGACACACTTCCATAGAGATACTTTCAAGAAAATATGATATCCCACATGATATATCTAATCATTCCTCATGTTGTTAGAATAAATCTTTTTACTACATTTGGATACATTAATATGATCCGTAATAATCATTATCATTATTATTTTCTCCATAATGTGTTTTTTTGCTGTAAGATTTCATTCACTGCCATCATCCCAACATGTTGGAGTTTATCCGTATACATATAAACCATAATATAGATTCATTTCCATGATTTAGTAGAAACTATTATTATAATATAAATATACGAATTTTAAATCTCAATCCCACATTCTATGATAATCATGTGAGCATGAAATCAATATATCGTCAAATGTTTGAATAGTCCTTTCAGACTATCCATTAGCTTATGGATGGAAGGTGGTGATCAAAATAAGCTCAGTATCAAGAAAATTTTGAAGATTCTTCTCAAATATTTTTTTATAACAAGAAAAACAATCATAAATAAATATAACAAATATATCATGATGTATTACAAATTAATTAATATAGAGTCATGGGAGGTGAGAAAGATTTAAATATTATACTATTGTGAGAAATGTGTAGATTTGTTTTTTTTGGTCATCAATAGTAAATACTGCATCAATATTTCTATTATTCTTCTATAATCTAGTCAAAAATCAAATAGAAATGATATCCCATTTCCATAGAGGATAAGAATATATTTTATGACTACTCTGTCATTGAGTCTCTCAGTCTTCACTCGTTGGAAAACCATGAATCATGATATATATTCAACAATTTATCACATCATTCTATCATACACAAAATGTTCTCCCAAATCAATATACAAGATCATTCTCCCATGATTCATAGATAAATTATTATTATAAGAATAGTATAATGATTATATTTTCATATTAGTTATAAATGGTTCACATAGAATCTTTCTGAATTTCATTATTCCACCATCACAAAACAATATTTAAATTTCCCATCATTTACGGCATTAATTTTCCTCTTAATATTCTCATCATGATATTTGGTACTTTTTATATTTTCCAATAAAGATGGTTTTCCCCCATTATTTTGGAAAATACTCCATGATCATTCTAAATCAATGTATCCCCAAAGTTATTTTCATTCCCAAGGTGCTAGTGTAATGAAAAATCATAATACAAGAGAATATTGAGAAATTTTGATACATCATGTCGATATCATTATATGAAAAATATGTATTTTAGTCTTGTATGGTCTTTGTATTCTCTCAGCATTCACTATATAGATATTTTCCCATATCTCTAAATATAGACCATTCATGCCAATATAATATCATGGGTCGGATAGTTTTTATAGTGATTATGTATCAAAATTAATTAATAAGAGAAAATAAATATCATTCCGGATAAGGAAACAACCGTGTACCTTATTCAATCCATTACTATATATCCAAAATCATTCATTTCCTTATGGAAGCGACAAAAGAAGTTCCTTGACTAGTCTCCTATTACATTATTCAAAACATTCATCACCTTCATTTGTCTATATAATATGATACAATTTATAAGAAATCATGGTTAAAGTATTAACAAATAGAAAAAAAATTATAAATGAGATATTTGTAGTATCATAATATGCCAAATAAACTATGTACCTTATTCATATACATTGGTTTATGAGAATCACAAATTGGATTTTCCAATACAGGGTTAACTAATAATTTATCCATGGAGAAACTATTTCCCAAAAATGGGACTTCAAGATTTTTGGAATTCAAACATTCAAAATTTTCCATATAACTCTTTTGTTATAAGAGTCCAAATAATGATCTCTAATGATTTATCATGGTCCAAAATTATAATATAATACAATAATAAATCATCAATGAATACAAAAAATTATTTATATATTCCTCGACTACTCAATTAATTAAAATCATAACAAATTATGGTTTATTATTAAATCAAAATTTAATTAGTATAAAATAATAATCTTCATTCCTCATTTCGAATGATGTCTTTTGATTTTATTCCTTCATTAATCACTACCGATGATACGTCATATGAATTTCAATATTTGAAAAATATTTATATACATGCAGTTGATCAAATAATCTAAAATATGTGAATCATTGAATACTATTTATTTATCATAAAGTCATATATTTTTATATTTGTAATGAATAGACTTACGGTTCATAATTATTATTAATTAAAGGAAAATGGGAAACCCAAGGTGAATCACTTGGGTATAAATATACCTTATCACAAAACACCAATAAGTGTTCCATAAACTCCACTAATTCCATAATGTCCATTGGATATGGATTATTTGATATAAGTCTGGTATGTGTGATTAAACCAATAGAAAGATCAATTCCACATTTAGGTAGATATCCATATAATTCCATAAGAAATATATAAATTTATTTCTAAAAATAGTCGTATTCAGAGTTTAAAAATTACCTTTTCCATCAATAGATTTTGTTTCCCCTTATACCCTAAAATATAATTAATATGTTCTACCATGGGTAGATCTATACATGACATAAATGATGAATTATCAACTCGAAATAAGAATAAATTAGAATATTCAGCATGAATCAAAATTTCCATATAAATGAAACCTATTCAGGAATCATATTTTCTTATATAATCCTTACTAGGGATAAATTTGAAGCAAAAAATAAGAATGATAAGAATGTCCAAAAATAGGGAATGATTAGTTTTCATACAGGAAACTTCATAGACATATTTTTCAAAGTGAAACATCCATTATGGGTTGTGACATACAACTACTCTATTAAAGTTATAGAAAAAAAAACTTTTATTTCATAAACATGGAGTAAATAAACTAATGTGAATATCTATAATAAAATAATAAATTAATGAAATTTGACTATATGATTAATGTAGATACTACTGTATCTATTCGATGTTCATCCTCTGTTGTATTGTTCTCATGTACTTGGACCTCTCTCCTCATATTTTTCTATGTTAGATCCCCTTAATGCATGCAAAATTTGATTGAATAATACTCCATTTCTTTATAGATAAATCACTTGATAGTTGTGGTATACTTCTTCCATTTAAACTCATGAGCCATATGTTTTTCCTCAGTACACATGTAATAAGATCAATTTTTCCTACAACATTTTAGAGGATGTTTATTTCCAAAATCATTACATGAGGTAAATTTCTCCTCCAACATCTTCTTTTTTTTTGAAATCCCTTTTTCTTTTTCTTCAAGTGACTTTTTATTCAATTGATTTTACTTGAATATGTAGGATCTAGAAAATCACTTCACAGTTGTTAATGGTCATAAAACAAATTTTTCATATGATGAAAAAGTAAGTGGATCCACAGAGAATAATATTATTGGATTAATATTTTGAATGAAATGTTCAATATTGTATTATAAATAATTTATGTAATCCATAACATACATTCCATGTCTTAAAAATGTCTCCTCATACTCCACAACACATTTTTCATCATTTTATATTAATAAAGGAAACATTATCTTTATTTCATTTAATTAATCATGGGGAAAATATGGGATACTGAATTTTTATTTATAATTTCTCCATTTCATTTAATCGATTCCTTTGTCCTCACTATTATTACAGATAAATATCCACCATTGATCAGTATATCCCTTGAAATAAGAAACTTCTAGTATAACCTTTTCCATTTCATCATTCCCCATGGTCTGAAATATCATTCCCAATGACATAATTCATTTCTCTTCTACCATAATATTAGTATTACCACTAAATGTTGAGTTTTTTGTCACAATAATCATTCTGACATATCATAACCATGCTATTAAATAACAGGATTACCCATTCATGGAAGGTTATTCATATTTACATGAGTATGATATCATAATATAGACACTATCTTCTCGGATCCAATAATTTAATTGTTGGTATTCTCAATAGGGATGATTCTATTACTTTCCACATCATGGATCCATGTATAAATAATACCATGTTGCAATTTTTCATGTAAAATTATGAATTTTAAATAATAAAATATATTTATTAATATGATGTAATGTATAATAATCTGACCTAATATCGAGATAATTTTCCAATTTTTTACCTTTAATTTTAGGACTTCTCTCGATTTGTTTTAGTTTATGTATTGAAAAAATTTAGGTTTTGCGTGTTGTGAATGGTCTGTATACTATTAGAATAAATTGATCTATTTTACCTAGAAATGAATGTACCCTTGATGAGCCAATTTATTGGGGAGCATGATCTCTCCAATCTATGTATCCACCCCTACAAATTGTGAATCTTTCGATAGATTATGTTCTTCTTATTATACAGTCATTTCAACTATGTATACCGAACATTCACTATATCCAAATTCCCTATAAGGTAATTTAGTTAGGGTTCATAGTTACTACAAACCATTTGGAATTAATAGAAAACTATTCTACCATGTTTTTAATCACATGGGTTTTTAATAAAAAATTAATTGGTCTCCTTCAACATTCTTAACACTAAATGATTTCATCATAATTTTTTTTATTTTTAATTAGATTCTCTAAAGACTATCCATTGGCTCGTCAAATGATTTCACATATGAATTTAAAAAATTCAAGATGATCTTGATCACTCTCTAGCAGGTGATTATACCCTTATATTATTCCTCCCTATACTCCCTTATCCCCTTATTATATATTCATATTAGTTTTTTATTTTGTGACCTTGATTCTAGGTTTAGTTCCATGATGTTCATATCCATTGTTCTTCATTGAAATATTCTATTGAAGATGGTTATTTAACTTAACGTGCAGTTTAATGTTTTTTGTTTCATAATTCCTTAAATAAAAATAAAAACCCTAAATTATTAATTGATTTGAAATTATTTTTAATTGATTTAACATCCCAAACTAGATATTATTATATTTATTATTTATAAAGGGCATGGAAATTTAGAAAACTATCAATTTCTAAAGGATAGAAATGGTTGGGTGGATTTTGAGGAAAATTATGGTATGACTAGAATGTAGATTTGATGAAATCATATGATATAAATTCTTGATAAATTTACATTTAAAAATATTGTTATTTCAATTTCCATTAATTTGAAGAAAACATATGATTTGGTTCTATGATTGAAATTCAATTGTAATTGTGAATTTTGGAAATGAAATTGTTAGTGATGAATTGATTTAAAATGATTTTTTTACCAAGATTAAATTTTTCATTGATTTCTAAACATGTGATCCATATTTGTTAGTGTATGAAAATGACAATAAAACTAGGAATTTGACTCCATAGAAATGGATTGAGGAGGAAATCACTATCGACACGATGTTTGGCATGATTTTACTATGATGGGTCCACTAATTGTGTACTGATTTATTATATTGAATGATTGATCCTCTTCATGTACATAAATACATGAGTAATGATGATGTTTAGGGAGTGTGAGGATCCAATAATTAAAAATTTATATTACATGGGGTTTATGACCATGCTTATTTTTTATTTCACATTATTAAAAATGTAATTTCTTATATAAACCTCTTATTCTTTATAGCAATATTATTTAGAATGTACATTTATGTAAATTTTGACATATTTTTCAGCTTTTTATTTTAAATATGTTATTATTTATAATATTTAATTGAATTTTCTTGTGTTTTATTAATTAAACTAAAAATAATAAATGGATTAATTATTATAGAATTGAAAATGTAACATTTGGTGATACCCTACAATTTTTTTGGTCACAAACTATCATTTACATTAGGCATTAGTAGATATTCATATTCAAGTCCTGTGAAATAGAAGTAATATCGTAGAGGTGGTAGTTGTACTTCATCCACTTTACTCAGGAGTAATGATGGCGACTAGTGAAAATATGAGCCACTTTGATTCACTTGGTTTGAGAGACTAGTTGAAAATTTATGTTGGTGTCTTTTGGATGATGATATAATTTGGGGTTTTCCTAACTTCATGTAGTAATTTTATACTTTATGATTTTTTGGAATAATAATAGTTTTCAATTTTATCTTCTCTTATTTTCTAGAAAGATCATTCCCTTTGATCAATGAAATGATTCAAGCTTCTAGACACTAACCATTCGAGGTTGATAATTTCCTTTGTTCCATAGTTGGACTAGTTCAATTATCAATGAACTGAGGAATTTGAGACAGTTAGTCACAATATTGTATTATATTTGGTTATATGTTGAATTTTTTTCCCTGATTTTCATATTCCATCTGGGATGTCTGAGTACATTGGAGGTAGGATATTGAGACATTAGAGTGAGTGGTGTGTGAGGGCCTAGCTAGATCTCATAAAATCGTGCCTTATGAAACCTTGGGTGTATGGGAAATTTATCCATGAGTAATAATATTATCTAACACTTTTAATTTCCAAACCATTTATCTGATTATTTGGAAATCATAAAATGATGAATTCTTTTGGTTTGAATTTTTATTCCATAATATTTTTATTTAGATGATGCTCTTTGAATCCATGATATATTTTTCTTATTTTTAGTTATTTTTGTGTCGAATCACACATCTAATTAGATAGTAAAATAAGATTCATGAATAATATACTAGTGAACCACATCTGTGTAATCCTCCGGCTTACTATAATCACAACAAAATAGTACAGTGCACTTTCCATCCTCAGGGCCAAGTAGCTACATTCATCTCCATTTAGAATCTACTACTTGAATCACAAAGCAATGAATCAAGATATCATTCTAAATATTTTCTTCTAAATAGAAAACATAATATTCTAGTCTTGAATGAACCTTAATAAGAGAGAATAGGATTAAAATGAACAAGCTATGTTTTGAGTTCATTGAAATAAATGATTATATAATTGTGAAGTTTTCAACCTTTAATCTTTTGGGTCATATTTGGAGATAGTGGTATTTAGTGTTTACATTAATGAAATATGACATCCTAGAGGGTAAGGGATTAATTTTTTATTTAACATAATATTTTAATTTAAGATATATGTTCTTGGATGTTTCAATATAAATTCATATCCTCCGTCATGATGACAGAATCATGAATTAGAACGCAAATTGATTTCCTAAACATGTTTAGTTTTCTACTATAGTAGTGAAAGATGATAAAATAAATGTTTTAAGATTTGAGATAGGTGTTTCATCTAATATCATAAATATATATATACATATATATATATATCATGTGGAATCTCACTTCTAATGAAGATCCGCTACCTAGAGTCCTTGTGGAAGTGCTTGAATTTGCATGTATGTTAGGGATGACGGTGTTTCATTTTCACATAGTGGAAGTTCTGTAAGATCATTTAATGGAAATAGGGAGTTTGATGATTCAATGGGTATATATTGATTGAACTAGTCATCCCAGACACCAATAATTCCTTGAAAATCCCATTACATGCATCCATAATGGATGTTTTGGTAATAATAAGTTGGTTTACACTATGGTACCCACAATCTATGGTATGTTTGGTCAGCACATCCACCTGAAGAAGTTATTACATTCTTTATCATCTATGCAAATTGACACGAGATCATTAGCATGAAAAATTACCATGATGAAAAATATTATTCAAGAATAATGGTGTACTAACACTAGGAATTGAGAATAATGTTTCATTACATAGTGGTAGTGTTTCTAGAGTAAACTAATATGGGTCTTGCTACATTGAGAGGTATCATTACTATCGCTTCTTCTAAAGGGAAATCTTATTTGATAGTGATCCATCTAAAATTTTCATATAGTCTATTATTTTGAATTTTTTACAACAAATAATGGATATTTTTTATATAGGATGTATATTAAAATTCCCCATATAACTAAGAGAAAGAAGTGTCTCAAGTGTCCACACATTATTTTCTCTCTATCAAAATTGAGATCACATGTCATTTTCTATTTCTTCCATTGAAACATATTGAAAACATTTTTTGAATGGTTTGGTTGATTTATAATAAGGTCGGATAGAGTAAATATTCAATGTGTTTAAATATATATTCTATATTGTGTGTCTAATGTTTTTTTTTCAAAAAATTATCATGAATTCAAGTAGACTAGGAGCTTCCATTATAATGTTACATTTCATTTTGTTATAGTGTTTTTTCAACATGTAGAAGAAATCCTTGATTGATTATCACCCTCAAGTTATCATCGATTGTCCTGATGCATTTTCTTCTCAAATACCAGTGTTTCCATTGGTAAGCGAAGTATATATTGGGAACTATAAAAACCATATATGGATGTTAAACAATATTAGATAAATATTCATAAAATTAAAAAATCACATGCTTGAGGATTGTAAATGTTTAGTCTATATGGAAACATGGAAACAAATTATTCTATCTTGTTTAAATGTCATCAATATTTTCCTTAAATATCGTCCATTTTATTGATCCTAATTGAAACTATTTTTTATAACTTGTGTAAAGGAAACATAAGAATGGGGTGAGCACAGATGATTAGTAATGGTAAACAATGCAGGTATGTATGTATAATAATAGAATAATTCTATCATAACATGATCATAACATTAAAAGATAATACCCTACATTTAAAAGATCTTAATCAGGATTCATCCAATAAACATTGGAAGTCTATAAGACATAAATCATAAGGTAACCAAGGGCATAAAAAATGAAAGCATATCATAGGTGTATAACATGGAATTTTTGGAAGACAAATAATCATTTAAAATAATTCAATAATTCAAAAATAATTTGCAAATAAAATCTACGCACTTCATGAGGACTACACATACAAGGAGAGACACACCACTGTCCCTAGTGGCAACCCCCTCAATATAGTGGATCATGTTACACCTTCTAACCATAGTGTATCGTGCTCATTGTCATGTTCCCATTATTATGTAATGAGATATAAAATGTACCTAATGCATTGGAGACCAATAATGGGATCACATGGTGATATATAGGATGTCCCATCTTGAAATCTATTACAGGATTAACCAATGCTATCAGTAAAACCCCATCATATACGCTTTCATGGTCATAAATGATTCTATCTGTGACACCCCATCGTATTAGCTGTAATGGGATTACACAACACTACCTGGGACACCATGTATTATAAGTTGTAACGGTTTTACCCATCATTATCTTGGCCACCCGATCATATTAGAATCCAATCCCTTACTATGCACTATATAGGACACCCATATTATAATTTATATTAAACATTATTAGAGATATCTAGGAAACCCCAACATATTATTTGTAACGGGTGTACCTGATGCTATCTGGGAAACCACATCATATAAGCAGTAGAGGTCTTGCCCAATTATATATGTTTCACCCTAATATACAAGCTAGTATGGGCTTCACCAAAACTATCATGGAAACCCTAGTGTATTAGCTATAATTGAAATACCTAAAACTATTTAGGACACCCCAAAATGCAAGCAATATCAACTAACCACAACATGAATATTGTAAAAATATATTTTATATTATTATAAAAAATCATAAAAACTACTTTTATTACATAATGTGATTGTCCCATATAAGAGAAATAGGTTCTAAAAAATATACAGGGATCATGATTGAACTATTTTAATGAAAATGGTTTCATAGTCATTATCCCATCAAAAAATAACACTTTCACTGAATGAAAATTAATGGTGTCACTAGATCTAATATCTAGTAAAGCATATAATCTATCAAAGGTAATCATCATTTCTAAAGAATAATATTTAAAGACAACATATAATAGTACTAAAAGAAAATTAAATTTCTTTAAAATATCACTATTTTAATACTTAAAACATTTCATGAAATTATTTTCTATTGAAACCACATTTAATACATATAAAGTAAGATATAAAAATCATTTAAATAGATTCCTATGGTAAATTAAAATTTAAATATTCAATAAATATTTTAAAAACATAAAACATTTCAAAAATAATTTTCACTGAAAATATCCATGAAAACATATAAAAAAATCATCAATGAAATAATGTTCATAATGGAAATAATCTTTTAAATTCCAAACATTACTTTTACATGGTAAATGTTTTAAAAAAGATACTCAATCTCAAATTGAAATGAAGAATAATTTGTAATTTTATTAAAAAAATTAAAACATAGGTTAAAATGTTTTTTAAATATTAAATTTCATTTTTAGAAAATTTATATAATCATTTTTTGAAACCTTGGTACTGAAATGGCATATATTTTCTATAAAAGAGAAAGATATAGTTGTATTTTTATAAATACATTTTATTAATTATCTTAAGTACCAATGATGGTAAAAAAGAAACCATTACTTGAATTTATCATGAATAACCACAGAACAAGAAATTTTAGGATATGTTTTGAGATATGGATCATATATTTTATTTAATGGAAGCTTGATGACAAACTGCCCAAATAAATGCTGATATTGTAGAAGAAAACTATTACCAAATTTTCCTCATTGAATGATAATCACCATTAAATAATTACATTACATAAAGCATAAAATAGAATTAAAATAATTATATTCTTGATATTACATGTCAAATGGAATTATATACACATTGTAGAAGAATATAGGTTCATAACATGGAATGTGTCTCAAAGAAGTATAATTGAACAAATTAATAATACCAATTGGGTAACCTTTGAACAAAAAACCCTATGACAAAGTTATATGTATATATACAATAAATATAATGATAATAATCTTATAATAAATTCATTGGAAATATATACAGTACATAAAATAAATGATTGTTGAATAAAGCTTGTATCTCACATTTATAAAAAGCTTAGTTGAAATTCCCTAACATTATGCCTTGAATTTAATCATGCTTGTTTCATACATCTTAATTATAAATATAATTTTATTATTAACATATAAATTTTACATATTAATATGTGTAATACCATATATGATCTACTTATAAATTTATATTTCCATTTTATTAAGATATTCTCATTTTTGTTATTTTTGGGGTAATAATCGCTTTGTTATTTATATGTTTTGACTTGTTATTCATGATCCAATTACATAGATAATGATTTAATTATTTAAATAATGTAATATATTATATAAATATTAAAAAAACTAGAATATAAAGTTGTTAATATTTTAAATAAAATAAAAAAATATGAAAGCCAATGCATAGTTTATGGAGACGGTGGGCTCTAGGTATGTGTGAACGTTGCTTCCATTATCAGTACCTAATGAATGAAGGAAAAGTAAATTATGAATACTTTTATATATATTATCTTGAAATTACAATTATTATTTCATAAATATCAACTATTATTAATATTATCATCCTTATTACATTCCTTGTAATGTATTATCAAATCACACCACCTGGAAGTGTGTGTAGTCCACACGCCCACAAACGATGCTATTTTATTCCTATAAAATGGAATTCATGTTTTTATGTGTTATATAATAATACACTATGAATAATTAAGAACTAAATAAAACATATATATCATATAAAAATTTTAATTCTACCATTTCTTCTATCCTTGATAAGTGATAATGTAAGAATGCACGACATATGTTCATGAGACAGTAGTATGTCGTACTAGTGACTGAGGATTGTGTATCCCATTAGATGGATGTGTGTATGAATTTAGGTATTAAACATGACATAATATCATCTTATAATTTTGAGTATACTTTGTTTATTATATAATCATGTAATTATTATAATTTATAGGGTGGATAAAGAAACAAAACAAAAGTTCAAGTGGAAGAATGTTACCTCTTCTTTTGGTAATTTCTAATAGTTTCCACAAAAGTGAAAAGTTGGTCTTAATTAATCCAAAACTGAGTAATATATGAAAAGAAGAGGATAATTTTTATGTTATTTGGGTAAATTTTTTTATAACCATAGGATTCGGTTGTGTGAATATGTTAGCGGGTTGAGTACCATTTTATAGTAGAGGATGTGTGGAATTCTTGTAAATAACAAAATATACACTACTGAGAGGTCTCAAGTAAATCATTTTCATTATATAATAGTAAATTTTTATAGAAGGGTGTTTATGGTATAATTACTCCTATTTAATGTCTTTTATACATGTTTTGAGGTTATTTTTCTCCTTAATATATAGTTTAACTACCATGTAAACATGTTTCTTCCTTAATCGCTATAATTATTTGAATTTTCCTTCAGTAAAATTTTTGTTTAAAAAAGATGAAAATTTTGTATATTATAAATTAATATTATTAAAAATATTTTATCCATTTTTCTAAATTCAAATCAATTCCAAGGCATAAATTAATTTAAAATTAATCCCATAGATGAGATGAAAAGACATGATTTAAAACAGAACATGTTAAAAATATTGAAATTTTTATATTTTAGATTTCAATGTTAAATATATTCTAATAAACTAAGTCATATTATTATGTTTATAATTGATGTAAATATAATTTAATGTCAACATAAAATATAATTTTACCATTAAACTATAATAGATTAAAAAAAATTTAATTGAAATATAGGGTTTTCACTATTCATAAAAGATTAATCTTCTTAGAAAAGTAAAAAATATTTATTGGAAATAAATATTTATATTCATAATTATAAATTTATATTTTATTTTTATGAAAAAAAATTTATTATTAAAAAACTATTTTTAATACATGTGCACCATTAAAAGTACGTAAAACTACCTTTTAAAAAAATAAAACCTTTTATACTTAATATTGGACTTATTATTATCTATTATCTACAAAATATATTATATGAATGTGAATGAGATGAATAAAAATATATTACTAAAATTAAACTAAAATCATTCATCAAAAGTGTTTTGTTTAATGTTTTTAGATAATATATGTTTGTACATAGAAAAATAGTTTTCTCTGAAAAGGAATTTATTTATTTTCCAATAGTTATTACATCCATGTATAACTAATTTACAAAAAAATTATTATTTTTATATCCATTTCTAAACCATAGTTTCAAAATATTTATAATATTATTTGAGATATTAATTTTAGAATCTAGGTGGTGAATGTAATAATTATTTAATAACAATATTAATAGTAAATTTTTTCTCGGTAGAACTCAATCATGCATAAAATTAATGCTATTGAAGGATCTATAAATTATGTGTAACAAAAGACAAACATTATGGTGTGGGTTACAATGTCGAATCTATGTGTTTCATATTTAACAACCATAACATGGATTTTCATTTTATGAAAGCATATAATGTTGTATTATTTGATGAAATCCATTAATGAGATTTAAATTGTTTGAAAATTTTAATTCATAAATACATAGGTTGTTACATTCTACCCACGTTGAAATGAAGTTTTTTCATTAATATTCCTAAGTGAAATAAAGGTTTTTATAATTTAATTTACCTTTCATAGAATTCCAAAATGAAAAAATGAACACTAAAACTTCATTGAAATGGGAATTTTTGAATCACAATGGTTACCCAAATTATCCCTCAACACGGTTTTAACATAGCAGAACATATGTTGGATTTAATGATTTGACATTAGAGAGAAGAAAAAATAATTGTACGTAGTGATAAATGTCACTAATCATTATAAATTTAATTATTTATGGACAATTATGGTCCAAAAAAACTTATATATGTGAGGATTTGTAGTACTGATGGGTTAATAGAAAATAATGTATTAGAATTATAATTTATCAATATCCTTTTCCAAGATTTGAATAATTTTCAAAATGAAATATACTTACATTATTTCATTCCATTTCTTATGATCAATTACTATAGCAACACAACCCCTTAAATCTTAGATCCGATTCCTTATACATTGAAATTTTCATGATCAGAAAGAATAAAATCCTAACGGACAGATCAATATAGTAATATTGGTAAACATGATACATACCGAAAACCTTCATTACATGTGAATACATAGTCTGCAACATATTTTATCATATAATAATTTCTTTATTCCATCTGGAATATCCTTGTATATACTTAATATTACAATTCATGGAATCCTTGGGAAAGAATAAACATAAGGGTGATCTTAAATTCTCAGTAAGAATTATGTATAGCAGATGAAATTACGGAATCAATAAGTATAATCAATATGTAATATTAATATTTGAACACAGAAGAAATTTAATCAATAAACTAAGAATTACATTAATCTACAGAATTTTTTATAGATAAAATAACTTGGATAATGAATACTGAATATGAATGAATTAAATGATTAATTATTATTATTTAGTATGACTCAACCTTTTGTGCAACGTATGATTTCAAAGAAACCTATTGTTGTGTATCAGGTACGCCATCGAAAATAGAATCCCATTTAATGTAATATTAATTTTTAATTCACAAATTTTAATAAATATGGAAATGTATTATTCGTTTTGTACGTGTAATGTTACAAAAAGACATTACCTACTAAAAGGTGGATCACCGAGTGATAAATCCTCTATTTTGGCTCATTATTTCTAGCCATAAATTGAACAATGTGTCTCTTAGTAAAACTTGGTTATCATATGGGGACCGTCCCAAATAGATGCATGAGATTCTCTCATTAACTCTTCCGGAATATGAGTCACCACCCAAAAACTTCCATGGAAGAGTGGGGTCTCAGTACTATTAGTGACCGAAATTGGAAGTGGGTTCTCACTTAAAACACTCCCCCTCATGATGATTCCAGGTGATCTAGGAGTTTTCTAATTTAGATCCACTCTAGAAGTGAGAGTTTCACGATAAAAGAGGCTAAAATAGTGACACATTATGTTTTCGAACCAGTAGGTTCGTCTGATAAAATTGATCCATAATCTACCACACATAGAATACCTCAAAAAAATGTGTTTGAATATACTATATCTAGGAATCAGTTAAAACATTATTCTTATAGGGACTGTAAACATGCATAAAAACAAATGTATGATAACTCTACAATTTACTACACACTTAAACTTGATTTATTACCTAAAATTGAACTTCACAAAAATATGAGGAACTAGAGGTCTAGTGTCATGGGAAATTAGTAATATTAAATGAAAATGTAAGTCAAAAAATACAACATCTTTATTGAAAAATTTGTTTACAAGGCCACAACATTACTTCGAACTAAGCATTTCATGGGATAACCTAAGGAAATATGTAAGAAAAGGGTGAGTTATAAAGCACAGTAAGGGAGTAAACAAGGAATAAGATGAAGAATTAAATATATGTTAGTTAATAGGAATATAAATGGAGAATAGGAGAAACATGAACATGAAGGCATGATATAGCTTGATTATCATAACATGGAAATGTACAAATAACATTTAACATGATATTAGCTTGTTCCAAGGATCATGGAACATGGGTAATGATTAAAACCTCATTGAACATGAATTATCATGAGTAAACACTAATTTAACATGTTGTATGATGATCTAGACAATGCATTGGATCTCTATCCGGGTGCACCCTTCTTAATCATTTCATTTCATTTATATGTGTTCAAAATAGATCATAAAACATCGATTCATTAAAAATCATAATTTATTCCATGAATAAGAGATGTTGAATACATAAATGTAAGTTTGAAATCAAAGTTTAATATTCATAAAGGTGAATACCGATGATATGAAAATGGGTATGGTATTCACATACACGATGATTTTGGCATGGGAAATTTCAGTGTAACATTGGCAGCATAATGACGTCAAATAGAAATTGTAAATTGGGTTGATCAAGGATAATTGGGTATCTCATCATTTATAATTGAATTGGACAGTGAGTGGGTAATGGAAAATAATATCTCAACTTGTGTAATGGAATTTAGATGGATAATATACAAGAATTTCTTGAATTTAAATGAAGTGAGGGAAATCCCTTACGGAATTTCAACGTGGTAACATGTGTACATGGTAGACATTAATGAGAGATAATGGTGTACAAAATTAATCAAACATAATGAGGGAATTATATGAGAGGTGTGAAATAATACCCCAACATTTCTAATTAAAAATAAAAGGGCATTAAAAGGTAAGTAATCATGGACATAATTAAGGAAGGAAAGAAAGTGAGGATCCCTTCTTTGGAAGTGTGTGACTTCAAGATCTTGAGGTGTGGCTTATGGGAGATTAGGGCACCATTAGAGGATTCTATAGAGAAGAGGGAATAATAAGGACGTGATTTAATGGATTTTGTGGAAGAGAAGTGGGATCCTGGATGGGTTTATATAAAAAAGGGAGGGGAATTCTTTAATATTTCACAAACTTAGGTTTTTGAATCTATATAATTAAATACTCTGAACCACAAACCAACCCACGGTTTTTTCCCATGGTGTTTGGTGAAAGGGAGTGGAAGAAATTATTTTAAAAGGCTAAAGGCCTAAAATATTAAAATATTAGGCTTGATAATGTGGAGTTGCATCACTCTTTCAAGGAAATCAATTTAAAAAGTTAAAATATTTTATAAGTTTTTGAGGGTCCACTATTGAAACATAAAATTAACCAAGAAATTAAAAAATATAAAGTTTTTTAATGCTAAAAAATATATTGGCAGAATATACCTTTAAATTATTTTATTACATCACTACTGGTTCATTATGATGTCATAATACACATTATATAATTAAACGAGATTTTATATTTACCCAAAAATTTGTCTGTATTAGAAAATTATGGAAACTTCACCGTTTGATAATTTCAATGTCTTGAATAAAATAATAATATTCCATGTATCCAAATAATTTTCTAAAAATGCGAATTTTTCCTTTTAAAATAAAAACTGTCATTTATCAAATATTCTTGGGTTTTGACAAAAACCACATTCAAACCATAATAAAAAAATTGTATAAAAATTATATGATCATTTATATTAAATAAAATGAAATACAGTAATAATATTTTATTAAAATATTATTCAATTAAAAATTCCATTTATTCATTAAAATATATTTCATAATTTAATATTTACTAAAAATACTATTTGTGCTTTAGAAATCATTTACAATGTAATAATGATAAAATGAATGTATATTCATTATAAAACAATCATGCACACAATCAAAGTGCTAGTGTCATGTTATATAAACCCTTATGAAACCTGTATAATACCTAAGGGTATGGTGTGCGATGATGACATACTCTAGGGGTAGCTCAGATAACATCACTCGAGTGGTAATCTCTATTAACTTCCACTTCTGTCATATGATGTTCCATTCATGATTAACGTGTTGAAACAAGGCTTGGGATTGGAAAAGAGAGAATCCTAGTGATGGTACCTTCTTTATGAGCTCTGAAAAATGGGATTTTCGGGAGAAATTCCACTAGATGAAGTCATCGCTTCCTTTACTAATCTTGTGATCACAGTTCATTAGAAATATTAGCAACAGTATCAATTCATAACAATATTTTAAAATCAAAAAACATAAAACAATGTAACTGAATATCTTTTATATAACCGGTTTACATAATAAGACATTTAATTATATCATGAAGAAATTTCATTCATAAATGATTGGGTCGTTACAGAATTACTTTAGGTATTCTGTTCACTTGCGCTCCCACTGATTCATGTATCACAATGTGGATATATATTTGAGAACTTTTTTATCTATGTAAACAATGAGACCCTCACCCAATAAATAATTTCTACATCAGTATAGATCATGTACCACATCTTCTAGATTGAGGTTTTTCATAGAGTAACTCTGCTAGTGTGGTCTCAGTTGGAGGGATTCATATGTTAAAACTCGATCTCCCTATATCATAACTACTCTTATTCATGATCCTGATTCATAAAAGAAGATATTATATCTTGTTCTCATAATAGATAGAATCTGGATTGTTTGAGAAGTCATTCTTCACTTGAAATCCCAAAAAGCTATCTCATAAGCTTCAAATGAGAGGAATTTCACACACTTTTTAGTCAGGTGGGTATGGGGCACTACTGAGCAGGAGAAATCATGGATGTATCACATGTAATAACAAGATATCCCAATTAAATTTATTATATCGAACACAATCTTGGAATACTCCCTGGAAACTTGGGTTCATAACATATATTGATCAATATATATGAATACATCTATGATAACATTACCCAATATGTTAACCATGTGAATACTAATGTTTCATTTACTAATATTCTTATATATCTAGGGATGCCTTAGTGAATTTATCACAATCTCAAGATGGTTGGAATGTTTTTATAGTGAAAAAATATACTATTTTTTCAACTATGAATACTACAAAAAAATTAATCCATGTGCAAGTGGAAAAACTCATTCGTCTGAGCCATAAATAAATTGAACCATTTGTAAAGAATAACAATATAAAAAAATACTCTACAGGTCATAAATATTTTGGAATGTTGAATATGGTATTTTAGATGATCTCACACGCACCTGATGATGGCCTAACCTCAGATCGATCTTGGAGAATATTGTAGCTCCTTGAAGCTGGTGGAAGAATTCATCTATATGTGGTTGTGAACACTAGTTCATCACCATATATTGATTCCACTATCACTAATCTATGAAAAATATAATGGTACTATTTTCATTATATGAAAAAAGGATAAGAGAACCTCGTGATGTGTTATGTCAGATAAAACCTTTTGCCTCATGATTTTCCTTCTATATATTGAGCTCCTAGATCTCAATATGATCCATCATATAAGGAGAAATCGACATTGGTTGTTCTCATAGAACTATATAGATAGTGAACTTCTTATGTATCTTAAGATGTAATATAAGGAAATAATTAGGGAATATGTTTCAAAAAAAACCTACCACCTGAGTGATTTCTAAAATCTTCCTTCCCAAATTTCACATGAAGAGACTCACTATTTGGGTTGTCACTGTAGATCACCATTACTGCTTGTGTGTATTTATAATTTCCTGGAGATTCCATTCACCAATTTGAACATACTTATTTCCATCATATGATAAAAATTACACTTGATTGTGACATAAATCCATAATGGAAACGGCGGGGAACAAGCTAGTCCACACCAAGAATGATGCCGAAGATAGAAATCCCGACGATGAAGAAATTCAACAACAAATGATACCAACCTATATTAAGGGGGAAATCGTAGAACTACAGAAAAATCTATTATCAGAATCCTAGTATTGTTTTGATATTCCTAAGGCCATAGACATTCACTATCATATGCCCATAAATTTCGTAATTGCACTAGAATTAAATGACTGTGATAAAAATATATAAAAAGTCTTGAAACCAATATAGAGGATATCTTCTCAGTATATAATGCAGTACAATTAAAAAAAAAATAATTCTCAAGGGTAGGCTAGAATGCATAAATAATTGATGCACAATTCATTTAGATGTAGTTCTAAATGCCTTTGAAACTCAAATTTTTTTGTTATTATCCTCTGAAGCCTGACTTCCATGGCCATAAAAACCCATGTAACCTGATCGGTCCATAGAAGACCTAATCCATGCTAAAAATAGAGTTATTGACCTAGTAACATATTTTGGAATTAGTATAGATCACATTTCATTAGTCAATGAAAGAAAATTTGGTATAAACAATGAATGTGACCCATTTTAACATAAGTCCAACACTATATTTGGTTCTTTGTACATTTGTGCATTTTTTTCTCACCTACCACACTGATGAATAACCAAATTCCTATCATTTCATGCACCATTGGGTAAACCACATCCCATCATAGAAGCATAACTACCTTTTATCTCATTGTTTTATTCCCTTCGCATCTTCTTAATGATTTCAGATTTTTTTCATTATCTCTGAATGAGTAGTTAGTCAGAAAGATTTCACTTGAAATCATATGGGGTATGAAATACCATCCTCCAAACATATATCTATCATAAACACATCCATAGTCACAATTGGTGAAATTTTTTGTCATTTGTTGATGTAAAATATTTATTCCATCATTGACATGTCACCTTTTTATGCTTATAAACTCTCAAGTGTCGTCTACTCGTAACATATGGAGAATGATGATATTGATAAAGACTTTTTCATTAAATATCAAACACATGCCCTTATTATTATAGTACTAACTAATGGAATCCCACCAACACATGGTGGATTGAGGTAGCATGTAGGTGGTGAGGTTTACCCACAACTTTAGCAGGTATCTCTATATTCTTGATGATAGACAACATAGCATCATACCCTGACTCGGTAGTGTGTGGTTTTCCATCTATCAAGAATATGGGATGACGATGCTACTAGAACTCACAATATAGCTCTTCCATGGTAGGTCTAGAATGAGAATATACTTATATATATTGCATGAAATGATAGAAGTTGACACGAAACTGAGAATCGATGCCTAGTGGAAGATCAATGGAAGGTTCATCATGTCACACTGTAGGAGGAACTATGGGTGCATCTGTCACCCCCATCTCTAGAGAATTCTCATTGAAATATTCATGGAATATATTCTGAGTACTTCATTATGGAATAACTATAATTTTTTTTTCATACCTCAAACAATTTTTATAACAGATAGGAAATGAGATAATAAGAAAGTTCAGGAACAAAGCCTTCATATAAGGGTGTAACACCTCTCAACCACCTCCTAGAGCCTTTTCTATTCGATAATAATGTATCATAGATGGTTTATAATAGACATTTACTACTACCTACTACTAGGTCATATCCAGGTCATTGATGATTAAAACAACTGAGGTTCTGATATATAGAGTGGAAAATGAAATATATAGGGGAAAACACACATTACATTACTTTTAGAATGCCAATATAGGGGTGAAATATTTATTTTATGTCTTTAATTTATTGAAATATACTAATATATATTTTGATATTAATATCTTATTCCAATCATTTCCATCTCAAATTCCATATTTATGAAGGACACTAATATTTATAAATAGATTTTTTTATACAAGGTAACTGCAATCAAACACATACGTCCAGTTTTATGATTTAGTATTCCAGAAAAGTGATTTTACTGAGTGAAATACCATTTAAAATTTATATATATAGTCACTTATTAAATTGATATTCTAATTGATTAATTAATCAACAAAATTTATGATCCCATAGAACTGGCAGTCCCTACCTTCACAATGGAATAATTAGTTAATATATATTTCATCATAAATATATGAAGGAAAACATAGATTATATTATAGTAGTAATTTTAATTAATCCAGTTATGTCATTACTTCAAGAATAACAACATGATTAAATACATTAGAAACAAATCACCATAAAAACACATTTAGCATATCCATTTAATGAAAAAATAAAAATATGGAGTGACATAATGCATGAAATTTTAGTACTATGGTTCTTGGTGTGATGAATGAATTAATATACCCTCAAATAATTAGCCTACGGTAAAATAATCCTAGAATATTAATGTAATCTATAGAAACGGATCAAATAAATGCATTAACTAAATATAAAATCTGAAAATCTGTAACTAGTTAAAAATATGATAGTAGGTAACCCATCCGATGTAATTTGGGATTCCCTGGTACTTGGATTAGCTACTCCATGGAAATTTCTCAGTACCAAATTTGAATACTTTTAATCTTATATATTAACCAAAATAGTATGAAAAAATAATATAGGGAGAATGATACTAATTTTTAGTGTCTGGCCCTTGGATCTACTTCGCGGTTCCAAATGATTGTTCCCAGAAGACATCAAGCCATCCTCCCTCAATCCTAGAAGATCTGTGACTAGAAATGAGGTCATAGCACGTTATCTTGGGGATAATATTTCCTCATATATAAGAGTACAAAATATTTATGAAAAATAAATATAAGAACAAAAAAATTATAATAATTTAAGTCAAAATATTTAGTGAATAGGATAAAGATGAATAATAAATATATACAAAATGATGATGCTCATGTCATGTATAAATGTATAATATGGTTCATGAGATATACATGAATATATAATATTCTATTAAAAATAAAAAAAATTCCAAAGGCATAAACTATAAGAATATCTAAAATATTCATGGTCCTCTAGCCATGTACTCCATCTAAACCCTCAATCGATCATTGGATGCCAAACGATTCCCTTTATCAATACCTACAACCATGATGCATTCTTTGGTATCTACAGGTGCTCAAGAATGGGTTGAGATGTACTTAGTAAGACACAACCAATGGTTTCTATATTAATATAGTTTGTTTATATAAAATGAGAATTTTTTAAATAATATTAAATGCAAGGTAATAAAAAAATAACTTACAACAGACTGAGTTACACCTGAAAAAGCCATCTAAACTGACCTGATTTGGCCTAAACAGGCTATCTACAAATGTAGGTAACCTACACAATTAATTTTAGTGGAATAGTTTATAATGTGGGTGTCATGAATAAGGTATAAGATGTGGACCATCCCAAATATGATATTTGGCATCACAGAAGTCTCTCTGGACTACATATTTCAAAATCATGGTCCATAATTTAAAAACAATTCTTATAAAATATTAGAATACGAAACATGAGCTCATCCAGTGTGATGATGATGGGATCCCATGTATCATTACACATGCAATATATATATATATCCAATGTTGTTTTTGTCTTCCCAAGGAATCTGATGAATGAGATCCCATGTATCACTTGCACCATAGTTTGAATACGACATAAAAGAAACCTTCAAGTCCATACCAGGTATCTCATGTAATGTTATGAGTCTCTCTCATGACATGGTTTGATAATCCTTCCACTAATCCTATCCATGGGGTATCCCATAGGGAAATAATATGACATGTCAAGAGTTAATGGAAAAATACATGGTCTAAGCATCCCAATCCTAGCTAGTATCAACCATGTGTATTTATAATTTAATAACAAAAATAAATATAAATTACAATGAGACATTCCTTTATTTCCTTAAGTTGGTACCATTATAACTCTATAATCCTGAGGTGATGGCATAATTTGGATTCCATGTAATAAAATTTAATAAGGTAAACATTTATATCATTACAAACAATGTTTCAATTTCATTTAATTGAACAATTCCAAATATGGAATAAGGTGTAGGGGTATAAATAATGTTCCCCCATTCTAATAAATTTAATTTATTATATCTTGGAATGTATTAATAGGGCCACACACAATAAATTATGTTAAAAAATTTAGTATTGTGACATGTAGGTTATCAAATAATGATCCAACCCAAAAAAGTTTATTAGGTCAATAAAATCACCAAAGAAGGTGAATCACTCCTAGATAGTTACATAATAGGCATATGAAACCATTTATAATATCGTTTTTCATTTAAGAGATGTTGTTATAAATTATGGCATCTTGTACAATGGCTCAGAACATAAAAGTGATGAATATTTGGTTGTGAAGCCATACCACCTACCTTTGGTTTGAATCATGCACATCTAGTCACCAACAATGAACTCGAACAGTCTATGACAATGATTAGAATTAGATTTTTTTTGGGCAATAAACATTCACCGATCATTCAAAAATCAAATAGGTCACTGATTTTGTACCATTATGAATTCTTATTCCAATAATTTAATTTTTTTCCAATCATGGAACAACACAATGGTGGTTCACATGGAATATAGTACAATGCACCAAAATAATCCAATCTGATCATGGAGTGGTAACTATTATAATTAACAAAATCAACCAGCCCTAATGGAGATCCCATGATCAAACAAAATCAAGGATTCATGCATTAATATTTTCCATAAGAATATATATAGTGTGGTCTCTCTAATCACCCATCTTTTATAATATTCCATACTCAAATGAACAAGAAATCATAGTGCCACTTGGGAGGATTTTCAAAAAATGATTGTTAAAAAGTGGATCTCTATCGAAGACTATAGTAGATGAAACTCTATGATAATGGAAGATATATTTCACATAGATATTTTAAAACTCAATATATTATTATTTATCATGAATATTTATAATGTGATATGATTTGGAAAGTCAATCAATTAAATATATATATATCACAGTCTTCTTCATAGGGGTATGTTGAAACCCAACCAAAAATTCCATAAAAATACCATCTCAATTCAATGCCATGACTAGAAGTTACTGAAGTAAACCCAAAGGTATCTAATGAGAAAATATGACCTTTTGATAGTTATATTATGTTGAACAAAATAAACAAAGTTTCATCTCATACAATTCCAATTGAGTAATCATTTCTTACCATTAAATAAATTTGTTGTTCCTAGGCATGCAACCCATTAATAATTATGGGATACCACCATAAAAACTTTTCACATATGTAACAGAATAAAAAATATTGATTCTTAACCCATAGAACACACTTTGTGTTGAGCGACTACTTAATAACACCACCACTATAATGGTTTCATCAAAGATTAAAATTCATCATCAAGCTACTAATCCTAAATAATAATATATAGAAGAGATTAGGTCAACTAAACACTATAAAATAAATCCACTTCCAATAATCTAAGAATCCTAAATGAAACTATAAAATTTGTGCCATAATCACCAACTCTTAAAATGATTCATCTACATTCTTGGTATATTGTATCCATATCAATTCATTAAAAACAACATTCCATTTCCCCAGGGAGGAAGAAATGTAAAAATAAAATGATTGTGTATAATCCACCTAATTCTTGTGGTATAGATTAAAATATTTCTCAGAGGAGATATTTATATAGCTCTTATGGCGAGAATATATGGTATTCCGTTTTGTCAAATGTTAATGTCCACAAATCCTAAGTGCATGAATCATGGTTGAGAGTTCATTGTCATCAGTTTGATAATTATTCTAATTTTTCTTATGATTTTCAGAACCATAGATTACCATGTGATCACCATACATACGAACGCATCCCAATACCAAACTATTTGATACACAAAAGACAACATATCCATTTGAAGACTCCATAAGAGTCATAATCATCAAATAAGTAAAAAGATGTTAATGCTCAACAAAAGTACTATGACATTTAACAATGAATGAAAATCTCACCCCCTTTATGAGAGAGTGGTCATCTAGGAAGAAAACTGTTAGACATTATTTATGAACTGATGATAATAACACATTATTCCCTAGAATCTCCCAATCTCAAAAATATTTTATGTTTGTCCACATTTTTTAACATCATTCATCTTCTGAAGATCGTTTGAAATACCATTTATTGAGAACCTATTTCATGATGACCTCACTTTACAAATCAAGAAATTACATTTATATATCTTGGAATAATGATAGTGATTCGTTAATAATTATATAACTACTCTTTTATGAAGATCATGATCCTCCTCAGACTAAGAGTTAACATGGATTCCTCCCATAAAGAACACAATGAACGTGTTATAATACTCATAGAATATCCTTTTTATAAAATACATAATGATATAAGGAGAATTAGATTGCCCAAATATAATATAAATACACTCAAAATGGACATACATGCTCTAGATTGAGATCATAAGAATGATTGACACAGTTAGTAACAACTTGTGATAAATAGATCAACGATCAATCATTACAAACCACTTCTCCTATTCCAACTGGTCTAATACATAATTGATCCATTTAAATTGGTACCATTTCATCATCATATGTCTTTTAATTTTTTGTAATAAAAAAATACAAGATGTTTTATTTTTATTTATAAATAAATGATAAAAGCAACTTTCAATGGAAACTAACTTGTTCATATGAAGAATTTCTCTAACTAATTCTCAAATTGAGTCTAAAAAAATTTCATTTCATCTGGTTCCTTGTGCTAATAATGTATAAATATTGGACGAGTACCATGAAAGAAATAAATTTAAAGCTCTAACTTTAATACTAGGGGTGAATCACATTGATCAGAAAAACAATACTGGGAAACTCGATGAAAATGGGAGGAAGATCATAAAAATAGTCTCTAGCTCCATATCTAAGTCTAAAACTGATAGTACATTACTGAAATATTTCTAAAATTGTATATCTCTACTTAGCCTCAGATCCCATTCCCCTAGAATGATCGTAGAGTTTGTGTAAAAAGAGACTCATTGAAGATAATAGTCAGTTTAAGCCTTATTAATAGTCATCCAAAATATCATGATTATAACATCAGGAGGTGTCATGTCAAGAACATGAAAATTCCAGGTAGTAAAAAATCTAATTAATAGAAATCACAAGAATGAAAATAGAGACCCTCATCACTATTCTTATTTGGGGAATTTTAATATCTAACAAATAAGAATAAAGCACCATATGAATAATTTGTAGGGTCAGAATATGATTTTATAAAAACCGATGAAATGAACTAGCATCAAATAATGAAGACACTAGAGGATAAGATATAGTTATGGTACCACATAGATTTGTTTGAAGTTTTGAACTTCCTAAATAAACTCTTACAATATGTGAATACAGTATGTTCATTATGCATATAAATAGAAATAATTAGTTAGTAAAGAATTTTATTATACCATAGTTATTTTGGGGTTTCAAGAGACTGTTTCACTATGTAGGGAAATAATTATATTATATAATTGTTTCAAGTGACGTGAGAATATGTTGGAATTGAAGATCCTGGGTACCTTAGTGAAAACTCATATTGAAATACCAGGATTCCACACCAGATGAAATTCAAAGGTCAAATACCTTAAATAGTATGAGGTCTAGGGGAAACCATCAATCGAGATCCATCAAGAGACTCATCGAGCTTCCACTTTACATTAATAGAACTCATTAAATCACCATTGGGGAAAAATAAACAATAGACAACAATAAAATAAAAGCTAGGTCAAGCTCATCCAACAATGTAGTATACATCACATCATCATATGAAGAGAGAATATACCAGAATAAATAAGAATGAATATCAGGTCTATGAATAAACTCATACCATTAAGTCATTATCTTCTCATTCATTAAAATATTAGGTTAAAAATTCACAATCTGAGAGAAGAAGTTATTATACATACACACAGTCCTTTCTGCCTATTTGAGTTTTAAAAAGTCCATATCCATAGCTAGCACCATAGATTCTAGATAGAATATGTTTGTGAAAAGAACTCTAAATTCCATTAACTTTAAACCCTCTTCCTATTTTCCATAGCCATCTAATCCCACCATATTTGACTAATTACCTCTTACATGATGGCGTAACATGTCTTCTTAGTTATATTAGTTGTTTCTATGAAATAAAACAGATGGTTTATGAACATCAACCAATCATCAACATCTTGATGACCATTAGATCCTTGTTAAATTATGGATTAGAGAGAATAAAATATTGGGAAAGATTTCAAGATTATTCCCTCTGAGGTTCCACAACTTTTTCTAGAATGGGAATGGGTCAAAGTGTTTTTCTCATAGAATGAACGACATACATAAAAATATTAACAATAAATTGGTCCTGGGGATGATATGCTCCAGGTGATTAACAATAATATACCACTAAAAGCCAATTCAATAAAATTCATAGAGCATTGATGCTACATAAACACAACAAAAAATGTTGAATAATTCGGTATATTACTCTGATCAAAAAATCCAAGAACTCATATGGGAAAAAATTAACCCCATTAGATAAGATAGCACGATTACGAAATCAACCTATCCAAATTAATGTTAAATAAATTTATATGGAGTCATAAAATTATTACTCATGATTCCTTTCCCAATCCACCCATAGTGGAATATATCTTTTTACACGGAGATATGAACTGTAAATATATCATAACTACCTATTATGTCCAAATAAGATATCTCAAATTACATACGTCCATCAATGATATATGCTCAATGTGAACATATGTTTCCACATTGTCATGAACAAGACTATATACCCTTGTACCCTAATGATCGATCCCACTCAAACATAGTCCAAAGGGTGTTCGAAATACCCATGGGTAGGAGAGTAGCACCTTACATAATACAAGATATATAAGGGAAAAAAGTTTCCACAAAACATAATATAATATAGGATACATGTAAGTATTCTTAATACCCCAAATATAGAATGCAACATTATAAAAATAGGTATAAAAACCCAGTTTTAGTACATCATTAAAATAATAATAAAATGTAATGATAAACTCAAAAATACTAAAGAAAACATCACTCAAATACCAATGGATCAAGAACATCATCCACATCTATGTGGAATTATTTCTTTTATCTAACTAGGAATAATAAAATCTTTAAAATTTTTATGGAAAAAGGTTGGGTGTTAGATATAAATCCCAATAGGGTCTCAACAACTATTCCACAATGGATGACAAAATAATATACCAAATCATAATTTCAATTTTTTAAAACAGGAATGTCACATTGTATCATTTGTGTAGAGAAATAAATACAATCTAATATTTCAATGGATGATAATGATTTCATAAAGTATATTAAATAAAAAAATTATATAAAATATTTGATAGAATTAATTTTGAATGTATAAAAAACTTCTATGAACACTATAATATGAAATCAAGACAATCACAATAATTAACATGATCACATACCTTGCATTATATTAGTTTCAAGATAGTGGATCCTCGCACTTATCATTTCATTTATCACAACTACATATGATATAAAACATCCATCGAGCTCTTGATGAATAGGAATCATAGATATCCCATTCTAATATGATAATCTAATCATGATTTATTTAACGTTTTCATCATCAATACAATTCCACAAGATCAGTTTCCTAGATTTCTTGTCCCAAATACCCTTCAATCTACCATGGATCTATTTTTCTCAATCAATCAAAGAATAATTTGTTAATCATAACATTTCAAATCAGTCATCATTCACAATTCAAATTCCCTTTTTTAGTTTCCATATTAATTTTCAATTTCAAAAAAAACATGGGTTTTTTTCTATTTCATTCCTTTTAAAAACAAACCCAATCATTGTTTTACATCATTTAAATTTTATCTATTTTTAAAGCAACCAAAATATCAAATAATTTCTTCAACTCAAAAAATTTCCTTAATATTCCACAAATTATACTCTATTTGAATTGGGGGTTTTCACCAAACCCAATTTATTTTCAAATACCATTCTAAATGAGGCCATATAGGTTTTTCATAAATCAATTTAAAGATATCAATGAAAAATCATGAAAATCGGGGTTTAATTTCATAGAAAATATTATGTCGATCCACGTACATTTAACCAATGATCATGGAAAAACACATGTAATGTGATACACATTTAAATAAAAAATGCATGAAGATCAATATATAAAACATAGAATGAAGATATAATTAAAAATAGTTTACGTCCTTCCAATTCGTGGTGATCTATCAAATTCTAATGAAGAATGATGAAGAGATTAGGATAGACCATTAGAGTGGATATGCATATATTGGAATAGATTAAACATGTTAAACCACACATTTATCCCCTATGATAAGATATTTGGGAATTAAAAATATAACTAAGATCATATTAAGAAAGGGAATTTCAGTTAGGTTAGTTGGGGGTTTTCTATGAATTTAACATGGGGGATAAGGATAGTAAAAATAAAATTTGGAATAAATTAATCCCACGAGAACAATTTTTTGTAGCAGGCCTAATAATTTGACAACCATGCACCCTTATACAACGGTGCATGATTTCTCCTATGTTGTCACCTATTTTACCGTAAAATGTGAAAAAAAAAATTGAATGAAACAACTATACATAACCCAAAACCTCAAAATATATCCTAATTTCCCTTAAAAGAACCCAGGACTTTCCCCATCAAGGGAATTATCAAAAGAAGGGTCGAAGATTACACGAAAAATGTAATAGGATATTAAATTTTATCCATAAGGAAACACTCCCTCTCAAAAGGACTATAAAAGTGGAATCCCTAATGTGTTGTGGAATATTTGACCATAGTCATCCCATGATCGCCTCATCACCGAAATATGATGAACCATAGCATAAACCATAACCATCAAAATAGTGTGGTGAATCCAAAAGAACTAAAATTTTATTTCATAATTTTACAACTATACATGAATTCATGAAACATAATTCATTCCTAAAATGATATAAAAATAAACAATAAAGGTAATATAACATCAAAAGGGTGTCATATTACCTCAATCAATGTCCCAAAAAACACATACTCATTCAAACATCCTCAGTGATCATGAGAACACGCCAAAATAAATGTAAAAATGATGAGAAATCAGGTGTGGACCACTCTCAAAATGCACCTAGTATTCTGAGACACAAAATAAAAAATTACTTCAATTGAAACAATGACTAATTAATTTAAAATTCATAAAAAACTCAAATTTATTAACTACCTCAATTGAACATCATAAAAACCAAAAAAAACATTTAAACACTGATAACCTCAATTATAAAACACTAATAATCCGATGAAAATGATTTCACTATCTATGAATGTAATAGAATTATTAAAAACAATAATAATATAACC
Source organism: Viscum album (assembly GCA_963277665.1). Classification (NCBI taxonomy): domain Eukaryota; kingdom Viridiplantae; phylum Streptophyta; class Magnoliopsida; order Santalales; family Viscaceae; genus Viscum; species Viscum album. The sequence goes on along the minus strand of CAUJRU010000019.1, from coordinate 1,501,411 downwards.
TTATTTGGTTGATAATCTTGAAGAATAATATCTTAGGATATTTTATAAAAATTTCAATCGTTCTCAGATGTTTCACAAATCATTAATGATATATTGCACCCCAAATAACTAATATAATAAAAAATAATGAAATAAATTATGATACATTGTTAGTTATTTAAAATAAAAACCAAATAATGAATAGTAAATTTTTTATGAAAATAAAAATTTTATTTATTAATAATTATATAAAAAACCCATAATTATCCGTTATAGAATCCTCATTTCTATTACAACTCATAAGAAATAGTGTAGTGAAAAAAATTGAACAAATATCCTTTGAAATTATGGTGAAAAGGTGTGATGGGTTACCATGGGTTTCATTAAAAAATATAGAAGAAAACATATGCATGAACATGATTTATCCATGATTTTTGGAATAAATATCTAAAATATATAATTACATTTGATATAAAAGGACTAATTTAGATGAATAACAAATAAATAACAAGTAATTATTTGTAGAAATTCCAACTAATATCCAAAATCGATTTGGAGGAGATGATACAGTTTGTGAAGAAGAAGACGGGGGATGATAAGCCCCCTATTGTTGATTCTCACATCTCATATGGTCCCCCTCAAGGCAAGCATTTTTTTAAACATTTCTCTTATTTTTCCATTTTTTTATTTTTCCGAATTATTCCATGTGTTTCCAATTTGGTGTTAACAGAAATTAGTTTTTTATTTATTATTTTCCTATGTAAAAATATCATACCTCACATTTTATTTTTATTATTTTTTTAAATTTTATTTAAACACTACCAATTGTATTCAAATAATTGTAATGATTATTATTATTGTTATTATTATTATATCCGAATTTAATTGTAATTACTAAATTTTTCGAATAATTAATAATTATATATATATATATATATTATCATATATATATAAACAAACTATGTTTTAATCATTTTTAAGAACAAATACATTGTAATTTAATTATTATTTTACAGTTAACTAGTTTCTAAAAACAATAATAAATCCATTATCAATTTAAAAAATGTCATAATAATCATTAAATATTAATAAAATGACATTTTATTATTCGTACACAAACCCATAAGGATGTTTTTCATAAAAATCAATCACCAATCTCCTTCTCTTTTATGCCCTTGAGGATATAAGAGGTTGTTGGCGGGAAATCGTAGAGGTTGATAGATCCAAACTCAAAGGTATAGTTAATTGAATCTTGTTATTCTCCATTTAATTAGATGAATTCCTCTAAAGCATATATCATATAATAACTCATCTAAATCATTTATTAAACTTATTGAATTCATGTATTATAATCAAGAGATGAAATCTATACATACTCTTTGGTTTGGTTGAAATATAACATATGGAATTCAATAGAATCTAGTATGTTGTTTGGAATCCCTAAAATTAATATCATATTTTGAAAGATCAAATTATATAATTTTGAATAATTAGTTTATATGTTATTTTAAATCATCATTATTATGATATAATCAATGTTAATGTAATTATTCTCTTTATAATATTAGAAACCCAATAGAGGAAATTCATTTACTTTTTTGATAATTTAATGATAAATTTATTTATCTAAATATTAAAATAATAATATATATTCCATTATATAGAAATTTTTTATTAGAACATAATATGTCAATATTGTTTTCAGTTGGATTTATGAATGTGGAGTAATATTGGAGAAAGGATTCCCCTCAATTGAACATGACACTAACTATTTATTGTGATTATGATTGAATTGTTATATAACAATCAATGTAATATGAAATATTTGAGTAGATGAATATAAGGTGAAATTTTTATTTAAATTTGGAATAATTATCTGTAAATGATTATATTTTAGGTTATGGAACATAGAGGTGAATTTACTGGTACCACCAAGTTTGAAGGAGAAAATTTTTATAACTAGATCTTTAGTTGATGGAATGGATTATTCCATGTTGTCTACATGTGTAGAACATGATGAAAAAATAAACCCTTGGTGGAACATTTTTAATATTAATCTAATCAAGATATACATGGACGTAGAATGTTTCATATGACTAGTTCTATATCCCTTAAACATTAATGGATAGTGGTTGTAATAGTTTCATAGAAATTCTGATCAGAACACATACCACACTGTCATATTGGCTACAAAATAAACTTCTCCACCTCAAATCAATGATGTAAAATGTTAATATCTAAATGAATTATGTGTCAAGATATTGGATAAATAGTATTTTGATCATCTCATACCTATCTCGATGAATATGGATTATCTAGTTTAGAATAAGATCGTCATGATGATGTAATGAAAATAATACAGCTTTCATAACCCCATGGAATGTTAGGATGTGTTGAGTGGTTTTTTTACCCAAATATTCCATTAGAAACCTCACCTTTCTAAGGCCCACAAATACAATTTTATAATATTTTAAGACCCTAAGAAAGTGAATTTTATGAATAAAAAATTATCTAAAAATTATAATTTTATCAATCACTAACTATGACTCCAAACATTGATGGATACCTTCTTCAATGATGATATCATTTGTGTTATGATTTTGGGATTACATCACTGACAACGTGATCATTTTTTTAAACATTAAATACAACTAAATGAATAGTTAAATGCAATTATTCTGTGTTTATATAAAACATTCACCATATTAGAATGAGATTGTTAATGGATATTCTTTATCATAAATGATAATGGATCAATGTGATAAATAAGTAGTTGAAGAAATGAATATAAATATATATGTTGAATTAAATGATATAGTTATGAGGTGATATAATTAATTTATTTATATAAATCCTTTTGTGAAATGCACTTATTTTCCATGAATGGTGTTAACTGATAGACATAATCAAATTCTATTATTTTTGATCACTTTTTTGTTACCATTTGAGTGATTTGATTTTAGTCGATTACGTTCATGCTTTTACATCCCCTATCACCCAAACCATAGTGTGGAGTTTGAGAAAAATATGTACAAATATATATCCATTAACTTGTGCTATGAAAATATGAAACTTCACCATAAATTTATGCTATTAGGGATTAAGATTTATAAATATGCAATTTATATCTTCTAAATTCTCTAAATACATTGGTACTGGTATAGTTAGTATGTTGTACACTATTTGAATATGTATATTTCCCCCAAATAGTTATATACCTGGATCACCCATGACTATTTTTATTATATGTAGTTTCTAGACATATCGTTGTAGATATACATATCTATATTTATTATGACATTCCCTGGATACGTGGAGATGTGTAATTTTCACTCTTCAGTTTTGGTATATTGCGGATGAATTAGTATTTATGTAATTACCATATATGATTTTATTTATCATATTTTTATCATGATAAATTACATATATGTTGTTCAAATTTGAGATAATGGTAATTATTGGAAATAAATGAGCTACTATACTATTGATTGTGATGAAATGATTATTTATTTCCTATCATTCACGTTGCTAAATTTTGTTAAATATTTCGTTTTGTATTTTTAAGACTCGGTCCATTACATGAGGTGATCATATTGATTATTATTTCACATAAAAATGTGTACACTTGTTCTCTCTCAATTATTTAAATGAATATACACATGTGTGATTTAGGTGTTTTTTGGAAGAGTAGTCATGACGGTTGTGTTGGAACAATATATTTCTCTATATCACCCTTCATATGTTTAGGTATTGTTAAATTTATCTATTTCTTATACAATTATTTTAAGATTTTACATTATGTAAAGTTTTAATTTTATTTTTTAGATTTCTTGGTTTTTATATCATTATGATTTTTATTCATGACTTCATATTGTCCATAATTATAATTTTTCACATAATGAAAATATTTTCTAATTCTTTTATGTTATCCCTCACATATCAATGTGAATACATCAGTTTTAGTTAATATCCCCAGAACATGTTAAGGAATATTTAGGTTGATCACTAACCTCTAAGCTGATTGATGATAAATTTCTTAATAATAATCATTCAATGTCCTTTCAGTCAAACTTACACGTATTCCATTTGAATTTATTTTACTATAGAGCCCATATAAGCTTTTTTATAATTTTGGTATATTATAGAGATATTATTTATATAAAATGAAATGTAACTAACATAAAATGTTCTATATTTGGGGAAATTAATATAATTTCTCATGATTTAATAAATTACCTAAAAATATATATTAAAATTTCAAAAAAACATTTTTATGTTGTCATGTGTATAGAAAAATTACAATAAATATTTTGTCTTCACCAATAATCGTTAAAATTTAAAATATAAATAATTTCTCCTTGGGAGATCCTAAAATTTATACATAATCAAAATTTTAATTTTTAATAAATTCAAAAATTCATGAAAAAATAACATTTAATGTGTTTATTTATAAAACCCAAATGTTTACCTTTAAAATTGACCAATATTAAAAAAATTAAAAAATTACAAAGAAAACATATTTTTCATATGGGTATATAAAAAACATTCTATGAATGTTAAAAGTGTATTGTATTAGAAATTTTAGAAACATATTTGAATGTATTCCAATATTTACAACCATTCTAGTTTGTATCATATATGTTTCATTTTCTATGACCTTTCAATTGGAAAAAATATTTGAAATATTTTTTATAAAATTTTCCAATTTGATAAATATCAACGTCTCAACACAATGTACAATATAAAAGACACAGTTCTCGTATCATTAGAAATAAAAAAAATTAATCTAAATAAAGATTCAAAATGAAATGTAAATAAATTTCTAATTTAATATTCATTAAATATAATAATATTATACTTTTAAAATACCATTAAAATTAAATAAAAATTTCAAAATATTACTAATTTACTAAATGTAGAATTATATGGTAATAATGTTTCATAGTAAATCATAAAAATATGTATTAATTATAGTAGTATCATAATTACCCATATTTCCAACAAAAATTAATAATTTTCTGTATAGTTATCTTTATGGGACAATAAATCTCCCTTGATTTTTGAATGTGCATGGAAATTGGAATATTATTCCCTCATGTAACTTTTAATACTATTATACATATTCCATGTAGAATTATTTTTTTAATAAATAATTATTTTTCACAATTATATATCCCATGATTTTTAAAATCATAAATTTAAATAAAATGGTTAACTATATATATTTTTTGATATTAATAAAAAATGAATCTAAATAAATTCAACATATATATAATTTTTATTTCATATTAATTTTTTTATTTATATATATGACATTTTTTTCACAATTATATATCTCAGTAATGTTTTCTACAATGCTAATATTGGCATAAAATTGTTTCAAGAATATATTTACTATTCTACATAAAATATTTAATTTTATATAAAAATATATTTTTCATTTATTAAAACTATTTATAAGTAATTTTATTATCATTTTCTAGATGTTGTAAATTTGACTTCTTACCAAAAATGAGAAAAAAAATGTTTTTAACTTACACGTCATGAACACCATTCCTCATATCTATTAATACCATTTGTTTTAATATTCAATTAAATGTTTCAGTGGTTAATTTCAATGAATTTTTTCTCCTTAATATTTTGAATATTATTAAATTTTAAAAATGTTATTTCCAAATGAAAATGTTATTTTTGTTGAGAAATTATCTACAGATAATTAATGGTATATTCATTTATAAAAACATCATTTTATGTTTATTGTGATTTAATGGGATGTGATCCAATGAAATTATTTCTTATAACTAAACAAATGGTTCTTGTTAATGATTATGAAATGTTTATGAAACCTGTATTCATTCCACATTTTATGATTTGATTATATGATTTAGGTTGTATAATCTTACGTAAAACTAATATAAGGTTACTATTATGAGATATTTGGCACATTAGCCTCAGCCCAATTTGTGAGGACTCAACACGTACATCCAGGGGACCTGTGATCAAATACAGGCGAAGAAATATGTCCAAGGATAATAGTAATACTGTAGAATGCACTATATCAGGTAATGTAGCGGCCAGAACTATTCATCCATCTCAGCCTCTGGGCCACAAGTTTTGTCCTTGGGTCCAATTATCTCTCAAGGCCTTTGGGCCACCTCATGGCATTTGGGACACCCCAAGTCCTTCGATCCACATGAATTTCAAGATATACCGATTAGAAAATAGGGTTCAAGGCTCTAGATAATGATTCAAGGTAGGAATATTCACCAAAGTAGAGCTAACAGAAATTGGAATAATGAGTGGGTATAGTATTACCATCGGTATCGGGCATGTGTATCTCCACAAGGGACATCTTTTTGACCATCCCAATGAACGTGGAGTGATGATATCCTGACATGTTATGGGGAGGAGCAGTTCTATATTGTCTTGTCTAGGTGATTCTCTCTGAGACATATGTGTCTTATAATTGTCTCTAAGCCTTCAGGCCTTTTTAGGGTTCCACCTCACCCCTTAAAAGGTGGAATATCAAACATAATTATAAAATAATAGCTATTGGGCCATTTGGTCGGAATAGTGTGATATGTGGCCCTAAATTATATATCATTCCAATGAATTATGTATTGATGGATACCAAAAAATATATTAGTGGATATAATAACCAGTGAAATTAGTTCAGAAATGACATTTTTTGACTATGATATGGAAGTGATCATTGGTGAAGGAAATAATATAAAGTGGAGTAAACCAAGTCCAATATGATAATACTTGGAGTGATCCTTGAACCATGAAATAATATTCTATATATATTTTCATCCCAAAACCTTCTGTCTTATGATAATGAAATGTTATAATCACTCATGATTGATTATCTAGGATTTCTAACTCTTATTTTTATATCATTTTATTGATAAATCATCAAGTTTTGATTCATGATTATGATAAAGAATTACAGTGTTTTGTTTACTAATTTCAACCTTGTTTTATTAAAACCATATTCAATTCATATTACCACTTATTATCATCGATTTATATCATTTTTTTCACCCTAACTGGGCATCTGAGATCACCCTTTCTAATTTTTTCCTTCCTCGTGTCCTAAGTGTTTGTTACAAGTTTGTAATGTTTATGAAAGGTTCTAGTTGTGATGAACATAATGGGAAATGATGAAGATATTCTATTTACCTATTTTTATCTATTTATTATTATAATGACACTAAACCTTTGATGTTTAGAAATGGATCAAATTTATATATTTTGACTATTCCTTTATCGAGAGTCAATTTTTATATATGATATGGTTAGGGTCTATATTATTTTAAACCGAAAATGGTCTAGAAATTTTTTTTAAAATTTGGATGGTGATGAATGTTATAGAAAACATACTATATAAATATGAATAGTTGAATTTTTTATTTTATGGTATAGAAGAAAGTGTGGTTTTCATAAGAAAATACATCCCTACCGAGATACGAGATTTGGATGTTCTTTTCGAATAGATTCATATAGATATAATAAAACAAAAAATAGATGGAAAAGTATATCTGAGCTATAATTCTAGTGCATAAAGAATGAACACATACTATGATTTGGGTTTGAAACTCTCATGTTATTTTCTTAGTTACTTATTATTCTCTTTATGATCCATTATGGGAAATTAAATGGATTATAACCATGTATGTCCTATGATAAATCTAATATAACAAGTTCAAATTTTTGGAAATATTTTCTAACAAATTAATTCAAATTCAATGATATAAAGTATTAATCTAAATTCATATATTTTTATAGAATTATACACAAACTAATTATTATCTTATGCTTTACATAGCATAATGTTTTTTTGATAACTTTTGTTACATGCAAGGCTATGTCTTACTAAAAAATAATATACTATTAATATTATTATTGAACATGATAGCTTCAACCTCGATGTTGTAATTTTAGGAATTAATAGGAATAATCAAATTATGAAATTATGGTATACACAATATAATATAATTAATTAACGGGTAACTAATTAGTTATAAATAAATATAAAAACCAATTGAATACAATGGAATTTTTTTATAAAAAAAACATTCGGTGCTAAATGTATATTATATGAATGAAATAAATTTATTGATATTATTTAATGATGTTAATATATATTTATATATTTTATTAAATATAATATTTCTATATTCAGCCTATATACTTTATAGATATAATTTATGGACAAATAAAATGTTATGTATAAAAAACAATATTTTTTATAAGGGTAGTTTTGGCGCCTTTTGATGGTACAATTTTATTAAACAAAATATTATCAATTTTATAAATTATATATCACATAATAAACCTAAATTTTTCATTAAAAATGTAAAAATTACTTTAAGATGATTTTTTTAATTTTTCAGAGAATTTTAAATTTTTTATATGAATTGTAGAAAAAAGTGAATTTTTATTAAATATAGAGTTGCCCTCTAATTTTTTTAAATGTAAAATTTTATGTTCAATTAGTATTAAAGAGAAATTAGATTAATTATAAAACAGTTAGTCCAAATTATATCAATGGAATCAATTTTACTTTTAAAATATATTAAGAAACATATTATACTTTTGAACATTTTTATATTAAAATTCGGTTGTTTTATCACATCTAAGGGATTAATTATAAATTTATTCAAGACAAATTGGTGAATTTTATTGGTAAAAATGGATTTATTATTTTGAATAAGAACAATTTAGAATGTCTGGAATGAAAATTTTAGTGTTTGACCGAAACAGTTAGTGAATGTGATTAACAATTATTAATGTGATTTGGGTAAAAACAAGTTTAATTAGAAGATAAATATTATTCATAAAGTGCTAAATTACCTAGAAACAAGTCCAAAACCATTTTTATATTCATATACATATAAATAATCCGATATTATATAATTTTATTTATTTTTGAAGCCACATGTCATAAAAAATAATGGTTCACCTAACTTCTTTTAAAAAATGCCATTTTTGTCCTTTCCCCATCTTATATAAGGCCACCACCTCTCCTCCTCTCTTCAAATATCTCATGACCATTTTTTCCCAATACCTATCAAATTATCTTTTCAAAATCCCTCCAATAATATAATAAGAGTTATATTTTCAATAAATCCATCCATGTAAGTCTGTTGTTAAAATCAAAAATAAGTCACCCGATGTAGAGGTCACATTTATCAACAAAAACATATGTTTTATTGTATTTATAAAATTCCTTCATTTAGTTTTATATCATTATTATATATTAACCATCGTATCTGAATCATATATTTGTTTTAGTCATTTTATGATTACTGACTACAATTTCACAAACATCCATCATATGGGATATGAAATCGACGTTCATTAGTATGATAGAATATTGCATCGTGAATCGTTGTGATTATTTATAAAATTACCACATAATATTTTTGGGAATCATTATTATGATAATTTTTTTATATGATATTGTAACACCCCAAGCTTCAATGGTACGCTTCTCATTGAATAATAGAGCAGCGTGTGTTGTACGGAACTTCATGTTCTAACACACCATGACTAATCAAAGTAGTAATTATAAATAGTAATACCAACTTTTTGAAATTATATAAAATTTATATTTCAGAATGGACTTTGTTTTCGGATTCGGAATATCGAAATTATCCTATGTTGAATTTTTGGTATTTTTCCGAGAACATCCAATTTTCTATGAATAATAAATAAATACTTAAAAACAACTTTTTTAATCAAAATAATTTATAGTGATAAATTATACTATTGGGTGGTTTTAATGTATAATTATAATATAATTTTACAATTTTATCCAATGGTGGTCATTAGAATTAATTTCAATTTGAAATTGGACATAAACAATTGTCAGCCTTTTGATTGATATAGTTTCTTAAAAACATGCTATTTGTTTTGACAACGGAAATTAATTATAAAATTAATTAATGAAACATATATGTTTGGATTCTGTAAAATAGAAATCATTTTTGAATTCAGAATATCAATTATATCTTAGGGTAAATTTTTTGTTTTTTTCTGAAAAACATCAATTTTTTATGAATAGTGAAACCACTAAGTGGTAGTTTAAAAACTACTTTTTCGTGTAAATGAAACATTACCACTTCTATGTATTTAATTTCAAAAATCTGACATACATGGTTGTCATTAGGAAGAAAAATTTGGTTCAATGGGATGAAAATAATTTTTGGTGAATAGTAACTTTTACATTTTATTAATCGTGATTAAAGGTAGTTAGTGAAATTTAAGGTAAAAATGATATTATAAAAATATGAAAATATCTTGAAACATTTCCTAACCTTATTTTATGAGTCATGGCCGACCAAAAAAATCCATGGGTCAACTTTTGGACCCCATGGAGCCACTTGGGTATGAAAATGACATTAATAACTATTTATTTAAAGTAAAAATAAAATTGTCACAAACATGTCTTGTTTTACTAAAACAATTATTATATGGGGTTATATAAGATAACATTTCTACTATAAATATTCATTGGAAATATAATAATATTTCCAAAATCATAATATTTTTTTCATAATTTGTAGACATTAAATAAATTAATTTTTTTATGACACCATGATGATGCAGTGATTACCTCTTTAATTAACGATTTAAATAAAATGAAAAGATAACGTAAAATCTAAGACCTACACTTTTCAAAAACCAATTGGATGAGTATATTTAGAACATATTATCACCTTATCCTCTAAATATATAATTATGGGACCTTTAAAATCCGGAACTTGTTATATAATAATGTAACATTTCATGACTTTCCAAGAGTGCCCCTCCTCTCCTCTTATAAAAGGCCCCCACCGCTACCACCTTATTCACACCATCAAATCCATTTGTCTCGGCCAACCTATTCCCAAATAATATCTCAATTTCCCTCTCTTACTCTTAAGAATCCTCACTTTGGGAAGAATTCTTCCCAAGGAAACCATTGGCGCAAATCAAAAAGAGTTACCCGATTTTAAAGGTAATGTCTTCACTTGTGTTATTTTGTTTTATATTGCTTCTCCAACCCCTAAACTCTTTTTATTCCAATATTTTGTAACAACAACATTATCTTAAATATACTAGGATGTTGTTATGAGATATATTTGATTTACAATTACACAAACCTCCATCTAATGGAAAACGAACATACTGTTTCTGTGGTTGGCAAATTACTGCCTCAGGAAATGATGATTGTTCAATCTTCTTTTAACACCTTTCATGGTGGCCATTAAGATGTCACTCTATTTATATATGATATATATTATTTTTATTTTTTCCTTATACTTCTTTATTTTTCGTTTATTTCATACCTTTATGATTTCCATTATTAGTAAACGTGATAATTTCATTTTAGGAAGTGCGAACTACCGCCCCCTCAAAGTGATTTGAATCATTAATGCCATATGTGGGATGTATAAAGGATGGAGTAAATGATATTATACATGATATTATACTGGAAGTAGATTATACCTTTATATCATTATGATTTCATTCCATTAAATATGTAATAGAAATGAAAGTAGCGTTCATGCGTACGTACGGCTTACCGTCTCCATGAACGGTGCATTTCATTTCATACCTCTAAATGTTATGTAATATTATAAATGGATGTATATACTGGATATATATGATATATATGATATCTACATCAGGAATATAATTCTGGATATAATGGATATTTAACCACATGAACAACTTGTAATTATAAGAAGTTTATTTTTGACTCAAGTACCAAAGATCTAAAAAATGACAGTTATTAACTTAAATAATTACATAATGTTCATAAAATGATAATAAGTGATATAAAAATATTAATGAACTTGAAAAAAGTTATTAAGAAAGTAGAAATTAACTCTAGTTTATTATTCAGGAGGATAAAGAACGATCGAGTCAAGTCAGACACGAGGTAAGGGACTTCGTCTCAATCTCCTTTCATTGATACATATTTTGTTTTATAGACAACTTTCATTTATACGGTGTATAAACCCATTTAACTTTTTGATTTATTCAAAAATAATCTTTTTATGTGAAGAGTTTTTACTAAATAACAAGAGGAATGTTTTGTCTTACGTATACGGCGACAACGACTTCTCCGCCGCCGTGACCATTATTTGAGTTTCGACATCCTCTACAAGCCATAACTTTTTTAAAATGAAAAATAAATACCAAGTTTTAATTATCTTTCATTTTGGTATTGAAAATGGTTATGAAAGTGTTTTCTTTATATCAATGTGTTGTATTTATATATTGTGATTGAAATGTGGAAATGTTATATTTCCTTTATGCATGTTTTATGTGATATGATTATTTTATGGTTTATGATATGTTTAAACCAGTTAATATGAGGAATGAATTCAACATAATAAGTGAAAGATGTAGCTCGCTATAGATCCTTTTTCATCGGTAGGTCTCATGAGTCAAACTAGTGTCTTGGCACGAGTCCTTGACAAAATCTTTTTTGTACTCTGGGAACGATGCCTTGGCTACGTGGTTATGATAGTCTGGCATTATGCATTCCATCATTATGAAAGTGGATATTGATATTTCATGTAATTATTCGACTACTAGAATATCCATGTGATTAAGTAAATGGAATTTTTTCATTTTAGTTTTCCATATTATGATGAATTTCAAGTTTAAAATGCTTTTTCTTTCTGTTATACATTGCCTTAAATGTTTGTTTTTATTTATAAAAGTTGCCACTATATTGTTATCCTTACTGAGCATCTGAGCTCACCCCTTTCAATGTTGTAATTTTTCCAGAATGTGAAGATGTATTTTATGAATGACCTTCCGGGATAGTCGGAAGGGGATATGAGTGTGGACTATGGAGACCATGTTGTTGTAGTTTTTCACTTTATGATGTAATATAACATTTATGAATGTATCTAGTGTTTCCAAGGCTACTAAACTAATCGGTCTTTAGAGACTTGATCTTTTGTGATCATGCTAATGTTACGTAATAATGCACCGACTCTAGGTAATTGGGGTCAGGGCGTTACAGTTGGTATCAGAAGGAGTTTAGTACTAACCTTGGTAGCTAGATTTAGATAAACTCTGATTAGATCACATAACCCTAAGATAGAATTTGAGGATTAGTATAGAATAACTTCCTAGAATATTGGTATTATTGAGATTTTTTGAGTTTTCTAATCAATACACCCCAGTCTGGATATGAGTAGTTAGAGCCAGCTATGGAACAGATGTACCTAGGGGTAAAACCCGAAAACACTACTTTAATCTAGAATCAAACGATAACTGGGGCACGACAACGGGCCTTGCTGCACTCTTGGTTACGACACTCCCGGGGGATATGCTTAGGATAATTATCATCTTCTTTACAGACCATTATGAATGGTTTATGAGTATATACGTCCTCAAATAAAACATTTTTATGATTATGGGTTATATCCATAAATAGTTCAATTTATGTTAATCGTTTTTCAAGTTTGTTGTTATGTATTTCGATTCATAAACTAATATAGTTTATGACATTGTTTAGAAATGGTGCCTAGTGGAAGGAATGGAAACCTTATCAATTCATGCACTCAATGTAGGGATTTCCTACCTGATCAAGATAATTATAGTGGAGATGGTGATACAACTATTGCTAATCATTTTATCACCACACTGGGATAACTCACTCTGATTATGAATAATAACCTTACTCGTATGGAGCACCCTGATCCACAACATAGATGATCAATGTTAGAAAACATCATGAGGCAACAACCACCAACATTCAGTGGGAGTAAAAATCCCTTAATATCTATGCAACGAATAAGATCCCTAGAGAAAATATTGTAGGCTTTGGAGAGTAGTGAAAGGGAAAAGGTTATCATGGCAGTTTACCGCCTCACTAGAGATGATGATCAATGGTGGTCATTGATTCAAAAAACAGAGGAAGATGATGAAGCATCAAATATGAAATGGAGGGAGTTCAAAGAGCTTTTCATAGAAAAATACTTTCCTCTTGACCACCGAGCAGATATTGAAAGGAAATTTCTGAGTCTGAGACAAAAAGAGAATGATAATGTCGCAAAGTATGAGGCCAATTTTACAAGGTTAGCGAGGTGCGCTATAAATTATATATATAACCCAAGAAGTAATATTGATCATTTCATTGATGGGTTAAAACCATTTCTCCGTAGAGCTTTAGTATCACAATCTTTTTCAACGTATGAATATATAGTCTCGTGTGCTACCAAGATAGAAAAGAAATTCTCTAAATCTTATGAAAATAAAGTAATGTAAGAGAAGAAGAGAATGCTGGAATAAGAGACAGATAAAGGGAAATGAGAAAGAAGGATTTTCCATTATGCGATAATTGTGGGAAGAATCACCCTGGTACTTGCCTAAAAGGAATGAGAGTTTGTTATAAATGTGGAGAAAAAGGTCACCAGACTCGTGATTGCAAGGGAAAGAAAGAGGATATCAATGTTGAATGCTACAATTGTAGGGAAATGGGGAATTATTCAAATGAATTTCCTAAGCTACATGGAAACTTACCTCAGAAAAGGCCAAGGGATCAAGGCCAATCTTATGCTATTACTACAGTTGAAGTGTAATAATTATTGTATTTTTGGACTCAAGAACTATATTATGGTTATAAGAATAATGTGATATATATAAGGATTTTACTTCATTACTTGTTGTTTTCATTAAGGTTTTAATATGATGAAGGTAATCACATTTTTATTTTGTGACAATAAGAGAAACTTTACATTGTTTGGGGAATCTAATGTAACAATTGATTTTGGGATTTAGAGACATTTTAGAGAAATTTTGGACAGAGGTATTTGGGATTAATATAAAGGTTAGAATGGATTATATTGAACTTTTGATAGTATTGTTTATGGTTAAAACATTTCTGAAGATTATTTTTGGAATATTATAATACCATAGTTTTAGGAAAAAGACAACCTGTAGGTTGGGGGATAACCCGTCACGTCGGACAAAGCTGCAGGAATCGAACCCACAACCATAGTGATACATGCATTTATTAGATAACACTAGCCTACAGGAAGTCCCTGGTTATTAAAAAATATTTTTCCTAATCTAAATGGTATGTGTTAATATTTGAAACCTTGTACAATTAGGATAAATATAATATTTTGAGTTCTATTATCTTTTTGAGGGAAAGAAGATTTTGTGGTAGAAATTAGTTGAAGGTTGAAAATCTTCCTGTCATGTATATATATATATACCTCTATCTTATTCTATGATTAAATTAATTATTAATCTTTATGAAAGGGATATTAAAAAAATGTGTTATCTTAATACCATATGTTTTGTTGAACTAATTATATTTTAAATCGCCATAGATTAAAGGCTTTGAGGCCCTCAATTTTACACTTTTTTTTGTGATTTATGACGTCAATCACTCCCAACAAATATTTACGTTTTTCCACCAATTATATGTCTCTAATTGCCACCAATGTTCTCCTAATCGATTTCATAATTTGGTGCTGACTTTTTCATTTCCCTTTCCTTCTTATTAAGGATAAATTTTATTAACCTTATTTCCAATGTGGGTTTTCCAAAAAGTTATTTTCTATTTTCAAACATTTATTTTCGAAAAACATTTTAAAATTGTGAGGATGCAATTTATTAAAGGAGGGGAGATTTTAACACCCCAAGCTTCCATGGTACGCTTCTCTTTGAATAATAGAGCAGCGTGTGTTGTACACAACTTCGAGTTCTAACACACTGCGACCAATCAAAGTAGCTGTTATGAATAGTAATATCCACCTTTTGAAATTAAATGAATTTTATATTTCATAATTGATTTCAATTTTTGATTCGGAATATCGAAATTAGCTTCTGTTGAATTTTTGGTATTTTTCTGAGAACTTCCAATTTTATATGAATAATAAAAAAAACACTTAAAAACAATTTTTTAATTAGAATAATTTATAGTGATAAATAATACTATTCAGTGGTTTTAAAGTATAATTAGAATATAATTTTACCATTTTATCCAATTGTGGTCATTAGAATTAATTTCACTTTGAAATTTGACATAAACAATTGTCAATCTTTTGATTGATATTGTTTCATAAAATCACGCTTTTTGGTTTGACAACTGGAATTAATTATAAAATTAATTAATGCAGCTTAAATATTTGGAATTATATAAAAAATACATATTTTTTTATTTCAGAATATAAATCATAGCTTAGGGTGAATTATTGGTATTTTTCTGGAAAACTTCAATTTTTGATGAATAGTGAAACCACTAAGTGGTAGTTTAAAAACTAATTTTTACTGTAAATGAAACATTACCACTTATGTGTATTGAATTTAAAAAATCCGACATACATTGTTTTCATTAGGAAGAAAAATGTGGTTCAATGGAATGAAAATAATTTTTGGTGAATAGTAACTTTTAAGTTTTATAAATCGCAATTAAAGGTAATTAGTGAGATTTAAGGTAAAAATGATGTTATAAAAATATGAAAATATCTTGAAACTTTCCCTACCCTTATTGAATGAGTCATGGACAACCATGAAAATCCATGGGTCAACATGGGGACCCCATGGAGCAACTTGGGTAAGAAAATGACATTAATAACTTTTTATTTAAAGTAAAAATAAAATTGTCACAATCATGTGTTGTTTTACTAAAAAAATTATTACTTGGGGTTATATAAGTTAACATTTAGACTATAAATATTAATTGTAAAGATAAAAATATTTCCTATATCATGATATTTTTTCATAATTTTTCGACATTATATAAATTAAATTTTTTAGGACACTATGATGATGCAGCGATTACCTCCTTAATTAACAATTTAAATAAAATGAAAATATAATGTAAAGTCTGAGACGTAAACTTTTCAAAATTATATTAAATGAGTATATTTATAACTTTTATCACCTTATCCTAGAAATATATAATTGTGGGACCTCTAAAATTTGAAACTCACAATATAATAATGTAAAATTTCATGACTTTCCAAGAGTGCCCCTCCTCTCCTCTTATAAAAGGACCCCACCTCTACCACCTTATTCTCACCATCAAAACCATTTGGATCGGCCAAACTCTGCCCAAATACTCTCTCAAATTCCCTATCTTACACCAAATAAGCCTCACTTTGGGCAGAAGTCTTCTCAAGGAATCCTTTGTCTCAAATCAAAAAGAGTTACCGGATTTTAAAGGTAATGCTTCCCTTGTGTTCTTTTGTTTTATTTTGATTCTCCAGCCCATAAACTATTTTTATTCCAATATTATTTAACAACACCAGTATCTTCAATATACTAGGATGTTTTTATGAGATGGATTTGATTTAAAATTTCACACACCTCCGTCTAATGGTTAAAGAACATACTATTTCTGTGGTTGGTGAATTTATGCCTCACGAAATGATGATTGTTCAATCTTCTTTTAACACCATTAATGGAGGCCATTAAGATGTCACTCTATTTATTTTTGATATATATTATTTTTATGTTTTCCTTATGCTTATTTATTTTTCATTTATAGATTACCATTGTAATTTTCATTACGGTTAAACGCGATAATTTCATTTTAGGAAGTGTGGACTACCGCCCCCTCAAAGTGATTTGAATCGTTAATGCCATATGTGGGATTTATAAAGGATGGATTAAATGATATTATATATGATATTATACTAGAATTATATTATACCTTTATATAATTATGATTTAATTCCATTAAATATTAAATATAAATGAAAGTAGTGTTCATGCGTACGTACGGCTTATCTTCTCCAGGAATGGTGCATTTATTTTCTTACCTCTAAATGTTATGTAACATTATAAATGAATGTATATACTGGATATATATGATATATATGATATCTACATCATGAATATAATTCTTTATATAATGGATATTTTACCACATGAACAAATTGTAATTATAAGAAGTTTATTTTTGACTCAAGTACCAAAGATTGAAAAAACGTCCGTTATTAACTTAAATAATTACATAATGTTCATAACATTGTAATAAGTGATATAAAAGGAATAATGAACTTGAAAAAGGTTCTTAAGAAATTAGAAATTAACTCTAGTTTATTATTAAGGATGTTAAAGAACGGTCGAGTAAAGTCAGACACGAGGTAAGGGACTTCATCTCAATCTCCTTTCATTGAGGAATATTTGGTTTTATACACAACTTTCTTTTATATGATGTATAAACCCCTTTGACTTTTAATTTTATTCAAAAGGAATACTTTTATATTAAGCTTTTTTAACAAATTACAAAAGTAATTTTTTGTCTTACGTATGTGCCGACAACGACTTCTCTGCCACCATGACCATTATTTGTGTTTCGGCTTTCTCTACAAGCCATAAATTTTTTTAAAATGAAAAATAAATAAAAAATTTTAATTTTCATTCATTTTGGTATTGAAAATGGTTTTGAAAGTGTTTTTATTATATAAATGTTTTGTATTGATATCTAGGTATTGAAATGTGAAATGTTATGTTTCCTTTATGCATGTTTTGTGTGATACGATTATGTTATGGTTTATGATATGTTTAAACATGTTCATATGAGGAATGCATTGGACTAAATAATTGATGGGTGGAGCCCGCTATAGCTCCTCCATGCATTGGTAGGTCTCATTAGACAAACTAGTTTCTTGGCACGAGGCGTTGAAAAAATCTTATTTGTAGTCTTCGAACAAGGCCTTGGCTATGTGGTTATGGTAGTCTGGAATTATGCAATCCATCATTATGAAAGTGGTTATTGATATTTCATGTGATTATTCGACTAGTTTAATATCCATGTGAATAAGAAAATGGCATTATTTCATTTTATTTTTCTATATTATGGTGAAGTTCAAGTTTAAAAGACTTTTTTTCCGTTATAAATTGCCTTAAATTTTTATGTTTATTTATGAATGTTTCTGCTATATTGTTATCCTTACAGATCTTCTGAGCTCACCCCTTTCAATGTTTAAATTTTTCCAAGATGTGAAGAAATATTTTATGAATGACCTGCAGGGATAGTCGGAAGGGGATATGAGTGTGGACTATGGAGACCATGTTATTTTAGTTTTTCACTTTATGATGTAATGTAACGTTTATGAATGTATCTAGTGTTTCCAAGGCTACTAAACTAATATATCTTTCGAGACTTGATCTTTTGTGATCATGCCAATTATACATAATAATGCACCGACTCTTGGTAATTGGGGTCGGGGCGTTACAGATATATTGGATTTATTTAGAATCATGTAATAATTATATAACACACACCTTTATTATTTCAATTTTGTATTAATATAATAACATAATTTTTCGATGTGCAGACTATCGCTTCCTCAATGCGATGCAATTCATTCACGCATTATATATAATTTCTCAAGTATGTTTTAAATAAAAATATGTCTCATAAATGATATATATATTACATTAATTATATTATATTATTATTTTTCTAAAAAGTAAAATATATCATTTTATTCAGTCATTTTCACACACTGAAATATTGATGTTGTTGTTCATGGACATGTAGACTACAACCACCTCAAAGCAATGGGATTTCTTCTACATCAGAAGATTGATATTTATAAAAATATATAATTAAATATAATGGTATTATGATATAAATATAATTATGTAAATATAAAATATGATGTACCTTCTTTTTATAATGATCATTGGTAATTGAAAATGTTATCCATGCTTATATACAGCCCACTATCTCCATGATCATAACTTTGGTTCCTTTTTCCTCACTATCATTCATAATTGGTTTTATATGTAAAATTAATATATAAATATTATAATTAGGTAATTATTTTTATTTTCAATATTTTACTATAATGACCTCTCTGACATTAGTTGACCTATCAATGTTAGTTTTGACACAAACTCCAAATATGTTCTGAGGATCCGACTTAACAATTTTCGAATATGTAATTGTATAAGTGAAATAAATACAATAATAATAATAATTTAAATGGTAATAAAGAAATTAAGTTATTAAAATTTGTTTACTATTCATGATGATAATGATCAATTATGATGAATCTGACTCTGGTGAGTGTTATTCTTATGTCACTATTATTTCATTGACATATAGCCACATTCACCACTTATTTTTGTTATGTGGTGTATAGACTACCCATTATTGTATTGAATTATTATTTTACATAAATTCATGGGGATTCCCATGTCAATTTTATGATCTATAATTAATGGTTTTTTCACTTTCAAGGTTACCAATGTTGTAATGTATTGTTGTCACGATTTTCCTTCTTTGAGACTTATGTCATGCTATACAACTTTATTCTATCTTGATGAATATATACATACCATTTGATGTATAAAATCATGAACTTGTTTATTTTAATAATATTTTATGTTTCATTTAATTTAATCCTTTCATGGGGATTATGATTCAATATTACCAAAGTGCTATGAGTTATCCATTACAATGTCATTGTATATTGGGATTGGTTTTTATTTTTTCCCCAATATTTAAATATTATGATTTACCTATATTTAATTCTCATGATATTTATTGTCCTCTATTGTTTTCATTATAATTCATTATTTCCAATAAATTTCCTCTATTTTTGTTGTCAATATATCAAAATAATTATTTTATGAAAAATACTTTTTTGGCCAAATGATTTTATCATCAAAACACATTTTTTCTAAAAATGTTTACAAATATGTTTTTTATTTATTCAAATATTAAAATATATTTTCATAGAAAATTTGATTTAAATTATTTTTAGAAGACATCTTCATAATCATCAAATGCATATTTTTTGATAAATGTATTTTTAAAATGTTTTTTTGTTTTAAAAAGTGATTTCCAAAATGAGAATGATATTTTATAGAAGAATATTTTAATGATATTTTAATTGTACTTATATTCATCAAAGTCATAAAATTTTATTGTTGCATATCCTACACATAGAATATTTTTAATTAATAACAACATAATTATTTTCTATATGGATTTATTTTGTTATTAATGTATTTTTATGGAACTCGTTTCTTTTTTGTAGGTTAACCATGTTTCAAATGATTTTCATGGTACTTATTTCCTTTCCATGAGATAATTATACTATGAAATTTAAAAAAAATTACTATGAGTTTATAATTAAATGAAAGTTTTAATGTGTTATGAATATTTTATGGTTCTTTGAATTTATGATGAGTGGTTTAAGTAATTAACCAATAACAAGTAGTTATGTGATAAACCAGTGATGTATGATTCTGTGATAGATCACTAATGCATTGGGTATGGAATTTGGACATATGGTTATTAAATTTATAATATTTATTATAATAGTTAAATAATATTGTATCCCATGGTGCATAAATGTTTCTTTTATTGTTTCTATGGTTTATAATGCACCTCATGATCAATATTTATATCACAAGGCTCGTGATTCTTAATTATTATGAATATTTACATTCCATGTTTTAATGTATAATTAGCTAGGTATTCATGGGAATTATTGTATTTATTGTTCTCTCATTCAATTTGATTATTCCATCATACTCTTATGAACTAATATTATTGTTTTATTATTCAATTTTTAATGTTTATGTTTACCCTTATTAAGAATTTGGTCTCAACCTCATTATGATTCCTTTTCAATAGCTTATAAAGCATAAGGATTAATAATTAATTTCTATATATGAGTTATGAAGGATGTCGTATATGTCATAGTGTTAAGTAAGAAACTATGGGTTAAATGTGAGATTTTTTCTTTTAGAGTCATGACAATTGATTATGTATTTGTTTTTCATTATTCAAGAATTATAAAAACCTAAAATATCATTTAGAATATAATTGATCCATTTTCTCCATTTGATGTTGTATGGTATGGATGGAATATTTTGGTAAAAAATATTATAATGAAATCTTGTAATGTAAGGTTAAGGATTTCAGAATAGGATCTGGGTGTGTGGGTCTTGTTCTATTATATTTTTTATCAATTGATTTCTTAGATAACATTAAATATTAGGATGATTTCATTTGTTTTTTAATTATTGTTATAGATACCAAAAAAGGTCTATAATATTGTGGTCTCTCATAATATCAAATTATTAAACACATCATTTTAGGCATTTAAATAGTTACAATTTTGATCCTGTCAGTAAACTTTATTGGAGACATTTTTGTGGATGTTGTAATTGTAACCACCATTATATAAATGAAGTAATATATAAAGAGGAATTAGTTTTCATGTTTGAAGAAAAAATGTGACAATCTGTTTGCTGGGTGAAACCCCATTGTATTTGGTTAGGTTATTCTACTTGAACCCATAACCTAAGGATGATAATGGTTTCATTCATACCACTAGCCAACGTAATATTATAGTTAGCATTTAATTTTTTTACTGCTAAAAAATATATTTCTCCATGAAACTTATTGGTTTATATTCAGCTAATAATGGTTGATTTATCAGAGAATATTATATGATCAAGTCTATCAAATTGTTGGGTTTCAATCATTGTCATTAAATGATGGATGAATTGAATGGAAAGTTATTTATGGAAAAAAAATTTATGAACTTTGGGTATTACAATTAAATTTTGCAGATCAATGAATCATATTAATTTTTATTCGTTTTTTGAATAATCATACAATGTGATAACCATTTTAGTTTTAGTTAATAACTGATTATAATATGAATGGAATTTTGTCCCTGTTATGGAAATGTGGTATTTAAAATTTTATTTTTTTTCTTAATGTATATGAATTTAAATATTTAATAAGAATTTTGTACATAAGAATATGATATTGTTGTATAAATTGGTTAAATGATGAAATTTTACATTTCATGTAATTATATTTCATTATGTTTTTAGTATAGATGGTGACAGATGAAGAATATCCAAATAGTGGGAATGGAAAACAAGGTAGTAAGTTTTTCATCTAGAATGGTAGGAAACACGATGATGAACTACACCCAAAGAATGGGAAAATTAATGGTACATTCATTATCGATTGTAATATTTTAATTTCAATGATTGGCTATTATATACACATTTTCAGGCACACAACTATATCTATTTGTAGAAACCAAGTTGATACCAAAATATTAATAGATGATTGGTTAATCTGAGAACGACTAATATTGTGATTCTATATTCCCTAGATATTAGTTACTACCACCTTTCATTACTAATGGGAATGATTTTCATTTCATATGATTGTTATTATTCACATACAGTTACTAAGAACATAATTATTGTATCATTACTAGATACATATGGGTTTATACAAAAAATAGAAAATAATATTTTTTTCTTTTATAAGGACAACATATTTTATTGTATATCCTACTTAAATAATTTTCATTATATATTATATGTTTAAAGAAAAGTGTGGGAAAATTTATAATGAATCATGATCACAAGACTCATATAACACCAAATAGTGGCATCACCATCTTATTCATGTAAATAAGAAGCATTTGAAATATATAAATCATGATGATTATTTGGACACTTTTAAGCTAAAACCAATTTATAGATGTCATTCATGTTTACAAGGGAAAATAACTTTTAATGGTCCAAACCTCTCTGGTCAATTCCTTTATTGAAATCTCATATCTAAGGTGCTCTAGAAGATCAAGGTGACTTAACAAAAATACCTTTACCAAATTCTAGTTCTATGAACATTTCCATCAGTGAGACCAATGTGTATAGTTCCATTGGTGAGAAGGATGTGAACAGTTCCATCGATGAGACCATTGTGAATAGTTCCATCGGTGAGATGTATGTGAACAGTTCTGTGAGTGAGACTAATGTGAATAGTTTCAAACAATATTTTTTGATTTCTTCTATATAGTTCCATTTTCATTTCCCTAGTATGATCTGGTTGATCCATTATGTAGATCACATAGTTTATCATCATGAAGATCTTATAATGGTCACCAATAAGAAAAAAAATTAATGTTTGGCACGGCCCATCCCACACTTCCACTGCACCCAGAACATACAAGTGGTATTAGAGTGGGCACATTATAGTTTATTATTATTTAAAAATATATGGTGAATTACACATTTTCAATTTAGTTTTTACATTCATGTTTAATAGTTAATTTTATCCGAATTTTATGATATTATTCCTTCAACATTGATTCTCGTCGATCTAATTGTGTTGATTAATTTCATGATTAAAATAAAAGCGATGAAATCATCTAGAGGTGATAAGGATTCAACACTAAAAACACTTCACAACACACTGTGTAACCAGAGTAACATGTCTTGGAGTGCGTTTAATGCACTAGGAGTTAATTTGTAAATTACCCAATCTCTGTGCATTGATCACACACATTTTAGTTAATTCTTACACCATTTTTTGACTGGGATATATAGAAAAACAATCAAATAGACTACAGATATTTTAGCCTATATACACAATGTGTAGTCCCTTCGATTTAATGATGAAACTTGTATTTCAAAACACATCCTACCTGACTAGTGACCCTATAATTCGTAATCATAGTACATGTGGTCCATTGGACACACCGTGCACTCAAAATTTTGACGAATGTTCTACACGATGATCCCCTATGTGTGTGCCTCATATAGATGTTCAGATCTATACACACCCTATTCTCAAATTTAAATTGCATGTACATATACCAAATTACGCAGTCGTAAGATTTGTTTATTTTACTATGAAAACCTTAAGACATGTACTTGTGTGTAGTCATAATGATAGGGCATGTAATGTTATTGGTTTCAATATAGATAAATATTTAAATGCTTAATTAGTTCTTGTATTATATTTAGATCTACATATCATGTATGAGTTATATAACACGTTGTAACTCTACTTACATTCAATCAAAATTTATGACTAAAAATTAATGTTATTCGTGTAATCATCAATAAAGTAAATGTTGTGAAAGTATGTGATAAGTTATGATTGTCCTATTTCACAAGAGTATAATAGCATAGGAGTATAATTCATGTTTTCTAGATTTGGAAAATTATTCACCATGTTTTCACCAATTAATATTTATAAACATTGTTAATTTTAAATTATTTTATTTAATTCGACAAAAAATATAATGGATGCCAATATCAATGTAAAACAGAAATTGATTAAGATACAATGATTTATTAATTGATGAAAACTAATCTATTTGAGGATAATTTTTCTTAAATAATAATGATTATGAATAGAATGACTGTTTTAATACATGCATAATTTATTGAATGCTTGTGGATGATCATGGGATTGACCAAATATTTTCTATATGATTGGTTTCATTTATATTATTATTAAATTAGATTATGGACCTACAATCCTTCTCTCCATTCATTATGTAGGGAATGTGTGCCCATGGATTATTTTCTGGTAGCCCTCTTTTCGCCTCACCTATGTTTGAGTAAATGAGATATGTAAAGGTCGGAGCTCCCATGATATTGGAGACAATACATGTTTGGAGCCTAGGAATATCCATTCAGATAAGATACAAAGGGGGAAAGGTGGAATGCTGCAACAAAAACCTTAATTGGTTCAAGGCATTTTCCCTTAGGTCAAAAGTTAGCTTGTCAACCACTATATAATATAAACACTAGTATTTTCTCATAATCAAACATTAAAATTATTTTATTTCTATTAGTTTCATAATTATTTCATTATGGATGTTTTTTCTGATCACATAATTAATGAATTATCTAGAATGGATGATGTAACTAAAATAAACAGGATTATTGCATAAATATAATCTAAGATGAGGTTAATCACTTAAATAATCCAACATAATATTAAACATAATGTGATAAACTTAATAATTGGAAATTTATGCATATTATTATGAAATCATTCTATTAAATATTAAATTGATATGGCCTTCCATTACTTTGGTTAGAATCGATCCATATTTTAATGTGCATGACCAGCCTACTTTTTGGTGATTTCAATTTTTGTAAAATTATTAAATTATGGTTTGGGTTCAAATAACATGGTTCACGTCAAGGGATGAATACTAAGGCATGATATGGTGCAACTGAGAGCCAAAGGTTGAGTAAATCCTATTAAATAATTTCTGGATTGCAAAGTCCCCTCTGTAGATCATAGATCATCTAAGATAGGTGGAATTAAGAATGCCTTCCAAAAACCATTCAATATTTCATGGATAGCTAATGTTGGGGTAATGAGAATGGTAATATAGATCCTTTTTATTATAAAATCCTATAAATAGGATATTTTGATACTAGTGCTGAGTAATATTGGGTTTCGATAAAATTTTTGGAGACTAATAAATATAAATTTATTTTATTTTTATAAATTTATTAGATAAGGATATAAAATTGTTCTTATATTATATGAATAATTAGTAATAAATGTACTTGAAACATATCATTTTGATTCATACATGAGAAGCTAAACCTTCTTTCTAGCACACGTTTCGATGAGTGGAAATGGTGCCTACGTTTTGAACTTCACCCTAATAGGAAATTGTATGTTTTGGAAGAACCATTACTAGATGTTCCTAGCAACGAGGAAAGTTATGAAGATCTATCTTATTAAGGGAACCATTTAAATGTTGGTATAGATTTTTATGGATTCATTCTATCATCAATGTCCTATGATCTTTTGAAGAAAATTGAGAATATGGATGTCTATAGCATGATGTCTCAGTTTAGGGATATCTATCAAGAGATGGTGAGACTAGGGAGGTATGATATCTACAATTCATCATTCAATAATATGGTTAGAGTTTGTACTCCAGTTGGACGTCATTTTGACAATTTTATTGGCTATATTGAATGCATAGACATCTTAGATATTAAATTTCAAGATTATTGGATTACAGATCTCTTACATTGATCACTTCCTAAGAACTTATCTATCTCTAATTATTAATTAGAATTTTTGAAATAAAGAGAAGATCCATCCAAATCATCATAAATTATTTCTCCATGTGGTAAAAGACATAGGGCATGACAAACCAACAGTACTAATGGAGAATAAGAAAATTAAGAACAAGGTAAAGGGGAATAAGACTTACAAAACACCATAAAGCTCCCAAGCACCAAACTTCCATGAAAAGGAATATCCTAATCATGGTAATGGAAAATAAGGTAGTACGTTTTTCATATGTAATGTTAGGAAACATGATGATGAACTAGACCCAAAAGAATGGGAAAATTAATAGAATATTCATTATCAAGTGTAATATTTTAATTTCAATACATTGGCTATTATATACACCTTGTCAGGCTCACATGTATATCTATTTGTAGAAAACGAGTAGATTCCAAAATATTACTAGATGATTGGTTAATCTTAGAACAACTAATATAGTGTTTCTATATTCCCTATCCATTGGTGACTACCACCTTTCATTACTGATGGGAATGATTTTCATTTTATATGATTGTTATTATTTATCTACAGTTACTAAGAACATAATTATTGTATCATTCCTAGATACATGTGGGTTTATACTAAAAATAGGAAATAATATTTGTTTATTTTATAAGGAAAACATATTTTATTGGTTAGCCTTCTTAAATAATTGTCATTATATATTATACTTTTAAAGAAAAGTGTAGACAAATTGATAAGGAATCTTGATAACATGACTCATATAAAACCCAATAGTGTCATCACCTTCTAGGTCATGTAAACAAGAAGCATTTGAAAAATATCCATCATGATTATTATTTGGAAA
This sequence comes from Viscum album, assembly GCA_963277665.1. NCBI lineage: Eukaryota > Viridiplantae > Streptophyta > Magnoliopsida > Santalales > Viscaceae > Viscum > Viscum album. Next base: position 1,473,758 of record CAUJRU010000019.1, on the reverse strand, counting down.
CCTTTATGCTAAAATAAATTGATAGATGTCATTCTTGTTTACAAGGGAAAATAACTTGTAATGGCTCGAACCTCTAGGGTCAATTCCTTTACTGATATCTGGTATCTGAGGTGCTCTGGGAGATGGAGGTGACTTAACCCCAACACTTTTTCAAAATTCTAGTTCTGTGAACAGTTCCATCTGTGAGACTGATGTGAACAGTTCCATCAGTGAGATAGATGTTAACAGTTCCATAAGTGAAACATATATGAATTGTTCCATCGGTGAGACATATGTGAATATTTCGATGAGTGAGACTGAGGTGAATAGTTTCATCGGTGTTGGTTATTTATTCTGTGAATAGTTTCATCGGTGTCGATGATTCATTCTGTGTGCAGTTCCATCGGTGTTGGTGAGTCATTTTGTGAAATGTGTCATTGTTTTCTGTGAGTCATTCTGTGAATAGTTTCATTGGTGATGGTAAGTCATTTACTGAATATTGTCATTGGAGTTGGTGAGTCATTCTGTGAACATTGTCATCAGTGTAGGGGAGTCATTCTGTGAACAGTTCCATCGGTCTCAGTAAGACATTATATGAACAGTGCCTTCGGTGTCAGTGTGAAATTATATGAACAATGCCTTTGGTGTTAGTGAGTCATTCTTTGAATATTGACATCAGTGCTGATGAGTCATTCTATGAACAGTTCCATCGGTGTCGGTGAGTCATTCTATGAACAGTGTCATCGGTGTTGTTGAGTCATTTTGTGAACAGTTCCATCAGTGTCATTGAGTCATTTTTGAACAGTGTCATCTATGTCTGTGAGACATTTTGGGAATAGTGTTTCGAGCATCGGTAGGTGAACATTGTTTCCATCATTGGTAGGTGTACAGTGTTTCCAGCTTTCTACATTTCAACCCTTTATCATTTTTGTTTGAAGAAAAATTTACTCAAAGCCTTATTTTAAGGTATTTGAGGATGAATCAAATCCCATAACTCCTATTTTAATTTTCCTAAGGCTCGGGATATCTTTATTGGTCAACCCATGTGGTTTAGTGTGATCCACATTTAATGGGAAATCCAGTGTATCTTAAACTAATGCTCCGTAAATTTTTTAAAGGGATGAGATATCTTCCTTCTTTATTCTACCTTCACATTCCTTGGTGTGAGATTCTCAAACCATTCCTTCATCCAATATGATCAGTGTGATCAAACCTTATTCCTCAAATCATTTCACCATGAATTTTCTTCCTACTGCATGCACTCCAACTATTTTTCTTTGAAAGCTGCTCGTGTCGATCCTTCATCAATAGATGGTATGATCTGCCTATGTCCTTGTATTTCCTTCAATCCCACTCCTCCTTTTTATCCATTACATGCTATGACATGTGATCTCCATTATCTAATGGTGTTTTCTTCAACTTCAGTTACTGCGGTCATGTTACAACGTCCACGGGTGGATGCAGCTATCATGGGAGGAGGCGAATGTGGTATGTTGTGTCGGTCATTCATGAATAAAGAATGTCAAGAACCATTTTAGGTAAGGGATTCATTTCTTCTCTATTATTTTACATGAGACTATAGAGTTAGTATGTTTCAGTCGACTGGATCACACTGGAATTGAAATAATAAATATTTGATCCTTATAAATAAATTGATATCGATCATACGTTATTTCCTCTTGTTTTTCTAGCTTGTGTGATATCTATGGTTTTCTTATTTATAATTTCATTCATGATATAAATTGGTAGAGAATTTAAACTTTTTTAATTGTATTTTAATTTTCAATGATAACGATTCATGTAAACAAATCATGTTCTTCTTGATGTAATTTGATGTTAATCAAATTGATGTAGAAGGCATGTTTATTTAATTTGTGATTGCTTGTTGTTTAGGTTAACCATTGTTGGAACCTAAAAAAAATAAAATTGGTTAATTCTAGACAGATTACAAAACCAGGTGTTTGATAAAAAGATAATTCCATGTGGGGTTCTGAGTTACCCTCTTTCTTGTTTAATGGCCAAGAATCCAATTGATACGACGTTTGTTTTCATACTTCTTGTGATGTGATGTGAGCCTATATGACTGTTGTGATATTTGGCTGCATGGAGGCCCATTTGTTGTTGTATCATTTAATGCCAATAGTGGGAGTATACATTAGTTTATGCATGTGGGTGTTAGGGAGGACACCAGAGATGATGAAAGGAGTTGGTTGTGAATGTTTCGATACATGATGATTCTTTTTGGTTGTTTATCTACATTAAAGGTGGATGGGTTTATGCTTTTTCTATAGTCCTTAACGACTCAATAGGTAGGTCATATACTCACCATGTTGATGCCATTATGTTTAGAATCACATTTTTTTTCAAAAATTCTTGAGAATATGGGAAACTAATAATTATGTTGATAAATTATTGAATAAATGATGTCAACCCATGGGGATGGATCTTGCTGGGACACAATTCTGAGGATTCAATTTAAAGGAACAATGGAATTTGGGTGTGATGATGACGTAATATAATTGTTAAAGGATAATTAATGTTTCAATAATTAATTAATGTTAAGTGAAAATGATAAAAAGTGAATAATGTAATTAAATAAAGATCATTAAATGGTTGTGTTCTTATAGAATACATAGTCATTGAAGTGGCAACCAGGAATCTGAGATACATTAGCTGTAGTTGAGTCTAAGTCAAGATTATACCCATAGTGTGGTTGTGATGTATTTTATATTTTGTAATTTTTTTTTCTATGTGATAATACACCCTGTAAATTAGGGAAACTAACAGCCCCAAGATTTTGAGCCCTGGGGGTGTTTTCCCCAACATTCTAGTGGGAGGATTTATGTCTAAATACACCCTTTGGCCCTACTCTATTCTATTGGTAGTTACATGTGTCAGTTGGCCCAACAGTTAGTTTTCCCCATATATGTGTGTAGAGGGATGTAATGGCTTGTGGTTATTCATAGACATATATTCTGGATATAGTTTTCTATGGACTAATATAGGTGTAATATGTATAAAATATTATGGCTTGAGGATGCTTACTCGGTGTATGGGCAATAATGGCTTGAGGTTTAATACCCAACATTTGATACACATTGTGCAAGCTTTGGTGGCTCTGAAAAACTACCTGGTAAATTTTCATACACAAAGGTGGTAGTTTTTTTTCATGAGGTGAATGTTTTGGTGCTTTTCCTAGTTGTCTACATGAAAGCTTTTTTTTATAGAGATATTCTATGGACGCGCGACATTGTGGAAAATCGGCAAACCAGTGGGGAAGTAGTAGCGGGGTACCCCTATTATTATTTATATATTCTAACCCTAGTGTGTGATACATGGTGAGAGTAGACATGGTGAAGATTGTAACAAAGTATACCAGTTTAGGTGACGATTATGTTTCACTTGTTTTTCACTGTGCTTTATCATTGTTTCTTTACTTTTTCACGAGAGGCTCTTGGGAGGATCCTACTGAGTATACTGTTATATTCACACACTATATATATAAACTAGTTTTCAGGTCACTAGGATTAGGTTGGAGATTAGGATGGTAGCTACTATCTTGGGGTTGTAATAGTTATTCGGGTTTCATGGTTGCTTATATTTTTAGATTCTTTTGGTACTTGGTGTTTTCCCTTTCAGTTGTAGTATTTTTTTCCATGACATTACATAGGTGTACATGGGTTTTCATTTATATTTAAATATAAGTTGGATTTTGTTGGTTTTTGTATTATATCGCTCTTTCTCATGTGTTCGCATAGTTGTAAATGCCTCCCATTTGGGTATTTACAAATCCCTAGGTGCTAGTCACCAACCCAGGGCCTACTAGAGGCGTTACTTGGGGGGGTTCATTATCTGCCTTCTCATATTTCTGGCTACATAAGGGCACAACTTATGTGGCGGGGGACGTGAAAAAGTGGTATCAGAGGTATGTTGTTGTATAAGATGGATTTTCGTGTTAGGAACGAGTGAGGTTTCATGGGTTGGTAGGGAAATGGAGGAAATCATGTTTAGAAAGTGATTTAAACACTTGAGACTAGAAGAGACATAGGCGTTTAGGGACCCCTGGGATCTAATGCACAGACCATTATGTTTATAATGGATACTAAATGAGGTGATAATATTTTCAAGGTAGAGACCTAGTAAAGGATCATGCATCATTATTATTTGTGCCAATTTTTGAACAGGTAGACCTTGGGATAGGTTAAAATAAAATTAATAAAAGGACAAAATGAATTATTTAATATTGAGTCTTCTATATTCCAAGTTTAGTAGATCTACCTATTATTTAATTTACAGTTATGGATCATGGTCGATGTCCCCATTAGATTAACATAGATGATGTCCAGGAGGCTGAACCAGTAGATTTATGTATGGTAGAGGTTTAAAACGACGACACTTGGAGGGGGACGATATGAAATATTTTACGCCAGAGTTTGCAAAAGTATGAAGGTTCCTTTTCAGATAATGTCATGGAAGAATATTTGAAGGAGGTTGAGATAGGATTCAATTCAATCCATTCTCAAACATAGAACTGGGTGTCTCTGTTTGTGATGATTATGTGTGGAGCATCGAAGAAGTGGTGGTACTTGTTCCTCGGGGTTCGCAAGTAGTCAACGATCTCTTGGGAGGAGTTTCAGACAAGATTGGAGTCAAGATTATTTCTTCTACTATGAACGCATCCATTTTCTAAGAGCTTCATACGCTTAAATAGGTGAGCCCCACTGTACGAGAGTTTGGAGTCAATTTCTGGATCCATTTACGATATGCTTCGGAGGTGTTTCCATGTGAGGAGGCTAGCGCGGGTCATTTAGAGGAGGATTTGTGTCCAAAGATCTAGTTCCAAGTCACCCTGTTTTTGTTGAAGATATATCTTAAGGTTATGGTGAGTGAAGAGGTTATCGAGAGGACATTAGCTCAAACCAAATCTTCATAAGAGTGTAGTTATCATGATTACTCACGAAGTAGATTTTTGGTCCCGAGTACTTGGTTTTCAGGGAAGAAGAGTTTTTTTTCAGCAGGAGGTAGGTCCCATCCCTCAAAATCTCGTTTCTACATGGGCAGTGGCTCTAAGGCCTATGCCAAGGGACCAAATTCTTGTTTCTTTTGTGTAGGACAAGGTCATCAATAGTTATACTATCCTACATTTCAGAGCAGTCATCATGCACCAGGTGTTCTACTCCATGATCCTCTTTTTAGTAAAATCCCACTGAGGAAATAGTAGTTGGGTGCACCAACATTGAATCAATAGATAGTATATGGGGTGGGAAGAGGACAACCGTGAGATTCTACCCATCCTTAGAGAGAAGAGAGCATCCATGGTGGTGGTAATAATCATGGTCAAATAGACCGTGGATGAGGTCATGGTCAGCTTCATGCCTTAGCATTTCCTGCGCCATGCGAGGAGGACATCGTTCGAGGTACCCTTTGATTTTTTCCTACTTGGGTGTATGGATTGTTTGAATAAGGAGTGAAACACTCCTTCATATAACCTTCCATTTTCCATGCTTTCGGACTTGAGGTATAGAGGATTCTAGTTCTTTTGGTGTTGACTACGCCAGTTAGAGGTCGAGATGAATTTTTTGATGTTTTCTAGAGACTATGAGCTAGTTCTAGGTCAGCACCGCTCTTGGGGGAGATGTACGATGTGTACAGATACAACCATATAATTTCATCCTCAACATGGATTGGTTTTATTCGGTTGTAGGCTATCATAGATTTCATTAATAGGCAGGGGTGTTCTTTGATGCTGATGGATAGCCAGTGGTGTTTGTTAGTGAGCGAGACCCTCACATTAGTCAGAGGTGTGTTTCATCCTTATCATCCATGATGGCTGAGTTGATGTTGAGTTCATTAGTGGTTGAGCAGTTTTTATTTCCCAGGGTCATAGAAGAGTACCCTAATGTCTTTCCAGAAGAGGTTTTAACATTACCCTCTTGATGAGAGATCGTGTTTTGGATCGAGCTACAGCCAGGGGCATATCCTATCTCTATGTATCCATATAGGATGGACCCTTCTGAGTTACAAGAGCTATGTATACATCTTGATGTTCTTTTACAGTGCTGTTTTGTTTGGAAGAGTGTGTCACCGTGGGGTACACTGGTTTTTTTCATGAAGAAGGCTGACAACAGTTTTTGGTTGGGTATCGATTTTCTTCGCTTGAACAAAGTCACATTTAATAATCTCTATCATATTCTATGGATTGATAATTTATTTAATCAACTAAAGGGTGAAATTTGGGTCTCAAAGATTGAATTGTAGTCGGGATATCATCAGATGAGTGTGAAGGATGATGATATCACAGAGACTACTTTCTGTTGTCGTCATAGGCATTACGAATTTTTTGTAATGTCATTCGGTGTCACGAATGCTCTCGTTGTGTTCCTGGGATCGATGAAAGTTGTGCTCCCTGAGTTCCTATATATGTTTTTGGTGGTTTTAATTGGAGACATCCTTGTGTACTCCACATCTGAGGAGGACCATGGGGAGCATCTACACGCCATTTTGGGTGTTCTTCGTCAATACCAGCTCTTTGGGAAGTTGTCAAGGTGTGAGTTTTGTGCTAGAGAAGTTCTTTTCAGGGGGAATGTGGTGTCCCATATATGAGTAGTTGTGGATCCTTCTATGATATAAGTAGTAGTGTCTTGGCATCCCCCAACATAGTGGCATAGGTTAGAAGATTCCTTCGCCTCGCAGGCTACTACACGTGGGTCGTAACTGATTTATCTCGAGTTTCGACTCCTCTGACATCATTGACTAGGAAGGATCAAGCTTTCGTGTGGACTAAAAACTATTATTCAGCTTTTGAGTATCTAAAGGAGAAGGTGGTATGTGGTCCACCTATTTGTCTTCCAGCAAAGGGAGTTCAGTTTGTTTTTTTCTATGATGCTTCACATCTGGGATTAGGCTATGTTTTGATATAGTTGTGATCTATTTTTTCTCAGCTATTCCTTAGCACTTATTTTCCTTTACAGGCGGAAGATCAGAAAGAGATGACTATCTAGACTCTTGAAGACATTTTGCACTCTTGTGTCTTAGATTTTGGAGTTTTATGATTGAGGAACTTACCCATGGAAGAGTTCTCTTACAATAATAGATTTCACTCCACCATTGGTATGAAACCATTTGAAGAATTGTAAGCCTGACAATGCCATTCTCTATTGTGCTAGATTGGGGTCGGAGAGTCAATAATTCATGGACCAGAACTATTGAAGAGTAACACAAAGATGGTTCAGGTGATTATTGAGATGATGAAGATAGAACAGGCTCTTCAGAAATCATATATCGATAAATGGAGGAGACCGGTGGAGTTTGATGTTGGGGATCATGTGTTTCTGAAGGTGACTCCCTGTCATGGGCAGCGATGGTTTGGTCGTGCGAGTAAGCTTTCTCCCTTGTTTGTTGGTTCATTCAAGGTGTTGGATCATTTTAGAGTCATGGAACATCTAGTAGCACTTCTCCCATAGATGAGCCAGATACACGATGACTTTCATGTGTCACATCTCTGTTGTTATCTTCATGGTGACTCTCACATCATAGATTTTGGAGAGATCGATGTTCATGATGATGTGACCTTCGAGGATCGAACTGTGGAGATCCATGACCACAAAGAGAAGGTGTCTCACAGGCATTCTATCACCTTTGTTTGTGTATTGTGGCAACACAGAGGCATAGAGAAGTGTACCTGGGGACGTGAGTCACACATACATTATTAGTAACACGATTTGTTTAATGTTTTACTATTTTCATATTAAAATATTTTATTTGTGGTTATATACATTTTGTGTTTATAAGATGTCTTTATTTTGTTGCTTTTGTTGCTTGCTCTCTTTTTAAAGTTATCTTGATGGGTGGTTTTTCAGACCCATTCACTGTTTCCTTTTAGGTTGGTGTTGAATTGTTGAGGATGATAATGTTTTCAGAGATATCTAATGTAATGGCCCGGACCTCTCTGATCTATTCTATTACTAAAATCTGGTGTCTGAGGTGTTCTGGGAGGTCAAGGTTACTAAACCCCAACACTTTTTCCTAAATTCTAGTTCTGTGAATAGTTCCATCGGTTAGACCAATGTGAATAGTTCCATCAATGAGTCTGATGTGAACAATTCCATCAGTGGGACCAATGTGTACAGTTCCATCGGTGAGACTGATAGAAAATGTTTCATTGGTGATGGTGAGTCAATCTGTTAACAGTGTCATTTGTGTCGGTGAGTCATTCTGTGAATAGGGTCATCAGTGTATGTGAGTCATTCTGTGAACAGTGTCATCGATGTCAGTGAGTCATTTAGTGAGTAGTGGCAGCATTTTTGGTGAGTAATTATTTGAACAGTTCCATCAGTGTCTATAGGTCATTCTATGAAAAATTCCAACGGTGTTGATGAGTCAATTTGTTAATCATGCCATCGGTGTTAGTGAGTGATTATATGAATAGTGACATTGGTGTTTGTGAGTCATTCTGAGAATAGTGCCATCATTTTCGATGATTAATTCTATGAACAGTGGCGTAGGTGGTGGTGAGTCATTCTGTGAATAGTGCCATCGGTGTCGGTGAGTCATTCTGTGAACAGTGCCATCGGTGTTTGTGAGTCATTCTGTGAATAGTGCAATCGGTGTTGGCGAGTCATTTGTGAATAGTTTCATCGGTGTCGTTGAGTCACTTTTTTAACAGTGTCATCGATTTAGGTGAGTCATTTTGTGAATAGTGTTTCCATCATCGGTAGGTGAATAGTGTTTTCTACATCAATAGGTGTGTAGTGTTTCCAGCTTCCTACAGGTTTACCCCTTTACCATTTTCGTTGAATAAAAATGCATTCAAGACCTTATTTTAATGTATTTAACTCCAATTCAAAGACCATAACTCCTATTTTAGTTTTTCTAAATCTAGGTATGCCTTTACTTGGTCAAACTGTTTGGTTTAATGTTATCCACTTTTAATGGAAAATCCATCATATCTTAAATCGTTTCTCCATAAATCCTCTAAAGGGATCAGATATCTTCCCCCCTTATTATTCCCTCTTGTTCCCTACTGCGAGATTCTTGACCCTTTCCTACTTCCCATTTGAGAACTGTGATCAAACCTTAATCCTCGTATTGTTTCCCCTTGATGTTTCTGCCAGCTGCATGTCCACCCCCTATTTTGGTGCAGGCAACACATGTCAATCCTTCATCAATAGAAGGTACTGTATACCTCTGTTCTTGTGTTTTCTTTGATCATTCTCCTCTTTTTTCTCCTTTCCATGTTATGTCATGTGATCTCTATGCTCTAATGGAGTTTTCGTGGCTTTCAGTTGGTGATGTCATGATGTGGCATCCACAAGTAGATGTAGTTCTATCTAGGGGAGGTGATCTTGATCCAGTGTGTGGATCATTCTTGTATATACAATGTCAAGAACCATTTGATTTAGAGGATTCGTTGCTTCTCTATTCATTTACATGCTACATTAGGGTTACAATGTTTTAGTCCCTGACATCACACTGGAATTAACATAATAAAAATTTGAACCAAATAAATAAATTGATATCGATCGTATGTTAATGAATATTGTTTTTCTAGGTAGTGTGATATATATTATTTTAGATTTTATATTTTTATTCTTGATGGAAATTGTTAATGAACATAAACATGTATTAATTTTAAATTAAATGTCAAATATAATGAGGAATATAAATGAATCTGGTTCTTTTTGTTGTAATTTTATGAAAAAAAAATTTCTGCAGTAAACATGTTTAATCAATATTTGATAGATTTCTATTTAGGTTTCCCATAGTTGGAACCTAAAAATAAAAAAAAGGGTTAATTCCAGATGGATTAAAAACTAGGTGTTCGATAAAAATATAGTGCCTCATAGGGTTCTATGTTACCGTCTTTATTTTTTAAGGTCCAAGAGCCCAATTGATATGATGTTGGTTTTCCTACTGCTTGTGATGTGATGTGAGCCTGGATGGCTTTTGTGGTATGTGGGGGTTGGGAGGTCCATTGGTTGTGGCAGCAGTTGATGTTTAGAGTGGAGAGATGCATCAGTTTATCCATGTGGGTGTTGGGGAGGAAACAAGGGATGATGAAATAGGTTGGATATGAATGTTTAGATGCTTGCAGTTTATTGTTAGTTGTTTATCTACTTTACATTCCCCACTGCTCAAAGAAGCTTGTCATGATTATCCTTCTTAAAAAATGGTTGAAGACATGTGGGGTATTTTAAAGACCTGGAATTCTTGTGGGAATGTTTTTTTAATACATGGGAATTTTAAGAGTCTGCATTTTTTGACGGTGCATGATTCTGAGGCCCGGTGTGTCCAGGATCAATTTCTGATGTTTTGTTCAAGTACGTTCAGTAAACGTATGAGTAAGATTTTATATCATTTGTACCAGTGCTTGGAATTGAAATCTGAGGTCACTGTTGAACTCGCAACGCCAATAATTACTTAAAGAGACCTTTAATGTAGTTGTGTTCTGACTTGAGTCAAAGATATTTTTTGAGGATTTTATTTAAATTGAATTGAAATTAAGCGATAACTTTATTTTTATTTGTGGTAGTTAAAATCTCCAAGGGGAGGTTAATGGTGGGGACCACCCGCACATAACCTCCCTTGGGAGGATGTTATAATGTGGGGATCACACAAGCATCAAAACCCCTTAACCCCCCTTTAACCCTTTTTACTCCCAAATTATTACACCACCTCTTCACCTTCCTTAATAAGTTTGCCAAACCAAAAATTAATTAATGGCATCGTGAATTAATTTTAGGATATTTGAATTATTTTGAATTCATTATGCAAAAATTAAAATAAGAGATCATATTCTTTTATTTTGGGGGTTGGCATAATCTGTGGTGGAGCATGGGATAATCTTTGGGAGAATTTCATCCTCCCAATGAAGAAATGCTCATCATCTCCAAAGAACAGCGAACAACATCCTCGATCTTAGGGGATTTCTGTTGTTTTTATACCCATCCTTCGTCGTTGAATTTATAGTTTGGATACCAAATGATAGAACTATAACAAGGAGGGTTCGGACCGCATGAACACGGTCCAAACTTCTACTTTTTTTGTTCCCGTTTGATGATGACAGAGGTGGACCACAAAATTGATACGGTGACACAAGGCCACCGGGTCTCCACAAGGGCGCGACACTACCATGCCGCACAGAGAAACCGAGCTGCGGCCAGGCGGGCCGCGGTGGTGCTGAAGGGGCGATGTGCCGTCACACTATCCTAGAGAAGAACTGCAGCCGGGAGGGCCGCGATGGATGAAGAAGTGCAGCGCAGTCATGCCACACGGTGGAGCCGAAGGCCGCATCCAGGCCGGGCTGCGACGTTGGGGGCACCACGTCGTTGTGCCACACAGTGGGTAGAAAAACCATGACGTCGTCGTACCATAGTGGAGTTGCAGAGGTGGCTGGCCGGGCTGGCCGTCATGGAACCGGACAATCAGGAACACCCAGGTCCTGCGGCTCCTGAACCTGCACAATGCGCCGGTTCCGTTCGACAAACCGGGGGGGACCCACCTCCCAGGCATGTTCGGTTGGGCTACCACGGCCAGGCCGCCCTTTGGCCAGGCCACACCTTCAGGACGGGACGCCCCTTTGGGTCAGGCTGCTCCCTTGGTTCGGGTGGTCGAGCCACACTCACAGACTAGGTTAGACCCCAGTTCGAACTGGGTTAGGCCGGGTTGGTCCGACTGGGTCGGGCCGGACCCGGACCCACTGTGGCCATTTACACCTTTTAGCCCACATCTTGGGATACGGGTGTCCAATCGACAAATAGTCTGTGGTGATAAAATTCAAGGACTGGGATGATTATTTTGGAATACTCCACATGTGGTTAGCACACGGCTGGGGTACGTTCGGGTTGGTTTGATCTTAAAACCAACCGGTCCCCTGAAACGAAAATGCCAATAACTCACAGACTGGGCGTCTGATTGACGCGTCGTCTGTCGCATTGGGTTTTTTATGATGAGACAGAACTCTGGGATACATCAACTCAAGACTTCATTGTAGTTGATGTATTGACAATTGTATCGAGGAGAAGACCCTCCCAGAATCGAGTGTGATGTGTGCGGGAATCATATGGCTGGCAGCGATTGAGATTACACGATCCTTCGTGGGTTCGACAGCGATGATAATGTACTAGGATCCTCCATGGGTTCGACAACGATGACTTCTGTACCGAGATCCTCCGTGGCTTCGACAATTGTGACATCTTTATCGGGATCCTCTGTGGGTTTGACAATGCTGACTTCTGTATCGGGATCCTTCGTGGGTTCGACTTTGCTGATATTGTTCCAGGATCCTACATGGGTTCAACATAGGAGGTGGTTCAGAGGATACATCTATTAATATTTTCCCCTCTTCATGTGTTGTAGACCTACGTGAGCTAAGTCTTGTCTTTTAATCATTATCATCGAGGTGGTTGACTTTACTTCCTTTGCGGAATGGGTTGTGCTAGGGCCTGAGAGTTGGAGCAGGACTGTGATTGGTAAATTAGGTATATGTAGGGGAATATACCTAAGTAAGGTTGGTTGATTATTTGCCAATATATCTTACTTCATTAGATTATCCTTAGTGGAATCTTGGATACCCTCGAGGGTCTCGGGGTCTCCTATTGAGTATTGTTATACTTACCCCTGCACGGGCTTCACCTGCACCTTGTGGTGCTCTGTACAGACGACGTTAAGCAGTGATTAAGGCTGAAGGTGACAGGCGGAAGGCTGCTCAGAGATGGACTATATGGAACGTAACTCAGGGATGAGTTTTTCGGGTTCTATACCTACCCTTCAGGTAGGATTTCTTGGTGGATGATCCAGGAGCTGTTTTCCTTTTTACTTGCACTTGTACTTGTTGTTCAGTTGGGTTTGTATACTAGCCCACTTATATTCAGCACACATTTATTTTTTATTTTATTACATTTTTCTTCTACTACTTGTGTTCAGACTATGAGTGGTATAGTTTTAAATGCAATTCCTTCCCTTTTATCGGGGATTCTCCTTTGGTTCTAGTCGCCATCCCATATCCTATGGGAGGCGGGCTTGGGGTAGACACGACACGGGCCCTGAGGACGGGTCGTGACAAATTGATATCAAAGGAGTCGGTTCCACTACAGAACATGGACTCTAATTCTTTTAACAATAATAGTGTTACGTTTTTTGGGTGTGGTTATCAATTTAGGAAAACCTGTGTTGGTGCGGCGGCCGGCGTATCCATACACTAGGACTCTGACTTCTGATTTCCAACGAAATGCACATAAACACAAATTACGTGTTTGTTTCCATTGAAAAGTTTTCTTCATGATTAATTTGTGTCAGCTCCCATGTTATGTTGTTTTGACCATGGTGCACCTATTTCTTTTCAGTATGTCCCCATGGAGGTATCCATCTAGGGTTACGTGTTTTTACCAGATGGTAGCCCATCGAGCGACGAGGCCTCGGTGCAAGGCCCCTTCATAGTGGAGGTACTAGTGGTTCCACTACCCGCAGGGCCACCGATACCACCAGCTCTAGTAGAAAAGAGTGCATTCCATCTGAGTATGTTGCATGAGTTCCAGTACTAGAGGCTGCCCAGGTTTCGGGGAGGGATGGACCCAAAGGCAGCTGAGGATTGGATGGAGGGTGTAGTGAGGGTTTTCATATTGGTAGGCACACCAGTCGACCTCATGGAGATCCTTGCCGCGAGTCTCCTGCATGCAACAGAAATGAGATGGTGGATCCTACTGCTCCAGGTCCATGATGAGGCATCATTACACTGGGTAGAACTCAATAGTCTCTTCTAGTCAGAGTGTGTTCTAGCCACCCTTCATGCGGTGCGGATTCAGGAGATACTTCATCTGCAACAAGGTTGCATGACAGTAGCTCATAACATAGCGAGGTCTACCGACCTCTCATGATACTCCATGAATATGGTGTAGGACCCATTCTTCAGGGCCTGGACCATTGAGCATGGAATCAGGAATGAGATTAGTGCTCCTATGATCTCCCTCAGCATCCCGACACAGGAAGGGGTGTTGGAGCGGTCCCTTCATGTGGAGAGTCTTCTTGCTGACCAGACACCAGCAGTGAAACCCACCACAGGGAGACGTGTAGCAGAGTCTTCTGCAGCTAGAAGTAGACATATGTCGCAGAGGTCCAAGCAGACCCAGCCATCAAGTGGGCGACTCCAGGATACAGGTCCAGTTGTCCAGGGCACACGAGACAGAGCCATCCATAAGAGGAGCAGGCAGTGCTATGCATGCGGTGAGCAGGGTCACATGGATCGTGATTGCCCAACCATCCATGAAGGTGAGTAGAATATAGTAGAGGTAACCCCTAGGAAAAGTTAGAGGTTTGACCATGGTGGTCCACTAGGAGCAGGCAGACGTGGCAGAGGATCTGGCTGAGCAGTAGGTGGTGGATGATCATTCGAGGCCCTACCACCACCACCACCAGGAGATCCACCCCGACCATAGGGAGCTTGCGAATAGATGCGGGATCAGATCCAGGTAGTCAAGGCCTATGACCATGACGCATCTAAGATGATCCAAGGTACTACCTGTGTCTACTCCACCCTTGTTGTAGTTCTTATAAACATAAGTGCGAGTGATTATTTTATTTTTTCTGCCCTCATTCAGAGCTCTAAGACTCCGACGGAGTAGTTGGATTGATCCTTACAACTAGGGACTCCTACGGGTGAATAATCCATGATTACACATTGGTTCTAACAGTGTGAACTTACTCTAGGAGGCGAGAGCTTCGGATGGTATCTCTGCATAGCGGTGTTGAGGCCTTATGAGGTCATCTTGGGTATGGACTGGTTATCCCCAGTTTATTCTCAGATTGACCATATTAGGTGAATGTGTGGTGTATCCGTGAGGATGGGATGAGTTTTACCTTCACCGGAAAGAAGGGAGCCTTTGCAGCGCATATTGAATTACCCAGAGGAGGGGTTAGCCGATCACACATAAGTTGGCTAGCCTCATTCTCGGAGCAGTTGATGTGTGGAGTCCGTGTTTTCCTATTGTGGTGGATCAGTACATGGATGTTTTCCCTGAAGATGTTCAAGGACTACCTCCTCGCAAAGAGGTGGACTTCTTCATTGACTAGTACCTCGGGACAACACTATTATCTACACCACCATATCGGATGGCTCTTGCCGATCTTTGTGAGCTGTGGGTGCAGCTCGAGGACTTACAGGGGAACAGATTTATCCGACCCAATGTTACACCATGGGAATCCCCGATTTTGTTCACCAAGAAGGTGGATGGGAGCTTGTGTCTGTGTGTTGATTATCGGCACCAGAACCAGGTGATCATGAAGAAAAAATACCCACTCTCAAGGATTGAAGACCTCTTTGATCAGCTCAAGGGAGCATGATGGTTCTCAAAGATAGACCATGGGTCATGCTATCACCCGCTCGGAGTTAGAGATGAGGATTTGCAGAAGACGACCTTCAGATGTCGGTATGTCCACTACAAGTTCTTGGTTATGACCTTCTATGTAACCAATACTCCAGTAGTGTTCATGAGTCTCATGAACAGGATCATCTAGCCTTACCTCGATCACTTTGTCGTAGTCTTCATTGATGACATACTGATCTACTCGACCACTGAGGAGGAGCATGACTACCATTTGTGGGTAGTAATTGACACATTATGAGAGCACCATCTTTATGGTAAGCTCTCAAAGTTCCAGTTCTGGATATGTGAGGTACACTTTCTGGGACACATCATATTGGAGTATTGAGTTGTAGTGGATCCAGCGAAGATTGTTGCAGTTCATGCTTGGGATCCACCCAGGAGTGTGATGGAGGTACGGAGTTTTCTGGGGCTAGCTGGGTACTAATGAAGATTTGTGCCAGACATCTCCAGAGTTGCAGCACCGCATTCAGCGTTGAAGAATAAGGGGAAACCCTTCGTGTGGTTAACGATATTCCAGTAGATCTTTGAGGAGATGAGGCATAGGTTGACTAGTGTGCCCATCTTGAGGCTACCGGAGGAGGATGTTGGGTACGAAGTTTACTGTGACACATCAGGAACCGGACTCTGGTGTGTCCTGATACATGGGCAAGTAGTAATTGTGTATGGTTCATAGCAGTTGAGAAAACCAGAGCATAACTATGTTACCCATGACATGTAGTTAGAAGCAACGGTCTTCGCCTCGAAGATGTGGACGCACTATCTTATGGGAGAACGCTTTACAACAACTCTGAAAACCAGAGTCTCAATTATATCTTCTCTCAGAAGGACCTGAACTTGAGACATCAGTTTCAGCTTGAGTTCCTCCAGGACTATGACATTGAGATGGTCTATACTCTTGGGAAGCGGAACGTTGTAGCATATGCTCTCAGCAGGAGTTTTGGCATTCAACTGCTAGGAGAGGCGACATAGCAGCTGGCCACATTGCAGATATCCTTTGTGGATCGGGATGGAGCAACCTTTCTGTAGTCCCTCATAGTCACTCCTCCACTTCTTCAGTGTGTCAGGGAGGCTCAGCATGGTGATGTTGACTGTGTGTCTCGACATGCACATATATTCACAAGACAAGCACCTGATTGATTTTATGAAGGTGGGGAGCACGTCATTCTATTCCGAGGACGTACCATGGTACCAGTTTCACTTTATGAGGAATTGATGTGGGAATTCCACACATATCCTTTAGCAGTACATCGAGGAGTGAAGAAGATGTATAAGGACCTCCGACGATAGCATTGGTGGCCATGTATGATGAAGGTAGTAACAGAGTTTGTCTCACAGTGCCTCAATTGTCAGCAAGTGAAGGTGGAGCACCAGGTTCTAGTAGGCTTGGCTGATCCCTTAGAGGTCACAGAGCAGAAGTGGGATGGGATATCCATGGATTTCATGATGGGACATCCACAAATATCCAGAGGAAACGAGTCTATCTGAGTGATCTTAGATCGACTCACCATGTCGGGCCACATCCTACCGATCAGATAGTAGGACTCGGTAGATATCTTGGGACGCCTCTATATGAAGAAGATCCTATGGATTCATGGTGTTCCATCGACGATCATATTCGATCGAGATGCTCCTTTCGATTCTCGTCTATCGAAGGTGTTGAGGAGGCTTTCAGGATGTTTCTTCACTTGAGCACCGCCTTCCATCCTCATACGGATGGTCAGACTGAGAGGACCATTCAGACTCTCGAGGACATGCTCCGTGCATGCATCCTCGACTTCGGTCACAGCTAGGAGGATCACTTACCCTTGGTGGAGTTTGTGTATAACAACAGCTAACAGTCCACCATCGGGATGGCACCTTACGAGGCATTGTAAGGCCGACCATGCAGATCACCTCTATGATGGACTAACATAGGGGAGTCAGCACTTGTAGCACCATTGATGGTGCAGCCAATGACGGAGAAGGTGCAGATCATCTAGGAGAAGATGGAGACTACATAGGGTAGGTTTATGTCCTATGCTGATAGGAGACTGAGACCGCTAGTGTTTGAGGATAGTGACCACATCTTTCTACGGGTCTCACCCCGACGAGGTCTACGAATATTTGGTCAAGGTGAAAAGTTATCTTCATGATTCATCGGACCTTTTCAGGTCCTCAGCAGAGTAGGCGAGGTGGCTTAATACATTGCTCTTCCACCTCATTTGGGTCGGGTGCACGACGTCTTCCACGTAACTTAGAAGAAGAGATACGTGCATGACCCTTCTCACATCATCGACCATGGGGAGCTTGACATTGATGACAGGGAGACATTCACAAAGGTTCTAGTGGAGATTGAGGATAGTCATGATTGGGTCCAGCATGGAAGGTCGATACCTCTGGTGCATGTTCGCTGGGAGCATGGGAACCTCCAGGTGAGAACATGGGAGCAGGAGGCTCAAATGCGTGCTCAGTACCCCCATTTGTTTCCATAGTGTGAGTTATAGCATACGGGGAAGTAAATCCCTGAGGTGGTGAGAATGTAATGACCCAGAATTCCCGTGGGATTTTTTTAATACATGGTAATTTTACAAGTCCTCTGTTTCTAACGGCGCTTGATTTCGAGGCCCGGTGTGTCCGGAATCAATTTCTGATGTTTTGTTCAGGTACATTCCGTAAACGTAGAAGTGGGATTTTATATATTTGGAACCATTGCTCAAAATTGAAATATGAGGGCACCATTGAACTCATAGCCCCGGTAATCACTTAAAGAGACCATTACCGCAGTTGCGTTCTGACGTGAGTGGAAGATAGTTTTTGAGGTTTTTATTTAAATTGAATAAAAATAATGTGAAAACATTATTTTTTATGAGTGGTAGTTAAAACCTCCAAGGGGAGGTTAGTGGTGGGTCCCACCCACACATATCCTCCCTTGGGAGGATGTTATATGGCGGGGCCCACACCAGGATCAAACCCCCATTACCCCCCTTTAACCCTTGGAACTCCCAAATTATTGAGGAGCCTCTTCACCTTCCTTCATAAGTGTTCCAAACCACAAATTAATTAATGGTATAATTAATTAATATGATGTGATTTGAATTATTTTGAATTCCTTATGCCAATATTAAAATAAGAGATCATATTCTTTTATTTTGGGGGTTGGCATAATCCATGGTGGAGACTGGGAGAATATTTTGGAAAATTTCATCCTCCCAACGAAGAATGCTCATAATCTCCGAAGAACGATGAACACAGACCACAATCTTTGACCAAGAAAAAAGAGAAAGAGCCACCCATGAAGAACGCTGCCGACACTTCTTCCTCAAACGCTCCCTGATGCCAATGAAATGACGTTGTTGTCAATGAATAGTCATCGAATCAAGGTAGGGGATTTGTGTTGTTTGTATACCCATCCTTCGTCGTTGAATTTATAGTTTGGAAACCAAATGATAACACCGTAACAAGGAGGGTTCGAACAACACAAACGTGGTCGAACCTCCCCTTTGTTTGTTCCGGTTTGAGGATGATGGAGGTGGACCCCAAAATGGAACCAGTGGCGCAGGGACGCCGGGTTGCTGTAAGGGTGCGGCACCACCATGAAATACAGAGAAACCGAGCCAGGGCCAGGCTGTCTGCGGCGGTGCCGAAGGGGAATGGTGTCGTCGCACCATGCCAGAGAAGAACCGCGGTGGGGACAGCTGGGGAAGATGAAGAAGAGTGACACTGTCGCACCATGCGGAGGATCCAAAGGCCTCGGTGGTGGTGGTGCAGCACCATTGTGCCGCGCTGAGGGCAGTAGAACTGCGACGCTGTCGCGTAGCGGTGGAGGTGCAGAGGTGGTCAGCTCGGCCATCCGCCGTGGAGCCGGACAAGCGGTACCACCCAGGTCCTACAGCTCCTGAACTACACAATGCACTGATTCCATTCGACAAACTGGGGGGGGGTTCACGACACACCCCTCCCATGTGTGGTCGGCTGGGCTGCCACGGGACGGGCCGCCACGGCCGGGCCGCCCCTTGACCAGCCTGCCATTTGGCCTGGATGCCACCGAAGTGGAAGCCACGGGCTTGGACACCACGGAAGATCCGCCACAGACTAGGATGCCATGGTCCAGGCGGCCCTTCGGTCGGGCTGCCACGGGCCAGGCCGTCGTTCGGCCGGGCCGCCATGGGTCGGGCCGCACCTTTGGGTTGGGCCGCCCGTTTGGACAGGGTCGCTCCCTTGGTTCGGGCTGCCCACTCGGGATGGCCCAACCACTCAGGTAAGGCTACACCCTTGGAGTGGTTCAGACCCTGTTTCGGACTTGATCGGGCCAGGTCGGTCCATCGGGGTCGGACCGGACCCGTACCGGCTCTGGCCATTTACACCTTTTAGCCCACATCTTGGGCTACGGGTGTTCGATCGACGAACCATCTGCGGAGATGAAATTCATGGAGTGACACGATTATTTTGGCATACTCCACATTATGTTCGGTTGAATTTTGAGTATGGTTGGGTTGGATTGAGCCTGAAACCCAACCGAGCCACTGGAATGGAAACACCAATAACTCACAGACTGAGTGTCTGATTGACGCGTCGTTTGTTGTGTTGGGTTACTTATGATGTGAAGGATCTCCGGGATACATCAAATCGAGATTTAGTGGTTATTGATGTATGGATAGTTGGATCAAGGAGTGGACCCTCTCGAAATCGAGCGTGTTGTATGCGGGAATCCTATGGCTGGCTGCGACTGAGAGGACAGGATCCTCCATGAGTTCAACAACGACGATTCTGTACTAGCATCCTCCGTGTGTTCGACAATGATGACTTATATATCGGGATCCTCCATGGGTTCGACAATGGTGACATCTATACCAGGATCCTTCGTGGGTTCGACAGTGATGACTTCTGTACCAGGATCCACCGTGGGTTCGACTGCGCTGATATTGTTCCAGGATCCTATATGGGTTCGATAGATGAGATGATTTGGAGGCTAAAGCTAATCATATCTACCCCTCTTCATGTTTTGTATACCTATGTGAGTTGAGTCTTTTCTTTCAATCATTATCATCGAGGGGATTGACTTTACTTCCATTGTGGACTTGGTTGTTCTTGGGCTCGAGTGTTGGACCCGGACTGTGACTGGTAACATAGGTATATGTATGGGAATATACCTAAGTAGGGTTGGATTATACTTGTTGATTGTATATTACTTATGGGGTTTATCCTTAGTAGATTCTGGGAGACCTTCGAGGGTCTCGAGGTCCTCTACTGAGTATTGTTATACTCACCCCTACATGGGCTTCGCCCGCACCTTATTGTGTTCTCTACAGATGATGGCCAGTAGTGATCGAGGCTGAGGGTGATGGACGGGAGGCCGCTCGGAGCTGGACTAGATGGTACATACCTTAGTGGTGACTTGTTCGAGTTCTGTACCAACTGTTCCGGTAGGATTTCCCGGTGGATGATCCAGGAGCTGTTATCCTTTTTACTTGTACTTGTACTTGGTGTTCAGTTGGGTTTGTATACTATCCCACTTATATTAATCACACCTTTCTTTTCTTTTTTATTACTTGTTGCTTCTACTTCTTGTGTTTATACTATGAGTGTTATAGGTTTAAAGACAATTCCTTGCCTTTTATCAGGGATTTTACTTTGGTTCTAGTCTCCATCCCCTAGCCTATGGAAGGCGGGTTTGGCTTTGTCATGGAACATGCCCCGAGGACGGTTTGTGATAGGTATTCCATGTGATTTACATGTTTATCTTCTCGAGGGGGGAGGGGTCTAATCTCTTACTATAGGTGGAAAAGACTCTGTGAGTAGTTTATATACTCCCCGTTTTGAGAAGCATGTATTTAATAGCTTAATTTTTTTTCAAAAATTTCTAAGAATATGATAATGTAATAATGATGTTAATAAACGATTCAATAAATGATGTTATCCCATGGTGTTGGAGCATGTTGGGACACAATGTTGAGGATGCAATTCAAACAAACAATAAAATATGGGTTTGATTCTATGGAAATATAATTTATAATGGTTAAATAATGTTTAATAAATTAATTAAAGTGAAGTAAAAATGATTAAAAGGTAATAATGTAATGTTATAAAGTTCCTTAAATTATTGTGTTCTTATAAAATACCATGTCTTAGAAGTGGAAGCTGGGAATCTGAGAGACATTAGCTGAAGTTGAGTCCAATACTAAACTATGCCCATAGTGTGGTTGTGAGCTAAAATATATTGAACAATTTTTGTGTTTCTATATGCTACTCCACCTTGTCAGTAAGGAAATCTGACACCCAATGGATTATGAGCCCTGGGGGTGTTTTCCCCAACTTTCCAGTGGGAGGATGAATGGATGACTACCCCTACTTGTGCTAATAGGCACACAAGTTAGTTCTCCACATATATGTGTGTATAGCGATGTAATGTCATGTGTTTATTCATAAAAATATATTCTATATATAGTTTCCTATGGACTATTATAGGTGTAAAGTGTATATTCTATAACGGTTTTAGGATCCTTACTCGGTGTATGGTCTATAATGGATTGAGGTTTAATACTCGATGTATGATACACGTTATGTGATCTATGTTGCATCCTATAAAATTACAAGTTAGTTTGCTTATGTGGACGTGGTCGTTTTGTTGCATGAGGTGCATGTTGTGGTTCTTTTCTTAGTTGTCTACGAGCAAGCCTTTTTGGAGAGATATGTTTAGGACATGCGACATTAGGGAAAATAGGAAAACCAGAGGGGAAGTAGTAGCGGGGTACACTTGATATTATTTATTGCATTGTATACTATTATATGTGATACATGATGATAGTATACATGGGGAGGCTAGGAACTTAGTATACCAGTTTAGCGGATGAGTTACATTCATTTTTTGGTCTCTGTGCTTTAGAATGATTTCTTTAATTTTTCATGTGAGGCTCCAGGGAGGACCCTACTGAGTATACTATTATACTCACCATGTGTATATATAAATAGTTTTTCATGTCACTTTCAGTAGGTTGGATATCATTCCGGTTACTACTATCTTGGGGTTTCATGAGTTGTTTGGGTTTCGTGGTTGGTTTCGTTTTTTGCTTTCATTTTGTACTTGTAGATTTCCCTTTCTATTGTCGTAGTTTTTCTTGACATTATATATGTGTATATGGGTATTATTTTATATCTTAGTCTGAATTGGAGTTGTTTGCGGTATTTCATGTATCTATCATTTTCATGTGCCATCTTAGAGGGTAATGCCACCCATTTGTGTGTTTCCTATATCATTGGTGCTAGTTCCCAATCCAGGGCCTACTGGAGGTGGGACTCAAGGGTCATTATCTACCCTCTCAAATTGTCAACCCAGGAGGGGTACACCATGTGGAGAGGGGGTCGTGACATAACGAAACCACCATTTGGTGGACAGGGTGAGAGGTCCATAGAACATCATGGTTTGGAACACACTGATGTGTGCAGACCATTTTTATAGAAGCTAGAGGTGGATCTTATTTCATCATAACTTTTAATGATGGCATGGGAAGATATGGCTATGTCTAATAGATGTGGTATAAGTCTGAGGCTATTAAAAAATTCACGGATTTCAATAATTATGTATATAATCAACATAGTAAAAATATAATGAATCTTGGATCGGATCGATTTGGTGAAATCTTCACACTAAGTTCATCGACATTCTGCAGGAGTTTGGGATTGAATATCAACATAGTCAACCTTATATACCATTGTTGAATGATGTTAGTGAATGGAGTAACCATACCTTGTTAGACATGGTAAGGACAATGATGAGTCATATTGATCTTCCATTATCCATTTGGTGATATTCATTACAAATTGTGGGAATCACATTAAACCTTGTATCAACTAAAGTAGAAAATGGAATTCCCTATGAATAATAGGGTTATTTTATACCCATTTTGATGCATACATGTGTATGAGGATGTGAAGCATTTTTTAAGGATTTATCAATAAATAATCTATCACCTTGGGGAATGATGTGTATTTTTATAGAGAATCTCATTGAAACAATTGGATACTACCTATACAACCTCATAGAAAAGAAATTGATTGTCACAAGACACACAATTTTTCATGAGAGGGATCACATCATCAAAAGGATAGTGGGAAAATTATTGAGATCAATGAATTTGATGATCAATATAATAATGATTTGGTATAGGAATAGATTCCATTGGTCCCTGTGGAAGAATTATTTTCTAAAACACAAGTACTGTACAGGAGCTGAAGATAGGTAAGAGAACAAGAGATAAATGATTTTCTGGTCAACACTGATAGTGACACACTATTGGTTGGAAATGATGATCCTCTATCCAACAAGGAGTAAGTAGAGAGCTCACAAGATTCAAGATGGAAAGAAACCATGAATTCTGAAATTCATTTCATGTATCAGAACCATGTATGGGTTCATGTCAACTCGCTAGCTAATGTAAATACTATTGGATACAAAGTGGTATTCAGGAGGAAACAAGAGATGGATGGTAATATAAGTAACTATAAATAAAGGGTTATAGATAAAGGTTTTTAATACTTCCAAGGAATTGACTATGATGAAATTGTCCCCATGTATCCATGTTTAAATCCATCAGAATCATAATTTCTATTGTAGTTTACCATGACTATGAGATTTGGAAGATTGATATCAAAACTAAATTCCTTAACAAGAACTTTCTGCAAGATGTCTATATTAGAAAACTAGAAGTGTGTTTGAATCTAAGTGGTTCCAAAAGGAGTTTTATGTTACAAATATCCATTTATGGATTGAAGAAAACATCCAGGTTAGGGAAAATTTAATTAAATTAATCTGTAAAATAATTATGTTTCAATAAAAAAGAATGTAATCAATTTTTTCACAAAACATTTAGTAAGAATTTTGTCACTAGCCTAGTAGTATATATTAGTGGCATATTACAAATTGGAAATTACATTCCAGTATTAAAATATGCTAATGGAAGGTTAAATAAGTGCTTCAACATGATCTTAGGTGAAGAATCCAATAATATAATGATCAATATAATTAATGATAGATCTAAGAGGCTACTTGGACTAAGTGGAAGTGCATATATTTACCAGATACTAAAGAGATTTAGTTTGTAAAAATCCAATAGGGGATTGGATCCAGTGAGACATGGTTTACATCTTTTGAAGAAAATATGACCCAGGACACAATAAGATAATTAAGTAATGAGTATAATACCATAAGCTTCAGTGATAGGTTTAATCATTTATCCCATGGTATGTACTATACTTGGGGTCCCCTATGTGTTGATCATGGAAGTTAGATATCAAGAAGAACAAGGAGAACAAGATTGGATTATTTTTAAGGATATCTTTTTTTATCTGAGAAGAACAAAAGATATTTTCCTAGAATATGTATTATTTGTTGAGCTAGTCAGAAGGGTTTACACTTATGCTAGTTTTCAGAAATATAAGAATTAAATGTAGTTGAAATCAGGATATGTTTTCTATCTCAACGGAGGACCTATGAGCTGTAGGAGTAGAAAGCATCAAGTTGCCACTAATTCTATAGTATATTCTGAGTATACCTAATCTTATTATGTAACCAAAAATCCATATGGATTATGATCTTTGTCTATGAGTTTGATGTGGTTCCTACCATGTAATGACCCTATCACACTGCATTATGATTGTACTATAGATATGGATCTTTAAAAAGAACCAAGTTTACCCCAACAGACAAACAATATACTCTAGAAGTATCACATATTGAAGGGTTTTATCAATGGGGTGATTTTACAGTGAGCAGAGTGCCTATAGAAGAGAAGGATATAGACCCCTTGACTAAAGTCAAGTATCAGTAGATGTATGAGTATCATGAAATAGAAAGTGGGAGGAATGTTCTTAAAAGTTGGTTCTAGTTAAAGTGGGAGTTCATTAACTAGGAAAAAAATTCCATATACTTTATGATAAACATTTATTCAATGATTTTAGTATTAATAAACTACTTATCACACTATTATTTTTATTCACTGTGTCAAAGTCTATGATAATGTCTTAAGTGTAGCTGTAACACTAAAAGGTCATAGTTGTTCCTAGCTATTATGCAAACTGAAATGTTCTAAGAAAAAATTATTTAATATATGTTCTATAGAGGGATGATGTCATTTCAGGAACAAAAATGATACTTGCAATCATGGGTGGAGACTCAAAGGACTTTGCATCACCTGTTCATGGTGCATTCCATTAATAACACCTAGTATGATATTATGGGAATGGGACCCTCCAGTAAGAAATCCACATTTATATATTTCAGTGGATATTCCTATCTCCGGACATGTGTATTGGTACTTATACATTACGATTATTATTAAGGAACATTACGAGTCAAAAAATATTATGTACTGATGAAAACTATGAATATATATATTATTGGGGAAGTAGGATATGTTTTGTGTTTCATGAGTAATAAGGCATTAATAAATAATGTGTGAAAGAATTTATCCTTTATATTCATTAAAATAAATTAATATCTCATTCAATTTTTTAGAAATTATACTACCAGATGAAATCCATGGACAGGGTGTCTTATAAAAAAATTCTATTTTTGGAAATTCAATGAATAAGATATCTTGTATATAGGTTGATGGCACTAGAATACAACCTGCTCGATTATATATTTTGTGATAATGTGACTATTTTACGCAATTATCATCTATATGAGGTAACATTTCAATTTTTTCATTATTATCTTTCTCTATGGGTGCCAGGGGTTAGGTGGTATTTCCCAATTCCACATGGAAAGAGACATAGAGGGTCACACACTAAGTGTATCAAAAATCATAGTTAAATAATATTTTATTAGTTGTTATTTAACATATCTAATAAGTATTATTCCCCCATGTGGATTAATAATTATTCATGTATGCTTGATTTCATTTATTATGACGATAGTTATTCAGAAAAATATTATGAGATAAATTTTAAAGAAATATTTATATTTTTTATGTGAATATAATATTTATTTATTTATTGGTGAATAATTCAATGATATTTGTTTGATAAATAAATATATATTATTCATGTGCTAATAAATATTTTGGATGAACTACAAACTAAGTTTAATGGTTTAGTGAGATATAATTATATTTAATATTATATGATTAAATAGAATTTAATTATAATCTTCATGTTAGGGGACTGTCAATAAATAATGATATTATTATAATTAGTTCACATGGGGTTTCAATATGTTTAATTCAATAAATAAGTGACTTTTTGAAATTATTTTATTTTAACCCTAGTAGATTAAATAGCAAATTATGTTATTTTATCAATAGAACTAATTCATCTTATTGGATATGAAAAACAATTTTGCAGAATCCTCTCAATCCTAGAGAGATTCGTTATCCATGTACACTCCCAGGGACTGAGAGAAATCCTCCTCCACTAGACCATGGTGAACGCTTGGATGTGGTTCATGAGATGATCAAGGTAAACAATTCAAGTGAAAAGATCTTCCATACTAGGGACTGGTTACTCCATCGGTGATAACTAAAGATTCTTGGAACACATTTGGGTCACCTATATAAGATATATACCCTTGGTTTTTAAAACTCAATGATGGTTGACCATATATCTATCATCGGATTCAACAACAATTAAATAATTCATTAGAGGTAATTCATTATCTAATAAAATATATTATAAAAAATATGTGTTGATATCCTCTCTCTGGATCCAATGTTATTACCCATTTTGGATCTCCTTGACCCATTACAAAGATCACAATGTTTATCATCATGTATATCATTGATTGGTCATCATTCATGGCAAAAATAAATGATGGGAACCACCCATAGCATGATTATGCTGCACCATAATACTACATTCATTAATATAAGATTTATGGATTCTATCGTGGGATTATTATTTTATTGTTGAAGTTAAGATCAATTTAATATAAAACAATTTCAAAAAATGTTAGTAATATAACATTATTAAGAATACTATTTGGAAAACATTTTTCAGAATACAACCCTTTGAATTATTATATGAATGTGTAATTTGGGGATTACTATTTTCATATTTTTTGGTAGAATATTAAAGGTATTTCTATCCTCTGAGGTTTATATTATACTTTATTCTATAGTAAATATAGTTCAATACAAATTTTGGACATTATAGTCATTATAATAATATTGTTTATAAAAAAGGACAATATGAATGTCGTGTTACAACCCATTGTATCTAATGAAGAATGTGTGTAATAAACCTATAACTAAAGGCCCATAAGGGATTAGAACCTAACATTGTCCAATGTGATATTATAACTAATTTTTCATTATTTTTAAATTAAATATTTAATGAATAAGTATTAATGATGAACAATTAGAATTAAAATTGTGTTTTAGAGATTAATAACATTTTTTAACCATACTAATTATAGAAAATATGTAAAAATGTAGAAATAATTTCATCTCATTTATGGATCTTGAGATTTATTAAATTTGACAATTAGTGATACAAGAATACAAAAGATCAATCAGAAAATCTTTTAGTGGAGTAAGAGAAAAATTTAAAATTGTTCGACACATGATAAAATGTTAATGTTGTCATTATTAAAAAAATTTCAAGTATATATATTTACTTCTATTCTTATACATTAAATTAATTACAAAAATTTTGGAAAGTTATATTAAAATAAAAAAATATTCAATTTAATTTATAATCTATGAATACATGGTCCTTTTAATCGAAATATATTTTTGGTTATTGTGTCTTTTACATTCCAATAATCATTCACATTCTTCTAATGAATTATCTCTATAACTCTTTTTAATTATTTACGCTTTTCTTCAATATACATATCTTATAGTACCACCTATGTTCTAACACATTAAAAAATAGTTATGTGTTACTACAGATGGACTTTGAATTTTCCATTCTCTCTTATCAACATGATATTTTATTAACCCATTTACGATATTTATTTTTCAACAATGTTATTTATAAAATATAAACCATTGATTTATTATATCAAGTTTAAATTATGAAGATGTTTGTTATTGGTTTTGTGGATAATGTATCACCCAATGATTTTATATGAACAAAATTTGGTTAGATAGAATATATGGAATGGAACATCAATTATAACAATGAAGCTCTTTGATTCAAATTTAAACAAGATTTATTGAATAAACATTCACTTAATATAACATAGAATATCGAGAGTTCTAGTGTATTTGGGGATTAGCAACATTACATTGAATCTTAAGACATTTAATACAACTTCTTTATTAAAAATATATTTTACATGACCATGAAATTCCTTCATACTGAACATTGCATGGGATAACCTGACGACATACATAAGTAAAGGGTGAGCTAAAAAGCCCAGTAAGGGAGTAAAAAAAGAATAAAATGAAAATTACTATAAGTGTTAGGAAATAAAAATATCAATGGAGAACAATAGAAACATGAACATAAAGGTATGATATAGCATGATTATCATAACATGGAAATGTGGCAACAACATACAACATGGATTAGCAAGATCCAAGGCTCATCGCACTTGGATTAGCATGACTAAAAAATCATTTCACAAGAATTATCATGATTAAACCATCATTTAAAAGGAATTAGAATGAGTAAACCCACATTTCACAAGTCGTATCATGATACAAAAAATTACCCAATGCATTATAGCACTATCAGGGCACACCATTTATAAATATATCATTTCATGCATAAGTGTGCCACATAGATCATATAACATGGAATCATTCAACATTATATGTTATTCCACATTTGAGTAATGTGAAATAAATACAATTAATTACCATTATATAAGATTATTTAAATAATGTTTTTACACCAATTATAGTGAAATTGGTATGGTATTCACTACAAGATGATTTTTCCTTCAAAAATCACGTTGCAATTTCAACAGCATAATGACATCTTATATAAATTAATAAGATGGGTTGCTGATATATAAGGGACTATATGAACATTTATACATGAAATATACAGTAAGGGTATCAAGTATGATAATATCCCAACATGTGATATGGAATTTAGATGCATAATATGGAAGAAATGCTTGAATGGAAATAAGAAGAGAGAAATATATTATGAAAATTCGGCATGATAATGGATGTACATGTAAGAAATTAATGAAATATAAAGTGGTATCCCATCATTAAAACAAAATTAAAAATTTTTTTTTCATCATTAAAACATAATTACGAAATTATTGGGGAGGTTTGAAGTCATACCCCATATTTTTTTACTGAAAATAAAAATTTATAACAACATAATGAAACCTGGATGATAATGTGAATGGAAGGAATCCCTTAACTGGATGTGTGATCCTAATGTCTTTGGAGAGGCTTGAGTGAGGATTATTGAATGCTTGGGGCACTTTTGGATTACTATAGGGAGGCTAAAATAGAATTATTATTTGTATAAATGGATTTTATTTAAGAGGAAAGGCGATTGGGTGGGTTTATATAGGAAATGAAGTGGAATTCATCATTATTTTGGTTTTGGACACTATAGACTAAAATATTCAAAACCACAAACCAACCCATGGTTTTTTCCCATGGTTTTTTCAAAAGATTTTGGAAAACATTATTTTACATCGAATATGGATCATGATATAAAAATATAATCCTCTCTTATGTGGATGAGAGTCACATTATTAATGAAATGAATTCAAAATATTAAATTATATTATACATTTTAGAATATTTACTATGGATTTATAAAATAAGTAAAACAAATATAAAATAAGTAAAACAAATATAAAACCACATTATATTAATCTAAAAACATATATTGGGTCGAGAATAACCATTATAGTATTAATTAAATCATTTTGGGGTAATTATAATGTCATAACACATACTATATATTTATATATTTTATTTAATGTTTACCCAGAAATTTTATTATCTCAGAAAATTATTAAAAATTAACCATTGGTTAATTTTTATGTCCTAATTCCGAAATAAAATAATCATTTTATATATATAATTTTTTACACATGTTCGTTTTAACTTCAAAATACAAATCGATATTTTATCGAAAATTGATAGGTTTTGACAAAGATGATTTTATAACCTTAATAAAAATTAAATTTGACTTCATAAAAATTATATACTCAATTATTATGAATAAATGAAATTTAATATTAATATTTTAAAAATTCATTAATTCTATAATATAATTCTTTAAATAAAAAATTACACCTTTTGTTTTATCATATAAATATATAGCTTTTATCAAAAGAAATTCCTAATAATTTATAGATAAGGAATTGATATAATTATAATTTATAAGAATTATTTTTATAGTATTATTAATAAAAAAATATATTAATATTATAATGTTCATATTACTCAAAATTTCCATTTTTACCTGAAGAATCAATATATAAAAATACTCATTTTTTAGAAAATACTTGTTTCATAAATAAATTGATGGAATATGAATTTTATTTAGTAAAAGGGATTTCAAAATAACTGATACGCTGTTAGATAACCCCTTAAAACACCCATATATGACCTAAGGGTTAGGTGTTCGATGGGGAAAAACTCTTTTGATGACTCAGATAACATCTCCTACGTGGCGATATCTATTAACTTCAACATACCCCATATGAGATTCCATTCAATATTAACATTTTGAATCTAGGATTGGTTTTTGTCAAGAGTGAATACCAATGATGCTACCTCCTTTTTAGCTCTGACATATGAGCTTCGTATGGCCCAAGAATACTAGATGAGGTCATCCTCTCCTTTATCTGTGTTGAAAGGATTTGTTAAATACTTATATTTATATTAGTCATGTTATCACTATTCAACAGATATATTATCAATGATAATTATAGTTAATGGCCATTTATGCCCCCCAAAAGTACATCAGTTTACTATATCAAGAAGACATTAAAATAAATGGAATTTTATTCATAAATGATTGGGTCATTACAAAACATTCCCCTTAGGAAATTTATCTCTTGAATTTTTTTCCCACACTACAACAGATGAGGGTAAATCTACCTCATCACTTCCTCCAGTTCCCACATTGCTAATTCAAACATGTGTTTTCTCCAAAATACATTTACTAGGGGAATCAACTTATTTGGAAGAAATTTTTCTCTGTAATAAGACATCTTCACCAACATCACTTCAATGGAGATGTCATTTTCCAATGGTACCACCTCGGTATTGGGTACATGTGATGGGTTTGATTTGTACTTTCTCAAGAGGGATACATGGAATACATCATTTACTTGAAATAGGTTCTATGGGAATGCTAGTCGATCTGCCACATCTACTATGTGATCAAGGATCTCAAAAGAACCTATGTACCTTGTACTAAGCTTCCCCTTCTTCCCAAATCTAATAACATTATTCCATGGTGATATGAAGAGGAATTCCATGTCTCCAACATCAAGATCATTACCTTATTGAGGATTTCCAGCATAGCTCTTTTGTCAACTCTAAACAACATTAATATGATGATGGATGGTCTTAACCATGTCCACCATTTATTAGACCATTTCTAGACCAAGATGTTTTCACTCCCCATCTTCTTCCCAATAAGTCGGTGTTCTCCACCTCTTACATTAAAGGGATTCATGAGGATGCAATTGTATTCTTGACTTGAAACTGTTGTTGTAAGAGAACTTAACTAGTGGTTTATGTTGATCTCATCATACTTTGAAGTCCATTGAGCATGCTCTCAATAAGTTCAAAATTTTTTGTTTTTTCCACGTAGATTAGCCATCAGTTTGAGGATGATAAGACACAATTATGTTCATCTTTGTACTAAAAGTGTTTTAGAGATTCTTCCAAAACGTAGAGGTGAATCTTGGATCTCGATTGGATATAATCGATAATCGTACACCATGTTTCCTTACCACTTATCGGATTTATATTCATTCCAGCTTATCTAATGAGAAATACTCTAGAATATTATTGATGTGTGTAGTATTTGTAAGATGATACAAAACAACCCAGATAGAATTGTTTCCTTTGTATGACTTCAGATGTACGGTGATAAAGTCCATGGTGATGTTTTCACATTTCCATGTTGGTATGGGTAATTGTTGCAACATCCAATTAGACTTAGGCCTCTCATTCTTCATTTTCTAGAATACTAGGCACATTGAGGTATACATAGTGATCATCATCTTCATGCTAACCCACCAGTAATTCTCTTGTAGATCTCGATAATCATTGTGTTTCTGGGGTTAATGGAGAAATTTGAACTATGTGCATCATCCTGATGTTATTTCATTAACATTGGATTTGATGGAATACATAGTATTGACTCAAATATCACAATTCCTTTTTCATTTACATTGAACTCTGGGTATTTCCCTTTTTTATTGTTTCCAATTTATTCTGAATTACCACATTATCCATTTGTGCATCCTTTAACCATTCAAAAAGAGATGGTTGATTAATAATTTGTGAAAGGATTGATGATGTTCCCCTATTTAAGATTCCCACATAGATCTTTATTAAATCTTATATGATTAGATCCTTTTCAATTATAATCAATGAAATTATTGTTCTATCCTTCTATTTTGATCGTTTTCCACCTTATTTTCTTTCCCCGGATGGATGTGAATTGAGCAGTCATAAAATTTTATGATCTCTAAAAATATTTGTTGGTGCATATTAAACTATTTATCTATAAATATAATCTTGAGGCTTTTGTGATCCGTATATATTTCACTCTATTTCCCAAATAGGTAATGTTAATAAATTTTCAAAGAGAATATCACTATAGCCAACTCTAGATCATGAGTTGGATAGTTATACTCATTAACATTCAATTACCATAAAGCATAGGTAATTACC
The DNA here is from genome assembly GCA_963277665.1 of Viscum album. NCBI lineage: Eukaryota > Viridiplantae > Streptophyta > Magnoliopsida > Santalales > Viscaceae > Viscum > Viscum album. The sequence goes on along the minus strand of CAUJRU010000019.1, from coordinate 1,440,583 downwards.
TTTTCTATTTTCATCAACACATAGCCATGGACCATCTTCAAATCATCAGTAAATACCACGAAAATTTCTCCATTTGGGGGTAGTTGGAGAACGAGAAGAGTGATAAGCCTCCTTTTTAACTCCTTGAATCTCTCTTCACATTCATTATTCCATGAAAACTTGACTGCCGATCAAGTTATCTTGGTAAGAGGGTTTTACAATAATGAGAAATTTCTCACAAATCCATGATAATATCAAAATGACCCAAGGAATCTACAGATATCCATCACAGATGTTGGCCTCTAACATCCCTCAATTTCATTTGTCTTGGAGGGATCCATAGATTTCCCTTTTCCTATGAAGATATTCCCCCTGAATGAGACTTCCTTCAACTAGAACCCACACATGATGTAATTTTCATATAGCTTGTCATTTCACAAGGTCTCTAGTACGGTGCATAGATAGTCCTCATGCTCCTCCTTGGTTATAGAGCATATTAGAATATCATCTATAAAGACTACCAATAATTTGATAGGGGTAATATACAAATACTCTATTCATCAATTCCATGAATATTGATAGAGCATTAGTATGTCCAAAATTAATTAATACGAATTCATAATTCCCACACCTTGTACGAAAATCAGTCATTGGGGATATCCTTTTTCTTCACCCTTACATGGTAATATCCCGACCACAGATCCATATTGGAGAAGTATTGTGCTCCATGTATCTGATCGAACAAGTCATAAATTCTTGAAAAAAGTTAATTTTTCTTTTTCTTGATTTTTTTTGATCACACAATAATCAATGATAATTCACTTTGTCCCATCTGTCTTTTTGATGAAGATGACTGGTCCACCCCATGGTGAAGCACATGTGCATATAAACCCTTTATCTAGATTCTCTTGTAGTTGATTCATTATCTCTTCATGCAACTCAATATACATAAAATATAGAGTTTTGTATATTGTCATTTCCCAAGTAATGAGTTCAATTGAGAATTCAACATCTCTTCTAGGAGGATGGCTGAGAAAATCATCTGAAAACACATTAGCGAATTCACTCACAGTAGGCATGAATTCAAGGATAATTATTTCCTTAGATTCAATCATCTCATAAAGATGCATGTTTTCATAGGGACATAATATCCACTCTTGATACGATAGTTTTAAAGAACATTCATTACACTTCTTGCACTTGTATAGAATCAGGGATAGATTCTCCATATAGAGAGTAATTTCCCCCTCACGAAAAATTATGTTGGAAATATATAGGAGTGTCAATACATGCCAAGAATTTCATCAAATTCCACTATAGTGAGTATGAAGAGGTTTTTTGGGATGTTAAATCCACAAATTGTGGTAAGGGAGGAGTTATATTAATGCAATGCTATAATTTTTCCTTTTCTCATTCTCACGGATATCTCTACTTCCATGATGTTTGGTGGTGTTTAGATTTTTCTACTAAACTTTCTGGATAAATAATAATGTGTATAAATACAATAAAAAATGATTTTTTCTATTCTTGAAGTAATAACTAGCATACTTGTCACCACTACATTATCGGGATTCGATTTGGTGGTAGTGATGTAAATAGCTCAACCTTGCTTCCTTGGGGGATGTTGGTTTCCTCCAAAACCCTAGTCTTAGGGCACTGGTTTTCATAGTCCCCTAGTTCTATATAGTTGTAGAAATAAACAATGTGTTGAGGATTGAATGGAGGGTTCCTATCCTCTATCGTTGTAGTGGGTTTTTCATGTCTGAAAACATTGGCCAGGTGCCCTTCTCTTCCACACCTAAAGCATTTCCTTGTACCCTTTAAGAAATTTTTGTGGTGCTTCTTTCTACACCTTTGTAATGTTGTTCTTTAGAATCTCATAGCACCATTAGGTTTTTTCATCAGACCACCAAAATGAAATTCCACTTTTTTCTTCTTATCCCCATGAAACCCCTAAGATTTTCCAATCTACAACTCAACTTTGAGGGTAAATCGAACAATATTTTCATATCTATCAATGTTTTGGAACACTAGTGATTTCCATAGGCTATGTTTATCCCAAAAAAGAAGCGGTCAACCATGCATTCAGGTTTTAAAATAAATACATAGGTGTATTATGAAAGCCTTGGGGTAAATATTTTAAAATATTACACACATAAATAGGATTCCAATGAATAAAAGTGATAAATTATAAATTACATTTATTTACTAAACATATGAATTTCTAGGATTTAATCTATGTTATCCGTGATCTACATCCTAACGTATACTCTTATTAGAATTTTTTTCTCTCCCTTAATAATGGTTCCTAATAAGATTATGAATTAACTAAAGCATATCCCCCGATAGTGTCGAACCAATAGTGTAGCAAGGCATGCTTTTTTCACTAGTTCTTGTCTGATTCTAGCTTAATATAGTGCATTCGGGTTTTACCCCTAGACACATATGTTCCAGAGCCACATCTACATGTTCATATCCACGCATTGATGTATTTTCTTTATAAACAAATTACTCTATACTAACCAAAATTTCAGGATTATTTTCATATACTAAGTCTTATCCCTAAGACTTTCACTAGAGTTTTATATCCCTAATCCCAAAAATATGTAAACATATCCTTTGATACCAGCTATAATATCCATGCACTTTATTTCAAATTTAAACAAGATTTATTACTTAAACATTTACTAAATACAACCAATAATTTCGATAGGACTAGTGTATTTGGGGATTAGGAACATTACATGACAACATAAGACATAAAATTAACCATCTTTATTTAAATATTATTTTACATGATTGTTACACTACTTCGTTCATAGCATTCCATGGGATAAATTGACGATATACAAAAGAAAATGGTGAGCCATAAAGACTAGTAAGGGAGTAAACAAGTAATAACATGAAGAATACAATACGTGTCATTAAATAGACATATCAATGGAGAACAAGATAAATCTGAACATAAAGGCATGATATATTAGGATTATCATAACATGTAAATGTGGAAATAACATACAATAGGGTTTTAGCATGAGCTAGGGGTCATAGCACATGGATTAGAATGAGTAAACCCTAATTTCACTTGAATCACCATGTGTAACCCACCATTTGACATGAATTATCAAGAGTAAACCCCCATTAGACATGGAATAGCTCGATACTAAACATTACCCAATGCATTATCACTATCAGGGCGCACCCTTCATAAACATTTTATTTCATGTATAAGTGTGCCACAAAGATCATATAACATGGAATCATTCAACAACATAATTTATTTCACGATAAAGGAATCTGGAATACATACATGTAAATACAATTCAATAAGGATCTGTTCTTATTGGTGAATACTCGTACAGTGAAATGTGAATGGTTTTCACTATTTTATTACTTTGGTTTGGAAAATCACGGTTCAATTTCGGAATCATAACAGATTCGTATAAAAATTATTAAATTTGGTTGATGACAGATAGATGGCTATCTCCCCATATTTTAATGTGAAATAGACAGTACGTGGATAATATAACAAAATACCAAACAAATGAGCTTTGTTTGTCCCGATACAATTGGATAAGGACATCCACTCCATTTTCAAAGTTGAAATGATTTGTTTATGCCTTATATTTATATTAGTTTTGTGATAATGGTTCAAAGACTATATGATAAAAAATAATGATACATAATGGTCCTTTAGACCCAAAAAATCATATGATTTCTATATCCATATTACATTAAAAGAAAGGGAATTTTATTCGTAAATGACCGAGTTGTTTCATTGATCATAGACAATAATGTAACAACCTGAAACTTTATGTTTAATTTCCATTTATATAAATCCAATCTCTCTAATTTATTGTTATGCTCGAAACATAAATTTTTAATAGAATATAATATTATATGAGGATATAATTTAATGAATACAATTATAACCTAGCCATTATGATGACAGTTATGAACATGACTAGCTAAATGATAAAAATTTAACATTATCTAATTATTATAAGTAAAATACTAATATTTTGAATATAACAATATTTTTTTCTATAAATATATATTTTCCAATGAAAACGGTTCCATATCCACTTCCATAGTTTTGAAAAAATTTAATTCTGACACTATTTTAAATTTTTTTGAAAAAATTAATTTCAATTGTGAAATGACCCTATCTAAATTAGCTTAGGGTTTATTTTTTTGGAAATTTCTGAATTGTTTCATTATTCAATGAAGAAAAAAACGTAGATATTTTTATTGAAAAAATAAATTTAGTTTAAATTATTTAGAATGAAAAATTTTATTTTAAATATGTTTAGAATTTAAATTATAATATAATCATTACAATTATTATTAATGTATGAAATTTCATATTTATTTATTATATTAAAACCTCCAATATTCATGAGAAGTATCTATTTGAAACCACATGTTTTCTTCGCATCTACATATATAATTTAAATTTTGATTATACCAAATCAATGAATAAAATATAAAAAAAATGGATTCCATATTTAGAATCATAATAATTTTTATTATCTAATATGATCAACTTACGTTTTTCCCATATGAATAGTATAATCAGTAAAAATTTACCACTATAGTGCATGTAAATCCTGATTCACAAGGGGTTAATCTATGAAAATAAAGGTTAAAAATAACATACCAATTTGTCCAAAAAAATGATTGAAATAAAAATTTATACTTTATCTTATATAAGGGTCTAAAATGAAAAATATTTTGGCTTTCATCATCATTAAATCCAAGGTGTAATTGATTCCATAAAAACAATTCTTTTGTGTATTCTCCATTAATTATAAAAAACCACTCACTCTCCTACATTGTTCAATGATCCAATGCCATATTTTTAGAAAATACTATGAAAAATAAATTACATACTCTCATTACAATATACTATACCGATTTTATAATCATATGTCCATCCTATGGATTCTATTTGTGAAATAATATTTTGGTCTTCTTAAGAAAATGTAACATTTTTAAAAGATCAGTTTTACTTGATTTAATATTCCACAAAATTAAAATATTTTATATACATGATTATATAATAATCTAAATATATAAAATATACATAGATTTAATTATTTTATGGAAATTACCTATATATATCTCATCCTCATTCAAATGGGAAACTAACCTATTGATCGATTGTATGGTGGATTACCGCCTCACAAACTATTGAAAATTGTTTACATACAAAAACATAAAAAATGAATATAATGATGGATTTAGCACATTTATATGATATATAAAATATTAATATTCTTCTGGAATAACAATGTCACATATAACATTTGTCACTCTTTTCAGTTCAAAATATAACAAAATCATTTGTGTGTATGGAAAACTATAGCCTCACAATGTTATGCGATTAATTTTTTCACTTCTTCATTTCCTCGATGTTAATAAGGATATATCTAACCAATATATGTTATATATATGGCAGTATATCATTTATTTAAATTTAATATATCTTAATATTCCTTACCCTTTCCCCAATTATAAAAATGATATTGCAAATAATCTGTACGTATGGCCTACCATCTCCAAAAATCAATGAAACTCATTTTACATAACCAAAATTAAGGAATGATTCAAATAATTTATCTAATTATTAAATATTATATTTATAAGTTTTATATCATTCAAGATATGGTGTATTTATATCCTATGTAAAATAACTGGATCATTCATGTCAAAATATGCAATAGATATCATGTCATTTGACAACCAAAACTATGAAATTAATGTCATAATTTTAATAAACGGGTAGTTAAATGCTATTATAGGATCATATATGGTATTGTAAATATATTTATGGTTATATAATAAACATATAACATAATTACAAAAATTATACAATATTTTAAAACATATTTGACTGATGGAAATCATTAGGTAAGAGACTTCATCTCAATTTCCCATCATTGAGGCATAATATATTTATGGGAACCTCATTTCAATTATGTGGTGTACATAATTCAACATTTATAGGTAATATCTTGAATTCATAATAAATAATTGTATTTTATTTTTTTATTTTTTTCATCCATAGTAATTCTACATTAATTATAGCATAAGGGATGGGATTCCAACTACATTCCCATTTCATTGAGACATATTTTTTTATATGAACGTATTCACTTTTACATTGTGTACATATTTTACAATTTTGGTATTTAACATGAATACCAATTTATTCATGATTATTAATTTTTTCTTTCAAGAATATTATTATTTTTTATTTAAAATTTTTAATTTTCCAAAGAGGGAAACATTTATTTAAAAATCTCAATTTCATTTCTCATTGTATACTTTATAAGGAAAAATTCACGTTTATTTGGGCATTTTTCATTTGAAATTATATTTATATATAATATAAATATTCTTTTATGATTTATTTTATTATTGTCTAATCCATTTACCATTTTTATATAATGTGCTTACTCTTAATGATTAGTTATTATCTATATAAATATTGTCAAATCATTATCATTTACTCAATAAAGATATTGGATGATAATGAATTAAATCCATTTTTCGATATGTGAGGAATGATGTATAAATAATTTTATGGGTGGGGCTTAGTTATATATATCGACATAATTTATCGTTAGTTTCAAAGGATGAACTGGTTAGATATCCTTAGTATAATGGGGTTCTAGATTAAACCAACATATTGGTTTTAAATTGTCTAGTGATAATAATTGAAAATAAATGTTTAATGATAACTGAGATCAAGGAATCCAATATACAATCATTTAAATAAATATTAATATATCTATTGCTAACCATGATATTTTGGTTGAGGTATTATTTCTTGAGTAATTGTTTTTCTTAGTATATTGATCAAAGGAATTGTCTTTTTAGTTATTTTGCTTTCCATTTTTATTATACCTTATCAATTCATAACCACCACACTACTAATTAAATGGAATGTGTGTTCATATATTCCCCTTTTCATAATTTTTTATTCTATATTAATTATAATTATTTTATTCACGATACATTCATTTTCAGGTAAATCTTTTAGAGAAATTGATCTCAGCAATATTTTTTTCATATAAAAATGAATACATGGGGACTACTAAGAATGATATGAAAGTATATTCTAGGTGGAATAATGATATTCCAAAAAAATATGTTTTAATTTTGGTATTCAAATTTAATATGGTAATAATTTATGTACCTACTTTATGAATACTAAAAATCTATCTAGTCATTCGAGATTTGATTCCTTGTATCTTATGAAAATGTAACAAGGAAAACATTGGATCTTGGTTACTTGGGTTTGGGTCATTATAGATATTTCTTAACATCAATAAATAAAAATAACACATGAGGTGATTGGAATCACTCTAGAAATTTCATGTAATATACAATTTTTCATGTAACATACCCCAATCCCCTTATGCCTCTCAAGAATCATAACTCATATATTTGACACATATCTATCCCTAGTTCTTATTGTTGACATAGAACACCATGAAAACCATGGTCCACACATTGTGGATTTAAAATAATCTATGATGGCACAATAATGGGACTCAAAATTGTTACCTATGTTAAAATAAATACATAGATACTGAGTGTTTAGTTAATTAAATCTAAAATATTTTACATGGAATAAAATATATATCATGTTAGCCATATTATTCTATTTAGGGATGATTATAATCAATTTAAACTCACTTTGTCCTTGTAAGGACATCATAACCACATAATATACCTTATACAATTATTTATAGAATGTATAGAAAAATATTGATAACTTTATAATTAGCCAATGTGGTTTAACCCCTAGATAATAGAAAAACTTCTCCTTTATGGCCCACAACGAAGCGTATCACTAAGGGGTAACATCATATAATAATCTCAACATCTCAAAAAATTGAATATCCCACCATCACACATCATCAAAAAACATTATTAGATAACACCAGAACATTTCACCAGTACATCACATAATATATTATCCTCACTAGATAAAAACATTCATTAACCCCTATCTCACATCATAACATATCACCCTACCTTTAATAATAGCATATACCACTCGCATAAAAAATAGTATTTCCCACTAACTCACAGTAAAACAATGAACATTGGATCACATTATTTTATATCTCCCTTGATCTCATCAAATCATATACCTTATCTAAAATCACACAATACACCTTATATTAAGCTCTCTTATACATGTTTTTATACATTTTCAAGTCTTATGATGTAATCCCTTCAAAACTTTCCCTAACAAATTATTATTGAACTATAATATACATCATTATATTTCCCACCATATAAATTATTATAAATTTGATATTTATTCATCATTATAGGGTAACACATTAGTTTCACCGAAACATTCAATCAAAAAATGACACATTTCATTTGACTAGTAATATAATCCATGGTTATCTATACTATTTTGAGTTATCATTATATACCAATACATATCATAAAACTCATCTATTTCATATATAATTTATTATATTTTATTAAAGTCCCACTTTAGTTATATATATATGGAATAATAAAAAAAATTATAAATACTACGTTATAATATTACACCCCTATAACATATCCCTTTCTAATGAGTCGTTACACACTTGGTGATATAAAACATACATTACTGCATAAAAATTTACATTATGATTATGTTTCCACTTAGTAATTATTTCTCCTAACATAAAAAAAATTGGTAAATTTTCCCATTGAACTTTATAAACATTAATATTCACTTAAATGAATTATTATTCTCACACTGTAAAATTATTCCATTTCAAATATAATACTTAGGTACTCATCATTCTGACTTAGTTCCCTTGACTTTATTTCCACTTATCACCTCACATAGAAATACAAGGTATCATTAACTAATTTGTAAATGATTAAATACTCCAACTCATACATCAATCATTTCCTTTACGTTGAAAATCACTAATTGAAACTTCTCTATTGATATAATTATGTTTAACCTCAAATAAAAAATCAATTGTGTTCATTAAAAATATAAATAAAAAAATTAATAATAGAATATTAAATAAAAAGTTATGTTACCCCTCTATAATCCATAGGAAAATGTTATATTTGATTATTTATTATTCTAAAACATTAAGACTCCCATATAGAATATATATGGGGGAAAATAAAAGAGGGGGATGTTGGGAGAATACCCCACATCATTCACTACTTCCTTTTGGCTAAGCACATGAATCCTTTTAAAAATATTAGTGAAAGTAAAATCACACCATCCCTTCATAATAAAATCCCCTCTGAATCTATAACCAGACTAATTTTACATATATTTATTTTAAAATTCATTATTAGAGGGTTTTTTACAATATACCAATCTAAAAACCCACCATTAAAAAATTTTGAATGATGAATCCAGTGAAAATGCGATTTTAAAATTAAAAATTTCATCTCTAAAAAATTTTATACATCATAATATTAATATGAATCATTAATCATAAAAAATTGGTAAATTAAAAACTCTTTACAATCAACCATATTTCTCCCAAGAAGTGTTATCTAGAATATATAATGACATAAACATAATGGATAAGAAACATTCAGTAATACAACATAATTTTCATATTAAAATACAGTTAACAATATTTTCTATAAGTACAATGTATCTCAAAGTCACTCATCCAAATAGTGTAAGTCACTCATTGGGCCTCTATAAATATATCATCTATATGGTGACCTAGGCCTTTCATATATGAATGTTAAATCATAATGTATTAATATTTAATACATTACATAGACACCTGACTAATTACCATAATAGTTTAGGGTCCATGATGATTAGGTAGGAAAAATTATCATTTACTGATGGATCTTCATCATATCTGATAAATATATTCTATTTTAGTACTCTTAAAAATTATATGAAACAAGAAGATAATTCGTCACAACATCGGGAAGTAAAACATAAGAAATGTGGATCTAAGAAGATCAATATGGGTTGTCAAGGGAGACACATAAGAATAACATGAACATAAGGTTATGGGAACTTGATCATAACATTTTAAAACCATTACATTCATATTAATGATCATAATATTGAGTCAAGGAATATATATTTTCATTTCATAAAACATGATAAATAATATAATCATTGATAAAGATCCATGAGACCATAACCTTTTCAGATGATGTATATATTTGGCCTGAAAATAATCATAAAACATTTAGAAAATATCTAAATCGAAACAGGTTCACTCATTATGTTATAGACATGAAATATGACCATCACATAAACTTATGGATATGAAATTGGGTCCTTGAATAACAATATGGACATGAAACAATAGGTTCATGGATAACACTCTGAACTGGTATTCAAGTTCATGCATAATAATGTGATCATGTGTTCCATGTGAGGCATAACATTGTGAACATGTAATTAGGTTCACTAAAAACTTTATAAAAATTTAACGATTTTCTTGAATTAAATTTTGAACATGGTATCAGGTTCAAAAATTACATATTTACTCCTCATTTATACATATTTACCAAATACATTAGAGAAGATAAAGGTTCCACCTTCCACCTAATGAACTTCATACTTATGTGTGCTATAAGATCATCAAACATTCATAAAATCATATGTAACATCATAGGTAATGGTAGAATAAGGCATTATTAAATTTATTAAAATTGATTAATTAAATAAAATTTTTACCTTAAATAGGATTCTATGTCTGAGAGCATAACCATCCCCCAAAAATGAGTTTCTTCAAAATATTATGTAGAACATATGGCTATGTTCTACCAGAAAATAATATATTGTTACTATTGTAATTTTAAGACAGAGTTATTTTGTAGACTATTTATGAGAGGGAATGATTTTTACTAACTAATTTTTTTTAAAACATTTTTATTAAATTTTATTACATTCAGGAAATAAGTTTTTTATGCTAAAAATAAAAATTATTCCAATTATGTGCTTAAAAACTCAGTATTTTGTAGACATAGTTTTACTGACTTTTAAGGGTTAATCCATTTAAAATATATTTTTTTGACACTAATATAAATTTTATATGAAATGATAAACATCATTTTTTTAATTGAGATATACAAATTTTATTTGATTTAATGTTTGTTATTTTTCTGGGAACTTTTTTAATTTTATTTCTAGTAAATAATATTGCATTTTAGTTGAAAACAAGTATTTAATCAAATTGTTTTACGTATTTAAATTAGGTCTTTATTTTTTTATTTTTTTATTAGTTCAATTTTACAACAGTTAAAAAATTCTAGTAATTGGAAACAATTTCAAATTAAATTTATATATTAAAACATAGAAAACATTTCAAGATATTTTATTTAAAAACCTGCTTTGTAATCCCATCTTTGGGATTAATATTAAATTAATATCTTCCACATTTTGTATATCAATTTTTAAAAATGGATTCCAAATTTGTAATTATCATAATATAAAATATCTAATATTCTCAACATAGACTTTTACCAAAATGATCAGTAACTGTAATTAAAATTAATTACAAGGAATAAGATGAAAATTAGATTAATAAGTGTATAAACCATAATCTTAGGAAAAAATGACATATAAACTTTTATAAAAATTTTATTATGTTCATATTTTTTCCATATCCTCATATGGATATAATCTAGACCATTGTTAGAGTGACATGACATTGGAAAAACAAGGGTAACTTCCCTTTTAATCAATGTAAAATAATGTCACCCTTCCTCCACTCTAAAAAGTCACTCACCATTCCCATTTTCTCACACCTCCCAATCTATATAGATCACCCTACATCTAGAAATATATGATATAATTTTCTTTAAAACCTTCTCACAAATTGAAATAATAATAATATCATTCGTGGATGTGTGGACAATTGCCTCTTCAATGCAATGTGATTCAATTTAAATAACTAGAATTCTATATGCATGTATATATTATTAAATAATATTTTATTAATTATACAATTATCATTTTTAATGATAACTATTACTTACCTTATTTACATAGATATCATTAGAAAATGGGAATATTACTCATGCATCTATACAACCTACCATCTCCATGACTATAATTTTGTTTCATTTTTCATAGATATCTTTCATGATATATTATAAAAATTCCATTTAATTAAAAATAAGATAATTATTTCATGGTTATGATTTTATAGATTTTTATACAGTGACACATTTGGCCATAGTTTTCCTACCAATATCATTTTTGACACATAAACTGAATATGTTCAAAAAAAAGAAATAAATATTATTGTATAAGTATTTCAATACAACATTGTAATAAGTGAAATAAAAGTAATTATAAAATTGAAAATGTTTTTTATAAATGTTGATAATTAATATAAGGTAGTTATTCAGGTACATAAATACCCATGTGACAGGTCAAACTCAATGTAAGGGATTTCATATCAATCTCCTTTCATTGTGGCATTTCTCAATGATATACATATTTTTTATTTCAAAAAGTATATATACAACTGCATGGAAATTTATTATCTATAATTTATATATAATCATGTTATTTAATTTTTTGATAAATTTCATTAATTTATTGTGTTTATTATTTAAATGTTCAATTTTTTTTTGGGGCATAATGATATTTTAATGATTTAATCCTTTCATTTCATTGTTATTTATTTTATTTTTAAATATTTATTTATATCGATATTAAATGGTTATAAAATAAATTTTACATATATTTTTAACAGAATTAAAATGTTTTTAAAAAGGAAAATTTTTACAGGTTATATATGGAACGTTTTGACAAATGACAGAAGAAATTTTTTATTCTTAATATAACAGCGATAATTAATTTTCCACCATTGTGGCGATTTTCTTTTTGGATTTTTTGTAATAGTTAATCATTTCAAAAATTAAAAACCGCATCTCTTATTTTTTTGGTATTTTGGTACAGAAATGTGTTTTTCAAAATGAAGATGTAATATTTTATAGAAAATTGGCTATTTGAAATAAATTTAATTTTTAATATATGAATGTGTTTTTGAAAAGAGTTTTAAAGAGTTTTTAAAATAGTGTAGTGTAATATTTAATGTTTTGGTTCTAGGTTGTAATAAATGAAAGGACATACAAGATATAACAAGGTGATCCTATTATAGATTAAATGAACAGTACACTCAGATAGAACACAAAAGCATTATTTAATGATTATATTCTCTTGAGAATTGTATTAGTGATTTGCAATATGGATATTACAATAAATAAAGCTTATGTAAGGGTTCAATGTGATGATTTCCCAAGGTAACTATATGAATTTCTTTTTTTTTGTAATGAGTATTACATGAAATCATTTATTTTCAAAAGGTAAAGTAAAAGATTGTAATTATATAATGTTATTAAAAAAAATTTATAATACAAAATGTTTTCAAGAATGGGATTTTTATGAGTTTTACTGTTTGTAAATGGACTAGTAGTTTTGTTCTTTTTATATCCATTACCGACCTTTTTATACTCAAACCACATTTTGAAAAAAAAAATATCACATAAGGATGATTAGGGGATTTTAAGAGTTCATTTTGAAAGACATGGAGAGTTTCATAAAAGCGTTAATGCTTTATTTTAAAAAAATTAGAATATTAGAAAATGGATATTAATCAAAACTTTCCAATATGAATTTTTATGGTTTTTATAAATATATGTTATAACCTAATTTTCTAAAAAACTATTCCTAAAACGATCATCAATGTGAAGTAATGTATTTTTCTCCCTAAAACTCAAGATTATTTAATTTTTAGGGTTAGGGCCTTATAGTTGGTATCAAGGGCCAGTTTAGATAACATTATAAGTAATGGTAATATTAATAACATTAACTTAGATGATTTTACCTTTAGGTAATGTTAAAATGTTGTATAATTTGAAGATTACAATTTTTTCATAAAAAACATTTCAATTCAGAATTTTTTTTCCTTGAAGGAAGAATGGAATAGGTAGTGGGAAGGAACAACTATGACAATATCTTTTCCAATATGCATCATGATATGGTCAGAATCAGAATATAATTGTGTTTCATAGTGATCTCTCATTTGAATCAGGTGATAAATGGGTGTGGTGTCAATGATAGAGAAGAACCTGATATAAACTGAAGGGAAAATAATTTTTTGGGTAATTTCTTGTGGAAACATTCCCCATCATTTAGTGAATCAAAATACTTAGTGGTAGGTGAATGATGGATCAATGACCCAGAAAATATATGTGATTTCAGGAAATGTTTGGATCATCAAAAGAAAACAATTACCATTTATTATTTTGAAGAATATGTTAAATGATGGTTGTATATGGTTAAGAATACCATAAAAAGACATTATTTTGATTCCATAGAATTAGACATATTCAAGGAATATTTCCAATAAAAATATTTCCTTTTATTTTTTCCACTCTGAATAGAAAAAAATGTGATTGTGAAAAAAATGATGATTACATTGCTTTATGTGAAGGTAAAATTTCAAGATTGGCATGGTATTTGGTGGATTTTACATATGACAATGAATGTAAAATTAATCAGTTTTACTATGGATTGAAACCAAATCATAGAAGTCATATTTAAGTATGACAATTTTAAATCTTTGTGAATCTTGATATTTCTTCTAAAAAGGTTGATAAGGAGTTTTCTGACAGTTATGGTCCCTGTGGTGAAAAAATTATAAAGCAATCATGATGGGTGTTGATGGGAAAACATTTAAAATATAAATATGGATTTATGAAAATAAAGTTCTAATCCTATAGCAAGTGTGGAAAAACCCCATAGAGAATATCTTATGAATATATGAATGTTTTATCAATTTGTAAAGATTGACCACATGGACCACAAATTCAAGGAATATAATCGTGGGGAATCAATGAATGTTTTAACTAACAGTCATCTGATTGTATGATTTTTTTCCTTCAATGAGATGGTTCATTATTCTAATTTATTCCAAAAGTTAGATGAAGATGATATAAATTCTCATGCTCATAAAAAAAGGTGTATTTGTGTCATTTTATACAACTATAGTTTATGTTGGTATTTCTAATGTGGTGGTGTCTGGTATGTTACATGGGTTTTTGAATTATGAAATTTACCTATTTGATTACGGATCTCCACATTCTTTTAATTATAAGATATTTTCTACAAAACTAGGAATATCACCTAATAGATATAAGATAGAACTCTTTAGAAAAACAATATATGTATGAATCAAATGAACCATGATTTATAGGAATCTTCTTCTTGTTATCAATTGGATTTTATTTCCTAAAAATATAGTGGAATTAGAAATAGTAGAGTGTGATATAATTCATCATTTGGATTAGATTTCAGTTAATAATCCTAAAATTTATTTAGCTACTAATAATGATGTTTTCATTTATTTCATTCCTATTATAACATACCATGAATATGAAAAACTGATTAGAGAAGGAAATAAATGGTACCTGATGATATTTTTTTAAAATAATGGATCTATTCAAATTATTTTTCTTGATGTAGTACTTGAATATGTTGATGTTTTTTATGGGTGATTTTTTTAGTTTTAATCTTAATCAAGATGTTTATTTCATTATTAAGATAGTATTGGATGATAAGTGTATTCCAAAATTCCATTATCTAATGGATAAAGTGTATCGTTTATAGTCTAAAAATAAATTGAAGGATTTATTAGATATAGTTTTCATCCAACTTATCACAAAACCATGGTATGATACAAACTTGATTTCCAATAAAAAGATGGATGAATGAGGCATTTCATTTATTATAGAGCCCTTAATAAAATAACTATTAAGAACATGTATCCATTTCCTCATATTCATAATTTGGTCGATCATCTCTCGGGAGAACAGTGTCATTCGATGGTTGACTAGAGTTTGGGGTACCATTAATTGAATGTGAGGGAATATGAAATTTTCAATATTATGTGTGTCTAACTAGATATGGCCACTATGAATTTTTAATTAGGTCATATGGGTATCTAATTCACTTTTTGTTTTAATAGATCTTATAAATATAATTTTTAATAATTTTTTGGATATATTTTTTTCTCATTAATGACATTTTATTATTTTCTAAAATCTTGGTGGTACATTAAAGGCATCTATGAGTTAACATTCAAATCATAAAAGAAAATAAACTAAATATGAAATATATAAATTGAGAAATTTTGAGGAAATTTTTTTCATTTCTTGCGCACAATATTTTTAAAGATGGAATAATTTTTTATCCTACTATAATGAATGTGGGTAAAAAATGAATAAGGCCAAAAAATTTCTCTAAGATTCATCAGGGGGTTACTAAAAGTGGTTTTTTGAAAACATTAATTTCTTTTTTGTCTCACTGAATATGATAACATGTATTATAGTGAAGTTCATCAAGACAAAATAATGTGATGATTGTTTTGAGGAACTAAATTGAAGATTGTAGAATTATCCTCCTTTGGATCTTCCATCTGGAAATGGTGAATGCATCATATAGAGTAATGATTCGTTGAAAAGGATTGGTTGTGTCCTAATTAAAAATGATCAGGTAATTTCTTATGCTTCAAGTTATTAGAGCATTATTGAGGTAAATTATCTGACACATGAATTGGAATTAGTTCCTATTGTTTTTTCATTATGTATTTGGAGGGAACAATTTTATTTATTAAATTATGAAACATATACGGAAAAAAAAAATTATGAAAATACTCACTTATAAATAATTGAACATGTGATAGATAAGATGGCTACAAATAAATAAGTATTATCATTGCATGATTCATTATCATCCCAAAAAATAAAACATGGTGGTTGATGAATTGAGTCTAGAAATTAATGGTACATTATCTATGATATGTTTTTTATGTTACCAATTGGTTGATTATTCGAATATTTTTCTCCTAGAATTTTTGGATGAAGGCTCATCCTATTTATATAGGTATTTTTCTAGTACAATTTGTAAAATATTATTAAGAGGGATCAAATGATGGCTTATCCATTGTATGAAAAGGTAAAATCTGTTATGAATAGTATGTTACCTGATTTTAAAACTAACAGAGAAGGTGTTTCATGATTTGTAAAATGATTATGTGTTACTTGTGATTCATAGTTGAGTATTGAATTATTGATTAAATATCATAGTTCATTATTTTCCATTAATCTAGGAAGATATAAAATATACAACGACCTTTAGAAGTATTTTTGGTTGGATGGAAGGAAAGATAGATATTTCAGAATTTACCATGAAGTGTTTGACTTGTCAAAAGGTTAAATAACATGACAGTTATGGAATGGGATAATTCAACATTTAAGAGTATTTGAAGGGAAATGGGTTAATTTATCAATGGAAATCACGGTATGATTGTTAAAGACTGCTCAACGTAAAAATTTAATTTGGGATACTGTTGATCAATTAACTATATTTTCACATTTTCATTTCTTTCATGAAAAACTTTATTGAGATAAGTATTCTATACTCTATCTAAATTATATTATAAGATTACCAAGAGTACCAATATCTATTGTATCATACCATGATCCTATATTCACAATCAATTTTTTAAGTGGGATTTAATTTCCATGGTTAATGAATAAAATTTTTGTATGAATTTTCATTCATATTTTAGAGGATAGTCTGAGTGGTAAAATAAGATAATGGATGATATGATTCATTCTTGCTCAAAGCATTATTATGGATGTTATAATTGAAAACATTCATAGGTGTATTTTTTTAATAATAATAGTTCTCATTCTAGTATACTGATGTAACCATTTGAGGCATTATATTGAAAGGGGTATTGAATGTCATCCTATTTGGATGTTGTAAGTGAAATAAACTTGATGGGACTAGATTTGGTATTGGAAATAGTAGAGGGAACCTCCAAAAAGGAGAAAACATTATTCATATGACTTGTGGAAAGATCTTCCTTTCTAGTTTGGTTATCTTTCCTTTTTAAAAGATACTCTATGGAAAAGTGTGATCCATTTTGGTAAAAAGGGGAAGATGAGTGCATAAATCATTGAACCATACGAAATTGTGGAGAAAGCATGATCATTTTCCTACATACTGGATTTACTTCTGATTTTTTTGCATGTATACATCATATATCATGTTTGAATGATATGGAGTTATGTACTACAATAATATCATGTCTCGAGTCCTGATGTGGTTCTTCTAGAAAATAATCATTATTATAAAGAAAATCAAGTTCGGGTTATTGACCAGGGAGAGTAAGTGCTACAGAATAAGGTGACTCGTCTGGATAAGGTTTTTTTTAAAAAAACATTGGGTTGATGAGGAATCATGTAAATCTAAAAATTGTATGAAGGAAAAATATCCCCACTTATTTGATAACTGAATAAAATTTTGAGGATTAAATTTTAAAAAGGGGGGAGGGATGTAACATCCCCGATAATGATACAATAATTATTTTTCATATATATTATTATTTTTGAATTGACTAATAATTTTACCCTTAATAGGATTCTACGTATGATGGCATACCTAATATGAAATAATTGGTTTTATCAAAATCATACATTGCACAAAAAATTGATATATTCTAATAAATATTATATTTTTAATATTCTTATTTTATTAGGTAGTTATAAACCTATTTTTGAGTCTGAGGGAATGAAAAAGACCTAATATATTATTATTACAAAAAAAAATTAAATGTTTTTACATTAATTTCAAAAAATATATATGCTTAATATAATTATCACTCCAATTTTAAGCATTAACATTTCTATATTTTTTAAAGGTGGTGTTACCACCTTTTAATGGAGTATCCATTTTAAATCTATAATTTGAAACATTAATAAATTTTATATGAAAAATAAAAATTCATTATTGAAATAGATATATCTAAATTTCAATGGGGTGTATTTTTTGTATTTTTTTGAGACATTCACATTTTGATGAATAGAAAATAATACTGAATTTTAGTTTTAAAATTATTTTAGTATAATTTATTATTATTGTTAAAATGTGTTTTTATTCAGTTGTACATTATAATTAAGAAAAATATACTATATCAAGACTAATTTAATACATTGGAAAAAATCACAATGAATTTAGATATAAAAACATTTAAAACTTTTGAACAACATTTCTTTAGAAAACTGCTTCGTCACCCCCTCTATTAGATTAAATTAATGTTACATTATACAACATATAATTTTGTAATTTGGAAAATTGGATCCATGTTGGTAATATTATTATTTTATATTGTTTATTAATGTCAATTTTTTCTCATGAATGATTACTGAATGTAATTAAGATAATTAGATTAACATGGGACACAACCATAAGAAAAAGAGACAAAATGTCTAAGATAATCTTCTAAAATATATAGGATTCATATATTTTGAAACTATCCTCCCTTGGATATAATTTTTACTATTATTCGATCAACATTACATGGTAATAATTTTGGTGGAATTCCCTTTTCAAAAATTTACCAGAATGCCACTCATCCTCGACTATAAAAATGCACTCAAACCTCAAATTTCATCACTCCTTCCATAAAATTTTAATCACTCAAAATTGGCTATAATAATCTCCCAATATCCATACATTCAACATATAGGCCTACAATTTTTTATAAATCCATCCAAGGAACCATTTTTTGGTATACCGATAGGAGTTACCCAAAAAAGAGGTAACATCCTTCTCATGCTGCATTATTTTATTTTAATTATACACAAACAAAATTCTCATTATTCTGTGGTTATAAAAAATCATAATTATACTCAATATAATGATATTTTTTATTCTATGGTTTTAAGCTAACAAAACACACACTTCTACCTAATGGGTAACGAACTTACCTTACTTGTCTATATAGAACTACCGCCACATGAAATAATGTGGTTCGTTTTACCTCTACCACCTCTCACTGTAATTAATTATGATTGAAAATATATTTTTATATTTAATATATATGATTCATATTATGTATTTATGATTAATTAATTTTTAAATACACACACTTTCATGTGTTTCAGTTTTCCTTTAAATATTAATGTCATTTGTAGACGTTTTGACTATTTCCACCTCAAAGCGATGTGAAACGCACACACTATATGAAATGTTTAATTGTTAGATTTAATAAAAAATATGTTTCATACATGAATTAAATATTATATTAATTACATAATTACCTTTTATAAATATAATATGTCATTTTCTATAACACCTTTCCAAATACTGAAAAAACATTTAATTCATTCGTGGATGTGTCGATTTCTGCCACGTCAACATGATAAGATTCATTTAGAATCATCAAAATTTTGTATGTAAGTATATATGATTTCATAATATTTTATTTCTGATATACTGGTCATTATTGAAGTATATGTGTTAGTATTCGTATTTCAAAGAGTATCATTGCAAATTGGGAATGTTACTCATGCGGGCGTATGACCTACCATTTCCATGATTATAATATTGGTTCATTTTTTCATAGCCATATTTCATGATTGATTTTAAAAATATTATTTATGTTTAAATTGTTTAATAATAATAGGATTATTATTCCATAGATGTTTATATAATAAACCCTTTGACCATATTTTACCTAACAATGTAGTCTTTGACACATCAACCAAATATCATCAAAACACCAATTATTAACTCAACTATTTATGTAGTTGTTTAAAAATTTTAATAAGTAAAATAAATGTAATTTTCATCATCAATTGGTTATAAATAAATTATATAATTAATTTAAGTCTATTATTCAGGAAGATAAATCCCACATGACAAGTCAAACTGAAGGTAAGTGATTTCATCTCTATCTCGTTTCATTGAGACATTTTTAATGATATGAACATTTATTATTTTTTAATCCAAATAAAAAATATTAATTTTCATTATATATCCATAAATTATCTACATCCTATTATTTAATTCTTCTAAAAAATATCCATTCATGGTACATATGATTTAAATATTCATAGAGGTATGGGAAGCTTTGAATGTCTAAATATATAATCCGTTTTTTTAATATTCTTTATACTATTTTACATACTATATTTATATGGATATAAAAGGTTTATAAAGCTAATTTTAAATCCATTTTAAATTAAATTCAATATTTTTAAAAATGCAATCTTTTTTTGTTTTATATAGATATTTTTGAAAAACGAGAACAGGAATGTTCTATTTTTAAATTGCACAATGAAAATAAATTTTCCACCATAGTGGCCGTTAATATGTTTTTGGGTTCCTTTTCAGGATTTATTATTCTCTTAAATGAGTGAAATTATACCTTATGTTTTTGGATATTTTTTTATTTAAAATGGGTTTTCAAATGAAAGCTGTGTTTTTTTATAAAATTTCGTATTTAAAAGAAAATGGTATTTTAATATCTAAAAGTGTTTTTAAAATGAGTTTGAAAGAGTTGTTCAAATGATATAATGTTTTATTTATTTTTTTGGATCTTGGAAATTATAAATTATGGATTCACCTAGATAGCGTTAGGTGAGCCTGTTATAGCATAAATGATGGTTTCACCTGTATAACACTATAATTCATAGGGTAAATATTATATTTTCCAGATATTTAAATTAGAACTTTTCCTTATGGTTATTTTAATATGTCAGGGATCTATAAGGGTTATTTAATGGTTCATTGTCATTATTTCCCAAGGTAATTTCATGAATTATATATGATTGTGATTGATTTTTCATGGAAATCATTATTTTTCAAAGGGTAATGTAAATGATAATTCTTAAACAGTGGTATTTCTCTTTTTTGGTTAAACGTTTTGATTTCCAGAAAGGGTTTTTTCATGATTTTTATGTTTTATCAATGAACTAATAGTTTCATTATTTTTATATCCCTTATTGATATTTTTATACTCATATCATATTTTGAAAAGTTCTTCATATGACATAAGGATGTTTAATTTGATGAAAGAAGTCATGTCTATAGTCGTGAAGAGTTTCATTAAATAGATCATGGTTTAATTTAAATGTTATAGATTATTAAAAAATTATATTGTTCATAAGCTTCCACATTATATTTTTATGTTTTATTATTTATAATTTATAGACCAATTACCTAAAATTGTAAACCATAAAAGATCCTCAATGTGAATGTACTTAAATTCTCAACTAAAAGTGAAGATTATTTGATGTTTAATGTCAAGGACATATATCATTACCCATGAAATTAAATGTTATTCATAAACACATAATCATATCATAACCAATGGAAAAGATTCAGGGTTTTTAATCATTTCTTCTTTTCATAATTGTATAAACCATGGAAAAAAGAAGTAGTTTTCATAAGAATTTTTTCAACATATATCTCATTGATGATAACCAAGTTTCACATTCATATTATCATGATAAAACTTCATGATAACGTATATAAATGGTATAATTAGTTAATATCACCCAAAAAATCATAAGTTACATCTAATTATATCCTCTTATGCATAATTATTTTGACAGATCACTATGATCATTTCTAGAGAGGAAAACATTCCATTGAGAATAAATTTTTTAAAAAATTAATTCATTATACATTTTTAAAACACATTTTTATTCAAAAATAACATTGAAATTTTATAAATTAATATTTTTAGAAATAAATTTGGGTGAGAGTGGACAATTATGTTCTTACTATAAAAGTTAAAATATAGATTCCTTTCTACTTTTTTAAAGAATATTCAGATTATTTTGGTAAACAACATGAATAATAATTTCAAAAATAATTTAAAAGTAAAACAAGGGTTAACATGTATTTTAAAAATAATTTTAAATTATTTATAAAAAAGGTTTATGATACATGATAAGGATAAAAAATATTTTTGACTGAAGAGAAAAATAAATATGTTTTTCATTAAAACACATTCTTTGAAAATAATTATTAAATAAATAGGTGAAAATGAAAGGAAAACATGTATAATGCTGATATAAATTTATGGGAATAAAATTCTAGTGTTTCATGAGAGGTACGTCATAATATGTCATCATTTTAAGCACAACTATAATCAATTGTGCTAAAAGGTGATATTGTAACATAAAAGCCAATCTATTTTGGTATAATTGAATATGAAGAACCATCAAAGAATAATAATAAATGAAACATATAATATAATTATAATAAATAAATAAATTATACTATATATCAATGGTTCATTGTATAAACCTCACAAAGAAGATGGCTGTATTATGTATCATATTTATCAAAGATGGAAAATTGATAAAACGATCCTTACCGCTTTTATATATTTTGAAATATACTCCCTCTGAAAGAGATATCCTTAAATTCATTTGATAATTCACATAATCTCCATTATAATAAATATAAAATAAATTCATAAAAATTTCGTACACCTAATTTATGAAACAAGTATTGAATATCGCATGTATATAAAAAAAAGTATAAATTGAGATGGAAATCCATTTCCGCTTTAGTAATCATTTGAATCATAAGCCCCAATAAATAATAAATTTTAATGAATCATTAAATAGAATTAAAATGGGGATATTAATTATATAACATGGAAAAGGTATAGTGTATACACAAATCAAATGAAATGGTTGGTGAATTTTTGTATGTCTCCCTCAAATAAAAGAGGGACTAGAAATTCCATACCACGAGTCTCAACTTTTGTTGTTAACATTAGAACAAACTCTATAATAAATACCAGTTTATTATAAATATATTATATAAATATTATTATATATATTATAAAATATTTTATTTTATTATGACAATCAATTTCCTATTTATTACATATTTCTTGTAAAAATCACTTTTTTTGTAACACCTTATATGTTTTTCATGTATGTTTTAATTTGTTATTTTTAGTCCTCTTACATTGATCATGGTTACATCATATATAAAATAATAATAATGTAAAAATTAAAATGGTTATAAATAAATAATATTTTTTAAAGAATTAAGGAATGATTGTTTATATAAAATATGTTTGTTAAGATCATGGACATGGTAAGTCATACAAACACATGATTAACATATCCTTTTTACAACTATCATTAGGGAGAGGAGGTATGAAAATGTTATCATTCCATAATGATAATAATATCATATTATTTAACTTAAAATTATTATAAATATCATTCATGTTTTTTATAAAAAGAGAGTGCCACATCACTCTATGAAGGCAGTGCTCCACACGTACATGAACGACATTATCATATTTTAGTGAGCAGATAGATAAGAATAAAAATGATATATTATCTTTAAATAATGATAAATATGTAACTTATATCATAATTATTTCACATAAATCACATATATTCATTAAATTTGTACTTATTACCTTTAATTTAAAGTGTTAATGAAATCAAATCACATTGCCTCGTGAGGCGGTAGTCCTCCACACACATGAGATACAATATTGTTTTCCCTATGAAATTGAAGGTAAATAAATTTAAATATTATATAAGGAACTGGAGTCTTAATTTATTTATTAATATCCCATATATAATTTACGTCCATCATTATAACAAACTTTGGGTGGTTTTAAATGAAAAAAATGACATTGGTCTCTGAGGTTGTAGTCCAATGTACAGACTAATCATGATTTCATAACACATTTTATTGAAGTTGAAATTGTTTTAGACTAGAATAATAACATAAAAACATCTATTTATATGGTAAAATTGATTATATTATATAATAATTTCTTGAAATTTATTTATGGACTTTTTGGAATAAATTATATTTAAATTCTCGTTGAATATTATTACCTCTTCTTCGGGAAACCCCTTCAGGTTTCCACCAAAATCAGTCCGAAGATATTTTTTTCAAAAAAAAAAGATTATTAAATGATATGAAAGACTTTGGAATGTTATTTTTAATGTCAGTTCCCAAACCAAATGTGTTAGATGGCTCTATTATGGGATGAGAGGGGGTTTAATTTTATAAGTGAGGTGAGTGGAATACTTGAAATTTTTTGGAAGAAAAATTTATACCCATATTTTTCAGATTCTACAAGGATAAAAAATTAGATTATAAAATATTATTCTACATTATAAATAGAATTATTTCTTGAAAATAAACATTATACTAGTTTAAGGTCATCTTATCCCAGATAATTTTAGATTAACCACACATGAACCAATTTTTACTATATCGATGGTGTTGAATTTTTACTGTTTTTTTGATTTATTTTCATGAAATATTAATCTAACATTATTAGATAATTTAATTTATTCTTATTCGAAATATGATACTAATTTTTAAAGTTCTCATTCATTATGATAGAATATTTAAATATTAAATTAATGTCGTAGACACGATGGGAAAGCAAGTTTTTAAGGAGGAAATGATTAAAAAATTGAATGGATTATATTTAAAAATTAAAAATTAAAATGATTCCAATGACGTTAGTAGGATTAATATATTTATAATTGAAAATATTTCATTTTAAACACAATTTAAAATATAAATAACCTTCATAAGTAATTTAAACAGAAATACTATTTTGAATGAAAATTCAGTATTTTTAACTATTCATAAAAAATTAATGATTTGGTAAAATTACAAAATATTTACCAATGAATGATTTGAAAAATATAATTTCACATATTAAAATTTATTTTCTCAATGATCCCAAAAATGTTTAATGATTGTGCGTAAAAATCCAACAAAACTGCTTTTAACAAAAAAATCTAAGCGTAAAATTGGTTTCATTCTTATATATTCTCTTGAAAATAAATATTCTGATTTTTATACATTTTATGTAATATATAATTAATGAGTTATAGTAAAATATTTATCCCAATGTGACGTGATTTGTTTATCATTGTAAGACATGATTGTGTTCACAAAAATATTTTTTCATAATAATATTTACCATATTTCCATAATGTTTTTATTTTCATTTATACTTAATTGGTCCCCAAATAATTCTTTTTAAATACATGTTTATACCATATATCATCATAACTAATTTTACACTATTAATACCTGCCATTTGAAGAGCAATGTGATAAATATCATATTAAAAAATAATATTTTAATAGTATGTTACATTTCATTTTAACTCAGTGTAGCATGTGTTGAATGGTATACTATTTGTTGTGTGTAATTCAAGATAAATGTAGTGTTTTGTGTAAGGAAATCTAATCATATTGTTCTATTTGACATAATATATTGAAAGTATTAAATTTTTCATAAAAAATATATATTTCAAAAAAATCTCTGGGGTGCCGCAATATACCCCTCTTATAATGAAGTATTACCTAGATACTCTACATTTTAGAACCATCAACTGGACATACTTCTACATAAATACATTCTTAGGGTCACACCTAGAATATTTATGATAGGGTATTTACACAAAAAAATGACAATGTAGTTTCTATTATTTTATAGAACCATCTATATTCATTCTAGAATATTGACCAGTAGGACCCCTTATGAAATATTATATTTCATATGTACGACCATCGAGTTTACTATATGTAATGGATTAGGAATTTAAATCCATGTGATGGATACATAGAACAAATCATGAACATGATATAGGTTATATGGAAGGACAAAATGTTAATATACTATCCAAATATGATCAGTAATGTCAAAGGGAGCACTATACATACAACTTTGTATTCCATTAATTATTCTATGGAGAAATTAATAGAAACACCTTCTCACCAATATAAAGTTATAGATTATTTTAATGTATATCATCAACAAATTTTAGGGAATATCATGTTGTCCTAGAATGTTTTTAAGGGATCTTACCTTCTATATCATCTCATCAGTATTCTTAGGTCCCAATATCCAGCCTTTTAAAGATCCATTCCTATTTATTAGAGTTCCAAATATCATTCTATAATGGGATACAAAAGGATCCAACTAAATTCTGTAGGGAATAATAATGTTCCCATAAAGTGACCATGAGGAAGGTTTTGATTCCTACCACCATTAAAATCAACTAAACTTGGTCTTTTCAAACCCTCTTGGGTTTGAATTTCACTCTCTCGCTGAAAATTTGTTGGAGGATGATACACAGTGCTGACACTAAATTATAGATCATGATCTTACTAATGACTTCAAAAAATCATCAATGAAATCCTCATATCACTATCAGCTAAAATTTCATGTGGTACCCCGTAAAACCATAGAACTTCCTTAATGTGTATTCAAAAAGTGGATCTAGAGAGAAATCAAATCTATTAGTAATGAAGTGTGCTGACATTGTATTGTGATCATATATAACTCATAATTACCTCAATATAATAGATAAAATAAATTGTAATTGTTACCAGTATCATTAATCATATTTCTTTAAGTGAAAACTAATTGTACATTAGAAAACATTATCCCTAAATCATATAAAAACCCAAAGTTTTTTACTAATATAAATGACTCTAAATACAACAATAATGTACAAAAATCACATTGCGTAAAACAAAAAAGGGGTATGAATAACTTTAATCTTTAGATCAAACTTAAACTCACTACCCATGATAGTATCCATAACTCTTATTCCAATATTATATGAAGTCATATATCAATCCAAAATTAACAAAATCCTAACATATTTCCAACATCTCATAATTTTACCCCCCTTGGTGAAATACTTTCAAAGAATAATTTATGAATCCAAATACCGAAACATGTCAATACATTCACATGATCAGTTGAAATAGAATATTTATTTCCATGGTATAAGCGATATCTATTAATTTATAGAATTAAATCAGATAATTCACATGATCCACATATATAATACATAAAAATTCCTGATAGTTTATCAATCTCTAACTATATTTTAATCAATGATATCTTCTTCCACTATATTTGAAATATTAATCTAGGTTCATCTTCCCACCTTATTTTCATGTTGAAAGACCAATATTAATCCCTCTATGTTCATTACCACATTATCTTTCATTAAATTTCATCCTCATCTTATTTGACTTGTTAGTAATCTCTCATAAGTTCAATATGTTAATCATATATAATTATAGTTAGTTATGAATAATCACTATATATTTCTATTTGATTGTCATAAAATTTGGAAACTCATAATCACCACATTTTCCATTAGATTCAATGTTAACCTGATTCCTTTTGGCTCTATCTATTGAATAAAACCAAAAAATAATAGTCTTTGAAAAAATAATAATGTTAGAAATATACATAATCACCTAAAATATCTTATATGTTTCCTAAAGTATGACACTTTTTTAATCTATTAAACCATAGGTTTATCCTAGCACATTAATTATCATCGCCTATATAAGTCCATCAAAATTGATAGTATTGTGTTTGTGAAATTCCATATTGTATCCCCTAGGAGTTTAAATCTGGGTGTTACGTAAGGGCCATATTCATTTACGTGGTGATTATTAGGTCTAGCTCAATGCACCCATTTTAGAGCTATTACCCCTAGGAACCTATTCCAAATCCATATCCATTGTATAATCTAAAGAGGAATGAAATTTCATAAAAACCACTTACTCAATCCATTACCAAAATTCAAATACATTTTACTATACCTTGAATCATATTTAGACTTATCACTAGATATATCCCTATAAACATCATTAAAAATATCCCTAGGTATCTCCCAAAATTTTATCACCTAGTGCCGAACGACTAACTAAATTTCTCCTCCGATACCAACTATAGAAACCACAGATTTTCATAATTGGATATTGCATATTTTTTTATGAATATTCATTACATTATATAAACACACACTTGGTGACTGTTATAGTTTAGTGTCGTTTGTGATTGGGAACATAGTCATCTAATTTGTTTAAATATATTCATCTTAATCCATAATTATCTTATAAATTTATAATCTTCATATAAAACCCCTAAATAAAACCTGTCATCATAAAATGGGGATGAAAACAAAAGAAAGTGATTTCTAATATTATTATTATGTTTGATCAATAGAGTTTTATAATAATATCATGAACATAATGGTAAGAGAACATGATCATAAAATTTGAAATCCATTCCCTTTATATCAATGATTGTAATATTATGTCAGGGAATAAATATTAGTAGATCTTAAGTCATGAATCAATAGGAATTAAATGAACATGATACATGAGAGAATGAAATAGGAATAAGACATAGATCTTTCACACATATCATTATACATACAAAATATAGCATCATGTATAAAATATCGAACATGTAATCATGTTCACATAAAATATTATGAACATGTAATCAACTTTACCCATAAAATTGTGAAAGTATAATTAGGTTCACATTAAAAAATTATAAAATATAATCTACATCATGAATAAACTTGTGAACAATTAATCTAGTTTACACATAACATATTTACTCATTATTTAATTACAATTACTCATGCCTTGGAGAGAGATATTGGTCCCATTGGATACTTAATAAAAATAATATATATGTGTGGTATAAGATCATAAAACATTCACCATATCAAAATGTATGAATTAAATTTGTTTTTATAAAAATATAAAAATATCCTAACCTTTGTAAAAGAGACAGGTTTCATAATCATTCAAATATTTCATCATATCAAATCCCCTGTAAAAATAACATGGTTAAATAATAATTTTATCATGGAATAACATGTGAATGATAAAAATTGTTTATAGACATATTTTCATCCTAATGTATTTAGATATTTTCTACTAATACTATTTTTGGGACATATCCCCAATAATTTATATGTTAAATCAATGTATATCGTCTTATATGGAGAATGATTTTAAATGTTCACACGGGAAATATTTTGGGGCAAATAAATTTATTCCAAAATATTTCATTAAAAAATATTTCTCAGAAATTATTTTGAAAATTATTTTCATTTAAAGAAATTAAAAAATTATAATGCAAGATTAAATTGTAATAATGATAATTATGGATGAAATTTTTGTTCCTATCATACAGGATAAAACAATGATCCATTAACATTTTCTGTAAAATATAAAAAGTATTTTTTTTTTTGGAAAAAAATGAATCTTTAATTAATTTTTTTTAAAAAAACTAAATATTGATAAAAAATGAATTTAATAAATCATTCAATAATATTTTTGAAAACATTTTTGGAAACATGGTCTTACATGAAAAACATTCTTTGACCGAACAGTGAAATAATGATGTTATTTTATATAAACATTATTTTGAACACTGGAGTAAATAATGAGATGATAAATAAGAGAAAACATTTATTCTCATTATATTACAATATTTTAATAACATTCATCAGTATATTATGTTGTAGATTAAAATATTTTATCATTGCAAGAATAATCTTGTCTATTTCTATTAAATGATGAGATTGTAAGATAAAATTCATACCACATGGGTAAATTCGAATCATAATACACCTAAAAGAACAAATATATATCAAACATTGTATTTATTTATAATAAATTAAATTTTGATATTAAATTTTAATCTGGCATTATATACACCTCATAAAGATGATAGGTTCATAACATAACATATGTCACAGTAAAGGAAAATTGAGGAAAATATCCCTTACCACATAGGTTTATTTTTTACTATAAATTATATGAAGAATTGTTCCTAAAATAGAAATTTAAATCCCCAAAATTATAATGTGAATTGATATTAAATACATTTATCAAAATTATATACCCCATATATATGAATCAAGTGATGAATGTTGAATGTATCTCAAAGATTTAAAAAGATATATATAAATTCTTTATTAGTTTAATAATATTCTGAGTCATGAGGAAAACTAAAGGATAAAATCAGAGTAGAAAATATAAATTGTTAAAATAATGATAATAATGATATAAAATGTAAGTTTATACTTATATAAACTACAAAAAAGTGACGAGTGCTGAATTCTTATATGTCTCTAAGAAATAAAAGTGAAACATGAATTCTATTACCTTCTGTCACAAAATCATTTATATATATTTGAACTAGTTTTATAGTAAATATAAGTTATTATAATCTATTTTATAACAATTATTATATATAATATACTATATATGATTTACTTATGGACATTCTTTACCTATTTCTTTCCTTTTTTTAAAAAAATCACATTTTCGGTAAGAAGTGATTTCTTTTTCATATATGATTTAATTGTTATTTCTGGTAATCAAAAAAGGAACATGACTCCATATTATACATGATAATAATAATTAAATGAATACAATTTTTATACATCAATTATTCTATTATGAACATTCATTACTGGTTTTTGTTTATAAATTAGAAACGATATGATCATGGAGATGGTAGATCATATGTACGCATGAGTAACATTTCCTTTTTTCGATGATAATTATTTAAAATTGGTATGTAATTTTTTTATCATTCTTTAATAATAATAATTATATATTAATATTCCCTTAAAAATTCATATACATAACATTCATGAGGTGTGGTGATTAGAATATTCACAGTTCCATCACATCTTAAATGAGGTTGTGTACATATACACAAATTTTTTATCATATTTTGGTGAGTTTAAAGGTAATAATGGATGTGATTTAATACCACTGTAGATTCATAAATATTTCACTAAAATATTCACTATGTCCTCTATATCACGTTTATTCCTTATAATGAAACTTATTACAATCCTTGTAAAGAGTTAGTGAAAATGAATAACATCACATTGTGAGGTAGTAGTCAGATGTATACACTTGGAACATTATTTTATTCCATACTGAATGAAATTTTACAAAGGGATATATGTAAAAATTACTCATGCAGAATAATAATTTTTTAAATATCATATATATTCATTAAACCCATCATTATAACCATCTATGAGATTTTGTAGTGGATAAATAAATAAAATTAGATATCGTGGTCAGAATATACAATACACATGAATGATGATTTCGTAAGCCATTTTATGTATGTGGATGTGTTTTTAAATCATGAACATTACATAAAAACATATCAGTATATGGAATAATAAAAATTTATCATAACATCAAGGTTTAATAATATTTTATAAAGGTGGAGTAAGCAATATAATGAATGTACTCATTGAATTATGCTACCTCTTCTTCAGGTATCCTCTTTAGGTTCACACCAAAATCTATTATAGGTAGGATTTAATCACACAATAATTCTTCTAGAAAGGTATGAGAGAATTTGGGTGTTTATTTAGGATGTTATTGGCTGATCCATGAGTGTTTGAATTCATAAATATGAGAGGCGGTATGACCATTTAAAAGTGGGGTGAGAGGCACACATGTAATTTTGAAAAAGAAAAAAATGTATACCCACACTTTTCTTATTCCAAATGTACCACCCCAACCCCAAAATCCGAGATATGGTGCCTTAAATTATGACATTGGAATGATAAAATAAAATAAAATACTAAAGGACCAATCAGTTTAGAATTTTTGGAAAACCATATTAAATGCATGATATCGATTTTACATTAAGAACAGTAAATAAAATATAATACAAAATAAAATCTAAAAAATTACATCTCTAAAATCTCATTCAATGACCTATTCTTTATAAACAGGGAATGGGAAAATATTGGTGAGATAAAATTCTCGGTAATTGTAATGACTAACTTATTATCATTGGATTGAGGATACAATTAATCATTACTAGGCCTTAAGTGACATCCCCAAGGTTCCAAAGGCTGGAAATAAATTATGATAGATTTCAAGACTAGTGGGGATGATTTACCCTAAAAAACTGCTAATCCAAAAACCAGTATGTGATGCATGATAAATATGAAAACTCAACCAATATCTTTATAACAATCCAACCAATGTTTTTTATTGGAGAAACAAATACAAAACATATGTAAATAGTGGAAGGATAACTAGAAAACTCAAGATGAAAATAATATTCCATGATCCAGAAGCACCTTACTCCAATCACCAAACATCCCATGTATCACGAGGTGGTGAGAAAAACATGTGATACTTTCTCTTTTACCATGGGGCAGGAGAAAGAATATAAAAATGTTACAAAGAGTGGGTGAGTATAAAACACAATAGGCCATCCCTAATTACATACCTAGTCATTCAACTAGGATTGAAGGGTTAGTAAAATTAATATAAAAATTTTATATAAAACAATTCCCCAAAATATTTTATATAAAATAATTTCCCAAAACAGTTTATAATAAAATTTAAAGAAGATGTAAAACCATTTGTAACCAAAAGTGAAAAAGTTACATTTCAAAACATTTTAAAGAAAATAATGTTTTAATAAACGTAACCAACAATTTCATTAAAACTAATTCCACATATTATACTGGCATAGCCATTCCATGGATCACAACACAGCCAAACATGCATTCTTCATTCCATCAGTTCAATGCCCTTGAGCAGTCTCTTGTGTAATCACCTTGTGTGCCAATGAAACACACCCTGAACACAACCCATGTACCCCAATTGTAAACATACCTTATTTAGGTACCGTCAATCATGAACTCATGAAACATAATATACGCCAAAAATAAATTTTCATTAACCATTCAAACCATTTTAATAAAACTATTATGTTATTGAAAACCATTAAATAACAAATTCAAAAAACCTATTTCATTAAAATAAAATCATTCCATTTTTTAAATCCATTTAATAAAATCCATTTTCCCAATTTCTAAAAAAATCCCATTTGAAATTTTTTATTTTAAAAAAACGAATCAAGCACATTAATAAAAAAACCAATTTTCTATATTTTCAACAACATTCACCAAATACGATTTCTAGAAATAAATATGTATCCAATTAATAATAATATTCCCAAAATGAAATGATTTTGAAACCCTTGGATTTTTTTATACTAGGATGAGTCCAGAGAGAAGCCACCTACCTATTAACTTTGACAAAAACTGTAAATAGAAGAAGAACAATGAAGAATGACACATACCGTATGAATCAAGCTTGAAAACGCAAAGAGAAGTCTCCATATTGATTCCAAATTTCTCGGGAGAGGATATCCTACCTTTAATGGGACACAATACCATGTTAGGGATTCCTAGGAAAAGAAACTATGGAGTTAGAGTCAAAAATGAGTGAGATCCTATTTTTAAGGATATAGCTCTGACTGTGCACATGGTTAAACATCACAGTTAGACTAACCATATTCCAAACATGTGTCAGCTACTGCCTCAAAAATAGCTACACACAACCTCCTCACACGGTCTCCTTTACTATGTTCCAACCATGCCAAAGCTACTTCCACAAAATCCCCTACCCAGAACCAAGTCTTATAATTTCTCTTAGGCTCCCACATGGTTTGGAAAAACTGTGCACATCCCTTGAACATCTTCTTTAGCACAAATGAAATTCGACATAATCTCCCTACTCTCCCAACATTCACCATTATACATTATATACATGAAAATAATAATTAAAGGGTTATATAAAAAACCATGTGGTGGTATATTCTCCTCATTGTTGGTCCTTAATTAGAATTTATAAATCCATCCTCATCCTAAATGATTTCTGGCCATTGTCTATTCAAATACTTCTTGTGTTCATAAATTTCTTTGTAAATATGAACATGTTTCCATAAATCTTGAAATAGGATGATTTTTTTAAAAGAAGACATTATCCTTCCTATCCTTAATCATCACCGGGATATGTACCAAAAAATAATCCAGCTCTAGGTAAATGTGACCCCATCTAATCACACGGTCATAATCAGGATGATGAATTTTCCACTAGAATACATCCAACACATTATGCACCAAAATGAACTGTGGTGGGAACACCAACAGATGTGCCACCTCTCTAACCCATTAGAGTATCATGAAATTGACAATGTATTGATGAAACAACATTCCCTAAATCTGAAATCGCCAATGTCCAAGCCCTGGAGAGATCCACAAAAAACACCTTATCACTCACCGTGAATGAGAACAATCTTTTTTATGATCCGAATATGATTTCTGATTACTCTGATCTATCTCAATAATTTTTCTGATCAACTGAATCATCTTTATCAATTCATGGACCAGGCTTCATCCAAATAATGAAGTCTCCCCTATCTCCACCCAATAATTTGGAGAATAGAATGGACACCCCTAAAATGTTTCAAAATGATCCTTATATATTGAGGTATGATAGGTGTTACTATATGAGAACATAACTAAGTGAAGATGCTCCTCCCATGAGCCACCGAAATCCATTACTCAATCCCACAACATGACTTCCAATTTCTATATCACCCTATCAGATTGGCCATCCATTTATAGGTGGTACACTATAATAATTGTCCACTGCTATTTTAGGGATTTCTATAAGGATTTCATTGAATGAGAGGAAAATATCTCTATATGATACAATTGAAACAATGACTCTATGTCTCTTTACCACCTCTTGGATATAGATTTTAGACATATCATCCAATATATGAGTTTCATGAATAGTAATGAAACTAGTGGATATTTTTGGGTGATCCAATATCAACAATATGGAATCTTGTTTCCAAACCATTCATGGGAGACCTATAAAAACCACATAGCTATATGATCCCATTTCTACACAGGGATAGGTAAAGACCGTAACATACCTTCTGGATGCTGATGTCCTACCTTAACTTGTTGAAAAGTTAATCACCTTGAAATGAAATCAACAAAATTTTGTTTCATACCCATCCACCAAAACTACATCTTCATTTCCTTAAACATATTCAGCATAACTAGATTTACAACACTACCAGAATGGTGGTAAGAATAATGAAGTTGTTTCTATCAAGTCATAGGTACAAGAATTTGATCTCTTAACCACATCACTAAACTCTAATCATGTTTCCAGTCCTCAATGGTCTCCCCACCATTGATTTTTGATATCATTAAAAAACATTCTACACTGGATGATAATACCTCTTTAACCATCTATACCAAATCTGGAACCATGAAAACTAAAAAGAAAACTGAAACATCAACTTGGTCTTCACATTCCACAGGCATATTGTCTTGGAAGGATATCAAATACCACTCATCTGAATCTTCTTTCACCAAATTATCATATTACTTACTGCTTAATGCATCATCCACCGAGTTACCTTTCCATGGTGAATGCATTAAGTCAAATTCAAACATCTGGAGATAATCCATCCTTTTCACTTTACTCATGATCAAATATCACTATTAGAAAATTTGTTTCAATCTTTTATAACCCATAAACATCATAAATTTCTCACTAAATAGAGTGTGATTCAACATCATCAAGTAATGGACAACTACAGCTAACTCCAAGTCATGTTTTGGGTAATTCTTCTCATGCACTCTCAATTTACATGAACCATAAGAAAAAACATGGACTCCTGGAATGAGAACACAACCCAACTAGATCCTAAAGCATCAAATTACAACACATATCATTGTCATAATTCACGAAAAATCATGATAGGTTCAAATTTGATATGGAAATTCATCTCTTGAAATTATTTCTCTGAATCCATTGTCCATTGGAATGTCAAATTATTCATTATAAAATCTTTCATTAGATATTATTGTAATTATAATTCACATAGAATGTAATGGTGATAACTAGCTAAACCAAGAATACTTCATATATCAAAGACATTCATCTGTAGTTTCCAAGTTATAACCGCTTTGATCTTTCTTTATATCCACTAAAACAAAATTTTCAGAAATAACATGGACCAAAAAGCATACCTATTATATCTAAAAATAAAACATTGTGGGTTTTGCATACCATTAATGATCTATCATGTTTCCCAACATTGTCGGTATGTGTTTCTCATTATCGTCCCATTTCCATGATTATACCAAGATATCATCCGCAAACACCATAACAATAAAATAAAAATATCCCTAAAATATCTAATAAATAAAATCCATTAAGAGTGATGGTATATTCATAAGCCCAAAAAGAATCACCACATATTCAAAATTGACATATTTGAATCTAGATAATGTCTTTGGAATCTCTTAATTCTGAACTAACAATTGATGATATCCTAACCACAATTCAATTTTTTAGAACCACTATGCTCCCCTCAATTGATAAAAGATATGATAAATGTCTATAAATTCATATCTATTCTCTATCATAACTTGGTTAAGAATACAATAATCAATGTATATCTAAATTGTTCCATATTCTTTCTTAACGGACAAGACCACTACTACCCATTGATAAATACATGGATAAATGAAACCTATTTTTTCGACTCCTCCAACAACACTTTCATATACATTAACTCTATTTGTAAAATCCTACAAGATGTAAGGGAAATGGGACAAGTCAATGGATGAAGATCAATCAGAAAATCTTCTTCTCTTATAGGTGGTAACCTTAAGATGTTCATGGGAAAATCATTTGGAAGCTTATCCATGATTTTTGGAAAACTGGCATCCTTAATCTCTTCCATTGATGCCATCCTCAGCTGTGATAATAAGCATTCTACTATAACAGTCAATGTGATCATTGAATTTTGTCGACCAATACATAGCCATGATTTCATCATAGAAATCCATCCCCAACACTATGAAACCCTGTTTCAGTTCAGCTCTATCAACAATTATAGAACATTATCTACACACAAAGTCTTAACATTCTCTTTATTTGAGAGGAGTTTGACATTTTAACATAGAAGTAATAATTTCAGGTTTAATTATAGAATGTCAATAGGATAAGAAGAAATCAAATTAGTGTGATGCACCAGTATCAAATATCACTTGCATATGGGTATAATTCAATTGAGTCATCTCGATCACTAATGATGTTCTGACTTTATCATCCACAAACACCAGATCAGCTCTATAAAATTGCTTTATTATTGTACTCTTATATTTGTTCCCATACTAAAATATCTGTTTCTTAGGATTCATGGTATTAATATAATCACCATGGAAAGCCCTACCCTGTTAAAGATTCTAATTCTTATTACAACTCCCAATCAATGAATTTGATACTTATGACACTTGAGAAGTGTATCGAGCACCTGAAATTGGACTACTACAACAAAAGAACTTAAGGTGTTCCATCTAGTTTTAATTATGGAATTTTATTGGTGGTGGTGTACACTCCCGCTTCATATGGTCAAAGGAAACACATTTGAGGTATCCTACTTGGTTCCATTATCGTGGAGGAAGTTTTACTGATCATGTTGTATGATTATGATTTCCTCTCCCATATTGGAAATATTTGTCCCTTTTTTTCTTTCTCCCAGAAATCGAGTTACCTCAATTTTCTTTAGGTATCATCATACATCCTCTTCCATTATCTCATGAGATATAACATTCATCCAAATTTCCCCTATTCACCATCTCTATATAACCTAAAATGATATGATTCAATATGTTCATCCATAACTTAACCTTTAATGGTTCTGAATCACCCTTGAATAGGGGTTGATTATGCCTCATAAAATGGATCGAATGATCCACATTTCTTGGCTCATCCCTTCAGTTCAAAGAGTCCACATCCTGGAATTCATGGAAGATACATTGAACCATATTTTCATTTACCTATCCTTTTGGTGCAACCACATTCTCCGCAACTTCTTCTCGTGGGTACCTAAAACGCCTAATGGGTGCCATTTTCTAAACAAAAAACAAACCCTATAAAGATCCATCCTTAGAAACTGAAAAATTATCTTTTAAAATTCAACCACAAAACTATCATAGATTGTTTTCCAAAAACAACATTATTTATGTTCATCCACCTTTTTAAAACAATCAACATTATTTTGAAAATTCAAACATTTTCAATATAACACAACCATGCTCTTTTCAAGGTATTTAATTTGAAAAAAAGAGTTTCATAATTTTAAAAAATCAACAAAATTCCTAAAATCATATATCATTTCTCAAAATGAAATATGAAATCCGAGAGGAAATTGATTCATCTAATTCATTGCATGCTCGTCTCATTGTCTAGACCCATGAAAATGTGGTTTTCAAATCCTATAAGTTTATTCACAAACATATGTACCCAACTCCCTGGAAACATTAAGTTAATCATAAAATGGTTATCTAAGTATGTTTATGATATACATTTTAAATTCATACAATCAAACTACATTCTATGATCACCACCCAAAGAATAGACATGAACTAATTTCAACTCAAACACCAATAAACCGACGAATAATTTTTATGAAACGACCATAAAAGTTGACCACATTTTTTAGGACCCACTAATTATCATTGTGTTGATAATATAATGAATCATTACAATGACTTATGCAATTTCCCTAAGGTTCCAATGGTTGTAAATAAATGTTGAAGGTTTTCAAGTCCAGTGTAGAATGATTGTCCCTTCATGAAATAGATTTCTAACTAAAAAACTTAACAAATCAACTAATATATGATGCATGATAAACATGAAAAATCAACCAATTTCATTATAACAACCCAAAAAAGAATGCTACCATAGAATCCAAAAAAACCAATGTAAACAGTATAAGGAAAACTAAATGAAATTAAGATGAATAAAAGACTACATGGTCCATAGACTCCATGATCCCATCACCAAACATCCGATGTATCAGGAGGTGGTGCTAAAAGTGTGTGATGCTTTACCTTTTCCCATGTCCTAGAAGACAACATCTACAAAATCACCATAGTTCCAAAGTAGGGGTATGTATAAAACATAGTTGGATTTCCCCAATTACTTAACAACTCGTTCCACAAGGATAGAAATGTAATAAATATTTATATAAAGTAGTTTATAAAAAATAAAAAATATATTTTATTAAACAATTTCCCAAATCTGTTTATAACTAATTAAAAACTGGTTCTAAAACCATTTGTAACCAAAAGTTCACAACTACTAGTTCAAACCATTTTCCAGCAAATATTATGTCCATAAACATAACAAATCGAGGATTTAAATCTGATCCCACATATCATTTTGGCATACCCCTTTCAGGAATCCCAACTCACTGACATATGCATGCTTCACTCTGACAATTCTACACTCATTATCTGTCTCCTGTCAAATCACATTGTGCCCCAATTACACACACCCCTAATCGAGGGTCATGTTCCTATTACCCCAATGGTAAATTTACCTTATTTAGGGATCATTAAACATGAACTCAAACATCCCAATGTATGCCATAAACCAATTTCAAATAATGATTCAAACTATTTAAATAAAAACATTATTTTATTGAAAACCATTAAAATCCAATTCCAAAAACCTATTTCATTTTAATAAAATAATTCCTCTTATTGAAAACCCTTCAATCATATCCATTTTCAATCATTCGAGTAATATCCCATTTTAAAATCTTCATTTAAAATCAGTAATCAAACACTTAAATCCAAATGTACCAATTTTCTAGATTTTCCACAATTATCACCAAGGTGCAAAGTTTCTCCAAGGCTCTCGCCCGGTTTGGACAAACCATGCATAGGTCGTTCACATCTCCTTTATCCCACAATACATTCCAACCGAACTCTTAAGTCTCCAAACATTCACCCTTATAATTTTTAAACATTAAAAGCATAAATAAATGGTTACATACCTGAAAGTAGGGGTGTTATAGTAATGGTAATGTATAGAGGAAGCTATAATGAATAAATAATGAATAATCAATATGGAGAGGTAAATAACTAAACCCACATTCCATTAAATCAGTAATCTAAGATTAAAATTTAAAAATATATACTTTCATAGTGTAAATACTCTATAAAATAATTATTAAATACAAAAAGAATGAAATTATGAATTATCAGAGATCATGTTTCTCAGTAATATTATACCTTTACTACCAAGAACTACCATAATGATAGTTTTAAACATACTTTTTGAAAACCCATATTATTATTCTGAAAGATTTGTCTCATGAAAAAAATAATTCATTGTGAGGGAATCAATTAAATATTCCCCAAAAAAGTTATTTAATTTCCAAAAGTATTCCTCATTTATCGAATAATCAATATAAATTCATAAACAATGTTTCATAACAACTATTTTAATTTAGTAAATTATATAGATTTACCAATTGTTCCCCATTAAAAAAATAACTCTAAAAGTAGAAACTGCATGATAAACTAATATACTTTATAGAAAATTATCATTTCAATAATACAAGAATATAGATATAACAAATATATGCTATTCAATAAAAATTTATTATGTGGAATTTTTTTAATATAAATTTTACAATCACAAAAAGGGTGATTGAATCATAACATTTACTAGATGGTAATTTTAATGTTATATCACATTGGATGAGATAATTTTAAATAAAAAAATTTAATAACATGAATATAAAAGGATTTTTGTTATAATATATCAAAAGGGTCAGTAGATACACCACACAAAAGAAGTAACTACTGAATATAAAATTTATCTCATATATGTAAAAAAGTGAAATGGATATCCATTAATACTTGAGTATAATTTGAATTAAGATCCATGTGAAGGTATAAAAATAACTGAAAATTTTAATAACATAAAAATAAGTAAATACATGATGTAAAATTTAATAGGTTATTGTATGCACAACACAATATAAAAGGGATGTGAATGTGTAATAAGCCTTGCAAAAATTAATGAGGGACTAGAAATCACCTTACTTTAAGTCTAATTGGTCACATTTGTCTCTATATTCCTAAATAATAAACATATTGTAATTATTAACATGTTTTTTAATATTTTTAGTGTTTATTATTACTTTTTTTACCTATTTATAATTTATATACTATTACATAATCAATAATTATTAACATGACTGTTTTGACCATATTCGGTTTATGTGTAATAAATGACTTTTGTAGGTCGAATTTGGTCAATGGGGTCATTATTTAAAGAACTATAGACCAATAATCATTACATTATTATAATATATATACATAAACTACTTTTCTAAAAAAATAATGGATGAATTTTTAGATAGAATATGGTCGAACAAAGAAGATGACTCGGGAAGCCCGTAGTTGTGATCAGTGCAAAAACGGGCCACTGGATCTCACCCAGTGGCCCATTGAAGACCTCCGATGCAACATCAATGATTTGAAAAGGTAGGTGATGGTTTCGGATGGATCTGGCCTA
Source organism: Viscum album (assembly GCA_963277665.1). Classification (NCBI taxonomy): domain Eukaryota; kingdom Viridiplantae; phylum Streptophyta; class Magnoliopsida; order Santalales; family Viscaceae; genus Viscum; species Viscum album. The sequence continues at coordinate 1,398,655 of CAUJRU010000019.1, read as the reverse complement.
TCGTGGTGGAGGCATTGCACTGTCGCACGGTGCAGGAGGAGGCTGCAGAAGTAGGCAGCGACAGTCATTAGAGAGGCGGGCACCGGCCGTCTGTGGAGGTGGTGCAGCACACCGTCGCGTGCCGTAGGAGGAGGAGGCATCGACTTTTCAGTTGTGACAATCGATTAGGGAAGCTGACACAGATCGTTTGTGGAGGTGGAGCGGTGCGCCGTTGCGTGCTGTTGAAGATGGCAAGGACACAAAGCAGCAACGAAGGAGGAGGAACCCGCCCCTACGAGCCCCGCGGAGGCCTGGCGGCACCACATGGAACTACTGATCCAATTCTGAATGAATATTCCATTCGGAAACCTAGGTAAAACGCCTCCCCCATTCCATATAGGGCGGGCCCCATGCCCTCTAGTGGGTTGTGTTGTACCCCCTGCAGGTTGGGTTGCACCCTCCTTCGGGATGGGGTGTGTCCTCCTGCGCGCTCAGAGATGCCTCTTTGCAGGCCGGGCCACACCACTGAATTCTGGGTGGTGACCCCCATGTGGGCCGGGACGCAACCCCCTTGTGGTCTATGCTATTCCCCGCAATGGGCCGGGTCGCACCCCCTGTGGGCCGGTCGGCGCACCCGTGTGGGCAGGGACGCCCACCTGCAGACCAGGCGGCGCCCCCTGTGTGTCAGGCCATGCCTCCTACGGTATGGGAAAGAGTTTGGCCCATAAAGCTAAGTCTGTTATGGCCTTACCCAACTGGGACATCCCAGACCAATTTGGGCTGGGTTGGGTTGGTCCGACCGGGTCGGACCGAACCCAGACCCAACGAGGCCCAGTTTGATTAAATTGTCATTCCATGAAATCCAGACATCCGTTTGAAGAACCATATATGGTGTTGGGATTCTTGGAGAGAGATGGACCATTTGGTATACTTCACTCGAATTTTGGACGATTTTGGTGTATGAATTGGTTGGATCGAACCCGATTCCAACTGGGCTATCAGTACTGAAACACATATAACTCACAGACCGGGCGTTTCATTGACATGACATCTATCACGTTGGAATCCTTACGACATGGTGGACCTTTGTGTTACTCATTTTTGGAGCTTAGTGGTGGTAATTCTATAACCGATATCTTGAGGAACAAATTCAATGGAACTCGAGCACACTTGGTGTGGGGAATCCTTTTGTTGGATTTTTTTGAAGTAGCGACAGTGTGTGGATCAGCATCATAGAGACACTATGTAGATCTACCTCGTAGTTTCCCGATGAGAACCAATTTTAAAGTGGTCCATCAAGGATCGAAACCTAGCGACCCTGAGTGGATTATCATCAAGAGACCCTGTGTGGATCGGCATTCTAGAGACCGTATGTGGATCATAATCTAGCGACACTATATGGATCGACATTCTAGTGACCCTGTATGGGTTAACAGTAATGTGACCCGATGATGACCCGCCTTACTGTGGCCAGTCATGGAATAGAAACCTACATCCAAGTGTGAACCGATCATAGAACAAATTCATTGGGGATCAGTAGTGGAACTTATTAGTGGAATAAGATGATATAGCTTTAGAATAATCATCTATATTCCTGATCTCTGAGTTGTATACCTGGTGTGAGATTACCATTTCTTCATTCTTTTTTATTGAGGTTTTTCCTTGTGGGTTTTCATTGTGAAACTCTGGATGACCATCCGGGGTCTCGAGTTCCCTACTGAGTATTGTTATACTCACCCCTGCACTAGATTCTCCCACACAATGTAGTGTCTTGTGCAGATGACAGACAACCCTGACAGGGGTTTTGGAGCCAGGACTGGATAGTGCTCATAGGTGACCGTTAGGCGTGACGTGTTGCAGTGACGATCGATCGTGAGTTGTACCTACCCTTCAGGTAAGAACCTTGGAGGATGATTTTGGGAGCTTTTTGTTATTGTTTTTGTTGTATTTTTTATTTGGGCTTGTATTCCGACCCCCTTTACTAACAGTACTCACCCTTTTCTCTTTCAGTACTCATTTTTTAGGACTGTTGTTTTACTATGTGGTTTGTGCTCACTGTATTCTTAGATTGAGTGTTTTCATGATTAAAGGAAATTCCCTTCCATTATTTTGGGATATGCCTTTCCATTCTAGTCTCTAAAATCTGGCCTATGGAAGGCTAGTTTTGGGTGTCACGACACCAGCCCCGGGGGACGGGTCATGACAATGTAGTATTAGAGGAGATGGTTCTACCGATGAACTTCGACTCAGGTCATTCCAATGGTGCAATAGTGTTAATTGTTTTAAGTGTGTTTTCCAGTTCGGGGAGTTCTGTGTTGGTGTGGTGACTGACGTATCCTTTCACCCGGACCATGAATACTAATTTCCAACTCAAATCATGAAAACAATAATTTCGTGTGTTTTGGAAATTTTTTACATTGATCTCTTTTGAGTAAGCTCACCAGGTATACCTTATTGATTGTGGCTCACCTGTTTCCTTTTAGGATGCCGCCATGAAGACAGAAAGCCAGGATTCCCGAGAGATTACACCATGAGGGCCCACCAAGCGATGAGGCTTCTATTCAGGGTCGTCTTACTATGTTGAAACCTTTAGATGGTGTACAAGCAGCACCACCACTTGGAGGGTAGTAGATTCCACCAGCCCCACTAGTAGACCATTCACGCTGACTTAGCACATTGCATGAGTTCCAGAGATAGGGGCCTCTGAGGTTTCGAGGCAAGACAGATCCCTAGGAAGCTGAGGACTGGCTGGAGGCTATCGATAGAGTATTTCTCTTGGTTGAGACCCTAGCCGAGAAGATGGATATCCTAGATGATTTCCTTTTCTAGGAAACTGTAGAGAGATGGTGGAGCCTGACTCTCCAAACACATGACAAGGCAACCCTCACTGGGAAAGAATTTTAGAGCCTAATCAGGGCAAGGATTTTTCCAAAAACACTACGCTTAGTACGTATCTAGGAGCTATGCACTTACGGTCGGGCAGCTTATCAATGGCTCAGTACTCAGATAGATTCACAGACATCTCGTGGAACTCCACTAACATGGTACGAGACCCATTCTTTAGGGCCTAGACCATTGAGAATGGTCTCCATCGGAAGATCATGAGCGTTGATGATATCACTGAATATGAGGACATAGGCTTCAGTGCTTGAGAAAAAAATTTTGTTGGAGAGATTCATAGCTGACCAGTCACCGAAGGTGAGATCCACCTTCAGGCAACAAGTAGTTGAGTCATCTATAGAAGGCAGTTGATAGATGAACAATATGTCCACACAGGCTAGACACACCAGTGGATGACCCTGAGATGTAGGGTCAGAGGTGCGGAGCTCAGAAGGTAGATAATGTCAGTTGGGAGGAAAACTGTGCTTCATGTGCGTTGGGCAGGGCCACATGGCTTGAGACTACCCAAACCACATTAGAAAAATAAGAGGACGGCCGAGGGAACACCGAGGTAGAGGCATAGATTCATGCGAGGAGGTCCGTAGGGCGGCAGACAAGGCAGAGGAGCAGGATGTGCAGTTGGCGATGGGTGGTGATTTGAGGTTCTTCCACCACCACCACCAGGATGTGCACCCCAACCAGAGAGAGAAGGTGGATAAGGGAAAGTACAACTACAGGAATATAAGACCTTTGACCAAAATTATCTATATATGATTAGTGGTATGATCTATGTCTATTCCACCATAGCTACAATACTTATAGACATAGGTGCGAGTAACTATTTCATTTCCACGAAATTAGTTTGGTGCTCAGAGATTCTGATGGACTCAATGTCTCAATCCTTGCGATTAGAGACTCCTATGGGAGGAGATTCAATGTTTACACACTGGTACATGCAGTGTGATATAAATCTATTAGGAGAGAGCTTTGACTGGGATCTCCTAGTTGCATCATCATGGCCTTACAACATCATCTTCGTTATGGACTGGATATTCGAAGTCCATGCTCAGATAGACTATTTTTGTGCAACGTGAAGTGTGTCTATGAGTATGGAATCATGATTTCTTTCACTGGTGAGAAGGAAACCGTTGTGGCGTAAGATGGGCTTTCATGGAGCAGGGTGTAGCCGATCACTCTTCAGTCGGTTATCCTTACCCTCAGAGAAGTTGATGTGAGGAGTCTGAGTTATCCTGTAGTGGTGGACCAGTATGATGATGTCTTCCTTGACGATGTTTCGGGACTACCTCCTCATAGATAGGTAGAAATTCACATCGAACTTTACCATGGGATGGCATCAACACCAGCAGATCATATGCCTCCCGTAGAACTTTGGGAGTTTTAGGTACAGCTTGAGAACTTATAGGGAAAGAGGTTCATAAGACCTAGTGATTCTCCATGGGCATCCCCAATCTTGTTCTCCCAGATGGAAGATGGGAGTCTAAGGCTTTGTGTAGATTATTGGAACCTGAATCAAGTGACCGTGAAGAACAAGTATCCTCTTCCAAGGATTGATAATCATTTCGACTAGCTAAAGGGATCTTGTTGGTTTTTGAAGATACACCTAGGATCAGGCTATCACTAGTTCATGGTATGGGATGAGGATGTACCAAATACAGCCTTCAAATGTCGGTATGGCCATTACGAGTTCTTGGTGATGATTTTCAGCATGACCAATGCTCTAGTAGTGTTCATGGGGCTCATGAAAAGGATCTTCCAACCATACCTTGATCACTTTGTGGTGGTGTTCATTTATGACATCTTGATATACTCGGCATCAGAGGAGGAGCACGCCATGCACCTGCAGATAGTTTTGGATACACTTCGAGAGAACCAGATTTATAAAAAGCTCTTGAAGTGTCAGTTCTGGATATGGGAAGTCGACTTCTTGGGTAACGTTATCTTGGGGGCTGGAGTTGCAGTGGATCCAGTGATGATGGATGTTGTTCTATATTTGGATCCACCTAGGTGTGTGATTGAGGTGCAAAGTTTCATAGGGTTGGCTGGGTACTATAGGAGACTCGTACCTGACTTTTCTAGAGTTGATGCACCATTGTCAGCGTTGACAAATAAGTGTCAACCTTTCTTGTGGATGGAGATGTTCCAGTAGAGTATCTAGGAGCTGAGGTAGAGGCTGAAGAGTGCACCCATCTTGAGGCTACCAGAAGAGGAAAATTTTAATGTAGATTATTGCGACACATCAGGGACCAGACTAGGTTGTTTCATGATGCAGGAGCGGGTGGTGATCACCTACGACTCATGACGGTTGACATAGAATGATCAAAACTATGATACAATGTCTTGGAGTTAGAATCAGTGGTCCTTTCACTGAAGATGTGGCTACACTACTTGATGGATGAATGTTTTACAATCTACTATGATCCCAAGAGTCTCAAGTATATCTTGTCCCAGAAAGTCCTGAACCTGAGAAAACGACGATACATAACGTTCTTCTATGACTATGACTTTGATATAGTCTATACTCCTAGGAAGGAGAACATTGTAGTAGACACACTCAGCAGAAGCTATGGTCTACAGCTGTTGGGTGAGGCTATAGAGGATCTAGCCATGATGTAGATATCCTTCGTGTATAGATAAGGTGAAGCTATCCTCTTGTATATGACTGTCAGTCCCCCACTTCTACAGTGAGTAAGGGAGACATTTCGTGGGGACGTTAACTGTGAGGCCTGATGTGCTCAAATATCTACAAGACTGGCTCCTGAGGGATTTTCTGAAGGTGGGAAGCACATCGTTCTCTTCAGAGCATGCACCATGGTACCAGTGATTCTACAAGTGGAGATGTTTTGGGAGTTCCATACGTCCCATTTAGTAGTAAATCCATGAGTATAGAAGATTTACCATGACATCAAGTGTCAGTACTGGTGGCCATGGATGAAAAAGTAGTGGCAGATTTTTTATCCTTATTCCTCACTTGCCCGCAAGTGAAGGCCGAGCATTAGGTACGAGAATGAATAGATCATCCACTTGAGGTACCAGAGTGGAAGTAGGATGCTACATCCATGGACTTCATGACAAATATTCCACATACATCCACGAGCCGCGATTCTATCTGGGTGATCATTGATGGACTCCCCGAGTTATCTCACTTCCTACCCATCTGAGAGCAGGGATCAGTATAGTTCTTAGGATGCCTCTATGAGCAGGATATTGTGTGACTAGATGGATTTCCATTGATGATCATCTCATATATTGACACACGTTTTACATCCATCTTATGGAATGCATTACAAGAGGATTTCGAGACTCAACTATGCTTGAGAACCGCCTTTCATCCTCCGAGTGATGGTCAGATGGAGTGGACCATTCAGACACTCGAGGACATACATAGTTATTGTGTCCATGATTTTGGAAGAAGTTGGGAGGACCACCTTCCCCTGGGGGAGTTTTCATACAAAAATTTCTATCACTCCACCATCAGCAAGGCCCCATTTGAGGCTTTGTATAGGCGACCATGTAGATCATCACATTGATGGACAGACCTAGGGGTGTCAACACTTATGGGTCCAGAGTTTTTACAGGCTACAACAGAGAAGGTGTCGGTCAACCAGGAGAGGATAAAGACTAAATGGAGCCAACAAAAGTCTTTTTCCGACTGGAGACGAAGACCCATGGAATTAGTGGAGGGAGACCATGTATTACTATGGGTCTCACCTTGATGAGGGTTACAGAGGTTTGGTCAGGGTGGAAGCTATCTCTGAGGTTCATCGGACCATTCGAGATACTCAGAAGAGTAGGTGAGGTGGCATACCATCTAGCTCTTCCCCCACAAATGCATCAGGTGCATGACATTTTCCATGTGTCACAGCAGAGGAAGTAAATGCATGATCCATAGCATGTTATTGAATAGGATGATATAGACATTGATGATGGGGTGACATTTACAAAGGTTCTAGTGGAGATTGAGGATCTATAGGAGTGGGTCCTTCATGGAAGATCGATACCTTTGCTATGTGTTTTTTGGAATCACAGGAACAACTAGAAGAACACATGGGAGTGGGAGACTCAGATTTGTTCGTAGTACCCCGGCAAGACTAAGTTGTAGATTTCATGGATAAAAATACCTATGGTGGGGAGAATGTAAATACCCAGATTTTCCATTTAATTTTTTTTTAATTATATAGACCTATTCCAATGTTGCTAAATCTGACGGCATTTTATTCTGATTCTAGGTGTTCCTGAAACGGATTTTTGAATATTTTTAAGGTAAATTCAATAAAAGAGCGAGCAGGAAATCCTAAATTTTGAACTGCAGCTCGGAATTGAAATATGAGGGCACTGTTGAACTCTGAGTACCATGATCCACTTAAGGGAACCGTAACCTTGACCATAGTGGGTTTATAGATTATGATGGTTTTTTCAGTTTTTGTGGAGGACTAATAAAATAAATGTAATTTATTATAAATATCCTCCACCTCTATTTTGGTGTTTGTGGCAGGGACAAAAAGGGGTGGTTGGAAATTTAATGCAGGAAATCAAATGATAGATTACACAAAAATGTGTAACCACCCTACATGAAATTAAGGAGATTCATTAATTGCACCAATTAATGAACCTCCCTTAATTATGTGTTGTGAGGATAACTCCCCTCATCTTTATCTTATTTATTTGGTTGGAAAAGGAGAAGAGTATTTTGGAGGATCCCCTTGACAACGAAAGGATCCATCAAGCAAGAAACAAAAAACGCCATTGAAACGGAAACGTTGGAGGCTTGCTTCAGGATTGACGAACACCGGCCCATCTTCATATGCGAGAAACTCTCCAACGACTCTCGAGGTAGGGTTTTTGACTTGATTGAATTCCAAGAGTTGTGATTCATATATCTTCTCCCTTGATAAGATAATAAAGCAGAGGGTGTTGGCCAAACGAACATGGCTTGATCCCTCATCCTCTTTTTTATCGTTGAGTTCTTTGCGGGTGAATATTTGGGTGGCACGAAACCCAAATATGAGGGTCAAGAAGCAAAGGAGGCGACCCGAGATGCCCATAGGAGAGATATGTGGAAAAATGGACCATATGAGCTCACCCAATGGCCAGTGGAAGGCCTCTAGCATGGCACAATCATGGCGACACCAATGATTGGCACATCGGCACCGACGGTCGGTGCTGACAGGTGATGGAGGTGGCCGACACTGGCTGACCGTGGTGGAGGTGGCATGTCATTTGGTGTCACAAGAGGAGGCTATAGCACAAGGCCGCAATAATCATCAGAGCGTCAAGCAACCTCTGGCTGTGGAGGTTGTGCAGCATGCCCTCACACACCGCAAGAGGAGGTCGTGACTTTTCAGCCGCGGCGGTTCAGTAGGGCGGAGTGGCGTGCCATCGCACGCCTCTGGGGATGGAAGCGTCTTGAAGCCGCGGAGGAGGAGGGACCTACCCCTCCAGGTCATGCGGCGACCTGGTGGTGCCACGTGGTGCTTCTGCTCTAAATCTGAATGGATGTGCCATTTAGAAACCAGGGTGATATGCCTCCCCCTCGAGCCAACTAGGGAGGGCCTCGATCCCTCCAGCGGGCTGAGTCGTGCCCCACTGCGGGTAGGGACGCGCCCTCCTGTGATATGGGTGTCACCTCCCTGTCGGTTGGTTTGTGACCCCTGTGGGTCAGGCTGGGCCGCACCCCCCATGGGCTAGGCTGCACCCCCGTATGGGCCGGGCCACGCCGGACCGTGGCCCGGCGGGACGAGTCCGCTATGGCCCTGCCCAACCAGGCCGGACCATACTGGTTCTGGCCAAGCCTGGTCGGACCCTGACCCTGTTCGGGGTGACCCTAACAGGGTCGGGTTGTCCCAGAGTGGGTCGGTCCAACCAGGTCGGACCGGATCCAGACCCAACCAGGCCTAATTTCGCTTAAATTTCCATAACCTAAAATCCAGACGTCCGTTTGATGAACCATCTACGACGCTGGGAACCATGGACCGAGACTGTACGTTAGGTATACCCCACATGAATTTTGGTGAAATTTGGAGTATGTCCAGGTTGGATCGAACCCGAATCCAACCGGACCCTAGATACTAAAATGCTTACAACTCAAAATACGGATGTCCAATTCATGTGTCATCTATTGTGTTGTAACCCTTACGGCCTAGTGGACATTTGGGTTACTGCTTTTTGGAGCTTAGTTGAGGTCAATGTAGGACCGATATCTCAGGGAGTGTATTCTATGGTACTCTAGCACACTGGTTGCGAGGAATCTTGTGGATGGATGTCTTTAAAGTAATGACCTTGTGTGGAACAACATCACAGCAACCCTGTGTTGATCAGCATCATTGCAAAAATGTGTGGATTAGCCTCATAGCTACCCAATGAGAAATAATCTTATAGTGGCCCATCTAGGATCAGCACCAAGCAACCCTGAGTGGATCAGCATCTAGTGCCCATCTGTGGATCAGCATTCCCGCAACCCTATGTGGATCAGCATCTAGCGACCTTGTGTGGATCCACATTCTAGAGACCCTGTGTGGATCAGTAGTAGGGTGACCTAACGAAGACCTACTATACAATGGCCCATCGTGGAACAACAAATTACGTCCATGAGTGGACCGATAATAGAAAAAATTCTTTGTGTATTAGTTATGGAACTTCCAAATTGAATAAGATGATATAGCTTAATATTAATCCTCTATATTCCTCATCTCTGAGTTCTGTACCAGGAGTGAGCTGACTATTGCTTCTTGCTTTGTGATTGAGGCATTACTTTGTGGTTTTTACATTGTAGAACTCTGGGAGAACTTTGGGGGTCTTGGGGTATCTACTGAGTATAATTATACTCACCACGACATAGGCTTCAGTGATACCATTTTGAGTCTTGTGCAATGACGGATAGATTTGATTGAGGTTCTGGATCCAGGACTAGACAATGCCCGTAGGTGACCATTAGGCATGATGTACCACTATGATTATCGACCCTAAGTTGTACCTAACATCATGTAGGAACCTTGGCGAATGATTCTGAGATCTGTTTTTCTGATTCTATTGTACTTTTCAGTTTGGCTTGTATTCCAGCCCCCTTTACTTATAGTACTCACCCGTTTCACTTTCAGTACTCATCTTTTTTACTACTGCAGTTTTTCTACGTGGGTTATGCTCGTTGTATTCTTAGACTGAGTGTTTTCTAGTTTAAAGTCAATGCCTTCACTTTGTTCACAGATATTCCTTTCGGTACTAGCATCAACACTTGGCCTATAGAAGGTAGTCTTGGGGTAGTCACAGCATGGGCCCCCGGGGAGGGGTCGTGACCTATCCTTAGTCGACTTTTCCATGAATGACTTTCAGATTTTCTATGTGTGAAAGGGTAATAAAGAAAATGATATATTAGATTTCTAGAAAAGAAATTATTTCCGGGATATAATAATAATTTATTGTATATCATATATATTCATTATATATTCATAAATTGTAATCCATCATATAATCTGATATGAAATTGAATACATAGTTCATATAAATATTAGACAATACATATCCATGAATTAATGCATTCATTTTTCTTATTATATTAATGAAAGAAATATAAATGGTTTATATTTGTAATATTACTATAGGATAATATTTTTTGTTATATGTCACATTTTTATTATAACACTCCATAATAATATTCATGTAACGTGTGAATGAACCACATCATTTTGAGGTGGCAGTTGTCCACACATCCACAAACAATGTTATCATATTAACAAAAAATAGAAATCATGATGAAATGATTTAAGCAACAATTACATAATCATATAAACATTATAAATTTCATATATATATTTTATTTTTACAATAATTTCATCATTATTCACATTCTTGAAAGGCTGTAACGGAATAACAAACGACATCAGTTCATGAGCCGATAATCTGTTGTACACAAGAACAATGACTTTATTTCCCATTTAAATGTAGTATGTGTGGGTTTAGGTCATAAACATAATATTAAAACATGTTACTATATTGATGATACATATGTTTTTATATAAACTAGATATAATAAGAATTAATGTAGTAGAGAATGAAATAAATCAAAACTTCTTGTTGAAGAATGTTATCTATTCTTTGGTTAAATCCTTTGGGTTTATACCAAAAGTACTTATAGGGTTTCATTGATCCAATATTGAGTATTATATAATTAGGGAATTGATGTAGGGATATTAGTTTTTTATTTTTTTGATGATCCAATGGGATTTAAATTTGTGAAGATGTTCTGGGTTAGTTCCCTTTTTAATTGAGTTGGAGTAGTATTCTTGTAAATATAAAAATGAAAACACTAATGGTAGGTCTCCCATAAATAATGTGATAATAATAATGATAAAATTATAAAAAGGATGGATATTTTTGAAATATGGAAGTCCTGTTCTTTTTCTAAAATTTTCATTGTCAGATGGCCCCTTAAGATTAACAATTTACCACTAAATAACTTATTTTCACCATGTTCTATGTAATTATTTTTAATTTATTTAACTATTTTTCTGGAAAAAGCACTAATATGAACTTAAAAAATGTTTTAAAATTTTCTTATTCATAAAATGGAATTCATATTTCAAAATTCATATCACATAAGTCATATAAATTCATTTAATATTAATCTCACAAAAGGGATGAGACAACGGGGTTTTAAATTGATAATGTCCGTAAGGCCACTATGTGAAAATATCTAAATTCAAAATATAAAAGAATAAAATGAAATAAATCATATTAAAATATATAAAATCTATCCAATGATACATTAGATCTAATTAATAATATAATATTACCATATAAATTATTTAAATGAAAAGTTATATTTCCTTTTAAATTTATTGTTTTTCACAATTAATCAACAAATAAAAAATCTCAGAAAAATAATAAAACATAACACTAAGATAATTTTGAAATTAATATTTAAAAAATAAATATTATGTTTTAAAATAATATTTATAACACTTTCAATATTTATTTTTAATACTGGTTCTCCATTAAAAGGCAGTAAAATTGATATGTTGAAAAATAAAAATTTTGAGGGTTCAATGAGATTTATTGTTATCTTATAACAATGAATTATATTTTATGAATGTGAAAAATAATTTATTGAATAATATATATATATATATATATCAATAATATCATTCATTAGTAATAAATAATTTAATTTACTAATATAAAATTCAGTTGGGAACATAAAAATAGTTTTTAAACGAAACAATTCCATTATATTAACCATTTTATATTAATTTATAATTAATTGGAAACAATTTAATTCAACCATATAATTTTTTATGTTATATAATAATTTTATTAACATCCAATTTAAGGGATACAATATATCATATTATATATAATTATAATATTTAAAAATATATTCTTTTTCGGTAAAAAGCAATATTATGTGTAATGAATGTCATTAAACAAATCTGTTATTACATGTAATTTAAGCTATATAATAGAATTTATTTATTTTAAATAATAAAAATATCAAAAATTAGTATGTAATTATATTCTATTATGTGTCTTTGGTTTTGTATTATACGTTCTATCTAATATGACATTCAAATTTTAAAACTTCCGGGTGTTACATTATCCCCACCTTAAAAAATTTATTTACTCAAACTTGAAACATGATATTAATCATCTAGGTTTTTATATCTGTATATATTGTGGTCAAAAATACCCATCATAAATATTTTTAATAAAACACCTTATTATAATTTGGGGAAAAGATAGTGAAAATAACCACATAACTACGATTCAAATATAAGGTAATTAGTGAAAACATGGACGTGTAAAAGAATTAAAACTATCAAGTTCTGATGGAATAAATTTGATAACATTTTAATTATAATGTTTTTTTACTAAAAATACATAAACCTATGTTCTCAAAATTTTCATTTATATCATCAAAAAACATTTTAATTGAACAAAATTTTTGTTTCAAGAACCTTTTCCTAGAGTTGAGGAATTATTTCACCCATTAATATATAAAAATATACAACTTGTTTTCTTTGTTCATCATAATAATGAACTTCAAATTTTATTCCCATGAAATATTTCTTCTTCACTGATTGCATTATATGGTTATGTATTACATAAATCACTAATCCATGTAAAAATACAAACATAAACTATTTCAAAAATGGTTCACCTATTGTCACTTCTAAAATATCATGATCCAAAATATTAGAATCTGTTTGATGGTATTTAGTAGTGTCAAATATTATTTAATCATAATAATAACTTCATTATATAAACATAATTATCTCAACATCTGAAAGAAATTAAGGGTTATCTTTTTCTCAATCATTTTATTTCGAAAAAGTTTATCGTGATACTAAATCAATTTTAGTTTTACTATTAAAAATTGATCTCAATTCCTTAATGAAATATTATTATAGTATGATCCTTATAAATTTCATAATTCATGTGATTATAACATCATCAATAAAATTATTTTAAAAAATATTTATTAGTTCCAAACACATAAACACATTAATCATTCCACTTAAACTATGTGAATATCAAATTATTGACTTTGATCCCTCAGATTCATCTAATATATATTCCCATGAATCTATTTTAAATTAATTTTTATAGTGCCCCATATCCATAAAAGTGATATAATGAATAACAATGTTTTCTTTCTCCCTAATTCATTCAATGACATGGTAACCATTTTCTCCACGCTTATAACAAACTCACAATCCCTTAATTCATTTCTTAGTGTTATTTTTCAAAATTTCTCACAAGGTGGGAATTACATCATTCCCTTCTTATTTATTGAATAAATAACATTTCATGATTTCTAGAAGAGGTATTTTTCTCTTGGTTCCCTTTGAATATATCTGAATAGGATAATTATTTATCCACCTTGAAATCGAAAAAAAGGCTATTCCATCATATGAATAAATAATTTGTGAGACCAATATACTTCAGAGACAAGGTTTAATCCCTTTAATAAAATTGTCAATTATTCACTCTATTTTTCATATGTAATTTATAGCACACATAGAATACAATTAAAAAGTATATTAGTACTCTAAAACACCTTATTATCTATTTTTATTTAAGAGGAGTATCATTCTGTTCATTTCACCTTATTCCTCATGAGGGGAATATTTTTTGAAGAATTTATCTTCAGAATAATTCCTCCTAAGAGATATATTTCATATCCCACCAAAGTAATCTAGATCAACAACCACCATTGATATACATAACCATTGAGATAATAAAATGAAAGGGTAAACATTTCATTTTCTCCAAATCCCCATGCTATAAATATCATCTCCATATACATAATATATTTATCATCATCCATTAGGATAGTGGTCCCACAAAATGATGGGGCCTCTATCACATATTGTAATCCATCATCTAGGAATCTCATTATTGAAATGCATGTTCATTATTGGTAAGTATATGTTTCATAACATGATTAAGGTACCCTAAAATAGACATAATTTTATCTATCCCAATACCAGTTGTATGGGTTCACTCAATAACGAAATCACTATATTTTCCATTATTATTAATACAATTATTCATTCAAATAGCGATTTATAAAAAACTAGAATATTTTGGATTATATTAAATAATTATGAAACATAATGTATATTCTGAAAACATGTAACATAAAAATATTTACTTATGTGTATCTCATCACGTAGTCAAAATCATTGTGTCTATGTGATTTTTATCAATACTTATCCTCAATGTATATATTAAGATTTTTTATATATGTTTTCCTAAATAAAGTTTCCATGATTTCTACTAATGTTTCATTTATACCAACTATAACACCCCAACATGAGAAGCTCGTAGCTGGAGCCATAAATTATTTCATTGGAATAATTATAAGGAATAAAATCTCAAAGGACTGATCAGTTTGGTAGTATTTTAAAAGAAATTATAAATAAGATACTGATTTAGATACTCATCTAGATATCTCTTCTTCATAAGTAGGGAAAATAAAAAAATAAGGGTGAAAAAAATGCTATGTAATGGTTAATTATAATAGAAGCTATAAGGACTCAATATTGAATAATCAATATGGATTGTTTAATAACAAAACTCACATTCCATTTATCCAATATGATAATAATGAAATGAATCTATATATTTTCATATAGTTAAATTTCACTACATAATATTAATTCAATAGTAAATGAGGGAAATACGGAATTATCAGAGGTCATGTTTCCCAGGGTAATTATACCTTTAACATTAAGATCTATTTTCAAAAAAAATAAAATATATGTGGTGAAATCCAATCTGATTTGGCCAACAGATTTATTTCATGAGACAATCGATAAATTATGGGGTTTGAATTAAATGGCCCTCAACCAATGTATTTAATTTCAAAATAATTACTAATATATTTAATTATTGATTTAAATTTAAAAAAATAGTTCCTTATAAAATATCTATATTGAGTAAATGATAATAATTTATCAATATTTCCCCAGTAAATCAAATATATTTTAATGAAAAACTCATCATTAATAACTATATACAGTTTCGGAAATTATAATATCCATACTAAAATAATATTGATATCATAAATAAATATACATTTCAATAAAAAATGATTATGAGATAGTGATTTTATTAAGGGAAAGTTAATAATCATAAAATAATGTGATATTTAAATATAACATTTACTTGTAGGTAATTTTTTTCATAAAACCACTTATATGAGAAAATTCAATGTTAGACATTAAATAAAATGAAAAAAAATTATATATCAAAATTGTTAGTAGATACACAAGAAAAAAGGAAAAACTATTGAATATTATATTTACATCACATATATAAAAAATTTGAAATGAAATTCCCTTACAACTTGATTAACATTTGAATTGAGAGCACTATAAAAGAATAAAATAAATTGAAATTTTTATACTGTGATATGAAGGAAATTTTATATATAACATGTCATAGGTAATTATATGTGATGCATAAATTAAATAAGTGGGTAATATAGCATAAGTCTCATAGATTTAAAAATTAGACAATAAATCCCCTTACATTGAGTCTAAACTGACACGTGTGTCTCTATCATACGGAAAAATAAACATATGTTAAGTTATATATTTTTTATAACCATTTATAGTCATTATTGTAACTTTTAATTTACCTATTAATTTTTTTTATTCAATTACCTAATAAAATATGATTATGTTGGATGTTTTGACCATATTTAGTTTATGTGTCAAGAAATGACTTTGGTTGGTGGACTATGGTCAAAGGGGACATAATTTAAACACCTCCAAAATAATAATAATCAATTAATTATCATATTTATACATCGATTATACTTTTAAAATCCATCATGGAATATGGTTATGAAAAAATAACTAATGTTACAATCATAGAGATGGTATGCAATATGTATGCATATATAACTTTTCCGTTTTTCAATGATAATTACAGAAAGAAGGAAAGAAAAATATAAAATTAAAGAATGATAATATATATTAAATATGACAATATATTTTCATATTTATTTTTTTATAAGTGATGAAATGAAAAATGAATCACATGGATTCAAGGAGATTGCAGTGCACATGTATTCGAATGACATTATCACATATTCTTTTTGTGAATGAGTAATTAAGAAAATAACATATTATATTACCAAAATTTTTAGTTTTTCAATAATATAATAATTATTTCATTTATATAATATATACAAATTACACAGTAATTGATTTTAATCTATTATAATTGCTGATATGAAGTGGAATGCACTATTCATGGATACTGTAAGTTATATGTATGCATAAATATTGCTTCTAATTTATTATTGTACTAAATAACGAAGATTAACTTATATATGTGTATGATATTATTCTATTATAATAATTATTAAATATATATCACATGTGGTTATTAAAACAATCCCAAATATGTTCCATGTAACATTTTAATGAATTCCCTCACATTGGGGAGGCTGTAGTCCACACGCCCACAAATGATGTCATCATATTGCTAAAAATTCATATTCCTAACGTTTTGTGATATGATGTAATTAAATATGTATAATATAATTAGAAATATCATATATAACATATTTAAAAAATAAATCTATCATTATTCTAAACCATTAAAGGTGATAATGGAAGAATGAGCAACATCGAACCACGAGGTAGTAGTCCTCTGTACACACGAATGATTTTTGAATAACCCAATTGATGGATGTTTTTGTAATTGTAGGTCCTACCCATAAGGTAACATCATATAAATATGTTTAGGATACTGAGGTTGTTATTTAAAAAACATATATACGAACCATGCCTTAAGAATTTCATAAACTAGTTAATTCATCAAGAATACACTTTCTTAAATTCTCAAATATCATTTTGGGGTGAAAGTTTAGAGAATTTGGATATTATTCATACATAACAACCCACAAGCATAAAAATTTCATTATACTAAAATATTATCCACCTATTCGTAGTACAACAATTTTTTGACAAATACAAGGTGTTTTATTTTCATGAAAAATATTAAGAAAATTCCGCTTAGATTCTTATATCCTCTTACCAAACCATAAAGCCCAATAAAATAAATTTTAGAACATGGCATGAGAATAAAAATCTTAGTAAGGGACATAAATGGAAGGAAATAAACTTTTTTTCAATGATAGGAAATATGTTTCCATACCATTAATACATAAATAATATGAAATCATTTCAAAACGATACAATTTTCACCAATAATGTATAATATATTTACTTTGTAAAAACACGATATTTCCATAAAACATAGAGTGAATAAATAAACCATTTATGTGAATTGGGGAATCATTTTCTATCTATATATACATAGTATTATAACCCTAATATCAACATAATGATTTGTAAAACTCACAGCTACCTTATAATGTAAACCTCACATATACATAATGATGTAGCCACTACAGTTACACTTTGAGTAACCATTAAGGTAAACTTCGAATACAAACATACCCAATGCATTAAAGGTCTATCACAGACCAACCAATCATCTTAAAAATTCCCAAAAATAGGAACAAAGTATTAAAAAAAGAATAATTTCTTCATAATAACATTACTTTTCAAATGTGTTCAAACCTCAAGTATAATGGTTTTAAGAGTGTTAAATTTTTATTATAGAACTCTATTATTATTTATATACCTTTTTGATCTTTTATATCATATTTTAATTTATTTGTTACTAATAATAGGTTATTTTCATTGTTTAGGGTGCATTTATTTCATGGATTCCATTTCTGGGACATTATTTATTTTCTATGAAAATTGAAGAAAAACAAAAATTGTTCAATGAAATGATATTTATTTGAATCCATATTTTTTAATGATTTCTTATATCATTTTATGATATGTGGGTAATCAATTAGATAAAACATTAATGAAAATGATTTAATTCAATTTGTTGGATTGTATGACCATCATGAACTTATATAATTTTATTTAATGTTATGTCTATAATGTATTTCCATAAGATTAAACAAGTTATAGTGTTCATATTAAAATATATATTAACTTTAAGAATTGTTTTATTACCATCCTTTATGGAATTAAATGAAAATGAAAATACATCTCCATGATGACTATAAATCAACATATCGTTAATGATGTTTTCATTTTTAGAATACTAACATAAGAGGATGGGGTTAATGATGTATATTATATTAACATAATATCCCTACAGAATATTAATGTTATTGGAGTTATCATGTCAATAGGATTAGGGGGTGATGGGTGAATGGTAAAAGAAAATAAATTGAAAAGAAAATAAATTAAATAGAATGTGATTTTACCTCTTGAATTCTTCTCATTTAGAGCCCCATTATGAAATTTTATTATGTCATTTTCTGAGTAGAAATTCTCCTTGACATGGGGGAATGGATTGAGAAGATTTTTCAGATAATTTTGGAAGAGCTTGAACTATTTGAATGTGTGAGGGGCGGTATTTATATTACTGGAGAGGGGTGTTTTTTTTATTATATTCATTTATTTATTATTTTGGATCAAGACTCCAAATAGTGAGGATTATTATGACTAAATACAATATATAGTTCATGTTATTTCGATCCAAAGTTTCTTACATTATCTGTACATCATTCCCAAAAAAATAATTCCAAAATTTATCTTATACCTTAATTAAATGTATTTGACTATTCCACAAAAATTTACCTATTTCAATAAAATCCATAAAACACACCATATGAATATTTTTAAATTTAGAGTTAATAAATGAACATAGTTTTTTGAAAATAATTTTCTAAATAAGTGAAATTTAATTTCTTTAAATCATCATATTTTTTAAAAATACTACTATTAATATGATGAAAAATTTTATTAACATGTTGATAAATTAATTAAGATATCATGAAATAATATTATAATCCTATGAAAAAAATATAATTTTTTATTCATTTTATGAATTAAAATTTTCTCTTAACTCAATATATTGATTATAAGTACTATATAATCAATTAGAATTAACAAAAATACAAACACATAATTTATCATTTCCAAAACAATATTCACTTATTCTATGATGTAAATATATCATGTTTTGAATTTATATGTTACATAAATATTAGCTATAATTTCTTAGGTGAGGTAACTATTTTATTTTTATAGATTCATTAGTTTTTATAAATATTACTTTTTTAAGTATAAATTAATGTGTAGTTTTAGTATTTAATTCCAGAATTAAGGAAAATTATTTTTATGAGTACCTGTATTGCTAAATTCTCCCAAACTTATGGAAATTGTTTTCTAGAACTTTTTATTTACATTTGTAACTAGTAATGATACATTTACCTCATATCATTTTTAGAATGAAATGTTTCTTCTTCAACCATGTGGTTTATCTAGAAAATATTATCCTTCCTAATTACCATATTACAAAATAAGTTCTCTCTACAGTCAATGAATCTGAAAAGGCATTTCCTCATATGAAAGTATATCTTCCAATTGAAAAATCTCAGGGCTCAGCATATGAGATTAATCTAGAACACACATTTTTGAAATGAAAACATGAAAAGAATTATGTAATTGGGATAAACTCATATGCAAAGCCAATTAGAAGGAAAATGAACACCCATTACCCCTGATCACATAGTGGCCAATGAACCATGGACTCATATTCCCCTTATTTATAAAAATTGTCCAACTTTTCCATGGAGAAAATTGAGAAATACAAGATAACCTATGTCAAATTAAATATCATTCTTATAGTTATCGTAATAAATTTTCCACCCTCCATGATTTTTCCTCATATGTTTTAGATCTTATTTATTTTATTAGAAACATCACCTATTACATTTGGTCCCATCAATATTCATTCCCTGACATCATCCCAAAATTCTAGAGTTCAAAACCACTTTCCATAAAATTCCTCTGTAGGATTCATATGTATATTTTAATGAAAACAATTATTATATCAATACTCAACTAATTAATGGTGTTGATCCCAACATTCCTGGTAAACCATTGAACAATAATGTATCTTGGCATCCAATGTATGGATTTTTTTCTTATTATGTCCATTATATTGGGTATGAAAGGTTGGTCTGATTTTTTTATACCCAATGACTTCTGAAGGCCATTTCCAAAATAAGATGGTAATTTAAGATCACTGTTAGAAAATATAGAGATAGGATCTCAATGTTACCTTATTATCTCTTTGATGTAGAAATGAGAAAATTGATCCAAATATATAATATCTTTAATTGTAAGAAAATTTGTTGATTTAGCCAGCTGATCATCAATAAACCAAATTGCATTTTTACCTGGAGCTGTATTTTGTATTCCCACCTTGAAATCTATAGATACCATTTCCTTTTTTACTTTGGAACTGGAAGAGGAGGAAGCATCCCCATTGGTAGTTTTCACTCTGATTTAACCTATTTAAAATTCACACACATCATGGAAAAATCATAAATATCTATTTTAATTCTTTCCAAATTGTGTTACTCTCAATAGAGTATATACATATTAGTGTTTCTAGTAAAAACTGAAAATAGAGAACAGTTATCTTTACATAATATCTATTTATTCAAATGTGAATCACCATGAAAACATAATCTATCTCAAGATCTCAAAACACAATCTTTTTCAATTTTAAATTATGAATACATACCCTTTTAACAAATTCTATCTTTTTGTTCCAACTCACGGCATTATTTCCATGCTAACAAAGTTCTATCTGAGAGAAATAACTTTACTAACACCTAAAACAAAACAGAGAAATTTCCTTCACCCATAAATTCTAGGTATAAATTCATCAAATCAGTAATCAAAGGGTTATGTTCTACACATTACATGTTTAATGATGCATGATTTTTTGACTCAAGGCATCAGAATGATTGTTTTAATTTCATGGATGAAAATTAGTCATGATATCGTAATCGTTTATGAGTTCATGCCATCTTCTCTGTCATATTATCAATTCCTTTTGGGTGAATATATACATTATAATTTAATAGTCAGCATACATTTCACATTTGGATCCATATGAAAGATGTATCTATGTTTTTAATTCAAAAAAAACATTGTTTCGGATTCTAGATCATGTGTGGGATAATTTAACTCCTGATGTGTTAGTTGTCTTGAAGCATAATAATTAACTGATCATTCTTCTTTGCATCACAACCATATCAATTCAATGAAGGATCATTTTAGATAAAAAAACATCCCATTTGTGGAAGGTAGATCCAAAATATGATCACTAACCTATCTTCTTTTTATTTATTGAAAAAAAACATCATAGTCCTCTGTCCAAATAAATTTAAACCCTTTTTGTGATAAATTTGTTATCCATAGGGACTACCATGAAATATTTTTACAACCTGTTAGGAAAAGAAAAATAATCTATGAAAATAATGGTTCTTTGTATCTTTTTTAGGTCTTTCCATTCATCAACCCCTATTTTGAAGGATCAACTATTATACCATTATTATTTACAATGTGCCCAAGAAAATATATTGATTCCACACAAAAATCATGTCTTCAAAATTTAGTTTATAATATCTTCTTATTAAGGGTTTATAGAACAATTATTAAAAATTTTTAATGATCCCAATATATTTTTTAATAAACCAAAATATCATCAATAAAAACAAAAAAACACTTATCCAAATAGTCATGAATGATTCTATTCATAACTTCCATAAAAATTTCATGGGAATTTATCAAACCAAAGGGTATAACAAAAAATTCATAATGCCAATAACTAGTATGAATTTCTATTATTGGGATGTCATCCTACTTCACCATCATCTGATGGTACATAGATCTCAATTTAATACTAGAAATATAAGGAGCTCCAAAGAGACAATCAAAGAAGGCATCGATATGAGTCAATGGAAAAATTTTATTAATAGTACTGTTCCTCAAATCACTAAAATAAAATAATGTTTTCATGGAACCATCTGTCTTTTTAATGAAAAATAGGATCACCTTATGGTTGTGTTCTAAGAAAAAAGAAATCTTTATCAAGAAACTCCTACAAATTATATTTCAATTCTAAAATTTCAACTTGAGGCATTCGATTGGGGGTATTGAAATTAACTTCACAACATGAACTAAGTTTATTGTAAATTAAACATCATGATCTGGTATAAAATTTAGAAAATCATTATGAAAAAAATTCATCTATTGATTTTACACTAGTACATTATTAATATAAACAGTTCACTTATTTTCAAAAATATGTAGAAGATAACATTTATTTTAGTATTTTTAATTTTTACCACCATCCATATTTTTTATCAGTGGTATTGGCTCATTCCTTTATAAAAAATCAACAAATTTCTAAAAAAAACGTTTGTAGCATTACAATGAATCTAAGCATGAAATCAAATGCCAATCCATACCCATAATAACATGAATCTATAGTAATAGAAAAACAAAAGGATTTTTAGGTTATGTTGTTCCATTGACAACAATAGATAGACTCATAGAATTATTTTTTTCATTAATATTACCCCATGGGGTTTTTAGAATAAGTTCTCTTTTAATTTCATGAGGTCAAAATTCCAATTTTCCAGAAAATTTCATAGAAAAAAAGTAATGTGTAGACCCTTTATGAAACAATACATTATTAAAATCTGAGTAAAAAAACAATGCACCTGATACCACTTCATTTTATTGCCCAACATTTACTAATGTAGTGTCAAATGATTTTAGTACATAGTTATTTGTAATATCTGGTTTCATACCATCATTTAGATCCTACTTTGTCCAGGTATGTATTTAATTACCCATATCTGCACATTTAAAATATATTATAATATTCTTATCAAAATGAAATATATGATCATTTTCATTTCAATATCTTGTTATTTTTCAAAACTCACCACATTGAAATGACTTTGCATATTTTTTAAGGTGTTCCCTAGGGTTTTTTTTACCACACATTTCACAAATTGGAAAATGGAATTTCCTACCTTCATATTTATTTGATTTATTCTTACCTAATTCTTTCTATAAGAATATTTTACACATATGTTCATCAAAGTACATATGATAATTAGGAAAGAGCATTTCTACCTTCTCATCCAATTGAACAATTTTCACATAAATCTTGATTTTATAGGAAACGAATTTCCTTCAGTATCTTTTCTTCAATCATGATTAAAAGAAATTGATTTTACTACCAAGAACAGGAATAATATTTTGGGCGCACATTCCCAATCGAGTAAATTTTCCTTCATACGCAACCACTGAATCATCTTTTCTATTATTTCAATTCAAGGATCTTAATTTCCATCCTATATTGAACCCTCATTGGATAACATTTTTCATGGAATTTTTTTTTAAATTCATCTCATTCAAAGGTATTTGTCTCTTCACATCCAGGGATATTCTTGACCACTTTACACCACTAGTCAACTTCAACTTCAAAATTATATATCAAAAAATTAACCTTTAGATATTATGAACACCCCATTTTATAGAATATATCTTTATGGGATTTAATCCTACATTCAGCTTCCACTGGGTTAGAGGATCCACTAAAATCGTTACGGAGTTTTCTCATTGAATGTTCTACTATCATTATGTTATTTTTTAGTATCTCTTGTATTTCTCTTTCATGGATGTCGTAGAAATTAATAACCTACGAAAAATAAGAAATCACAATCATGTAGTGATTGAATATAATTACCAATTTTCTAGTTTGTGGATTTGAAATTATATCATCCTCTCAATTCTATTAAACTTCAGCATCCCTGCTTATTTTGTAGAAAACCATTCTGAATAGACATTTCATATGTGAAGAAATATGGTAATATTCAAATACTATATCTTTTCAACCTAACCAAAATGTTTGAATCATTTATGTTATTTTATTAAAATCATCCTAACATATAAATTAATCAAAAAATTATATGATACCAATAATAAGGTCCTGACCTTAAAAATTTAATAATAGAGTCAATTCATCTTGAGTTATCTTTTGAACATTAAAAAATATGTTTTGGGTTTAGATTTTTAGAAAATTAGGTTATAATTCACACATAAAAAACCTGATGATTACAAAGTGGGTTCTAGTAAAATAGTATACATTTTTTTATAATAAAATGTTCTTAAAAAAATTAATTATGATTTCATTTCATGAAAACCCATTACAATATTCATTTTGGATTCTAATTCTACATACCCAATCATTAAACCCAATGAATTTTTTTTTAAACATGGTATGTGAAAAAAAGCTAAGTAAGAGACATAAAAATATGTAAATAAACCATTATAACATGAATATGTATAATAATATGTAATCATTCTCACAAAGAAATACTTCTCACTCTTAATGTATCATATAATTACTTTTCTAAAACATGAGATTTACATAAAACATAGAAAGAATTAATAAACCATTTAGGTAAAATGAAGAATTATTTTCATACGATAATTACATTGGATTTTAACCCTAGTATATACCTTATGATTTTTAACACTCAAGGCTACCATACAATGTAACCCTCATGGATACATTTTGATGTAACCAACGCAATTACAGTTGGAATAACCATTTTGGTAAACATCCAAAATAAACATTAATAACGCATTGGATGGCTATCATAGAACCACCAAACATTATTAAAATTCCCAAGAACCTGAACATAATCATAATACATGAATACATACATCATAAAAAAATTTCTTTTTAATTTTTTAAAAATAGAAATTTAAAAAGGGGACTTTTAAAGACAACACTCTTAACTCAGGTTTGACTTCATTCAAACATGTTAAAAAATCCATTATAATGGTTTATAGAGTGTTTAAATTTTTATACATAACTATATCCATATTTATAATAACTTTTATGGTCTTTTTGTAACATCTTTTCACTCGTTTATTAATAATAATTTGTTATTTTCAGTGATTTAGGTGTGTTTATTTTATGGTATCGATTATTGGTTCCATATAGATTTTCCCTATAAAAGGAAAAAACCAGAAAAGGTGGAATGAAACTATATTAATATTATTACATGATTTTAAATTATACCTTTTATATTTTTCTTCTAATATGAGGTTGATTCAATAGATCAAACATTAAATGGATTGGTTATATATTATTATATTTGTAAATAATATTTAATAATGTATTTTTGTTCAGTTGAACACGGTCTTAGCTGTAATGTAAGATATTGAACAAATTCATTCAAACATGTATGGATAGAAATAGAGTCGATTGAATTTATTTAAAATAATAGTTATATCATATTGTCTCTGGTTGTTATATTCTCTTACATTCTTAGTGTTGTGTGTCTTACACTCTGTCAAATATGATATTCACATTTAACAATTTATGGGTGTTACACCAAATGGGAAAAAGTAGAGTATTATTGAGGCTCATACATGATATGGTCAAAATAGCTCTCTAAAATGAAATATAAATTATTTTTTATGCAATTTTATCCTTTATGATTTTATTTTAACCACTATAAAACCATTTTTACGTTAACTGTGGTAATTAATTTGTATTTATTTCGATTTTTATCTTGGTAAAAATTTAAGTTGGCCCTATTATAAAATATAAGCTCTGATCATTCCTTATATGGAATCAATTTTTAGAAATTAAATTCACATAATTACAAAAAAAAATTAAAACTAATCCCACATATACGATGAGGATATATGTATTTAACGATAAAATGTTCAAAACATTATAATGTTTTTAAATCAAAATTCAATATGGAAATGATTAAAATGAAATATATTAGATTAATATATATATATATATATATATATATTTGAACTGATGTTTCTTTAAAACAAATTTACAATATTATTTATCTTTATAGATAATATAAATGAAGTGGAATTTTTCAATTAATATTTTTAGATTTCACTATTCATTAAAAGTTAATCATTAAATAAAATTTTCAATAAAACACAACAAGATAATATTGACATGATTTTTTAACAAATAACATTTTTATACCAAAAAATTATATAACATGTTCAGAATTTATTTTCAATTCAACTTTGTAAAATGTCAACAAAACATCTTTTTAGAGGAATATAGATTTTAATTGTAAAATTTCATTTATTCTTTTATAATGTCTATAAAAAACAATAATGTAAAAAATTTATTAAGTAAATAATATATAAATTTGAATACAATTATTCTCCCAATTTGGATAGTGAAATATTTTATGGAAAGCCCCATTTGTGTGCCTAAAAATAGCTTTCTGAAAAATGATTTCCTTTATTTCTAAATTGGTATTAATTTCATATATAATTAATTACAAACCAAAAAATTAATTTTATATAAATTATTAAATAATATATTCTCTTTATTAAGATAGTTTAATTAATTCCTGAAATTCTAATTCCTTGGTGATAGCTATCTTATTAAATAACAATATTTTAATGGAATATTACTTTTCATTTAAACTTAGTGTAGCGTGTTTCACAATATACAATTAGTTTTTCATGTAATTAATTCTATACACTATGTTTTGTATGATTCCAGATAATCATTGTATTTAATTGAACACAAGACAAAACAATATTTAATGTTACATAATATATCTAAAATGACTAAATTTATTTGATAATTTATATTTCACAAAATGATTGGGTGTTTGATTCAATTAAAATTCAACACATGGACTTAGTATCCCCTTACATTCGAAGAAAACAAATTCATTAATCGAAAACTATAATTTCTATATTAAAAATTCATCTTCTTAATTGATATATATAAAGATTAATTAATAATTTAGTTCAAAATCTACTAGAAATATATACTTATGTACATTATTTTTCATACAATATAAAAACTCAACACTTTACACCCTATGCATATTTTTAAATATAAAAATGATATGTTAAATATAAATATTTTTATTTACCATGATATTACTGATGGAACTACTAAACATTAAACATTCATATACACATTCCATGTATCCTATGGAATTCCTTCAATTAATGTAAATTCAAGAATCATTTGTTTTAAAAAACCATATTCAATGAATAGAATCAAATTAATTGCACTGGATAGAAAATATTATAGTGTAAATTCAATTTTTCTATGAAAAACAACAATATGGTAAATTTACCAACCCCAATGTACCATCCCTATCTTTATATCTATTCCATAGTAATGACTTTGGTTATAACACACTATCCCAGAAATTTACACTATCATATCATACTCTATCCCACCTCAAAAAAAATGAGTGATTAGATAAATTTTCATGATTCATTACCTTATAAGGGTAACTGTCACTAAAATTATTCACCTAAACATACAATGTATTATTTAACATTTCAAAATCATTGAATCAACCCAATATCCATATTTCAAACAATAACACACTAAAAAATATTTATTCATTATACCAATATTATGATTCCTATAGAAACATGGATAAGATTAATTTTAAAGAAATAAATTCTTTTATTATATAACATGATATTTTATGACACTAAACACTTACAAAATCATATGATTTGTGTATTTGGGAACTATATACATGGAAAAAACTAATCCTACATAATACTATTATATATTAATCAAATATTTCATAATAAATATCCAACTAATTAACTGAACCCCCTTTAATACATAATTTCATCATGAACTTCACCCATAGAGAACCACTTCTATACATATATGAAAAATGAGAGTGAATAGGGATGTTTATCTCTAATAGGAAATGAGTTGGAAACTAGCATGGATGGTTCATTCTATAAAAAATTTGAGACATTCCCTCATAAGCTATATAAATATATGAAAAAATCACCAATAAACAAAGAATTATTAAATAAAATAATACACCCACAATTCATGTAAAATAATTACAATACCAGTATCAAACTATACATTTCAGATAGAAAACCCCTATGGTAGTGGCTCAGATAAAAGCTATAACCCTCCACAAGAAATTCCCATCACTATCAACAAATCCATCCTAGAACCTGGGAATTAGAATTTCAAATATATAGTGGTGAGCATAAATGTGTTATTATCTGGATCCTCATGAATAATACTCATGATAATGTATAATAGGAATATGACTTCCATAATGAATAACTAAAAGAACCAATGGACACATACTAAACCTTATATCACTCAAACACACCCACAATCACTCATATCAAATTTTCTCAACGTTAAATAACATATTATGAAATAATACATCAAGAAGGTACCCCACAACAATATCACCACTGTTTTATGTCTCTCACATACTAATTGAAAATATCATATAAATTTTTTTCGTCATTATCTATATATAGACATATTCAAATTCCCTATATCAATATACCACATCATTACTAAAGCCATATATCCACATCGTTAAACCACATCCTCATTTTATCCCCTTAACACAACACCAAAATAACCATTTACAACATCAATATCTAAAATTTTATTCATTAACATGAATGGAATCAACATAACGAACTCCTAATAAAATTTATATAATGACCAAAAATCGTGCTTCTGGGTTCATCCAATATTAATGTTGTGTATAGTTTTTTAATTAAATGAAAACAAACAATTACACAACATTTATTACAAGCCAGTAACTTTTACCAGTTGATTTTCTGAAGAATTAGATAAATTCTATAAGACATTATTAAAATTGAACCAAATAATATTATATTTTCTTCAGTGTGCTGCCTCCTTATAGAGAAATACATCATAGATAAATCTTCTAGACCTGTTATAACTGAATTTAAAACATAGGGTGTGCATTTAATAGGGCCATTATGGTGTTTTAAAAAAAATCTCTTCAACCACTACCTTGAAATTAACATACATACATAAATGCAGATTTCCATAACATTTGAATCTATATAAATAAATTTAGAAAACCATTAATTTCACAAAATAGTTATAATTGAAAATATCATTTCGATTACTCCATTGAAAATAATAATTTTTTATTGGTAATTGATGGCACTCGGTAGACCATAATATAACCGTAAGGCCTCTAGTGATAACTCAAACGGTACAAAGTCCCATTAAGACTTATGGGATCACTCCCCATAACATAACATTCATTATTCTAGTGCCGATTTTTTAAAAACACTTTTTATAGACCTCCCTTTCTCAATCCTAAAACAAAACATTTAAAAAATACATTCATAAAATTATTATCTTTAAAATAAAATAACCTTCCTTATAACATCTCATAAATATATTCTTGAGTGTTTCTAAAACCAATTTTTGGAGTATCTAATGCCAAAAAAATTAATAGTTATTTATATGATAAAAATAAAATTCATAATAAAATTTGTACACACTTGACTAAAAATGAATGGAGCTCCACTTATAAGTTATATATTAGCGATACCTAATTATTCATTATATAAAAGGGGGTGCAGATACAATTTCACACATTACATAATAACTTTTTTATGAATATCACATAAAATTATAACTATTATCATTTAACACAAAAATTTAAACCATACAATGATAGATTACGAAAATAAATTGACCTTTATATATTTATTTGGAAACAAAATATTATTCCCACTTTATAAGAAAATTTATTTACATATATGTATATACAAAAATATGAATCTATATTCCTTATACATATAATGATGTTTTGAAAACATAAGTAATATCTTTGATAAATGATCCTCTTACAATATATTTTCTTAGTGATAAATTTTAAAACATAACCTCTATTTTATAAATCCTAAAAGATAGAAAAATAGACACATAAATATATATATATATACACACATATATACGTAAAAATATAAACATATATATTTATATATATCTCTATAATCAACATTATTTGATCAATAATAATACTAAACCTGTATAAACCATAGTCATAGAAATAAATTAAAACAAAAACCATTATCTTATATTTTTTTTTTGAAAAAAGGTATTCAAATATGCATATATACATATATACACATATTTATGTAAATATTTTTCAAATGAAGATAATTTTATTTAGAAAACAAAACCATAGATGATTTTATAAAATTTAGACGAAAATATACTTATTTAAATTATTAACCAAAATAACCCTTACTTAATTTGAGAATGTAGAGAAAACATGATGTACACAATATAAGAGATAAGTATGTTATAGTTTGGGTGTTTCTAAAGTCACACATATATATCAATTCATATGCTTATAGTGAAAGCTCACAGGTTCAATTCATATAATTTTATTAATTAGTTGTATTAATTTTTCCTTGTGTACAATTATATTGTATCACATTATTTAATTTCCATTACTATTTTATATTACCATTATATGTTATTATTATTTTAAATGTTCATCATTTCCTACATTTTTTCTATGTTGTTTCCCTTTTTTATTACATATATTTTATATCAAGTCAATAATTTTTTTTATATTTTATTACTATATTACCATGTTGAGATTCATTTTTATGACTTTCCCTCATTCACATTTCACCCATTCTCTTGTTATTTGACATTCCACTTACATTATATTATATATTCATATCCTTTTTTATATATTTGTATTCTCTTTTTTGAATCGTTTCATGTTTTCTTAAACATAAAACATATCATCGATAAAAAAAATATGTAGCAATTTCTTTTCTATATGTAAATTTATTTATATATATGTCAATTTAGAAATTCTAAATAAATATATATATAAATGTTTTTTATATAAATAAATCTAAGCAAATTTTTTAAAACAGAAAAATAAAACTATATTTTTTTATTATATAAAAAATATATATATTTATAATTTATGAATTTTATTAAACAAAAACCAATAAAAATAAAATTATATAAATTATATAAAATTAAAATAATATATATATATTAATATTATTTTATAATTAGAATATAATAAAATTAATTAATACAATCAATTTCAATTATTGTTTTTAATGAAAATTTTCTCAAAATATTTTTTTAATAAATCATTTTAATAAAATGTTTATATATTAAAACTTTGTTTCGAATTTCTTGGATGTCACAATATACCCCATTAATAAGAATTGAGCCCTCAATATTAATTCATCTCACTATATAAAATTCTGAATATATGCCTTCAGAATTAAGTAAAGTAGGACTTCTAGACTTCTATACTCAAAAAAATCTAATCCCAAATGTTTTCTAGACCATAACTATGATACCAACTATAATGATTCAATCCATTGTTTCTGGGATTATCCCATATAAATGTGTTGTTTACATTGTAAAATAAAAGAAATACAACCAATACACATAATTCATTACATTCCATGATCTATTACCAGTCTGGGATTTCATTAATTATATATATACCATTCAATAATTAAATAAAAATTAAAAAAATAAAATTATATATTCTTTAGTGAGTTTCCCCTATATAGAAAAATACATCACATAAAAATCCACTAAACCTATAAAAAATAATTTAAAACAAAGGGTGAGAATTTAAATTTCCCACTAGGGGGTTTCAAAATAATTAATAAATTATTTTAGAAAATTTCATTGAAATAATCATAAATATACAAAAATCTAATTTTATAAATTTTGAATGAAAATAAATTAATTTAGAAAAAAATAAATTAATTTCTCTAAATAATTATAATTGAATTGATTATTGGGATTCCACCATTGAAATCAATAATTTTTTATGAGTCATTTATCGTACTTGGTAAACCATCATAAAACTGTAATACCACTTTTCATAAATCATATGGAATATATTCCCCTTAATACATATGGTTCACACCCCATAACATGACTTCTTTTATACAAGTTCTATTTTTTAAAACACTTTTTACAGAAAATACATTCACAATCCTAACCCAAATCATTTCTAAAATACATACATCAATTTATTATGTTTAAATAAAAATATCATTATTTTCACCTATCAAAAAAATATTCTAAACTATTTCTAATCCCATTTTTACGATAATTACATGCTAAAAAATTAGTATACTTATTTTACAGTTATAATTGAAATTCATAATATAATTTCTTCACACATGATCAAAAAATCATGGAATGACACTTATATGTTACATAATGGCCATGCCTAATTATGCATGACATACAAGGGGGTGAAGATACAATTTCACATTTGATATAATAACATGTTTAGGATTAGTACATAAAAATATAACTATTATTATTAAACATATTAATTTAAACCATAAAATGATAGATTAAGAACAAATTTATGTCCTTTTTATATAGATTTGGAAACAAAATATATATAATTATACATTATAAATTGAATGATGTTTTCAAAACATAAGTCATACCCTTGAAAAACAATACTCTTACAATATATAGAGTTTGAGATAAAATTTAAGACAAACCCACTATTTTATAAATCCTAAATGACAGAGAAATAGATACATATATATACATATATATCTATATATATCTTTATAATCAACATAATCTGATCAATAATAACATTGAAACCTTAAAATACATAGGGTTAGAAATAAAATTTAAAACCCAAACACATTTCATATATATTCTGAAAATATATAGTCTTATATGTATATATATATATATGTAAATAATTATAAAAAAAATATAATTTCATTAAAAAGTAAACTCTTAATTGAGTTTATAATATTTAGAAGAAAGCATACTTTTTTAAATTAAAAAAAATATCCCATACCTAATTTGAGAATGGGGAGTAAAAATCTTGTACACAAGGAATGCGATAAGGATGGTATATTTTGGGTGTTTCCAAAGGCACAAATATATATCAATTTGGAATCTTGTAGTGGATGATTTTAGATTTGATTAATATAATTTTTTTTAATTAGTTGTCTTATATTTTATTTTCTTATATTTATATTGTATCACTCTTGTTCATTACCAATACTATTTTACATTACCATTATATTTTATTTTTATTTTTATTTTTCATTATTTCACTAATTTTTTTTGTCGATGTAATTTCCCCTTTTTTATCACTTGTATTTTTTTTGTATATCAGGTCAAAAAAATTTATATTATATTATTTTAATATCATGTTGATATTCATTTATCTAACATTCCTTCATTCATATATCTCTCGTGATGTTGTTATATGACAGACCTCTTACATTATATATTATATTCTTATCATTTTTTTAAATCATTTTATACTCTTTATTTTATTAATCATTTCACTTTTTTAAACTATAAAGATATCATTTAAAAAAATATATACTTTTCTATAAATATATAAATTTGGTTATATATATATCTCTTTCTCAATGTAGAATTTTTAAATATATATAAATAATTTTTTTATAAATAAATCAAATAACATTTTATTAAACACATATATAAAAGTTTATTTTTTTATTATAAAATAATTCTATATATTTATATATAATAAATTTTAGAAAACAAAAACATATTAAAATAAAATTATAATAATATAGCAATTTCAAATAATAAATGTATAATTAATAATATTCTACAAAAAATTTATAATAAAATTATTTAAAACACTTAAATTTAAATAATATTTTCAAAGAAAATTATCTCGGAAAATTATTATATTGAGTTAATTAATCCATTTATTATAATATTTATATAATGAAACTATTTTTGGAATTTCTAGGATGTCACAATTCACAACCACTAGGATATATCGAACCATCTAGAACATCAACATTTAGATATCGTCATATCATAAAAATTTTCACTCTTAGTTCTAAAAATCACAAAAAAGAATTATAAAATCAATTCATTATAGTTGTGAAAAAATTTAAAAGTGTGATTGGGTTATAGGGAGTAGTTATCCATGCATTACCTCACAAAAAATAGCTATTTGAGAATGCCCAAGAAACTGAAAATATTTCAGTGTTAGTAAGGTTATCTTCTTTGAGATTGGTTCGTAGGAAATAATTAGAAAATTAAACATAAAATTGTATCACAAAATACCAATATCAATGGTAAATTCCAAAACTATAATACCACATCCATCACTATATCATTACATTAATCCACCCGTAACATATTCTACTTCTACAACACATTATTTTTTCCGGTTAAAACATTTTACAACAATAACATCATTAAAAAACTATTCATATTATTTATTAAATTCCACATATATTGTTTAGAAGACACATTATAGTCATCAACATATTTAATGTTAAATAAGTTGTAATAAATTAACCATGATAATGTCATTCATTTGCCATGGTTTCCATCATTTTAATGTTTCTTAATAGCCACTACTTATTTAATCCAATCATATAATCATATTTTTTTATCAATTATATTCCATTACAAGTGGGAATGTAAAATAAAACCCCATTACACATTAATAATCAACACACCACAACCAATAAACCATAACATACTCATACCGAGTTATAAAACTACTTCTAAATTAAGAAACACATCCCTAGTGCCTACTAGAAAAACTAAACTACAATGACTCTCATTAAATTAATCCAACTCCCAAAACCATCCAAAAGAATCCCCCAGAAAATTATCCCATCCATAATAAGGGAATCACAACCAAGGGAAACAAGTAATAGATAATATAGTAAGAAATAGTAACAATAAACGTCCATTAAATAATTTTTTATATAAATAATTAGCCATCATAAACATCAGTATCATAAATTAAAATTTAATTACCATATTTATACAATAAAAAATTTAATTGGAGGTGCTTATAATTATTTATTAATTTCAGAAACACATATATCAAACAAAAATAACCAATATTAGAAGAACCAAAATATAACCATTTATTATAAAAAAATAAACATTCAATTAATGAACATGTCATTCATTCCTACATTTCTATTAAATTAAAATCAAATCATTATCTTAATTAAGTTAATCCTTAAAAGACACCAAAGGAATAAAAATTCAAGGTACATCCAGTATTATTATTGAATAAGAGTTAGATTTATGAAATCCCTAACATCAAATAAATGTTATTAATCCTTGTACAAAACATGGATAGTATATGATCATGATACAATGATCATTAGGTGAACTGTTTTCCTTTTATAAGAATGCATGGAAGATTCAAGAGGTTGTTAATTACATTCTCAATGTGAATGTACAATTATTTACCACTAAGGAAATCAAATATATGTAACTTATAATTTTGGATCAAGCTAATATCTCAATGTAAAATTTAATGTGGAAATAAAACTATTGATTGAAAATTATAGTAAATACCAAGAAAATGGGCCTAAAAAATTAAACATAATTGAGAAAAAAAATAAAAATGTCAATTTGGAAAATTAAACAACAACCTAAATATATAATTTCATTGAAAATTATCAGTTAAAAGTTTGAATCCCTGTTAAAATATATTATATTTTAATACACTTATAATCATTGTAATTCATACATTTAAAATAAATTTGTTGGTGGATCTATAAATATAATATTTGATATCGATAAATTCTAAAAATGGGAACTTCTTTGACTAATACATTCAGAATTTTTTTTCATAACTAGAAACATCATTGAAACTCATGTCGGTTTGATGTAACTCTAGCTTTGTACACCTACATAATAAAACTTATTTAAAATATTTAAAATCACCTATAATTTATTAAATTGTTTTTAAGTAGAAAATTATTTTATAAATAGAATTTCTTTGATCATAATGATAAATGAAAAAAAAATTTGTATGCACAGAACCTCATTGTTCCTACATGATCATATGTTTAATGATTATAATGGAAAAAAATAATATATTTAAAAATCATACCCATACAATTGGAATCCCATAGAAAAACTCAATAAAATTAAATTCTATTGAAATACCCAAATGAAAATTATGAGAGGAAAATAATCAATAAGATTGAAAATGTTCTACTTAATCATCTACATTTCCACAATATTATTAAATTAATTTATAGATGAAGTTGTAACAAAATAAAATAGTATCATTATACATTCAATTTTATTGGTTTGCACATTATAAAATTCCTGAACACTCTATTTTATAGTTTCCAAAAATTAGTATCATAACACTCCTTGATGTTAGGAAATTTAAATAATAACGTTACTTCACTTGAATATCTCTGTGTTCTAAATTTTTTTCACTATACTATAAATTTAGAACATTATATATCTGATGATACATTCTATACACCATATAAATCAACCAAATCATTTCAAGTTAACAAAATATCGTATCAACTATATTATGATATTAAAATAAACAATAAAAAAGTGGTCACTGACCCTACAATCTATCATGTTCGTCCGTCACATGACTGGAAAGGAAAAAATGAAGGTTTGGTAGAGTTTTTATAATGAAAACTCCCTATAAATTAATATAACCCCCTAAATATTTTATCATACAATAGATAATTTCCAATATTTTGAATTACTATACCAATGAAAAAATATCCTCAAAGGGCACATTAATTCTAAAAAAATATTCCGTTAATTAAATAATAATAAACATACCATATCAATATTTTTTCTTCATTTGGATTGTTATAATTAACATAAAAAGGGAAAAAATTACGGAAATTAGGTAAGGTCTATAGTAAAAATTAGAAATGTATAAAATAACATTCATATAACTTATGTTGGTGTTACTATTCCATCCACTGATAGTTTTTATGATTTGTCTTTACCGAGATTTCATTTTTGTTAAATAATGTGGGTGTGAAAACATTATCCCAATATGATTTAAGGATACAGTCTTTGAGTAATCATAGTTGAATGTTCACTATTATCTACCTGTAATATGAAGAATTCACCCATAAAATATTATAATTAATGTTCTGAAAATATCTCCCTATTACAAATATTATGAAAAATCTTGTTCTGGTTATTTTTAAAATAAGTATAATAGAAAATTAATAATGGAATAACTAAAAAATTAAGCACAAAAAATTCATCAATTATAAAATATACAACCCCAAACCACTATAATTAAAAAAACATAACAAGTAGTGTACAATTTTTATATAATGAATATAAATTTTTTATCATATTTCATAAAATTTTCTAATATTATTACCATATGATGAATTTTATATGAAGTTAAACTGAATCCTAAGATACATGAATATACATTCAATAATAAATTTTTATGAAATGGTAAAAAATATGTAATAAAGCTTCTAACAGTTATTTTCTGATGTATTAGTATATATTCTTCTCTTGAATATGATTCCAAATAATCCAATTGAGAAGATTTTTTAACTTTGGTAATAGCTCTAGAAATGGAATTCATTGAAACTATACAAATAATAAAATTTCAAAAGAACTCATACTCTCAAATGGTGATAAAAATATATGATACGGTAAACACTCCACATCTATATGAATATGTAATAAAACATTTTGGTATATTTAATGTATTAAAAATAATAATGGTACACCTAATAAATCATATGAGTAAATTGATTAAATTATAGAAAAATTTATTTTATATAAATGTGAAATTTTAATAAGTAAATCATTCTACATTTTACATATTGTAATATAACAATATCCATTGATTATAATATAAATCCATGACTGATAGACCTTCATAGGTATATTGTCATTAAAAATAACTTTATCTATAAAATTTATCCAACTCATCTATTCTAAAATTATAAAACCAATATTTATATGAATAAATTTAATGATCTTAATAATACAATCTATTTAAGTGAAAAGAAAATTGTACTCTGTCTATCCATCTGGAATTTAGTGAAAATGGTATAACACTTTGGATAAAGAAATTTTATTTATAATTACTCTTTATTGTGGATTTCTTCTAAGACTATAAGATTTTATTTTAGGTACAAAATGTGTGTAACTTTTCATAAAAAATTGACATCCTATACTAATTTTGAGTAAACATAATAAAACTCTTAACCTAAGATTTCAACATTACAACTTCACTTCCATAAAAAAGAAAATTAGTAGTGTAAATTCCATTCATCCTTGAAATATGTATACAAATTCCATTGAATGATTTATAAATATTTACATTTTGAAATTTTAATTTTAATTTAATTATGCTATTTTATTATTTTACATAACTATGTCATTCATCCTCCTAACAGCTCCATAATTATGTTTTGTGTTACTCGTGACATATCTTTAATAATTTCCATCTACATTCACAAAATATATTATTTACTCATCACGTGAGGGTTTACATAATAATAATCATTATCTTTAATACATAATGATGATGATTTATTAGGGACCAAATCCATATTAGTATGGTATTCAGCTATTTCCATACCTATAAAAGACAAATAAATTTATGGTATATTATCATAGAAAATGGTTATTTCCTGACTATCAGTGCTATCTTATGATGAATTATCTATTGAAGTTATTTACTCACTTTCACTACAAGTTTCATTAGTATATTTGAAGATTTTCTATTTTTATGTAATTTTTTATTCTTTTTTACTTCTCCTTTAATTTAGGACACTCTGGTGTGATGATTATCAGTTTCATTCATTCATAAAAAATTACTTCAGAGTATTGTTAATTTCAAATATAATATTAATTTATGTCCATGTAATTTTAATAATATCTCTTCAAATTATGATGGAAAAATTTATTTCTAGTAAATTGTGAATATTATCCATTAAAAAAGATACAAACTAAAGTCATATAAATTTTCTATCATACAATTGATTTACTTCCATTAATATGATGTCAAATTTCAACAATTTAATTCAATTGAAGAAAAAGAAAACACAACACTATTATTTTTCATTTCATATTCTCAATCTCTCTTTGTATAATATCACATGTTGTTAGTTTAACAATTAAATAATCTAATATAAACATAGTTATGTTCATAGTGAAATAATATTCCATTATTTAGAATCCACTTAATTCTAAGAAATAATAAATCATATTCTAATCCATATGACCATAAGATAAATCTCTCTCACCAAAGGATTTTAATTTTTTTAAAATCATGACATGCATCTAAAACCTCTTGTTAATTGATTCATGTGGTATAATATCAAATTATGGATAATCAAAAAACAACATAACATGTTTAGTTTCAATAGAATTAGTGAATTTGAAATGCATAAACTACAGTTTCATCCATATGAAATACTCAATTCTCTATGAATGAATATAATTTGTAGATAATTAATTGAATAAAAAAATTAAATTATTTGATTAATTAAAATTAATTTTAAATTAAACTTTTTATGATTGAGATAATATAGAGGCTTCCTTCTATGGGTTCATAAAACTTATTATAATAATGAAATTGAAATTTACTCTAATGATAATTATGCATGTTTCCATGTTATCTCTATACTATTCATTATCACTGCAAAAAATTATCATTAGGCCATTTGGATTTTTATTTTCAAATATTTTGATTAGTAATGTTATAGATTTAAAAATAAATAATTTCTCTAATCACAAATTACTGTAAGGAATCATGATAAGAGTTTTAGATTATCAAATGGAAAAAAGGATATCTTAGATATCATGTTTGTAGTATTAATCACATACTAAATATTTCCCCAGTAAAGGAAATTATGTAACCAATAATATGAGGTTGAATTTTATTACAAAATAAGTATAATATTCAATCCCATTAAAAACACAAATTATTGAGATATATAAGTTATAATAATTCATTCTATTAATATAATGATTAATTTTGAAATAAATAATGTTACATAATATAGTTGTAGATATAAAAACTCATGAAAAATATTTTAAAATAGTGAAACAATATATAATCATAAATTAATTAAATATAATAACAACCAAAATATATAATGTTGATTTGGAGAAATATCCAGTTACACAATAGAGGAAATTATATTACCAAACTCATCCAATCATGAGATTTTTTTTATAAAATGATATAGTGTGGTCACTAAACTAAATCCAATATATCAAAAAGATCAAAAAAATTGAATTTATACCATTAAGCAATCCTCCATCAACCTATTCATCTATAGGAACATTTTAAACACAACTATATTCAATAGGTAGATCCTTCCTTAATAACCTCTTTTATCTCATTGATTGTAATCATGTCAAAGTGACCTATATTTTATCGATAAGAATATAAGTTATAGAAGATTACACACCAACATTTCTAATAATGGGAATAAAATAGGATCCTTGACTTAGATAATCATCTCTCATGAAGGATTGAAAATATAAAGATTATATTATAAAAATAAGTGACTTTTAACAACCCTCACATAAAAAATAACTTTTTAATACTCACCAATTGAAAATTAAAGGGGAATTTATCAATGATAATGGCATAATTACAAACGTAAACATAACTTGAAAGGTTCCAATTTAATATTTAAAATTCCACAATGCATAAAAAAGTACATATAGATGATTTCGTACCAAACAAAAATGGTATCTATCCATAGTCCTCAGGTTTAGTTAATATATCATGAAAACCATTATTTTTTATTCCCTTTCGGTTACATGTAGGGTTTTTCTGAGCATTGTTTTTCTCTTGTGTGGTTCTAGAGGATTTCATGTTTCATAGGATAAAATTTTAACATTTCACAAAAAAATTGGCTTAGAGGAATGGTTTCAGAACACTATTAGAGATAACCGTGCAATAACAATTCCATATGGCTCTATGAGTTCCAGTGGCTAAATTCCATATATGATTATTTTTCTAACTATTGAGGATTTTAAGAAAATCTTATTAATGGTTTCTTTAGGTAGATAGTGTTTCATATTTTTTCTAAACATGTACTTATCCCTATGAAACCATATAATTTTAATTTTCAAGTGGTAGAGGATACTAAATGGTTACCATGAAATTTTTCTATCCATTTATCCTAACCATGTAACCTGATCTAAAAATCCTAAAATTTAAGATTGTCTTCATTTCATTAGTTTTTTATAACTATAATATCTTCTCAAAGAAAATATAAGCACAATTTTAATAAACATTAATTTTAAGTATTGATTAAAAATATTTATAATTTAATTAAAAAATAAAAAATCTATAATATAAAATCATTTTTATAAAATCAATTCAATTTTTTAAATAAAAACAAAATTTTGTTAATGTATTTATTTTTTAAATATTTAAAATTCTTCAATTTCCAGTTGAATAGTAAATAAAGAGTTTTTTTATAATAGTTGTAATAAAAATTAAATCATACATCATGTCAAAATGACCATATATCTTATAGAATATTTTTCACAACCATGACCATATTAATATTTTAAAAATATAAATTTAAATATAATTAAACGATTTTCATTACATAAAATTTATTTTCAAAAGTATTAAATTTAATGTCTTCCACTAAAATAATTATTCTTAATTTTTTCATCAATTTATTTTAATATAATATTTATTTATAATTAAAATGGGGTTTAAAGTCTAAAAAGAATTATATTTTATTTATATTTGACCTATTATTTCATTAATATCACAATTATATGAATTACCATGGATTTAATTTTTTTATTTTATATTTTATAATAAAAATTCGTATCTCTTCTAGTATAAATAACCCCACTACCTCCCACTAAAAAAACTCCTCCCTTATATGTAAAATCCAAATATATGAAAACATACCCTATATTTACCAACTTTTAATCCATATGGTAGTTCATTATTAATAAAAATCCAATCTATCTATATGATAATGGTTAATGAAAAGGAAAACCTTCAAGAAACAGCTAATGTCCTTTTAATCTTTTATTTCTTTTCTGTTTTTGAACTTCATATCATCATTTCATTTTCTAAATAAACCCATATAAGTCAATTTATATAGTATAATAACATGATAATGATAATAATAGTATACTCTAAAAAAATTATTTTTATAATTGTAATATATTATACTTGTTCATCTCTCAATGTTGACAATGTCCATTTAAGGGCTGGTCAACCACCAACATGGATGTTTCCCTTACATTTCATATCTCCAACCATATTAATAGACATAATTAATTATTTTATATAAATTTATTTATTTATTTATAAATTAAGTAGTATAATTATCTATAACTGGTTCAATTTTTTTTAAATTACCTTGATCAAAATAGTTAAATCAAAGAAAAATATAAACTTTTTAATAAAAACATCATATTAAAACACATCAAATTCAACGAAGAAAAATAAGTAATTTTACCCAATTACTACAATTTATAAATATTTTTAAAAATGAAAAAAAATCCACTTCTGGTAAATTTTTCTGATAATCTTATGTTTATTATTTAGGAGGTGGAAAAGTGGTAAAATAAAGAGTGATTTATGGTAAGTGGAGTCATGAACCCAATTCCGTATTTTTGATTATCTTCTCATTCACCTTCTTCACAGTATATATATTTTTATAACTTCCCTATAATGTATTATCACTATCATTTTCCTTTTATTTAACGTATATAAATCTTCTTATATTTTTAAAATGGATTAGAAGCAAATTTGTATGATTTTTCAAAAGAGAATTTATTTTTCCAGAACATATATAGACTCATCAATAGTTATTTCTTCTTCCAAGAAAATTGATATTTTATTAATAAATTATTGAATTCCCATTTCATTTAAGGTAACCCAATTTTATTACATTATATAAGATATTTTAAATCCTTTATTAAACCCATTCATTTCCATAGGATTATTTCATTAGCAAACATTCTTTAGGTTTTAAGTGGAATACATGATTTATTAGGGTTTATGAAGTGATGGGTGAGACCAAATTTATATTTACCTAAATTTAATTTCATAATGTGATATATATGATGAGATAAGTTTTTTTATTCATGAACATAATTACATAATTTTTCATAATGATGATGTTATTATTTAATTAAATATTTTATGTGTAATCATGATTCTACTATTTTTAAAAATTATAAGTGGTTTTTGGTAAATATGTAATGATGTTTTATTATTATGATTATGACACATTACATGACTTTGTTAAAATTTTTGCCTCATTGTAATGATTATGATCTTGTTTGTATGATATCATGATGTAGTTTATTCTCACCCATGAAATATTGATTCATGGACCTTATTCATCCTCTTACTAGAAATTTTGGTCACACAATTATTTATTGTATATCACTTGTTGACTATATTTACTAAGGTGAATTTTATATATATAGAAGGTGAAACAATAAAAATTTTATTATTTTTTATTCTTTACTCTATACAATTAATGAGTGAAGATAAAGTTTCCATGACACAAAATCATCAGATCATTGGATTTTATCACTATTATATTTTTCATATTTAATGTGATGTTATAGAAATGTTAGGAAATGATGAGTTACTATAGTTGGAATTAGATCACAATTAACTTAATTTTGGGATTACTAATAGGGAATGCTGGTGAAAATCATTAGGATAAGTGTATGTATGGGTAATCATTCTAAAATCATAGTTTCCAAAGTATTATAGACAATTGGATCCCATATTATATGTCTTAGAAATTATTTTACCTAAGAAAAAAATTATATATTAATTATTTTTGTACTTAAATTTTGTTAAAAACAATTTTATTTTATAAAATTGTGAGAACCAGTTGAAACAAGGCCAAAAACACATGTGAGGTGCAATGAAATTATTATCTAAATAAAATTCCCTTAATAATGGGAGATTTCTATCAACACATCTATGTGATTATTAACTATAAATCTCTAGATTTAAAAAATACCCTAATCCACATATAACATCCTCCATCACCGAAGAAGGAGGAACTAGTCATTGGTTCTATTATAAAATAATTACCACTAGTGTCTAGTGGATCTTATGATCCACTGTTAGAGGAATAATAGGTTAACTAAATATAGATGTTTTTCTCTAGTAGCCATTGTTCTAAGATGGATAAGGTGACTCTAGGAATATATTATCTAGATAGACTAGATGATCAATGTTGTTTGTTTAAAAAGAACACCAAGTTGAAGGATAATGTGAAAATAGTAAAGGGGTGAGACATTAAGAATATATTTTGTATTAAGTATATCCTTTTAAATCTTCGAAAAAATATATAGTGATAATTATTTGAGGTAAATAAAATGATTGTGATTTTCTCACAGATTATGAGGATCACACCAGAGGGCCTACAAGATATGCCTCAAAAATT
Organism: Viscum album; assembly: GCA_963277665.1. Classification (NCBI taxonomy): domain Eukaryota; kingdom Viridiplantae; phylum Streptophyta; class Magnoliopsida; order Santalales; family Viscaceae; genus Viscum; species Viscum album. The sequence continues at coordinate 1,354,274 of CAUJRU010000019.1, read as the reverse complement.
ATTATCATTAATTATAACAAAATAAATAGACTAATTATTTTTTTAGAAATGCACCTTTAAAATGCTCTATCTATTCGATATTTTCAGAGTTATGAAGATGTATATTAATGTGATCTAAAAAAAGTGACAGAGTTTGGGAATAGTATCATGGTTATAGAAAAAAGAAAATAATAATGGAGGTTAAATATGGTATGTCAATAATTAATGGAGAAAATATTATCAAACTAACCACATTATTAAATTTAAAAAATAAGAATCATGTTAATTTATACAATGAGATGGGGAAATGCTTCAAGTTTGTGGAAAAAGGACACCATGATCATGAATGTTAAAGAGAGTTGATGTATCCATCCAAATTGATAGGAAAATGGATGTGACCCCCCCCCCACCACCAATGAACCACCTATGGTTCAATTCTTCAACTATAGGGAGTAACAAAACTATACAAGACTGTGCACTAAACCACATGTCCTTCATGGTAATCATTTTCATTAACCACCAAATCCAAAGGGGAGATAGAATGATTATTCCATAATTAATACAAATGTGGAGTGTGAAAATGATGTCACATGAGGTATGCTTTATATTGAATAAAAAAATAGAAAATGATTAATTTAATTTTGGTTCGATTCCATCCCTTATATCCTTTATGTTCTCACAAAAAATTGTATTGATGCCACGATAAATTGAAGTATATATATCTTTAGAAACACCTTGTGGTATGATCAGTTCAATCCATGTATTGAAATATTGACTTATTATATTATGTGATAAGATTATTCCAGTGAATCTCATAATTCTTATCTTGGTAGAATTAAACGCTATATTGGGAATGGATTGGATCCTTTTATATAGGGAACACACTAACTGTAAAGAATAAATTTCCTTTCTACATTCCAAACAATCAAATTTACCAATAAAAATGTAATTACGATCATGAATCTCCTTTAAAATACGTAAAATTTGTAGGTGATGATACCTTATCAAGAAGAAAACCATTCATAAATTGTTGATTAAAAAAAGATAACATCAACATTAATGGAATTCTCTTTGTTATGGAATAAACTGATGTATTTCCTAATGGGTTTTCCAGACATCGACCAAAAAATGATGTAGAGTATTCAATTGATCTTATAAATGCCACCACTCCATTAACCAAATTCCAATATAGGATTTCTTCAATTGAATTGGGGGATATAAAGGTGAATCTTGAATAAAATTTGGAAAAATGTTGCATATGCCCTAGTGCATCAGTACAGGGTGAACAAGTGATCATTGAAATGTAAACTTATGGATAAATGTGGATTATTATATACTACGAAGAGATCAACAAGATCACAATGAAAAACTATATTCCTTGGAAATGTTTGATGACTTGTTTGATCAATATTAAGGATCTCCACACATACCAATTATGGAACTTCAATCTAGAGATCACTAACTAATGGAGAAAAAGGATGATATTTAGAATATATCCATCCATAATAGGTACCAAATCTTAGAGTTCATGGTGATGCCCATTAAAATAGTTATTTCCCCTTAAATATCATGGATATAATTAATATAGTCTTTAAATACTAACTTGAAAATATTTTGGTAGTCTTTATTAATGATGATATCATTAATACAATAGAATGTATAAATATGAAAAGAATCTTTAGATTAAAATTGCATTATTATGGATTAAGAAAATGAATACTACTTTTATAATGTTTGTCTTTTGGATCTACCAAGTTGCATTATTGGGGAATTTAATCACAAGTGAGGGAATTTATGTGGAAACTTCAATGATAAATCCAATTGTGGAATATCCCAGACCTACTAGTGTAATTGGAATACATAGTTTTATTTTCCTAGAAGGATACTACCGATGTATTTTGAAAACATTCAAATTATTTTCAATCCCACTAACTAAGTTGACACGGAATGGGATAATGTATGTATGGGAAGAAGAATATGAGGAATGGTTAAATGAGCATTGGAAGAGGCTAGTCAATGCACCTTAACTCACACTACCATCAGGTGGAGAGTGTTTTTTGATTTACATATATGCTTCAAATAATGGATTTTATTTTTTAGTCATGTAGAATAAAAAACTGATCAGCTACACCTCATAAAAATTGAGGAACCTTGAGAAAAACTACACAAAGCGTAATTTGTAGTTAGAAGATGTAATCTTCACCATGATGATTTAGAGGAACTGCCAATATATATATAATTGTGGAATATATTATAATCACAAGAGTATAAATTATATATATTCATAAAGATGGATCTCACATGAATTATTTAATATTGGTTAGAGCTTATTAGGGTCAACAAAATCTATATTCACTACCATCCAGCAATAGATTACAATGTATCAGATGATATTTATTGAAAAGAACCTTCTAATTTATATATGATGTGGAATGAGAAAGATACTATATTCATGGATATGTAAGGGATAGATATGGATATGATAACAAAAGGGAAAACATCCTACCTTAACCAAATGAATTCACACTATATATCCACATGGATATTAATGAGGAACAAAGGGATGATCTGAAGTATTAAAGAAAGGAGAAAGCTATAAATAAATGGAAACATCAGAAATTCCATATAAATGGGGATGATGAGATTAAATTTAGAACAATGATTTTTATCCCATCATCATTATATATAAATAATGAGATATTGTATAATGTTAATATATCATCTTATTCAATCCCTCCATGAAGAAAAATTTTGAACCATGATCTCCAAGATCACTTTTGGTGGAAAAAACATGAGGAATGTGATCACATAGTACACATATAAGTGCTTGGTATGTCAGAATGTTAATTCATAGAAACAAATGTCCACATGGATTAGGCTACTATTTACTACACCCAATTGGAAATTGGATCATATAACTTTGGAATTTTACATTGGTTTCAAAAACACATCAATAGAATCCAAATTGATATGGGTTTTTATTGATCAACTCACCATGATATCCCACCTCATCACCATTTTAAAATATTTCTCCTTGACAATAATTATATAAAATAAATAATGGAAGTGTACAGACTTCATAGGAAAAAAAATTATCATCACATATTGTGATATAATGATCACTTCTCAATTATGGATAAGTCCTCAACATGCTCTTAATAATGTGTTTAATTTTTATAAGTCCCATATCCCATGAACTGATGGAAAATCTAAAAAAAATATTTAGATACTAGAAGACATCATGAGGGGCTAGTTAATTTAATTGAAATGAGTGTTGGATTAACATCTACCATTATTTGAGTTCTCATAGAACAATAGCTTCTGATTGTGTATTTAAATGGATCCATAAGAATATTAGTATTATAAGAAATGTAGAAAACCTACATGCAGGGATAATGGTGTTGTATAAGTGATACTTAGACCTCACCTTGGGTAAGAGATGAAAAAGAATACTTACACAGTCCAAAAAAATTAAAATGTTTCTTGGAGTCGGTAATAGTGGTACGATGAAAACCATCTAAGGGTCTTGTAGTTTGATGTTGGAGACATAAGTTTCTATTGAATATCACCATGGAAAAGAGTCATGCAGTTTGGAATGAATGGATACATAGCCCTATGTCCATTATCCTGTCTGATATCATTAATCATATATAAGTAGTGGCCAATCTTCTTGAACATCCACCAAATATGGCTCAAGTGCATGATTTTTTCCATGTAACACTCCTTGGGATATACATACACAATCCCTCATACATGTTTGTTGTGAAGTTGTCAAAAATGGATAATGAACTCTCATGTGTGGAGTAGGGTGATTATATTGGACCATGGTGCTAATTTTCTTTGCAATAAAAAAACTCACATAGTCAATGTGCTTTCGGGGAACCATAAATATGAAACTACAATGTGGGATCCTAAGAACACAATTAAATAGAATCACACACTAATATTCTCAAAATAGTATATCAGTGTTTATTTTGTGAATGAAATTTACAAATGGGGGGTGGAAATGTAACAAAAAAGAGTTTATAAATGATATTTTTTCTTGAAATAAATTTCCATTATATAAAATCACATAGTTTTATACACGAACAACACAGAACGAAATATTCTGACAATAATTTATTTTTTTAATATATATCAATAAATTAACCTATGAAAAAACATATAAAATTTAAAACAATAAAATTTCATAGAAAATATAAATTAATAATAGTAGAATAAGAAAATATGGATCCTCCCAATCTACTAGAATCATCACCTCCATGTCCAAAACTATAGAAATGAATAGAAATATTAATAACACAATTCAAATTATAGATGATGGACATTTTTATTCATGACTGATGTTGAGGGAAATAATGAATAAATGAATAAAGTACTATTTTTGGGTGGAAATGTGACTGTTGAAATATTAATGATATGGTTGGAATAGTATCATGACCATTGGGAATAGTATCATGACCATTGGAATAGTAATTTGACCACATAATAATATAATTTAACAAAATAAATATTTATCATCATTAATTTAATTATGTATAAATATTATAATGCCATAAAAAATATCATGATTAAGAATATCAAGGAATATATAAACATATATTTAATAGAAGTTGTTATAATGTTTTTAATAAAAATAATAAATTTTATAATAAATTTTAATGTATTCAATGTTTAAATATATATTGAAAAAATAAATGTGATTTCTTAATCAGTGTGCTGATATTTCCCAATAGTAATTTTTTAAAATTATCTAAAATACATTAATTTTCAAGAGATTAGCAGGAATACAGTTTTTTTTCAAACTAATGTTATTTAAATTACGTTATCCATGAAATAATAATGACCTAATCAATTCTATAAAATTTATATTAAACAAAAAAATAATATATTTTCTAAATGAGTCATTTAAAAAATGAACATGTTTTCCAAACCTAAAAAGTATTTTCCAATGTCTAGAGGATTCCATTTAAATAAAAATAAATAAATATCTTGCACTTTCCTCTTCAACATAAAATTTCAATAAAATTAAATAGTTTTTTAAATTTCCAAAACCATTATATATTATTAATATATTATTTATAATTTCATTAATATCACTATTACAAGGATTACCTCTGACATAATATTTTATTCTAAAAATGTCTCTCTCCGAAAGAATAAATAACTCCTCTCCCTCCCATTGGAAAATGAGTCATCCTTTATTTACCAAAGTTTAATATCTACTAGTACTCCACTATTAATCCACATACAATATATATGGCTGTTTTTGGGAAATCAAAATCAAACCTTTCCAGATGATAGGGGTTGTAAATAAGGAACCACATCAAGAAAGATGTATTGTATGTTCATCCTTTTATTTTAATTCAATTTTATAATTTAAAATACTCAATATATATTACTTATAAATCAATATATAAATTACATACAATGTTAAAATTATCTTATTGATGTTAACATATAATAAAATTATATTTTTAATATAATTAAATTTTACACATCTTGCACCCCCACTTCGGAAAATTTCTTATTAACTATCTATTAACCATCTACAAGGACGTTGAAAATTAGTTCTTTTGAACATCTTTATGGATGGTCATACTAAATAATTAATGATATATAAATTTAAAAATATCGGTATTATATGCTTTTGGAATTTATTATACTTATGTAAAAATTACCAGGAATAAAATTGTGAAGTCGAAAGAATACAAGATGTTTTAAAGAGAACATGATATAAAAAAACATTAACATTACCAATGGAAATTAATAAATATATTAGATTGGTAATAATTGATAAATATTTTCACAAATTAAAATAATTCACTTATGGTTTACTGTTTTAATACATCTATATTTATTATTCAGTTAGTGGAAATGAATCAAAATAAAGAGGTAATTATTGTAAAGAGATTCTTGAATAAACTTTTACATTTGGTTTATCCTCCATATAAATTTTTTAGAGTATAGAAATTCATATAATGTCCCTAAAGTAAATTCCCACCATCCTTTCCATTTTCATTCAATTGTATACATGTTCCTTCCATGTAAAATTGATTTCAAGCCAATTATATTGGCTTTTCCATAGGGACATCATTTTTCCAAATCATATCTTCACTATTTTTGGTTTTTTTATTATTCCCTAAAAATTAATGTTTTATTCTAAATTAGTTATTCATATTTCAATTTTCTAATCCAAAATGATTTTACATTATGTATCATATAAGAAATACTTTATTAAATCCATTTATTTCCTAGTGTTTGTTTCAAGACTATGATTCTTATATGATCTACATGTCATGCATTATGTATAAGTATTTATAGAGTGATATGTGGAATGGGAAATATATTTCTCTCCAAAAAATTGTGTAATATGATGTTTAATAACCCGAAACTCTAAGGTAAGAACATTTTATTTGATGGTCTTCATGATTCACAACACTAAGAACATATGGGAATATAATATTCTGACACATTAAAATATATTTAGTAATTAAAATAAAATAAATATATGATACAACATTAAAATCATATGATACTGAGTTATCATGCATCATACTTAACAACCAATTTCTACAATGGATTTCATTACATACAAGAAAGAATTTTAATGAAAAACAATATATTACTAAAAAAATTAATTTTATAATATATAACATAGTCATTAATTTGAACGTTATGAATATTAATAACTAAATAAATAGAATATATATATTATATATTCAATATTTATTTTTTACATTCTTCCATTATATTTTATATTAATAAGATAAGGGAAAAAAATATTACGCATATAAACCTGTATTTTAATAAAGGAAATTATCCCACTTTTTAATGTGGAAACTATATTAAATAATTTTTATGGATCTTTTATGTTTCTTATATGTAAAAAAAGACTTCATTTTTGAATGGGAATATTCCATGTTATGTTACGGTGAGTTTTTTGTATTTATCTAAAATATATTATTTTATTTTTTAATAGTAAAAATTAATGAATTTTAATTGAAAAATGAATTTTCATCTAATTTATTTATAATATAAATTATAATTTTTCTTCATTATAATGTTCAATTATATAAATAAAATAAATAATCCAATGAAGGTAATTTTAATCAACTTCACTTTTAAATTTTATACAAAAGCATCTCAAACTATTAATTAATTTTACAATAAAACCTACATTATCGTCTCATTTCCAGTATTAAATTTAAATTAATATCTGACAGTTCTCTGATAGGAATTTTGGAAAAATGGATTCTTGTTTGGAATCAGAATTATTTTTAATTTCTAATAATTTCAAATTATTATTTTTACCAAAAATATTTGTGAATGTGATTAAAAATAAAGATAGTGATTCAGAGAAAAATTAGTTTAACAGTGGGCTAATCCTTAAACTTAAGGGCCATAATGACATAGATAGTTTTCCAGAAGCCATTGGATGGACATACATTTGCCCATATCCTCCACATTTATCAACCAAACTATACTCATATAATCTCCCAACATCACTCTCGTTATCTTATAATCCTCACATTGTGTAGAAACCAATCCAAGGAAGACTTTTGGTATAATCCAAAATGGATTACCCAATGAAGAGTTAAACATCATTAACAATCTCTTTAATATTATTTCATTCCTCACTAATTAAATTATCCTTATACCATGATTATATATTAACACTATTATCCATCATATATTGTGAGATTGTTATGTTATGGGTTCGACTTGGACCTAAACACATATCCATCAAATGGGTAACAAACCAACCATTCATGTATAGAAAATTATCTCCTTAAAAATGATGATGTTCATTTTTTCATTACCACCTCTCATAGTTGATACTTTTGATGTAAAATCTATTTATATTTTTTTATATAATATTTAGTATGTATTTTTGCTTCGATAATTTTTATATAACCCATAATCTTTTTCTTTCCATTTTATTTCAATACGATGACATCGTTTGTCGACATCTGGACTACAACCTCCTTAAAGTTATAAGATTCATTCACACTATACCTGGAATGTATAAAGGATTGTTTTAATAAAAAATGTTACTTATATGAGATAGATATTATATTGGCATTATAATATAAATATATATCATTTATTTTCCATTATTTTAATATGACATATGAATGAATGTAGCATTCAAGCATATGTACGGCCTATTGTGTCCATGAACAGTGCATTTCAATTCTCATCTCTAGTTATTATGAATTATTATAAACACAATATTATAGAATATATATGATAATAAATTCATTTTTTACATTATGCAAATGATGAAATAATGATCAACACAAGAAGTAAAACATGTTACAAGTCAAAACATGCTATAAAAATATTCTATTGACTCTCAAAATAGAGAAAATAATGAATAATTGTTAACAATTCGGTATTGAGATTTATTAAAAGATAATATATTATATTATAAATATATAATTGTTCCAGTATATGTTGGTGATATTTTTAAAACCACATACATGAATTTAATACATGTTCACCCAATGGAAACACTTGGTAAATGATTCTAGTCTTACATTTCTTCCCCCAAGGCAAACACACTTTTCATCACTTATTTCATTCGTCTGGTCTATATATTTCCCCTATTTTGTTTTATATAATGAATAAAACTAATTTAATTATATTTAGTGTTTCATTTTATGTTATTTATTAATTAGACTTATAATTAAAATGTTTGAAATTGTTGAGGGATTCTCATCTCACTTTTTACATCAGTGAGATAAATTTCTTATTCAACACATATTAATTTATTATGGTTTATCTACAGCCCCGTTTGATATATTATATCATTATTCCTCTTATATTCATGGTATTTATGGTTTTAATCTTAATTATCTCGTCCAATGGTTTTTGACATGAAAATTACCTAATGGTAAAATCTACCATTGCTATATCACTTTTAATTTTGATTGTTTGAATTCTGTTGAAACAATCGATTTCTTATGATCATATTTATTATAGATCACATTTCTCATAAATTTCGACATTTTCATGATATTTATATTATTATTTACTTAACATTATACAATTATTACATGTGATGTTTACATTTAATTTCATTAGATTAATTAGGAATTTATTAATATAACTGTCTCTTCTATTCAATACGGATATTGGAAAAGGCATTTTGTTCATTAATTAAATATATTACTCAATATATGAGAAATTATTTGGACATGAAAGACATGGTTTGGTAACTATTTAATTAACACCCTCTCTATTGGGGACCGATTAATGCAAGCCCCGTGATGCATCAGTAGTATAATGAGAAGAAATTAGTTGGCAACAACCCCTTCAAGTTTGTTTCAATGAATAATAGATAAGTTTCTACCAAATTATTTAATCCTCCTTGTAAAATTTCTTGATGGTATTGGTATTTATGTTCCACATACATTAGATCCAATAATTAATCACTTTTTTTATGTGGATTTTGTTTTTTATTATCCATGATAGATAATTCTGACAAAATTTATGGGTGCATTTAATTATCATATTATTTATAAATTTGAATTTTTTTTCTGTTATTCACCTTGACACACTATTTAATCACATCCTTATAAGTTATTTATTAAATGGTATGGGTTTTTTAGTTATTTACCTTTCCATATTATTTAATCACTTCTTTTCCATTTACTGATATTTTGGCATTTGTGTCGAGCTATTTACCTTTCTATACTATTTAAATACTTCCTTCTTAGTTCATTGATTACATAGAATGTGTCTTTCGTTATTACATTTCCATATTTAACGTTAAAATAAATTCCTAATTTATTCCTATATATATTACCCTTATTAATAATTTGAGCTCAGCCTTGTTATTTTCCCTTTCCCATGTACTCCATGAAGTGTTAGAAAAATGACATGCAAGGAGATGCTAGATGGAATAATGTTATCCTCTAAAAAATTTTGTTGTAATTAGTGTATTAATTTTTAATACAAGACAAATTTATGTATCTCACATTATATGAAAAATAATGTACTTTTTTCCTTTTAGATGTGATTTACTTGTATCTTATGCCAATGTAATGGTAGCCCGACATCCACTATGGGATTTCTAGGGTCGGGTATCTATACATGGTATCACATTAAGTTTAGTAGAAACCATGCAAACTATATTTAGGGAATCATATATTATAGAATATAACACTAATGTTTAATTTGAATATAATTATAGAATAAGAATATAATGTTTAAGTTAAATAGATATTATGTGTATTCCCATGAGATGAATCTCTATTTGAATACTACACGTGTACATGGTTCTAACAAATATGGTCCTTGGGTAAATATCACAAAAAAGATACATCACGCCTGACTCGAGAGTAATCGGGTACAAGACCACATGCCTTACTTTGCACATGTATGGAAACTCCTAAGGGATATTTCTATGATAATTAAAATTATATTCACAAACCATTATAAAGTATTTGAATAGATAATGATAGTGAATAACCTAGGTCAAAACTCAGGTGTATTAAACATTTAAATAATGATTCACAATTTATAAATTCTAAAGATTCTTATATGGTTTCTCCAATATGAAAATTTTTACCCACACTATGGTTTTTTGGTTTCATGAAATTAAATCTTAAAAAGGATAATCTATAGACTAAGGAAGGACCTTTGTGGAAGTTAATGGATGACATATTTATTTATAAGTGTTGTATTGAAAACAATAGTTAAAATAATATTTAATGAACAAATTTTAATGATGTCCATAATATTTTTTTTTGAAATTACATTAATATGGTCCTAGAAAATTACAACATGTATTTTGGGGGAATCATGTCATGTCTGGAAAGGCCGCAGTTTATGAACCCATGACCAAAGGATGATAGGGGTTTAATTCTATCCACTATTCTATGAAATTTCCAAGTATAAATGCCATTTATTTAGTTACAAAAATCTAAAAATAAATATTAATAATGAAATTATTGTGATAAATTTTTGGTTTAGAGATTAATTTAATAACCATATTGTATTTGGATAATAGATGGAGACAAATTAAATTACTTTTAAGAATTTTATTTCCCTTATGATCTATTAAAATATTATTATATTTCTTTAGACGTCAATCTTAATTTTTGGAAAAAAAATGATGTTAATGATAAATTAGAAATCATTTAAAACACAATAAAATGGTGGATGTTTTGTTTGTAAAATAGAAATATATCAACTATATATATTTCATTATATTATTAGGATTTAAATTAATTTCACAACTCTAGGAAAATTATCAATTAATATGTTTCCCTAGTACCATAATTTTTGTTAAACATATGGTATTATAAATAATCCCAGATCTTTGACTTTAATACCCTAAACATTCTATTTATCATTCAATATTTTGTTATTGATAACCTCTATCACTACATATAAATATAAATGCTTTTTCCTCCATGTCTACATATTCATATTCCTCTAATGTTCTCTTACATAGACACCAAGTTATGTTTTAGTCCATGTGGCCCTTTTTACTTACCATTCTCTATTTTCTAGAGGAAGTTTTACAAACCATTTTCAAGATGTCGGATTTAAACATAGGAAATATAAAACAATATATTTCCAATATCGATTTTAAAATATAATGATGTTATTTTTTTATATTGGGTAGAATTTAATGACCTGAATATCTAAATTAATAACATTTTATTCGATAATGTGTAAGACGCGTAACACCAGGTGCATGGTAGAATATAATATCCCGAGACATTACAATAAAATTACTATTTTATATTAAATCAATCTAATATATGGCATATAATTCAATATATATTGAGATATCATGTGTTACACACAATAGTGAGTTCCAAACATGGCTTGTGTTACACACAATACTGAGTTTTACCAAACAACAATATACTATTAAAATATAAATATTTAATATAATTGGATCCAACATGGCCATTAAATTGGTAGTTATCAATAATATTAATTTTTTTTTGATATTATATATATATATATATTATATAGTACGATTTTTGTACAATTATCCAATATATTTTGTAGTCATATAATAATATAAAACAAAATATAAAAAAAACAATATTTTACAAAATGAAATTTTTCCGCATTTTAATGGAGAACCTATTTTAAATATATTTTTATGATTTTAAATATATTTTATGTAAAAATATACATTATTTTTGAAATATAGGTATAAAAAATAGGTTATGGTGAACTTTTGGAATTTTTTGGAAATATTATTTTTGGCGAATAATGAAAACAAATGAATTTTAATTCAAAAAACCTTTTTCATCATCTTTATTTATAATGATAAAATATATTTATCATTTTTTAGAAATAAATTTAATCAAAAGTAAATAAATTTATCTAATTTATGATATTGATGTCAATTTTAATTCTAAATTAGATACAAAATCATATCAATATCTTGTAAATTTTTACATTAAAACCTTGTTTTCCCTTCTTGTATGGGAGATTAAATTTTAACTAATTTCTTCCACATCTGTGATCAGAATTTTTCATAGTTGATTAAATATTTGAAATCAGAATAATTTATTATTTATAATATGGTAGATATAGTTTTTTATAAAAAAATATTAGTGGATGTGATTTAAAATAATTTAACTGGTAAAGATAAAAATTAGCTTAGTAATGGACTAAACATAAAACTTAATGGCCAAAATGACCGGGACACTTGTACAAAATCTATCGGCTAGACATATTTGACCATATAATCCATTTTTATCATAACAAACATATTATATAATCTCCCAACATCAATATTCTCAACCTAGAATCCATAATTTGGGATGATTTCAAACCAAGGTAGTCATTTTGTATAAACCAAAAGGTGTTTCCTAAATAAGAGGTACGGTTATTAAATGATAACTTTATATTTATTTCATTTTACACTCCTTACACTACTCATACTCCATGATTACATAATAATACTATAATCCTAAATACACTAAGATGTTTTTAAGTTAATGGTTTGATCTTCAGTAACACACACTTCTATCAAATGGGAAACTATAATACATTTGATGTACGTCAAACAAGCACCTCACAAAATGATGTTGTTAATTTTTTACATTACCACCACTAAATTTTGGGAATATTGGTGGTAAATATGTTTATAAATGATATATATGATATTTACTATGCCTTTATGCTTCTTTAATTACCCTTATGATTTCAATTTTTTAAAAATAATATAGCATCATTTTTTTATGTGTGGACTAACGCCTCCTCAAAGCTATGCGATTCATTCATAGTATACATTGAAACTATAAAATATTGTTCGAAAAAACATATGTACCATATTTTACATAGATATTATAATATATTTATAATACATATATATATATATTTTACTTTTCATTCTTTTAAAATAGAAAATAAATGAATGTTGTGTTCGTGCATACGTATGACCGACAATCACCATGAACATTGGATTTCCTTTCTTATCTCCATATATAATAGATTATTATAAAAAAAATACATATTATATATGATAATTACAATTTGTTTTAATAGAAGGTTATTATGAAATCTTTATCTATATAAGAAGAAAAAAACGCATCAAATAAATATATACTATAAAAACTAGTCAATTAACACCTGAAATAGTAAAAATAATGAATGATTGTTACCAAATGAGTAAAGAGATATTATAAAAAAAATATTTTTTTATAAATATTACTATGTTTTGGGTATAAGTTATTTTCATGTTTAAAACCCTTACATAGGATGTTAAAGGACTTTTTCCCAAAAGGAATTGCAGGTTAAGGGATTCTAGTCTCACATTTCATTCCGTGGGGTAAAATAAAATTAATCAATTATTTTTTATGGTGTATATATTTCTACTATTTTATTTTGTATCACTAATAAAATTATATTTAGGGTATTTATATTTTTTTATGTAATCTATTTCTTGGGGCTACTGATCTATAAGTTACCACAAGGTAAGGTATTTTCATCCCACAAATTAAATTTATGAGATAAATTTCAAATTCACCACTGAATTATTTTGTGTGTTTTATCTACAACACCTTTTGATATATTATATAATAAATAATTTTATATTCATGTTATTTTTGGTATACATTGAAGTATCTAAAATAAGGGGTCCGATCTTGAAAATTACTAAATTGTAAAAGTTTTCTTTACATTACCACTTTCTTTTGTGATTGTAAACATTCACATCACAAAAATCACATCATTTTGATAATATTAATTGTACATTAAATTTATCTTAAATATCATTATTATAATGAAATGTGTATTATTATTTAATAAATTTTATAAAATTTTTAAAAAGGGTTTTAACTTTGACATTTGTTTGATTTTCTAGGGAATTATTGATAAATCAATATATGTTATTAAATATGGAAATTTTACAATGTAAGGCTATAGCCTCTGAAATTACATAATCTTTAGTTTATTCAGGAATTTAATTTCTTTCACATTGAGAATATTTTTGGTTGTCGTGTTTTATAGAATTATTCCACTATTAATTCCTAACATCCCATAATCATACAAAGGGATACAACCAAAACTTTATCTATTTTATTCAAAATATAAAACCATTAAAATAATATACGATTTCTTTTTGGGATTAAAATATTAAGGACCTCTTGAATTCTCATACACATCCTTGAACCCAATGTAAATCATTTATAAAACATTGGATGAGCACAAAATTATCAGTAAGGGATAAAAAATAAAGATTAAAACCATTATTCCATGAATATTTTAAACTCCAGAAAAAAATTTCAAAAAATCAATCTTTTAACCCATATAAACATAAGCTCATTAACATAGCTCATGAAACAATAATATTTATAAATATAGTTCCTAAAAATCAAAAATCATAAAGGTAACTTGTGGAATCCATATCATACATTCATCATATATTTCAGATCTAAAAAGGGAGTTATATTCATTGTAATGTTTGGAATACCTATCATAGTATATTCTCTAAATCTCTTGGGAGAAACTCAATCATTTATATCCATATTATTACCCTCTGAATTAGAGAGATATTACAGCCTCAATCACCCTAATTTTATCATTGAACCACACATATACATATGAAATTTCTATGAACCAAAACATAATCACAACACATAAATCCTGCATAAAGAAAAAAATAACATTTCCACATTACAATCTCAAGATATCATCTCCAGATATTGACATAATCAATTTCCTCAAAAAAATTTCAATTCAAAATTACATGAAAAGGTAATATGTTATTTATTTTCCTTTTAAATACATAATGTCTTATAGAGGAATCAAAATATAAAATAACTATTTTGGTGGTAAAGAATTTGTTATCGCCGTATACATTAAAAAAACATTCCTTTTGTCATATTGTTCAAAAAATCCAAAACAAATCCCATATAAAAATATTAATTTTTTTAAAAAAAAACTTTAATATTAAAATAAAATATAGGATATTAAAAATTCATTTCACATATAAGAGTCAAATGATATTGTCATGAAGTATAATTTTAACCCAAAAAATTGAATTTTGGTTAAGAAATTCCCTTACCACAAGTCTAACCTGTCTCACACATTATATATCATTCAACAAAATAAAAATATGATAATTTATACTTACATGAAAAACATGTTAAATATTATTATTCATTTTATGTCAATTATTAACATGTTATAATAATTATATAATTATTTATGTTCATGTCAGATATTTTGTTGATATTCGATACATGAGTCGATAATGAACTCAGAATGACGTCAAAAGTCCATGTAGTCAAAAGTACATTATATAAAGAATATAAAACACGAATTAAATATCTTATATATTTATTAGATATGTATTTAAAATAATATTTTATTTCAAGATAAAATCCCCATTCAATGAGATGGTAGGTCTTACGTTCACATTAATGCTATTTTCATTTTCCTGTCATATGGAAAGAGAACAATTAAATGAAATGTATGTAAATATTTATAAATATATGCTATTATTAAATAATAAATAATATTTCATTTTATCATATATTTTTACTAAAAAAATTCTTAAGATATTCCATGTGATGTGTGAATAAATCACATCATTTTGAAGAGGTGGTAGTCCAAAAGCCCCTAGACAATGTTATTGTATAAAAAAAATATGGAATGAATTATGGTATTTCTAATATAACATTTAAATAATATTAAATAGGATATATGATAAAAATATAAATATTATTTAACCTAAAAATATTTTTAAGACCTTCCATGAAGGCGGTAAGGGAAAATAATACAAAAATTATTCATTGAGGTGATTAACCAAAAACAACTGACAAAAATCTCATTTATTTGAATAAGAGGAGGTGGGATATGAAATTGATATTATATATTACTTTAGGAACATAATAATACAATATAAACATGATTATAGAGTTATTATTCATTTATGGATGAAGGATTTATGTATAAAGTAGTAAAATTGAAATTAAGGGAGGTACTTTGAGAAAATTACCTCTTGAAATCCCCTCCTTGAAAGACCCATTAGGACCATGGATTTTGTATGTTTGTTGGGCCAGAATCACATGGACATGGGTAGAGTGAGAGTTATAGATTTGGGAATATATTGGATTATCTACAAAGATTTTTTTTTGAAATATGGTGGTGTATAGGTGGTAGTTTTACTTTAGGATAGGTGGGTTCAAATGTATAATTTATTTATTATTTTATATTAAAAGCTAACAACATTGAGGTGGATTTAATTTGAAATAATTATAAATTCATTTAATATTTTGTACACTATTTTGTTTTTATACACACCTCAAACAACCATTAAATGTTTTAAATTTTAGGTATATTATTCTTTTAACATTTACCATTAACCATTGTCACATTTTTACTTATACCACATAAAATAACATTTTTTAACATGTTAAATTTTTTATACCAAAAAAAATTTACCATACAACCTTACTTGAACCATATGATTCCAAATATTGAACCCATTTTACCTAATTCAATTACTAGAATTTTTAAAATTGTAATTTGAAATTAATTCTGCAGTCAAAACTAAAAAACGTGTTTTAAAAGTGGAACTTTCAATATATTGAAATCTTTTATATCTAATTTAAATTTTAAATTGATTTCAATGGTCAAAATATTATTAAGTGATAAAAAATACCTAAATATACTTTAAAACAATTTAAATGGATAATCATAAAATTTATATAAATTTGATGAAAAAGTATATTTGAATTAAAATGCTGTATTTTTCACCGTTCATTAAGATATGAAAGTTATCAGAAAAATATATATATTTTTTCCAATCAAAATTATCATATTCAGATATCAGAAAAATTAATTTAGTAATATATAACCTATAAGGGTGTGAAAATCTAGATTTAAAATAAATTCTTTATCAAAAGGTGGTAAAACTATCTTTTAAAAATATTAGGGATGTTATGCCAAAATTGGATGTACTCTTATTTTAGGACAATAATATTTATATAAAGATAGTAAAAAATAATAAATATGTTTAAACATAATATAGTTATTTATTTTCATTCCCTCTAATACTACAACTCCGTGATAACTACATTATAATATAATAATATTAATAATTTATTATTTTTTGTATAACATTGTCTTGTATGAAACATAAGATTTCAGAGAAACCCATTGATACATGTCGGGTATGATATCAAACATAGCTTCCCCATTAATGTGAAATCAATATATAATTAATAAATATTATTAGATATTAAAATTTCATATTGTATAGTTTACTGGGATTTTACATCCATCCACCCTTTTTTGAAATTGCATCCTCAAAATTTTATTGAATTATCAAATAAATTGGGGTTCTTCTCCCTCATAGCATTTTCAAATTCCCATGTTTCCCCTTCAACCATATAGTTTTTCAATTAAAATATAACCGGATGTATCACCTTATTAAGCAACACTTTCTCTCTATGGTCATGAATCTATACAAGATATTTATCATAAGAAAAATTCTCTTCCAACTGAACTACATATCGACTAAAAACATGAGGTTAATTCGGCATATACTGTAACACCCCAAGCTTCTACGGTAGGTTTCCCTTTGAATAATGTAATAGCATGTGTTGTACGCAACATCGAGTTCTAACAAACACCACAACCGATCAAACTAGCTGTTATGAATAGTAATACCTACTTTTTGAAATTATATATATTTTATATTTCAAAATGGAGTTCATTTTTTGATTCAGAATATCGAAATTATCCTAAGTTGAATATTTGGTATTTTTCTGACAACTTCCAATTTTTATGAATAATGAAAAATACTTAAAAACAATTTCTTAATCAAAATAATTTATAGTGATAAATTATATTATTTAGTGGTTTTAAAGTATAATTAGAATATATTTTTACCATTTTATCCAATGTTGTTCATTATAATTATTTTTACTTTGAAATTGGACATAAACAATTGCCAATCTTTTGATATATATTGTTTCTTAAAAACACGCTATTTGTTGTGACAGCGGGAATTAATTATAAAATTAATTAATTAAACTTTTATGTTTTGAATTTTTTTAAATAGACATCATTTTTTAATTCGGAATATCAATTATAGCTTAGGGTAAAATTTTGGCATTGTTCTGAAAAACTTCAATTTTTGATGAATAGTGAAACTACTAAGTGGTAGTTAAAAAACTGAATTTTTCATAAAACTTAATTTTACCGCTTCTGTGATTGAAATTTAAAAAATCCAAGAGACACGATTAATATCAAGGAGTAAAATGTGGTTCAATGAGATGAAAATAATTTTTGGTGAATAGTAACTTTTAACTTTTATTTACCACGGTTAAAAGTAAATAGGGTAATTAAGGGTAAAAATGATATTAATATTACCCTAACACATGTCATAATTCTATTGGACAAGTGTATCTCGACCAAAAACAACCTTAGGAATAAAATATTATCATTTAGGTCCACTTAGATTAGATTAGGACATTTATTATTATTTAATTCAAAGAAGAGTTAAAAGAGTCAAAATAAATGTTTATTTACTAAAACATTTTTAATATAGGGTTATACATAAGATAAATTTGATTGTAAATATTAATTAGAAATCTAAACTTATTTCCTACATAATGATATTTTGTTTATAATATTTAGATATTAAATAATTTAATTTATTTATGACACAATGATGATGCAGGAATTACCATAATAGTGAAAAATTAAAATAATTGTTATCATAAATACCGAAATAATATATAATTTGAGACTTTTAATGAATTAAAATAATTTTCTAGGTTAATAGGATATGTTAGGATTTAATTAAGTAACTTAGTTCGAAGTAATCATTCTGTTATGAGGTTCATAAAAATCAATTTTTAAATAGTTTCAAAATTGACATAAAAGACATTTAAAAAAAATATTATATAATTAATTGATATTAAATTCCTAAAAATATAAGGTTCGGCCAAGAAACTTATATCATGAAATTTTTATCATTGATGGACCACTTGGGGGTCTCTTGGATGTATATAGTATGTTTATTAACCATATAATATAAAAATACAAAGAGACATTGTAAAAGTGAAACTAATTAACTAAGAGTTAATACTTAATGATAAGGTTAATATAGTAACCCAAACGTGTCTAAATTCTATTTGTTGAGTTTTTTTAGACCTATTCCCACCTTAAAATTTAAATAATCTACTTTTGAGGCATTAGAAACCAAATATGAATTTATTATAAAATAATATTTCTAGCTTTTCCAAATGTGCCCCTCACCCCTCTTATAAAAGGGCACTCTCCCTTCTCATTAAATCACACCTTCAATGCCTTTTGGCTCGCCCAAACTCAGCCTAAACACTCTCTCAAAATCCCTAAATTCATCCTAGAGGAATTCCTTTAGTCAGAAATCCAACCTAAGAGCCCTTTTGATCAAATCAAAAGGAAGAACCCGAATAAGAGGTAATGATTTCACCACCTTTTTTTAAATTCATTTCTTCTTCCACTTCTTCCTTCTTTGTTATTACCATTATACAATAATAACTCCATTATCTTATATATACTGTGATTTTATTGTAAATATGGTAAAACCATATTCATTATTCTATACCTCCTTTGAATAACATGTCACCATACGTGCATACGTTCGGCTTACCGTCTCCACTTCGTGGTGTAATTGTTATTCAATAAATTGTTATTTGGATGGGTATAATAATGATGGGTAACTCATGTAAATAATAAATATAACATGATAATGATTCTGTATATATGTTATACCATCAAATTATATATTATTTTAATATCAAAAGAATGATATTGTCGCTCGTGCGTACGTACGGACTACCGTCTCCACGAACGTGATATGATTCATTCTCCATTGTATCCATTCAAGTATAATTCTCATTTGATGATTAATAATAGTATATAAGGACTTGATATCATTCTGGATATGAATAAGATACATCTTATCCATAATAAAGATGGCTTATGTAACAAAACGTATCAAAGAAAACGAGTAAGTTAACACCCGAAACAACGATAATACTAAGTTATTATAATCAAATCAATGTTAAAAGATCATATATGATATCATATACTTGTATAATTTAATAACAATTATTTCACCATTATACAAGAGGTTAACCAACCCCAACCAAGTAAAATTACAAGGTAAGGGTTTATTTCACAATCTCTTCATTAACCGAGGTTGTTTGTAAGTAATAATCTACTGGGATCTCTTTATCATCCACATCCATGTTTCTTAAAAATTTATTTCAAAACATTTTTACTATTTACAAGAATATGGGTTGAAGTCATTTATACCATTGTTTGAATTTTTATAAGAGTTTTATAAAGGAATCATTTCTTTGTTTTCCAAACAGGGTTCTTTTTAACCTTTTCGACAGAATTAAGGTAAGAATGTTTTTTTAACTTATACGGCGGGTGTGGCTATTTTTAGCTGTTATAAAATTTTCGAAGCTTCCCTTACAATCATATAAGAATATTTTCAATGAAAATGTTTTATTTTATAAATATATGACTCTTAAATGATTTCAAAATAAAAAGAGATATTTCTCTAAAAAGAGTTTTGATTTCATCAATGTCAACATCCTTTGATGGATTTTACACTTAATTGAAGTCGATTTATTATGATAAAAAATTCTATATTGTATTTAAGGGTTTGTGATATGTTTGACGATTGATATGTTATTTTTATACCATTCAAGGTTTATGGATGAAGTATTTACATTTCGTATGCTAGTTTTAATACAAATGTTTATGTTATGTTTAAACCTTTTCATATGGGAATGCATTGGACTTAATATGTGACAGGTGGAGCCCGCTATAGCTCCTCGATGCATCGGTAGGTCTCATGAGACAAACTAGTGTATTGGAACAAGGCCTTGAAAAAATATTATTTGTATTCTTGGAATGAGGCCTTGGCTATGTGGTTATGATAGTCTGGCATTATGCATTCCATCATTATGAAAGTGGTTATTGATATTGCATGTGATTATTCTATTAGTAGAATATCCATGTGAATAAGTAAATAGAATTATTTCATTTTATTTTTTCCATACTATGTTGAAGATCAAGTTTAAAAGGCTTTTATTTTAGTTATACATTGCCTTAAGTGTTTATTCTTATTTATGAATGTTTCTGCTATATTGATATCCTTACTGGGCATTTGAGCTCACCCCTTTTCTATGTTTTATTTTTCCCCAGATGTGAAGAAGAAAATTATAAATGACCTGCAGGGATATTATGAGGGGATAACATTGTGGACTATGGATACAATATGTTTTTATAGTAGTTTTTCACTTTATGATGTAATGTAAAACTTTATGAATATATCTAGTGTTTCCAGGGCTTCTAAACCAATCGGTCTTTCGAGATTTGATCTTTCTTGTGATCATGCCAATGTTATGTAATAATGCACTGAATATGGGTAACTAGGGTCGGGGTGTTACATTTGGTATCAGAGGAAGTTTAGTACAAACCTTGGAAGCTAGATTTAGATAAACTATGATTAGAGGACATAGACCTAAGGTGAACTTTGAGGATTAGTATAGAAGAACTTCCTAGAATTTTTGTATTGTAGAGATTTTATGAGTTTTCCGAGAAATACATCCCTATTTGGATACAAACAGGTAGAGGTGGATCTGGCACAGATGTACCTAGGGGTAAAACCCAAAAACACCGCTTTGATCTAGACTCGAACGGGAACTGGTGCACGAAAACGGGCCTTGCTGCACTCTTGGTTACGACACTCCCGGGGGATATGCTTAGGATAACTCTCTTTTTCTTTACAAATAATTATTAAAGGATTATGAGTATATACTTTTCTCAAAGAAATAATTTTTATGATTATGGATTATATCCATAAATAGTTCAATTTATGTTAAGTGTTTTATAAGTATGGAATTTTTTATTTTGATTCACAAACTGATCTTGTTTATGCCATTGTTTATAAATGGAACCTAGTGGAAGAAAAGGAAACAGTATCAATGCACGTACTCCATGTAGGGATTTCCCTCCTGCTCAAGATAATTATAGTGGAGCTGTTGATGCAACTAGTGCCGATCAACTAATCACCATACTGGGAAAACTCACTCAGGTTATGAATAATAACCTTACCCATATGGAGCACCCTGATCCGCAGCGTGGAGGATCAATGTTAGATCGCTTCATGAGGCAGCAACCACCAACATTCAATGGGAGTACAAATCCCTTAGTATCTAAGAAATGGATAAATTCCCTAGACAAAATATTTCAGGCTTTGGGGTGTAGTGAAAGGGAAAAAGTTATCATGGATGTTTACCGCCTCACTAGAGATGCCGATCAATGGTGGTCATTGATTCAAAACACGAAGGAAGATGATAAAGTGTCAAATATGGAATGGAGGTAGTTTAAAAGATCTATTTTTAGAAAAATACTTTCCTCGTGACCATCGAGCAGATATGGAAAGGCAATTTCTGAGTTTGAGACAAAAGGAAGATAAAAATGTCGCAAAGTATGAGGCTAACATTACAAGGTTAGAACGGTATGCTGGAGATTATATACGTAACCCAAGAAGTAAGATTGATTATTTCTTTGATGGGTTAAAACCATTTCTCTGTCGAGCATTAGTCTCACAATCCTTCTCATCGTACGAAGACATTGTCTCATGTGATATCAAAATAGAAAATAAATTCTCTAAGTCTTATGACTTTAAAGAAAAGAAATAGAAGAAGAGATCTACTGATCAATCTGGGAATGGAAATAAGGGGAAGAAGGGAAATATTGAATATCCATCCTGTGGTAAATGTGGGAGGAAACACCCTGGTACTAGCTTGAAGGGAATGGGTGTCTGTTACAAGTGTGGTGAGAAAGGCCACCAAGCTCGTGAATGCAAAGGGAAGAAGGAAGCTATCAATGTTCAATGTTACAATTGCAGGGAGATGGGACATTATGCAAATGAAATTCCTAATCGTCAGGGTAACTTACCTCAGAAAAGGCCAAGGGATCAAGGCCATGCTTATGCTATCACTACTGCTGAGGTAGAAGCTCCAAAAGATGTGGTGGCAGGTAATTTAATGGTTTCCTCATGTTTAGAAAATGCATTATTTGATTTTGGATCATCACATTGTTTCATATCTTCCTAGTTTTCTACAAAAATTAGATATTTCCAATTTGATTTAACAAGGGAGTTTTCAGTTAAAACTCAAAAGGGAAGTATCATTGCAATAAAGTTTTGTGAATTAGTCCCCATTAGAGCACATAAATGTTCATTATCTACTGATATCATCGTCATACCTATGATTGAGTTTGATATAATCCTCAGTATGGATTGGCTTTCAGACTATGATGCGAATATTTATTGTAAGAAGAAGGAGGTTATGATTTTTGATGATGATGACAAGGAACACCTTATCATTAGAGAAGAATCATCACCACCTAATTCATATCTAGATCCACCCCCAGGAGCTCAACTAAATTCAATTATTGGGGAGCAAGAGAATGAAATTACTTTGGGTGAGGAAAGGAATGTTCAAATAGAGGATTTACCTGTTGTGAAAGAATATGTAGATGTGTTTCTGGAAGATTTACCTAGACATCCCCCAGAACGAGAAGTTGAGTTTTCCATTTATTTAATTCCTGGATCAAGGCCTATATCGAAGACCCCTTATAGAATGTCCACTGTAGAATTAGTTGAACAAAAGAAACAAATATAGGAATTGAGTAATAAGGTATTTATTCACCTTAGTGTTTCTACATGGGGAGCCCCTGTTCTTTTGGTTGAAAAGAAAGATGGATCTATGAGGTTATTTATCGACTATAGGGAGATTAATTCCATAACAATAAAGAACAAATATCCCCTACCTCGCATTGATGATTTATTTGACCAACTGCATGGAGCTCATTTCATTTCAATGATTGACCTTCGATCCAGATACCATCAGTTGTGTGTAAAGAAGGAATACATTCCGAAGATAGCTTTTCAAACAAGGTATGGGAATTACGAGTTTACTATAATGCCCTTTGGATTGACTAAGGCACCCACTGTATTCATGGATCTGACTAATAGAGTTTTCAAGGAATATCTCGATGAATTTGTGGTGGTATTTATTGATGATATCTTGGTATACTCTAATATCTATGAGGATCATGAAAGTCACTTGTGCATTATCCTGAAGACTCTGAGAAGACATGAATTATATGGGATGTTTTGAAAGTGTGAATTCTGGCTCCATGAGACTTCTTTTCTTGGCCATATTGTCTCTAAAGATGGAATCTCTGTTGATCCTTCTATGACCAAGGCAATCCAAGAATGGCCAGCAGCTATGAGTATAACTGAGGTATGCAGTTTTATTGGTTTGGGAGGTTATTATCGACATTTCATCCAGAATTTTGCCCGATTGGAAAACCCATTAACGAAGCTCACACGTAAAGGGGTTAAATTTGTTTGGAAAAACAGTGTGAAGAATTTTTTGAAGAACTGAAGAGAATATTAGTCAATTCTCCTATATTGACTCTACCATCGGGGAATGATGGGTTCGTTATTTATAGTGATGCATCGAAGAAAAGACTTGGTTGTGTCCTTATGCAGAATGATAGGGTTATTACCTATGAATCACGACAGTTGAAAATTCATGAGGAAAACTATCCTCCTCATGATCTTGAGTTGGCAGCTATGATCATTTCTTTGAAGATATGGAGGCACTACCACTATGGTGAAAAATGTGAGATTTATACTGATCACAAGAGTTTGAATTATATTTTCTCACAAAAAGAACTCACCATGATTCAAAGGAGATAGCGTGAATTACTCATGGATTATGATTGTACGATACACTACCACCCGGGGAAAGCAAAAAAGGTGGCAGATGCTTTGAGCAGAAAAGATCATGGATTTTTGAACAATATAAGAATTGAAAGGGATCCAATTTTCATAGATCTAGTGAATATGGACATGGGAATAACCAGGGAAGGCGAAACATCAATTCTTTTTCAAATGGTTTCCAAACCATCTTTACTAGAAAGTATTAAGAGTTCTTAAACCAATGATGAAGAATTTCAAAAGAAGATTAAAGTTGTGAATGATGGGAGATTGAGAGACTTTGTGTATGAAGATGGAATTTTGAAATTTGGGAAGAAACATTTTTTTCCCGATATACCTGATCTAAAAAGGGAATTGCTCGATGATGCTCATAGTTCTAATTTCTCAATACAGCCTGGGAGAACAAAAATGTATAGAGATTTGAAGGAACATTTTTGGTGGGACAACATGAGGAGGGAGATTGCTGATTTTGTGTCAAGATGTATGGTTTGTCAACAAGTGAAAGCTGGAAGGCAACAGCCTGGAGGAGACATGCAACCTCCTCCCATACCGGAGTGGAAATGGGAAAATATTATGATGGACTTTGTCATGGGGCTACCAAAGACTCCTAGAAGGAACGATGCAATATGGGTCATTATTGATCGTCTTACGAGGTCAGCACATTTTCTTGTTATAAGAGAAGATCTACCACTGGAACGTCTATAAAGACTATATATTAATGAAGTTGTGAGACGTCATGGAGTACCCCTATCGATTGTTTCTGATCATGATCCCCATTTTACTTCAAGATTCTTGAAAAGTCTTCAGAAAGCCATGAATACTGAACTTCATTTGAGCACTGCTTACCACCCTCAAACCGATGGATAATCAGAGCGAACTATTCAAACCTTAGAAGACATGTTGAGATCCTTCTCACATGACTTTCAGGGTATGTGGGATCAATATTTACCTCTGGTTGAATTTTCTTATAAGAATAGCTTCCATTCGAGTCTTCTGATGTCACCATATGAAGTGTTATATGGAATGAGATGTCGCACACCAACCTGTTGGGATGACGTTGGTGAAAGAAAACTTGTAGGCCCAGAACTGGTGGAGGAAACGATGGAAAAGGTTAAGGTAATCCAAAATCACATCAAAGCAGCTCAAAGTAGGCAGAAGAGCTATGCCGATAATCGAAGGAAGGATTTTGAATTTCAAGTTGGTGATCATGTTTTTATGAAGGTATCTCCATGGAAGGGAGTCATATGTTTTGGTAAGAAATATAAATTGAGTCTCAAGTACATCGTACCTTTCGAAATTCTAGAACGAATTGAGGCTATAGCATACTGATTGGCAATGCTGCCAAGTCTCTCCAAAGTTCACGATCTATTCCACGTATCTCTATTGAGGAAATACATGCCTGAACCAACGCATGTACTCGCCTATGAGTAATTAGAACTGGAACCCGATCTGTCTTATTGCGAAGAGCCCGTCAAGATTCTTGATACGAGATAACAAGTACTGAGAAACCGGACGACGCGTCTGGTAAAAGTCTTGTGGAGAAACCATACGATGGAAGAGGCAATGTGGGAACCTGAGGAACTTATGATGAAGAACCACCCAATTATCTTCTTGCGGTAGTATTCTAGAAATTTCGAGGATGAAATTATTCGAAGGAGGGGAGAATGTAACACCCCAAGCTTCTACGGTACGTTTCCCTTTGAATAATTTAATAGCGTGTGTTGTACGCAACATCGAGTTCTAACACACACCACAACCGATCAAACTAGAAGTTATGAATAATAATACCTACTTTTTGAAATTATATATATTTTATATTTCAAAATGGACTTAATTTTTGGATTCAAAATATCGAAATTATCCTAAGTTGAATTTTTGGTATTTTTCTGTAAACTTCCAATTTTTATGAATAGTGAAAAATACTTAAAAACAACTTTTTAAATCAAAATAATTAATAGTGATAAATTATATTATTTAGTGGTTATAAATTATAATTAGAATATATTTTTACAATTTTATCCAATGGTGTTCATTATAATTAATTTCACTTTGAAATTGGACATAAACAATTGTCAATCCTTTGATATATATTGTTCTTAAAAACGCGCTATTTGTTGTGACAGTGGAAATTAATTATAAAATTAATTAATGCAACTTTTATGTTTGGAATTTTGTAAAATAGAAATCATTTTTGAATTCAGAATATCAATTATAGCTTAGGGTGAAATTTTGGCATTGTTCTGGAAAACTTCAATTTTTGATGAATAGTGAAACTACTAAGTGGTAGTTAAAATACTGATTTTTTCATAAAACATAAATTTACCACTTCTGTGATTGGAATTTCAAAAATCTGAGAGACACGGTTAATATCATGGAGTAAAATTTGGTTCAATGAGATGAAAATAATTTTTGGTGAATATTAACTTTTTACTTTTATTTACCACGGTTAAAAGTAAATATGGTAATTAAGGGTAAAAATGTTATTAATATTACCCTAACACATGTCCTAATTCTATTGAACAAGTGTATTTCGACCGAAAACAACCTTAGGAATAAAATATTCTCATTTAGGTCCACTTGTATTATATTTGGACATTTATTATTATTTATTTCAAAGAAGAGTTAAAAGAGTTAAAATCAAAGTTTATTTACGAAAATATTTTTAATATAGGGATATAAATAAGATAAATTCGATTGTAAATATTCATTAGAAACCTAAAAATATTTCCTACATAATGATATTTTATTTATAATTTTTATATATTAAATAATTTAATTTATTTATGACAGAATGATGATGCAAGAATTATCATAATAGTGAATAATTAAAATAATTGATATTATAAATACCCAAATAAATATAATTTTAGACTTTTAATGAATTACACTAATTTTATAGGTTAATATGATATGTTAGGAGTGACGTGTGTAACTTTTATCGAAATAATAATTCTATTATGAGGTTCACAAAAATCAATTATTGAATAGTGTCAAAATTGACATAAAAGAATTTGTTTAAAAAAATATTATATTATTAATTGGTATTAAATTCATAAAAATCTAAGGATCATCCAAGAGACATATATCATGATAGGTGTATAATTAATGGACCACTTGGGGGTCTCTTGTATGTATATAGTATGTTTATTAACCATATAATATAAAAAAACATAGAGACATTGTAAATATGAAACTAATTAACTAAGAGTTAATACTTAATGA
Source organism: Viscum album (assembly GCA_963277665.1). Classification (NCBI taxonomy): domain Eukaryota; kingdom Viridiplantae; phylum Streptophyta; class Magnoliopsida; order Santalales; family Viscaceae; genus Viscum; species Viscum album. Next base: position 1,325,773 of record CAUJRU010000019.1, on the reverse strand, counting down.
TAAGGTTAATATATTAACCCAAACCTGTCTAAATTCTATTGGTTGAGTTGCTTTCGACCTATACCCACCTTAATCTTTAAATAATCCACTTTGGATCCATTAGAAACAGAATATGAATTTATTATAAAATAATATTTCTAGCTTTTCCAAAGGTGCCCCTCACCTCTCTTATAAAAGGGCACTCTCCCTTCTCATTAACTCACACCATAAAAACCTTTTGGCTTGGAAAAAATCTGCCCAAATACTCACTAGACATCCCTCACTTCACCCTAGAGGACTTCCTTTATTCAGAAAGCCAACATAAGAGCCCTTTTGATCATATCAAAAGAAAGAACCCGAAGAAGAGGTGATGTTTTCACCACACTTTTTCAAATTCGTTTCTTCTTCCACTTCTACCTTCTTTGTTATTACCATTCTAAAATAATATCTCCAGTATCTTATATATACTTTAATGTTATTATAAATACGGTACAACCATATTCAGTATTCTATCCATCCTTTGTATAACATGTCACCATACGTGCGTACGTACGGCTTACCGTCTCCACGTCGTGGTGTAATTGTTATTCAATAAATTATTATTTGGACAGGTATAATAATGATGTTTAACTCATGTAAATAATAAATATAAAATGATAATAATTCTTTATATATGTTATATCATCCAATTATATATTATTTTAATATCAAAAGAATGATATTGTCGCTCGTGCGTGCGTACGGACTACCGTCTCCACGAACGCGATAAGATTCGTTCTCCATTGTATCCATTCAAGTATAATTCTCATTTGATGATTAATAATAGTATCTAAGGACTTGATATCATTCTGGATATGAATAAGATACATCCTATCCATAACAAACATGGCTTACATAACAAAACATATCAAATAAAATGAGTAAGTTAACACCCGAAATGACGATAATACTAAGATATTATTAAAAAATCAATGTTAAAAGATCATATATGATATCATATTCTTGTATAATTTAATAAATAATATTTCACCATTATACCGGAGGTTAACCTACCCCAACCAAGTAAAAGTACAAGGTAAAGGTTTTTTTCGCAATCTCTTCATTAACCGAGGTTGTTTATACATAATAATCTACTGGGATCTCTTTATCATCCACAACCATGTTTCTTAAAAATGTATTTCAAAACATTTTTACTATTTACAAGAATATGGGTTGAAGTCATTTATAGCCATGTTTGACTTTTTATAAGAGGTTTATAAAGAATCTTTCCGTCATTTTCCAAACAAGGTGCTTTTTAACCTTTTCGACAGAATTAAGGTAAGAATGTTTTTTTAACTTACACAGCGGGTGTGGTTATTTTCCACCATTATAAAATCTTCGAAGATTCCATTACAATCTTATAAGAATATTTTCAATGAAAATGTTTTAATTTATAAATATATGACTCTTAAATGATTTGAAAATGAAAAGAGATATTTCTCTAAAAAGAGTTTTGATTTCATCTACGTCAACATCCTTTGATGGATTTTACGATTATTTGAAGTTGATTTATTATGATACAAAACTTCTATATTGTATTGGAGGATTTGTGATATGTTTGACTGTTGATGTGTTATATTTATACCATTCATGGATTATGGATGAAGTATTTATATTTTTTATGCTAGTTTTAATACGAATGTTTATGTTATGTTTAAACCTTTTCATATGGGAATGCATTGGACATAATATGTGACCGGTGGAGCCCGCTATAGCTCCTCGATGCATCGGTGGGTCTCATGAGACAAACTAGTGTCTTGGCACAAGGCCTTGAAAAATATTATTTTTAGTCTTGGCACGAGGCCTTGGCTATGTGGTTATGATAGTCTGGCATTATGCATTCCATCATTATGAAAGTGGTTATTGATATTGCATGTGAGTATTGGATTAGTAGAATATCCATGTGAATAAGTAAATGGAATTATTTCATTTTATTTTTTCTATACTATGTTGAAGTTCAAGTTTAAAAGGCTTTTGTTTTAGTTATGCATTGCCTTAAATGTTTATTCTTATTTATGAAAGTTTCTACTATATTGTTATCCTTACTAGGAAATTGAGCTCACCCCTTTTCTATGTTTTATTTTTCCCAGGATGTGAAGAAGTAAATTATGAATGACCTGCAGGGATATTATGAAGGGATAATAGTGTGGACTATGGAGACAATATGTTGTTGTAGTAGTTTTTCACTTTATGATGTAATGTAAAACTTTATGAATATATCTAGTGTTTCCAAGGCTACTAAACCAATCGGTCTTTCGAGATTTGATCTTTCTTGTGATCATGCCAATGTTATCTAATAATGCACCGACTCTGGGTAACTGGGGTCGGGGCGTTACATATACATTATTAAAACATGGAAAACAATACACAATGGGGATAAAATAGGATGTAAATCTACTTGGTAGGAAACTGGCCCACAATTATTTAGGATTTCATAGGGTCAAATTAACTGTGGACTCAATTTCCCCTTCTTAAAAAAATTCATGACACTTTTCTGTGGAGAAAATTTGAGAAAGTCATAATCAACTATATCAAAAGAACAATCTTTCCTCCTATTATATGCATAACTTTTCTACCCCTTTTGAGATGTCCTCATGTAATTTTGAATCAATTTACCATTTTCTACCATCTCTTTTACCAATGTGTGTCCCATCAAATTCCATTCACTTACTTCATCCCAATAAGTAGGATTTCAGAACTGTTTTCCATATAATGATTAAAATAGTTCCATATGTATAATGAAATAAAACCTTTTATTATAAGAAAACCCAACAAATGAAATATGTTTTTCCTAAATTCACTAGTAATCCATTGAACAATAATGTATCAAATCATCCAATTTCTGAATTATTTATCAAGCCTTCCAATCTGATTGATTACGAAAAGCTATACTAAAATTTAATTTAGTTCACGATGACTTGTGAAGGAATTACGAAAATTTAGAATAGAACATGAGATCATGATCAGATAAAATGGAGAGAGTAACTCCATGAAACCAAACTATCTCTTTCATATACAACCGATAATTTTTATCTAATGATAGAGTATTTATAATTGGATGAAAATTATAATATTTTGTCATTAAATAAATAATAACCCAGATCACATTGCTACATCATGATTTATTTTGTAATACAACAATGAAATCCATGTATATATTTTCCCATTTATACTCTCACATAGGAAAATGTTGAAGCATCCCCTTTGGAAAATTTCATTCTGATTTAACCTACTAACATATTAAACACTTAACAATAAAGACAAAAATAGCTCTTTTCATTCCATCCCACTAGTAAAAATCACAAAAGATATTTGTACATCTTAGTACTTCTAGGATGAACTGAAAATGGAAAACTATAAGCTTCACATAACAACTATTTCTTCAATTGTGGATCACCAGGCACACATAAACTCTCCCCAAATATCATAAGACAGTCTTTAACAATGTTAAATTCTGATGACTTACACTTTTCAACCAGTTATTCCTATTTTGAAACTCACTATATTCCTTATATGCTTATTTAATTCTTTCTCATAGAGATTATTGCATTGACACCTAAAAAATAGATGAATTTCCAACACAATAAAACATATAATCCAAAATTCATCAAAACACTAACCAAAGGATCACATTCCAATTGTAACAAGGTTAATTTAGCATTACTTTTTCGACTCAAAGAATTAGCCTCATTATTTTCCTTTCCTAAATGGTAATGAATTGTGCTATCATAATACATGATTCATTAAAACAATCTAATTTGACCCATGTTAAATTATTTCTGAGTGAATATATACCTAATATTTTTGTGGTCAGTATATTTTCCACAATTTACTCTATTCAGATGATTCCTCCAAAATTATAAAGAAAAAACAATTGAAGATAATTCCAAATCACTTGTAGGGTAATATAAATCATGAGTTTTCATATAATGTGAAGCATGGGAAATTTCAAGATATTTCTACATTATCACACAACCAAGTCCATTCAATGAAGTATTAATTAAAATAAAAAATTCCCCATTCCTGGAATCAAATTCTAATACTAGATAATTAACCAATATTCTTTCCAATTCTAAAAACAATCATCACATTCTTTTTTCTAATGAACATAACTCCTTTTTGAGTTAACATATTCAGTGTGCACGATAACCCTAACACATTTTCAATAGACCTCAGGTAATAGCTTGATAAACTACGAAAACAAATAATCTCAGTTATATTTTTTGGTCTTGGACATTATTCAACAAATTTTGTTTTAGTTGGATCAACAGTTATGCTATCTTTAGAAATAATGTGACCATGGAATATATTTTTTTAACCAAAATTGACACATCCTAAATTTTAAAAAATGTTTATTCTCTTTTATGGTTTCCAAAACAACCCTTAGATGACTTCCATGCTCCTCATTACTTTTATAATATATCAAAATGTCCTCAATAAACACAACAATAAATTTATCCAAGATGTCATGGAATATTATATTAATAATATACATGAATATAGAAGGTGTATTATATCTCCCAAATGGAATTACTAAAATTTCATAATGGCCATAAATTTTATGAAACATGATCTTTGAAATTTATACAACCTTTACTTTCAACTGATGGTACCCCAACCTCATCTCAAACATCTAAAAATATAGTGCTCGCTAGGGAATATCAATCAAATCATCGATATGAGGAAAATTATATCCATTGTTAATAGGGATGTTATTCAAGGAAGTATAATCAATGAATATCTCATTAAAAAGTACTTATTTATTAACAGAAAATATAGGAAAACCCCATAGTGAATCTCTTGGTTGAATAGAACCCTAGAAAAATAACTCAGGTAATTTCCTCTTCAACACTAATTGTTCAATTTTGATCCATTTAGTAAGGTGGTTTTGAAATTATCATAGCTTTAGGAACTATGTAAATGGTAAATTCATCATTTTGATTATGTATAATACCAGAAAACTGATCAAGAAAAACATCATGTTAACCATTTACCATTATCACATCACTAATCTAAACAGTTCATTTGTTTTAAATGGTCTATGAAAAATAACATTTTTTCTATTTTTTAATAGTTTCCAAATTTCCTAACATGTTATTACTGATAAGGGTTCATTGTTGAACACCATATGGAAGTATTTCTAAATAGAAATATATTTAACTCTATCGTCAATATTAGCATGGTAAATAGAAATCCAATCCATACCAATAATATCATCAACCTCTAATATAGGAAAAACCACATGGTTTTTTGGTAAATTATTTCCACAGATAAGTATAGAAAGATTATTATAATTTCTTTTTGCCTCAACATTTCCCTTAGGTGTTTTTACTATATTTTATGGATTGATTTCCAATTGCGTAATTTCTAATTTACTAGAAAATTTCTTAGAAATTAAAGAATGTATAGAGCCTGAATTAAAGAACTTATTGGCATAATCAGAGTAAAAAATTAATGTATGTGATACCACTTCATTTTATGGCACAATGATTCTGAATTAGGTTCCAAGGATTCACCACACCATTCTACTTATATTCTGGCCACTTCCCTTCATTTTAGTTCTTCATCAGACACTGGTTTTCATAATGACCTAACTCATTGAACATAAAAAAATTATTGACCATAAATAATATTTTTTTTCATAACACTACCATTATCATTTTCAGTCTAGTTATGAGACTTATGCCCATTTTACCACATCAGAAACACTTATAAAAATTTATAAGGCATTTTCCAGTGTTTTTACCACAATTTTCATAAACTTTAAACATAATTTTGTTACCATCATAAATTTTGTTCATGAATTATTCCATTTAACCTACCACCTCAACCTTATATTATTCTATTTTTCAAAAATGTACAGAGGCCTGGGGGGACAGTTTTGGTGGCTCGAGGTGAAACGGGCAGTGGCGGAGTTTGTGGCTAAGTTCCTAGTGTGTCAACAAGTAAAGGCTGAACATAATGTTCCCAGTTGTTTGTTGCATCCGTTATATGTCCTCGAGTGGACATGGGATGACATATCAATGGACTTCATCACAGGACTACCCGGAGCTCAGGGTGGTTATGATGTTATCTGGGTATTTGTGGATCGACTAAAGAAATCAACTCACATCATAGAAATTAAGGATTCATGCCTGGTGAGTACCTTAGCACAGAGGTACATAGACGAGGTGGTGCATTTGCATGGAGTTCCGAAGACTATCATCTCAGATCAGGATACTCGGTTTACCTCACGAGTTTGAAGGGGGTTACAACATGATTTTTGCACCCATCTATGCCGTAGCACTGCTTTCCAGCCCCATACCGATGGGCAGACAGAGCGGACTATCCACACGTTGTAGGACATGTTGCGAGCATGAGTTCTAGATTTCAGATGATCATGGGTGTGACACTTGCCTTTAGTAGAGTTTTCCTACAACAACAGCTTCCACTCTACTATTGGCACAGAACTATTTGAGGCTTTGTATAGAAGACCATGTTGTTCACCCATTTGATGGGCATAGGATGGTGAGATAGGTTCTCTAGGGCCAAAGGTAGTATATAGCACCACAGAGAAAGTTCAGCTTGTGTGTGAGAGGATGAAAGTAGCGCAGGACCGACAGAAGTCTTATGCTGATCGTCGGAGGAGGCCCTTGGAGTTCGAGGTGTGGGATCATGTGTTTTTTATGGTTTCCCCTCGACGGGGGAAGCGGAGTTTTGGGAAGGGGAGTAATCTCTCCCCTAGGTTCATCGTACCTTTCGAGGTGATAAGGTGAGTCATATAGGTGGAATATTAGCTGGCCCTGCCACCTCAGTTGCAGAAGGTTCATGACATCATCCATGTCTCCCCGCTTCATCGGTACTTACACGACGAATCTCATGTTTTTGACTAGGGAGAGTTAGATATGGGAGATGACATGACCTTCAAGGAATGACCAGTCAGAATAGAGGATCGTGAAGAGATGGTGCTTCGTGGATGATCCATCGCCTGGATTGTGTGTTGTGGAGGCATGGTGGCCTCGAGGAGAGCAAATTGGAGCGGGGGGCTCAGATGCACTCTCAGTACCCTGAGTTGTTTTCACTTGTGTTTTCTTTGGCCTTCTGAGCTCTTTTTTGATGTTATACTCTGTACCCTTGATATATGGAAGGCTTGGCTTGTTGGTTGTGAGATGTTTTGTTTCCTTGTTCACTGTAAGTGTGTAACATGTCCGGATGTGTGGGGAAAAGGGAAAAACCTGATCCTTAATTGAGACATATTAATTCTTATGTGATTGAACCCGTTCGGGCGAGTCTGTACCGCCTAAAGCGGATAATATCTCGACATGGGAGAAGGAATTCCCCAAGCCATGTGTTCCAGCAGTGTGTTGGTTGTACGGTGTTGGGGGCAGTGTAAGTTGAAAAATCCTAATATATGGAAGTGGGAAGACCCAATTCTTAATTGAGACGCATTAATGTGGATGTGATTAAACCCGTGCGGGCGAGTCAGTTCCACCTAAAGTGGATAATATCTCTACCTAGGAGAAGGAATTCCTAACACATATGATTAGGGTTGTTGGTTGGGTTCCTGTCATAATGAGAGCCCTATGAGGTATCTTATTGAGTTCCTCTGGTTTGGTTTTTGAATTCTCAGGGATGAGAGTGTTTTACGAGGTATCTCGTGTAATGGCCCGGACCTCTCTGTCCCATTCCTTTGTCTAATATATGGTCATTAAGTGTTATGGATGGTAGAATGGACTTTTCCCACATTTTTAATAATTTTGTGACTACACGCCATGTACCACCTTTCTGAGTATACCCTGTGTTGAACTCGTGTCCTTGTCGCGTGAAATAAAAAATTACACACTATGTAGCCAATTCTACATGCCGTTTATTTTCTCCACGTGTATGTGTTACCCTCAAAATGTGCGTTGACCAGTCAACGGCCGTGTGCCGCATTGAATTCCGTGTTAGAAGCCGCATGATGACCATGTGTAATGGCCTAGTATACACCGTGTACTAGGAAGTACACGCCGTGTACTTTAGTTTTTCTTGCCTATAAAAGGAGGGGGCCTCACTTCCTTTTCAAATCATTCCTCTCCTCCCCATTCCTTCGAGCAGGGCCGTCCTGAGAGACTCCAAAGCTCCTTTCTACCATAACTTCATCATCTGAGCTCTTATTTATGATACATCAACGACCACGAGATCGTAACGACGAGGCGGAACTTCTAAGCTTGGATCTTTTGTTTTCCCTTCGGACTTTCCTTCCCAGCTTCCACTCGAGGATGTTTTTTCCGGTTTTTGACATAAGCGATTGATGCAGATGGATGTCTTCTTAAGTTGATCTGGGGGAGCGTTGTGATCCGAACCTGCTGAGGTCGGTATTTTACCTTTTTCTCTCTAATTTGTGCATCATGAGGGATGGGTTTCCTCTCGCATTCAAGAGACATAGTTAAACCAGTTTAATATAGATAATAACTGGCTTAAGGAATGGGGATGGGGAAGTTGTTTTGTTTATCTTTGTTTATCCTATTGTTATGTTGTGAATTGAATATGCTTATGCCTACTGAAAATCACGGTTGTTGGGGGCCTTTTCTTGTGCAATTAAATGTTTCCCTATCTTTCTACACCGTTTTATGGATAGAAACTATGATGAATATAAAAATTGGTTAATCATGTAAAGTTGGATGATTAAATGAATATTTGGAACCCTTGTGTGAAAACCCCGATTGAATAAAATGTAATAATGAACATGTGGGTGTTCGTTTGGTTATGTGGTGTTTGAAAGGGGGGTGAATCCTAGGTTATTACAAATAGGATGGGTAGCAGGGCTATGGTAAATGATATTAATGGGGAAATGATGTGGCACGAGCCTTGTTCCATGATACGGTTGTGAATATGTGGTTATAGTGGCAGCATGGTTGCAGTAATGAGTTTTGTTAGTAAAATAAAGTGGAAAGTTGATAAATTAATTGAGGGGAATGATAATGAATTAAACGCGGGAACAATCAATAGGGATTGATTGATGATAAAAGTGTTGGTTTTGTGTTTCTTGTGTTCTATCTAACATGATTTGTGGTTTCCAGGGTTTTGTTCTACAAAACTCTTGATCTGGTTTGATAATTTCCCAGTAGTTAAGGAACTAATAAACTAATACTATTGAAACATGAAAACCTAACTGGTGTTGGGGTTGTTTGTTGTATTCATGCTTCATAGTAGCAGTGCTGAGACACGTGATCAATTTCTCTGTTTAGAAGCCATAGGTTGGGCTGTGTGTTTGGTATACATATATGTACCTGTATCGTTGTGTTTTGTCGCACCCCACCCATGTTGAGCACTTAGTGCCGAACACTCCCATTTCATGGGAGAGGGTGTTTTCTCCTTAATTACTAGCTCCTTCAGGATCCATCTTCCATAGGTTATTATGGCTTGAGACGACCTTACACCTAAGACTCTTCAGGTAGGTTTCGATTGGTGTGTTTATATCCAAAGACTCTTCATCCAGGTTTACTGTTCCCAATAATATTCAGGATGAGGCCAAGGTGGGTTCGGGAGGTGATGTGATTGTGGTTTGTGAGGCCCAGGTGTGTGCGGGTGGGATATATTGTTTGTGAGGCCCAGGTGTGTGCAAGAAGGATATGTGGTTTTTGAGGCCTAGGTGTGTGCGGGGAGGAAGACTATGGAAACTTCATGATGTTCGCCGTTAGGAAGAGCAGCTTACTAGTGGGGGGGAATGGTGCGAGGTTCCCAATACTCTTGTTCTTATATACTAATACCTATTGTTTTGTGTTCTTGGTGAACATGGATGGTGAGGATGGGTGGATAGAATTCCTTGCTAGGTTTTGGTTTCATATGTTGTCATCATGGGACATTAGGATGTATCCCCACCTGTGTACGTGAGCTTTAGGTTTCCATACTGAGTATACTTGTATGCTCACCCTACATTTACTTTCAGGTTTCCAGGAGGACTACCAGGGCCATGCGTGACCCAACTAGTTAGGACAGTTGGGGTTGTTGTAGTTTGTTGTACACTTGTTTCTTTTGGTATTGTACTTTTGAGTTTTCTTGTACTTTTACCTTGTTTCAGAATTGTTTAAACATGCATGTGGGACTGGTTTGGGTTTGTTTTCATTTACTTGTTCCTTTTCCTTTTCGTGTTTGACTCATCCTATTTCCCAATCTTAAATAATAAAAAGGGTAATGCCTCCCAGTTTGTAAAAACTCATACCCTTGGTGCTAGTCGCCACTCCAAGGCCTACTGGAGGCGGGACGCGGGGGTCATTATCTCCCTTTCACCATTTCCAGCTCAGGAGGGTCATCTTTGGTGGGAGGGGGTCATGAAATAATTAATTAGTAACCAGTTAATTAAAAAATATTATTTTAATTAAGATAATATGAATCATAATATTGAATTTAATAGATAGGTTATAACTTATTAACTTAAATAATAATATTTTTAATAATATATTATTGCTAGGAAAAACTATGTCTTTTCATGTAACACTATTCACCGGGGAATGTCAGTCTGTCGTGTAATGGAAGAAAACCTTGGTGTTATATGCCTAGAAATCTAAAATTTATGTATCATGTAAAATAAGCTTAACTTCAGGATTCATATAAATAAATATAGGAATAAAAATTAATTTAATTCTAATAGTTAAATATTGTGACATATTAGGGGGTTTCATTAACCCCACCTTATATGAACTGCATCATGGAAATTCAAAATTGATAATGTTAATCAAAGAATTTATATTTGAATATAATGATTTTTTGAAAAAATAACATCGTTAGTATTGTTAATAAAAATTATACATAATTATAGGTAATGAAAAAGTTAAGGTCAGGAAAAAACATTGCACTGAAACAGGAGGAGATTTGTAAAAAATTGTTCATTGAAGAAAAATCGTACCATCATGTTGTGATAGTGAGTGATAGAGGCATGTTCAGTTGAATGTTGTTGACCACAAAACCATACAACAAAGGTTTGAATAATGGTAATTTATATAATAAAAATGATTATAATAGGAAAATTTTCTTTTCAATACCCTATTTCATAGATTTCAAGAATTCGTACAATATCTAAGAATATTAGTAAATATAATTAATTGATAAGTTTCTACAAGCACAGTCTTATCATTTGTTCTTACCATGAAATATTTCTATATTATTTCATAACATGGGTTTCCTCAAATGGTGATGTAATACATTAACCTCTAAAACCACATCCAATGATAGACAAAAACCACTTTAAAAATAGTTAACTTTTCCAAAAGATTATTATCTAACACTTTGGAGGAATGGTCACTGAATTTTCAAAATGAACTTATCAAATAACATGAAGTGGATTTTAATCATCACATAACCAACCATGTGAATATGTTAATGACATGAATTACCACAAAACCTTATTGAAAACAGTAAATATTGCTATTTCTTAAATAGAAAATATATTGTGGGATATATTCCTTAAATCCAAAAATTATGTAAACTTAATCATCGATACAATAAACCACTTTTTCAATAAATCAATACTAAATTCCAAGGTCCTCAATACTTATAAATATTTTGTTATTAAAACCATTCATTTATCTCTCTAACAATTTTTCTCTAATAATTTACATCATAATAAGAGTTATCATTCCCACAACTATGGTTTTTTGAAAATGGTTTAATTTATAATGAAGTAAATTTATGGGTACCATTCATCAAATGACCAAAAATTATTAATTAAATAGTATTATAGTAAAAACCTTATATATTTCAGAAATTATATGATGATAACATCATCAATAAAATAATTTTACAACATATCTCATATATCCAATGACAGAAGCACATTAGTCATTCAACATTAATTGTGTCAATATCATATTCTTGACCTTGACTCCTAATATTCTTCTGAGGTACATCCCATTAATACTTAGTGAATTAGTTTTCATTTTGACCCATCTCCTTGTTATTGTTACACTAAATAATACACATTTTATTTTTCCATTTGAACTCATTATTATGGTGATATTTATCTCCACACTTATAAAAAACCCTAATTCCATTCATGTAATTACTAGGGTGATTCTTCACAAAGCTTCCACATATGGAAAAAACCATCATTCCCTTCTTTATTGACACATTCACTTATTTGTGTTGTTAAAATAACCACTTATTCACATGGAATCCTTTTGAATTTTTATGATCTTCAAAATTCCTTCTCTTTTTTAATGGCACATAAAACTATTTTTTCCAATAATGAAAAAGTATGTGAAACCAGTTCCTTTTAGTTATTTGGATTAAGAGAATCATAGAAGTGGTTGACCATGATTTATTTTTTATGTAATATGAAAACCAATGCACCTGGGCCCATTCTGCTAGTCTGCATCCTCTGGCATTTGGAGAAATGCTCTTGATGTCACGTGGTGAACCGGGTTCGGGGCACCTATTGAGTGGCACCTGGAATCGGGACGTTACAAAGTGGTATTAGAGGAGTCATCTTCTTTGACATACTATTTTGAGCCTTAGCCAGGGATAGGATGGAAACAGTAATTGGTAATAAGTTATGCCCAGGCGTAGCTATACTGTGTACATGGAAAAGCTAGTTTACTTCGTATTTTTGCAATTCTTTTGATTTTAAAAATTTTACAGTTGATTTGATTTCACCATTGGGTGACACACTTGTAATTGTGTTGTTTATATTTTATCCATGGGTTCTATTTAGTTTCAACCCAATGAGATGAGGGTATTCTGTCTCATGTATCATTTAGGCACATGCTATAAATCACATGACATCCACAGTTTCCATGCCATGTAGGTGCATTAGAAATCGCATGTTGTTGTGATATTTGATGTGAAAGAAAAAGCATGCTGATGTGATAGGTGCTTGATAAAATACATGCCATGTGATAGGGTATTGTTGTATGAGTCTGTTGAAAAAATGGACACCAAAATTTGGTTTTTGGGGAGTATGGGCCCTCATTGACTGGATTTTGGTGGATAATTAGCGGTTTATTTTGTTATAACATAGATAAGATGTCAAACTTTGATTCGTGGGGAGTATGGGCCCTCAACGGTTGGAATTTGACACTTAAGTGTGGTTTTTCGTTATTTTCTGGGTTCTGGGGACGTTTTTGAGGCATAATGTCTTGAAAAACCCAGTATACGCGCCGTGTAGTACCTTAAACACGCCTTGTATGGACTTCTGTTTGGGAAGAAAAAGAAAACTTTTGGAGTACATGCTACGTACCTTGAGTACACTCCATGTAGTCTCTTCCCGTGTCATAAAACCATGTGAGAGGCGACACGGGGAAGGGAAATTCTTGGGGTGAACACGTCATGTACCTAATGTACACATCGTGTAGTGTTGACCCGGAGTATTCCTATTTATCAAAAAACACAGACAGAGGAGACCTTAAGACATACACGCTATGTCAACTATGGAGCACGCCTTGTAGTCTAACTTGGGGACCCGGCCACGTAACTAACAACACGGGTTGGTGTAATCATTTCGAGTACACGCTGTGTGTGTATAAAACATGTCGTGTTCTGTGAGCCCTGTGAATGGCCGTGTAACTAACAACACGGGTCGGCGAAGCTCGTCTAGTACATGCCATGTAGTCATGTCCAGGGACTGACCGTGTGGACATAGTCGTGCGGCTGGGAAGACGAGGTGGTGTATACTCTGTGTGCGGGTGTCACACGCCACGTAGTTTTAGCTGAGTAGTCGGTCGTGTCACAAACGACATGGGTGGTTGGAAATTACACCATACATGTCGTGTATTCAGTATACACACCGTGTAGTTTTGTTCAAACAGGATCTGTGTGGCTTATCCGTATAGAAGGACCCGAGAAGGGGAAGAGAAGTCAGGTACACGTCGTGTACTCATTATACACGCCATGTAGTCTTATTTTGAAAATCTTGAAATGCCTTCTTCCTCTTTCTCCCTTTGTGTTTCCTTCACTTTCAGTCTTGATAATTGTGAATCTAATGCATGTTTTTGACCTTGTAGTTTCATGACGCCTAGACGTTCACGCGTTGTTCTCCAGGAGAGCAGCAATGATTATACTCCAGAGATGGTGGGACATGGGCTACCAGTAGACCCTCCAGTAGAGCCAGATGTTGTTCTAGTTGTTACACCGGACACTGGCGCAGAGGCGCAGTTCCATGAAGGTTTTATGCAGTTCATCCAAACATTTCAGGGAGCACCGTCTGCTGCCACATCTATGGCTGAGCTGACTAGTATCTTCCAATAGTAGCATCCACCAATGTTTTTAGGGGATGGAGGACCACATGCTACAGAGTCTTGGCTGGGGTCGATGCAGACTATTTTCGAGCATCTTGAGATGCCTCCCGGGCAGATGGTCAAGCTCGCAACCTATATGCTGCCTGATTCTGCCAAGAGGTGGTGGGATGTTACCACTTAGTTAGAGCATCACAAATACATGGCATGGAAAAAAATTTAGGTAGTATTCTATGACTTCTTCTTTCTAGAGACGCTGAGGGAAGATAGGGCTCGATAGTTCATGAATCTGAAGTAGGGCGCTATGTTAGTGATGGATTATTCTGCTCGTTTCACCAACCATCAGCGCTTTGCACCCATTATGGTGGGTGATGAGACGTTGAGATCTAGACTCTTTGAGGATGGTCTTCATTATGACTTCTGAGCACTGGTGAATGTTTTAAGGTTGCCAACAGTACATGCTATTGTAAACCAGGTGCTGATTACAGAAAGGAACCTACGGGAAACTAGTGGTGTGGTCCAGGGTTGTTCAGCACCAGTTACTGGTACTATTTCTACTGGAAAGAGGAAGAAATAGATGGGCTTCTCTCAAGGTGGCATTACCATCCAGGCAGTTTCTTCAGGTGGCCCGATCAGGTGCTACCAATGTGGTAAGGAGGGGCACAAGAGACTGCACTTTCGACGAGACCTAGTGGAGTGCCGAGCATGCGGCCAGATGGGTCATCTGCAACGCTTTTGCAGAGCGTTTCCACTAGTGTCATGTGAGAGGGGTTCTGTACAGACTCTGCATGCGGGAGAAGGACCAGTAGCTTCTTACCGGTTAGGGAACTGTAATACGTCAGGGCGTGTAGGCAGAGACAGTGGTTGTGGTCGTGTTAGAGAGACACGAGGATCCCAGAGGCAGCAGGGCGGGACAGGTCAGGGTATCCAAGTTGTGTCGCAGGGCCGTGGAACTAGGTAGGCATATGGAGTGCAAAAAACCTAGCAGGAGCAGGATCCCAGACCTTCTACAGTTAGAGGTACTATTTTAGTAGCTTCTATTTTGTCTTTAGTACTTTTTTTATACAGGTTCTACTCATGGTTTCATATCTGTACCCATTGTGGAGAGCCCTAGGCTCTGTGTTTCTTCTTCTTATGATATCATGGCGCTAGACACTCTGTTGAGGACTAGAACGGCTTGTGTGCGTCAGTGCAGGGAGTTCCCCCTATTGGTTGGAGGGTGTCACTTTCTTTGGGACCTCTGTGTCTTGGATATGAAGTCTTATGATGTCATTCTCAGGATGGACTGGTTGGTTCCCTTTCGAGCCTTTGTAGACTGCTATCGTCGTAGGGTGCGTTTCACATCACCAGAGGGCAGAGAGTTTCTATAAAAGGGCGAGTGGGATTTTCAGTCAAGTCGAGCTGGACTAGAGCATCATGGGTGAGGTGGAGTCACAGTCCTGTGTGCGAATATATATCTGGATGATCAGGGGACTTTTAAGATGGATTTCCCTCCATTGGTTGATCGTTTCAGGGATGTCTTCTCGGAAAACTTTTCAGGTCTACCTCTGGAGTGAGAGGTGGATTTCTCTATTGAGCTCATGCTAGGAGTAGCACCATTGTCCACTCCTCCTTATAAGATGGCTACACCTGAGTTGCAGGAGCTCAAGAGGCAGTTGGAGGAGTTACAGGAAAACGGATTTATCTGACCCAGTACTTCTTCGTGGGGTTCTCTGGTTCTTTTTGGGAAGAAGGCGGATGGTACCCTCAGACTCTGTGTGGATTATCAGAAGCTGGACCAGTTGACAGTCAAGAACATATTTCCTTTGCTGAGGATCGATGATCTTTTTGATCAACTTGAAGGAGAACGGGTGTTCTCGAAGTTTGACTTGAGATCAGGATATCACTAGCAGCGCATGAGACCATCAGATATAACGCTTATAGCTTTTAGGAGTAGGTATGGTCTATATGAGTACTTGGTTATGCCGTTCGGGCTCATGAACGTGCCAACAGTATTCATGGATCTGATAAATCATGTTTTCCATCTGTATCTTGATTATTTTGTGGTAGTATTCATGGATGACATCTTAGTGTAATCTAACACTCAACACGACCATGCCACCAATCATTAAATCATATTGAGTACACTGAAAGAGCATCAGCTATATGTTATGCTCTCAAAGTGCCACTTTTGGATAGACCAAATTCACTTCCTGGGTCATATCATCTCAGAGGCAGGAGTTGCGGTAGACCCAAAGAAGGTGAGAGCAGTAGTTTCCTGAGATCAGCCTAAGAACTTGTTTGAGATATGAAGTTTCTTGGGGCTGGCTGGTTACTATAGACACATTATACATGACTTCTGCCACTTATCAGCACCGTTGATGGGTTTGACTAAGAAGGGTGTGATGTTCGTGTGGTCAGAAGCTTGCGAGACACCCTTTCAGGACCTGAAAGGAAGGTTGACATCAGCCCCAGTCCTGATACTTCCAGTGCAAGGGAAGAGCTATACAGTTTACTATGATGCATCAGGTATTGGGCTTGTAGCAGTATTGATGCAGGGTGATCGAGTTGTTGCATACGAGTCTCGGCAGTTGAGGCCACATTAGAGGAATTACCTGACACATGATCTCAAGATGGCTGCAATTGTTTATGCATTGCGTTGTAGGATACATTACCTATTGGGAGATCATTTTGTGGTTTTTACCGATCACCAAAGTCTCAAGTATATCTTTACGCATCGTTACTTGAATTTGAGGCAGTGAAGGTGGGTAGAATACCTTTAGTCCTTCGATTTTGAGCTTTCCTATACACTTGGTAAAGGTAATGCAGTAGCCGATGCACTGAGCGGAAAGACTCAGATACAGGCATTGCAGGAGGCCAGTGGTGAGTGGCAGCTTATGGCCATGTTATCTAAGATGCATTTGGAGGTGCACGACAGTCAGTGGCAGACCTGTCTTTCATCTTTAACTGTGACTTCTACTCTCGTGGATAGAGTGAGGATGAGACATCTATCTGATTCGGGGGTCCTAGTTCTATGGGATTTGGTGCAAAGTGAGGAACCTCTTCCCTGTTGGACGATAGGTGATGAGGAGTTATTGAGCTTCCATGGATGAGTGTTGGTTCCATAGGATATATGTGAGGATTTGATGTGGGAGTTTCATACTTCAGCTTGGGCAGTTCATCCTGGGGTTACCTAGATGTACCGTGAATTCAGAAATCAGTACTGGTGGCCGGGTATGATGAGAGATGTAGCTGGTTTTGTTATGAGGTGTTCCACCTGTCAGCAGTCGAAGGAGGAGCACCAGAGACTAAATGGGATGTTACAATAGTTACCCATTCCAGAGTGGAAATTTTATGATGTCACGATGGACTTCGTGACCGGGTTGCCGAGGTCACCTCGAGGCAATGATGTCGTGTGGGTTGTTGTGGACAAACTCACGAAGGTATCTCACTTTTTGTCGATCAAGGAGACCATCGTGGTTTACGAGCTCAAAAAGTTGTATATCCGAGAGATTGTATGTCTTCATGGGGTCCCTCGTTCTATCGTTTCAGATAGGGACACCCTTTTTACATCTTATTTCTGGGAGAGTTTTTAGAGGGAACTGGGTACACAGGTGCTTTTGAGCACAACATACCACCCTCAGACAGATGGCCTTTTAGAGCGTACGATACTAGTGCTAGAGGACATGCTGCATGCATGCGTCCTAGACATTGGGGGATCTTGGGAGAAGCATATACCCCTAGTCGAGTTTTCCTACAATAACAGTTTTCAGGCGATTAATGAGATGGAACCTTACGAGGCTTTATATGGTAGGCCATGCCGATCACCCTTGTGCTGGATGGAGTCAGGTGAGCCAGCTTTACTGAGACCACATCTCGTATAAGAGACTTTTGAGCAGGTCCGGTTGATTCAAAAGCTGATGGCAACCGCGTAGTCTTGTCAGAAATCTTATGTAGATCGACACAGATGACCTTTGGAGTTCATGGTTGGGGATCAGGTTTTCTTGTGTGTTTCGCCGAGGTTGGGACACAGGTTGATCAGGAGACAGGGTAAACTTTCACCGAGGTATGTGGGGCCATTTGAGATTCTGGAGAGAGTCGGGCCGGTCTCCTATCGCTTGCAGTTACCCCAGAGGTACGGATCCATGCACAACGTCTTCCATGTATCTCAGCTACGCTGTTATTATTCAGACACATCCCACATCTTTCATCCAGAGGCGGTTGATATGGAGGAATATGTGTCCTTTGAGGAGCAACCGATTCTTTTCATTGAGAGGAGCACAATGGTTCTCCGAGGCCGGTTAGCTCTTCTCGTACGGGTTCTATGGCAGCATGGCCGAGTGCAAGACGAAACCTGGGAGCGGGAGACTGATATACGTGCTCAGTGGCAAATTTTATTCACAGCTATATCTTCACCACCCTCGGAAGGGACATTCGGGGATGAATTTCTTTAAGGGGGGGGGAGTTTGTAAGAACTCGGTTCTTATTTTTGAGGTATGGGTTTCTTCTTTTCTCTTTTCCTTAAGTGTTTTTGAGAAAATAAGGAAAATGGTGAAAATCCTAAATTTTGGAACTACAAGTCGTGTACTATTCCACACACCATGTACTTTTGGTCGTGTGGGATGATTACATAGTGTGTGTAGTCATGTCGGTGACGAAGGGTGTAAAAACCTAATACACGTCGTGTAGTGGTCCTTTACACACTTTGTAGTCAGTCGGCAGGTAAATAGTACGACGGTGGCCAGCTGTGTGATAGAACACGCCGTGTACTCAAGAATACATGTCGTATAGTCATGTCGGCAGATGAACAGTGCCATGCGGGCAGGAAACCGCTAGCGGAACAGTTAAAAATGGGAAGAACACTTCATGTACATGGAAATATATGCCGTGTACTTTGTTTTTTTCAATTAAAATGGGCAGTAGACTCCCCTATTCATAGGGAAGGCTTAGAATGGGAAGAAGGAGCGGAAGAGGAAGGTCGGAGCTTTGGAGATTCTCCGAGCGCACGTCGGGAATCCGTTCTCTGCACCATCGATCTCCATGGGACCTCACGAGTGATTTCTACCTTCTCCCGGAGTAGTTCTTACAAATTCTCTTCCATAGTGAAGTTATTTATGTTTGAAAGAGGTTTTTTCCTTAACCCTGATCTACATCGTCTTTAAGCATTTCTGGAATCAATGAGCGCGTATATCATTTGTTGGTGTTAAGGGTGGGTGGATTGGTGTTTAATTTCCAACACTTGTGCAATTGTGTGTATTTTTGTGCTACGAACCCATGTTAGGGTGTCGTGTGGTTGAGGTCGTGGCTATTTTAACTACCTAAAATTGTGTAGGTAATTATGTAAAATTTTAAAATTGTTGTTTGGGATCAGTGCTTGGATCCAGGACCACCCTGGTGGTGTGTTCCTCTGTTTAGCCATTTGGTTAGGATACCTGAGGGTATTCCATGTTTAAATTATGTTTTACTTTTGCCTTTAGAGGAATTTTCTGTAAATAGCATGTTTATATGTTGGGCATGGCCCAATTACATAGGCCTAAGGGTGATGTTTTACTATATCCTGAGGGCATGACTTTATTATCTTGAGGGCAATGTTCTATTTCGCTTGAGGGAAACGTTTCGTTCCTGAGGGATTGACTTTTTTGACTGAGGGTGACACTTCATTCACATGAGGGAGAGATTCTGATATGCCTGAGGGCAATGCCTGAGGGAGATATTCTGTTACACTTGATGGAAAATACCTATGTGTTGGATTCTGATTACCTGAGGGTGACGTTTTGCTTATCTGAGGACACTGACTGCTTATTTAGAAATTCATTATGGTGTTTCTAAATATTAAATGGTTAAATTAATAATTAAAATGGAACTATATCTGGTTAAATTAGTTACTTTTGAGTACTTCTTAGTTTATTGCACTTACTACTGCACACTTTTGTTGCATGTTTATACACAGTTCAGCATGAGCCTTTGGTGGGTTCCTACTGGGAATTATTTCTCCCACCCTGTTTGGGTCATGATTTTTTGCCCAAATAGAGTATATTTCTAAAGGGACTAATATGGGAAAGAGTCCCTATACAGGTGCCTGATTTCTACTGAGGAGTAGGGGAGCGTGGGACCGGGCATAGGCTCACGATGCTATAAACAGTTTTGTTCTATTTTTCTTTTTTGTACTTGTACTATTGCGTAACTTGTTATGGCTGCTTTCTTAGAATTTAAGGCATGTTGCACCGTTATTTATATACTGGTTGGTTATATCTACTGCAGTTGGTTATTTCTGTTGTGTATAGATTACTACTTCAGCTGTTTTAATATTTTTTATTTAAATTCCACTGCGCTATACTTTGATAAATGAGTGCGTAGTTTCCCCACTATCAGACCTGGAACCTCATTACTAGTCGGAAGCCTCTTGTGTTTGGGGAAATGCACTTGAGGTCACGTGGCGAACTGGGTTCGGGGCACCCATTGATTGGCACCCGAAACCGGGACGTTACACCATGAACCATTTATAATCAATAGAATATGCTGGATTATGTTATAACATTAGGTATCATAATGTATATTCCAAAAACTAGTGAAACACATATCACAAATTGAAATTTTTTTTCCATTAAAAATTGGATAATAATAAACATGGATTCTTTGAGGATATAATTAATTTCAAATACATTATAATGTTTTATAATGAAAATTTTAATTATCCTAAGCGTATCCCCTGGGATTGTTAAACTAGGTGAATAGTATCACATGTTTTCATGTACTAGGTTTTCCAATTTAGGCTCAATAAACATTGTCATATTTGTTACTCCTAGGTACTTCTATTCTAGAACAACATCCATTTTTAGTATCTAGGCAAGGATTTATATTTTGGAAGACCCATGTAATATATACCTTACGAAAATTCTAGTATGTTTTTCTATAATAATCTTAAAATTCAATCTTAGTGTTATGTTCAGTAATATAATTTTCTTAAATCTAGTCTCCACTATTGTTGTTATACCATCCTAGATACCAAAGGTAACACCCCAACCCCAGAAAGCTCAGATTCAGTGCATTACTTTATTACATTATTATAGACTCATGCTTCAAATTCCAACAGACTATATAGTTTTTAAGTTCTAAAAACCATACTAAAAACATGTTACCTATATTACATTGGGAAAAATAAAATAAAATATGATACATAATAAAATTAAATAAGCTCCATCATTGAAAGCATACTCAAATATTTCATATTCATAACCTATGGAAAGGAAACATAATAATAGTAATCTCAAATTATCATTAATGGTAAGGTATAGCAGAAGAAATAATATCACTTGGAGAACAGTCAAAATTGAAATGTAATAACTAAAGACACATTACATGTAATCAATTAACTAATAATTAAATGCATTCATAGTATGTCGACACGAAATCTCTTGGATGAAAATAATAACTAAAATGAATTAAATTACTTAAAAATTGACATAATGTATACAGAACATGAACCACTATACAATAAAGATCTATTCTCATTAATGTATAAACAATTCTTATTTTTCCAATTGATTTGTCTCATGAGACTACCAATGCATTGAGGGGTTAACTATAAAAAACCTCCACCGGTGTCTACAAGTCTAAATAATTCCTCACACGTTGAATAATTCATTTAATTAATAAACAATGTTTTTTGTCATAAAATATCAATATTGAATAAATTATGTGGATTTATAAATAATTCTCCGGTGTAACAGAAGTAACAGTAGAGGTTTTTGATGTTGATTAATGGAAATACAATTGAAAGATCATTAAAAACATTCTTATGTAAAATAATCATTAAACATTTCAAAATTCATAATTCCACATTGAAACATTTGAATCATAATCCCCATGAAGGAATAACATTAAATTAAATATAGAATATTGGGGTAATAAGTAGAATTGTAAAGACTCGAAAATTCCATGTTTTAAAAAAAATTATTTAGGATTATTACAAGTCTGCAATAATTGATGTCGCGTGATTTTGAGGTCTGGTGTGCCTGGAATGAATTTATGAACATTATTTTTGGTATGTTCAGCAAATGTACAGGCAGTGTTTTCTATCTTTTGAATTGGTTAGCAGATTAAAAATTTGAGGGCACTGTTGAATCCACAGCACCAAGATTCTCATAAGGAAATCATTACTTAAACAACAATAGGTCTGAAGAAAATGTTAACTTTTTCACTTTATAGAAAAATAATAAAAATAACTTAACATGTTGTTTTATTTCATTTTCTTCAGCGGATGAGCAGCGGTGGTGGGGACCAGTGAGTTGTCAGTCCAATTAATGGCTTGAATATCCTTTATTTCTAACCATACCATTGGGTAATTAAATGGTTCATTCATTAACTGAACCTCATTAATTCATCAGTGTGTTACTCACCATTTCCCCCCACTATTTAAATGATGCTCGGGGTGGGGTTTTGGTATGGATTCTTCAAGAGGGGAAACTCTAGCGAAGTTATGTGGAAGCATCCACTGATGGATGAGGTAAGCTAGGGCAGCAACAATCTGGGATCAATGAATGCAGATGACTCCATCCAATGTGTACTCTACTCCCACCGCAAATGTGACACCTCCAGCATATCTCCGAGATGGGGTTTAAGTGCTTTGATGTTCCATCTCTTCTATTTTGGAAAAATATAATGAACGCAGATCAACCGACCAATGGGTTGATCGATGTCTCTTTTATTTATACAGGAGGTTTTTGAAGGTCTTTAAATAGGGGGGTTATTCATAAGTTTTTATAGTTATACTTTCTCAAGATTAAAACAAAAAAGTGGAGGGTGCATGTCGAATCCAACAAAGACCAGACCCTCCTCTAATCTTTTCCTTGGTATGTTCTTCAATGCGGAACAACGAATGTGGTGGCAGGGAGTATTTGAGGGTCGTGCAATAACGACGGCATTCCGGGAGGACCATAGGTGTGTCCAGAAGGAGGAACGGAACACATGAGCTCACCTGATGGCCCGCATAAGGTTCGCATGTATTTCACTGTCGTGACGGTATCAGAAACAGGCACCGACAACAAAGGCAGTGGTCGGTGATCGCTGGCCATGGGAGAATAGCAGCGTCGCGGCGGTCGAATAGGCGACCAGCAACGACCGACTGCATAGGTGGAGGCGGCGCGCCGTTGTGTTCCGTGTTGAAGGAATACAAGACTTAAATGGCACGATAGAGCTGGTAGAGGACCCTCTCCTATGGGTCCTGCAGGTGATGAGGTTGTTCCATGCGGCACCACCAATTTAATGGAGCCAAACAACTCCATGGAGATGTTCAGCGGTTGTGGACCGCGTGACCCCTGCTTAGTCGGGCCGGCCCATGGGCCAGACTGCCTGGTGGGTCTTGCCCAGCCGGCAGGCCGAGCCCTCTCTGACTGGGTCAGACCCGGACAGGGTCCGGTCTCCCCGAACAGGGTTGGTTCGGGCGGGGTAGTCTGGTCGGGTTGGACCAGACCCGGACCCCTCTTGGGCCCAGAAATTCATAAAGGGACATATCTTGCAAACCGGAAGTCTGTTTTACAAACTGTCTATGGAGATGGAATCCTTGGAGTGAGAATGCCCTTTTGAGATACTTCACGGGATTTTTGATGAAATTTGGAGTATTGAAATTTCGGATCGTACCCAAATCTAACCAGGCCCTTGGCACTAAAATGCCTATAACATACAAATCATGAATCTGGATGACGCAATGTCTGTTACGTTGGAACCCTTATGACATGACGGATCATCGGGTTACTTCTTTGTGGAACTTCGTCCCGGTTTAAAAATGGAAGATAGCTCGAGGAGTGGTTCCCCCAAAATCAGGCGTACTATGAGAGGGAATCCAGTGGCTAGAATTGAGGCGGAGGTTTGAGACAGATCATATGGAGGTTAGTACCGAGCGATCCTATATGGTTCATCACCTAGAGATCTTATGTAGATCACCACTGAGTGATCTTATCTAGATCAGCAGTATGTGACCCGATGAGGACCTGCCTTAGATCGGCCCATCTTGGATCAGCAACATACTGATCCTGTGTGGTTCAGATCTTTTGTGGGTCAATGCTTAACTATCCCATGTGGGTCAGCGCATAACGATCTTGTGTGGGTCAGATCCTGTTTGGGTCTTGTGGGGGTTATTACTTATGGGTCCTTGGCTGATCAGATCCTATGTGGGTCAGCAGGGGCTAGTACCTATCGATCCTGTGTGGGTCAGACTCTGTATGGTCAATAGCAGTACCTCTTGAAAGAATAATATGACCTAGTTTTTCGATTAATCATCTGTAATTCTATACTTTACATAAACCTAGTTTGAGTTGTGTCTGTTGTTTTCTGCTTTGTGATTGAGATCATTCTTTGTGGTTTTCCATGCGGGATTCTGAGAGACCATCGAGGGTCTCAGGGGTCCCTACTGGGTATTGTTATACTCACCTTTACACAGGCTTCCCCCACACCATGTTTTTCCTTATGCAGATGATGGGCAGCCTTGACTGAGACTTGGGGAGCTAGGACCTGATGGAAGAAGGCGGTGATGGTTGATGTGGAGTTCTTTGGAAACGAGCTATACCTACCCTTCGGGTAGGATTGTTAGTGGACAATATTAGGAGTTGTTCTCTCTTTTCAATTGTAGTTGTATCTTTTTAGTTGGGCTTGTATTCCAGCCCCATTACATTCAGTACTTGTCCATAAACTCAGAAGTCTTATCTAGTGTGGTTTCACCTGACTCTTCCATTGTGTTTCACTTGCGCATGTGCATGAGTGTAAAGTTTTGAGGCAAAGACTTCTCTTTTTTGGGAAATGCCTATCCAGCGCTAGTCGTGAACCCATGGCCTTTGGAAGGCAAGCTTGGGGTAGTCACGGCATGGGCCCCAGGGGATGGGTCGTGAAAAGGTTGTATCAAAGGATTCAGATAAATTGAAGAAAAGGGACTCTGATCTATTAAATAGAGAAATACTGTTAAGTGTATTGAATGTGGTTTTCAGTTCAGGGTGTCCAGTGTTAGTGTGGAAGCCGATGTATCCATACACCCTGACCCAGAATTCTGATTTCATACATGGTTCACAAAAACACTGATTGCGTGTGTTTTGTAAATGTTTTTCATTTATCTATTTTGAGTTAGCACACCAAGTATAACTTTTTGACCCTATAACACCTTTTTCTTTTCAAGATGTTGCTGCGTAGAAATCTAGCTAGGACTCCCAAGAGAGTACAAGATGACGTCCCACTAAGCGATGAGGATTCGGTGCAGGGCCCTCTTACATTGTTCCCACCTTCAGTTGGTGTACCCATAGAAACAATACCCATTGGGAAGCAGATGCCATCAACCCCACCCTTAGATTGTGCACAATGACTGAGCATGTTGGATGGGTTCTAGAGACATAGGCCTCTGAGGTTTCAAGGTGAGACAGATCGCTAGGTAGCTGAGGACTAGCTGGAGGCTATGGCTAGAGTTTTTCTCTTGGTTGAGACACCATCATAGAAGATGGTTATCCAATGAATCTAGAATTTTATAGGGCACAACATGGAGACGGTGGGGACTGATACTCCAAACACATGATGATACGACCCTCAGCAGGACGAACATTGAGTGCTTCTTCAAGGCGGAGTTTGTTCCAGCGACACTATGCTCTATACATATTCAGGAGCTCCTACACTTATAGTAGGGCAGCCTGACAGTAGCCCAGTACTCTGCAAGATTCAATGACCTCTCACGCTACTCCGTCGACATGTTACGGGACACATATTTTAGAGTTTGTACCTTTGATTAGGGTCTCTGGTAGGAGATCATTGCATCGATGATATCGCTGAATATTCCGACGTAGGATGGAGTGAGCATTTTTGGTGAAGAGCCTCATAGCTGAGATGGCATCGATGGTGAGAGACACCACTGGAGGATGAGTAGCCAAGTCATCTACAAGAGGTATTAGACATATGACGCAGAGGTCCAAGAAGGCCAGACCCACTTGTGGATGACCCTGAGATGTAGGTTCAGAGGTGCGGATCTCATGAGGCAGAGAAGGTCAACTGGGAGGCAGATGCGGTAGGCAGTGCCACATGGCTCGCAACTTCCTGACCCATCAATCCGATGATCATCTAAGAGTCGAGGGACCGCTGAGGTAGAGGACGAAATTTGAGCAAGGAGGTCCACATGGCACCGAGTGAGGTAGAGGTTTAGGCCGTGTAGTAGGAGGTGGGCAGCAATTTGAGGTTTTACCGCCACCACCACCAGGAGGTACACCTCAACCACATAGAGCAGGTGGACAGGGGAGAGCACAACTTCACCTAGCTAAGGCCTATGACCACGGTGCTCCAGAGATGATTAGAGGAATGATCTATGTCAATTCCACCCTTTCAACAGTACTTATAGGCACAGGTTCCAGCCACTTTTTCATTTCCACGACACTCATTCATATCTCAGTGATTCCGATGTAGTCGTTGTCTTGATCCTTGTTGTTAGATACTCATACAAGAGAAGATTCAATGATTAATCACCGGTGTAGGTAGTGTTATCTCACTCTAGGAGGTGAGATCTTCGGTTGGGATCTCCTAGTAGCATCGTCGACACCTTACAAAGTCATCTTGTGTAAGGACTGGCTATCCACACTCCATGCTCAAATCGACTATTTAGGAACAAAGTGTGTTATGTCTGTGAGGATGGGATTATGTTTTCCTTCACTGATGAGAAGGAAAACTTTTCAGAATAGGATGGCCTTTCTCAGATGAAGGTGCAACAGATCACTCACCAGTTGGCTAGCCTCACCCTTGGAGCAGTTTATGGGAGGAGTCTATGTTATCCTATAGTGGTGTAATAGTATTTTGATGTCTTCATTGATGATGTTTCAGGACTAATTCCTCGTAGAGAGGTTGAATTTCTCATCAACCTATACCCCGATACAGTACCGATATCTACACCATCATGTCGGATGGCTTCCATGAAGCTTCGTGAGCTGTGGATACAGTTGAGCGATTTTAAGATAAAGGGGTTTGTAAGGAAAAGTGTTTCTCTATGGGAATCTACGATTTTTTATTCATAAAGGAATATGGGAGTCTAAGGTTCTGTGTGGACTATCGGTGCCTAAGAAAAGTGATCATAAATAACAATTATCCTCTACCGAGGATCGATGATCTCTTTGACCAATTGAAGGGATCTTGTTGGTTTTCAGAGATAGACCTCAGATCAGGTGGTCACCAGTGTAGGGTATGGGACGAGGACGTGTCAAAGACAAACTTCAGATGTTGGTATGACCATTATGATTTCATGGTTATGCCTTTCGGTGTGACCAATTCTCCAGTAGTTTTCATGAGGCTAATGAATATGATCTTCCTGCCATACCTCAATCGCTCTGTGGTATTCTTCATTGAAGACATCTTGTTATACTTGGTGTCAGTGGAGTATAACGCCACATACCTGTAAGTAGTTCTAGATACACTCTGAGAGCACCAACATTATAGGAACCTTTTGTAGTGCCAGTTTAGGATATCGGAGGTACACTTCTGGAAGTATGTTATCTCAAAGATTGAAGTTGCGGTGGATCTTGTGAAGAAAGAAATAGTGCTTGCATGGGAGCCACCAAAGATTGTGATAGAGGTTCAACGTTTCCTGGGATTGGATTGGTACTCCTGAAGATTTTTACCATACTTCTCCAGGATAGTGGTACCCTTATCATCTTTGAAGAAGAGAGGGCAGCCTTTCTTGTGGATGGAGAAGTGCCAGTAGAGATTTCAGAAGATAAGGTAGAGGCTGATGAGTACCCCAATCTTAAGGCTACCAGAATAGGGTGTTGGGTTTTTAGTCTACTACGACACATCAGGGACCTGACTAGGTTGTGTCCTGATGTAGGAGCGAGCGGTGATCACCTATGGCTCACAGCAGTTGGTACAACATGAACAGAACTACGATACATATGACCTAGAGCTAGCAGTAGTGGTCTTTGCTCTGAAGATGTGGCAGCACAACATGATGGGGGAACGATTTACTATTTACATTAATAACAAGAGTATCAGGTTTATCTTCTCACATAAGGACATGAACTTGAGATGGAGGCTATGGCTAGAGTTCCTCCAAGACAACGACTTTGAGATAGTCTATACTCCTAGGAAAGGGAATGTAGTAGCAGACACACTCAGCAGGGGGTCTGGACTACAGCTGCTGATTGAGTCAACAGAGCATCTAGCTGCACTGACGATATCCTTTGTAGATATATATAGAGCAACATACCTCTAATATATGACTATCTCTCCACCAATTCTACGGTGAGTTCGGGACACACAACTTTGGGACATTGACTGTGAGGCCCGACATGCTCAGATATCCTCAGGATGGTCTCCTGAAAGGATTTTCTGAAATGGGGAGCACATCGTTATCTTCAGATGATACACTATGTTACCATTGATGCTTTGAAAGGAGGTTTTGAGGGAGTTCAACACATTCTCTTTAGCGGTACATCCTAGAGTGGCGATGACTTACCAGGACCTCCAGCGTTAGTACTAGTGGCCAGGGATAAAGAAGGTTGTGGAAGAGTTCACATCACGATGCCACACTTGTTATCAAGTGATGTCTTGGCATCAGGTACAAGGTGGATTAGCATAGCCACTTGAGGAACCATAGTGGAAGTGGGATGGTTTCTCTATGGAATTCATGGAAGGGATACCACATATGTCCAGGGGCCATGATTCCATCTGGGTGATCGTTGACCGACTCACCATCTCGGCCCACTTCCTACCCATCCAAGATCAGGGATTAGTAGAAGTCTTAGGAAGCCTCTACATGTAGGAGATAGTGTGACTTCCTGGGGTTCCATCGTCGATCGTCACAGATTGTGACACACATTTTTCATCCTGCTTGTGGAAGGGATTGCAGAATGTGTTTAGGACTCAACTATGCTATAGCACCGCCTTCCATCCATAGATTGATGGTAAGACGGAGCGGACCATACAGACACTCGGGGACATGCTCTGTGCTTGTGACCTCGATTTTGGCTACAGTTTGGAGGACCACCTTCCCCTGGTTAAGTTTTCATAGAAAAAAGGTTATCACTCCACCATCGACATGGCACTATTTGAGGCCTTGTAAGGGCGACCATACAGATCACCCCGTTGCTTGAAAAACCTAATGGAGTCAGCACTTATGGGTCCAGTGTAGGTACAGGCTACCAAAGAGAAGGTACAGGTCATCGAGGAGTAGATGAAGATTGCACAGGGCTGGTGGAAATCTTCTACCGGTAGAAGATGGAGACCCTTGGAGTTAGAGGATCGAGTCTATGTCTTTCTATGGATCTCACCCCGACAAGGATTATGGAGGTTTGGACCGGCCGATAAGCTATCCTTGAGGTTCTTCAGACCATTCCAGATCCTCAGCAGAGTAGGCGAGGTGGTGTACCATCTAACTCTTACCCCACAGATGCACAGGGTGAAAAATGTTTTCCACA